>JARDYJ010000001.1:93119119-94534119 GCA_029215755.1 Spea hammondii | reverse complement strand
TCTTCTAGAGTGGGTCATCTTTGAGTATAAAAGCTGAATGGGACATATAACTTTCAAAATAAAAAAAAAATACGTGTTTTCTTTATGTACGTAGAGGGCTGGCCATAGGGTGGTGCTCTGCATTGCTTAAATGCGTCACTGAATAAATATAATGCAACAGTGCTTGTATTGAACCGGATTTCTGTTTGGGCGTTCCCTTCCTGCTGTCAGCACTGACCCCAAAGGAGGGATCCCTAAATTCCTTTATGCATGCAGAGAAGATTACAGTGAGAACAGAAGAAGAAAAAGGAGAAGAAGGAGAAGAATATATAATATAACAGAAGGTCTAGGATTTCTAAAGAAATAAATAAAAAAATAAAAACTATAAATGTGGGTGCTGATGCTCCTTGTAGGTATGTCCTTGTATGTAAACATAGAACTTGATGGCAGATAAGAACCATTCGCCCCATCTAGTTTGCCCATTTTTGATGTAAAGGCTCAAACCCTAATCAGTCCCTGGTTACATCTTACAATTAAACAAAAAAGATCCCATAACCTGCTAAATGTGAAAGGCACGCGTTTTTCACCTATTCATATTCTAAATAGCCAGCATAATAACAGCTTGGCTGACATTGTAGTATATAGAGTATTGTCTTGTTCCGTTTAAATCCAAGTCTGGAAGGATTATTGTCTTCAAGGACAAACCTAACTTGGGGATAATTACCTTCTATCACACATACCACTGCCCAATGTAATTCCAAAAGGTATCTCCAAAATTATTCTCAGAGTGGCTGTACTTAATTAAAAAAGGAAAGAGCAGTATAACATGTAATCTAGCATCTAAAGGAGACATTAATGACCTCTGATTTTGGACAGGGTGCAGTCTGGTGTAGACTGCTAAATCAAATTGGATTACAAGTCCCATAGATACCTCCATCAACACGCAAGAGCTGGAAGACATTTAGGGGAGTTGTAGTTTAATAACAAGAATGTGATTTCCTCCAAGTTGTGGCCTATGAACTATTTTAGGATTTTTCAGAGTAAGATGCAGCACATACCCTACATATTGGTGTGTTTTAAAAATCTGCAATCTACCAACAATGCCAGAAAACAACAATTCCTGCAAACTGTAATTCTAGTAAAAAAAGTGGCAAAAGTAAAGCAACTAGCAGAAAACATTCCATTGGTTGCTATGGTAATTACTCCAGTTTTACCAGTTTACACCAGAACCTGCCCACTACTCTCTCCTCGGACCTCCAATGGACACGGAAAGTTCCCAGGTCTGGACATAGTCCACCTGGAAAGCTGGAGACCTTGTACTGATCTTACTTATACTGATTCATATATATATATATATATATATATATATATATATATATTCAGTGTTTGAATGTTCTCTTCTCTTTTAAAAAATAAAATAGTTCAGGGCTCTAATCCAGTTGACGTAAAACCCTGGCATTATATCTAGTTATCTGCATTCCAAGTTCAATTCATTAAGCATGTCAGCAAGCCTGTTTACCCTTACTCTCGTATAGATTTATTTATCTATTTGTCTCTTTACAGTTAAAAAGCTGCAGGAGGCAAGTCAATTTTGCTATTGAAGCTCTTTCAATGTTCCCGTCCGTGTATTTTCTGATCTAAGGTATCTAATTGCTCATTATTTTTCTCCATTTATTAATTTTACGTGAAATGCAGAACACAAATGAAAAACCTTCACTACACACCATTAATATTTAATTTACAACCTTTATTAGAACTGTATGCAGTTCTAAATAGAGCTTAACAAATCAAATTTCTTTCATAGAAAAACAACAATATAGATACATACATTATTATGGTATATTTCTGATTTGGAACATCTTACATTAGAAGTATATCAGCTTTTAGCTATTTATTAGTGTGTTTATTCTTGTATTTAATAGTACAGTGTGTAACTCTTTGAATACTAGAGGGATGCTCAATGTGAACATTCTAAATCAATGCATCGCTCACTTTGCGGTTGCCGAAACAGTGAATAAGACCATAGAGTGGTGCTTAATAGGGGGATCACGGTGAAGGTCTGAAACTCATTGCAGGTCAAATTCAGCACAGATTCATTTGACCTACTGTCAATAATATTTGAAAGCCATTAGATGGGCTATAACACATTAGCTGGTCAAACAGTCCATCTTATGACATAAACAGAGATCCATGATTACAAATGAGGTCTTAAGGCAAAAGACTTTTGTTCCAGATTATATGAGTGTTAGCCATCTATCACCTTTGAGCAGTCACTGGATACAAAAAATACTGACCTATCTTTCTATTTTTATTTCAGTTAAGTGCTAAGTAAGAATCCGCTACTGAAAACCAATAAATAATTAGATGACTTTCTAAACATTTTACCTATTGTAGTCTAATTTTTTTTTCAGGATACAGAAGGTAAAGATATTCATAAACACCCAATGTAATGCAAACTGTCATCATATTATGTAAAGGCACAAATGCAATAATAAAAGAAAAACTATAAAACATTTTCCCCAGTATATCCCCGTTTAAGCAAAGCATCGTGACATCATTTTTTTGTATGTCCTGTGCACCTGTTTTGTTGTTTACAGCTCTGCTCTGCCCTGCTTCACCAAAAACATAGTATGCAAAACAAATTGCGACATAATAACAGGAACGTTGGATGGCGCTACAAATGTGACCAAATCAATCATTTCTGAACAGCCGTCTATGAATTCTACATGCTGTAGCCCGTTCTTTAACAGAAGTTACTTGATTTAATTCAGTGCATGCCTTTTAGATAATGCCAAGTTGCACTAACAGTCTATAGAAAGCATTTGAAGGTATATTGCTGTGATACAGAACATCAGCTTTTAAAAACTAGTGTGATCAATCAGGTATGGCAATGGGCATGAGGTCAAGGGTAAACGTCCATGATAAATGAACAAAGCTAGTCTATGTTAAGACCAGAATTTCGAAATCCCCATAGGCAAACCACTTAGATACATGCATAATGAACAACTGACAATACATCTGAAGACCGTGCCTTAATCATTGAAAATAACACTTTGCTACAGAAATCCAGCATCTTAATGTGGACATGTTCCTTTAAGAAAATAAATTGTGCTGTTTAACCCCTGTTGACCTTTGAACTTAGTAGAAGGTCACATTGATGACACAATTTTCCCAACTGTCTTGTTTCTTTGTCTATCTGGTGAAAGACCTAGAGCCCTTTCTATTTTGTAGTAGTATTGATCTGTTGGCAGCAAAGGCCTGGATAATTAGCCAGGAATTAGGGTTTCTATTACAGCCAGGAGGCTGCCCCAGCTGATTTATCACAAGAATAATTTACTGTGATTGAAAGGAAATTAAAATGAACTCCATTTGACAACTGCGCGCTTTTATGGGCTTTAGTGAAAACTCAAAAGCCAAATTAATAGCCAGTGTTTCTTAATAGTCTGCTGAGAGTAAATCGGGAAGGATTCTCTTGTTTTCAATTGCAAGGGGAAAAGTGGTGTGTTGTAGTTACAGAAATCAGGTTGTCAAGAACTGCTACAAGAGCTAGCTTCCAAAACCAGTGTATGTATGTAATAGGTGAGATGATGATTTATATATGTTGAATGGCTTTAAATTAAGTAATGGATTGGACTGCCACATTAGAGGTAAAATATAAACGGAGTCTAGCACTGAAAATCATCAGTTCTGTTACTGTTTTTATAGTAAAATTTTATGTTTTTAAGTTATTCAGAAGTATATTTTGAACATCGCATTTTGCGATTTCTCGCAATGCTTTCTTAACACATAATGTGGCACAAGATAGCAGCCACAAAAACCTATATAAAGCCACATAAAGCATTAATACTCACATGGAAACAAAACAGGATAAACACATTTGGACCATGGGGTAATGAATGAAATCTTGCATGCCCTCATCTAAAACTTGCAAAATTAGGCAAATATCACCCCCATGTATACCACTTCCACTTCCACTGGGGGTTCTATGATGGAGCACCGGCATCACATGACTTTCCGGTGCTCAGTCATAGAAGCTCCAGCGAAAGTGCCGACCAGAAGCAGAGGTTGTCTACACGCATCGCGCAGATGCCCATACTAGACACCAAGGAGTCTGGAGCCTGCTGGGTAAGTCTGGGGGGGCATATCAAGGGCACAGTGGTATATAGGGGGTATGTGGCATATCAGGGGGGCACAGTGGCATATCAGGGGGTTATACGGCATATAAGGGGGCACAGTGGCATATTTGGGGGGGCAGAGGGGCATATCTGGGGTTATAAGGCATATCTGGGGCAGAGTGGCATATTGGGGGTTATAAGGCATATCAGAGGGGCAAAGTGACATATAAGGGGTATAAGGCATATTTCGGAGGTCCGAGTTGCTTATCTGGAATAAAAGGCATATCAGAGGGCACTATGCATATGGGGGCTATAAGGCATATCTGGGGGGGTATAAGGCATATCAGGGCATATAAGGCATATACGGTATATAAGGCATATCTGGGGGTATAAGGCATACTGGGGTATAGGGCATATCAGTGGACACAGTGGCATATCAGGGGTATAAGGCATATATGGTATATAAGGCATATGTGGGCAGGGCGGAGTGGCATATCTGGGGGTATGTGGCATATCGGGAGGTATGTGGCATATCTGGGAGGCAGTGTGGCAAGCCTGGGCTCAAATAAGCATAACTGGGGGGGGCAGGTTGGGAAATAAAAACAAGAAATGCATTTTTCTCAAAGTTTTTTATTCTGCTGTTTGTTTTTAACACCATGTTTGTTTATTAAATTATTTAAAATAAATTAAACATTTACATGTATTTTTTAAATTAAATCAATTAAATCAATTAAGAAAATCGGCCAAATAATCGATTATAAAAATAATCGTTTGTTGCAGCCCTAAAAAACACATTGTGTTTTCTTCTCATGGGTACATTTCATAGGGACTTTACTTATAAGTTTGTCTTAGTCTGTCAATTCTAGTTTTGTCATTCCCCTTGAATATATGCATTATAAGAAGGGTTGCATACATTGTTGGCGTTATGTAAATAATAATAATAATAATAATATAGGGCAAAGAGCTAAAATTCTATTCAGCCTCTTTCTTGCTACTCTCCAAGTTTTCATAACTTTGACTATCGGTCTTTGACCTAACACTTAATAAGAGTTTTCTTAGAGTAATGTGCTATGTATTGAAACAATAAAAATTAGGGTGTTTAAAGAGATATGTTGAATGTTTTTTTTTCAATTACTGTATTATGTCTTGGTTGATTTTTAACTGTATTGCTTTCTAAATTAGTTGTGCTAGAATAGATACATACACTACCCCCTCCTGTTGACATGGAGTGTGGCAGTGAATTAAGAGCTACTCAGCAGTAGCAAGAGAGCTGACCTGCTGTTAGAAACCCCTGGCTTAGAATGTTTTATACTTTATGTCTGACATACAAGAATCAATACACCATCAATAGGACATATATTGAATAGGTTGTAAGCTAAAATTGTTTGATAAATGTAAGCAGCTTGATAAAGTCTTACGGTCAATGGTAAATTCTTGGAATAGAATGTTCAGGACCTGAGGTTTTGAGCTTGGGTCATATATCGAGCAACATAAATTCTAGTCAATGCCACACACATTGTTTGGACTTCCATTCGGATTTAGCAAGTATTATTACTCTTTAGAACCAATTTTCAAAATGTTCATATGGCTATGGCAGGTTTGCTTAAATTCCATATATATATATATATATATCTATATATATCTATATATATATATATAGATATATATATATATAGATATATATATACCGTATTTGCTCGATTATAAGACGACCCTGATTATAAGACGACCCCCCAAAATCTGAATATTAACTTAGGAAAAAAGAAAAAGCCTGAATATAAGACGACCCTAAAGGAAAAAAGTTTTACCAGTAAATGTTAATTCATGTAAACTATTTTTTTTAATAAAAGCTATGATTGAGAAAAATATTTTTTTTGTTTTTATTTCTTGTATTTTCCAGCCTGTCCCCCAGTTACGCACATCTGCCCCCAGGCTTGCCACACCAATATGGCACTGTGGCCCATGATATGCCTTTTAACCCTCTATATGCCACTGTGCCCCATGGTATGCCTTTTGACCCCCTATATGCCACTCTGCCTCCAGAAATGCCTTATACCCCTATATCCCATTCTGGCATTTAGGGGGTTAAAATGCATATTATGGGGCAGAGTGGCATATAGGGAGGTATAAGGCATTTCAGGAGGCAGAGTGGCATTAAGGGAGTTAAAAGGCATTGTATAGAGCACTCTGCCTCCAGAAATGCCTTATACCCCTATATGCCACTCTGGCATTTAGGGGGTTAAAAGGCATATTATGGGGCAGAGTGGCATATAGGGAGGTATAAGGCATTTCAGGAGGCAGAGTGCTCTATTAAATGCCCCCTTAACGCCACTCCAGAAATGCCCTATGCCCCCATTTAACTAACACACACACACACACTCTCTCCCCCCCCTCCCCTCCCCTCCCCTCTCCTCTCCTCTCTCCTCTCTCCCCTCTCTCCCCTCTCAGCCCTCTCTTACCGGTGCTTCCAGCCGGGGCAGCGGGTTGACGTCGCCTTCTGCTGCAGCCGGAAGGAGGTGGAGTTGGCAGCGGGGGTTTGTATGCGTCCGTCGCGTATACTTTCCCCGGCTGTCAGAGATCAGAGATCTCTGACAGTCGGGGAAGGTCTACGCGACGGACGCAGACAACCCCCGCTGCTAGCCACACCTCCTTCCGGCTGCAGCGGACGTTGTCTACGCGGATCGCGTAGACGTCAACCCGCTGCCCCGGCAATACAGCAGGAAGCACCGGTAAGTGTGTATGATGGGGGGGGGGGGTGAGACAGGAGGATCCAGGTCCCCTGCAGCGGTGCGGGGGATCTGGATCTTAGTCTCCTAATCAGACTCTATTTGAGGTCTGATTAGAAGACGACCCCGATTAGAAGACGAGGGGTATTTTTCAGAGCATTTGCTCTGAAAAAAACCTCGTCTTATAATCGAGCAAATACGGTATATATATCAAATTCTATTGTAGGTGTGCTTCTCAACTTTGGATTTAAAAAAACCTATGAAATTTATATTCCTACATTTAGCAGGTTTACGTTCATACCCTTGTATCTTAGTCACTTTGTTAAAGGTACACATCAATTCTCACCGGCACTTTAATGCATATGATGTCTGAGTGTTAAATTATAATTCATGTGTTTTTGCATCAAAATGTATAAAGGGGTTCATAAAAATTGTCCCATCAGTCCAATAGCAGTTACAAAAGTTCATAGTTGTTGCCTGTTGTACTATGGAGCAGGGAGATGCTAAGGCTTAGTAAGCCATCACCTTATGCTCTACAAGTGCAGCTAGCCCCTGCCCATTGTATTGTGGCCCTCCCACCTTTATTTTCTAAAGTGCATTCAAAGGCCCACAAATCCCTTACTCCAGCACTACGCATGCATAAACATTTATAAAGAAAGGACTGAGATGGCAGAAGGCGTTGCCCTTTATGTAAACATAGCTTGAAGGTTAATCTTAAACTCAGTAATAAGAAAAACCTAGAAACAGTTTGGGTAACCTGAACACGCAGAGGGGCTCAGCCACCTGATACTTCAAATGACTAAGATGTCAATGAAAGGTGAGGTTATCGATATGGGGGACTTTAACCTCCCTTATTAGAAAAAAAACAAACAGCGGGGTCAGCCAGGACCATAGACATCCTAAATTCATTGCAGGGACTGTGTCTAAAGCAGTTGGTAGAGGAGCCAACATGAGGCCAAAAGAGGCTGTGCTGGAATTAGTCAAGAGACCTAATTTCAAATGTCACTTTAGGAGAGTGTTTGGGCTTCAGTGATATTCAATCAGTGTGGTTTAATATAAGGAGAGAGGTTGCATTGAACCACACTAAAGCCAAGGTTTTTGATTTTAGGAAGGTGGATTTTTCTAAAATAGTGAGACTGGTAGGTGATGTCTTTGATGGTCTGTACATCTTTACATGGGATCCAGGAGAAATGGACCTATTTAAGAGATGCTCTGCTAAAGGCATCAGAACACTGCAACTTGTTAGTAAGACTAAAAGAAAAAGAAAACAACTTTGGTACTCCGCAGATGTGGCAAGTATACTGAAGGAAAAGAAGCAAGTTTTGGGGAACTATAAACATACTTAAAATGAGGAAAATGGGAACAAAGCACATTATTAGATGCGCCAAAAAACACACAGACGAGAAAATTACCAAGTTAGCAAAAACCTTTTTTAGATATATAAGTGAGATAAGAAAACATAAAGCATAAACTAAAGATAAATGTGGGGAATTATATCAATGACGATAAAGATCTAGCCAACTGCCTAAATAAAGAAATACATTCAGAGAAAGATGAAGCTGAGGAACTCCAGTTTCCAAAGAGAAATAGGGTGACATGTAAAACAGGGTTGTTTACAGAGGAAGAAATTCTGCTTGAGCTCTCCAAGCTAAAATAGACAAACCCATGAGATACACCTAAAGTGTCACTTACACTTATTTAACCAGTCACTATTTGCAGGAGTAATTCTGAAGGTTGGCAACTGTAGTACCACTTCACAAAAAAAAAGTAGAGGTCTTGCACCAGAAGTTGGCAAATTATTGGATACCATCCTAAAAGATAGGATTGTTCAATATCTGAAATTAAATGGTTTGCATCATCAGAAACTAGAGGGAGATCCCGCCAAATTTATTTTTATTTTGACTGGGTAACTAAGATAATTATAAAAAAAATATTAATGAAAACTAAGATAATAGACCAGGTAGGAGCTGTTGATATAAGGTATCTAGATTTCAGTAACGTATTTGACACTGTCTCCCACAGGAATCTTATAAATTAGTCTTTTTCGTACTTGGATGTCAAAATAGTTGAATGGATAAGGCAATGGTTGAGTGACAGTAGTTGTCACTCTACAACTAAGTAGTTGTAGTTAATGGTGTATATTCAGAGGAAGGACTTGGTTCTAGTGGGGTATCTTAGGTATTAGTATTGGAACCGGACTTAATATTTTTATTAGTGATATTACAGAAGGTCTTCATTTTTTTTTTTATGTTTTTTTTTTTTGTTTTCCCTTTTTATTCCAGATCCGATGGTACAAATTACACCAATGGAACAATGTTTGCTTAGTGGAAGGTCTTCATTTTAAGGTATGTATTTTTGAAGATGATACAAAGGTCTGCAATAGGGTAGACCTGCTGAGTCTTTACTTAAGTAAATAAGAAGAGAGGGATTTAGGAGTAATTCTTTTTGATGACTTAATGCAGACAATGCAATAAAGAATGCAGGGTGCTGGGTTGTATAGTGAGAGGCACTAGTAGATATCTGGTCAAGCCTCACCTAGACTACTGTATGCAGTTCTGGAGACCCTATCTCTGGTGACCCAGATACCTAGGGAAACGGGTTTAAACTTGCACAGTTCTCAGGTTATTCATAACAGACATGCTTTTGTTTTCCCTGAATGTTTTCTCTTCATAAATATAAAATATTTTGCTTCTAACTGAATCCACATTTGGGGGTTTTTTCAGGTTTTTTTTATACACCTACACTATGAAGGATATTAAAGAGATCAAGTTCAGACAAAACTGTAGAAATAGAAATAATTGCTTCATTAACAAGATATATGATTAATAGAGAGGAAGAAAAACATTCTTGAAATCGTACAGTCATCATGACAAGAGCAGTTTAGAAATTGAACCTGACCTGCTAGCTATTCCCACCTCACGCATGTACAGATTCAGACAGAGGTGAACAAGGGCAGCCTCATGCAGTTTGATAACTAAGCAAAGCAGCAAGCTGACAGCAGCATGATTCCGCCAGAAAGAAGAGAACGGGATATAACCTGCAGTGGGAAGAGTACCAGATGACTAATATGCCCACGACATCCAAATATATATATATATATATATATATATATATATATATATATATAGTCGTAGTAAGCTGGTGTGTAGAACCAATGCTCTATGATCTATTCATGAGCTGATCATCTTTGCAAGCTTATAACTAGTTCAGAAAAGTGGGAATTGGAAAAGGTCCTGATTGATGCCCAAAGTGGTGTCCAAAGTGGTTGCTTATGTGGTTCAGAAAAGGTTGAGCTCTTATAATCCGATGGCAGTGTGGACATTGTCCATACCACATGTACCAAGTATGATCTGAGTCAGTTTATGATCTGAGTCAGTTTGATGTATAAAGTACACTTTGGGCTGAATAATTAACTCGGAAAAATACTTATTTTATGAAAATACTTACACTTATGAAACAGAATTGTTTTAGTTATTGGAGATGGTGCTTGAAATACGCAAAATACAACCAATATATCCCAAACTCAGAAAGAAGCTGCAATCATTTTCATTTGGGCTGCCGTGAAATATTTACAAATTCCCATTGTTTTACAAATGTGGATTGTCTTAAAGGTACTATGTCCACCAGCAGCTAAATTGTGAGAAACAACACCAGTCTCAGAAGAGTGATTCAACAAAACAAAAAGCATATGCAGATGACCAAAAATTTTTTTGTGTAATACGGAAAAAAATACCCTGGTCAAAAAAATCATTAAAAAATGTCATCTTATAAATATAACATCAACATGCCTATATATCCTAATGACATATTATTTAGCTATCTAAACACAAGGCATGACTGGCAACATACACCCCGTCAGACAAGTCCAGTCACGTGAGCCAGCCAAACCCAAAACTCATTTGGGAGACAGTACAGTCTGTTTGCACTATCCACTCATGTATAATACAGATTTACATAGAAATCCCATTAAAAAAGACACATAAATGATCCAACCATCATGGACATGCTGCATTAAATCCAGAAGGCACTTGCCCCACTGCTTCCCTCTTTTCAGAGCCCTCTTCTGATTAAAACACATGATACTAATCCAAAAACACAAATGTCACACAGTGGACAACACCTTTCTGATTCTGGCGATAAAGAATATTTTGTATTTGGCAATTTCATTTGCTATTACCGTATTTGCTCGATCATAAGACGAGGTTTTTTCCAGAGCAAATGCTCTGAAAAATACCCCTCGTCTTATAATCGGGGTCATCTTATAATCAGACCTCAACTAGGTCTGACTATGAGACTAAGATCCAGATCCCCCGCAGCGATGCAGGGGACCTGGATCCTCCTGTCTCTCCCCTCCCCCCCAATTACCGGTACTTCTGAGTTCCCGGTGCTTAGTCCGGGCAGCATGTAGAGCTCTACGCGATTCGCATAGACAACTTACGCTGCAGCCGGGAGGAGGTGGGGTTAGCAGCGGGGGTTGTCTGCGTCCATCGTGCAGACCTTCGCCGGCTGTCAGAGATCAGAGTTCCGGACTACACACTGGGGACTCAGAAGCTCCGGTAAGTTTGGAGGAGGGAGGGGGGGGAGTGTTAAATGGGGGGCATAAGGCATTTCTGGAAGCAGAGTGCTCTGTGAAATGCCTTTTAACCCCCCTATTGCCACTCTGCCTCCAGAAATGCCTTTTAGTCCTCTATACGCCACTCTGCTTCCTGAAATGCCTTATACCTCCCTATATGCCACTCTGCCCCATAATATGCCTTTTAACCCCCTAAAGTGGCACATAGGGGGTCAAAAGGCATATCATGGGGCACAGTGGCATATAGGGGGTATAAGGCATTTCTGGGGCAGAGTGGCAAGCCAGGGGGCAGATGTGCATAACTGGGGGGGCAGGTTGAAAAAAAAGGAAATAAAAACAAAATATTTTTCTCAATCATAGCTTTTATTAAATAAAAATTGTTCACATAGTTTACATGAATTAACATTTACTGGTAAAACTTTTTTCCTATAGGGTCGTCTTATATTCAGGCTTTTTCTTTTTTTTCATAAATTAATATTCAGATTTTGGGGGGTCGTCTTATAATCAGGGTCGTCTTATAATCGAGCAAATACGGTATTTAGTCCTCAGTAGTTTAGTCAGTTTTACACTTGTTGACTGTTCTATTTCTACAGCTAGTTCGGACTCTCGTATTGGAAAATTGGCCCATGACAGGGTGAAGAATTCAGTAAGACACGACAATTTTGATAAGTTAATTGTTTCATGCTACAGAGACTAATTGAACCCATTCTAGAACATATGCTAAGATGCACGTAATCCAAAATAAAACTGGAGTGATACCTGTTCAGGTTTGATAGGTTCAGTCGTTGTAAAGATGTCTGTGTAATGCTGCCTCTCAAATACTCGATCCAACACTTCCAGTTGTTGTTGAGTAAAGAGGTCTCCGCGCATCTGTTTCCTCAAGAAGTCTCGTCCTGGAAGCGAGTGGCCATTTGGTATAGGGGACTCTTGAATACCTTTTTAAATCAAAAAGACATACAAAAATTATCAGATGTAAAGTGGCATTGTTCATCCTAATGGCTGGGAATATGTACGAGTCTGTGAAAAGAAACAAAATCCAATATATACATATACATGTAAGTCATTTTGCTTTACCTCAATACATAGAACATTAAGCTCGTTTGAGCAGGGCCCTCCTTACCTGTTGGTTTATAAGTCTAATTGTTATGTTATATACTACTTGTTATGTGCTATGTGCAGTGCTATGGAATATGATGGCGTAATATAAAACAATAAATAATAATAATTGACACCTACTAAAATTATTTACAGCATCTGGACTGTTACCACATCATGCATTTGCCTGTTTAGTCAGATGGCAAGTCTGGGCCTACAGGTGAGATGTGACTTCCTCAAAAGCCTCCAGATTACATTAGTGGACTCCAACAGGGAGAAAAACGTTAGTGCTACACATTTCATGGCGGCCAACGTTTGCTGAGAGCCTCGTCTATATGTGAGCATTGTTTAACACAAATCATGTAAGATTTTATCGAACTGTTCACAGTGATAACAATGAGACATTCTGGAGAGGACAGGTGGAATAAGCTAGTCACTCGGACTGAATAAGTAGATAATTGTACGTTGTACAGTCTATTACATTTACCATGCGAAGATTGTGGTTTTAACTAATTTAACCAGACCAATCAGTTTTTCTATGCATGTGATTTGTGTTAGAATAACGAAGGGTAAATGCTGATTACTCTCCATTTCCAACTTTATGCAAGTCTAGAAAGCTGATGATCCATGTATCGTTCAGCTCAGCATCATCTGATTTTAGGGGTTGGAAATAATTGGACACAACCCTAAATGTCATACTGCCATTATCATGTGGTACATATTTGTTGGGTGCTGTGCCAACATTTTTTTACATTAAATGCTAACCCTAAATGCCCCATGACCAATGACGTTATGCCCCCAGCACCTTCATCCTACCCCACAACCCCTTAGCACTGACTCATGCTGACTAAATTATGTTACTTACTGGCTCAACTCTGATCTATGGTTTGTGCTTCCTATGTTCACCAAGATAAATACATGTTAAATGGAGGTGGCGAGTACCCTTGTACCACCTCCCAAGTGGTACAATGCCCAAGTAATCTGAGCCAGTTCATTCTAAAATGTGTTAGGAGGTCACAGGTAATAGTCTGATTTTACCACATGTTAATTAGATTTTTACACAGTTTGAGGATTATCATGCTTATGTATTTGGTGTAACAAATTTCAACAACCTTAAAAGCCGATCAAACCGAAATGACAGTTAAAAAAGAAAGAAAATGGTTCTAGTGCCTTCTCAATCTCTGAATATTCAGGACACGCAGATCTCACATTGCATATGGTTAAAATAATTAGTGTTCAAATGGGAATTATCCATAGTTTCGTAACATTCCAGTTGTTGAGCCAAGAGAACCAAAAAACAGGACTGTCTAAAGTGCCACAGATAATTTGCAATTAGTGGAATTAATCTTGTAATTAGTACTTTCCTCTGTGTATTCTGCTTTGTGTGCTTGGTTTTCTAGCCGTGGATTTACACACATATGGAGAAAGATATTACTACGCCAAATGAGCATCTGTTTCAGTAAGGCATTCCTAAACTGTACCTAAATTTCCTAAATCCAATGTATGAATCTGAATTCTAATGTTTACAGAATATAATTACAGCTGAGAAAACATTGCTGTTCATCGTCCTGTACAGCGCTGCGGAATATGATAGCGCTGTATAAAACAATAAATAATAATAATAAAATTTGGAGTATGAGACACATTTAAAGAAATCATCATTTTTTACATATTTGTTTATGGACATGTGACTGCACAGCAGGCTAGTCATGTGGCATACAAATCAAAAGTGTCATATGTACAAATGTGATCCAATTAACACTTCCCTTACCAAGGCAATGAGTACTGTATATTTGTGCCATTTTCACTATATGTGGGTTTAATCAAGATCCCCCTTTTCAGTGTTTGATGTACCCACACAAATTATACATCTTTTTTTTTTTCAGAAAAATATGGGGCTTTTATTTGACACCATAGAAACATTCAAAAATAATCATTGTGAGTTCTAGTATGTAAGAAAGCTAAATTTTTTGGTGATATTGTTTAGAATTTCTTCTACACATAAGGTGCCACTGATGAACAATGACCTAGTCTATGTTCGGCAAAATCCACTGATTACAAACATATCCCACATACATTTTTTTTTAAGTTCTAGAGGGCCACATTCATCCCTTAGACTACAGGGTAGTAGTTTTAATATTTCTGGCTTAAGGGGTTTGGGGGTAGTGAATGGTGAGGGGGGTTATAATTGTTACACTATAAGCAGGTGTGGATATATATATGTATATGGACACGTGTATGCGGGTGTATGGATGTACATGTGTGTAGATATGCATATGTAGGTATGTATGTGTATGTGTGTATATATATATATATCATGGTTTCTGTTAATATTAGTTAAATCAAGATGCATGGGAGGTGGCCGGGAATGATAAATATTTGGGAAACCTTTTGTCTTAGTTTAGATAACACTGATATGCATGATGAAGGGTGTGTGGAAGAAAGACAGGTTTTCGCATGAAATAGATTGAATCAGGTCAGGAGATCTTTGGGTTTTACTGCCCCATGACTGTAAAGACCCCAGGGTGTGGTGTTGGCCAAAGGGAATAACTTCAAAGGGTAACTACGGCAACCACAGGGTCCAATCAGGGATCTCCTCAGTAGACCTAATTGGGACCCTCTAGTATATCAAGGGACAGGTAGTGAAAGTAAGAGAGAGAGGAGAGGAGGAGAGAAAGTAAAGAGACAAAGGAACATCACTAACCTGGAGCTCTCAGGGAAGGTAACTATGAACATGCATGTTTGAATATTGTAAATAGGAACTTATATATATGTATTTGTTGTAAGTGTGTCCATTAATGTGGGGATTATTGTTATTGTACTGTTATTTGTATTGTTTTATATTTGGAACGTTCTAGTAAAAGTTTGTATTGTTGTATCATAGGCGCATTGTGGATTTATTTGATATCCGGTTGTTGTTTCCAAAATATTCTGTTGCATTCTGGAAGGAGCGAAAGTTTTCAGTTCAAACCTTAAAAGTTAGAAGAGATAGAACAGGGATTGTTTAACTTAATAAGCCAGTGGGTGGGTTTATCGGTGCATATTTCATAAGTGTATCCATGTACCCATTCACCTGGATAAGTGTGGTTATTGTAGCTAGAAAACACATTAGCCTTCAGGAGATATATCCGAACACATATTGTGATTCCATTGATATGTGTTTGGATGTATCTGTTGTTGGATCAGTTGTAATCTTAAACACATAACACATTCATAAGTCTTTTAGACTGATTGATATTTTAATAACACAATTCCCTAGTTCCCTCAAAAGAAAACGTAACATAATTTTTACATGTAGCACAAGGGCAATTGGATGTAAGGGTGTTTTTATATAGGTTTATTGTTTTTTTCTTTTGGCACGCTTAGTGCAAGACAGATACATGTTATGTATGCCAGTGATGTAAAAATGACTGGGCTCACTGTATTGTTTATTTATTTTCAGTTTATTTAGATTTCAGTAGAAAAAAATTAAATAAATGTCTTTTCTTTTTTAGGGAGGAACATTTCTCACTCTCTTCTCTCCAATCTCCCCTTCACTGATCACACTGTGATCAGCTAGCAGGGCTCCATAGACTTGCATTGCTGATTGTTATATGTGTGATCAGGCAGCAGGGAGAGCATCTGTCTCATCTTTTACAATAAGTTAAATCATATAAATCATATTAAAACTCTATAGCTTGTGTTTTTTCCTTTATTAGCAAATGCAGTTGTTTTGGAGATACTTAGTTTGAAACATCAACTCATGGATCTTTAGGTCTCTGTGCAGCATTTTCTAATAAAGTATCCTGAATTTCTCACCCGCCCTTAAAAAGGCTGCTTGAGCCAATCAACATTAATCAGAAACTTAACATTGGGGAGAGAGTGAAATTAATGAAGAGGGATGATCATGCAGATCCTTAAAATGGGAAATTAAGATGGCTGGTCCCATGATATACACAGTAGAAAGGGTTTCTAATAAATACATTATTGCTTATATCAATGCGCAATCACCATTTAGAATATAGAATTAAACATATGGTTCATTGTAATTCACAAACACTATTTAGCACATAGAAATGTAAAATGGACAGAAAAGAATGACGCGAGAGATGTGGTGTGTAAATAAAAGCAGAGTTTAAGGACAATAGGCAGTAGGAACAAAATGTAGAAGAGAAAAGGAAAGATGGACTAAGGAAGAAAACAGGTAGGTTATGCTTGAGAGAAAAATAGAAATATTGGATTTGATGGTAGATAGCAACCATTCAGCTCATCTAGCTTGTCCTTTTCTTCTTGCTTTAAAGGCTCAAGCCCTAACCAGTCCTTGGTCTTGAGACATATACCTATCGTATGCATGTTTAAATTCCATTATTGTGTTAACAGCTATCATTTATACTGGGTGGCTGTTTCACTTCTCTACCACCTTGTCAGTAAAGTAAAGGCATAAAAAAATAGCAGATTGTCCAGGATTAACAGAATTATAGAGAAGAGCAAAATAGTGGTCCGAGGGATACAGAGAAGGTCTTAACAGAGTAGAGTAAAACTGGATGGTGGGATTCAGAGAAGGAAAGAATTACTTTCAGGTGAAAAAATGGAAAATACAACATATTACAAGGAATATGTATATAGCTGTACTAGCCCAAGAGAAAAAGGAGTCTTAAGTTGAAGTTGATGCATTTCAATGGACCAACATAGCAAAATATGTAAAGTTGCAAATATGCTTTCAGGAAATGAGAGTTCTCTTCTTGTTCTTCTCTGCTTCCATCTGAAGAAGAGACATTTGATGTCCAGAAAGCGTTTGTAACTTTATATATTTTTCTACATAGGTTCAATAAAAGGAAACTAAAGACTTCAAATGGAAGAATACATAGAAACAGAGATACCAGGACAGACAACTAGGTATATAAGAAAAGGTTAACGTTTGACACTTAGATGAAAGTTAAAATCTTGTTCTTGTAGCAGAGCTCAGGGTCAACAAGTTAAAATCAATTTTTATAATACTGACAGACAATAACATTGTCTAATTATGTATGATTAGGTTTTTGGTGACTCCGGCAGACATTGACTTCTTAGACCGCAATCTAGACAGAGGCCTAAATTGGTATTTAGCACGCTGTTAACTCACTGCAACATACATATAAACGTTAAATCATCCTAGGGACACATCACATGTTGAGAGAATCTAATACCAATAGTGTCCAATCATATTACTCTGAGCCCTGGGTAATTGCTTTACTTCTCAGGAATGTACCAGCTAATTAAGATGGATGCCACCTATGTCGTTTGAAACCTTATAAAAGAAATGAATTATTGCTAAGAGCAAAAAGGGTATTTAGGAACGAGGTCCTATTTAATAGGAGTAATTTGCTTTAACCACATCCGTGTCCTATTGTAAAATGAGTTTTTCATCATGATGATAATTGCAGCTTGGTTTATGTGTATATTTTAGTTGTTCCACCATGAGATAAAACACAATTTAAACTTTGCTCACTATAAGGCTTTCATGGAGATGGAGAGAAAGGCAGATAGATAGATAGATAGATAGATAGATAGATAGATAGATAGATAGATAGATGTGTTAATATAAAGCCCTTACAACATTTCATACTGGATAAAAGTACCAAGTTAGGAACTTGGATTTTTAATGTTGTATTATAGATATGGTGAAGAATGCTGTGGATTCTGCAGACCTGTAACATCCATGACCAAAAAGTCATTGCACCGTGGCTATTAATCACTATGGTTGCACCTCCTGTGCAAAGGGCTTTTCAGATGTCAGTATGATGTTAACTGTTAGGATGGCTCCTTTTCTTAATAAGTGTGCTGAAGCCAGATGTGACCTCTCACTAATATTTATGGGTTTAGTCCATAAAACCTGGATTGTATGATTTGTTAGTGTGCTAAAATATGGGTAAGGCAAGGAGGCCCTCTATCCCTACCTGGGTAAAATAATTCAGTGAATCCACATTGACTTGTCTCAGGATCTTTGTACTAACTAAACTCAATGGAACTAAGTTTCACTTTAGTCTATACAGCTGTTAGGGCTTTGTGCTGTAATAACCCATTGGTGTTTTATTTTAGTGAATATCCGAGGCCACAGTTTTGTTTTTGTGTTTTCCTCCAGTTTTATGGTATTTGTTCCAGAGGTTGATGGTAGCTTGCTTAAGTAGTACATATTCACATGACTAGTATTTTAGGCAATAGAAGAGTTCTCAGTCTAGAATGTGGTTGCGTATTAAGTTTAAAGATACATAAGAGCCACCACTGATTTGGCCACTTGATTAAGTTTGCTGGATTTTACACCCATTGGATATTTCATTGAACATGTTTATCAATTTTGGCCATTTCCATAAAGGATGCTTTTATCTTTCTCATCAATGTCTAAAAACTACTGGAGTAACATTTGAATGTACTTTTCCATTACAAAAAAATAAGATTCTATGATTTTTTGTTACTGCTTAAGTTGTAATATAAAAATAGCCAGTTTTCCAATAAAGTATTGAAACAGTTAAGCCATCAAAGATCACAGTGTCAGAAATATTTTCAAAATAAATTACTTTCTTTCTCTGAGATAAGTAAGATTTTGTAGCAGATCAAAGATAGAAGAAACAGAGAGGGGGGAAATAAAGATACATCATCAAAGATCCAAAAATATGTTTCATTTTGAGGCTATAACACAGCATTTCAAAGGAGCTGATAGAGTCTCAGTCTTTTCTCCATTATCCTTCGAAAGCAGCCAAAGCCAGAAGCAGAATGCACTAGATTATATTCCCCGTAAAATGGTCAACGATATATATGATCTTCAACCTCTATTGATTGACCAATTTCACAAGCAAAGACTGGTGAAATGAAGCTGAAATGAAAATCATGCTTTAACTCATTGAACCTATCAGGCCTGAGTTAATCTCACTGCCCAGTGTCTCTGATAGAATTCAATTGATCAATCATGTTTTGGTGATAGTACCATTTCACTAGTTTATTGCTTCTTCATTTTGAGGCTTAACCTGTTAGATATACTCAGACCGGCTGACTTCTTCTGAGAAGCACACAGATCACTATCTTTGTGCTATAATGCCTTGTCTGTCCGTGGATTGCTTAACATTTTTTCAATAGGCAAATTAAAAACAAAATCATTGAAATAAAATGTCCTGTTGGTATTGTTGAACAAATGAGTGTTTGTGTTATTATATTTCTATAATTTTATGCCATTTTATAGAAGGTAAATACTGTAGATAGATGGATAGATAGATGGACAGATAGATAGATAGATAGATAGATAGATCATTCTATATAATTTATCAGGTTGATATGTTAGAGAAATAAGAAAGAATAAATACTGTTCTGTGTGGTATCCAAATATTTATGTATGTGCTTGTAGGCAGTGGTGTATTTAGGCTTGGGTCTGGCCTTGGCCTGACCAAGGGCAACACCCCAGCCACCCCTGTTACTTAATAATGTGGCCTCCATCCTTTCTGCTGAGCAACCAGAATATATGGAGTCCATGCCAATCAGTCAATTGAGCCCCAGCAGAGGGACAGCTGCACTCTGACCAACATAGGCCTTGGCCAGACAGAATACACCACTGCATATAATGTCTGCTATATGTGGTTTTGTATTAAAAGTAGTGGTGTATTACTGAATGCCAGGTACGTTCATTAAGGTAAGTCGGTAAGTTTACAATACATAAATGGCATTACGCATTTGGGCATAGCTATGTTCACCAATTAAAAATACCTATGATTTTTTGTTTGGCAGGCAAGATAATTAATCTTGAGGTGTCTATTAAAAAGTTGACATAGGATCTGTATCTTAATATGGTACACCTAGCATTGTTTAATTAATTTGCTGTCTTGGTGTACCCAAAAACCTCACCCACCTTTACAAAGACTTCCTGTACCAGTCATCAGCAACCAGCAACTTAACAGGGCAGAGATAACTAAATCAAGAGGAAGTTACCATAACTTTTCCATGATATACATATAAGCTCTATAAATTCATGTTTTGGGAAAGGTTGCAGATTGCAATTTTCTTCCTTGAGCTAGATCATAGGTTATTCTACATACTATTTTTTGTATATATCTGTTATTTATGTGTATTTATATATATATATATATATATATTGTAAGCTTGCAAGCAGGGCTCTCTCCACCTAATGTATGGGTTTGTCTTAGTCTCTCAATTCTCGACTTGTCATACCCCTTGAATTTATGTATTGTATTAGGCGCTGCGTAAATTGTTGGCGCTATATAAATAAAAGATTATATATATATATATATATATATATATACCGTATTGGCTCGAATATAGGCCGCACTTTTTTCCCCCACTTTAAGTCTTTAAAGTGGGGGTGCGGCCTATATTCAGGGTCTAGCGCCTGACGCCCGGGCAGGCAGCGAGGTTAGGATACAGATCCCCCGCAGCGGTGCAGGGGACCTGCATCCTACTCCCCGATATGCTCAGACAGCCTCCCCTGCCAGCACTTTCCACGGGGGGGGTGCCGGCACGGGAGGTTGTCTAAGCGCATCGTGCGGGCGGTCACCGGCTGCGGAGGTTGTTTACCCGCATCGCCGCAGCCGGTGTCCGTCCGCACGATGCGTTTTACCTCTGCCCCCAAGACTTACCAGAGGAGACTCCCGGGTGTCTTGCGGGGCCGGCGGGGGACATCTACGCAATACGCGTATACAACTTCTGGTGCCGGCACATCAGCTGAGTGCCGGCACCGGAAGTTGTATATGCGTATTGCGTAGATGTCCCCCGCCGGCCCCGCAAGACACCCGGGAGTCTCCTCTGGTAAGTCGGGTGGGGCAGAGTGGCAGCATATCTCGGGGGAGGAGGAGGACAGTGGCAGCATATCTTGAGGGGAGAGGAGGACAGTGGCAGCATATCTCGGGGGGGAGGACAGTGGCAGCATATCTCGGGGGGGGGACAGTGGCAGCATATCTCGGGGGGGAGGACAGTGGTAGCATATCTCGGGGGGGAGAGACAGAGTGGCAGCATATCTCGGGGGGGGAGACAGATAGCACCCTTTTGGTGCTTAAAAAAGCACCAAACTTTTAGGGTGCGGCCTATATACGGGGGCGGCCTATATCCGAGCCAATACGGTATATATATATATATACTGTATATATGTGTAATATATAAAGTGACCAAAGCATTCAAAATAGGTTTACAATATTCTTTGCTAACCAAAACCAGAATAATTAAAGGTAACAAGTTAAGGACTTTGAATAAAACAGAGGGTACTCGACATATCTGCATTCGATGGCCGTATGCCTTTTTTCAACCTTTAAAGACTAAGTAACTATTTACAGGCTGAGAAGCCAAGAATTGCTGCAAACATTCATGCTGTTTAAGGGAAACAGTGGAATGAATGTCACGCAGATAAAACAGGAACCGGATTGTTCTTTTTAAATACAGGTTTTTTTTCCCTCCGTTAAAAATGTGTATATTTAAACACATGTAAATACAAGTGAATCGGTTACATCACTGGCAGTGAAAGAGTCACGTACCAATTATCTGCGGCACTTCCCCCTGACTCCCTCTCTCTCTACACTTGGATCATCTGGTCCAGTGCCCAGTTTCTGGACTCCACGCTCTTACACCTCCCCTGAGTTTCTGAGAAAGCTGGCATCCGTTGTAACCATAACAAACTCAATTGTTCTCAGCAGTGCTCCAACAAATAGAGTCATTAATTACGCGCGCTCTCTCGGCCGCCGTTGGCTGGAATGGCAATCAATGTGAAACCGCTCATTGCCTTCTCTCAGGGAGCGGAGACACATGCCATAAAAACAAACTACAGCACGAGAAGATCCTCACCACTGAGGCAGCAGCATGCTGTACACAGTAACAGCCATCATGCTGCTCCTGTG
Organism: Spea hammondii; assembly: GCA_029215755.1. Taxonomy (NCBI): domain Eukaryota; kingdom Metazoa; phylum Chordata; class Amphibia; order Anura; family Pelobatidae; genus Spea; species Spea hammondii. The sequence goes on along the minus strand of JARDYJ010000001.1, from coordinate 94,511,786 downwards.
TGCCGGGCTACATTTATTTGGGCTGTATCAGCCATGGGGGAAGGTATCCCATTAAGCGATTATTTTTATCTTATAACGTCAATTTACTCATACTGATTGGCTTCCTGCAGCCAAATATCAATTAAATTGCAAATGCCTGCAGAAGCTTATTTTGCCTGCCTCTTCCATTTCCACACTTTTTCTTTTTTTTTCTTTTTCTTTTTCTTTTCGTTCTGTGTTCTAATATAATTCCATTTATATCCCTTTTCTCTATCTCAAAACAAAATCCACTCTGGGAATATCATTTGCCCTGTACTATGGGCAGTGTAAAGTGCCTGATTTACTCTATGATGACAGTCAGGCATCCCTAATGCTCATTTAGTAGAAATTATATATATATTGCTGAAATGTTAGTCTTTGGGTAGCATATTTTAAACACACAACATATTGTTGTACATTCGTCTTTAATTATTGTTCGTCAATGCACTATTGACTTAATGCTGGCATTTTTCATTTTCTCAAGATTAATTTATTAAAGAATATATGCTTCTTACATCCCTAGAGAATCAGCTCTAGTTTTAGTTATTTATGTTAAATGTGTGCGTCTAAGCGGATCGTCAGCATGAGCCATAATGCGTTCTAAATGATGGAAGCATTTCTAGAGGGTGTGAAGATGCTTCATTCCCCTGTATGGGTTTTTGAAACAGATGCATTTAATGTAGTATTAATTATCATTTGCATATTAATCATGGAAACAGTATCTGGATGAGCCAACCAAAGACTAAAGGAGAACCTATATCTTATATGAGTAAAAGTGTTTAAAGATTAAGAGCGTGTGGATTGAACAGTGTTGTTTTCCAAGATATCTCAAGGATGCTACACAAAAAGTGCCAGGTTAAATTACAGAGAGTATGGGGACATGGGAACAAGTACAAGCAGTTTATGTCACACAAGCTGCTGCAGATTTAGATTGGTAAGACCGCGGATCCCAGGCTTCAATAGATAAAGTGACTCGAGGTTGGACTTTTTAAGACTTCTGCGTTACCCCTTCAACTTATAATAAGGGAAGGTCCCATCATCTCCTTAGAAGCATTTTGTTCCATTGTTTGGAATGTTGCATAATTTTGTGATTATCCATACAAAGCATACAAAGCACATACCCAGTACCTCTAGGCCCTCGCAGGAAAATGTTTTTTTTGCATATAAAATATTATTATTTATTGATTTATATAGAGCCATAATATTCAGCTGCACTGTACAATGGGTAAACAAGACATAGCAAATAGTGCATTACATAACAATTTTGCCTTTTAGAAAGAAAAGGAAAGAAGGACCCCGCTAAAATTGGCTAAAATCAAATTTCTAACACTCTAAAATATTACAGAACAGTCTTGACAACTGTATCTGTTGGATGAACAGAAACGACGTTGTTCTGCCTGTCTATTGTATCTGGGAGAGTAACATAAATATTGAGTAGTAGGTCTTTGCTATTGTGATTACTGTGTTTTAAGATTATCGTTGTATATTATTTATCAGATTTACAATTTTCAGGCACAACACAAACCTCAAAAAGGGCATGTTTAGATAGGATAGAAAAGCATTCTATCCTTTCGCACTGAGAAAAAGGGCCAACAATGTATTTTATTGTCCATCATTTCTTTACACCTTCACATAGATTATGGAAGAAAGTCCATCTCACTTACATATCTTTACGGGTGGTGTTATAGGAAAAGAAGATTGAGTATAATTTTGGAAAATAAAGATCTTTAGTCTGGTAATGTTTTTCCTGTTGCTCAATACAGCATGATTAGCTTATTTAAAAAGTTAAACATCACTTCTCATCTTTCTCAAATGATATTTATCAGAGGCTCCCATGCATCAAAACATCATCGGAACCATTGATGGGAAAGCAACGACCAGCGATCCCACCACAGGACTTAATATTTCTTTTAACACCAACAGCAAGCAAACAAGCCTGGTCCATCCATCCATGCCATTAGGGAGCCTAGGGTCCAAGGAATATTGGAGACAGCCTTGAGCATGACATTAAATGACATTTCTATATTCTATATATGTAATGTAAGCTCCATCCACATAGATATAGAATGGTATTTTAGCAAGCAGTCTGAACCATTTGAATATTAACAGTAAGGTGCAAGAAACACAATTTGTGTACCTCCCAATAAATACATAGATCAACAGAAGAATTAAATTTTAATCAGTCCACCTGCTGATCTTGATTTCTCAATACATATTGGAATCACGGGGGATTAAAAAGAAATGCATCATTTAGGCCAAGATAGGACCAACAAAGTATACAGAAATGGACAAGACGGGGCATTTTCCACAAATCTGCTATTGACAAACTTCATTCTTTCACAGCTGATCCCTTTCATGATCAGTTTATCATTTAATGGCAGTTTTCTTGCCAATTCCACGGAAAGCTGTTTCGCGCTTGTGCGCATTAGCACTCTTATAGAGACAAGATAAGAGCAAATGGCATGGATGGAGCGAGACTGGGAATCATATGGGAAGATCTGGAGCACATTGTTTGTTTTCTATTTTACTCTTACCACTTATAATTGATATGTCACTGCTTGCTATCCTCTTTTTATTTCAATAGCACATGTTTGCTTTTCAAACAATGAACCTTATATGTCCCATCATATACAGTCAGACAGTTATTAAACTATTTTTAACTCTCACTACATATTTTCCAGAATGATTTGTTATGTTATTCTGTAGTAAAAGTTGGCAGTGTCATACAGGCAGCTTTATCTGTCATGTTGGACCCCATAAACTCAGTATAGGGACTAAAGTATTCTATAATTCTGTAAAGTTGTTTTTCAAAATGTGGTATAATGCCTATGCTAATGTTTGATTTTAAATCAATGTGAACTTTAAGCCCTTTTAAGCCTTGAACTTCCTCTAACACAAATACTAGTTTCAGATATATAGTATTGGGACACCTGGCCAATATACCAACATAGACTTTTATGATATCACATTTTAAATACATAGATATTAATATGTATTTGGGCCCCCATTTTGCAGCTAGAACAGCTTCAGGGACGGCGTTCCACAAGATTTTGGAGTGTTTCTGTGGGAGCATTTGTGAGGTCAGGTACTGATGTTGGACAAGAAGGCCTGGCTTACAATCTCCATTCCCGTTTCTCCCAAAGGTATTTGATGGGGTTGATGTCAGGGCTTTGTGTGGGCCAGACAAGTTCTTCCACACCAAACTCATCCAACCACAAAATCTTATGGAAAGCCTTCCCAGAAGAGTGGAAGCATTTATAGCTGCATAGGAATGTGATGTCATAAAAGTCCCTGTTGGTGTAATGGTCAGGTATCTCAATACCTTTATCCAAATAATGTAAATATGTACTGCATGATATGCATAATTCGTATTGATAACTGGAGTTCTGGGCATCATTGGGCTATGTATAGAGGCAAATAACACAGACAGCTACCAAAATAAATAGCTATAATTACAAATGATGATAATAAAGTTTCACCTTTTCACATTTTTTTCTTGGCAACAGTTTATAACCAGATACTTTTTAAAACACAATTGACTTGAAAGATTAATATTATTAAATATAACCATGCCTGGGAACTTCCCTGGGTTGACTACCAAACCAAATACTGCTTTCCTAAAAAAAAATTAAGGACTTTAACCAGGAGACTCTGGGTCTAACCTGCCAAGTTTTTTTAATATGATTATATTTTTGTTTATATTTATGTTTAACCTAATATAGATCCCCTTATCCTTTATGTGTTGCATTTTATTCCTATACTTTGACAACTAACAAAAACAAATACAAGTTGATTAAGTTTTATATTATTTGTCCAACTCTGTATTTCCTATAATTTAGTACTGATCCTCGGTAGATGCTTGGAGTCGAAATGAATATTAACTGAGCTTTTTATATATAAATTCTAATTTATAATAATGTGTGCCTACTTAAGCCTCCCTTAGAGGGAGGATTGCCATTGCTTATAAATTTATTTGAATCTAATTGTTATGGTGGAATTATTCACATCTTGGTGGAAATGTCCCGCTTTATATTTTAGATAGGCAGATTTTAATGTAACTGGAAATTCTATTGTAAAATACAAAGCGAAGGTCATTACCTGATAATCCAGGGACTCCAGGACAAAAAGTATGCTGTAAGTATTTTCCTTAAAGCAAAAAATGCTTTTCTTCCAAGAAAATATTTTATTCTAACAAAATAACATTCATAGTTTTCTTTGTATTCCTGAGACCGGATTGTAATAAAGTAACTTTATAATATTTTGAGAATTTTTGAATATAGGCAATCAAAAATTTTGTTTAATGTTTCACATTTTTTTGTTTTCTTCAAGGAACCATTTTCTTATCAAAAAGAGCTAATAAAAGTATTGTTATTTACTATATTATTGCTTACAATTTGCTGCATTCCTTAACCCAATTATTTAAAAGTTTATTCCGTGTCTGGAAAGAATTGATAAACAATGAACAGGATTCCCGTGTCAATCATTTTTCCATAGGAACTTAACATTAATAACTCCTACCCTAGGACTATTTCTAAATACGACTTGGACCAGTGATTATCAGTGTTAACCAATGTTATGCTGGTTAAATAACCAGCTGAAACTGTGCCAGGAAACATTTCTTTACAAATTTGTGTGAGCGATATAAGTTTTTTTTACCAATATGAGATCCTCTATAAAATGAAAAAGTAGATAGGCATTGAAAGTTAATACACAACCCTAATATCAGCTGGGAAATGAATACATTCAGTGGGGTTGATCTTCATGTGTTAATACATTAAGGCTCTTTTTGTTTCAGATCTTCAAATCTAATAAAACTCTCATAAAAGAAATATAAATACACTAGCATAAATACCCATCATTAAAATTATATACCAAAAAAAATAATTTTAGAAAACTTAAATAATAAAAAAATAAAAAATAAAAAAGTAAAGTGATGGACTGCATCCTATTTCCTCACCCTGTACACTGAGGGAAAGGGTAATACAATAAGCAATATGGTTCTTGTGCCTGCTCAGTGGAGCTCTCATTCTAGTCAATGGGCGTTGTAGCAACCAATCACGTATTTGCTCCGTGAACAATGTTTACTTAGCATGCATGTGATTGGCTGCTGCTTAAGTGACTTCAGCATTTAAGAAGGTTGCATACCAACGCACTCTTTCACTCAGCCAGTGGTAGACTTGAATGAGAAGTCTCATTTTCTAACACCAATTACTAAACGATACATGCTCCAATATCCATGCAGTAAAGTGCATTGGAATACATGCAAAATAGATTAAAAATAAAGTTGAAAATAAAAATACCGTTTTGGGCACTAGACTATTACTTTAACCTCTGCGTCCTATTGCCTTGAACACATATTATTGGCCCAGTAGTTTCTTAATAAGATACACATACCAAAGATTTTTCTGGCAACATCCAATAGATTCTATTTGTGCTGAGTTTTTTTTGTGTAATAAGAAAAGGTCATGTTTGTTATAAGATATAATGGGAGTAAAGAAGAAAAGATGCCAGTTATTCACACAAGCTTGTGTGTTTATTCTGTAACTACAGATCGGCAATCATCTGCTGCCTCATCTTTCCATCAGTTGTCCTCTTACGAAAAAGTCTGAAAGCAACTGATCCCCCACTGCTCCACATCTGCTCCATGTCAATATTACTGTAGAAGATGAAAAAATGACACCGTGAACTCTGTAAACCAATAACAATTGTCTGATTTGGTTTGCCCCTGTTGTGACCAGGCAGGCAGCCCACTGGCTTAAGGGCTGGTGACATCTGTTTACAAAATGTCAGAAATGAAGTGAGCAATAAGACAATAAATCAGCTCTACACAAGTTACGCTGCAGGGCAGAGATAAAGCCCTCCATTCCTGTTTTGAATGTGGAGAATTCACTATCAACAAACCCTGCTTGATCACTGATCTGTATTCTGCTGTTGGCTATATGAGGACTTGCTACATCAATATATTAATTACACCGTAAAAAACTCCAGTTTAGTTTCAGCTACCTTCTAAACAGAATTAAATGGATCTAAATCCTGTATGTTCCAACAGTAGAATACATAAATCATTCACTGTCACATGAGTTCAGCTACAGCAGCACATTAGGCAACATACGGTGACTAGAGACTAAATGTTAAAGGTGAAGTCATGGCAGTATCTTTTTGGAAAGATTAGGTCTCTTGTTATCTAAGGAGCAATCTGAGGAAACCAGGTGCATCATTGAATGTGGTCAGTTAGCAGTATTCAATCTGCGCATGTGCGCAAGTATTGGAAACATACATACTAGTGAAGTCCCCCTGGTGGTTGTGTTCAGATCTGCGCCACATTCATGCCATCAGAAAGGTATTGCTTTGGCATTGACAATGGAAGCAAGGAAACAAGATGTATAAAACATATGGAAAATATACGGGCTGTTATAAAAATACTGACATGATTTTTAATAGTATCCGCATGGATTATATTATCGTAATGTGGCTTTACATCTGCCACAATTTAAGTGGACCAAAAATGCCACTTGGCCACATAATATAAAGTTAAAAGGGCAGGGCAAGTATCTGCTGGCGCTTTCTTTATATAATATAATAACACTAGCACTTTATAGCCACAAGGACTGGGAAGTTCCCAGATATGCTAGTTCTCTCTTGCCTTCTAGGCATCCTGCATGAAGTACTATCATGTTCATGTCAATGTAAGCAGGACTTACTAACTATCCAACAACCATTGTATGGCCTAAATAAACAGACAGTACTTTCCACTGTACAGCAATGTGACTTAAGTCGGTGCTTCGGAAATGAATAATAATTATACATAATAGCATTGCAAGAAAATGTATTCTTAACAGAATACAGAGGAAGTAACATGCATTGGTCAAATAAAAGATGTTAAATCTGATGTGGAATTGTGGAAGATTAATAGACAGGTCTAAAAAATGTGTATAGTTGCAGTAGATTTTCTTACTTTGTGTTGGGAAGAGTAACGATTAAAGTGATATTAAATGAGGAAAACTCGTTCACAGTCATTATCGCTACCAAACAACCTGGACGATTAAACTTTACTACCCTCTAAGGTCATTAACTGACCAACAGTCCTTATCTTACTAATAATGAGATGTAAGGGTAATGGACTAAAACTTTTTGGGCCTTTTTGGATCATAAAAACGCAATCCCACTATGCAACATACATTAGGACTGCAATGAACTGAAAGTATTAGGTAATATCCTTTTCCACGGCCATTAACGCTGATTTAATTATTTTACACGTGTGTTAGAGCTTTAGGATTTGGGACTGTATTTATTAATCGTCTTTCTTGTAAATGGATATTAAGGTACTAAGAATCTCTTGCTAGCATCGCCTACTTAACAACGTGCCTGTCTGTCTACTACGAAGCTTATTACTCCTGCTGATCAGTCCAAGTAAAAAAATACAGGAAAGGAATTTAAACAAACATATAAAATAGACATGCTCTGCTTTAACTCAAATGGTTCATATCTGATGTGAAATTATGGGGGTGAATTCATGGAACGGTGCTAAATGTTCAGTAGGCATTGAACTCATGGAAACTTATATGGAATTGTTAAGCTGAGCAACTTACAAAAATGAGTTTCCAAGTTTCCCCTACAAGCATTTTAACCACCTTAAAACTTAGTGACTTTCCCTCCTTGGCTCTATGTTTCTCCTTATTATGATTGTACCTTTTGGCAGATACGGTAACAGAATTATTTTTGATGCCTAATCCTCTAACTTAAATGGATCCTTACATTACATAAAACTACGGGGAACTGATATATAAGTGTGTGAGCATAAAAAATTTAGATAATGCACCTACTGATAGAATAGGTAAGAATAGTAAGTACTACATTTACATTTAGTAACATTTATGTTTATTCCAATAATTTGGTATTAATCCTGTGCAAAATGTCTCCAAATTCTAGAAAAAGCAATTTGTGTTATACTTACCTTGCTCTAATTCCAGGCTGTGTCTCATAAGGGACTGCAAAATGGTATTCTTCACAGTAAGAACAATAAGAATATGGAATTCTCTGCCTAAGGATTGCATTATCTAACTCTGTGGATATTTTTAAGAAAGGTCTGGATGCTTTTCTGGTTAAGCATAACATGAAGGGCTACAACTGTTAAAATGACAGTCGTATTAGCAAGTTGATCCAGGGAGTAATCTGATTGCCACTATGGAATCAAGAAGGAATTGCCCCAAGTAGGGTTTTTTTGCCTTCTTTTGGATCAACTTTAGAACTTTAGAAGTGGGTATGTGTGAAAGGTTGAACTTGATGGAGTAAAGTCTTTTTTCAACCTACTCTACTATACTAAGTACAGTCTGGCATACACTTAGAACATGTACAACGCAGACTTCAATTCAACGTTAGCATATTTCATACCAATGTGCCTATTTGTCAGGTATCAGCCTAGTCCAAGGTATTGATTTAATACTGTTTTAGGCTTTATCTGGGTTTGTGAGACAATTTATTTTGTACTCTAACCGTAACTAAAATATTGTATTAAAATGAATTAGAGCATTTGTTTTTGTCAACCAGTGTAATTGTTGAACTCCTGCTTAAACTCAAATATTCGGTTAAGGGAGCAAAAAGTATAAAAAAAGCGACCATATGAAATGTAATAACGAGACATTTTGGTATTGAATGTTAATTAAAGGTTTACTTAAGTAAAGATAAAAAATAATAGAGGGCTTTGGTCACCCACACAATTGTTGATAAAACAAGAGGCAACCTAATTACCTTCATCTCTTTTTCGCTTGTTGTTCTCGGCATTTGAAGATGTGATTCCCAAAATTCCACTGATAGAGTAAGAGGATCCTGCTGAATCTGTACTTACTGAAGACACCTGAGTAACTGATCCTGTTGAAACTGCAAAATTATTAAAAAAACCTATATTTAAGGACAATATTTGAAGCAAGTCATTTGAAGCATATTAAGATCAACACAGAAAACATATATTTTGTAAAATTAAGACGAACATGTTCAATAATATGAGATTATTGTGCATCACCATGGCCCTGAATGTGGTGAAATACAAAGTAGTGTTTAAGGTCCCAGTAGGGTTTGCTTAAGGACCTGCTGTGTCTTTAGTTGAAGCTGATATGTTTTATGATGTCAACAAAAAAAGAGATGTAAAGGTATATAAACCTTCCAGACCTCAAACGGTTTCTTCTTTATATCACTTTTTCTTAAGGAACTATCCGTCTATATTATATTGGCACATCTGATTCAACTCATCTTTAACATTACCCTTCAACATTCGTCTGGACTATTTATTCAGATAATGAAAGGATTCCACCTTGTAGGACTTGTCGCCTTTGCGCAAGGAAATGTATTTATATTCCTGTATAAAAGTGTATATATATCCCATATCTGCCAAGTTAATACAGAGGATTGACCATATCCAAAAACAAACCAATAAATTCTAAGTTATAATGAGTAGAAAAGCTCTTCCATCAGTAAACCCATGGAGGACTCGCAGCTGGAATTCAGCAACTCGGAACAAATGTTTCTCTCTTTTCACAGAGATCCTAAGTTTGGAAAGATAACTAACTAAGGTATTGCTTCAGTGAGCTCTTTATATCAAACTCCTTAAAGCTGACCCCAGTAAGGCTCCAAAGGGAGGAACAAATAAGTCCTTGGCACTACACAGAATGTTAAATAGGATGAACGTATAAATCCTCCGTCCTTTTGGGGAAACCCTTTTAAGAAGGATTACTGAGACAAGACTGTATTTTGCTGATGTGTGATCATCAATTTGCATCTGTAAAGAAGCGTAAAGTTTAAAGAATATCCGGGCCAAGCTATGGGTTAAGCCAGCCTTTTACCGCAGTAAACCCCAGCTTTATTAACCATTTACATGCTGGAACGTTACAATGGAAGCGTCAATTAATAATAACTGTGCAACACACACACTATTTCGTTCTAGAACACAACAGACACTATGCACAATGAAAATAAAAGTCATGGCCAGCATTAGGGGTGCACTTTACGCGTGAAATGTTTACGTTTCCTGGGAAAAATGGCTGTTGTGGTCACTCAAGCCAGTAGGTAGATTCCGTAGAAGAAATGGCACTTCAACAAAAGCATAATGACTACAGCAAATTACAGTGTGTACATGAGAATAAACCCAAAGGAGAGGGCCAAATGCTAAAGGGCCATGCTAAAATAATATTTTCATTATTACTCAAACATGTTTTCATTTTCTACAGGAAGAAATAATATCTCCAAACTTCTTCATGCCTACAATAATATAATAAAACTCAATAATAAAACTAAAAAAAAAAATAAAAAAATAAAGATTTATTATTACAAGCTATATCTTCATTTCTAAATTTCATTAAAAAAATATCATATGACCATATTACATTTTCCGGAGAGATAGAGCGCTTTCTTTAAAAGCAAGAATCCACCGACCAGCTTCTGAATCTACTACAGAACATAGTAATAGGAGGAATTTTGCCTATATGAGACAAAAATGGCTCAATCTGAAGAGATTCAAGAGAACGATTCATAAAGCAAACTGTGAAACAAAGGGTTTATGCCTGATAATTTTATGCTCAGAGCTGTCCTCTAAAAATAATTATTATAAATATTATATTTTCAGGAAAGTTTCCCGATAGTAGTTGCAGGTAGTATGTTAGATGCTGGCAGCCGCAAAAATTGATATAACAGATAATAGTTTTACATTTAATTCATTGGGTCAGTTTGCTTGTTGAAAAAAAAAAATCTTATACTTTATATAGCAATATTTTATGTACAGACATTTTGCTGTTTTACAAAATGCAAGTATGTACTTTCTAATGTGACATAGTCCTAGGTCAGTAAATAAGGATTCATAAAATCAAAATATTTTTGCAAAAATGTAAAATTAATGTTATTTTTATTTTTTGGATTTTATATGAAATTATCACAAAATCTTCAAGTTCATTTCCATGAAACGGATTTGTGGGTATTTTTAATTCATGAATGAATTATCTCACCTACAATTTAAACAACCATTTTTGAAAGATCAATCAGGAAGCTTTTTTGACAAATTAAGCTTAAAAATTGTACATGAAACTTTCTCTATCTCTCCATTTAAGTCTTCCAGTGCAAAAAAAAAAAAAGAATATATGATAGAGAAGAAAAAGAACGCGTTCAAACTACTTACTAGCTAATGATGCATAAAATACTATGAATAAGTATCTATTTTTTGATTTATTACTTTAATTATCCAACATACCATAGTCCCCCGTTAGCATTTTTGGTGTAGATTTCAATTTTCTGTCTCAGGGTAAAATCTATTTATCATAATAATCAGCAAGATACAAAACCTTTTAACAGTATTTATAAAATTAATTTACCAAGTTCTGCCCCTGGAGAATGACAAAGGATTTGTATTAATATGTGCACGCTGAAGTGTTTTATGCAAAATATATCTATCCATACAAATATTTTTTTCTACTCACCTATACTGTGATTGGAGGGTGGAACTTGTTGGTTTGTTGGCTGCTGAACTTTTGTTCGGATAATCCTAGATTAAGAGAAAAGATTGTTTAGAGAAATAAAAACAGAACATTTATTTAAATTATATAAAAAAAAAAATAATATTTGCAATTTTGTGACAATACTGTGAATTTATATTCCCTCAAATGCCAGCAGGCCATAAATTCCTTTATTTTTTCAGAATAACCACAATTTTTGTGACAGTATACCGCTCACCACTCATATGCATAATTCAGGAGTAATAGCTTGCGAGCAGGGCTCTCTCCACCTAATGTATGGGTTTGTCTTAGTCTGTCAATTCTCGTCTTGTCATACCCCTTGAATTTATGTATTGTATTAAGCGCTGCGTAAACTGTTGGCGCTATATAAATAAAAGATAATAAAAATTAGAGGACTGGTAGTTGAGTTTTTGGAACTATACCTCCTGGTGGCCATAAGAAGTCTTTATATAGCATTTATATTCAATAATCTATATTTTACTATGCATGTAGTCTTACATATAGAATATTTGAAATTATATTATTGCACTTCTAAATTGACTGTGTCTGACATCAACTGAACTCAAAGCCCATTGGAAATAATATTTGGATGGAATAAAAAAAAAGGTGTGATTATAATAGATCTATTTTCAGATGCACAAAGAGATTAAGCTTTCAGTATATCAACACCACGCAGATTAGTTCCACCTAGGACTTATTATGTTGATCTGAAATCTTCTACGATATTGCAAAAGAACAGTATAGTGAATGGTGAACAGTTATTAGACACTGTTATGGGAAAAAGCAGCCTCCTAATGAGGAGGAAAGGTTAGTAATTTCACACATCAAATAGAATTTAGCAATTCTGTATTATCCACAATACCACTGTCAATTTGCAGGTCTAAAATTACAGTTTAACATAATGCCAATATACCGTAATAGCCAAGATCCATAAAGTCATTTGTGAGTTTAGTATATATAGCACATTGAAACGTTTCCCAAAATACCACAATTTAAAATTAGGGGAATTGTGGGCTCCCCCCCCAAACATCCTCCTTTTGAAAAACATTGGGAAAACTGGAGGTACAAATTAGTATGTGTCTGTTTCCCATGTAGATGTGAAAACAATGATGAAAGCTACATGTAATTAATGAATGATCTAGAGATCTACTTAAATAATCCAATAAAATGCATTTTATGCATTACATTATTTTTTTATTGGTATTATTGGTATTATAGAATAACTTGAATATTATTTTTTGGTAATATTATCGAATAACGAAAATTACACACATATACGCTATATATATATATATATATATATATATATATATATAGTGCCCTATTTAGTCCAGGCATGGAGTGTGCCTTTTCCCCCTGGTGGGGTGGGGGCAGATAAGTATGAGGTAATCAGCAGCAGGGAAAAACAACTTTTAGGTTGACTCCTACCTTCTATAGAACCCTGAGTTAATGGGTCAATGTTTTTTTATTATATCATGATTTGGTGTTAATATTAGTGAGTTATTGTCAACATCATATAACTATATATGTATGTGGTTTGGGGGGTAGGGATAGGCACCATGCCTCCCTGTAGCAACAAGGACCAACAAAGTGTTTAGGGATGGGAGGGGGGGTAAAGCAAGGGTAGGTTCCTAATCTCTGTGGTGAAAAATATACAACCTTTTGTTGTTGTTTTATTTTTTAAATGTATTCATTTATTTAAGAAAAGAGGAGGTTTTAAACTCAACATTTACCTTGCCTTGTACTTAGTTGGTAAGATAAAGTCAAAACACCAGCTTCAACTTGCATTTACAATCCTCCACCCAACTCAAGGGTTAATGAATCCTTTAGTCGCTGTTGTCTTTCAACTTGCAGCCAAGTTAAGAGTTGAGTATAGTTTCAATTGAGTACGATTGTGGGTTTGCAGTTGTGAATATGCAAGCTGGGAATGTATTACTGCAAACTCACCTCACATGCCAGCTCACCTTTAGTGTATATTCCCAAATGTCTAGCTGTGTCCATGTGACAATAGTCCCACCATTTCCCCCTGTTTAGGAGGGATAGTTTTTTGGGGGGACCCAAATCCCTCTGTCCTACTTTTGCCATTTGAAATGCTGACAGGTATGCCGTACATAGTGTAGATGTGATATCCAATTTTTCTCGTCATTAGGTCATGAAACAATATTGTGTCAAACATGTTAGCACAGGGGTTTTTTTTCAAGCTAGCGATATCATTGTTACCTGTTAATGGAGCTGACACTGGGCACAGTATCATTGTCACACACACGTTCGGCCAACAACCTGTCCCTGATCTCCCAAGCAAACATAGTGGGATTTTGACGCTTGTACTCTGCGATTTTCTCTACCACTTTGGGTGTTGCAACCTTTGGTTTTGATCCCCCAATTACTCCAGGCTTGATACTTCCAGTTTCATAGTACCTAAAAAAAAAATAAGCAGAACAAACGTAAATGTATCAATTGAAACCTAACGAGAAACGGTTTACAATAGTTTGACATCTGGCTACAACAGGTAGATATAACTCTACAAAGTCTTAGTAACAAAGGTCTACCATTAAACATTATTACCAAATAATATGTGAGAATGCTTAATTTTCTTTAGTAAATGCCTGTTAACTTTGCAATATTTATCTGAAAATGAATGGATCTGGAATAAATGTGTTTTCACTAAAGGACTCTAGAAATGTGGGTATCACATGCATTTACAGCCAAATAACAATTTAAAAATAGGAAATATAATGTCTCTTAACAAGAAAACAGAAACCCAGAGCACCAGACATGCAGCATTATAAAACAATGCCAAAAAAATATAAAATATATGAAATAGTTTTGTTATTTAAAGATTGTGAAATGTGTGCTCAATAGCATTCATATAGATTTACTTCTACAATGAACGTTGGCATTCGGTATTCCTGAGAGTAAATACAATATATGATTAAAGCATAAGCTTGGGTCTAATATCAACTGGAATAGATGTGATTAATCAAGTTGGGGAAAATAAATACAAATCACACTAAGTGCCATTTTACACTGAGCTTCTCAACAGTAAATTGTGGTTTCTTGTGAAATGTACCTGTTTAAAAATATCTTATTGATGGAGTGGCTTGGACAATATAGTCCGGCTTGGATTGCTAAAGTATTTCATTGTATTCTACATAACATAATCAATGGCATATCTTTTATTTTGTAGGTTACTTTAATTTAGAAGGAAAAGCAAAACAATATCATCACTGCTCAAAATAAAATGGTGTTTCAAATATATGCTAGAATATAAAACACATTCACTGATTCTGTTTTCTACCGATATTGTTGGCATATTGGTTTAATGATAATTCATTTTAAAATAACTGACAGAGATAACTGTACACTGTAAAGGTTAGTGCTAATTAGTTGTTTACACACTTCTTTAAAAATACCCATATCATTTGTATTATCATTATTTTTTGCATTCATACTTTTATCTTAAAACTGTTTAAGTTTTATGTTGAGAGTATATGATTACGTGTTTTTATGGTTGTTTATGTGTTTTTTTTAAATATGTTTTATTTATATATTAATATTTATTTAATATTGTATTAATTTATATATATATATATATATTATAGATATAATATATACACATATTATAATATATACACACACATACTGATATGTATATGATTTGCATCCCGTATACACTTCTTATACATGGCATTTCCCACAGGCGCTATTAACTTGTCACTATTCAAATAACTGTTAGTCTTAGTCCCCCATACTGATCCAGGTTTAATGATGATCCATTAAGTAGCTACGTAATGATAAAACACTAAAGCCCCAATGGTTATGAGTTTTCAATAATGTAAAGTATAAGTATGACTTATTATTCATAACTTAATGCATCAGTGTTATTGTTAATGAATATAAGAGTTAAGGAATTAGATTTTTCTTTAAAACGAGAAACTAAGAAAGTCTCTATATCTGTGGAAACTCATGAAATAGTCTGTACTGTGTTAAAGAACGGACCTCCGGGCTTGAACATTAAACTGTATGAAGGTGGCTAATATTTAGATGGTAATCACTTTGTCTGTTGATTAATTAGTATAGCTCTACAATCTAACAGGGAATCAATTACTCAGAATAGTTGATTATACAATAATTTAACATGTAAACCCAAACACATAAGGGGTTTAACGAAGAATATTTCAAAAGAGGAGAAATGCTTAGACTATACAATAAGAAGAATAGGTAATAATAATATAGGCAATAGTAAAATAACATAGTATTAAACCTAAACTTTTGGAAAGTGTTTAATAGTTACTCTTTTTATTTGTAATATACTGTAACTTGCCCACGGTTTTACATTTCCATTGCAAATGCAAATAGTCCGTTTAAATGTCATCAGTTAAAAATGAATAAATCAAATGTTCAAATTTTGTTTTTGTTTTTTTCTTTCAATAAAAAAAAAAATAGTTTCCCAACTTTGAAATAAAAATCACTTATCATTTGGGTCTACTTACTAAACAGTGAGTTCATGTGAGTGTGCTAAAAAAAGTCGCAAACTTACTGAAGCCAACGCCTGGGATCCTGAGGACCCTTGTTTCATTTTATTTCGAAATGTATTAAATCATTTTCACAATTTTTCACAGTTGTGTAACGTAAAGTAACTCTTTAAGAGTAAGCTCTGCGTGCACTGTCAATATAAGTACTATTAGCATAAGGTTTTTTTTAAAAAATTACAGCTACACACGAGTGGAATCTCCCATGTTGTCAGATCTAGACTACTTCTCTTTTCAGGCCCACTTGGGACAACAAAACCAGATATGACTCATCTGTGACGTGCACAGTAGGCACAAAAATGCAAATAGTTTATAAGGACTACAATATGCACAAAAACAAACATATTTTCAGTAAACGTTGTGATTAAAAGTTTATGGAAAATTCTTACAAGATGATCATATGTTTGTCTAATAAAATCTTTATTTGATTCATTACAAATGCACTTATAGAATAACTCCATACTTAAGCAAGAGTGGATTATTTTTATGCAATGTGGGTTTAGGAGACATAGCATTGGTTTATAGGGTTAGATAAAACCCATTTCAAGCACTGAAATAATAATAATTAATGCCATTATTATTATTTTTACATTTTACAGGGGTGAGTCTAGGGTTCGTGGCACATGGGTGAAGTGTTATTTTGGCACCCCCGTAAGTAAAACATATGCACATACTAACAAGCAAACTTGCTCACTCTAATACCATAAACATACAAATATATACACACCATCTCCCTCCTCTCCCTTGCACAGTTGACCCTAAACTCAACTTGACATTGTAACACCATACAGTAAAATACAGGCTCCAGCATCATATGCTGATACACACCCATGCTAACACCATACGTGCGCACATGCTAACACCATACACAAACACACACAT
Source organism: Spea hammondii (assembly GCA_029215755.1). Classification (NCBI taxonomy): domain Eukaryota; kingdom Metazoa; phylum Chordata; class Amphibia; order Anura; family Pelobatidae; genus Spea; species Spea hammondii. Next base: position 94,494,859 of record JARDYJ010000001.1, on the reverse strand, counting down.
TCTACTGCCATACCAATACTTACATACCCCAAACATTTGCATTCCCTCTCCCGTCATTAGTGCAGCTTTTCAGTTCTACCTCTTGACTCGTGCAGTTCGTGCTCTCTGTGCGAGCTCCCACACTACTGCCGCCCTACTATGGCAGGGTCATGTAACATCCATGCCTGGTTGCCATGCACCTGCCTTATCATGCCCCTGACATTTAATTTATAGAGCACCAGCAGATTATATGGCTCTATTACAATGACTTGAAATGTGGAATTAACAGTAATACAAGCAAACATAAGACATACTATGTTTAAAAAGAGTGAGGATTAATGTGAGTGTGTAAGGAGTAGTCATGTAGAGAGTGAAAACCATCAGACTGTGAATCAAACCATACATGTTCTCAGGTTGTTTAAACAAATGTAAATCTCATGCTACTCTCAGCAAGTGTTGCAGCTCTATGTAGATTATATTTAGCAATTAACTGATATTTTTTTACGTTTTAACATTTTGGGATGACGTATACATACACAGACTAAAATAATTGGTGCTTTGAAAAATATTAGGTATTAACATTATGATAACTGAATAATAGATATTTAAATATTAGCATTAGAATACATGTATTGTGTTGTTTCTTGTTGACATGTTTATGGCTGATATGGTACTGGAGTTCGGTCTTTCTGGCTTTGCCAAAAAGATAGCCCACGCGGCCCATGGTTGGATTAATTAGTGAATAGCACATGAGCCAATAGCAAAAATATAATCAAACATGACACAAAAATGATATATAAAGTAGTGTGAATAAGTCACAATATAACAACCTCCTGTGTCAATACATAAATAAGATGAAATGAAAATTATGTATATATGGTATCTTAATAGGATAAATATAAGGAAAAAACACACCAAAAGTTATCAACACAAGTTGAAATAAAAATAAAATAGTATTACCATATGCTGATTGGGATACAGTATTTACCTATGTGTATGCAATGCAGTGTAATGATCATAATACTATTTTCTTTTTTATTAACACAACCTCAAACCAAAAATATATTCATTGTGCTGATCTTGGGGATCACTGGTGATCCAGAGACTCCAGTCTCAAACCTAGAAGTTCAAGTCACACGCATGAACAATGGGTTGTCCAATCCTAGTTTATGCATTGAAACTAGAGATCAGTTGTGTAAATATACAAGAAGCATTTGCAAGGGTCAAGCGTAAAGTTTGTGCAGACTCCAAAGCACATAAGCATATAATACAGCATGTTGATTATAAAACAAATTCATTTTATAATTGCATTCATTCTTTTACTGACATCTGATTACAGAGCCTTTTTATTTGGTAAACTAAGACAGGGTTCAACCGTAATTAATATTTATACAAATAATGAGCTATGAAATTCCAATTTATTGTTGACAGCTTAAATGAAACAAATCAACATGCTGAACTTCAAAATGCCAACATATCTAAATTCATTCATTGCTCCATGATGTTTCCGTTATGCTGAGCTAGTTCACTAAAGAAGACTAGGATAAGATTCACTTAAGTGGTGTTAAGCGAGTCAAACTGCTAGTACAAAGGCAGTCCATCTCTGGGACCCAAAACACAATAGGCCTTCCTCCTGCCCACTGTTGTCCGTTTCTAGAACCACACCATTATTGGAGATAATCAGGATTTCACAGTGCTTTACAGTAGTAAAACACACAAAAAGTGTGCTTAAACAGAGATAACGTGTTCTCAAAGTTTAGAGTATAAATACAATATTTTATTCTAAATTACCTATACAATTACAAAAGTATCGTGATGTCGCCTCTTTGCCCATTGCTTTATAGAAAATGCAGAACCAATAAAGTACAGCATGAGAGGAGGCAGAGGAAGCATAGTAATACATGAACAAGTGAAGCTTACATGAGTTTGACAGTAAGTGGTGGACACCTATAGATATGGCCAACTGTATGAACTGACATTGCCTTTGGAGAAAAAAGTATTTAAAAAATGCGATCTTTAAAAATGTGGATATTTGGCCAAGAAATAACATCAAGATTAGTTAAAAATGAACGGATGGTATTTCTGTGCATAGTTGTACCCAGACCCAACTGGCCGTGGGGAACAGTTGATAGATTGCCGACAGCCTCACATTACGTTAGCATGAAAACAAAAAGGGCCGGGGCCGCCCTGTCATAGTCAGTCCAGCCCTGGTTGTATCCTATGGAATATGTACTGTTTGATTAAGTTGCTTGCAGGTAGTGATACATGTATACAAGGTGATTCCAGTACAATAGAAGAAAAGGCCTTTTTATCGTAGCAACCAATTAAATGATCCAATGAGCACAATCATTTCATTTGTTGCTATGGTGATAAGACCCCTTTTCAAACTTTACACCAGAATCACTTTTTTTCATACATAACCAACATTGTATTCTAATTCACAGCAATGATAGGGAGCCGTGTGACTTTTGCAAATCCACTATTAAAATAAATAAGATATTCTAAACTGTACTCTAGCGATCTAAATATCTTTAGATAATGATAATTTGAGTGATAAAACCAAGAAAATAGTATTTTAGAAAACTGCAAAATTTGTCGTTTTTAATGGTCAAATACTTACACAAAATAATTTTATGAAGGAAAGTAATTTTGCACAAAATCACACAATTATGAAGAATCTTTCATCATTTTTACCAACACAATTGCTCAGTGAACATGTAACGTATTTGGAAAAACGTGATCACTGCAGCCGGTAAAAAGAAAATAAAAGCGTGTGTAGATATTTGCATATTTTCCACAAGAGTGCACTTGAAGTAAAATATAAATATTTACTAGATTTTTCATGAAGATTATATGGTATAAAATATAAAAAATGATTAAAGATGCATTTTGGGTTAAAAAAAAAAAAATAAACTAACAATAATATTTAACTTTACAAGCCCCATTATTGTTAGAATATATTCAAAGGTTTTGTCCAGAGCTAAAAATTTTCATATCGTATCTATGGTATGTTACGGAAATGAAAGTGAAACGATTGAATGTTCTTAAATGAAAAGGGTATATGAAAGATTTACCATGCAAACACATTTATTCTTTGTGACATGGAAAACAGGCTTATTTTATAACTAAAATCCTTCTTGATACATTTTGAATGTATTTTCCAGTAAATATTCCTTTATTTTTAAAATACACCTGTCTTGTTGGGCAGTCAAAATCTCAATAATTGAGGAATTGAATTCTAATGTTTAAAATATGCGTGTAAAAAAAATATTATTTTTAGAAGGGATCTAATGCACAGTATTACCTGCCGAGAATCTTGCTGACACATCCATGGCTAACCCGTAGCTGCCGAGAGATGTCACATGGCCTCACTCCTTGATGGGCAAGTTCCACAATTCTTTGTCGTACTACATCAGGAAGGGGTCTACCATTCACAAACACCCCCCCTAGTTGATTTACGCCACCGTGTCCTGCAATACAAAAAAATGATACAGGGGCATCAAGAAATTGTGAATGGCTGTACATACAAGAAATGTCTTAATGTTGACCAGAGTTTGTAAACCAAATCCAGCGGCATTGTTCCTGTAGTTATATAAGTAACCGTAGGACGGAATGTGAAGATGTGGTTGTGGCATACAGTAGTTTTCTGTCACGTTCCACACACCTTACTACATACATTACTAGAACGGTAAGCAACTATGCTTACATTTGTAATTTTTCTTCTGGAATGTTACTACCATAAAACCATTTAAAGGTGATATTCAGTAAAATAAAATGGCTGGTAAGGTTTTTTTTATATATAATGAAGCTCCGCATTAGGTCACACTGAGTAGGTAGTAAGTATACTACTCAAGTCTGCACATCTTTGATCTACCCAACAGGCCCACTAAGAGCTGATGAGGACTAGGGAGCATTGGCCCTAGGAAAGCAGCCCAAGACCCCTTGGCCTGCCACCCTAGGGCCAATCCTATGCCACTGACTACATGCCTCATAATGGTTTTAACATGTGTCCTCTCTAATGCAATTTTCTTTATGTGATTGGATTTTATATTGATGGTAAAGGGCTGCATTAAAATTACAGTGTGGAACAGTCAAGCTATTCTGTCATACGTTAGAAATAAATGAAATAAAGATGTTAAATTATAATAGAGAATATCCTACTATAGCCTTTCAGCTATAGAGATGGAGGAAAATTATATTAAAACGGCGTTAAAGAAAAAATTGTAATATAGATATGTTCGTGAAGACAAGCAGTAGAAAATGACAGCATAAGGTTCTAAGAAGCTTCCTATCTAGAGGTGTAAGGGGAAGCAGCCACAGAAGAAATTCAGCTGCATCAATTATAAAGTGCAAGGCACGGAGGTCAAACCCAATCTGAAGCCAGTTGTATAAGCATGAGTAATTACACGAGACGCCGATTTGATGAGCTACTGGGTAGCAGAGTACAGGAGAAGTAGCATGGCCATAAAGCAGGACATGGAAAATATGTTAGCTTCTGATATTCTGGAGAAAGATAAGAGACCAACAGATTGTATTGTGTCACGCACTTCTCACAATGACTTCTACTGCAAAATTATTCAAATTCACAGTGTGTGCAATGTATACTATATATATAAATATATATATATATATATATATATAGATATATATAGATATATATTTATAGCTATAGCTATCTATAGACACTTCATAGTTAATTACATTTGTTTTTACAACTAAAATGGTTGAAAGTGTTGTTGTTATTATTTGCTGAGAGTGAATGTTCATTATATGTTCTGGAGCTGGTTTACCCCATTTTAAAGGACTTTTAAAGAAGGAAGTCATAAGGAAATTAATGAAGTTGTCATGGGAGCATCTATAAGGTCTGTTTTTTTATGCTATTCAAATGCCCTTCTGTCTTACTTTATGAATATTGTATGCAATCTGGAATTTTCTATGCCAGCTTTATTTTTAATCTTTTTTTTTTTTTTACCCACCCTTAAACTAAAAGTTATATTTTTCAATAAGGTTTATTTGTCTCCTCGCAATCATTAAGGACTACTGTTTTAAGGGCGACATAGAATGTCCTCAACTGGTTCATAAACAACTCTGAGCAGGGGTTATACAATTAAACAAAAAAGCACAAATCTTACTATTCTCAAGTTTTGTTTTTTTATTTTCAATGTGAATTTTTTTTTACAATTTTTATAGGCTATACAGAAAACCCCAGAAAACAGCAGAAACAATGCAATTTTTAACCTCTTTGTATCCTATGGACTATTGCTATGTGTTTGTTCAAGGATGAATCCCGTCTTTTTTTAATAGTTGAAAACTGATAGTATTGGGCCAGCACAGAAAAAGCTTAGGAGAGGGCTTGTCTTTTCCATATTCACCTCTGCTTCCTTCACAAGAAGAGAGCTTTATGATCCCAAAAGCTTATGTCATTTTACATCTTTCTTTATGTTATCCCAATAAAAGTTATCTACTCAAATGTATCAACTAAAGACTACATTTTCTCTTGGGCTACTACGGCTATATACATTTTCTGGCATTCTACGTGTTCAATTGCATATTCTAGTATGTATGACATGTTTAAACCTTTGAGCGCCAGAATGGTAAGAAACAGCCAACAATGATGTTACCAGGAAAAAAAAAGTGCATTTTTCTGTGCCTGTTATATGACTTTATGGTTTACTGTTGGCTTAAATGCTTATTGTTTAGAATGGAATCTACTCTGTGGAAAATGCCTCAAAATTTGCAGTTTGCCTATGGATGTTGGTTTCGAGATAGTTGTGTCAAGCCTTTAATCTTGTTAGCTGGGCATAGACACAGAGAATGTGACGACAGATATTCAGACCATCTGACATGGCATAGTACCATAACACTATCCTAACCAAACAGTAGCTAAAAATGTGCTAAGGAGTTTCAGAAGTATATTGTATAGCCAGTCGTCAAGATGAGTCTCCCTTGAAGGAACACTTAGAGCAGAAACATCTATTTACTCTTGAGTGGTCTGACCTTGTACTCAGTATCTTCAAGTTTGTGTATTACAGAGAAATTCTCTGATTGTTATAAATCTAAAGCTTCCCAGCTGTTCCCCCTGGAGAAATCCATTTCATGCTGTTAGTTGATGTATTCTACTTTACTCTACAATATACCGCACAGAGGGGATTTGGGAAACAAATGAGCAGATAAACATTAAACGATTGGAAAATTCAGGCAAAATACCACTTTTATGGGACAAAACCTTAAATATGATTCTCATTTTCTGGTGGCCTCTTTTAGGAAGCTGTAATCATTGACTATGAGATATTACATTGTGGAGGAGTGATTTCTATTCTCTCCAATTGTGCAATAAATGCATTAGGTAAAAAGATAATATAAGCAACAGCTATACCAATTATTAGACACAGTAAAAACATGTTAGTATCGCTAATATGACATTGGATGGCCTGTCCCATCAAGTATACAGTCTAAGCACTATTAACTGTTGAGGTATAAAGGATGTCCTTCTTGGCACACAGATCAATATGTCTCATTTTCAGTATCCGTAATAATTTCACCTGTTTGTAGACGTCAATATTGTTAAATATCTAGAAAAAATTAATATTTGCCCCCAGATGGCATTTGACATATAATGTGCATCGCAAATAAAATGTATTATAAAAAGTTAACTATATACAACAACAAAAAAACTTCTCAAAAAAGTACATATATTGTACAAATAATGTTAAATATGTTACATCATATAAGTGTTGTATACAAAAATACAAACGCTCATATAATCATTCACACAGAAATATTTGTAACATATCTCCCTGAAAAATGTTCTAAAATGATCCAAGGAAATCCACACTAATAACGAATATGGTCCAGTCAAGCCATTAATTAAAGCCGGCCACAGCCGGCAAATGGTGCTCTTTAGGGTACCAATATATCTTAAGAACATTGTGCCAACTCCATACGAAACCCAGTGAAAACAAGCTTGCAGCAGCATTAAACAGGTTAAACATTTGACCCAGGTCAAGTCTCTAAAGAAGTTCTAGGAACTTGTCCCGCATCAAATGTTTAACCTATTGGTTGGGAAATTAAATGGGTAAAATTGGGGAAATATGGAGCACAATAAAGTTTTTTTTATGGTGAAATAAAGTCCTACTAATTAATTAGTAAAAGAAAAAAAAATGACCATGGACTTGATTCTTTTATTGTTTCTACAAACTGTATTACAAAAATTTATTACATTAAACAGATCCATTCAACCAATTCGATCAAAAATTGCAATGTCTGGCAGGCAATGTATGTAAGATTATCGCATAAACCAACCAGATCAAAACAAAGTATAACCCCTGTAGTTGTAATTATTCATTTGATTCCAGCCAATAACAGCACATTAATGTTATAAATCTAAATTAAAGTCATGTATATAAGACCCAATTAAATGGTTATACCTTGCCTGTGTATGGCACAGGGCTTAGACACAGACATCAGAAAGAGAGCGCAAGAGAGGGTTACTATTGAGAGAGGTGTTAGAAATGACGTTTGACCCACATATTGCACATAATCCACAGTACATCTCTACATTTTGGGGGGTTTCGGCACACATGACACATATTCCTTTTATTTTGTAATAAAAAAAACCATTTTTGTTCTTATGTGTGTGAGAACATTGTGGTGGCCTGAAAATCGACATTTGTGTAGTGTCGCATCTGCTTTGAGTGAATGACCACCAGAAATGTATCAAGTTATGTTCACTTTGAGGTATTAGAATAGCAATGCACTTTGAGTTTCTATTGGTTTCTATGGGTGTATATCTACCTTTAACAATGTATGCATTTTTAATATAAGTCTTGCTTTCATTTTAATCATTTTATATATTTGTGTGAAGACAAAGGATGCCCTTCCATGCTAACACTGTATGTATCTCTTGCTACAGGCTCAGACAGGATGAAGCGTGTGAATTAATACAAAATTGACTAATTAACATAGCTTTTAAGCTTTTATCACTGTCAAATGTGTAGGTGTCTATGGCCCTAAAAATCTGGCCACCGAGGGAGCAATAGGATACTACATATGTGCCGCGATCAGCCTCCAGAACAACAGGATTATTAGGTTAGTAGTATCTCACAAATTCTATCAATCGATACAAGACACTGGATTCCCAACACTACCGTTGCTTTTAATCCTGAGTGATCGTGTATTGGTTAATCTAAGTGGGCCTGCATTTCTGAATTGGGTTGGTTTCTCCAACAGTTGTATATCCACATGTAAGAAACAAGGGCTAACACCAAATGTTCTGATGCTATAAACTTTTCTATTGTATAATTGTATAATTTATGTTAGGCAAATAATGTGTTTTATACTCTAGTTTCTAGATGTGTTTTGTTCTTTTATATATATATATATATATATATGTATATATATATATATATATATAGGCCTTCTAGGAATGGTGGTTTGCTCCTCTGACTCCTATCTTTACATCACTGTCAACTACATTAGATGTTATTTACAGAACACCAGCAGAATCTGTAGTGCCATTACAATGGTCATTAACAAGCCATCCTGCTGCTTAAATATAGACAATTTTTAGAGAAAGAAGTCGCATTTTTATGTGATCTAGCATCGATATTAGCATAAAAAAATATAAAATAATGAACCTAAATAATACACGCAAATAATACTACACATATAAAATTAAATTTATTTGTTTTTTTTATATAACATTTTTTGCACAGCTTGCCCTGTTGGCAAGCATGAATTTGTTCTACCCTTTCTGTGTGTAAAAATAAATACTTGTTAACTTGTATGTGTTAACTTGTGTTATCTCATTTTAAATTGGTGTTTATTTTCACTACACCCTATTGTAACAGCGTTACAGAATCTGCTGGCACTATTTAAATATATGTAATATGGTTGCTCACAGGTAAAAACACATATATCTGCAGATGGTCAACATCACAGTCAATTTTACAGTTCATATTACACAAAATATTTCATAATGAACAAAGATAGGTGTAATTATGTATAAATGTCTATTTTGTGATTGTCACAGTTGTCACAGTTTGCATCATTGATTTAAAAAAATGATATCCACGTATTGCAGAAATATTATTGCCGGTAATTTTAAGGTACGTCATTCTGTTTAATGTGACTAAAGTATTAAAAAAAAACTTTTTCAAGTATTACAGTCATATAAAATGCATACAATAACCACATGGATTTATGAGCAAAATATCCCCAGTGAGGAAAACATTATGTGGATTAATAAAAAAAAAAAAAAAAGAAAAGACTTTCAATAATCCACCTACCTAATTAATCCACCCTCATAAAATAGGATTTTAGGTAGATTTTTCTCACTGCTTGATTAATCTAAGACTATGGCTCGGTAAAAATTGTTTTAAAAACAATTGAAGATTTATTTAAATCAGTTGCTGTATTCAGAGACAATGGCAGCCTTATAACCGTCAACCTAATTCATCCAACTAATTGTTGGGAATAATACAATACACAAGATAGAAGTTTCATTTTGATTAGATGGAGAGTGTATTTTATAATATATACAGTGTGAAAATGTTATGTCTTTTAAGTTTTATAATTAATATGAAGTCATTTTTGCCACCTAGTTTCTTAAAAGCGATGGGAATTGCAAATACCAGTCAATGGATCCTCTTGATACATGGCCTTTATTATCATGTTTTAATTAAAGTGCATATCAACTGCTGTAGCAAGCATGGATATTTCATTACTATTTCTCAGGTGGAAAGCTGAAATAATGTGTGTTATTAGTATTGGAACTATACAATTTGCAACGGCAACTAGAACATTCAAAACAAACCCTCATGTAATCTTTGACTTAATATAAAGAACACAGTCAATCTACTTAACATGAGAGCAAGAATATACAAAGTGTTCCATGTCCATAGCAAGGTCTATGGACCACTTAGTCTAGTCTTGAAGATTTTTTAAATCCTTGTATTTCACAGCCATATATATTAATTTTTTTTCAAAACTAAATGTACCAAGTCATCAAATGTTTGACCAGCATTAAGAATTGCTAAGGCATGGAACCCCTGCCTGATAACTGATGTATGTTTCAAGGTTTCATAAACGTTGGGGAGTGCATCTGAGAGAAGAAACTAAAAGGCAACTGGGTTTTTAACCTGACATGACCTTGTAGAAACTTAGCAGCATCCACCCTTAGAACCTGTGAGAGAAACTGATTAGTATACACAGCATAACAAGAGTAAAAAACAGAAGAGCAGAGGCAACGAACCAAGGGATTCATCCAAACCGTAGGTTGCAACCTTTCTTTTATGAGTGCCTCATACACTTCTCTGTTTTTGGTTGCTTAAGGAGGTATGGGTATACCATGCAAATTGGACCATTGCGCAACTGCTGAATTAAATGTACCATCTAAGAGTAACGTGTGGAGCCCATTATCAAGTAATATCAATAGAACAAAATTGTGTTTACTAAATACAATGAATGAGAAAGGTCTGCTTTTATCCATAAACCATTTTTATTAGGAAACTGGATTCGGAAACATCTAGCAGGTATGATTGTCAATGACCCTTTTTATGTTTCGTGTAAAATAAATAAATAATATAAATAGCTTAATACATGGTATAATAAAATATATCCTTGTTTACATCCTATTTCTGTTCTTTGGTGTTTTGTTGTTTTTCTTATTTATACTATTTAGTTCTAGTGTGCCTTAGATGAACAAAAGCAAAAAATGTTAAGGTAATAAAAAACTGATCTCATGCACAATTCTTAGAACTCTAAATATCGTTTTCTGTAAAGGAAAAGATTGGGGTTCTTGTCAAGCTATACATAGTAGTGCCTCCTGGGGGCAGTACAGCAAAAAAAAATGCTCTCTACTAAGAAAGTGATTAGCATAGTTCAATGATCGCCACAATTATAGTTTAACGAACTACGCCACTGCAAAACCTTTACAAATGACCAATTAAGCTGTAAAATGTCACTTTGGCTACCAAGTTGCACAAGCCACATTTAAAAAATCAGTAATAATAGGTTGTAAGTCTTTATTCAAATTGTTTTTAATCTTCTTACACCATTAATTTCTTGATCATTCCAGCTATCCTTTTACTCTCTGATGTCAGATGGATAAGTAGAAAACATGTTATAGCCATCATATAACCCCGTCATTGCTGGGGGTGTCTGCTGCACTTGTCCTGCAATGGAAAGCAGGCCTATCGAGCAGAAAAGCATTTAGAGAGCCATTTACACGTATAGAGGTTTATGCTCTTTAAACTCATACGGTTGATGTGTTTAGTAAATCAAGAGCAGTCTTTTTGTGTCTATTTGCCTTGATTGTGCATTCTGGAGACCTTGATAATTAGGCCCCCAAGGCTATTAGTTAATTTGTCAAAGTCTCTGAGTATATAAATTTAGCAACAGGCCACAGATCAGCTGGGATCTTCCTAGGCCTCTGATGAATACAATTAACATGCATGTATGTATATATATATTTCTCCTTCTTTTTTAATTTCTTAGGAATGCTCTGGGTCATCACTATCCTGTGTATTTCAAGTGGACCTTCAGATGTACTCTGCCCGTCTACCTCGGAGTTACACAGTCTTTTAATGTTATCATTGTTTTAGGGTTGCCATGTAGAATCATCTATACTTCTTAATTATATCTCTGTCTTCTTCTAATCCCCTGCCTTATTTCTCTCTGTTATGTCCTTTATATGCATTTTTCCAAAAACACTGTGTTTCCTCTCATTGCATTGTCCATAGGTCTTGGTAGGCCATTTATGATCTAGAGCCCTATGATCCTTTAAAGAAATTTTGATAATTATTAAATAATAATACATTAGTACAAACTGTATACAAGCCTTATAAAAACACTATATACACAACCTATACATATAATAAACACCCTAATATAACTCATCAACTTGAGCATGTGGTACCATTTAAGCATTGATCTATAATTGATCGGGATGTTCTTATTACATTTGGGGTATCAGCTCAGCTGACCAGTGACTCTGCCTTAATCTTGCTCAGTCTGCCACCTATCTTTTTCTAACCTAATTGCCACCCTTCTTTTCACATTTAAATGTTGGCACCAGAATTGTTTTTTAGAACTATGGCTTTAAGTTGCTATCCCCATTTATTCTGCCCCTGACCCTTTTCTTTTCTCCTCCGCTTCATACCTACAAAATAACTCTGTCTGTCTGTCTGTCTCAGTCACTGACTAGTGAGGACATGCCATGTCGAAACCAAAACCGAGCATTCCTACTCTACATTTATTATAGCATTATATTTTATAATTAATAAAAAGAGACATGTGTACATACATACATACATACATAACTGATGACCTATCAAATAGTATTCCTTAGAATAAAAAATATTTAGACTGTCTGCAAATGTTTGCACAATGCCGATATTCAGGGTGAATTTTAACCAATGTATACAATTACCCGCAGGCCATAGACTTCTTGGATATACATCTACCAGACTATTGAGTGAGCACTTTGCCCATAACAGTACAGAAACCGTAAACTCCACAGCACCTTGGGCAGAAGACTCCAGTGACCCAGCTGGGGAAATATATTATCTCTAGTTGTTAATCAGGCAAGGTTCACTCATGTTCCACAGTGAATCACATTAAAACAAACTCATCAAGTGTGATTAATAGCTTTTGGAGCAAATTCAATATTGAAGATTATTTTATGTGAAGCTAATGTGAGTCTACCTAAGAGAAAAAAACCTCCATTGAAATAAATGTTTTTCATTGTAAATAAAATGAATTGCTTAAAAGCGAATAGAAGTATTTTGTGTGTGATATTTTAGTTTTTTTTTAAATATAGAAAGGAATATATAATGTCCAGAAATTACATATTTATAGTGTACAACAGTTGGAAAGCATACTTTAATAACAAATAAGAAATGGGTAAAATATAATTTTGGGTAGTCATTTTAGAAGCAGCTGAGAGTCTAAAAACTTGAGCCTTTACTGTTAAAGCACGCCAACTGAATTTATTATTTTACTCCCATCATCCCTTGGGTTGATGGTATACAGTCAAACTTCAAATTATAGGCAAGGTAACAATAAATGTTGGTTTGCGCATTTGTGGCCGGGCCTACACCAGCTAGCCGCACAGACGTGCAGACATTCATACTGACTCATATCAAAACATCAAAGCCCAACTAAGCAAACTCCCCACACATTTCTGTATGGAGTCAATACACATAGCATAGTTAGTATTCTACAATGCATTAGTTATTTCAACAAAATAAAGGAAAATGAATGCACAAGAATAATTACAAGCATGTTTTTCAAGGTCTATGTGTGAATTAAAGATATGCATACTAAATATTGTATGATATAAAACAGTCCTGGTGATCTATGAGGGAGCTGAAAAAAATATATGGACAACACAAAGAATATATATATATATATATATATATATATATATATATATGCACTCAATTAATTTTTTGTTCCTTTTGTACTGGTTTGTTTATCCCTATGTAAACAATGACCTCTTATGAGTAGAGGCTTCATCTCCTTTTGTTCTAGTGTAACTACTATTGTTACCATCTATTTTAATATGAACTCACTGGGGGTGGAGGGGGGTATGTATAAACACTGTTGGATATATGTATTACAGATACTAGGTAGGATTTAGTGACAAGAGATAGTACTGTTGATTGCAGTGGAGAGAAAAAAAAGATGAAACCATTGATGTAGTGACCTGATTCAATAGTATATCACTATTTTCTTTTTTTCCCCTCCATAGCAATTTATGGGAGAATGGATATTCATTTGCTTACGATAGATGTATCTCTAGCATTGAATCCAGCCCATTATGCGCAAGTTAAAAGGAAGTCAAGTTATTAAGTTCTAATAGCACTATTAAAATTGACAAATCATAAAGATGCACTGGGTTATGTGATCAAGTGATCAAGTTAAAATCAATATTTTGTGAAAGGGCCCTTCAGTGTGGCAATTGCTCAGTTGGATACAGCAGATAGATTTTGATTAATATACTGAAAGTGGATTCTGAAACCAATGCATAAACAACCGTGACAGCAGCTTGGATGTGCCTGGCTGTTTGTGAGACCTGCATCCAGTAAGAGACCCTGTCTGCCAATGGGTGGCCCCATCATCATTGAGGTTGGCAGTTTATTTGGAAGTTGGGGGGTGTAAAGGGTTACTACAGTGCCTTAGCAAAAACTATGAATTATCAAAAAAACATCAAATTTCCTTAAGATGGAGATACTTAAAAAATACACATGGATAGCTCTGTGTGTAAATTCAACTCTATAGTAGGTCCCCAAAGGTGTTATTAATACTTAATGACTATGACTTAAATAAACATTCTCAATGTAAATGTATTTATCTTATTCCCAGACGCAGTCTTATAGATGGTGGTAGGGCTGTCATATTTACACTTTAAATCCTAACAGGTACCCTGCAGCACTCAGTGAGTTAAATATTGGTAGGCCAGTTGATGGTTCCTCTGTGCCCTGCACTTGCTGATATTTGTTTTTTTTAAAAGCCTCTGCTTGTGTTTTCTTGCCCTGAAAGTGTTAATACTGAGAGTACAAAGTGGATAATAGTTGACATCATATGTTAATTTAAAGGGCAGTTTGAGTGGACATCTGTCCCATGGCATCAAACAGCATCCAGTAATTGAATTACTGCACCGTGCAGTGTACAGCAGGCTCTGAGCATCTCTAACCAGGGGACCAGCAGCCAGGTGTCACAGCTCCAATTCTACTTCACATCTTGCTGATGGTTGTGCTTTTTGTTTTGTTGGGTATTTAAGTGTTAACTTAAGTCCCAAGAATTTCAAAAGCCATTTCTGTGTAAGCGGAAAGAATCTCTCATCTACAAACTTGCATTTTAAGGAAGTAACCTTTTAACATAAAATAGATACAATAAACAATGAATGGAAAATCATCATTCTGTTATAAAATAAATATAGAAATATTGCCAGATTTTTATTTTATCTACAAACTATATTTAACATATATATATATATATATATATATATATATATATATATAACAAGCATGTACTGAAAATCAATTGGGATGGCTTAAGAAAAATATCACTAATATCTCTAATGTAAATATGTATAAAATTGCTTATATTAATGTAAAGTGCCCACTACCCTGATGACACACTACATACGTTAGCTGTGTGTGAAAGAGAGACAGGGCATGAATAACTTTAAATGCTTAGAGCTGTATTTTAATACATCTGCACTAAAGACATCTATACTCAAACACTTTATTATTTACACATCAGTAAACAAACGCATATTGTACAAATATTCCAGAAGTGTTTTTTCCTAAAGTTACAATTTATTAATTTTAGGGGCATTCTATTAATTATCTTGTACAAAGAGTTGTATTATTAAAATCTTGTACAAAGAGTTGTATAATTTTCTATTTAGTTATTATTGTTATATTTTGCTTCATGGTAATTTAGTGCTCAAGTGGTTAAAATAAAAGTTTACAAAAAAATATTGTAATTAAAAGGAAAGAAAGAAAGAAAGAACGATAGAAAAAGAAAGAAAGAAAGAAAGAAAGAAAGAAATATGGATTCCCATGATCTGAATTAGAACTTTTAGGAATCCAGAGAAAATCAGTTGTATTACTTTAAGTGCTGAACCTGATCTCAGCACTAAGCCTTTGTGTTGAGGGTGCAGATGAAAGACAACTTGCCCATGTAAATAAAAGGCACATCAGTTGGTCGTGCTGCTTGAATGGCTTTCTGGTATGGTATTCTGACCACGGAATCTGAATACATCTTTTGCACTTGCTTCCTGTGGATACACATGCACAGGATGCCTACAGATAAGGGGCTGGATATGAACACTTAACTGAGAGTGTGGTAGATGAGTGGAACAACTTCCCAGCAGAAGTGGTAGATGGGCAATTTAAACATGCGTGTGATAGACATACGGCTCCTGAATCTAAATCAAAACCAAGGACTGATTAAGGTCTGAGTATTTTTTATCAGGAAAGGCGAGCAGAATGGGTCTGATCTCCCTGCAAATTCTATGTTTCTACATATACACCATGTATAGAGACATATGAAAAGTGCAGCTATCATACACCTATACGTTAAAGCAAACTGGAACTCTATCAGCAAACCACATTTTGAAGCATACGGATTTTAAATAATTCGCTTTTATTATTATTTCTAAATGCATTATTCTCAGGATCTCTCTATTTTTATGTGAAATGCCATAATTTCCCGAAGATATTAGAAATATTATACAGACAGATATAATTTTAAATATGTGTGATATATATATATATATATATATATATATGTAAAAGGGTATATTACACATACTATCTGTTATATATATTTAATATTAAATATATATTTAATATCGAAACTGCTTATAAATAACCAATAGTATACCGTTTACCTTGTTTTTATTTTCTTACAAGGAAAAGAAGGACAGATTTTGTTGATTAGAGTTAAAAAAAGCTAAAATTTACAGTGAGACAGAATTTGTATTTTTCATTTCCGAAGAGAGGTTTGGCGTTTTCCCTTCTAAGCAACAGTAACAGATGAATGTCAAAAATCTTTAATTACAGCAAATCAGTGTTAAAAACAATTAGTTTTGCTCATTTCCGGGAAATCAGCATTATTCCCAAAACTATATACGTACTATAAATAATTATATAGTATAATTATAGATTTTGTATATATATACACATACACACCAGGATGTTTTTATGGTTTATGTTATGCTTTGTTTTAGGATAAGTATATTTTAAAACAAAAACAAACCCACACAAACAAGAAGAAAGACACCATCGAAAAGCCGCTTTTGGAGGCAATTAGATCAGGGCACGATATAAGTAGGAATAAATCAAACTTTACGTTATATATACCGTTTGCATGTTCCGATTGATATGTCCATTACAAGTTACTAAAATATTGAAATAATTGCGTGCTTATAATCCTTAGGGAAAAAAATAGGTACGAGTAAACACGTGTATGTAATATAAAAAAAATAATATAAATACATGTATAGATCTAAAATATATGAAAATCTAATAATATATGTATATACATAATTTTATATATATATATTATATATAATATAATAATATAATTATTATATATATATAATTATTATATAATATATGATAAATAAAAACTAAAAAATATGTATAATTATGTTGCATCAGTTACATACGCTTTCAAAAAAAAATATGTATTTTTTTAAGAATGATTAGGCTTTTACTTAAAAGGGGAAGGATCCCCAGCTCATTGCCTGATCATTGAGAGGTGTATTAGGATCAGATTAATTTAACACGGATGTAAGGGTGAGTGAGCAGCGTGTCGGGGAAGTGAAGGAGCAGCCTACTTACTATGCATTGCTGCAAACGGGTCGTGCTTACAGTGTATTTCCATCGAAGCGATCCACGGATGAAAGCTAACGCCTTGTTTAACTCCACAACCTGCGGTAATATCCTCAGTATTAATAATAATATTAGATTTGATCCAGGACGCGATCGACCCACTATCCAAAAGATCAGATCCCAAAACGAAGCTTGTGACAATGCCTTGGGTTTATAAAAGAAGAATCGCTCTTCTGGGAGGTTCTGATTCGGAAGTACAGGATCCGAATTAGAAAGCGTAAATGATGTGTGCAGAATGGGTTTCAGGAACCGTGCTAGGACTTCAGGAGCAGTCCTTTCTATCAAGTGCCTGTAGAGATCTGGAACTTAAAATAGTCATTGAAGGATTTGCTTAGTGAAATAAGTAGAGATGCGACAGGCATAGATATGGAGTTAAAAAAAACTGATTTAGGACAACAGTCCTTACACAACTGCCAGCTCTGCAAGGGGTTAATGGTAGCTCCGACCATCAAGACACATGGTTGTAATTTTTTTTCTCTCTCTCACTACAAAGAATCACTTTGGATGGTTGATCGAGATCGTGTTGTCCCAGTCTTGGAGAGAAAGAGAGAGAATACAAAAAAAGATTTTTTGGGGAAATAAAAAAAGAAAAAATACAGATATTTTGTCTGCACTCTCCAAAATAAATGTAGATATGTGATGTAAAGATGAAATAAATGTAGGTTGTTAGATGAAAGGAATCAGTGTAGTTGGGGTAGGTTCTTCCAGCTTGGACACCCTCCAAAATCAACAAGGGGGTTTCTTGGATTCCGGAAGATAGAGGAAAGAGAGAGAGTGGGTAACAGCAGGGTAAACTGGAGAAAAGAGCCCCCTTCCGGCGTTTCTAGATCGGCAGAAAGTTTTCTTCGGGGCAGATGAGCTGTGGGTAGTCCGGGAGATGGGGTTCCTGTGAGATGGGAGCAGACTCCGATGTTATGTCCTTGAGCCTCGGGGTGAGAAGGTATGCAAGAGGCGATTTGCATTAGAAGAAAGGAGAGATCGGGTTGCTTGAAGGCGAAGTGCTCGGAGTGTTTCTCTGGTCACTTTGCCATAGCTCTAGTGATCTCAACTGCAGAAGTGATGGTGCGCTTCACAGCAGTGGGGAGCAGTGATGCCTTCTCGCCCTGCTGCTGCTGCCAGCGCCGTGTGTTACCCTGCGGCTATAGCTGGTCCTCCAGCTCAGCAGTGCCGTGTCTGCGGCCGCTTTCAGTACCCGTTTCATGTGGACAGCGCTCGGGGCTAAGCCTCTGCCGACTGGGGCGGGGACTGCGCGATTGCGCCACGTCAATCACGCGAACGCTGTCATTCACTAAAGAGAGCTAGTGGCGGGGAGGGCGTGCTTCATCGTGATTGGATGGAATGAGAAGGAGTAGGCCGAGGCTGAGCGCGGGTTGGGCGACCGTTTGCCAATAGGAGACAGCCAAGGACTTTGTGATGTCACGTTCATTGACAAACGCTTGGAAGTCAGGAGAAGTTGAGTGGAACAGAGCAGAATCCTAAGCTGTATCCAGTGGGGGAATATGAGGGGACGTGCGGGGAATGGCTTCACCAGAGGGGGTTTATGCTTCAGATATACTGCTGCACGTATACTGCCAAGCACACACTCAGCCTACCAGTTTATCGTATGTGCAATATTCTAGCCATCCAGGTACAGAGCACACTGACATCACGATCAAAATTCAACACACTGTTTGGGGAAAGGATTAAACTACATTTCTTTTCTTCTTTTCGCGTGATTTTCCCATCTATCTGTCTCCTTTCGCCTAATGTCTAATTTGATTGATCTCTGTACTCCTTTTAGCCAACAAGTCAACTCATTGAGAGTACCCAGTTGAATATATGTTCACCTCTGCGTGATATAATATACATATATATATATATATAGATATCTATAGATATATAGACATATATATAGATATATATGTATCTATATATATAGATCTAGATATATATAGATATATATCTAGATCTATATATATATATATAGATATATATCTATATATATATCTAGATCTATATATATATAGATATATATATATCTATATATATATAAAAAAACAGATGGAATAAGTATCTTGTGATAATACCTTTTTTATTTGGACTAACAGAATTTTGGAATGACAAGCTTTCGGGAGCTCTTCTCCCTTTCTCAAGTCTAAAACATTTCTGAGCAAAACGACACATAGAATTCAATGTTGTGTGGCAGGGGAGGGGGGCTTACTACCCAGATCTGATAAGAGAGGGTGAGATGTTGTAAAAGTATGTGTCCCTCCAGAGGGTCATAAATGTTCTGAGTGGGGAATTTTGAAGGGGGGGTTAAGCACTGCTGAAGATAAATATATAGATAGATAGATAGATAGATAGATAGATAGATAGATAGATATTAGTATACACGCACAAGAATGCCAGTATTACAATAGATGGGTCATTTGTTCTGCTTAAGAATTTGAAGACCATCACATCTCACAAGAAAATCTCTATATTTGCTCCAAAACTGCATAATCTCGAATGTGGTTTTACTGCCATGGTGAATTACAAATAAATGCTTCTCAAAGTAGCATCAATCTAAAATCCAAACCAAGCGTGGAGAAATTCAATACATTGTATCCTTTTTTAAAAATCTACCATACAATAAATCCCCACGATACCAAGTACTAGGGAAAAAAATTACACAGCGAAGAAATTTTAAGTGAATAAAATAACAAATGGAACTAGCAGTAACTAATAGTTTGCCATGATTTAAAGAGTCACCGGGAATCAGTGGAACAAAATAAAATCATATCAGAAATAAACAATATACTAAAATAAATCAACATCAAAATGATTGTAAAATAATATAATAAAATACAAATTCGCTATTTCACACACGGGGACTTCTTAATACAAGCGATAAATCTAAATCGGTTTAATTATTAGATGCTGGTAGAAGGACTATTATATATATATATATTAGGGATTACAGAACACAAAATTGTTTTATTAATTTAACGGATGCTGCAGGGGTTAATTTTATTTTAAATATTACATGACCGTATATTATACATGTAAATTCGCTACTCTTCTAATAGTTGACCGAATCTATAAATGCATATTTTAATATATGTATAACAACCATTTCATAGTCTAAAACAGTATTCAAATGTAATGCTAAATACGATCCTTTGTTTGACATTCAGCTCACTTAGTTTTGTTGGTTGTTATCATAAAAATATTTTCAGTCTAAATATTATTCTAAATAATATTCTAAATATGAATTCAGTTTGAGAATAATCCCTAGATTTTTAACTAAATACTTTGTAATCACGAGAAATTACAGAAACATTTATTTCGTATGGTTAAAGTGCTTAGTTAAAAATAGAGGGATTTTTCTAAAATTTAAGTACTGTTCAGTAACGAATATACGTGTTTTACTTTACCGATAAATATTCTATTTATTTAATACACATATAAAAATACAAACTTTCGAATATGTATTACACACACACACACACACACATATATATATACATATATATATATATATATATGTGTGTGTTTTTAAATATATATATATATAAAATAAATGCTAAATACGTTCCATATAATTTGCAATATAAACAAAACGAACTGCAAATAAAATTATATTTTTATTTCCGTTTTGCTTAACTAAGATTACAAATATTTGTTTCATTCAGAGGAGACAGGCAGGAATGTAGTCAGTTTTGTTTACTAAAATCATACTTTTTAAGCACTTTTTTTTAACGTCAGTAGAACAAATGAATAATGCTAATTCTCTCCTCACCTTAAATAATATGCGTCTTAAAATAAGTATTAACCAATTCAGATGAATAATCAATAGTATCAAAGCAGTCTTGGCAAAAGCCCTCTTCATACAATGACTGTCAGTTATATATATTGTTTATTGTTATGTTTAATACGACGAAATATCAAATATATATACAATTTATATAGAAATGCCTTTGAAGTAATTACGTTATCAGGATTTACAAGAAACAGATATTATATTTTGTGACTCATACAGTAAGATGGGGGTGCTCACACTTCCTCTTTGGGAACCATAAATATTGCCATGTGGTTAGTGTGAGTGAGAGGCACTTCCCTCTGCACAGCCTTATTGCCTGATATTGAACTGGGGCAGAGTATATAAACAGTATAAAGTCACAAAGTAAGCTTAAATTTAACGTGGATCAATTAATCTTATCTCTTATATGTATAATGATGTGTTTGTATTGTATTTTCTGTTAGTTAGCATTTATGGCATCTAAAGCAATATTCAAGTTCTAGCACTAAGCTGCCCCTGGAACACAAATCTTAGCCACCTCTAGCACCAGAGCTCTCTATATGTTTAGGAATTAGGATACAGTTCATATATATGGTTGTTAACAGTTCACAAAACCTAGATATATATATATATACGACAGCACTGCTCCTCCACTGAATATATACACTTTCTGCTAATCCTAATTGTTAAATACAAACATGTCTCAAAGTTAGCTGATCTCCAATTTATTTTGTATTTTAGAGGACAGCATACATTATATATATATATCAAATTGATTTGATGTTTAAACGCATGGCACAATGCATAAAATTTGTACTTCAACACATTTGAGATATTCCAAATATCACTTATGTTTGGATTTTTAATGAAAATAAATGTTATATTTTTTTTTTATAAATTCGGTTTCTGCCTAAATAAAACAAAATGTGAAAAAAGCTGCCTGAATTCCATTGGCTTCTGTGTCTTATTTTTTGGAAGCATATACACACCCCTTGCAGTCACCTGCAATTCTCATGAACTGACGTTAGGGGGAGTGCATACCAAACTGTTATTTTAAGGTCAAGGTAAAGGTTAACTTCAGTAGACAAACCCTATCCCACTCGTCTTTGATTAACGGGTAAGAAGTGTTTTTTATCTTGGAAGAGATTACATAGAAATTTAGAACTACATGTCAAATTTCTAGAAACACATGCATGAAAACTATAAAACCTACTAAATACATTTGTTTCCATCTGCTTCAAGTTGTATAACATATATCATATAAGATTATATACTAACATATTAAACAATTGATGCAAGCAACATACTATAAACGTATGTTTAACATACTTCTAACACAATCTATTTTAAGGTGATATTCTTAGTTCTTTCTATGTTCTCTTAGGTACCTATTTTTTAAAATTATATAAGTTTATTACTATTATTTTAATTGGTCATATTAGTGCTATTTTATAATGTGCAAATTATATATAGAAATCACAGTTTGTGTGTCCATATTTTTTACACAGTGGATAAGTTAAGTAGCTTCTAATCTTCTATTCAGTTGGCAGCTTATTACTTTTTGGAAGATTTTATGGTTTAATGGGATTTGGGATTTGGCTTGGTATTTGTACAAGTCTTTTGGGGATCAGCCAGTATTTGTTAGAAGCCAGAGAGAGAGAGAAAGAGGGGGGGGGGCAGACAGACAGACAGACAGTAGATAAAGAGATACAGACAAATGTTAGATACACAGATCGAAAGTAAAAGGCATGCTCTCACATAAGTACACATGTGTGTGTTTGCTTGCTCAGGCACACATATTATTCACCTTCATTAAAGAGGTTTGTTTTAAGGATCACTTTCAGTTCTGATGCTTGATTATATCCTGGGAACAAGGGGAGGCTGGGGTTCAATCACTTAAAGTAAAGGGACATACAAAGACAGAACTTCAATATTGCAATATGAGTGTCCTCAACTAAATGCATCCACCATAAAAATTCACTTGTTCATGTCAACAGAAAGTTCTCTGATAATCCTAATAATGTTCAGAGAGTGTCAATTTGACCTAAACATACTTGGATGGATGATATCTCAGTGTTAACACATTGTTCTAGATCTATCACTCAGAAACAAGGAGCCCCTCTTATGAAGGAAGGTCTGTAAACTACGTCCTAGTGTGATCAAAGATCTCCATCTCTTATTTCTCTTTTTCTTTATTCTCCATCGCCCTCACACACAAAGCTGTTCAGCTGACCCTCTTTTTTCCACACACATGATCCAGCAGCAACTTTTCCCCCCAAACAGAACATGACTGCACACAACATAACCTGGCAGCCCCTCTTTTTTACCAAACGTAATATGACTTGGCATGTGATCCCTGCACATCACATTATCCAGCAGCGCCTACCCTTCATGCACACAACTCAGTCCAGCAGCCTTTATCCTTCCCCTACACACAGCATAATCTTTCTGAACTTCTTTCTTGCTGCACACAACATGATTCAGCAGCCCCCATTGCTATACACAACACTGTCTGGCAGTCATTCTCCTCCCTGCACACATTGTTATGTGGAGCACACAGCTATGGTCCAAACATGCTGCACATCACTTTAAACCCAGTCCTGTGTGACATACAATTCCCACTGTGACAAGGCTTTTATATATATATATATATATAGAGAGAGAGAGAGAGAGAGAGAGAGAGGAAAGAGAAAGAAATAAAGAAAGGTGGGGAGTGTGTTAATATATTAAATAATGTCAGAATTAAAGATTTTTGTACACTGTGATTGCAAATACTGACAATGCAGTCTGTGTAAACTTGTAGGAAAATGGATGCTATTTACAGTGATTTCTATTATAGGTACAATAAAAATTACACATACCTAAAATAAAATATCTGCACAGGAATAATTTGTAGAGCATTAAATATTTATAGGAACCCAAAATATCTGAAACATTTCACATGTTTGATATGAAGATCTGCATCTTCAAAGTCATCTATAAAACTATAATAGTATAAGTCCATCATTTACCCAAACCCAAGTTATGTTATGCCAAATTAAAAATATATTTAGCAATGTCTATAACACCTTTTAATGTTTGGTGCTTTAGGAATCATGTTATTTTGAATGGCTTTCCATGGTATTAAATTTACAATGGTTTTATTGCAGAGAGACCTATAATGAATTGATTCGAAATTAACAAATTATTACTAAATTGACAAATAATATAAAATATCTGACAATAATATAAGTAGAAAATATAAATGTTGACAAGTATGGCACCATTTTCGAACCCCTGGTGCAGCTGTTTTTGTGGTCTACTACTAACACCCCCTTATCATCATTGAGTATGAGGGCGATGGAGATTGTAGTCCTCAAAAGGTAATTAGTCCATTTTGTTCATTAAAAAATGAAACATATTTCTATGTGTGTTTGATTTTTTTTTATTGGGGGAGGCTTTACATTGTTGGGGGACTTGTGACATCACAATCTCTTACATTTTTTAAGCAGCATGCCAGCCTGCTGATCTAACCATGGTAGTAAGCAGATCCAGTGATCTAGCTTTAATTTAACTTTTTTAAATGACTGATTGGCATTGTTGCTGCTCCCCCCCAGGTAATATTAAATGCATGAGACCTCCACTGGGAGCAGGTAAGATGGCTGCCCTACAGAAGAAATTATCATCACAGAGCCTGACCCCTACAGTATGACATATGGGGTTAACACTAAAGAGTTAAAATTTGCACATGCTTAGGCTATCATTGTTTGAGATCATGTAATAGGTGCCTAATCCTGTTCACAAACTATACTGTGCCGATTGCTTAAACGAAAACTGTCAACATCCCAGCTTTTAGCATTACTAGATTAATCTATCAAACCTATAATATAGTGTTGGGAGATTTGGCAAAAGGTACCACACACAGATAGTGTAACAGTTATAAGTTATCACCCTTCTCTTCATACCAGTTTTACAAAGGGCTGGCTAAAACAATCAACTTCAATCAGCAACTTAATAATAGGGGAGAGATAACTTAATGGGGAGGAATAATTATCCAGGTCTTGATAAAAGGAAATTTTAGATGAAACGCCATAATGTTTAGTTAATGCATTTATTTGTTAAGTGCATGGATCTAGCCATAGCAGAAGGTGTTTTCCAGATTTAAGGTGATGATGATGGGGACATCTACTGTTGCGCTGTGTAACAGGGCAACCAAAGTTAATCACTAAGCATAATACCAGTAACTTCCAATTAAGCAAAAACATTTGAAGCAATACTGAAAGCAACCTTCACAGTCAAAACCACCTACCTTGCAAAGTTATCTATGCAAATAATGGCAATGGGCACTTGTCCTGTTGTATGTGAAATAAATATACCATGTGAAATAAATATACCATGATACACCACCAGTTAAATGTGTACCAAGGTCCATATCTATATCTATCTGCACACTAAAAGTCTATCTACCCTCAAGGTAAGTTTTATTCTCACTTCTCCTGAGTTGTCTGTATGCATGCTCGGATTTCCCATAAATCCTGTTCAATGGGCAGATTGGATAGAAAAATCGTTCTTATTCTTGTTAACTTTTTTATTTCTATGTTTGTTTCAGGATGACACCTCTGTTCCTTTTAGCGACAGACTGGCAAGGGCATCTGCATCTTTTTCCTGCGCCCTAACTGGAGATCCATGTGTTTTTCATGCATTCAGGCATTAGAACTCATTGTGCATGGGACTTAGGAGAAGTGCCCCAAAAAATTTAACATTTTTTGTTTAAGAAATGCACTCTTATTTAGTACTCATTCTTTATTTTTTGCCATCTAACTAAAAAAAAGCCAAGGCTATAGGTCAACCACACTAGTAAGGATTTATGGCTATAAATTAATGATATAAGGTCTACTGTAAATTCACATCTACAGAATCTTCTGGCACTCCTGATATCTGTAGTTAAGATGGCATATGTTGCTATTATTTCCTGACTCTCCAAAAGATATGGGCAAGCTATCATTCATTGAGGTAAATATGGCTTCAGCTCCATAGTATCTCCACAACATCTCCATAGCCGTTACACCACGGTAGATGTGGTGCACATCCAAGCATCAAACACATACTGTTATAAACTGCTGTGAAGCAAAACTATATTTGTCTAGCACAAAGTCCTGATTCACGCTCCCTTGCAGGTGATAACCCGGGAGTTTTCAAGTTTAATGATCTGTAGAAAACATATGTCAGACACTACCACTCTGAGGTTACTTTTTAAAGTTAAATCACAAGCCTGAAGAGTGTGGAAAAATCTATTGTAGGAGTTTGTTTGTTCATATAGAATTATGATTATGATGGTCTACCATTCATCCTCCACTGCTTGAAAGGAAATCATAATTTTATTAAAGAATTGAGGTGGTCCCATACAACTTTCTCATTCTGCCATCATTTTTCTACATGATGCAACATCAGAGAAGCATTTCTCAACACTTGTCTGAGCAGAATATACTATGATTTTCTTGTTGCTGTGTTGAGAAGTTGTGCCCATGGTCTATGAAGGTCATGTGGGAAAAAAGTGATTCTGTTCCAAAGTTTGAAATCACCAGCCTTATCATTAAAACAGTCAACTAGATTGTTCCAATCAACACAACCATTCCATAGATTATTAAAGTGAGAGGATCACTTATTAAGCTTTGTACCAGAAACACTTTTTAGTTCGTGTCTATATTGACACCATTCATATTTTCTCCATTTAGCCAACGTTTAGCCAACGTCTAGCTGTCATTATGGAATTTCAGCTCTTGAGATGTTCAGCTAACATCCTAAAAAAACTTATCTGCCCCTGGCCAGTTAAACATTGTGGGATTTATAATTCCATAGTTATAAAGTTACCTTGGCTCTAGCTAGTAGACATGCAACCCGATAATATTGAAAGACCTACTTGTCAAAGCAGCAGAAAAGTCTTCTTGTATGTATCCATTATCTGTGTTTTAAATGAAAAAAAAAATACAAATCACATATCCACATAACTGTTTTTGCTTCCTAGTCTACAGAATGAAGTTTTTAATTGTTATGACTGTACATTAAACAACTTTTTGATCTTAAAACCTGCTAGTTGTGTCCCTTACCAAGAATAAAGCTTGAGTGCTGGTGCTTGAGTTCAGCACTAGTGTAATGTAAGCCAGAGTTGGGATTTATGGAGTAGTAGGGTTACCTACAACATACCATTTAAATTTATTTTACTTATAGAGACAAGCCCCCAAAATGTCTAGTCCCATTTTGTCATTTTCTTGCTCTCCCAATTCATAATTGTTTCATAATTAGATTGTTGCTGTCCATTTAATTGCCGATACACACACAAGCATATGAAACACAATTACCGTGATGCCTATGAGGAATAGGAGCAAAGTCCTACAAGAATTATTGAAGTTGTAGTTCAGCAGTAGCTGGAAAACATGCGTTGTTCTTTCTTACACCTGTAATATGGCCTTTACACAAGATGATGTGGGAAAAGTCTTCAGTGTCAACACAAATTTATATTCCATGGTTCTGTCTACCAATAATGACATATTGTATTTTATTGATGAGTGATTCAACCTGGACCCCTCCCCATTTACATATTGATATGTTACATGTGTGGGGCATGTTCAGGTCTGCTCCAAATGTTCCCATTGGACTCAATACCAGATTTTATTACCCATGAAATTGTGAAGTTCTTCCATACAGTGTTTTAGGATGTTGTTTTATAGAATTATATGCAACACAATAGAGTCCATGTCAGACCAAAGACTGAATATATTGGCAATCATGAAAAAACCCATGTGTAATTATTATGCTAAAAAGGTGGCTTGATCCCCGAACCTACTATCTAAATATTGATTAAAGAAGTACATTAATCGTGTCTCCAGAAATCAGTCTTTTATAAGTCAAGGCATTGAAAAGTAAACTGTCAGGCTCCAGATTGTGACTCTTAACTGTTTTCTAAAATATGTGTTCATATTTTCATCTTATGTGACAAATTGTCAGTTATTCTATATAATCATCACATTTGCATAAGTGGCCAGGTTTTTGTGATGTTACGTGAACAATACTTACTTTGATGAGGCAGCTCAATTCAAAGGCATACTATATTGTTTAATGAGAAAGCACACAACCATGTACTATGTGGTTTGTATATAATTCTATTTATTAACTCTTTACCCCCTGCATAAGCCAGATATCTTACACAGTATATATTGCCTTGTGTCTACCTTATACTGTATCATCATAAATAGCAGACATTGAATATCTCAGATATAAAGATATGTCTTTACTTCTCAATATCCTCACTTTTCCTAGATTGGCTGTCATTAGTAATACAAACTGAGCTTTAGAAAAAAAAAATGATTGGTTCCACGTTACAATGTAACTCTTATTCATGACTTATGTAACATTAGAAATATATTAACTCCTGGCTTTCCAGTTGTGGATAAATACAGAGTTTAATGTGAAGGGCACATGAGTGTTTAATGTGAAGGGCACATGAGTTGAAAGGTTTTAGTGCAGGGATGCATATCACCACTATTGAGGGGCACCTAAGACCCCCTCTGTAGCAGACAGGGCTGTCATAATAATGGGGACTATTGTTTCTCACATAAAGGGCTAGTAGATGTGCTCACTAGGTGTGCTATAGATCCTGATCTAGCTCTGATCACATTGGCACAATAATCTGTACACTGCAGAGGTTGGCTTCATGGACTAACAGGAGAGCATTGACCCCTTTGATTTTACGGCAACATGAGTGGCACTCTCCCCTGACAAGGAAATACTAGTCCACGGCGGAGATTATAAGTGTGGATCCCACGTGTGTTGTACAATGGAGTGTTTGACAGTGTGATCACGAGTGAGAGTAAACAATTCTATAGATTATTTCACGGGTCACGGAGAGGTAAAGCCTCTTCCAACAGGCTCTCCAATACTCTGTACCTTGTCAGGGATCTTGAGACCATATTGTCACCATATTCCAGGGCAGAATAAAACAGGGAGAGGTCACCTCTTAATCTATATACTTATACCATATAATACTATAAATATATATATATATATATATATATATATATATATATATATATATATTTATACATCAGAGCCAATCACCAAGTTACACCAAAGGACATCTCTTGGAAATGTGTTGAACCTAAAATTGATTTTATATATTTTTAAAGATCTACCATTGATCTATTATGTAGTTTTAAACACAGAACTATGGCCATGACTCAGTATAGATTTATTGGCTATCAATTTCTCGCATTTTTCCCTATTTAATCCTCTGTTGTGTTATAGGGGTCTTCGTATTATTTCTTTTTTTTAAAAAATATATAATTCATCCGTTTTGTTACATTTTAAAAACTTTTGATTAGGTTATTTTTTATCTTATTTTTAGTTAACTGTGTATTCACAAAAAACGTACAGGTCCCGTTTAATTTGTAAAAAAGAATTCTAAAAAAAAACAAATAAATACAAGCAATTTGTATTGGGGGTTTTTTTTTGATAATCTGAAGACGTTCAATCATATTTTTTTATCTCAATGTGGTTTCCTTTAATATTGGATTTAAATCGTTTGTATCTATGGGTGTTTTTTCGATCGCTGAGACTTGGTAATAGAAGCACATTATAAAAAGCAGATAAACTTTGTAATAATTGAAAAAATGTTTAATCGACAAATACATTTAATAATTATTGATGTAAGGTATTTAATATAGGTAGTGTGTAAATGTCATGTGACCGTTTAAATATGTAAGGGCAATTATCACTTGCCTTCAACACACGAGTGCTGCTTGTCTTACCATCATTCAGTCATTAGCCACTTTATAAAAGATTAGCAACTTGTCATTCCTATACTTACAAGTAATAGTTGATCAAGTGGAGGTTTTTTAGCAACAAAATGTCAACGTTTTCTTACAATCTTTTCTATTGTTAGCTGATATGGAACCATCACTTACTACTACAATGACCTCATTTTTAAATGGGATCCATACAGATTGTGAGACTGGAACTGAGAGATACACAAATGCAGTAAGAGGATAGTGCAATGATTAAACATATACTCCCATACTAGTCTCTAGGGTTAAATCTCATTTTCGTATTATTCAATGATTTAAATGAAAAATGCATGCTCCACCTATCTGTTACTGAAATGGTTAAATTGGACTTGGCGTAGTAAATATATTGGAGGTCTAGGTTCCTTTAATCCACTTTACATATTGTTTAAAGAAGTGACTCGTAATTTCTCAGTTTAGTGGTTCTCAGATTGGGGATGGAGAGATAAAAACAGAAAGAAGGAAGATAAATGAGAGGGAAACAGGTAGAATGAGGAATATTGGCAAAGAGAGGCAGAGAAAAGGATGTGTGTCTATTCAATCACACTTTAACAATTTCAGCCTTTACCAAGTAAAATGGTAATAAAAACATTTGCTTTGCTTGTGGACACCTCTAAACCCACCATTATCATTAGGCACACTAGGGGCTATATTTACTAAGTACAACTATGATGACCAAATATATAAATAAATATATAAATATATAAATAATGTGGGCCCTATCTACTTAATGTATCGTTTTTTGGTCTGACAATTTCAGTGTTGTCATACCCCTTAAGTATATGCATTGTAAAGCATTGGCGCTATATAATAATAATAATAGAGTTTAAAAAATGAATTTCGGTTAGAGATATGGCTAAATCATAAAGCCATAAAATATCTAGGATTAACCTTAAAAGTCATACGTCCTTATGTGTTAACATATTACTGTGAGATGTGACTAATAAGGATTCCATGGCTTTACAGTACATTTTACTGGAACACACTAACGCATCCTTATCAAGTCTAAAATATACTGTCATACATGCATCAAATTCCCACAATAATACAGTTCATATGATGCACTATATAAATGAAAAGATAATTTACTAATCAGTATACTGACATGGTGAAATACTGATAGGTTGTCTTTATTGTTAGAAATATTGCTCAAGCCTTTGGTATGTCTAAATATATATATACTGTCCGTCTGATCTCCGTCTGAAATGGTAAAAAATAATACTGGATAAAGGAGTCTCCTTTCTCAGGGGGTACTTTTTTAGCAGCCACATACCAACATATTCCAGACCTCTGTATAAAGAGTAAACAGCACATACCTGTACTACATCATATACAAATTTGGACTATCAGAAACAGAAGGTAAGGTGGGCACTGCTCAAACAAGCTTACAATCTAGTATGTATTCTTGATGCAGTTTAAATTCAAGAGGAGGGATTTTGACAGACAAAAGGAGCAATATGCAAAACTACCTGCCCCCAATGTGCTGTTTCTAGGTCATGCTGGCAAATAAACCATTCATTGGAAAGTATAACTGCATTCGGGTGGAGTGGTCCTGCTATGGTAGGTATGTACACAGCAAGCATTGTGTATCCTAGGTTTTTATATATCCAACTTTTTTTTTTGTGCTAGGAAAACAGCTCACTTCTGAGTACTTTTGGTTTGGCCGTTAAATATGTTGTTTTTTTATTAAAAGCCACAGAAAGGGAGAGCACACAAATACCATTCTTGCAATAAATATTCACTGATATCATGGTTTTGGTGAATTTACTGTATTCAAAGTTTCAGAATAATTACGTCTGATATACAAATGGGTGAATTTTTATATATTCATATATATATACATATATATATATATATGTTATATATATTTATATATATTATTATTATTACTATTATTATTATTATTATTATATAGCGTCACACATGTTTCCTTAGGCCCATAATTCGTTCTATTTTGGCTGTTTGGAGCTATGATTCATATCTGGTAGTGTTGTATGTCTAAAATCAATGGTATACCCCTGTTTAAATTGTCTCAGACTTCGAGTAATCAATAGGAAGCAAGTGAGGAAAGATCAGATCTCATTTTGTTAATCGAGTAGGGCCACTTTCACGTTTCTTCTATTTAAGCCTTCATCATGAAGCATGCATGAAATTGTTTATCGATTAAACGATTGTTCACGCGATTAAACTAATAAAGAGATCCATCGATCAGCTCAGAGAGACAGTAATAGGGGCATACAGGGAGAAGACACATCACAATTAAGTACACGATAAATCACACACAGCACCATAAGCCCTCTCCCATTACAGACCAGGCCACGAGAGGGTTAAAGAAACAGCAGCACACAGGGTCCACCTACCAATGCTGAATAGTATATGCCATATGGACCTTATCATACACATTTAGCACCCAATTGCATGCAGTTGAAAAGTGCAACATTTTGCTACAGTATATCACTAACCTAAATACAAGCGCAAAGAGATAAATACGTATATGGATAGAGAATATAAAGATATCCCTCCCATTATATATATATATATATATATATATATATATATATATATATATATATATATATATATATATAATTTCTATGTATATTTTTTATGATATCCGTTTAATATTTTACTTAACTGTACAATTACTATATAAATATTAATTACGAAGGTTTATTTCCTAACAAGAAAATTAAAAAGTGAATATCATCCTCCAAAGACACACATATTGCCCCATTTTAAATTTATTTTTATGAATCAGTAGCAGGCACGTGTTGTCCATAATGTACCTCCTATAGGTGCACACGACACCACTTTAACTACCCAGGTATTAACAACTCAATCGTAGGGCATGTGTAAAATGTGGAACTTAATAATCACGAAATACAGTATTTATAAAATTTCCATCACACCCAACCATAGTAACAATAAATTATAAGCTGAAGCCGCATTCATGTATATTCAGTATTATAATATATATTAATATGGGTTATAATTAACCAATGTGTCATATGCTTTTTTAATATTATATAATCTCATAAATACACAGACATACATATCTGGCATTCTATAATCGTGTATGTCACATTCAAACATTGCTAATATATATATATGTATCTCAATACAGATACATTAGGTAGGTAGATAGATAGATAGATAGATAGATATAAATTTACAGCTCATCAGATTGTATCCAAACTGGACCCACCTGCTCTACTAGTCCTGGGAGTCGTGTAGTTTGTGTCTGGTTCCATTCCGATTTTCACTACTTGTTGATGTGGAGAGACTGAAAAAAAAGTTTCTGGATGTTTTTTTTTATTATTGTAGTTTTTCTCCCCCTCTTTTCTCTTGGCTGCCCGGAATAATTCAAGCCTTCCGCTCCCTGTCGTGCTTTTTGCTGCTGATCATTGAGCTGAAACTAAACGCTTTAGGAGAAAGAGAGGGGGAGAAAAAAAAAACACATCGAAGGAACCGTGAAATGATTAAGAAACTAAAGGGCTCTTCTCGCCATGTGAGATCATGTCCTGTTCTATAAAACATCACAAGATGTCCCTAGATACAGCCAAAAACCACCAAGACACAGACATCTGCACCAGGAGGCACTGAATCTAACTTTCAGACTCACATGATCCCCATTGATGTTTTTTTTTCATTATTACTATCTTATGCATAGATATATATGAATTATGTTTTATAGTGTTCAAATAATGAATTTTACAGAGCATTTGGACCTGACTGTAACAAGATCTCAGCAATCAGCAAAGTATGTGAACAATAAATGTTTCATTTTTTGTACTGAGTTTCTTCTGCATTTGTGTCTAATTTCCTTATAAATGATCACATAGTAATGTATTGTATCTAGAATTCACTGGATCATTAATGATCTATAATAGAGTAGAAGGTTGTTCTACTGTATCCAAGCACAAGCATGTTTTTGGTTTTAGATGTAATGAGTTAAATTTTACAAGAAGTCCATATCCCAGTGAATGCCTTTTTCATGTCTCATTGATGGATATTTGCAAGGGCCAGATATACAGCCAACAGCTAAAAACAGAAATGAGAATCAATGTGAAAATGTGTTTCTAATGTATTTAAAAAATTTTAATAGAAAAAAACAATGTGTGGCTAATATATATATATATATATCTATATATATCTATATCTATATATATATAGATATGTATATAGATATAAAGATATATACAATTTACATTTTTTATACATCTTAAAGGGTTAAGAGACATTTGGTATGTCTTTTATCACTTAATTAAGTTATATGCCTATATAGGTTACAAGGTGTGCATAATATCAGAAAGACTCAGATTAGTGTATGATCTATTGCAACAGCTGCAAAAGAATATAAAGTAGCTTTTTCGGACAGAAAAGAGCTAGCATATTAAAAAATAGTAAAATAGATTATTTTTTATTCAGATGGATAATAAATATTGTAAACTCTTTATATCAACATAGAGGCAGAATATAGACTTGTTTTAGCAACTCATGGTTCCTTCCACCATGATAGAGTTGATGAGGACCTTAGTTGGCTAAGCATTATTTAAACCATACAGTATAAGTTCACCTAGTGTAGTAGGCTTTTTGTCAAATCAGTTCTACTTGAGTTTCAACCACAAATATCCCTAGCATGAGCATTAGACAAATTATATGTGTGAACCTTTATTTTTTTCAAAATAACTTGGAGAATTGTACATTTAGCTATAGAAAAGCTCACATGTATTTAATAAGTAGAACTGATAGACAGACAGATATGCAGACACACATGCATATATATTCTGTAATATATATGTGTTATTATATTATAACGTGTCATATGCTCTTGTTATATTCTATAATCTCATACATATAATACAGAATACATAGAGAATTTTGCAATGCTGGTAAAGTCATTTTCCTAGTTTGTTCTATGATATGTACTTCTCAAAGCTGCAAAATGTGTATTAACACTGTATATAAAATGCTGTGAAGTGATCTGAAAGATTCAGTATTAGTTGTAGATGTCAAACACAGTCCAATGGAGCACCAATCATAAGACAGATTTAATAGAAAGCAATAGGTTATTAATAGTTATAAATAACTTTTTTATACAGTGTATCACTTGTAAAAGAAGTGAAAATAGCATATTATACTTACCATGGTAACATATATCGATATCAAAATATGTAAATTGTATCCTCTTTTTCAGTTAAGTCAAAAGCTGCCCTGTCCACTATTATGTTATTATGTTGTCATCTAGAGGAATCAGGATACTGAGAAGTTGGATAAAAGTCTTGATGTTACAGAACCAAGATAACATTTGGAATGGCTTCCATATTTGATTCAATTTATGTTAAATCAGAGGTAATACACTGTGTACACAGGAATGGACAAAAATGGAGCTCCACCACATCTTCATTGTCTTCAAATGGTACCTAATGCAACAGTAGAAATATCAGATAACAGGCATGAACCTGATTATCAGTATGAATTTGGGTTTCTTGCAAAATAAAATTTGGTTCACGAAATATGTTTGTTTAAGAATTGTTAATGCATTTGTTTCTACCAATAAAAATAAAGACAAAACTATAGAGGGGACTACAGACAGTTTCTCTTTTGGCCCTCTTTAAAGGCTTGGATTATGGATGGAAGATCTGCAGATGGTGGGTTCAACAAACTTGGAGAATCCTACAGCACATCTATTAAGTAATCAGAAACTACCATCAATCTGGATTCCTCTTGAGTTGATGTTCTGTACCCTGGACCTAGCTACAACAGCACATGTTTTATTTCTACCTTGGTGTCAACACAATAGTGGTTCCACATCAACTCATGCTTTGTAGATTACAACTAACTGGTGCCACACATATGTGATAAAAATAGGGCACGACTGGATAGGCATAGATGGACCGCGTAATAGGAAAAAACATACTACCGGTTGGCTACTTTGTCTCCACAATATTCCTGAAGCAGTTATGTAACTCCCAATGATTAACTCTGTTGAAAGATGATAATCAGGACCAAACTTCCAATTATATAGCTAATAGATTATAAACACGCAACCATCAAGGCCCTCTTCTCTGTCTGTGCCATACTGTACTAACATGCTAGTTATTGCCGATCTATTATATTTTGAATTTTAATGTTATTGTTAGTTACTACAGGATCTGCTGAATCGACGTAATTATATAAATATAATGTAGTGTTATGTACATTAGCCAGTCACCCAGGGCACCAGACTATTTTGCATGAACAAAGCCAACAGATGTGACTCAAGCCTACCGCCAGTCTATAACATCGACGCTCCGGAGGCTGTCCCAAAGGTAGAAGGCTGAAAATTGACAAGTTGTTTAAAACCATCATTCGGATCTGGCCTTTCTAGTAGTAATCTCTAATGCAAGTATACTGGGAATTGTTGATACTGTACAAAAAAAAATCACAAGCTATAGGTAGTTTTAATAAATTAATTTAGTTATGCTATGACAGCAACACTTTTTTCTACTTCTGTACGCTTGCTTTTTATTTTTCTGTCTACGACCATATGCAACACAATGAGTCTTTCAAAGGAACCGTTTGACCGATAAAATAGGTCATATTATAAAAATGTCTATGATTTGTTTTTCTCTGTAGCGGAAACTCTGCTATCTGTTTTGGAGGCACAAAATGTAATTGTAATACATATGCTCTGCATAGAACATTTGCCTTTCCGATCTAAGCAGATTAAATACGCAATCACCTTCGTATAGAGAGAAAGAGTGTGTTGTTTGGCTTTGTGAAGCTCTGTAATTAAGTATTTTTCCTTCCACTAAGGCAAATATTGAAAATATGTCTCAAAGGATTTTCTTATAAAGGCCCATTAAGCTCATCAGTAATATACATAAACTTGTATTTACACAAATGAATTCACAAAACATACTATGCTAACTTAACCACTACAGTTTATTAAGGTCTGGAAGCAAAATGTAGCTTTTGTTACCCACCTCATTCTTTTTGATGAATCAAAAATTATTTATATTGCATATGATCCATGTAGTAAGTAAATCACCTTATACCATGTTTTACTCTCATGACCTGTGAGGGAAGGCATATCTTACATGTGGAGCACAACTAATCCAGGGGGAAGCAGTTCCCTTTGTTGCAAAACCAAAGGGCAGATTGCAGTTACAAGGGAAATCTCTGATCTCCCCAACTAGCCCATTTATGAATGCCGAGAGACACAGCCTCCATAGAATGCATTAGACACAGAGCACTGGGATATGACGTTATATTCCAGCACTCCAGAGTAAGGGCTGTGGTGGATGCTGCCCTTCGTTAAGCCTAAGACATTGCCCAAGGTAAATATGTCGCTGGCATTCACTTTGCTTATTCCTTATAAAGCCATCAGGAAGCTGGTGCTTTCAGTAGTAAATGAACTCAGAGTCTGCCTATGGAATTATTCCGATTAAGGGCCAACACTGGATGATGTCCCCATTGTGAAGGGCTGGGCAGTCCTTGCATGATATACATATACATTAAAAGGGGCTGGCAAAGTTCTTTCTGCAACAAAAGAGTTCTTTTCAGATTTATTTAGAATAATTTCACTGGATGTAAACATCTCTCATTTGTTTGAGGAAAAACTTATTTATTTAGTTTGCCCCAGCTTGTCAGTGCCCCCAAACTGCTTATGTATGCAATCTTTGCCCCAAACAGCTGATCTGTACCATCTTTGCCCTCAATAGCTTGTCTGTGCCATAATTGCCCTCAAACAACTTGTCTGTGCCTTCTTTGCCCCTTGCCCCCCTTCCAACATACACTCTGGCACACTTACACAAACACACTTACACACATTACACACTCATACTCACTAACACAAACACACACATTCCTTATCACCCCACTTACACATCCATGCTCACACACACTTACAAATCCATGTTCACACACACACTTACACATACATGCTCAAACACACAAATACGCATCCATGCTCTCACACTTATACATAGACATCCATTCTCACATACACTTATGGATACACATTATTGCTCACATACATACATACATAGATACACAGATACATATATACATACAAAGAAACATGCATACATACATGCCGCTTCCCGCCCACCCCGCTTACCTCTAACCTCTCACCACGTCAGCAGCTTTCTCCTTGGCTGCTCTCACACTGTATAAGCAGCCTTGGTTCACCACGGGGTCACGTCATATAACGTGACCCCGATACATTCCTGTCTCCTTGAGGCAGGTCAGAAGGGACCTTTCTCAGCTATTTTGAATTGGTACAAGGAGACAGAGACAAGTGGTTGCAGGGGTCGCCCCGGCCCCCTAGAGGCACAGACGCTGTGACCCTTGTTAAGCCACTGTGTATATGTATATATATCTTATATATATTCACACTTGATGGATTAATTACAAAACTGTCTTCATATGCCCATCATCTCTGACTTCTAACTGGGAAACAGATCAAAAGACCCGATTTATCCTTAGAGCCTTTCCTTGCTGCTGGGCACAACGGCCATTCAAAATTCCGATCAGATTTTAACTTCTCCAAAACCTTGGGGTGTATTCACTAGAGAGTTGTCAGGAAAGCTTGCAGGAGACCCCAACTGTATTCATTGTGAAGGACACACACAGGCAATTTCTCCAGAGAGATTAGCTAAGCTGGCCCTGTTCAATGTGTAAGGAGGAATTTAAGAACTCTCTCTCTGATTTAACTATACATTTTACAGAACCAGCAAAGATGATCCTGCATCAAAGGCTCACTGGGGTTATACCTTCATGATATATAATAAATGCAACAAGGTGAGTCAAAACTCTCCTAGAGCCTAGAGTATTTGGCACCTGTGGTGGATCTTGTATGGGGTACCCCCCCCACACACACACACAACACACTTAAAAACAGCATAACTACTATAAATACTCAGACTTTGATGGTGGTATATAGTGATAGGAGTTACGCTGTACTACTGTCAACTAGATTGTATGCTTGCAAGAACAGGGCCCTCTTCTCCTTATGTGTTGGTTTATGTGATTTTTTATTTTATTGACTGAATGTACTACTACTGAGCCAGGCACTGATGGAGTACAGCATAACTCCCACCACTATACACTGAACAAAACATTGACAATAGTGCAGTATAACTCCCATCACACTCACACACTTACTAATGCTCTCTCTCTCTCCCTTCTCTCTCTCTCTCTCTCACTCTCCTCTCATTCTCACCTCTATGAATTAATATGAGAAAAATATATCTGAAGTATATTCCTATTGATATTTTAGATTAGAAATCAACCTGGAAGAGGACGTGTGTCTATATTGTCTCAACGCACTGTGAAGAGAATGGTTCGATTGGCCGATTTCCAAGGATCACAGTTGGAGAAGTGTCTTGGCATCAGAAAGTCTCCAAAACTACAACCTGACGTCACCTACATCATTAGAAGTTGTTTGGAAGGTTTTCAAGAAAAAAGCCTCTACTCTTATCCAAAAACAAACTCAACCTTCCTCAGTTTGCCAGACACTACTGAAAACTTCAAATAGGATGGGGTTCCATTAGTCACATGAATCCAACATAGAGCTTTTTGGCAATAAACACCAGAGGTGGGTAAGTCATGCACACAGTTAAATATGGTGATGGCTCTTTAATATTTGAGGCTTGTTTTTCTGCAAGAAGACCTGGATATTTTGTTAGAATACATGGCATCATAAACTCTATCACATATAAACAGATATTAAATGAACACCTGAATGCCTCTACCAGAAAGCTTAAAATGGGATGTGGTTGGATCTTTCAGCAGATCCAAAACATACATCAAAATCAACACAAAAATGGTTTACTGAGCATAAAATCAAGGTCCTACAATGGCCATCCCAGACCTTAACCCAATAGAAATTCCGTGGTGTGCACTGAAGAGGAGAGTCCACCAGCGTCGAGCACCAAATTCGAAGGATCTGGAAAGATTCTGTATGGAGGAATCCCTTGCCATATATTCC
Organism: Spea hammondii; assembly: GCA_029215755.1. Taxonomy (NCBI): domain Eukaryota; kingdom Metazoa; phylum Chordata; class Amphibia; order Anura; family Pelobatidae; genus Spea; species Spea hammondii. The sequence continues at coordinate 94,454,917 of JARDYJ010000001.1, read as the reverse complement.
CAAACCACTTTAGAGATTATAAGAGAAGACTCAGACCTGTTATCCTGGCAAAGAGAGGTAGCAGAAAGTATTGACTAAAAGGGTGCCGGTAATCGTGCCACACATATATTTCGTGCTGTGGTTGCAATTGTTTTTATCCATGAGAGCAGAGTATTTTTGTGTATTGTTTGAAGAAAAGATTAAAAGGTCTAACAACAAAAATCATGTGCACTTTTTTTGGATTACTACATAACTGGTAGTGGAAGCACATGGGCAGTTTATTTGTATTATTCAATTATTGTATTATTTGTATTGAGTTCAGAGAATTGATATATAGATAAAGATATATAGATACACATTGGGTAGTTAAATTAAAATGTATGAATTTATTTTTTAAGTTTGAACATGCTCATAATTTTTTTTTATTTACACATAATTATTTAGAGGTATCAGATAATATATTCTTCAGAATGAGAGTGGCTTTATTTACATCTGACAGATTCACTTCCCTATCAATTTAACCAGATTTTTTTTTTTTCATTCTTTTATTTTTCTTTCCTTTTAGCGTTTTTAAATTTTTTATTACTTATCCAGGAAAATGAATTCCTAATGTTCCTAAAACAAAATTAAATATCCAATTCAAAAAGATTTTCATGGGAAAGCTTGTTCAGTTTAATCTGTTTTCTAGGAAGATCTGATTAATTTTAAAATATTCATGCCTCTCTAAAATGTTACTTGTTCCAGAGGGCAACTAAGCCACCCACGTATTCCTATCTGCTATTACAGCTGAACTGGATATCAAAATACTTTCTTAATCTATAACCTTATTTTTCTGAGGGCAAAATAGGGAGATGCTCCAGTGGTTACAGTGTCAAGAAATCGAAAGGCCCAGGCTGCAAAATTAGAAGAAGAGGAACCCTATAAGAAATCAGTTATTTGGTACACTCATGCAAAATATTCACTTTTAATGCAGAAATGGGTAAGAGCTTTTGTGTGACCAGTGAGGTGAGGTGCACATATGAAAACAGTAAGGCTTTTCAATACTGGAATTATACTGTTGCATTTCCACTCAACCATTATCAATACGAACATACAATAACTAGACCTCTCTGCAAACTTAAATAAATCAACTGTTTGTGTATATAAAAACAATAGATACAATATATATACATATATATTATTATTATTATTATTATTTATTGTTATCTTTTATTTATATAGCACCAACAATGTACACAGTGCTTAATACAATACATAGATTCAAGGGGTATGACAAGACGAGAATTGACAGACTAAGACAAACCGATACATTAGGTGGAGAGAGCCCTGCTCCCAAGCTTGCAATCTTGAGGGAAATATATATATATATATATATATATATATATATATAAACATTATAATATATATATAAATGATATATATATTATACATATATTTTATTTTGAATGCAAGTCAACTTATTTAATTTACTTTTCTATTTCCATCCAAACCAAATGCTTAGCAAATAATGTTGAAATGCACATGTTAAGAGTTTTCACAAATATGTAATTCTTTCCTATGTTTTTTTTATATATATAAAAAAATTAGTCCATTAACTACATTTTCAACAATCCAAGAGGGTTCCCTGAGGCATAAAATGCAATTATTCTAATCCCCTTTGTTCCATTATATTATAACACTTTCCCATCCACCTGTAGCATGTCCAGATCAAATATGTGTATTTTTGTAGGATTTTTTTTCTCTTGTAATGCCAAAATGCTGATATAAACAAAACTGCTCTTTTAGACCTGATGTAAATGTAGTGTGCACCTTTGTCCTTTGGCCTTTCAACACTTCTCTTAGATCTTTCAGAACATGCCTGAGTAGTTCCACTTAGCTGAGAAATTCCCCTTCCTACAACAAATTTGGTTTTTTGTGTGATTTCCTTTGCATTGTGACTCAGTGTCAGTGTTAAACCATTTGTTCTCTGATCTGAACTCCCTGATCTTCTACCCTTTAAGTCAAATCCAGACTGTGAAAAGAATAAGAAAAACCCTGAAACGTCAGAGAGATCAAACAACCTTCTTAGCTTTAACAAATTTCTTCTTCTAAAGGTTTAGGGCTGTTGGAGGCCAAAAACAGCTTTATCAAACTACTCTTTTTTTATGTGTAAAATTATATAATGCTATTAAAGTTGGCTGGTAGTGTTCCAGCAGGGTGCACATGTGCATATATATATATATATATATATATATATATATATATATATATATATATATATATATATATATATATATATATATTTATTTATTTATTTATAGATAGATAGATAGATAGATAGATAGATAGATAGATAGATAGATATTTTTTATTATTTTATATTGCAATTCTCATTTCTTCCTAAGTGGTTGAGCAAATATTTTGCATCAGGCATGCAATGTTTCGTTGCCAGCGGTCCTGTGATTTTAAATCTATTGAGAATCTCTCCAAATTCCTTGGAATCCTGTGGGGTCAATTAATTTGTATGCTGCAATAAAAATGCTCCACAGGACAAAATGGGATTTGGAAAGATTTACACACAGGGTTTAGGATAAAATTGCTTAACAGATTCAGATTGTACCTTATCATAAAATATCCTGGTTTTACCCACAGAAAGCTATCTGACCCTTTCTTAAAAAAAGCAAAGAAGGGCTTTGTATTTATTGCTTAACAAGATAAACAGAAAGTGAATAGAGATGTTGTCTGGAAGTGGCTTTGACTAAAAGCATGTTATTGTAGATATTATTTTTTATCATTAGAAAGAATAAAATGATTAATAATATATTTATGTTAATGTGGCAATATCTGCTAGAAGTAAAAGAGTTGGCATGCAGGGGTTCCATGGACTGGCCTGCTCATCAAGTCCTTGTGAGGCCCCTCACATTCATACAGTATACTAAAAATGTATATTTTAGTATAAAATAGAGCTTGGTTTATGTTTCCCCACTATTGATAAGCCAGGCCAAGTGAGGTTTTCAGCTTAAGCCAATAATGGCTCATTCAGCTATGAAATTTGGCCATTTGGTGACAACTTGTAAAATAGCCTTGTGTTACTGCACAGAGAATATTACTGGATAGGTCTTTCCTAAAGTAAACACAAATATATCATATTAGTATTGTTATTAGTAACAACTTAAAGTAACTTCACTACCAAGTATTGTGCCCACAAAAAATATCCACAAAAGTATATTTGTAGTAAAAGTCAATGAGCTTTGGTGGACTCCACTGTTGAGCACTGGTTGGATAATATCACATGTACATTTTAAATGGAAGGACAGAGATGTACAAGACTCCTTCTTTCCCACTAAATGTTTGACACATAAAAAGGCATTGTACTTTGCTAACACTTTTGCACCTACATTCAATAGAATGCGGTTGGTGAAACTCATTGTCTAACTACAGCTAAAGGGAATGGCAATGGCGCATTTAGACCTAGCCCAGGGTAATGCACAAGCCACCCCTTCCCTCTGTGCTGTCAAAATCCTGGATTGTTAGGTGTGCCTTGAGAAGAGGGTTGAGAAGCCTGGTTGCCCAATAGAGTGGTATGTTCCTGGTTATGCAGCAGAGGGGCTGCTGGACCACCAGACCTGACACCAATGCCAAGGAGCCCAATACTACTTTACACATCACTGGCACTGGCAACATTCATATGTATATGCAACATTCATCCCCCGGAAAGAGCCCAGCCAAATTGCCTTGTGATATCCTGTCCAACATACACCTTAAAAGGGCAGCATTACAAAAATGAATCCAGTTAGGGTGTAAATGCATCCAAGATTACCAATGGCTAAGATAGCAAGTAATAAACATGAAAAACAATGACAGTTGCCCACAATCTTAATATCAGAGCAGCCTTAGGGGCAATGACTCCCCCATACCTCAGATGGCCCTCTCTCAATAAGATTTCTGAACATTCAGGGTACAGTGGTGGGCACTCAATATAATGTTCCTGCTGGCCCTTCAACTGTTCTGGTTTTCACATGTTGTAATATACTACACTAACTGATTAAACCCTTCCCCTTAGCCATAATTCCTTATTATTAGATCATCCAGGTAAAAAAAAACACAGGTAGATATATATATATATATATATATATATATATAATTGCTAGCTTGCTCTTTTATGGTGCAAAAACTATATGTATATATATATAAATTTTATATATATATATATATATATAATGTTTCCACAATTTAAAATAGCAATTTAGCAATTCATATAATTATAATAATTATAAAAAGATTACAGGTTGTGGAAGATAACTATTAACAATATTTGAGTATGTATTATTTGCGTAACTTTTCGGCAGATGCTTAATCCACGTGCATCGTGTTTTCACTCAGAGGAATGCGGTGGGTGGGTAGATGGATTTGTTTTAAAGGAGTATAAATATATTTTGACCGTTGCTGTGAACCCCTACCAGGTGTCTGTATCCCGCAGTCACTTTCACCACCAAACAGGAAGAGCCATTGGGGCATGTTATGTATTAAAATAGCCCGAGCGTTAACTGTATCATGGGGGCTGTGCAATCAGCCACAGCTGGGCCCGGGAGCGGAGGGGTTAACGACACCTGGCTACACCTGATATACTGCATACTGACCACGCATGTTTACTCTGCGCTGCGCGGACCGGTGCGATACCACACGAGACACAGTACAGCACAGTACACATGCTATGTGCAGCATATAGTGCACTGTGCAGGAATTACATACTTCACTGCAAGAAAATACACATTCTATAAAGCTGTCAACTAAATAAACGAGAAATGTGACCCTAATATATATATTCAGTCATTAGTTTATTATCAGATCCTCTCTGTATCAGCTATTTATGTGGTTATAGTCTACATCTCGCTCACTTGTCTGCACATAACCGAGCATACCGATCGCACATGGACAGCACAGCAGTGGAAGCCCGAGACTGGAAGGCATGGCAGAGGCACTGTACTCTATGCGATATATATATATATATATATATATATACATACATAAGCAACAAAATATATATATATATAAAAGCAATAAATACATGCGATCGCTTCGAAAAAATGTGCTCAATGGAAAATAATAATGCATATTAATATTAGCTGATAATATAAATGACTTTTTGGGTACGATCGTTTTCTCTCGGTGGTATTGATAATCGGGATGGGTGCGTAACGCTGCTTGATGAATAAGTCTTTAGCACACAAAGAGTTAAATATTTTTACATTCGTTGCTTTACATGCATGCACATATTTTTACTTGTATATGTAGAAGCGCAAGATGAATGGTTCATAATTCCAGTGAGTAGATTGATGTAGCGCATGATTCGATTTTGCGTCAGATGTACGAAACACCTGTTAAAGGAAAGAGATTTCCCTTAATAAACACGAAAACAATTCCTATATAATAAGTAATAAAATTATATTGGCTATATTATTTAACACTACCAGCAAAGAATTTGTTTTTTTTTTGTTCGTTTCTGCTTCATTATCTATCATTATTCTATTCTTCATTGTCCAAGAAAATGTGTCATACATTTAGCATATATCGGGTAAATTTTGTTCCATGTAAGAGAAAAAAAAAATTGCATTTTTTCCACTGTTATTAAACATCAAAATCGATTATATAAACACTAAACTCTAATTTAAAAAAAATTGAATAATATTTTAACCAAAAACAGAAAATGACTAAATAATGTAATATATATTTATTGGTACAAAATAACAATAATTTGGTAGATATTAATTATTCGTGGCTCATTTTAGTATCGGTTTAACTCCTCGGGTTGAATTTTGAGCCCGTTATATTTAAGAAACCTAAATGTGATACCACGCACAAAGGGGTTAAGTCTATTAAAGCGCTGTTAACGCTGGATGTTAATAAACTTAATGGGGAGGAAAAACGAAAAAAGCAAAGTGTCCTGTTTTTTTAAAAAAATATATATATATTTTACTATTTAAATACAAGTGCCTTTCGGTAGCTATGATATTGATACATGGTGAATACAAATAAGACAGAAAAAAATAAATAAAAACAAAATCAAGCTTTGCGCAAAGTACTTGAAATGAGAATTAAGAATATGTATAGCAGCATTTAATTGGGCTGGTTTTGTTCAATAAGTGGTGGTTTTAAGGCTTGAAACCCAGCAGGGTTGGTAGCAGGACCTGAGACCCCGTGGAGTAAATCAGTAAAATGTCAATTGGATTCTGGAGATTGGTTTTGTTAGAGGAATGAAACGCAAAGGAAGATTAAGTCCTGTTATGTGCTTAAAGGTGCTCACTGTGGAATCGAATAATAAGATACTTTGACCTTCTAAATGTCTCTCCATTAAAGTCTGCACACATTCCACATGTCTTTTCACTTTAATCGGCTGTCATTTCCCCCACTTTCTTTTCCATTTCCAGGCTAGCCCTAATAAAATGCATTTTTTTTTTATTCTTTAAGAATAAATAAAGCATAAATCCCCTTCTTTTCTAACTTGATTTTTCACAAGAGATCATTTGTTTTATGTCTCCCAAAAATGCAACAGTTTCAATAAATAAGTATCAGATGTTGGTTATTAAAATAACATGAGTCAAAATGTTCTTTCCAGTTACTGAAGGTCTAGCTTCTAGATTGTAAACTCTTTTGAGCAGGGCTCTATATTAACATTTTGTTTGTGTGCAAAATATTATGCCAGGTACTGCTTGCTATGTGGAATATAATGCTGCTAAATAATAACTAAATTAAATAATTACAGCTGGTTAGAGTGAAGGAATTAATTTGGGTCTTAAGTTTATTACCAGTATTTTGTTTCTTAAAGTCTACACAGCATCTAAATACATTATGACATCATACCTGCCTGGTAGCACTGTAACAAATAGGAGAATACACAATTACCAATAACATTAATATGGACAATATACCAAGTTAAAAGGTCAGTCCGGCCATCACACAATGGATGTGATACATATGAACCTGCTTTAAATGATCATAGACCTGGCAAATGCATGGAAGGATTCTGCAGAATTCCCCACTATGCGTTTTACCCACAGGAGATCCAAGCTAAAGTTCCTAAGGGCTCTACTAAGACCCCTATGCGCATGTGCAGAAAGTACTCCCATTTATTTAAATGGCACTTTTCTGCTGCTTCTTCCCATACAGAGAAAGAATGCATTTTAAAGCACTTCAAAAGTATAATGTGCATTCATCATTGGTGGAACTGCAGGGGACACTGACTGGGTCGATAATATAAGCAGACTTTTTCTTGCAAGCATACAATGATTAATGTTTACTGATATTTCAATGTCCCATGCTGAGACACCAGAACACATGGTATGTGTACCATCAGGGTGTGACATCATGCTTTATGTATATTGTGTGAGGGAGTCATTACATCACAAGTGCTGTGCCAGGGAATTCCTGGACTGGCCATCTGCTACACCTGCATGCCTGGCCACATACTATGTGAGCATCAAAACACAGAGTGCAGCAGAGCACTTCCGGCCACCGGCCGCACCTACATCATCAGACAGCCGCTGGCCTTAAAGTGCCAGCCTGGACCTGTACTGTCTCCTTTGGAACTGTTTTCTATAATGTGCTACAGACAAATGTATAAATGGTTGTTGGTGCTATGTTGCAACACAATAGAGTCCCTACAAATATATGAGTGTGTCTGATGTTGATTGTACAAATGATATGCCCATATAGCATGCCTTATATTTGAAAAGTTTGTCTAGTCTATGAATAAACTCAATTGAGTTCTGATTTTAAGGCAGACTTGGCGTATACATTTTCTGTAGGATTCATCTAATTATCCTTCTTAGGTAAGGACGCATAAAAGGGACAGCAGCTATCGGAGAAAAGCGACGAGAAAAATATGGAAATCGGACACATGCCAGTACTTCAGAAAATAAGGATTTTGTATGAAGGCTATCTTATAGATAGATACTCTATTTATATTTTTAGGCTATGAGGGGGTAGTTTAAGTGACCCTACGAATATGTTAGAATATTGAAATGATCTGAGCACAATGCAGACAACTCTTTATTCCCTTTTCATATAAGATGAGCAAGCCCATCCACATCTTTCGCTGCATTTTCAAAGCTCAAGGAATTTAAAGAAAAGCCCTTCTCTCAAGTTGCTAAATACATGGGTTTATTCACTAAAGGGAGAGTTGTGGTTTCAACCTTTTACGTCAATATTTATTATGAAGGAACCATACTGGCTGGTACCTCCGGCTTGAAGGGCTGAAATGGCCCTGTATCATTCAACTGGTCATAAGACTGAATATATCTCAGTAATTTAACTGTGCATTAGTCCCTACACTAGACCGAGGGATTGTGTATTCACTAACCAAACAGTTTGCAGAACAAATTTCCAAAGTATTCTGAACTATGCGTTAAGCAGAATTTACCAACAAAACACCTAAGTAAATAAAATGAGTCTTGCTAGTCGTCAGGTCCAGGGTCTAATATTAACGTAAACGTATTATTACCTACAACCACAGGACACACTGTTACACTAACTACACATATATATGTATATATATATATATATATATATATATATATATATTCAGAAGCGTCTAGAAGTTTGTATTTTATTCAGTGTAATATGTATATTAATAATTAAATATACTGATACCTATGAAAGGTGAAGAATAACATATGCTCATTGTGCTGTGCCACTTAATCACTTAATAAAGTTTAACATTAGAAGGGCATACATTCATTAACCTGTATATTTTGTATTTTTTTGTTGTTTTTTTTTTCATGTTTTTTTCCCCAATTATGTATTTAACAAGAATATTTTCCTATTTTATCTTTTAGTCCCCTTTCCAGCTCTTTTTTTTTTTTTTTTTTTTTTTTTTTTTTTTTTTTGCTGCTACTTATTTTTTTTCCCATTCCTGAAGACGTACAATAATTTTAGGCACCAACATCAGGAAAAGAAGAGATGTCACACAATAACTCAAAAATAGCGCCACATTAAAGAAATAATAATAATTCTGATTCATTTGGCCTCATAAAACAATGGAATTTAATGTTCTTTTACCACACTTGTTTCTATCAGGGTTCTTTCTGTTCTTGTGCAAATTCCCAAAAGAAAGGAAAAGAGTAGAAGGACCTCAACTACTGATTTTGGTAACAACATGTTTATGACATTCCAAATGATCGAATCATGGTTTACATTTTTTATACCAGAGAAATGACATTTAAATTACATGTAATTAAAAAAAAAAAAAAAAAAAGGTTTGCTGAGCTGCCCATCTGGCAAACCAGGAAAATGCCTGGTAGACCGACGGCAGATCCGGTCCGTCGGTGTGTGGCCTCTGGCTGGATAAACACTTCCAGAGTGTGAATATGTCGTACAACTGGCCGACGACCACATGTACATCAATTACAGATTACAGGGCTGCTTTTCATTTCCAGTCAGGCCCTATTAAGTTCTTCTCAAGGTGTTTATATATATATATATATATATATTTATAAAATCACATATCTCCCTTTGCGCTATATGTTGATTCCACTGTCTCTGAATGTCGTCTGAAAGTCTGGCCCCTTACTCAATGTACATATATAATACCATTACCTACCGGTGAAGCTAACCGACCTTGGTAATTAATATTTTGAACTAGCTTGGAAGTTACATGGTTTCATTGTCTCCAGTGAACTCCTAATTAGTTCACTCCTAAGTTTCAGCAGCATCAGTGGGAAGAATAATAATATTTTATATTTAAAAATGACCCACGGAGTCTATGTGGGTTGTACTTATTGAAAGCTATTATTTAAAAAACTGTTAGCCCACATAAATATCCCTTACTCTGTAAAAAAGAAATTATTGGCAAGCTGTTTATTTCTCAGAAAGGACAAGCAAAAATGTTGCAAGCCTTGAGACTCCCTTTACCTCTGGGGTTGGTGGTTGGCAATATAAAGCTCTGTCTTAACCTCTGAAGCATGAAAACTAATTGTAGAAAAGGGAATATATTAAATAACAAAAAGGGCATGACAGCTATACAAATAATTACTGTATCCCCTCCTGTGAACAGAATGCTTCACTATAGCCACTTCTATGTGTGGAATGGTTTAAAGGGGGCAGGGGTAAGGTAACGGGTAAATTCAAGGGGGGAAAAGTGTGCGTGTGTATGTGTGCATATATATATATATATATATATATATATATATATATACTGTGCCTTGCAAAATAATAATTACCCATAAGTAATTGTTTTATATTTTTATTATATTATATTATTACCTATATGTTTTATATTACTGAATTACAAATGGTAAACTGAAATTTGATCATGTATGTTTTATTTAAACAAATACAAAAATAAAAAAGTTTTAGTAATAAAAAAAATGATGATGTCAAAATTTTCAAAAAAATAAGCTGATACATGAATGGAATATATGTTGTGTGCATCAATATTTAACTCTTTCACATTAATATATGGTAGAGCCACATTCTACTCCAATAGGTGCTTGCAATCTTCTTTATTGCACACAGTGTCAGAGTGACTTTGCCCATTTTTGGGAGAAGATGTGCCCAAGGTTGGTTGAGTGTTGCTTGTGGCTCATGATTTTTAAATAGTGCCACAGATTCTAAATCTGACCACTCCAGGACATTCACTTTTTTGTTTTTTTGCGTTTTAAGTCAATATTCAGCAAAATATATTAAATAATTTTTCCCCAACCTTTAGTTTTTTAGTTGTCTGAAGGAAGTCCTTGCTGAGTATTTTGCTCCATCCATCGTCCCTTCAATTTTAACAAGATGCCTAGGCCTTCCAAATTAGAACCATTGCCACAGCATGAGGATGCCACCACCATTCTTCACTTTAGGGATAGCGGTTTTTGAGGAACAGGGGCGTTTTTGCATAGGTGAAATTGCACCATACATATCCTTTTAATATTTGGCCACAAAACATTTTCCACGTCTCAGCTGGAGCAATGTCTGGCAAACTCCAGACATGCTATCACATGATCATTTTTGGCTAATGCTTGTTTTGCCATCCTCTCATAATGGCCAGTGTTATGCATGGCTCTTGATTTGGTTGACTGGTGTACTATTTTTCCATTCCCAACAACTCTAGCTCTTTTAAAGTGATTAGCTGTTAAAAGAATGGTGATTAGGGTTTAGAAGGCTAGCCTTTATTTAGCAGCGTCTGAGTGTTGCGAACATGTTTTCACTTCCTGATTATTCATCAATCTGTGAATACTGGGATATTATTTTTAAAAATTTTTTTGTCTAAATCTATGAATTTAGAAGGCCCATACTTTATTTTCCTTGAGAGCCACAGCCTGAATAAGGTCCTTCAACCGTGTTGGGTTTATCATGGAATTAGCAACAATTATGGTTTCCAGGCAAAGGCCAGTAATAAGATAACTGTATCCTTCTTAGGGAAATGTATTTGAGATACTAGGCCTAGTGTCCCAGAACCTAACCTACCTGCTCCTGGCACAGGCAAAGTTTACATTTACAAACCCAGGAAGCAGCGCTAGGAAGAATAGATTTACCACCAGAGGCCATGTGGTATCCTGGCTGATCTTTGCCATGGCTTGGCTATCGGTCGGGTATCAGAGGTCACTTCTCAGTCGACTGAGGATGAAGCTGCTCAGTAACCCCCTTCCGATTCTTATACAGCTCCTCTTTTTCTATAGATAAAAAAGAAAATAACATTTTCTGAGCCTCTCGTGATTGGCTGATAAACGCCAGCCAATCACTGATAAACATTCTTTAAAAAGACTGTGTCCATGCTTGGTTGTAATTGGGTTATTGTAAGGGTTTTTTTAAACTAATTTATTTTACTATATATTTTATTTTAACTATTTCAGTTTTATTATTTAGAAAATCAGATTAAAGATATAACAGATAATATGTTCAGCCACCAAAAGTTTTAGTTTTTTTTAGTAAAATTGCAAAGCTTTATGTTTGGAGATTTTTCACGTTGACATTTTTTTTTTGCCATTGGTTCATTTTGTTCGGTTTTATTTTTGGGGGGTGCTACATCTTGCTATCTGTGATTAAAGGGACAAGATAAAAAAAAAAAATATTGCTTAGTGTCGTGCATGTTGAGCTGCACCTATGTGTTTTAGAAGAAATGGAATAAATAATACAGATTTTTACCTATTTTCAACTTCGGGAAGTATAGTATTTTGTATTGGACTTTGGGGTGGGGCACATATACATTACATGCCTTGAGCACTGCAGTTGTGTCAATATTGTGTTTAGATTAACTTTCGTCTGATTTGCTAATATGGCACTATCGCTCGCATTGTAAAACAAGCTGATCATAGCTGCAGAGAGGCATGCGGGGCCCAGAGCCAATTAGTATGTTAAAACCGAAGCAAGAGGGAGATGCTCGGAGAAACCCCCTCTAAAGAAGAAGAAGGCATATTAACGTACTCTTAATATGCATTCTTCCCAAATGAAAAAGAGCACTTACCTGGGGTAAAAACTGCAGCACAGCTGGGGTAGCCCTTTAAATTGAGCTTCTGTAAAGTTTGCGGTGAAACTGAAGGTTAGCTTCTTGAATTGAAACACTTGATTGACTAGTTAGACTTGATCACCAACACAGAGCCAATTCATCTTTAGAAGACTGATCTATATGACACACATGTAAAGCATTAAGTGGTGGAGCACAACATCCCATGTTACAGTACCTGGGTACTTCTGCACATGCATCATCAGTCAGCATGCACAGTGCCCCTTGACACGAGTTTTTTTTGGGGACTGTCCTGGAAAACTTGGGACAGAAGTAGTTAGGGATGCCACGTTCTCAATGACACACCCTTTTCACATTTCGGTGACCTGCAGCATGTAGGGCGTATAGAGTAATCGTTAGTATACACACCTCACGTACTGAGGGACAGCACTTTACACACAACTGTTGGCCACAATACCGTATTGGCTCGAATATAGGCCGCACTTTTTTCCCCCACTTTAAGTCTTTAACCCCTTAAGGACCGGGCTCATTTTTCGTTTTGTACCCTGTGGGACCGAGGCTGTTTTAATACTTTTGTGGTGCTTGTGTTCAGCTGTAATTTTCTCCTCACCCATTTAGTGTACCCACATAAGTTATATATTGTTTTTTTCAGGACAAGATGGGCTTTCTTCAGATACCATTATTTTGATCGTATCATCTTATAAAAAAAATAAAAAAAACATGGTGAAAAATTGAAAAAAAACAAATTTTATGACTTTTATTTGAAAAATCTTTTACTCACCTAAAAAAGCAAGTAAAAAAACTAGCTAAATAGATTCTACTACTTGTCCTGAGTTTAGAAATACCCAATGTTTTTATGTTTTTTTGCTGTTTTTTGTAAGTTATAGGGCAATAAGTACAAGCAGCGTTTTATGATTTCCAAATCTTTTTTAACAAATCTGGTCATTCTGCCTCCATCTCCTCTTTGGAACATCTTTGAAGCCGGTTAACTCAATTTAACCCATTCAAACCATATATTTTTGAAAACTAGACACCCCAGGGTATTCCAAATGCTGTTATTTTAACCCTTTCCATGCACCAATTATACAACTACACTTTGTCAAACTTTGTAATAGTAATTTTTTTCACACAAATTGTACTTTAGTTATAGATATACAGGTCCTGGTATATGTCACTGTCAAACAACATCCCAATGTGTGTTCAGGAACATCTCCTGAGTGCAGTGATACCCAACATGCATGGATTTGTCGTGTTGTTTGAGATTTAAAATGCCACATTTGGGAAGTGCGCTTTTTTTGTCCATTTTGGAAAGTCTGTACCTATGCCCTATCTTTGAGCTCAGCCACTCCAATTTACCCCATCAGCCATTTGTTTTTATATTAGACACCCCTTGGGTATTTGAAGTGCTTTTATTTTAACTCTTTGTTGAGATTTTTGAGAAATTTTAGCACTTGCTCCAAATAATAAACTTAATTTTTTTATTTTATTTTTTTAATACTTATTTTTTTTATATTTTTTTACACATTTTGCTGGATGGTTCATCTAGTGACATCACTGCATAATTATTTTTAAATGTTAGCACTTTTAATTTTTTCCATATTTTTTTTTTTTTATATTTTACTAATCACATTGTGATTAGAAAGCTGGGCTCCATTGACTTGCATGGTTGAATGCAGTACCTGTATTCAACCTGCAAGTGGAGCCAGAGTTCTCTAGACCATCTAGCGAACTTTAAAAACTTGTTTGTTTCTTTTACAGGGCGGCCGCCATCTTGTTGATGGCGAAGAACACCGGCAGCTGGAGCGGTCACAGCCCACCCAGAGGTAAGTGTTTGGTGTCGCTGGATGCCTCCTGATCGAGGCATTCCAGCGACACCATTTAAGTTTAGGAGGCGATCGTTGACACTTCCCAAGTGTCTGAGATTTCAGGCACAGTACTATCAGCCTTTTCCACTGACCTGCTTATGTGAGCAATGGGCATCATGTGCCAGTTCGGGAGCTCCCACGTGACCACCTTATAGAATGTCGTATTCTACTTTGATATCATATTCCAGTGTTCTGCTTCAATAGTGCAATATCTCAAACCTGAGGAAGCCGCAAGGCGAAACGCGTTGAGAAGTACCCCAAAATGAAGTGCCTGGTGAAATCTACTATCCTGTAAGTGTATTCCAAATTCCTTACACCACAACAGGAGGATTCTGCACCATTGGCTTTTTCTTTTCTCTTTTTATATTTATCTTAGAAATAGAAGAAAATAAAGAATATTTTATTTGGAAGAGCCTGTATATCATCGGTATTTTGTGAGTGCATTCCCCAAACATTCACACTTTATCATTATTGGTTTGAGATATTGCACTATTATTTTTTACTTTCTTCCCCACATGTACATGCGCCCCTATACCTGTGTCTTTTTCTGTTGAACACTGAGAGGAGTGTTGTCTGGGTTGCTGCAGTACCGCGGAAGTAACTTTATTCTATTTTATTTTTTCACTTATTCACTACCTGGTGTTTATTATTTTTTTTTACCTTTTGGTTCTGCTTCAATACGCTGTAAGGAAGCTGGATAGGATAGGTAGGTGATACTGCGCCATCGCGGACAGTGTTGAGTGTCCCCTCAAAGGAACAGTCATACATTTTATTCATTTTCAGAGTAGAAAACTCTCATATTTGCTTGAATATAAGACAAGTTTCTTTCAGAGCAAATGCTCTGCAGTGCTGCAAGAGACCTGGATCCTCCTCTCTGGCAACCAGTGGACGTCTACGCGATGCACGCAGACCTCTGCTGCTGCCGGCACTTCCTCTGGGACATGACATTATCTTCCAGTGGTCCATCATTGAAGCCCAGCACAAGTGCCGGGCAGAGGCGCAGGTCGTCTATGCTACCAGCTGCGCCCACTAGACACCAGGGAGTCTGAAGCACGGAGGACAAGTCTAGGGATGCATTGGTAAGTCCGGGGGAGGCAGAGTGGCATATACTGGGTATAAGGCATTTCTGGGGGGCACAGTGGCATACAGGGGGGTATAAAGCTTATCTGGGGGGCTGAGTGGCATACAGGGGGGTATAAGGCTTATCTGGGAGGCAGAGTGGCATATAGGGGTTTAAGGCATAACTGGGGGCAGGTTGGCAAATAATAGGAAATAAAAACAAAAAATGATTTTTTTCTCAATCACAGTTTTTATTAAATATGAAAAAATAGTTTACACAAATTAATATTTACTAGTAAAACTTTTTTCCTATAGGGTAGTCACATTCAGGCATTTTCTTTTTTCCTAAATTAATATTCATAGTTTGGGGGGTCATCTTATATCTAAAAAATGGCCTTCTTTTGGATCAAAAGCAGAACAGATATGTAGAAGTGTTGAACTTGAAGGATTTGGGACTTTTTTAAACCTAAATTACTATGTTAGCTAGCAAACAAGATAGTATTTGAGCAGATCGAAGAAATGCCACTTGGTTACTATTACTGCTTGCACCTAAGGACGTCACCTCCTCTGACTCCCAGTGTCTCTCCCCACTAATTAAAGTATTGCTGAACAACAACTCCCACGATCCCCAACCAGCCAGGTGTGAATAAACCCGCCTCTAAAAGCCACACACATGACAACAGCTGTGCTGCAAACACAACGAAGAAATAATAAGCAGGAAAGCCTCATCACATCATGTATGTCGCTGTCGCAACCCCAGTCTGACAACCACGTGCAACACACAAAAGCCCCTCCCACTCTGGCAAAAAGCTTTAAGCCTTGAGCCGACTATGAGCGTGACGTCATCTGCCAGCGCCCACGGCCGCTCTATAGAAATGCCATGAGGCCCCGCCTGCCTTCTGACGCATGTTGAGCGACACGGGCAGTTCCACGCCTGTGCTGTGCAGCACGGGCTTGGAACGTTGTGTCGGTCAGCTCGTGTGTAACCCCATCCTCTCTGTAGCGTGGCGCAGCCCGGCGCACAGTGAGTAGAGGGGACGGGGAGTGGATACCGTGTTAGAACGCTTCCGGGTCAGTCGTTATTTACGTGGAGCTTCCAATGGCTTCTACCTGTTGCGTGTAACTGGGTCTTTATCTCTGGCTACTGTGGGTTGTCAGAAGTTAAGACACTGATGCTCCACGTGCCGCATGTGCCACAGCGCTCCCCCCTAAAACATGGAATAGGGATCAAAGATACTGGAGGAGTTACAGACTCCTTACTTACAAGGCCCTTGTTTTTAGTGGGAATCATATTCTAGTTCTTATGGGTGAGATGTGGCATGGCTGCTATGGCTTATATACAGTGTGTGCCGTTAGTGAAAAGCTCATAACACTAGTTTTATATTTTTTTATATATGTGTGTGTGTATATATATATATATATATATCCTACTTCCATAGCCTGCCTAAATCTGCCGTGTTAACAGGTTAAATCAAGAGGGTTCCAGAGGGTTTATGTTGAAAAGGTCAGTCTGGGAGCGTATCTGAAAGCCTTGATGTGGGCTAATATAATCGTAAATTGGTGGTTTACCTGTCTACTATATTAATTTCTGGATAGGTATAATAGATCATTACAGTGGTGTATTCCCAAGGCAGCAGTTAGGTTTAGTTTTGTTCATGTAGTCTTGGTACGTTAAATTAAAATGGATTTGTTTTTTGCAGTTTCAATACATCACGATCTTCCCATTGCAATGGCTAATGCAGCTTTCAAAAGATGTTGCCATGCTAATTTATAATAAGCATTCGTTCCCTTTTTATTGTAAGAAAAAGAAAATCAATAGTTTGCATTCCTCACATTAGCTGTTACTGCATGTTGTGAAGAATAATTCCCTAGAAGGTATTTCTTTGGTCTATGTTCTCTGAGACCTGTATGGCAATATCCATTTATTGTGATTCGCTGTTGTAGAAAAGCAGAATGATTTGGGACTTGGGCGTCCCTTTTTATGGGTTAGGTGGTTTTGGATTTTTTATCTGTCTTATTTATTTTGCACACACAGGGTTTTCACGTAATCTTAATTAGCCACCACCCATAATCAGCTACAGAAATTGGATGGTGTAGAACGTCGCACTTTATGGTTCATTCTGGTTGAGGTCTCCATATGTTATCACCTTGTTTACCACATAAACTAGACAATGTTTCATTTTCAGTACTCTGTTTTCACATCTGGCTTTAATATATATTTACTTAGAATAGGACAGAAACCCAAATCTGAGTACAAAGTGTTTCCAAAAAACCATAAAAAGGTTTACTAAGCACCCAAAATATATATCTTTTGACCTACTGACCATTGTCAAAAGGCATACAGTGAGGTTCTCTAACTTGGGTGCTGTCCGATTTCATCTTTTGCTTACTTACACTTTGTTCCATTGCCCTCATATTCTTTACCTAACAAATTGTAGCTAGACCTTATTTACAGCATACTTTTGTTTATATGCATGATTGTCCTTGACGATTGTTTTTAATCTTTTCCTTTCCTTCAGTACATTCTTCAGAATGTTTAACGGTGACGAGGAGCTGAAAGCATATGAAGATGAGTTGTACCGAGAGGAGTCTTCCAGTGATGAGAGCATTGACAGCGAAGTTGAGTTCTACCTCTATAGCCAGGTGCACTATTCCCAAAATCTCAGTGGGTCCAATGTAGCAGAAGTTGACGGAGAACCAGAGGAAAAGCAGCAATTCAACAATGACGCCAATGTGCGTGCTGATTCCAATGTTATTACCATCTCGGACAGTGATGATGTCAAGTTTTCTGATAGCTCGGCAGTCATTATCCTTTCTGACACGTTGGAAGAAGACAGTGTGTATAGTTCCAAAATTAAGAGTAAGGAGGGTAGGTCTTCCTTGCAAGGTAAACCAGCAATCCATTCAACACCAATTAACTATAAGACCAGCAAATCCTGCAGTAAGCTTGCCAGCAGTCGGTTATCTGGCCAGTTAAGTTCTAGCAAGAGTTACAAAGGTGGCCTAGTCCAGGAAGTCTTGGTGATCAGGGGAAGTTCTGAGGATGAAAACGAGAGCGAGTCTGAGGAAGATGAAACATCAGAGAGTGACCAGAGTGATGTGGAAAACTGGATGTTGCTTGGAAGAGCAAAAGAGGATGGAGATACCAGCATCCAGCTGAACCTTGAAGGTTATAGAAGCCCGCCAAGTCCAGGTTTGGACAAGATAATTTTTTTTTAATCTCATACGCCGTTACTATGCATTTCATGTTATGTAGTGCGAATGATAATGATTTATAATCTGTGTTTGGATTTTTCTATGAGTGATTAATTTGCAGCATTAGCAGTAGTCAGTGTTATTCCTGTCAAGAGACCTAGCTCCAATAAACCAGCGCATGTACTAGGAACAGGGCTAGTGCCACCTATAGACAAAGTAGGCGCCGGAGGGTTCGCCGTGAACCACCAGCCGCGGTCATTCATTAGAAGTTCGGCCGTGGCTCGCGGTCACTTGATGGGAGGCAGGCAACCTGCTGATTTCATGATGACAGCTACATTAGATTTTAAAATTTAGACTGGGTGAAAACAGTTTTGTAGGATTAGTTTGCTAGTACTGTATATCATGTACAGAAGGAAATTCATGACTTTGTGCTGCTTTTCAACAGGGGTCCACTGTGGTTAGTACTTCCTGTTCTGTCCTTAACGGAAAGTAACATTCTTGTCACTTGAGAATATTCTACCCAATTTGGTGTTCGTTAGAAAAATGCCATACACAAACAATATACGTTTGAGAACCCACAACGTCTAAGTTTGCTAGAATACAGAGATTACTGTACATAACACATTTACATAACTAGTTTCTATATACACATAGCAAAATATGATGGTACTATAAAACCAATAATAAATAATATTGATTTAAACATTAACAGAAACATTAACTGTAGTTCTTTATGATATTCTCTATATACCCAGGAATTATTGTGAGGTCTGCCCCTCCCCTGTTGACCAGGAGTTTGACTGAGCATGTTCAAGGAGCGTACCAAGGTATGCGCCCTGCTCTAAGTAAAGGCAGCTGGGGGGAGGAGTTAAATGAGACAGAATAAATTCTACTACTTAAACGATGCGTGCACCGATTTGAATGTAGCAAAACACAGCAGACTCAATGCATAATGGGCTCCAATATGCATTTTATATGAAAATAAGCCTAGATTGTTCCTTTATGTTATCTGTGCCTCCTATTAACAGCAGGATCTTAGAAAATCAGTCAGTATGTAAGATAAATGGGGGAAGTAGGGGAATATGTTGTGGAAGAATAGTGTAAGAGGGGATTTTTGTCATGAACTGTGTTGGTGAAAAATAATTTAGGAAAGCAGATGTATTTGAGGTTTGTGTAAGTATGAGATGGGAGGGCAATGCTATGTTGTACTGTGGAGTAGAGGACTGCATTGGGAGGCGGGTCCCGGTCTTGCTGGTGCTGCGGGTGGCAGCGGGCGGTCGGGCACTGTACCTGCGGGTCCCGAAAATCCCGCACAGTCCCGCAAGGCTGCCTTCTCGCTGCTCCCTTACAGTGTCTCTTCTCTTGCTCCGCCCAGGAACAAAACGGAGTCACGTGATTTGATGTCACTTCCTGTGACTCCGCCTTGTTCCTGGGCGGAGCAAGAGACTGCGCGGGAAATCTGCAGTTCAGGTAAGGAGGTGGGCTTAATTGGCCACAAATGTGGCAGGAGCAGTCAGGATTGGCCACAAATGAGGGGGAGTGGAACACCCACATTGCGGGAGCGGGCGGGATTGGGCAAAAAATCAGCGGGAGTGGGATTAAAAAAAGACTATGGCCGCTTGTTTAAACATATCCGCTCTGAAAAAAACGTCCCACTTGCACTTTGTTAAATCCCTTTAACTATTTAAATGATTCTGTCACATGTCCCCTCTCTCTCATCTTTCCTCCAAGCAATACATCTTAAGACCCCGGAGTCTTTTCTATTTATCTTTATCCTGCAAGCTATAAAACACACAAAAACATGAGCGACTGAAATGCACAATATGCGAGAAGGTGGAGTATATACCAGAAATATCGTGTGTACCACCTTCCTTTGTAGAATCCCCCTTTTTTAACAAAGTGCTGTAAATGTGATCCTTTCTTTGTCAAATGCAGAAGCGATGAATATTAGGGCAAAGGCTGCACAACAGATGCTTATTTGTGGGTTTAAGACCTTGTCATTCTTTAGCAATTAACAAAGCTTTCTCCTTGCACAGGAAATAATGAAAACAGTTGCTGGTGTTTTGTACATAAGTATGCAAACAGATGGCACAGATACTTGTATGGCCGGCAGCTAACTTAATATTCACAGAATATGTCATATCGCTGGGAAGGGGCATCGCTAGGGATAACAAGGCTGGGGAATGCACTTTGATATAAGGCACTGAGCCTTCAGATATTATTCAGACATTTAAAGTGAGCTGCTTAGTGCCGTGTTACTGAACAGAAGGGGGATCTCTGTACACACTGCTGGATTTTCACTGTGCTTTGAGTGTCTTCTCACCAATTTGCTCCGGGGAAGCATAATAGGCAACGAAAATTGCCGTGCCAGCTCCTGCAGCCTATGCATATGGATATTTTGATTACTGGGTAGGAAAAAAAGTTCATCTTCTTTGTCGCGTAAACCGGATATGCAGAAATCTGAATTCAGTTACTCCAAATGAAATGAACAAAGTACAGTTCCTTTGAAACGCTCGGAAGATCTAAGTTTTTATTAGGTGTTATTGTTAGTAGCGAAAGTCCAGTTTTCAGCACGGGCCTTCTCTTATTTGATTTTTTTCCCCCCTGTTGATGAACTTAAATATTTCTTTATGTGGTGTACGTTCTATTATATAATGTATGCCTTCTGGTCTAGTTCATTAATCAGCAATTGTGTCTTGTGCACAAACTTCTTGGATCCGAATATTCGTTGGGGCTTATTCAATGAGATGAAACGTTAGACTGTACAGTATGGTGCATTGACGCAACTGAGCTTTCTCCTGTGATAAGGGCTGAGGTAGTTGTAGCTGGATCTCGGATGCCAGGCTAGAAGTTAGCGCAGTTTAGCAAATTGATAAGACACAAAGCAATATGAATCACCTATATTTTTGTTGATGAGTGACACGGGTTGAGCACAATGTCACGCAGTACAAAATACTGTGGAACCGCCATAGGTATGACTTTTAAACCCATGTTATACTATATACATGGCAATACTTTTTTGTAACCAGTTAGATGAGGAATGGGAGGAGTATGGACGTTAGTCTACAGTTAGTCTAGCAGACTAGCCTGTGCTAGTCAATGATCAGGCTTGCTGGACATGATGAGATTGCAAGTCAATAGCAACTAGTGACAGACCCCATGCGTGTTTCTCAATTATCCGGTCATGGTAGCAATCTTCTACATGTTTTGTCCACAGTAGTAGATATATATTTCCAGCTTCTTGTGTTTATTTCGACATGCTTTTTGTATTCTGCATTTGAGGTCCTTTCTATAAGGGGGGGGCGTCTTGATTACCAAATGCCTTTTTCGGCCCTCACTGGAAACCCTGGTTACGTTTGGGAAGACTTAATTCTTGCCAACCCAACCTCCCATAGAAACAGATGCACCCTAGCTTTTAATGCATTAGTCAAGAACTGCTCATGGGTTTCAAACAGCATATGGTAGCAAAAGTCGTATCCAGTCTATGTAGTTGTCAGCCTAGTGGTTCCTGCAAAGGTAAGATAACATGGACTGTGTGGTAGTCTGCCAGTGGGTCAATGCCATTTCAGTTTTGAACATTATTTGTAACACCTTGTGATCTGCTTCATAAACTGGATATTAACTCTTTAGCTGTGATGTGTTTCTAACTTTTGTAGATGAGGATATTGATTGTAGGCACAACTGAAAAAAATCCTTCATCTTCACGGAAACCTATTCCTATTACGAGCTGCCTTTTTGATTCACTGTTTAGGGAGGCTTGAGCGTGTAATGGGATGAAAAGTTCACAGAAGATGTGGCCATTGAAGGTTATGGTATAAACCAACTTATTGTTTATTTTTACCCATAAGCTCTTCTGCCTCTAAATGTACACTTCTTTTGGTGGCTATTGGATTTCCACCAACAATCTGTAAACTTGGTTGACATAATATTGCCTGATGCTTCAAACAGCTTGTTATAAGGTATACTTATAAAGTATTTTGCAGTAATGCAGGCATATGAGATGCAGTTTCTCAGTTAAAAAAACAACACATTAGTTGTGCAAAGTTTTACATTGGGTGCTTGAACTAGTTTCTAAAGGTAGCAGTAACGTTAGCAGTTGCCCCATTTTGATAAACTTGTGTTTGTTCCTATAGCCGGGGACTGTGTTGCATTGATTTAATAGAATTTACTGCATTGTCTTGCAGGTGGTTCCCTTTTTGGAACCATACAAAGGTAGACTTATGTATGCCAGCTTCTGTTATCTGCTTTGTTCTGCCTCCAATTAGGTGCATTCTCACGCGATTCCTCAGACTGAAGTCAAATCCTTGAACATTCTGTATGTGATCTATTCCGAGACGGCACAGTAGGGATGAGAGGTGGGAGCAGTGTTCTGTCTGGCACACAAATCCCTTGATCTTGAGCTTTCATTTAGATTTTCATAAAAGGTAATGCAAAATAACACTGGGATGCAGTGTATAAATGATTCTGAAGTTTAAGGGTTAAAAAGCAATTCCGGGTTAATAGAAACTCTCAGCAAATGGTTTGTATTTGGAAAGCACCCACCGGTATCCATAAAATTCACTGGTTGCTCCGTTTCTATTAATCCAGGTATGGCAATGAATAATGAAAATGTCCCTGTATTAATCATCTGGAAAATACCCTCTGAACTGCTGGAAATCACACTTCAATAAATCTCTCTGCATGGTTTAAAAGGCTTCAAACTGTTATTACCAAGAACTTGCCCCTTCCATTACTGTACTGAACATTCACGTTGCAAGAGGGAGTTCTGGGTGTCTTGTGAAAGCCTGAAACAGTTACTCTGAATATTCTAATAAATGTGTGTGTGTATGTATATATATATATATATATATATATATATATATATATATATATATATATATATATACCGTATTGGCTCGAATATAAGCCGCACTTTTCCCCCCCACTTTAAGTCTTTAAAGTGGGGGTGCGGCCTATATACGGGGGCGGCCTATATCTGAGCCAATATGGTATATATATATATACATAATATGTATGCAGTATTTGCACTTATAGCTTTAACTACTTGTGTGTTTCATAAATACCGGTAATATGTGAAGTTAAACTTTAAAAGTACATCATCTATAAATAGACACTCCCCAATATATGCATTCTATAGCTGTATAAAGAACAGTTCAGACATATATCTGTCTTTGTGTGGGCCCTTAAAAGACCGCCTAGTCCTACAACCCAGTGAAACAAAATTACCATAAATACAAAACTTATGGTTACTTTCTTTTACTAGGTTAATAAACAGTGAGAAAGTCGATACTTACACTGATGTATGGCTAGGAATTGGAGAAAATGTGGTCTCCTTGGATAAACCCTGAAAGGCAAAATGTTAGTAAAAATGTAAAGATATTGTAAATCAATATTTAAATTGGACATACAACTTAATAAGATTAAAACTATTACCTTAATTATTGTGCTCTAAATACCCCGCCCATGGGGCCCCCCTTTTCAAGACCGGATAACTAGATTTCTAAAATAAAGTTTGAATGTAGACTACATTTATTAAGCTTTTGTTTGTATATGGAAACTAAGATATGCTACAGTGTTCAGACATAAATATTTGTATTTTGTAAAGTGAAATCATTTTGTCTTAAAAAATATAAATATATTTATGACTTGTTGGAAAAACAAGTCTCGGCCAAGCATTGGCAGTTTTGTTCATATTAATGCAGTAGATGTGACCTTTCTGAAAGGTCTCACACTGTATGCCTTGCTGTTACTTATGATCTGTTGCTACGGCATGTTAAGAGTAATCCAGCGGTCCCTATACAGAACCACTTGGCTGCACCCGTTCCAAGTTCACGGAATGTTAACCCGTAGACGCTTTTATCCCAGATGGATCTGCAGTTGTCCCATGTGAACGTGCAGAATGCCAGGAAGAAAGATGGGTATACTACCCCTTAATGTTTCCTGTTCTTTCCAGGAGAAACGTATGGGTGTAGCTTTTGAAGACCAACCTAGAGTACCGCTTCATGGATGGACTTTGTAGTTGTACATCAAGAGGACCTATTGACTTGTTTTAATGCACATGTCAATGGAATGCAATACATTTCTTCCCCCTTTTATCACAAATGAAGTATTACTTGAACTGCAGACCAGTGTGGTCCAGGGGATGATATAAAGAGCTCCTCTCTTTATATCATCCACTGGACCACACTGCTCTGCAGTTGGGTTTCTTATTAAGAGAAATCTGGTTTCACTCCTTCTCTTCACTATTTATTATGAGGGGTCAGCATTGTGAAGTTTCTTGCTTCAGCCACACTGATTTTCATTCTATGCATGTTCCAGGGCCAGACTATTGCAGAAGACACTTTCTGGCGTTGGATCTTAATAATACTTAATGATGGGAAGGAGTTGAAACTGCAACCCTTCCTTTAAGGTATAGACTCACATTGTGGCTTTGGAGAATTTCTGACAATGGGAATGTGAGAGCAGAACCAAACAGTTTCGTAAAGAAAAGTGCAGTTGATCCAGTCCAAGGTAGAGCTTTTGGTAACAGACACAGTGGGCTTTATATGAAACCTTTCATCTCATTATAATAGAGTTTATTCTATTGATAGTTGAAGGAATAGTTGTAATTTCAGCTTCTTGCCTTTACTATACATGATAAAAGTCCAAACGCAGCTTCTCTGTACTCATTAAATTATACATTATATAGGGCCAGCTCAGCACTTCACACTGGGGAAACGTGCTTGTTTCAGCCCTTTATAATGAATAGTGATGTGAGAGCTAAAACCTGGCATTCATGGATTAGAACTCCGTTATGTTACAGTGCCAATAGTCTTCTAGCTTGTCTAATGAAAAATGTTGTTCTTGTAGAAGCTGTTGTGAAAGCTTCTGTTTATTACATTACATTTATTGATATAGCACCAGCAGATTCTGTAGTGTTGTAACAACAGTGGACAATTACAGCAATTAGCAAAGACAATCGAAATGTCAACAACATTAACACATGTTAAAACAGATTGGTGCAGAAGAAGAAGAGGGCCTTTATGAACTTGCAATCTCTTTGGTGGTTGAGGGAAAAGCGTGACAGTAGGAGAGAAGTGCTTGGGTGAGAGAGTTGATTGTAGCAATGTTGATAATGGAGAACTTGTTGATCTTGCAGGTGTCTTTATTCTTATTCACTGTTGCTCTGTGTGTGTCTTTTTGGGTTAATTCAATAAAGAGGGAGTTCGCAGAAGAGTGCCAGGTTCATGTTGCTGGTTTCACTTTACATCACAAAGGGCCAACCCCTTCTGCTCTAAATGTAGTTTGGGTGGCCCTGTTTTAATCCTATTTGATTAATTTAGATTTTAATCACCCCTTGCAAGCTTAAGTCTGTGTGTGTGTGTATATATATATATATATATATATATATATATATATATATATATATATATATATATATATATATATATATATATATATATATATATATATATATATATATATATATATATATATATATATACACACACACACACACACACACATACAGGGCCAGTCTGGCCAGAGAAATTAGCCAGTAATTGCCCTTTTTGATTGGCTTGCGAGCAGGGCCCTCTTAGCCTAATGTATCGGTTTGTCTTAGTCTGTCATTTCTCGTCTTGTCATACCCCTTGAATATATGTATTGCAAGAAGCGCTGTGTAAATTGTTGGCGCTATATAAATCAAAGATAATACTAAATTCAGTTGAAACTTGGTGTGTCCTGCCAACTCTTGCTTATGTACATAAATCCCTATGAGTTCTCTTAAATGTGCTGTTCCACTTAGACAAAACAGTGCTTGGACACCCTAACATGCAAATATTATCCTATATGTACACTTTTAAGCTTCCCTCCAATGATCTGCTAACACAAAAAAGGCACAGTACATGTGAGAAGCTAGGGATGAAACCTGTCTGTCTTTGCTCTTGTGTCACAGGGACGGAAGCATTCCAGCTATAAAATATGAATGAGGCACAAATTATTACTGGGTTTGAGCCTTCAACAGTACTAGGAATTATGTTTCCAGTGCTGGGTTTAGTTATAAAGGTATTACATTCAGAAAAGCATTTGGAACAGCACCTTCAAGCTACAAATAATTTGGGGACCGGGGGCTGATTATGTGGATAATTCTCTTAGTAAATGGTCGTGCTTTGCTATGTTTCCAGTTTGGTTTTAACTCTTTTCTTACATTTGTTTTTAAGCTGCCTAGATATCTCGAAATCCGGAATTTCATTTAAATTGTAATTCTGCATTTGCACCACGGATAACCTGGTTCTCTCCTTTGATAACACACTATCAAGCTTGATGTATTCAGTGTGTCAATCAGCTTTTGGTACAAAGGAGGTTCTTAAACTGGCTTATGCTGAGAAGGGTTTTTCCTTTCCTCAGCGCTGAATTAAATAGCTAAAGGGCACCTTTTTGCTGCCGTACAAAGAAATGAAATTCAACCTTAAGGCTTTATTTGGGATAATGTGGACTTTTATTTTGACTGGCATTATTTATGCTCGTTTGGCCTGTTATCTTTAGTGCCCTGAACATCACACAGCCATTAGAATACCATCCTGGGTGAAAGTTTAGTAATTGCATATAGAATTAATGCCAGGTCAAAAAAAACAACAAAAAAGACCAAAAATAAACCAGGTTTGGGTCTTTTGGCGTAACTTGAGGTGTGCTTCATCTGTGGCCATAGTTTGTATGAGGGGTGTCCAGCGCACCCATATTTTATAGCAGAATCTTCCGCATCTCCACCTATTTCCTAAATGAGGATGGACATTAGTCAGGTAAAGGCTGGACACACTGCATGTTTAGTCATGTATGGCTAGTAAGAAGGACCTTAGAAGCACAGATTACACCAGTATTATGCAGGGCTTCTGTACAACCTGCTAAATATTCTATAATACGCAAATCTTAGGGGGGAAAAAAATCTAAAACCATTTTGTTGCTCCTTCATGTAAATTTGTAGTGTAACAGAGAGATCTGTGATGTCGCTGTGCATGGATGGATAACTGCAAGAACAAAAACGTACGTGAAGCTACAGAGCATAACAACCGGCCTTTGCATTGCCTTTCCTTTTTTGTTTTTACTCATCCTACACCATAATGTATAAATGCCTGCACATAATTACATGCTCATACATATTGTATAAAACAACGTCTATAGCAAGGTGGTTAGTTAATACCTGAGACTGGAGTGGCATGGGTACAGGTGAGTGGTGTTTGGCCCAGCCAGCTCCAATTTCTGCCAACTTTCTTTGCCCTTCTGTTGGGGCTAGCCCCTCCCCTGCCCTTTCTTCCTTCATCCTGCCACCTCCCACGAGGAGCAAGAATGGGACAGCTCATGAGAAGTACATGAACATAACAGGACATAACATTTAGTATATAACATAACAGTTTGACTTACAGGAACAACAGTTGAGGAGGGCCCTGCTCAAACGAGCTTACGAGAAAGGTAGGAAAAGTGCCATAGTAAAGGATGGACCAGCCACACTAGTATAAGTATTGCAAGGAAGGGACTAGTAAAGGTAAGCTAAAGAAATATGTGAGGAATGGCGTTAACATGTAAGGTTGTAGCCGTACTTAAATAAGTGGGTCTTGAGGGATTTTTTGAAGGACCAATGGCAGGGAGAAAGATGGGTTGGCCCGGGGAAGTGCATTTCAGAGCATAGGGACGGCCCTTGAGGAATCTTGCAAGTGTGAATGAGAACTAGAAATCAGACGGGATTACAGAATTATATCACTGAATGAACAGAGAGACTGGGAGTATAGTTAGAGAAGAGTGAGGAGATATAAGTAGGGGAACCACTATGAAGAGCTTTGAAATTAAGAGTCAGGATTTTGAAATAAAGCCAGTGAAGAGACAGAGGGGAGAGATGTTACATCTCATATACTTAAATGACCACCCCAGTCTTTTTATTAGTAAGAAGGACAATGGGTTTAATGTTACATGGACGACAGTACATTTAACTTTGGCCAAATACGTAGCCGTACCCTATAACCACATCACCTTCAATAAAGTGTCTCCTTGATTGACTTAATGAAATGCTGGGTAATATTTCACTGTATCGTTGTTATTAATTTCTGACACAAGATTATGGCCTAAGATGCTGGCACAAGCTGAGGCATCAGTAGATAACTGTAGGTAAAACGAAATTCATTTCGGCTAATTCAAATTAACATCAGAGAAACGTATCAAATAATAACGTTTAATTAATCACATGGTAAAGCCTAAGGGAGTTGGGAGCAAGAACACTAAGACATAATGGATCCAGTCACTTTCTATGATATCATTCTCAATACCAGCATAGAGTTTATGTATATTATCAGGTGTAAAGAAACCCAGATTATGTTGAATTCTACCCCTAATGTATGGCTAGCATTCTAGTCTCATGCATATCTTACCCTTACTTAGAGCTTTACACTATATCAAAGTAACAAGCTTAGACATTTGATTCTGCTACAGACACAGACATGGGTTTGTCAATTTTTAATGTGTTTTAAATCCACTGTTTTTTAAATGTCAATATGGGAAACATTGCTACACAACCAACCCCCCCTAATATCTGCTACCTGCTCAGGAAGTTAAGGCTACCCAGTAAGCCTACTGTTAATTTTATATAGTGAACGTTTCATTGAGAAACGGTCTCCAAATTGGCAGTCTATTAAGGAAATTAGTATTAAAACTGGTTCGCCTGCATCATTATATGTAGGTTATTTATAATCTGTTCAGGGTTGTCGGAATATGCGCGTGTTCAGAACCAACTAAACAGCAATATATAAATGTGTATAGTATATATACTGTATATATCTATATATTATATGTCTGAGTCGTATCCCCTGTAATATCATGTATGCAGAATGTAATAAGAAAAGCATTTCTTCTTGCAGTCCTGCACAATCTAGACTTTGCTTTAACATAGCGAAGCAGAACAAAGACTGTATATGTGTGCGTTTGAAATTGAAATGAGGCAAATTGAGCTCACCCATGTATTGTAGATGAATAATACATTGTATCCGGCGCATTGTTGACAGCTGAGTGACAGCTGGAAGGGGTGACAGCTACAGTGTACTCCTGACAGCTGTCTGAGGCACAGTTTGTGCTTGAGACGCCAATTGTGGTAAAACAAGATGGTTCCCCAGCACAGCATTTTGAATCACTCTGCCCTATATTAGTACAAGGCAGTTGCTGCATACTTTCAACGGCACATTCTCCTACCTGGAATATATTTCAACGTATTCAGGGATGGCAGAGTAGTCCTAAATATTATTTTTAATAGCAAAGCGTTTAGTATGCGGAACTTAAATACGCTATACACAAGTGCAATAATTTCTGACAATCTATATTTTTGCATCCAGAATCCAGCTGGTTTTTTTTACATTATATTATATGAAATTAGAAGTGGGTCATACGTGTTATAAAATCAATATATTGAAGAAGAGGTCACTATTAAAGCAAGGAGGTCTATTCACTAAGGGGAGACATATGGTTCCACCCCAGTGAACTTCAGCTGCACAAATAACTTGGCTGGCCCTTTATCATAGTTATATCAGTGGGGTCTGTTAACTAAAAGAACAGTTGAGAAAAGGGTTTGCAAAAAGAGTTGTGGTTTTTACTCCATGGCTTCACTATACATTATTAAGAGCCAACTCCAGTGAGCTTCTGCTGCAGGAAGAGCTTGGCTGGCCCTGTATAGTGCATAGTTAAACCAGCATTCTGAGTCTCCTAAACCATTCATTTACACATTATCCAGGGCCAGCGCCACCCTTCTTGCAGAAGATATTACGAAGAGAAGGAGTTAAACCATAACTTTTCTGCCAACTCTCCCTTTAGTGAAAAAACACCAGTGACGTTTGTGAAGGTTTGAGGGCCACATTCATCTACCCTCTCCCCCTTTTAGGTTCCCTTACCTTGCAGAAGTCGTGTGGTGTGAGCGCAAGGCCTCTGTCTCGCTGCTCTGATGTCATATTCTGGCATATGGGGTCCAACATTAAGCCTGTACTGGGCCCAAGATTTCTGATGGTGTCCCTGCCACCTTTTATACCTCCTCAGCTAAAAGCCTTGCAGAACTTGTTCTACTGAACATATCTCCTTGCGCGTGATTTACTTATCTCCATTCAGCTCCAGTGCTGTTTGTGGTAAAGTAGGGGGGTGGGGGCAGTTCAGATTCCCATGCCCATGTGAGGAAATTGCTGCCATTGATTTAAATTGGAGCATTTTCCTGACTGCTTCATTTTTATTTATTTTTTTTAATCTATTCTGGGGGAATGTTTATTAAGTACAGGGACTGTCAGGGCCAGACGATTTAGGATTTGTGAGAGAAATGACTGGTTTATGACTTGTTTACATAAAAATAGCAATAAGGTGCAGCCTTTCCTAATAGTGCATGTCTATTAATAAAGAACTCTAATAGTATGTGATAGCTGGTAAGGAATGATGTATTATTTTCACAGGCTCATTTGCCATGTTTACCAGTAAACTTAGTAAAATCTAATGGCATTTACTGATTATGTTTTATATATGTATAATAGGAACCCACGGAAACAGCTCTTCCCTGTTTGGCTTACACACAGTGGCGTCTCCAGCTTTCATATTTAGGGGGGGCACATGGGGGGCCAGGAACCAAAGTATGGGGGCCAATTATAAAACGGTACATATACACTATATATATATATATATATATATATATATATATATATATATATACACACATATATACACACACACGTTAGGCAGTTATTTCTCATTCTTTAATATTAGCCCCTGCTGATGACAATATATAGAAATATTACACCCTGCTTCTGATATATATTAATATTAACCCCTGCTGCGGATATATATTGATATTAGCCCCTGCTGCGGATATATACTTATATTATACCCTGCTGCCGATATACATAAAAATTATACCCTGCTGCCGATATATATTAATATTTGACCCTGCTACCAGTATATATTAATATTAGCCCCTACTGCCAATATATATTATTAGTCCCTGCAGCCAATATATATATAAACTTAGCCCCTGCAGCCAATATATATTAATATTAGCCCCTGCTGCCGATATATATATAAATACTAGACCCTGCTGCCAATATGAATATAAATACTAGACCCTGCTGCCAATTAATATTAATATTAGCCCCTGCTGCCAATATATGTTAATATCTCCCTCTCCCTCCCAAACTATCCTAACTACCCCCTCTCCCTCCCAGTCTATCCTAACTACCCCCTCTCCCTCCCAATCTATCCTAACTACCCCCTCTCCCTCCCAATCTATCCTAACTACCCCCTCTCCCTCCCAATCTATCCTATCTACCCCCTCTCTCCCTCCCAATGTATCCCTATCTACCTCTTCTCACTTCCTATCTACCTCTTTTCACTCTCTAACCCCCTCCTAACTTTCTACCCCCCCCCCTTTGAAGTTCACTTACCTTGGGCTTGTAGAAGTCCAGCGGCGGGATCGCGAGGTCTCTGTCTTCCTGGTTCTGCCGCAGTGTGCGCGGCTTCATTGCTGAGCGCCGGATATGACATCATATACCGGCGCTCGGCTTGAAATGCCGGCACTGCGACCAAGGCAGAGGCCTCGCGGTCGCGGAAAAGAGTGAGAGGCGCCGAACGGTCGCTGAGAACTTATTCCTCAGCGACCGCTCGGCGCCTCTCTCTCTCTCCTCCGGATCTATTAAAAAAAAAAAAAAAAAAAGACGGCGTTTCAATTGGGGGGGCACACCGGGGGGCACAGCATGATTTAGGGGGGGCCATGGCCCCCTCTGGCCCCCCCCTGCCGACGCCACTGCTTACACAGCCTTTGGTGGGTTGGTAAATTGACTAATATGCTAGTTAAACCACCCTATTGCCACAAGCCCAAGTCTTTATATGGTTACATTGTTTCACAAACATTGCTGTATTTAGTTTCCATAATCTATTTAAGTTGAGATGAAAACAGACAATAATGGTGAGTCATCCCTCTTTGTAACAGCATGTAGTACAACCTATTGCTTTCGCTGTTGAGATCTGCTCTCTTACGGTATCAGTAAAGGTTCCTTGAAATATGTTATGGGTTTCAGTGCTGAAAAGTACCAAAACAAAACGCAAGTAAAATGATGCTTTCATGATACAAAATAAGTGCCAACAGCCTGTTGAAATATGTGCCTACTATCGGAAGGCCAATTGAATTGATGCTTCATCTGCTGAAAAAACTAACTATGGCAAAGACAGACTGCATACACGCATAATTAACTGCTCTTATGAAGTGTTGATGATGATGTTACTTCTGTAATGAATGTCCTAGCCACCAACACGTATGACTACACATGTTTAAGGCATCTCTGAACCACTGAAAGGCTTGTATGAGAAAGAGACAAAGAGGGTAAAATGATTCAAGTACGGCATACAGTGGCAGTTTTGGGTACAAATTTGCAAAGCAGTTTTTTATTTTTATTAAATTGATTAAATAAGGTATTTTTTATTGATCATTTACTAAACAAAATCAATAAATATAAAGACAAGTGATGAAAAGATTAACATATATTTAATGTATATTTAGGGGAACTTGAGGCAGCCGTTACATCTAAAGCATTGGTCCCTAGGCACAGCACTTTCAGTAACCTATTCTTTATAATTAATAATGCAAGCACAAGTTATAATCCATTCTTGAACCAAGTAAACCTGATTATGTGATGTCAGTTTCCCTCTTAGGTGATCCAGATTCTTAGAGCCAACTTTTCCCCTGGATTTTTTGGTAATTAAGAACTTTAACCCAATTTAAAACAGAACATGCAGACTCCCTTACAAATACATGGTTGATATGGCTGCAGTATAGGAATTGTTTGTTAATATGGGCAATGCTATACAAGCCTGGTGTAGGGGTTGTAAAAAAACAAAACAAAAGGATGATCATGGGTGATGTAGTATACAATATTTTCTGTAAAATTGTGCAGCTAGTAATTCTTAATTTGCAGGCCAATGAGGGAATATATATGTCTGTATAAATGTATTTTTTTTCCTTTTTTCTTAACATCTGATTTGTTTCTAATCTCCAAGAGTGAAGCAAGAATTTCAATCTTGCCCTCTGGTGTGGCTTTTCTGATTTTCCTCCTCTTGTCTTAAGGGAATACAAAAAAAAAAAAAAGAAGAAAAAAATAACAAACCGAGCTCACACAGTGGAATACGTCATCCCGAATAAATTGAGAAGCGGCCGCATCACTCTGTGTACCGAGATATCATGTGTGGAACAATTGCTCTTGCAATGGTTTTTCCCATTTAATACAAAGGGAGAGAAGATTACCAATGACAAATGTACATTAGGCAGCCTTTCGAGTAGAATTAAGCTAGCTTCTCATTTTGTTACTATAACAGAATCTATTTGAATAAAATTCCTTAATTCCCGGAGCAGCCGGCCAACCTAAAGCATTAGTCTGCTTTGCCTTTCAATATAATAACCACCTAGGGTATTAAAATTGGGTGGCTACAGCTGTGTCTGTTATATGGGAACAACGTCTGGAAATAGAAGTGATTTGCATGCCAGAGAAATTTTCCTTGTCTCTCGTTGGTTTTATTTTCCGTCTTACAAGAAAAGTCCTTTCTACACAGTGGCATGTTTTCAAAAACACTGTTTACCGTGGCACATTTGTTGCACACACACACACACACACACACACACTCTCTCTTCTATCTGGTCTGGAGTTTTAAATCAGAAGCTACTTGTTTTCTGGGCCTGGAAGACCATTTTATTTGGCAAAACCAAATGAGAGACCGCAAAACATTTTATGCAAATTTTTTTTGTATGTATGTTTTATTAATATACAAAATTGTAATGTAGGCTAGAAAAATGCGATATCCAAACAATTCAGCAAGTGAAAGTGTGCGTAAAGTGTATAGCAGCACTGGCATTTCACGCAGGAAAAAAATCCAAGAACCGTTGCGAATGCTTAAATATACATTTTTGCCTTTTAGTAAAAGCTGTGTCAACTGTGTTTGGGTTTTGATTTTTTCCCCATTTTTTTTAAAAATGGCACATGCCGCCTTCTGTGGAACATTGTTAGCACAGCTGTGCACGGCTGTCCCAATGCTAATTCTTCACTTGGTCTTGAGTTCTTTATGCTAATTCTTTATCCACCTAGGGATGCCACTGGATAGCCCTTCTCAGTGCTGTTTATGTAATTTTTTTGGTTAGAAATGTATCTATTTCTAACAGATTTTTTTATTGGAAAAACTAGTTTAAATGTATGATTTCCTTGAAAATCTATGTTGCCCACACAGTGGAATTATGCTTAGAATCCTGTTGCACGTTAGTTGTGGGATGATCAAAATTGGAAACTATTTGACCTCCATATTATAGTTATCTCGACTACCGAAATATAAAATTATATACAAATTATATATTTAAATATCAAATCTCGGTCTTGGAATTTGTACCATGGAGTTGTTCCGAAAATCACAATCATTTATTCAGATTTTTGGTATTTGTTTTAACATGGAAATTCAGAATTGGCAGAGGCAATTTTTTACTTTCTTATTGAGTTGATTAAAAAGAACTTGAAACAGGAGTGTAGTTATGATCTCTACTCTGGCAAGTGTTCACATCCAACTTATGCAAATTAATTTTGTACTATATATTGTAATTAAATTGAAATGCTAAATATTCATATTGCAAAAGGAGATAACCTGACATGTATGGCCTGCATATAAATATTTTATTTTCACGGTGCAGATGAATTAATGGGGGTCAGATTATAGTGGTTCTATGATTGCTTTATCACTCAGTTACTGCCAGGATTATGATTAGGTAAAGAGTGATATATGTATCAGTGTATGGAATATTCGTTTATGCATTTTATTAAAAACATTTAAACGTTTTTTTCCCCGTTTCTGGGGAAGGTTTTCTTTACCATTTAATCACAGCTGTTGACGTAATCGCTTTAACAGCTAACAACTAGTTACAACAAAATATATAATAAAAGAAAAAGTATTTTTATGAGCAAGTGCTAAAATTAGCACTGTATCTTCCCACAAATCCTGGCATGGAAAGAGTTAAAATACTAGCATTTCAAATACCTAGAACCTAATACTGAATTGGCATAGTTCAAGGGTGTCCCAAATAGGACACGGGCGCAGACTGTCAGATGTCGAAATAGGAAAAATGTGTACCTCCTATATGTGGCCTTTTTGTGTGATATCACTGTACTGAGGAGATGTTGAATGCATATTGGAGTGTTGTTTGTCAGTGACATATGCCAGGAGCTGTAAATTCATACATAAACTATTTGAAATACACTGGGATGTCTGGTTTTTAGACGTAAATGTTTTTTTGGGGTAAATTGTATCAGCTGGGTTCAAAGGTGTCTCAAATAAGACATGAGTGGAAGGATGGCCAAATGGTAAAATTCTAAATTGAAAAATGCACACCTCCAATTGTCACCTTTTAGCCCCCAGGCAAACCTATATGTGGGTGGTATCACTATACTCAGGAGATATTGTTGAACACATATTGTCTTGTATTGGCTGTGACATATACCAGTACCGGAAGTACAATTTGTGTGGAATTTTGGCATTCACATTCAAAGATGTTCCAAATAGGACATGGGGACAGGATTACCAGATACTTGTACCCATTTTCCTATAACAACCATGGTCAGAAAAAGAAAAAAACACCCCCGACCTCCTAAACCCTTACTTTGCAGATGAGGGGGTAGATACGTGGAACAACTTAATTGCAAAAGTAGTAGAGGTTAACAAGCATTGGATAGGGTATGGCTATCCTGAATCTAAGAGATCAAGGATTGTTTCTACATCACAAAGAAATGGATGGAATAGATGGGCTGAATGGTTCTTAACTGCAGTATGTTTCTATATTTCTAGAACAGGTGAGGCAGGGCTTGCTCAAATAAACTTACAGTATGAGCACCCCTCTTTGTGTTCAAGTTCCTGATGGCTAGTCTCTGGTTGTCTGGGGAGATTGGATTGATATGTCGTATGTGATTAATGTACTTTACTTAGAATTAGAATATTCAATACCTGTCTGCTTTACTAGAATTAAGAAAACCATAAAAAACTGTAATCATTATATTTTACTCCAGGGCCTTAGATTCAGTGTGTTGAGTATTGTGAAAATGTTAGGTTCATTCATTGGTGTTTTCACTTATTCATTTGAATGTAATATGGAGATTATATCAGGCTTTATGGATATATGCAGTTTAATCTCTAAAATCTTACCTAGAGCAGTTGGCTGTAAATTCTCTTGGTTTACTTTTTCATTCCATAATAGAATTAGAGTGAAAACAAACATATTTCAATTGAAGATGTACAGGAACAGTTTTCATTTAGTCTGTTTGGGTAGTTAAATCTGTAAATCCAATGTGTATGCATGATCTTCAAATACATTGCTACTGTTGCAACTTGTATTGCTGTGTAACTCCCAAAGGACATTTATCAGCTAAAGATGATGCATTATGTTTGTAAAATTCCAATTTTTACGCTTTCACAGCTAATACTTTCATTTTCTGTCTGTTAGTCCTGCAGGAACCCTTCTGTTAGGACTAGCTTTGTAGTTGGGTGCTATCTGCTCCTTTTGATCTGGCCGTGTAAATAAGCAGTGTTTTGGAACAAGGTAGGGACCGGCACAGTGCTGGGAAATAAAGAAACCATTTTTTTCATGCCCATAGACCTGTACACGTCTCAGGAGCCAAGTAGCCATTTACTCTGGTGGTGCATGACCTTTTGAGGAATTTAATAAACATCTCTGTTGTCGCACCATAAATTATAAGATTGCATCTCTGGCTTCAAAATTGTACATTATTTGCCTAACCCTGCCATTAAAGGGACACTCCAGTGTCCCAGGCAGCCCTTAAAGTACCTTAATATGAATTATTTGTTTAAAGTACTTAACCCCCTTCGTGACCCTTAGGATGTACTATTACGTCCTCGGGGAAAAAAAGCGCTAGGTGACCAAGGGGATAGTTATAAATCCTATGGTTTTTGCATGTGGTCTTTATCCCGCCAGTACATGGGAAAGTCAGCCTGCTAGCTTCCTGCTTACTTATACAATGTAAGGGCACTCGGCACAAATGCCAGTTACATCAGAATAGTGGATAATAACTTCCATTCAGTAATTCTCTGCCGAGGTGTTACTCTTCCCATCACTGGCAAAAAACATTAAAAGTAAAAAGGTTCCCAGAGGGTCTTCCTGAGACCTCCGACGAGCTTCTCACAGGCAGATCACAGGAACAGGTATTTAGCAATGCAGGGCAATGGAGCCCTGCTTACTAATCTCCCTGTGATCAGCAGCATTGGTAATGCATATATATATATATATATATATATATATATATATATACCGTATTGGCTCGG
Organism: Spea hammondii; assembly: GCA_029215755.1. Classification (NCBI taxonomy): domain Eukaryota; kingdom Metazoa; phylum Chordata; class Amphibia; order Anura; family Pelobatidae; genus Spea; species Spea hammondii. The sequence continues at coordinate 94,417,051 of JARDYJ010000001.1, read as the reverse complement.
ATATAGGCCGCACCTGAATATAGGCCTCACCCTGAAAGTTAGGTGCTTTTTTAAAGAAAAAAATGTCTTAGTAAAAAAAAAACACACTTAGTGGAACAGATATGCTGCCACCCTGCCCTCCCCAGACATGCTGCCACTCTGCCCTCCCCAGACATGCTGCCACTCTGCCCTCCCCAGACATGCTGCCACTCTGCCCTCCCCAGACATGCTGTCACTCTGCCCTCCGCAGATATGCTGCCACTCTGCCCTCCCCAGATATGCTGCCACTCTGCCCCCCTAGATATGTTGCCACTCTGCCTCCCCTAGATATGTTGCCACTCTATCCCCCACTGAGATATGCACTCTGCCCCCGAGATGTGCCCTCCCCCCCGAGATATGTTGCCACTCTATCCCCCCCCCCTGAGGATAGGGCTGGTGGGGGACAGCTACGCAGTACGCGTATTCAACTTCCGGTGCTGGCACTTCCGCCATGGGAAGTGCCTTCAAGGAAGATTGTTAGCGTACATCGTGCAGACGTTCACCGGCTGCGGCGATGCAAGCGTTAACAACCTCTCGCTGCTGGCAAGTCTGCACGATGTGCTTTAACAATCTCCCTTGCCAGGACCCCCCCCCCCCCGTGGGAATTCCCGGCAAGGGAGATTGTTAAAGCGCATCGTGCAGATGTGCCGGCAGCGGGGGCTGTTTACGCACATCGCCGCTGCCGGTGAACGTCTGCGCGATGCGCTTAGACAACCTCCTGTACCGGCACTCCCCCCATTGAAAGTGCCGGCAGGGGAGGCTGTCTCAGCGGATCGGAGAGTAGGATACGGGTCCCCTGCACCGCTGAGGGGGATCTGTAATCTAACCCTGCTGCCTGCCTGGCGCCTGGATCTGCATGTCCCGGGCGTCAGACCCCGAATATAGGACGCACCCCCACTTTAAAGACTTAAAGTGGGGGGGGGAGTGCGGCCTATATTCGAGCCAATACGGTAATTTAAAAAATAAAATAAAAAAAAATGAAATAAAATTTTTTAAAAGTAATAATAAAAAAAATAAAGTATGCAGTGACGATCATAAGGGACATCCATCCAGTTCCATGAGAGATCCCTGAGGTTGTGCCCCTCCCACTAGAAATATACATTAAAAACCCTTTCTTGCCCTAATATAAAGTTCAGAAATAAGAAAAAATTGTGTAGAATGTGAGGGAGCATTTTAATGCCTTATAATTTTGTAATTAACAAAATTAACAATTGAATGCATTCTATTCAGATGATGTTGTTGATCATAAATCAGCATTTTACTCCTTGCTGTATTGTTCATAATAAATGGCAGACTTAAACTAAGTTGTAGTATTAAGAGAAATCCACATCTGTCCTTGAAAAAACAATATTTATAATTTGTGTGGGTACCCCTGTCCATAATACTGAGTCAACTGTTGGTTACTACACCACATGTAAGGAGATTTGTTCAGGGTACCACATCTACTGCGCATCAACTAGCGAAAGGGGTAAATGCGTGTCGGGAAATTCCACACAATTCTCTCAATGCGTTTGCAAAGGGGAAACTATGTAATCTAAAAGGGACCACTCAACTGTCATGTGCATGTGATGGCTGGAGTGTTCCTTAAACTGCATGCCTGTACAAGCCTTGAAAACATTTAATACTATATTATATTGATCTGTATACAGATAGTACTTATGCACCTTTTTAGTGCTGGGTAGTTAAGTATTTCCTAGCGCTTGCCGCTGGCACACAAAGTGTTAATGGTCATGTTAAGTATGTCATGATACACCATATTGATGATCATGGGCATTCATGAGGGCTCTTTCTGCCAGCAGAAAATAATTCCCTTTCAGTAATCAGATTGAAGAAATAATCTTGGTCATTCGAGTAGTATTATTCTCTTTCCGACAGAGACATCTGCATATAAAACAGGCATGCAAGCTGCCCCTGTACAACAATATGTGTCACTTTGTTCTTTTTTTAAATAACATTAATTTTCACTGATTTTAAGCTTTTTACAGTATATCGTAAATTGAAGATTATTCCTTAAAGTAAACTTCTACGCAGAGGATTATTCCTCGATTAGGGAGTGCACATGGCCAAAATGAGATTTGGATGGTTGTTTAACCTTTCAATGGAAGTGAAGGGGCCAATGTAATTGTGTCTGTTTGCAAGCTAAATCCATTTAGTCATGGGAAGCCCTATTTAGCTTTCCCTTTTCGCAGCTGAGCTGCTATGTAGGTCATAGAGGGTGCACAATGTGGTAATAGTCTTCAAATACCCTCCTAAGTATACAAGCCCACATTATGGTCTTCAGCCAGACACCCAGGATAATTCACTTTGATTCAATTAGTTTTGGTGCCTCTTAGATGGAGTGAGTGCGGAACGGAAAATTTCAGCTTGCACTCAGTTTTAGGTACAGAGTTTTAACCAACATTTCTCATGTAGGTTTATGGTCTCTGACAAACACAGAAAGCAGCCATTTTTAATCTATCCTGCTTACAATGTGTTAAATGATTTGTCAACACATTATACCAAATGGGGCAAATATATGTATGTACAAATCTTGTAGAAGTCAGATGAGTGGGGGTGAATGTAAGCCGTCATTTAGAGGTAGTCCTGTAGCCCAGCACAAGGGGGGGGGATACCTTAACACTTTGTTAAATAGAATTTGACAACAGATGAGATTTGCCCCTTCAAGTCTTCCTGATGTGAAGACTCAGACCTCAATCAATGCTTGGCCGCAGATTCAGCATAGTGTTATGTCTATCTCATGCATGTTTAAATTCTATTAGTGTGTTAACCTGTACCACTTATCTACTAACATCTCAATGTATGCCTTATGTATTTTACGGTCGGAAATGTTTTTTTTTTCCATGTAACTTTGCATACTCTGTGGCTTCTTGAATTTTAGGCTACCAATGTGATCACTTGGACAATACTTGGTTAGGAACTGTCAGGATGTAAGTTACGTGTACTATTAAATATCTGCATTCTGACACGGGCCATTTTGGTGGTTACTCACCGTATAAGAAAACTTAGTTATTCCACGCAGTTAGATTTAAAAAAAACAAACAAAAAAAAAACTCTATATGATCATACAAGGACCCCTAATTACAACTATATCATTTAGCTTTAATATAGACTCTAATTCCAAATGTGCCATTTATATTTAGTGCTAGTGTGTGATTCCATAACCCTTTTCTTTGTACATATTGCTAGGTACCCTGCTTTCAAAATAATATGACAAATGCAGAAACTGTTCTTTAAGGAGACTGGAACATATATTTTATATTTAGAATAATCTTCCAATGCCCACTCCACAGTAATAATTAAAAAAATATGAATATACACAGTCTCCTACCATATCTGACGTACCCATCTAGTATTAAGCTTATTCAAATGTTCTACTGCCTCTGTTTAAACCATTTTCCACTCTCCATTTCTTCTATTAGTCACTTATCCAGTTTACATTAACTTTTTAATAATATTTTTTTTTTTTAATATGTAACTCTAGCGTTTCCATTTTCCGTTACTGTTCAGTTTTGGTGAGTATGGTGTTTGCAGCTGCATAGTTAAAATACTGGAAAAACCTTAAAGGATGAAACAAAAACCTCTTCATTTTGATAAGGTCCTCTACATGGCATGTTACATTAGATGGTATTACTTCAATTAAAGGAAAAATATACCCGTAGGGAAATGAGCATTCATATTTTAGAATGGCATAAAATGTTAATTCTTCGTTTCTATAATAAATGAGAACATGATATCATTTTGTAATAAAAGAATAAAATTGCAATTTTATATTTTCATTTAGCCATCTACAAGTTTTCTTACTATAGTTGCCATGAGTGCAAAATGTCCTTTTCTAGTGTCACTATATATATATATATATATATATATATATATATATAAGTAGCATTTTAACTATACTTTTTTACTATATATATATAGAGAGAGAGACAATAAGGCGAAAAAGATATTGGCTCTATAAAAGGTGTATCGGCTTTGACTAAAGACTAAATGAGGGCTGTAGGTTTGAATCACTAAGTGGGCATTGATAGAAGAACCTTAAATCTGTTTCTGAATATATAGTCCATTACATTGGAGCCATGAACATTGGACCCAGAAGGGTCCACAATGATACTTTCTATGATATGTCTATTCATTTGTGTATATATAGGAATGATTTTGGACTTTGAAGAATGTTTCCTTTCTCTATACTGTATTGAGTATTTGGTAAGCTGGAGTCTGCTTTTAGTCATCCTATACACAGACTTGACATATTGGATTTTTGCAATAGTATCCTTTTGATACTGGTAAAAAAAATTGTAATTCTTATGTTTAAAAAAAGTGCTTTTTTCTTAAATGGAACTGACACCAACAAACCATTTGGGGTTTTGTTTCAGTGGATTTGTTGCTGGTATTCATTTTAAAAGTAAGGGATTATTTTAGTTTGGTAAATTTGATTTTTTTCCGTCAGCTGTGACAAAGCTAACATAACTAATTACTTTCCAGCCCAGAAAGCGTCCCGTTTTCCACACTCCCACTTGTAAAATTGCCAGAATTGGATTAAGCAAAATGGAAAGACTCTCTTTATGGCAAGGGCGTTAAGATTGCTGCTCCAAGTTATATATATGTAGATCCCTAATACACGTACATTACTTTATTTTGTGAACACAATGCCATGTGCGTACGATATAGGATCTACTTTGACTAAGCAAGCACTTGCATGCAGGTTTCTTTATGCCAGTTACGAATTCCGCTGCTCTGGTTCTTTGTTTTAGTCTCCTCACCTAAATCCCTGCGTGTCCTCCCTCTTGCCTCCATGTCTCAGCTGAGACCCAATTAGAAGTTTATGGTTCACCCAATTAACAGAGCATTGGACTCATGATTGCGAAACACCAAACTGGGATTTCAGTCCTCAGCCATGTTTCGTGTGCTCAGTCTTAAATTATGTTGTGCTTGCCAGTGATGTACAATATCCTCCTAATTAGATGCACAATTCCCTTTTAATTGGGTATCATCTGAAACTGGATTAAATAGTAAAATAATTTAGAATAAAAGATCAAGTGAAAGGTTGGATTGGTCATAGTTTTTGCATCTTGTGGATATAGCCACCTGTTTTGAAAGCACCACTACCCTCTGTGGGGTTCTGTATCTGGTAGGGAAAAAAGTTATTATGGTGTTTTTGTTTTCAATTGATTACATTTTTTTTTTATCCTTTTACATTAAAGACTAAAGCTCCTTAATGTCTGCCTTAGCTCATATAGGAAATGTTTGGGCGCTATTGCGAATCATGAGGTTGTGAGGATTTAATAGGATTTGAGGAGTGTCTAGCAATGTTGTATGACTACACCCTGAATCAACCTGAAATAAGCTTGCAAGCTTTACCTAATGTATCAGTTTGTCTTTGTCTGTCAAGTTTTGGTATACCCTTTAAATATATGTATTGTAAGAAACGCTGAGTAAGAATAAAAGCAAATGCTAATGCATTATCAATAGCCCATGTCAGCACAACAATATTTGAGGGCTTTTGCTGTACCAGCTTGACATTGAGCACTATTGCCCCTAAGCACACCCTGTCCATCAAACATTTTCTCACTGTGTGTGCACTGTATGTAAGCCTGATAAACTGTTTAATGATATTGTAAAATGTAAATACCCTTGGACTAATATAACCAAGAAAGGTTAGATCTATGAAAGCACAGTGTAAAGTACCTTTAAACCTTTTACAACACTTGGATAAAAAAATTAATATATATATAAACAGGTAACTCTTGTCTGGTGCTCATTCACTTTGGCCATGTAAATGTTAGCTAATATAGAAAGCCATTTTGTTATGTTGTTGTTAACAGCATGGCACTACAACTGTGGTGACTCCTATTAAATAACATTTCAGTAAATTACAAAATGAATTGTGAATGCTTCATGCATGAACTCATGTTGATTTTTTTTTGTTGTTGTCAACATATGTCTAAACAGCCAATATGAAAATGCATTTTCAAATTTTCCAGAGCTTTGTTTATATTTGAGTGCATTAAGACTTCTATAACTGAAACGTGAGACAAGGTACACTGTTTTGTACTTTCTCTGAGGTTTCCAGTGCAGCTGCAAGCACCCAGATGGTGGCTGTTTATAATACTCAAGAGATTTGGTGCCCTCAAAGAGTCCCTTATCTGTCGAGCCCCAACTTAGCCAGCAGGCCCATCGCTTGAGGGGGAAATACTATCATCAGGCCATGCACCAGTTTCACTTCCTTGAATATCATCAAGACACAGGAATTTACTTTCAAACCTAACATTATTCAGAAAATGTATATTTAAAGCTCTGCGATGTAAATATTCTGAGCAACTTTGCCCTTTTTCTTGTATTTTTATCACTGCAAAAACTATCTAGAATACCGGTATATGCAAAAACATAAACATGTATCCCAGAAATAGGATCTCTAGTTCGCTGCAGTTCCTCATTCTATATGATTCTCTCTCGTCGCTTAACATGTATACCTTTAGTTCAAAGGTAGAACAACCATATCAATGTGCAGCTTTTAGGTTCGTGAACTCGTTACTTCCAATATTGTTTCCATTTTGTACTGTAAATGTAACTTAGTCTATTGCATGCATGAGGGAAAGTTTTTGATAAAGGAATCTAAGCGTCACGAAAGAGAAGGGAGTGAAGAAAAAAGAGCTAAAGAAAATACTAATTACAAATATTGCAGTTGTTTCTATGGTTAGTGATGCTTTTGATGAGCATGGTTTCTGCCATGTTTCACATCAGTCAAGACAAAATATGTGCATTTTCAGTTTTGACGAGGAGAAAGTAAACTTTAAAAATAAATAAAAATGGATGCATGCACTACATAAATTCATAAATAATATATGTGTATCTCTGTAATATAGTGATGCACTTGCATGGAAAATAACAAAATAACTCTGAATTTGACAGAAACAAAATACTTCCACTTCACCTTCTGAACAGATAAATATAGGAAAGGGTCTTTGTATGTGTGTGTGTATATATATATGTACATATATATATATATATATATATATATATATATATATATATATATATATATATATATATATATATATATATATATATGTACATATACATACGTATTTTGTTTCCCTCAGAATCTAAAGTCATTTTCACACCTATATGTTTTAATTACTTTAGTTTTGCCCAATTCAAAGATTTTTCTGGGTTGTAAGTGGCAAAAATATTCTATGTAAATGTCTATGATTTGAATTTTATCATAACAGTTCAGCAGCTGTGTTATGCATTGGTTCCTATATGCATGTACTTCCTCATGGGGAAAGAAGCTTTTTATCACAAACGTATTTAAAGTGGTAACATCTACATGAATTGTGGGTTTATTAGACAAAAATTCACAGCTTTCCCTGCATTTCCATCCTTCCTTTTCAACACCAACAAGCTATCTTGTACTGCTTGTTGTATTTGTTTCTCTTCATATCAGGTTAGGAAAAACAAAATGACCTCCGATTAACGTTCAATAAAAGGTCCACTGGCTTGAATGACCTACATCGTTATTTTGAAACAAGTACCATTAATAACAAATGTTTGTATCCAAATACCATTAACTTTTGAAATTAAACAGGTATTGAAGCAGAACAAAGGAAGGAGCTGAAGCATAACCAAGCTGAAAAGTACCTCACGTGGTAACCAGACCACAAGCTGAGAAACCTTTGAGTTGTAAGGCCTGACATCCAACTTTCATTCAAATTGGTGAATTTATTTTTTTTATTACAGATATCTGCATCTAGTGCAGCAGTGTACTTTTGTTTGCAGAAGAAACCCCTGTCTAAAAAAAAAAAAAAAAAAAGCATGAATGTATAATAGATTATTTTTTATGCTAATGCATTGAGTTATAAAAGAACTGATGTGTAACAGCTAGGTTAGGTCACATTTTCAGTTAATATATTAAGGTGATAAGGTAATATGATGTACAATGCTAGAATCTGTGAAAATAGTTTTTTTTTCATTCTTCTCAGTAAGGCAGATATATTTTTCTGGTTCATGAACAGGAAGTAAATCAGAAACAGCTGTAATCAGATTTAAACAGCCTCCATTATCAAAATAAAACAATAGTAACTAGGCACATAGGTGGTCACAATATATTCCTATATATGTACTCCAATATACTCTAATACAGTTTGAGAGAAAATAACTTTATAAAATTAATTTTTACTCAATTTAATTTTCCAATATTAATTAAGTGGCAAAAACATGGCCACTAATCAATATGGCAGTGACTTGAGGCCTTCATGAAACAAGATGTAATATTTGAATTAGTAATATGTGCATGCACTTGTGTGCGTGAAACATGCACAGGTAATGCAAATGAGTTAAAATTAACCTCATCTAATCAAGTCATCTTCCCCAATTCTGAAGAAATATTTAATATATTAAAATTTGTACTGAAATTGTATGTAATTATATATATATATATATTAGAATCTACCCTTTGGATAGACTTATACATATAGTCGGTGAATACATTTTTTTCACAAACATTGCAAGCTGTAGAACGCTATTACTGCAAAGTGTGATTAGACCGAACAAAACATAAAGGCAATTTGCAGAATTAAAAAAGAAGCAATTAGCTATCGAAATGGATCTTTAAAATGTATATTACCATATTAATTTTCTCTGGATTGCTTCCTAATCTTACTCATGGCATTCTCTTATGAGATAGACATTTTTCTTCTCTGTATTACTCTTCATTATGTTCCAGCTCAAACTGTCTGAATTTCATAGAATTATACATATACGCATACACGCATAATGTAAAATAATATATATATATATATGTATATTTTCTTATTCAGACACTATATTTGTATCCTTTTCCCAAAAAAAAAAAATCTCATTTCACATTATACATTTTTTTAATATATATTTTCATTTAAACGTTTATGGGAAAAAGGGGAGGCAAGCAAAAACAGTTTAACGGGCCGACGTTTAAGTAAGCAGCCCAGTTGTTAATTGAGATGGCGTAGTTTGGTACACACTCAAATCCCATATAGCCACTGTTTGTTTATGCCTCACAAGTTGGAATTACTTACAATTAATTCATCTAGTTAAAGAAATATTTCTTTTATGATCTGTAGATATGTAGCAGAATAAATCCACCACTGAGCTTGAGAATGTGTAAGAAGCATAAACTGAAACCTTCAGAAAAATTATCATTTTCAGAAAAAGCCCAAAATAAAATTCACTGGAGATATCTCTCACTAATTCCAACAATATGAGTTCTTCTACTTTTTTTTTCCCATACACTGATAAATACAGTACAAATCTGTGTTTTCCTAAATGCTTTTCTGCATATATATATATATATATATATATATATATATATATATATATATATATATATATATATATATATAACTTAAAACCAAAGCTAATTTGTTAACTTTTGTCTTACTGTGACAAATATCTGAAAATATGCAATTTCAGAATTAGCTTGGTAGCATAACTTTTGTGTTACCTATAAGATTCCACACTTATATGAATATATATACGGTATGTCGACATACAGATGTGGAACTGCTGAAGCACTGGTTATCTAGGCACACTTTCAAAACTTGCTGATAAGAGATTTTTCAGCTGTTGGGGAGTGGATACATATTACACACGGGCACAATATAACATCAGATATGTATATATATATATATATTATACATGGGTGCATAGTATACATGAGATTTTATTTCATTTTAATTAATCTATTTTTGTTCTCCGCATGCACTTATGAAAATGAGCACCTCATTTGCCTGCTGATGAACCAAGAGTCAAATCTAAAATGTAAAACTTTAAATATCATTTTTTAATTACCCAAATGGCACAGCCTGTGTGAGAGAGGGTCTGGGATTATTCTGTTTTTCAATTTGTTTTAATGCGTTCTTCGCAAAAGCTGATGCGTTCTTTGCCCATTGCCGTCACTGATGAACTACATAAAGATAAATGACATTATAGTAAATTCCACTTAATGACACATATTTAATTTTTAGAACACAGACATTTTCTGCCTGGAAAACGAAGGCTAATTACCTCAAGATCGAAATAAAATAACTCCTCATTTTCTGAGATAATAGAAAAGAAATGTTACAGATTAATGATGCTATTTATCTCTTTAAAGTATAAAAAAAAAAAAAAATCTGTCTTTATCCTGATAGCATAGTTCCCCAAGGAAACTGCTTAGAAAATGAATCGGAAATCACAATTTAATAGGTTATTAAAATTGTTTGGGTACAGGCTGCTCTGCTTCATCTTCCCGTAAATTTAAATTAAAGATCTGTATTTTATTATTACAAAGATGGCAAAGCTTGTATACAGTACTAAGGGGAACAAATTCCATTATTACCAAAAAAAAAAAAAAAGATGATTGCTTCAGTTTGTATCATTATAGAACATTTCCTTAAATTGTGGTCATGTTGCTATTTTATTATCCTTTTAAGTAAAATGCAGTCATTTTAGAATTTTAACGAAATTGTTGGTTTTTGTATTAATCATTAATCAAATGATATATTAAATGTGAAGTGGATCATATGCTCTGACTGATATTTTGATGAAGATTATCTGCCTACATATGCCTTTTACCCATTCTTGTAATATACTGCTTAGTTTTTTCGCAAATTCAAATTGTTCCATAACAATATTCCATTCTAGATGTTCTTTAAACCTGCTAGAAGGCAATATATTTTTCCACTCGTTTATGAGATGTATTGAATGCATTGTGGAGAAGGAAAGGTTTGCTACCTGGGTTTTTCAAGTGACAGATTGCTTAATTATTTTGTTAAAATTAGATATTTTGCATAAGTTGGAAAGAGGGGTTAAGAAATTAGAAGGGCCTTAAATTTGTTTTCTATAATTTAATATATTTTTAGAACTTATAAAGTCATGCTACTGCTTTTATGAGACTCAAAAGCTTAATCTCTTAATAATAGGCGAGTAAATCACTGGTATCTTTTAAAATCACCACAATCAGTATGACCAAGTACCACATATGTGGTCCCTACAAATGTAAAAATGGTAGAAACAGAAAATGTTTTCAGTCCCACAAGATGACTTTCACACCTATGGATACGAAAATAGTCATATCAGGTATCAGGTTAAGCTACTCTTATTTATCCAGTAATGAGATTTCTTTCTAAATTGAAATGAGTAATCAACACGGATGTAGCTAATATGGGTGTAGGTATGTGTGTGTATATATATATATATATATATATATATATCTATACACACACACACTACCATTCAAATCCTTGTTTTTGAAATACATTTTTTTCAAAATTGCCTATTAAAATAACATCAAATGGATCTGAAATACAGTGTAGACCCTTTAATTGACTACTGAACAGTACAGTCCTTAAGTTTTGCATTTTTAAATCTTCTTCTTCAGCATTTTCCTGCAATCTACTGTCCGATCACAGGATATTATATGCATAGGTTTTTGGAACAGCTCTGTTATGTTATGATAAATAGAATGTAATGGCAGTTTGGAAATATATACGAACCAGGAAGAGCACAGTAGATTCCTAAAATGTATTTTTAAGGGTTTTATTCTCTTACTTCCTTAGCATTTTACAGCAAACCAAAAAAAGATGTATGTCATATTAGCTGTTCAATATAAATGCATTCATATTTTATCTAAAAAATGTATTCTTGTTAACTATATAGTTAGCAACGGCTTCTAAAATCAAATGATGTAGAAGGACTGCTTTGGCTTAGGGCACCTTTGAGTGTACATATCTCTTATTGATAAGTACGTATGGTTGTCCTGTCTCCTTGCTGATTTTTCTTGTAAGTGCGTACACCATGTTTGCTCTTTGTTAAATCCAAACTTTTCTTGTAACGCCTGTTTTTCATCCTTTGAAGTTCTTTTGCTATTTTGTTCATATACCTTGTCGACCTTCTTGACCCCTTGTTCTCCCCTCTTGGCTTTTTAGCAGAATGAACATATTGAAAGCCGTTTTGGCAACAAGAAAGACTAGCCAGATTAAGGAAGGGAGGGAGACAGGGAAGAAAATTAATTAGTATTCTAAGACAACCCAGCACCTTCAAAGAAACAAATGAGCATGCCATGTTTCAGCCGTTCTTGTAAAACAGAAAGCATTCATTTAGAACTAAACAACACAAATGGGTCTGTATAATATGGTTTTGTTTTCTATTGACCTGGTTAAATGGGTATTCTTTCTAAGCTGTTCAGGTAAGGACTTTAATGGAAGACTTCATCGTCTAATGATTTGTAATGCTGCTTCTAGTAAATTCCCGATGTTAATAGTATGCTTTTTGTTATTTCCATTTTTTTATATTCTTTACCACCAGTTAATATAACCATTTGTTTCGGCCTAACCAACATACCCATTGGCAGCGTATCAGGCAGAAGGTGAATACAGAATTGGATGAGACAGAATTAAAGTATTGAAGAAATAAAATAAAAAAACTCAGTGTGGACCTTTTTGTCTAGAACATGCAATCTACACAATATCACCTATACCGTGTACATGTGTGTGTATCATTAGCTACCTTGAGATGCCCCATGGGGAATTTTAAATGTATGAATTGCAAGAAGGAATAACATATTAGCTTAATTAGGGTTTTTTTGCCTTCTTTTGGATCAAGTGTAGGAAGGTTAGGTAGAAGGGTTGAACTTGATGGACTTAGGTCTTTTTTCAACCTTATGTACTATGTAATTACAAAACATGCTTCACATTATACATTATTTTAGTAACTCTTTCCATCATAAAAAAGCTGTATAGTATAAGATGGAAAGGGCAAAAAAACATGGTTCTTTGGGGTTATCTAGGCAAGTGGGACTAAAGTGAGAAGCATCTAAAAAAGCTCTGAAAAGCTGTACTGGGATTTTGAAATAGTCTGATATATTAACTTGGAAGTGGGAATGTAGATACTGTCCTTCAAATGTTCTCCCTTCCAAAAAAAAAAAGCCAGCTCATACTATACATAGCTTTGCAGATAGTGCTAACAAAGCAGTTATTGTCCAAAAAAAAAAGAATTGAGAATGATGTCTCTTTAGATATTTAGGCTAAAACGCTTTAACAGAGAATAGGAGTTATGTAAATTTTGCCATTTACCATTTTAAGCAAAGCACCGTTGTCTGCAAAGTCAGACAGTAAAGTTGCCATTGGAGTGGTTCATCTCATACTTACCAATGACAACTCTCACAACTATTGTTAGCTACACTACATCATTCATTACTGTATTTTTGGTTATAGTAAAATATTTTTAATATGAGATTATATATATATATATACACACACACACACACACACACACACACATATTGTTACTAAAATACAGGTGACGATTCCGAGTTTTCATGACTGTGAATGTGTTGTTAAGCCCATATTTTATAGCATATGTATAAACTTTTGTTACTTGGAAACACAGTCAATCATGGCCCATACTTGCATTTTCCACTCGGTCCCCTGTGCAAGACACACAAAAAGGATGTGCCTTTTTTTTTTTTTTTTTTTTTTTAAATTAAAAAGTTTATATGCTAGTGAAACATCCCTTTCTTTGTTTAGGTGAATTTGAGTACTCATTTGAGTGCAGGAAGAATAGCTAGGATATGATACTTTATACGTGACATAATACTACCAATGTTAGTCAGTTTCTAGCCGTAGCTGTGAAATAATTTTGGGGTTTATTTTATTTGGGCTGCAGTAATGCTCCTTTTATAGGCTTTAAATATTATAACAAGATAAAGAGAATCATTGATGTACATAAGATTCTACTGATCCCTGTCAGGAGATCTTAGGGATATGGTACACATGAGCATTAAGGCATGAGGCCTACCTATGTGAAGTATTGTGAGATCCAGGGGCCATCAGGATATCAACTCTGAATAAAGTATAATTCTGCCACTGTATACTTTTTCATAAGGTGTAATTTTGAATATGTAGTAGAGTTTTGGGAACCAGTTCATAAAACAAATGTTTTTCATTTCAAAACGTTGAGATAGAGATTTATTGGTTCTTTAGCAACATGTTTTTGTTAACACTTTACACTATACAAAGGAAATACATTATGGTGCTGACATGATTTTTGTATTTTTTTCTTCATGTGCTATATGTCTCCAGTTGTATGTACAGTATCTGATCTAATGATAGCTGCACATACTTAACATGTGTTCAACTGGAGCTGAGTGAGCCAGCATGGACCTGAAATCAATGCCTGTCCTAACCCAGAAATATGAATTTGAGCCAGTGGGGCTGAGTAAGTCTTTCTGGGCACACAGCTCATCCCCTGCTTGACTAGCCTCACACCACAGCCAGTTCAACTGAAATCAACATTTTATGTCAAACAGCATGACTATTATCCTACCTTGACCCTCTTGCATTGGGCTCCAACCTAAAATCCTACAACCGTTATATATCCAAAATATCAAATTCCTCTTTATCCCTAATGTCCCACATCAGACCATGCCCTATCACTCCTGTCCATCAATCAGCCGACCTTGTTTCATTATCAAGGCTGCCAGCATATTCCCATTTTGGATAAACGTACTAGCAGACAATGTAATTACAGACAAATGTCGATATATCTAAAAATGTAGAAATATATATATGTAGAGCCATAATTGCTAAACTTTAAAATCACAGATCCGTGAGAGTGAAAGAGAGGTTGACAGTTCAGTACTTAACATACTTTAATTTCACTGCCTCAACTATAAAACAAAATTGCCATTGGGCTCTTCTTGGTCTATTCTTGTGTACCTTGATATTACTCTAGAATACATATTGAATATTGTACATAGCTTTCGGCAGCTGCTACAGAGGCAGGGGGGAAAAAACCTTGTCTTTCAAAACTTATTTTCTCTTTCCTATATAGTTTTTAAGAGAAGCTTAGTATAAATCCTTGGCACACCATCTCAGTGGTCTTTGAAAGTCTAAATGGATAAAAGTTCTGAAAGCCATATCTACAGAAAAATGGAGCGAGAATATACCGCATTATCTTATTTCACAGGCCATATAGTTTACCCTGGAACCTGAACAGACAGCATGGAATAAAATAGATGTGCGGTAACTAGAAGGACATATTACTAAAATATCTTTTATATGATATAAATCCAAATTTATACTTAAGTACAGTAGGTTCTTGTGAGCCTTATTAGTTCCCATTTTTATATCTAGAGCTGCCAGAAATGTGCAGATATATATTTGAAATGTTGTGATGTTTCTGCAAACACACGTGTATATGTGTGTGTGTATATATATATATATATATATATATTTACTTATATCATGTCAAAAAAAACAGAGAATTGCAGAGTATGCGGTGATACCTTTTTCATTGGACTAACATAGCTTTCGAAAGCTTGCCTTTTAAATATTATGTTAGCCCAATAAAAAGGTATCACCGCATGCTCTACAATACTCTGTTTTTTGACATTGTGTCTACTGGACTAATACGGCTAAACCCATTTACATTATATATATATATATATATATATATATATATATATATATACACGCACATACACTATATGGATAAAAGTATTGGATCACTTGGCCGTTACACCAACAGGGACTTTGTATCATATTGCATTCTAAATACATTGACATTAATATGTAGTTGGTCCCCCTTTTGCAGCTTTAACAGCTTCTGCTCTTCTGGGAAGGATTTGCACAAGTGTTTGTGTGGGAATGTTTGCCCATTCATCCAGTAGAGCATTTGTGAGGTCAGGTACTGATGTTGAACGAGAAGGCCTGTCTCGCAATCTCCATTCCAGTTCCTTCCAAAGGTGTTTGATGGAGTTGAGGTCAGGGATCTGTGCGGGCCAGACAAGTTCTTCCATACCAAACTCATCCAACTATGTCTTTATGGACCTTGCTTTGTACACTGCGGCACAGTCACGCCGGAATAGCGAAGAGCCTTCCTCAAACTGTTCCCACAAAGTTGGAAGCATTGTCCTAAATGTCTTGGTATGCTGAATGGGGATATAAATACTCAGGTGTCCCAATACTTTTGTCCATATAGTATATGTATATGTATGTATGTATTGTGAGACTGTGAACAGTGAGGGTTTTTAAACATACATTGAGTATATAAAAGGCTATTCTGTACCTAAGATTAGACCATGGAATGATTGAGGTCTGAGTCTTCACATCAGGAAGAATGGGCAGTCTAGATGGGCCGAATGGTTCCTATCTGTCATTAAATGCTATATTTCTGTCAAAGATGAAAATACCTCTCTTTGTTATTTCTCTTACTGCTTTAAAAAATGCTCCACACTGTAATTAAAGGCATATGCTTGCATGACTTCAGCTTGTTTATTTCTGTCTGTTCTTGTGAAATTGGGCCCCTGGTATTGCTATTTAACAAGTTGTGCACCCACCATGTTCGTCAAAGGTCTGCGTGAACCAATTTCCCTCTTTCTCTCTCTCTTTCCCACCTCCCCTTAAACTTGCTTTTGTTATGTATTGCCTTGCTAATCCTTGTGTTGAGCGGTATCAGACATCACCTTTCTTGGGGGCAGATAGTCCTCTCTTCCGCTTTCTTTGTCCCTTCCCCCTGCTTAATAAGAGAAGTCAACAGGGAAGACAAAAAGAGAGTGAACGTTGTATTTAATCGAGGTCAGAGGGGTGGTGTTCAGACTGACGGGCCCACAGGCAGACTGGCCTTTTATGCTTGCCGACACAGATGGCCCAGTTGCATTCATCTTAAGGAAGATAATGCAACCTAGTCAAGCCATTGTAGACCAGCATCGTTACACTTGACGAGGGTTGCCAAGGGCAACAGACAAGTATCACCAGAACCGTGTGATCACCAAGCTGCACCATAGAAAGTATTAAGTTAAAGCATGGATTGCCTTGCTTCCCCCTGGCAAGTTGATGCCCATGTGTGTATTGCATTAACTTTCTTTTATCTGATGTAATTTGTTTCTGACCTTTTTTGCCTCTACCAATGCGCATGTAAACAAAGGCTCGGAAACAGTTTTGCTTTGGTTATGTATAGCTAACTTGATCACATCTGTGACAGCATACCATTAAGTTGCATTCATCAAATACTTGTCTATCCGTCTTTTTGTGTACACTCTTAAAATTAAGGAGCCAATTATCTTTTTTTAATCACGTTTGTAAGTACAAATCAAAGTGTTTGTGATATAGGCTTTTATAGCCTTTGTAATTGAAAATATTTTGTTGCTTATTTTTGTCCGCTGTAACATGGAATATATGAAATATTGCGATGTGCCATCTGTATGTTAAACACCATACATTTGGAGTAAATCTGTCATGATTTTAAACATTTGCATACATTTCATAACCCTGCCAACCCAACCACGCACTTCCTAAGTGTACTATTTTTGCAGGCTTTTTGGGTAATGAGTGGTCATCATGGGTCGGGTACAGAGATAAGAGGGTCTCCCCTTTTGTCCCACTCTTGTGCGTAGACCTTACATAGCCTCTTTTCAATGTTTTGAAGCAAAGTGGCACACTAGAACTATCTCAGCATTCAGCGGTAATGCTTTTCAAGGGAGCTACAAGGGTAAGGTAGAGATCGGCCGTGCCTCTAACCACACCTCTCAACGAAGGTGTCCTTTTGGGAGTTTGTAACCATGGTCATTACATAAATTAACAACTAAACTTTACACCAAACGATTATGAATTATTTGCATAGTACCCCAAGGCAACGTGCTATGTTTCATCTTTATCCTGCTGTCCATTTAAACTGCCCATTATCTACCAGAATGTGTGGGATCCAAAGCTACTTCATGGGGGTATGGCACTGGCACTTCACAGAAGCCCTATAAGTTGATATAGACCCTGTATGTTATGTTCTATCACAAATTGCATGTGTGGAGGACCTATTAGTTCTATTTGAATGATACATAATGCTTTGAAGTTAAATTATAATTTATTGATCAAAATCATAGCTTTATATTTTAAACTGATATTTATACTTTCTCTCTTCTGGTGTAAAAATATCTTGTCATTGGTAATGAAGTTTGTTGGCCAAATAGTTATAGTATCGTAAGCTTTAAAATAATTAAACATATGCATTGAAGGAAAAACTTAAGTTGCCTAGAAAGGAATTTACATTGACATTTTTTTCTATACAGTTTCTTTTTTACGTAAAAAAAAAGGTAGAAATATATGTATGTTTTATTTATATATTTGTCTACCCTTGAAGTAAAAAAATAAATAAATCAGTAGATGATCGAAACACGCCATATAAAATTTTTGTTTGTCTTGCTTTACTAAACATGTTTGGAATTTATTTTCCACGTAGACTCGAGGGTGAAACAAAGGTTAACAAAAATTTCCTCTCTTCTTTACCTGAACAAATCAGCAGTTTATAAGGAAATCCCATTGATGGTTAGAAAGAGTGACAGACTCTATTGAAAGCGTTCTCCCAACTGTGTGTCAGACGAAGCATGCCATGAATTGAATGTTTCCTGTGGTCCACATAGTTGTAACGTGTAGTGGGAAAAAAAAACCCCAGCTCTTTGATGCTTGACCAGCTCAGCTTTGAAAACCATGAGTCCTAGTATTTGGCCAGTTTAGATCAGCTCTGTTGAAGAATGCATGGCTGAAAAATGTAAATAAATGAGAACAAGGAACAGAAAATAATTATATAGATGTAAATGGATTTGCAGCAGTAGTTTGGAGAAGATGATCTTCCACATGCTTTTGACAAATTCCTAATTTTCAAATATATATATATATATATATATATATATATATATATAATGTAAAAGGGTGAAGCCGTACTAGTCCAGTAGACACGATGTCAAAAAATAGAGTATTGCAGAGTATGCGGTGATACCTTTTTTATTGGACTAACATAATATTTAAAAGACAAGCTTTCGAGAGTTATCCTCCCTTCATCAGGTCTGAAGCAATACTAATCAACATGATAGAGGTTACAATTTAAAACAAGTGATGGTATAAGAGAAGGGGGGGTTGAGTGGGGTGTCGTAAATAAAAGGTCTGGAGGTGAGAAATGCAGAGAGGTAGAGAGATAACCCAGTTGTTCTGTCCCTGGGTTATCTCTCTACCTCTCTGCATTTCTCACCTCCAGACCTGTTATTTACGACACCCCACTCAACCCCCCCCCTTATACCATCACTTGTTTTAAGTTGTAACCTCTATCATGTTGATTAGTATTGCTTCGGACCTGATGAAGGGAGGATAACTCTCGAAAGCTTCTTTTTTTAATATTATGTTAGTCCAATAAAAAAGGTATCACCGCATACTCTGCAATACTCTGATTTTTGACATCGTATATATATATATATATATATATATATATATATATATATATATATATATATATATATACATATACATACAGCAAACTTGTGAGCAGAGCCCTTTTTACCTAATGTGTTCATCTTTGTCAGTTCGCGTTTTGTACTGTAAGAAGCAGAAAATTATTGGCGCTGTATAAATAAAAGAAATATATAAATACATAAATATCTATATTACATACACACACAAATAGTAGCATATTTTAAGATCTTAGTAAAATAACGCAAAGTGAGTGTTATTTTTTTTTTAGATATGTATGTGTTCATTAATACAGTATCATTTGTTAATATGTATATGTATGTTAATATAGAGAGGAGGACTCAGGAAGACAAAGTGAGAGGGGTCATCTGTCTGTAGTTGGCAACAGTGTAGTATTTTACTACAGCATATGAATTTATAAATGTGTTTGTTTTTTTTACAATATGTCCGTGATACTATGTTTATCGCATCAGATCTCCATAAATAAGTCACAGCTACATTTTTCTGTGCTATCGAACCTCCCGTACCTCCTAATCAAAGATTCACAATATGGAATAAATCAGCATAAGTTCTGCTGTGGGCTCGCAGTGGCGAAGATCACACGAGCAGCCTGCTTCCCATTACGGACTATGCACACAGCCAAAACTTTCCTAGCTCCCTTTTGTCTTCTCTAATTCCAACCAGTTCAATAGCACCTTCTAATTTCTCATTGCTGCCTTTTGTGAAGGCACTAAAGAAAGTACCAGCTAGAACATCATGCTCCAAGTGTTTCAGTTCCAAAACAAAGGTATTTTTAATTGAATAGAGCAGTGTAACGACATTGCACCCCATTGTTTTAACATGTATTTTCCCTCAGTGATTACAAGAGGTCAGTGCCCCCGATTTACACAGTGCTGGGTTTGTCGCTCTGTTGTATAATAATGCCACATGAGCATGGTTAAGTGTTTTTGGCAAGGCTCTGCCATTTGGGAGAACATGACAGCCATGTTGTGCCACATTTCAGACTTGCCTCGCTAGGGCTCTCCATCATATCTGTGATAAATAAGAAGTGTTGCAATTAATATATCCCTAATGATACAAAGAACCAAATCTAGAAAATTAATAGTCTGTGCTAAACTGTCTAGTATTAACGATTAGTCTTAGGCTTTACTCATTTGCCTTGTCTATATATTGTCATGATCTAATGATCTGATGTTCTGACTTGTAGTAACATAAGCCCTTGTAGTTGTCTGCTCAGAGTTTTGTTGCATGTATGTTAATGTTTATAGGTCTTTTAGTTACCTGTAATTCTAGTCAATTCCAGGCTTTTATTACCCGAAAGAAAAAGCGTTTAGGGGGAGTATTTTTAACGCAAGACCTTGTTTTAGATAAATGCAACAATGGGAATGTACATATATTCATGTTTATTCTGTTATTTTGATCGAATGATATTCCATCTTATAATGTTGAGTGTTTGCCATGTAGTAACTGTCCCGAAAACTATTGAAACAGGTTATTAATATGGTTTACTGGGCAAGGCAAATTCACAGTGCTTACCTTTGGAAACGAGCTCTGGTCTTAGCTTCCAACCTCAGTGTGTTATACAGTGTATTTAGGTAAATATAAATCAATTTGAGCATTTATTCAACTTTTGACATATTAATTTCAATAGTGTTTTCAAACCAATCCTCAGAAACCTACAATCATTGCTTTTTAAATTAACAAGAAATCTGTGCCATTTGTTTGCTGTCCTTTATATGGAGATATAAACTTCTCTTATAAAATAAATTTTCGCTAAAGAGATGGCATCCCTTATACTGTCAGTGGAAGCCAATAATGCCCTGCCATTGGGGCATTTTGGGCATACAATAACCTTTGTCCTTACATCTGCCCCCATTATACAGCAGGTGACTGTATGCTGGGAAATATGTTAATCAGGGGAATCAATAGGAAATATATTAAATATGTTTTACCAATACTTTACTAAATGCTAGTGCCACGTGCAGTGTATTTATTTTGTCTAGAAAGGCATTATTGCCAATTTCTTGCTCTTGAATGTATTAAATCTTCCACACAATTTTCCCTGTATTTGTATGTCGGAAAATGAATACTGTTTTTCTTTTCTTTTAGGAGAAGGCGGTATTGACTGGTCAATTAGTGAAAGAGATTTAGAGGTAACAACTTTTTATAAAGCACTTTTGTTTGATTTACTAAGCTTTTTGTGCAGACATAATAGTATAATTCAGTGTAAGTATATAAAACTTGTAAAAAAAAAAAAAAAGTATTATATTTATATTCTATATTATCCTTAATTCTAATTCTCACACCTACATACAGCATGTTAATTATGTTTATTTTACTTTACATTTCAGCATTGTAATGTAACAATATCCTCTCTAATACTTTTTAGTATTTTATGCTGAACCTGCCATCTTGCTGCTGCATTTCATGCTTTACAGCGGAAATATTTCGTTTTCACGAAAAGTTTGCTAAAAAAAAAATGTACCAAGAGGCCAGGAAGTGTGATATAACTTCCTGTTTAAGCAAACGGTAGAATTCTAATACAGAACAAATAATATGAACAATAAAAAAGTTATGTGAACACTCTCCAGGGATTTATTCAATCCCACACCTTATCATATCATATATATGACATATATATCGGGCAGAAAAGTAAAAAATAAATCCTGGACTTGATATCTCAGGAAGC
Source organism: Spea hammondii (assembly GCA_029215755.1). Taxonomy (NCBI): domain Eukaryota; kingdom Metazoa; phylum Chordata; class Amphibia; order Anura; family Pelobatidae; genus Spea; species Spea hammondii. The sequence goes on along the minus strand of JARDYJ010000001.1, from coordinate 94,395,094 downwards.
AATTATAGGCATACAGAGGAAAGAAGAATACATAGTGTAACTCCATAATAAACTTACAAAATTAATTGTGCAATGAAAATTTGGAGCTTAATGTTTCATTGGGGTCCATCTCCGTTCTCGAACGTTCATATGAATTGCCAAAATTGGCAAATTTTGCTAAAATTAAAATTAGTGTGGATCAGAATGCACAAGTTATATTTATAAACATTGTACTATTATATTAATAATGTATTATATCATTTTAACTTCCCTGCCATGAATCCCTAAGCAAAGGGGCATTTACAGGCAACATCACCTTTCAGTCTCCTGATAAAAAAGAATTTCAAGTGGATAAGTATTTTGAACATTTTAACTAGAATTTAGGATTAAGGCAGTAGTATTAAGACCAGCTTTGTACAGCAATAGATATAATGCTGGGATATATAATGTAAATATGTTACTTTAACCAGAAGCCACATGACATCTAGCTTGCTTTTCAAAAAGTGTAATGAAGCAGGTATTGCATTGTAAGCAAAGCGAATCGTTATTTATAGCTAATTCAGTAAATACAGACAACACCGTAATTATTCTCTTATGAAACGCCATCTTTCACTGCAGTGCTATAAAACCTGGGGTCTCAAAGACAGGTACTTATGATTAATAAACTATTCCTTGTTTATGATGCTTTATGGACATATTTTAAGATGTTTTCATGTGTTTTTGTATTTCATAATTGCATACTCTAGCTCTCGAGTACATTTTCAGGATGCACAAATAGAGGGGATCTGTCAGAATGACTTTGTTTGAGGATTGCTCCGCCTGTGCTGACTTTGCAGGAAATATCGAACACTTATACTGTGAAGGGGTACTTAAGAACCAGCTCTGGGGATAGCGTTAGTCTAACCACTGAAAATTTAATGCAACTGTTGTTAAAATCTAGCAGCCAGTCAGCTTTCACAGAACGTCTCTTGTATGTGTATGATGTTTTTTTTTTCCAATCATATAACGTAAATTGCATTACATTCTGCATATTACCGTGATTTAAAGAACTCATTCATGCATTTTTTAAATTTCAGGCGCAGATTGGGAACTATAATCCTCTGCGACGGTCCAACCGGTACTATACAGATAAGAATGTTGTCTGCAGGAATTGTGATAAAAGGGGGCACCTGTCCAAAAATTGCCCTACTCCTAGGGTAAATATTATTTGGGATTGAAGCGTTACATGTGCGTTTTTAAGATTGATCATTTGTTATTGATGATGGCTATCTCGTTTTATGTAGCTTCTTATATTATAAAACAAATTAGGTATATTTTCTATGGAATACACATTTCCACTTATAGATTATGTAAAGTAAATATTTTGAGATTGTTTAATAGACTGCACAAAGCAAAGCATGTCAGATCGTGGTGTAAAAGTCCGTATCTAAATCCAATTTCTTCTCTTATTAGGTGCTCTTTACCTTTCCTTATGGCATTCTGTCATAACAAAATGCATTCCAGTGCAGCTTTGTCATTTATTTTGCAGAGGAGGGCTGGCATTCATCAGTCTGGGCTCTTCTTTGTAAAAAGCCAAAAACACATGTTGCAGACAACACACTATCCAGTCCTGTCCAATGTAGTTACACAAAGGGAGTGCATAGAAAACCAATAAAAAATACAGAAATGATCACTGATGGGTATATATGCTGCCTTAAGCCATTTTAGTTAAAGTGCCCTGGTGGCTGTGTGGACTTGCAATTAGAACATAAGAAATGCCTTGGAGTAGTGTCCCCAAATCCTAAAATCAGAGCATGCCAGAGGGTAGCTGCCCTCATGCCCCCCCCCGCTTTTATGCAATGGGTACATATTAAAATACTCACATATAGGGCACTTATTATCTTCTTATTTTTCCAGCAGGTGTTGTGGAAATTCTTCAATTGGAGTTTTTCTCATTACAGTGAAGAAAATAAATCAAATAGTACATTTTTACATAAACAATTATTTGTGATACCGTGGTATTTTTGCATTATTATTTTGAATCTGCTGTCTTGATTTATCTATAATGTAACTCTTCTTCTCTTATTAGAAACAGCCAGCTTGCTGTCTTTGTGGTGAAAGAGGACATTTTCAGAACAGTTGTCCAGCACGGTACTGTTCAAACTGCTTCCTACCAGGACACTTCTCTCAAGAGTGTATTGAAAGAGCTTATTGGAAGAAGAGCTGCCATCGATGTTCCATGACTGGTCACTATGCTGATGTGAGTGTGCCAAGATTTGGCTTGACTTTTAGTTATTTTTTATGTTAGTGGTCAGGCAGAGAGAGTTCTTGGCACCTAGCCCATTCAGCGGCTAACCACTCTAACGCTAGCCGTTTAGTGCTCACAAGTGCCATTTATGCATTCATGATGGCAAATCTTTGATAGGTTGGAATCCACAATGTGTCAAAATCATCATACATGGATAATTTTAAAATGTTTACATTTTTAATTGCGCTTTTGATCCATTAACTTTTCTCAAAAGTTGAATCATTGCTATTAGAAACATACTACCATGGGTGTAGGGATTCTCTTAGTAGCATTCTGATTCTGATACATCACCTGGAAAATTTATATTGCAGACCTGGTCTCAGAGAATAAAGGTCCCAAAATCTATATGTGTGGGCAGAATGATACAGCAGCATTATAAAGCCTGCCCTGTCCACTGAACTTATACACCGTGCACGTGATGCTGATAGTGCTTTGTTGGTTCTATCTTTGGAGAAACCTAGCTTCTATCCCTACCCTAGTATCCTACACTCATGTGTCCTAACATTAGCATGAGGGGATCAGCTAACGCCAGTTGATCGGTTGATTTTGACAGACCCGCTTCTGTCGGCATAAGCAAAATTTTTAGAATCGACTCCCAGAAACTATGATCAGCAGAGTGTCACAAATATAATCACTGCAAACATTTCCAGCAAATGAGTAAACATCCTAGCGCTTGTGTTTAATGCTAGTTGGCTTTATCTAGGGGATATACTGTATGTTCTTCACCGTTGTGCAACGCATTGGGCTTAAAGAGAATATATGTTTATATGTTTTGTTTTTTTCAAATGTGGATATTTTTTATTTTATTTCTGATATCCATAAAAAGGTATTGCATTAAATATTAATATAAATTTCAGAGACACAAAATGGGCCTGAAGAGGAGGGTTAATATTTAACATAACAGGAAATTAAGTGTTAATTTTGCTGTGGATTTTGAATACTAATAAGTAAAATTAGAATCTCTAACAGAGCAGTTTTCAGTAACGGTGTACTGTGCATGAGTTTGCACACTGTTGACTGTCAGATCCAGGCTTGGGGCTTTTAATAATCGGGACTCAAAGCCCCATGAAGTCTCAGTGTAGCAGATGCTACGCGCAGGACAGCCATGAGAAACAAAATCTTCTCAATCCATAATTAAAAGAGAAATCCCAGCAAGATTATTTCAGAATGCAAGAAGTGAAATAAACAGATACAAAAAATGATGGTGCTGTCTTGGTAATAAAGACATAAACAGATTGATGGAAAGGTCCCGTGTTTTTGCTCTTGTCTTGTCAAAGAAGAAAGATGTATCATTTTAAAGGTTTTCGAAACAAAATCAATTCCTGTAATTAGTGTTGACCTGTTTGTCAATTATAAATGTACCTGCCGGCCCTTATGCTGAGTGAGCCATGTTCTGGGAATGTCAAGCACGATCTCTTTATAAATAATCATACATCCATGATGATGTTGACCATTGTTTGTCATGCCTGTTCATCTATACTTGTTCCCTTTCTGACTGTTAATTATTAAGCATGTTTAAAACCTTATGGCAAAGTGGTTTGCCATAGCTCGCAGAGCTAATGCAACATTGAAGATCCTTGTGTGAGCACCACTGGAAAAGTTTTGTTCTCAGTCGGAACATTCAATGCCTTTCCTTCTTTTTTATGTTTTAAATTAATATGCATACTTTTTAAGGTTGGTTAAAATAATAATTTGGCTAAATCAAGAATGTAAGTGCATTTTATCTCCAAACTCTGGGTGGATTATTAGAGTCATACAGTCTGGAGCTGAATCCTTATATTCTACTCTAGTTTAATGATATATCAGCCTCTAAATTGTTTCTTTTCCCGCTGGTGTTATATCACAGTTAAAACTCCTATATAAAAGGAGGCTAATTAATTTATGATATTTTTATCTCTAGTAGTAATGGTTTCCATTAAGGAACAAAATTACAACTGTTTGGTTGCCACAATTAGTTTGTCACTACAGTAGAATTACTATGATGAACTGTTTGAGGGTTAATATTGCAGAAATTTCTGCATGTGTAACGCTTATCTCAACAGACATACATATTTGGTACACGGTTTACTGTATATTGGTATTCATGTATATGAATAAGCTAAAAGTCCCAACTATATGTCTCCAGTTGATAGAAGAAGCCTGGGGACCCTCTGGATTTATTTTTGTACATGCCAACTAATTTTCTCAGTATGCCATTTTAAACCATGTAAACGTGCGTGCTACAAATGAACATTTGTGCCCTTGAAACCGTACAGAAGTGTATCACATTATTAAAGCCCCTGTTTTATTGCAGAGCCTTGTAATGGGAAGGCTGTAACAGCAAGCAGCTTTGACAGCGCACCAGAGGATTGTGCTAAAAAGTTGTATTTAGTAATTGTAGGCATTATGTCAGAGCCTAACTGACTGGGAGCTGAAGGATTTTCTCTGCGAGACGAGTTGCCGTGCCAGCAGGGACTTGAGTCTCCAGGGCCAGCCGTGCTCTCATTAAGATTTGCCGCCAGCAGCAGCGGCGGTGTTTTGCCAAGTATGTGACGTCCTGTTGTTGTATGCTTGGCTTGTCAGCCCACAGCTTCCTGACACTCACTTATGTCACCCTTTTTATTCAGAAAAGGAAAGAGCTTTTGATAATTTGACAAGACAAGCTCTTAAACGATCTAGGTCATGGCCTTCCCTGTCTGTGATTGTGAACATATTTCCTGAAAGCCCTGTCACTCATCACTGCAACATTTTCTCCCAGGGAGCATGCAGGCTCGTCCTAAGTCTCTTGTCAGCTCAGTTTGGTTATTCATATATCACATACTGTAACAAAAATATTGTACGTTTTTTGGGTTTTTTTGTATCCCTCCTCACTTCTTTGATTTTTTTTTTGTAAATACTAGCATGTTAGTGCAGCTAATCCTTTATCCAGTGTTGTGTTCCCAGAAGGGCTGTATATAAGGACTCTCTCTAGTATAAGGCAGACAACTGGCCAAGGGGAGCTGAAAAGGAGGGAAGGCCGCTTAGTGGTGTTTTATGTTTGCTCACTGTTGTGGAAATGTGAGGAATGGTGGCCAGGGCTCTCTATTGAGCACTTGAGTCCCGGTCTGCTGTCGGGGGCTGTTTAAGATTGAGTGTTTTATTTTCTTTGATGTTCACATTTAAGAATAGGAAATTGGGAGTTAAACAGATGCGGTACGCATTTCTTTTTCTTAACATTTTTTTTTCTTTTATCTGAAAACAATAATTAGAATCCAATGAAATCCACAAAATGCATCTCAAGGATTTAGAGTCTTTTTTTTTTTCTTCTTTTCTCAAATAGTTATGAATATGTTGTTATCTGTGTCATGGTGTGAGTTAATCCTGCTGGCATAACATTTCAGTGAGAGGTGAAGTAGTAAAGAAAAAAAAAAATCTGATCTCTTTAATTTTTTGGTCTTCTTTCAATCTTTGCTAACACTAGTTAGGTCACCTTATGTGGGTGTCAGACCGTTTAATGCCTTTACGTCGGTGCGTTTTCCTGATAACACTTGTACCACTTCATGTATCATGCATAAGAAAGATTGACGGCTATCAACGAATATTAACTATTTCAAAATACCTCAGTAGTATTATACAGCTTGTTTAAAGATTGGTCTGTCTTAACCTTCCAGTTCACTGAGGGGTTCAGTTTTGGATTTAAAGGACGTTTTATTACTTTTTAATGTTAAATATTGATCTAGAATTGCGTCCTGTAGATTGTCAAAAAGAGCTAAACATGACCAGATGCCATCTGGTCATTATAAATAATGGTTTCCTTACTTCCAACACAGATAACTAAATGAGGGTAGGTAGCATGTTTTGTTTCCCTAATCACAGTACACGTGAGCACTGTGGCTTGAGAATTAAAGCAATAACGTGATAAGGGGCTGTCTTGGTTGAACTCTTCAAATCCCCACTCTTGGCATTCTAGAAATCTGTTCTGAAACTGCGTTAGGCTTGTTAATATATTTTCCACAAATAAAGAGGTCATGCTGTTAGATGGCATACCAGCAAAGTAATTGTGTATATTATTTTGTAGAAGTGTGGGCAATCAAAGACTTACTATAATCAGCGGGACTGCATTGCATTTTAACCAAATGAGACTCTTAAGCAAGGCTGTTTAACCCAAAGGTTTGGTTAGATCTAATTTTACATGGCTTTATTGCATTATTCCCCTAAGCTTAACGTGTGAAAAAGTTTCGAAACAGTGGACATTAGCTATCAATACTCGTTTCACCAAGGTTTTTAAGTGGTATGTTCTCAGTATGGGCTTAACAATAGTTGTTCAGTTGAGAGTAATTTAAATATGTTTTTAAATATATTTTTTTATGGGCAATGATTTCATATTGATGTAGGGTCCTTGCAAAAAATATCAAAAGCTGTCATATGTAACAATTTGTAATCCTCCAAACCAGTGCATACAGTGCCCTCCATTAATATTGGCACCCTTGGTAAATATGAAAGACTGAAAAATTGTCTTTATTTTTTTATCCGTTTGACCTTTCCTTCAGAATACACACACAAATATTCTGCTCTCATGGAGATGAAACAATTGCCAGCACAACACAGGTTTATCCAAAGAAAAACGAAAAACTAAAAACACCCAAAAAACACGTGTAAGGTGATGGTAAAAGAATAGGAGCCAAAAATTACTTCTCTAATGTATCACTGCCGCAGCCCAACCAGAACCAGCTTGATTCGTTGCTAGGATACGACGCAAGGAAGTGATGACGTTTTCTCCCAACATGCACCGTGACACTGTGAGGAGCTTGATCCGTTGCTAGGATACGACGCAAGGAAGTGATGACGTTTTTCCCAACATGCATCGTGACACTGTGAGGAGCTTGATCCGTTGCTAGGATACGACGCAAGGAAGTGATGACGTTTTTCCCAGCATGCATCGTGACACTGTGAGGAGCTTGATCCGTTGCTAGGATACGACGCAAGGAAGTGATGACGTTTTTTCCCAACGTGCACTGTGACTAAAAGCATTCCGGAGGACATTTAAAGCGGACGGCTACAATCAATTTTTATTCTATTTTTACTCACCACGATTGCGGATTACCATAGCGGATGACATCAATTTATATTTATTTCTCCTGAGGAAGCCCAGTGAGCGGCGAAACGCGTTGAGAAGTTTTTTAATCTGCATGTTCCTGATCCACTACAATGGACATTTAGTTTGAATAGCGACTTGAATTCAACCATCCTGTAAGTGCTTTTTTTAACTTGCGCATATACTATTAAGGAAGATACTGCACCATATGGTTGTTTTCTTTATTTTATGCTCTTAGAGATTTTAAAGAATAAAGAACAGTCTTCATACCTCAGACGAGCCTGTTGTGCTGGCACTGTTTGTGAGTGCATTTCACACCTTTTACATAGCTTATTGTTCTTGACAATATTACACTATAAGATTATTTCTTTTTTCTATGTACACATGCGCCCCGAATTTTGCTGGTTATCCAAAGAAAAGAAATTATGTTAAATATACACTCACTGGCCACTTTATTGGGTACACCTGTTTAATTTCTTGTTATTAGAAATAGCTAATCACCCAATCACACGGCAGCAACTCAATGCATTTACGCATGTAGACTTGGTCAAGGCAACTTGATGAAGCGCAAACCGAGCATCAGAATGGGGAAGAAAGGGGATTTAAGTGACTTTGGACATGACATGGTTGTTGGTGCCAGATGGGTTGGTCTGAGTATTTCAGAAACTGCTGATCTACTGGGATTTTCATGATCAACCATCTCTAGGGTTTACAGAGAATGGTCTGAAAAAGAGAAGATATCCAGTCAGCGGCAGTTGTGTGGACAAAAATGCCTTGTTGATGTCAGAGGTCAGAGGAGAATGGGCAGACAGGTGCAAGATGACAGGCAACAGTAACTCAAATAACGACTCATTACAAACAAGGTATGCAGAATACCATCTCTGAATGCACAACACGTCAAACCTTGAAGCAGATGGGCTACAGCAGCAGAAGACCACACCGGGTGCCACTGCTGTCAGCTAAGAACAGGAAACTGAGGCTACAATTCGCACAGGGGTCCAACTCGGTACTAGCAAAGTGTACCTCATAAAGTGGCCAGTGTGTGTGTGTATATATATATATATATACACACATACACTCACTGGTCACTTTGAGGTACACCTTGCTAGTACCGGGTTGGACCCTCTTTTGCCTTCAAAACTGCTTTCGTTCTTCGTGGCATACTTTCAACAATGTCCTAGAAACGTTCCTCAAAGTTTTTGATCCATATGGACATGATGGCATCACGCAGTTGCCGCAGATTTGTTGGCTGCACATCCTTGATGCGAATCTCCTGTTCCACATCACAAAGGTGCTCTATTGCGATTCGCGTAGACAACTTACGCTGCAGCCGGAAGGAGGTGTGGCTAGCAGCGGGGGTTGTCTGTGTCCATCGCGCAGACCTTCCCCGGCTGTCAGATCAGAGTTCCCCACACCGGTGCGGGGAACTCTGATCTCTAACAGCTGGGGAAGGTCTGCGCGATGGACGCAGACAACCCCCGCTGCTAGCCACACCTTCCTGCTGCAGCGGAAGTTGTCTACGCGAATCACGTAGACATCTACACGCTGCCCCAGCTACACACCGGGGACTCAGAAGTAATGGTAAGTACGGCGGGCGGGGGGAGACAGGAGGATCCAGGTCCCCCTGCAGCTGCGGGGGATCTGGATCTTAGTCGTCTCGTAGTCAGACCTATTTGAGGTCTGATTATAAGACGACCCCGATTATAAGACGAGGGGTATTTTTCAGAGCATTTGCTCTGAAAAAAACCTTGTCTTATAATCGAGCAAATACGGTATATAATTCATGAATACATACATTTATGGGTGCTAAAAATGACGTCATATTCCGACGCTCAGCATTACAAGCCGGCACCAGGACCGAGCTAGAGGGCTCGCAAAGGAGAGAGAGGGGCGCCGAGCGGGTACTGAAAACTTGATAAGCGAAAACCACTCGACACCCCTCTCTCCTCCCCTTAAAAAAAAAAAAACGGCGCTTGGGGCAGCAAAGTGCCGCCTCTTCAAAACTGCCGCCTGGGGCAATTGCCCCACTCTGCTCCATGGTAGGGCCGGCCCTGATTAGACATTAGGTCTTACATGGCTGCTAAGAAAATTATTTTTCTTCATAGCTATGCTTAGATTCTAAAGTTCGTATAAATCAATCAACCACCATCTTAAAACTGTGTACCCACATTACATATATTCCATTTTATTAATGTTGGCTAAAAACAGATATTCAAGAGCATAATTGTATGTGTAATACCTGGATCCTACATTGTTCGTATACTGATTTGATTATACACAAGCACTGACCCGAAACAGTTATGGCAGTGGATCACGGACAACTGTCCTAAATTCATTTATTTTGCATGAGGAAGATGTGAACTCTTTCAAGGTCAGTTTCCCTCAATTTCAATGGGGGACTTTATAGGTTCAAGTCTTGCTTTTCTGTGGGACTCTTCACAGTAGAGAAAAACACCAAAAAGTTTCACCCACAAGAAAGAAGGAAATAACCCAATATGAAAAGTTTCTTCTAGGGTCTACTCTTGGTCAACAGATGGCAAAATCTCCTAGACACCTTCCTCTATTGCCTAAATCTTAAAAAATTTATTTTAATGGTATTGTAATTTTTTAAATATGTAAATTCAATGTAAATCAGCTGAGAAAAACTGGTTACCCAAACAGTAAAGTGGTAAAGTACAATAATTGTAAACATTGTTAAATATATTGAACATTAACAACATGTTGCCAACAAAGACAGATAGCTGTAAGATAAATATATAAAACGGTGGTTAAAAAAACCCAAAAACGGAAAGTGTTATTAAATCTAGTCCAGACCTTAATGTTAGTTTGCAAGTTTGGTGCATAAATGATGACTGTGAAATTTGAAAGGCATAACAATACAAAATAACTTTCTACTGTGATTTATGTGAGTAATATTTCTATGTATATGGTTATATTTTTATACTGCTGCTGTAATATTTGTTCCAGATCACTGTGGAAGATGCGGGACAGCAGTGAAGATTACTTAGAGTTGTAATCAGTTTATAGAGTAAAGGAGGTGGAGGCTTTTCTGGGCTGCTGACAATGGCAGGGTGTGTGTTAAAGCAGTGTAAAATTCAATTAAACAGTGCAGCCAGGTTTTGTGAAGCTGAAATCCAGACCCTTTCAGTTAAGCTTCTTCATTCCTTGTGACCGAGACCAGCAGATGCTTTGTTATGCCAAAACCAACAGGCTGTAAATCACCTAGCTTCATACTCCTAACTGATCAATATTTTTTTTTTATGTTCCAGGCTTGCCCAGAAATATGGAGGCAGTACCACCTAACTGTAAGTAGATATACCTTTTTTTTTTTCTCTTAACTCCAGGATTACTTACTCTTCCATGAAGTTGCAACTACAGAAAATTTTGTCTGGCCAGGTACCCTCAGAGGAAAAATAACCAACGATGAACAGTTTCTTCCTGGATTGAAGAATGCAGTAGGAATATAATACAAAAGTTTAAGGGAATACTTCTTCACAGAACACTTTTAGAAAATAACATTAAAAAACAGTTAATAGTAATTAAAGAATTTTAGTTCATTTAAAGTTAGAGGATCTTTCTTTTTATAAGTTTTCCCCAAACTTTTAATATTGTACTTTGCCTCCGTGCCCTACTTATTAATTTCAAGTACATCCCATTTCAAAACCTATTTGAGAATCCTAAGAATAAAGCAATATATAAAAAGAAAAGTTTTAACGAGAAGCATTTAAGCTTCCTGGAGCTCCACTGGAGTTTCCTATTACTGATAGAAAGTTAACAAACAGCAACAGAGGTCCCTCTGACATGGGAGTTTTATTAAATAATACGATACGTCTGTCCACTTTTACAAAGTACACTATCTGTCAGGCCCAATATTATAAAGCAAAAAAAACCAAAAAAATAACATGGTCAAAGAGCAATGAAACTGGACGTGGTTATCACATCTTATTTATGCTTTATGTGCTTATTAGGCACTATAGTGTTAAAAATACCCAGATGAGTTTATGGTTTGTGAGAGGATAAGGGCCTGGTCCCAGTTATATATCCTAGTTAAAAATGTAAACACACACTACTGTTTCTTGAGATGGATGCTATGAAACCTCTCACAGTATGGAAACACAATGGTTATATTAATCTGTTATGTCCAATGCCTTTTGGTTTTACATGCTCGTTAGCTCATTTTATAGCTCTGCAGAATATGAGGGTGCTATATAAACCAGGTAATAATAATAACAAAAAGTATGCCCGGAAAATAAACCCTGATAATCTGTACTTTTAGCAACTTAATGTTCTGTGTATTTTCTACTTAATATTTAAGCATTTGCATCTACCATGCCTCAAAGTGATTCTAAACGTAGCTGTAGCTAATACTCTTGTCCCTTTGGAAAAGGCAAGTTATTATTTATTTACTTGTCTATTTCTTGTTGGTTATAGTGATGTGGGGAAGTTATATTTATGTAGTTTAATTGTTATCAAGCAAAAGTATACCTTAAGTTATCCAAGAACCACTGTGAGTATGCTTTTTGTGAAGCTTGGCTGATGGTGCCATCATGCTGGCATTTTCATAAATGCTCATCGTTCCCTCTTGAAATAGCTGAATACTTTATTAGGCAATTATTACTAAGCTGTGTTTCTGCCTACAAAATTAATGAAAATCTTCCCAAAACTAACAGGCTTTTCACTTACATTGTGGTCAAACGATCCCACAGCTTTTATATTCAGAACCTTCATAGAGAAAGAGTGTCATCTACTGGACTGGAGTGGCATTTCCACAATACGTAGCTCGAAGTTCAAGTATATGTATTTGCCAGTTGCTCTTACCCAGCAATAATTTTGATAAAAAGTTCAGCACATTAATTACTCTGCTTATATATATATATATATATATATATATATATATATATATACTCTAATAAAGAGACTTAGCTTACGTGTATCGATTTACATTTAATGTGATCTAGCTGACTGCCTTAATATGATGGTAATCAATGAAAATGTTATCCTCCGGATCGTTTGTTAGCTGAGTGGTTGCATTTGTTGCAAAAGTGCTGTATATATTTTATGCAGAAATGAACATACCCTAATTCCATAAGCATTGGTAGTGTTAATTGTTTCTTTTTTGTTATATTTTAAATTTAACTTTTTTGGTAATGACATCATTGCAGCCCACTAATTTATTATTCTCGCTGTTCTCGCCCAATTCATTTATTTTGCCCCTATCAAATACAGAGCCCGTTGTCCTTCTCCCATAATGTTGTTATTTCTGTGCAAATGTATCATGTTATGAAAGTATACCTTTTTTCCTAATATGATAAAGTTCATGTGAAAATTAGCTTCCAACATATTATATTTTTATACCAACATAAATAAGTAATGTCATGTTTTTTTATATATTTTTTTCAGTGTAGAACTGATTTTTCTTACCAGTTTCCTTTTATTTAATATTTCAGAGAAAAATGACAAATTATTTCCATTTATAAAATGTATACTGTTTGTACCTATTTGCTTGGTTAAAGGCTTGTCTATTTAAAATACTGCTTTTAAATAATTATTTGAACAAAAAAGTGAATTGTTTTACTTTTGCAGGTTTACAAATTGTTAAATCTTAAAGTCTTGTAAATTTTTTTTCTACCCAGCCTTCAGTTTTTGCAAAAAGAAAAAAAACATTGCTATGGTGGCTGATGGCATGAAATGAAACGATTTAACTGATGTAATTTTAATTTTACTGTAGTATATTCCTGGAGAAAAAATATTTTTCATAATCATCATATGTTATGTTATATTGTAGTTTGGGTATCATTATGGTAATGCCTTGTTTCTTACGTAAGCTTCCTTTTTGGAGTTTTTTCACACTTGCCACTGGCTAATTTTACTAACTATTTGTCTCCACGTAATCTTTAATTAAAGTGAAATTTACTAAGAGAGCCAATTACATATTTTTTGAAGTATTTATAAAAACAAATATCACAGATGCTTCAATATTTCAAATTTCTGCCTGAAAACAACGATTATTTATGCCACCATGCTAATAAAATACATTTGTTTCATTTATAAAGCTATTTTATATATTTTTCCATATTTGTAATTCCGGCTATTAACATTTGACTCCTTGTTATGCTGAGGGTCTTGTTTTTCTTTGACACATGTAATTTACTAAATTGCCCAATATATATTTGTGTTAGCATCCATTCAGTAAGAACTGTTTTATCAAATCGTATGATTTTTTTTCTGGAAGAATTTGTTATAAATAAGAATATTTCTAGAGGAAAATTCTCCATCCAGAATAGATTTATTTTAATGTTATAATATGTTCGCTGAGTGTTATTTATTAAGACATTGGCCATCCAAAATTCAACAATTTGTTTTTTAAAATGCTTAATGCCTGTTGCAATTTCCCCCTTCTCATTCCCAATCAAATAACTTCTTGTTTGGGCAACCTTTTTACACCATTTTGGGTTAACGCATATTATTAGTTCAAAATTAAATACAAGTGACAGGTGTGGCAACATTTCCTGCTTTTTTCATTTCTATTGGCCTTTCTTCTAAAGGTTTTTGCTTGTAATAATGGTATTTTAATTTTCTGTAGCTGGGCTATTGGTTTCATTTTAAGGCCTGCCTTGCCTCTGACTCTCCAGCAGAGAGCATACCGCTTCTTACGGCAGACTGGAGACATCCTTTTCTTCCCTCCCTGACACTGGATGGATATTAATACCTAAGTTGGAAAGATGACCATTTCGTGAAATATTCGATCCCTTGTTGAAAACTGTTGTTGGAAAATAAACAGTAGTGTTTTTGTAATTTGTCTTAAGAAAAAAGGGGACGCCATGTTTTTACAACAAGGCCTATCGGAAATGTTCTCCATTATTTCCTAACTCGGCAACATGCTTTAGGAATGCTCAGCATTAACTGCACGATGGAGTAACTTTGTTAGTGAGGAGATCAAAATTTTACTTTTATATTAGTGTATAGATTGTGTCATCTCTACAGGGCATCAAGACCCTTGCTCCCAAATGCCAAATCACTATCTTGGTGACTACTAATGTTACCGAATTGGGGTTAATATTGCTATTTCCTTAGGTTCAGCGAAATTATAGAATTCTAAAGAAAAAACAAAAAAAACCCCTAATTTCTGGGTCATAGTTTTCTAACCGTTTGTTTAGAGGGCATACTCGCTTTAAAGCAGAGTGCATTTTATATAAGTGCCGGTTTTCATACATTTTGTCAAGATAGGGATTCTAAAATCCCAGATGACATTAGTCATCAGTAGTGTGATGTTGTCATAAGACAGAAAAACATTCCACTTAATTCTAGAAAATAAAAAACAAAAAAAAAAACTTTAAGATGTTTAAATCTCCTATCATTCAGAGTGGAACAGCACACAATTTGCCATTTGAATGGGCCGTATATTGCCCAAATGGTAGAAAGTCATTTCATTTGTGATATGAGGGTATAGTATAGTAATTAACATTCTCTAAAAATCCTTTGGTCATTTATGTGTGTGTATGCACATAATGGCCAAAGGACTTTAAGAGAATGTTAATTATTTTACTTTACCCTCGTATTCGCTAACACTAAAATAATCGAAGATGCCTGAGGTTTTTGTGTGTTTTTTTTTTTTTAATTTGCTTTATATGTGAACATTTTATTACTTTTGTGAGTTGCATTTGGCTGACCTAAACATCCCTTATGCATCTATTGGAAGCAAAGTTCAACATTAGATGTGTCTGATACTTAATATTTTAGGTTTTCCTGCAACCCCTTTATATGCACAAACATATATAAAATATTTCCTAATTCGGAGGATTTACATAACGCTATACTCCTTGAACACATTAGTTTAGTTGTTGTTTTTTTGTTACCTAGTCTTGGGATTATAAAACCAGTTTATTATGTAGAAACATTTAAGAATAAAGTAAGAGTGATCTGGTGAAAAGCTATATTTGTAGTACTCTGCAAGAATTAAGATACTGTCTCTGAAGTCATTCCGTATTAAACGTGGAATTTGACGGCAGATACCCATGCCCATTTTCCTGATGTAAACGCTATTATTAAGTGAGCAAATTTAAGTTCTTACAGATTGTTTTTGTTGGTCACTGGATAGCAAATTTGCACAGCCTTGTTAATGCTGCTTTACGTTCACATTTTTCCAGTGACGAAAGCGAACACATTTCTTGAAAGTATAATTCATATAATAACAAATAGAGTGGCTGTATACATCTGTTTTAGCAATGTGTTTCTGTCCTATTATGCTTGCATTAAACAACCATAGTAACTATTCATCATCATATCAGGTTAAGGCAAATGTATGGTGAATTTAAGAGCTAGCCATTTTTCTTTCTAAGAACCTAGAAGAGGTATACACAGAGAATATAAAATACTACAGTGACCATCTGGCTCCAGGGATTTGTACTACCCTGAAATTTTTACTTGATCGATAGTTAATTTGTGTTGTAAAGTAGCTTATTTCTGTTTTCATATTTATTTTATATTATGCATTCTAGGTGTATGCAAAACATTCCGACCATATGTTTGAAAAGTGATTTGAATTAATTTATATAATATTTAAAATTTAAGACATCTACTAGATAACTTTATATTTCTTTTGCATGCATGTATTATAACAAGATACTTGTTATGTTATTGATGATCAGTTCTCTATAGTTCAGGGTTAATAGGCTCAGACGTCACATATCTCATTTTGTCCCATACAGAGTTACATTTTCGACCCAGATATGTTTTACGGCTTTGTGATGTACACTTCCCCCCTAGCCATGCTAAAACTTTTCATTATGTATGGTTGATTACCTATTTTGGTATCTTTTGGTTAACAAGTAAATGTATTTGTTACTAATCGTCCAGGCACATTGTGAATGTTATTATGCCTGGCCTAAACCTATTCATGTAAACTACTCCAGAGAAATAAGTTGAGTTTTTTGTAAGGCCCTTTTCATGTTTAAGATTCCACAACTGTGCTGCATAGATCACAGTTAGATTTTTGTTTATTACTTTTGTTATTTAAATACACAATATTTGATATTATACATCAGATGACTTTAATACAACCATATTCACTACTTACTAGGCATGACATATTTGACATGTTTGTAGTTATAGTAATTCTTGTAAGATATTTGTTTTTTTTGGCGTAAATTTGTATACCCTTTTTTTTTTTTTAATCAAAAATTGAGATGTATACATCCACAGTTTTTCCAGATATTCTTTTGAATCAGCCTACTTTGTAGGGTTTTTGATTTGCGTGTCTCTTTAGCACTTAGAAAGACGACCCGGTGCACTGTATAACATTGAGTCAGAGAATATTAGCGATGAAAGTTAGGTCCTGTGCTCGTCTCATTTAATTGGACTCATCCTTTAAATACAGGAATTACCCAGCACCAAGCCACCAAAATGGAAGGTTTTTTGTTTGGTTGTTGTTTTTCCCCCATTAGCGCTGTTCTGCCTTGGGTCACACATTATTTTCATAGGCGCTGGCAAGGCCATTAGCAGTTCTAGTTAGATGCTTAATTTTTCTTTTGTAAGACCTTTACAATTTTCATAACACATATGGAACTTTGGGCTATTACATTTTTGTAGCTACTATATGAGTGTATATTATTTATATGTGATGTTTTTGGGTTTTTTTTGTTAAAATAATCTTTGTCTTTTATTAAATTCTTATAGTTTGTGCCAGACCCTTAAGCTTAGTCCTTTGCAGACATAATAAGCTGGATGGTAGTTTCATGGGTGCGGTGTATGATTCCTTATATTTACTGTCATATTTTAATACATTTCCTACAGTTTGTGTGCTGAAAAACTGACCCATTTTTTTTCTTGGTAGCATTGTTTTGAAACGTTTACTTCATCTTCAATTTCCTTTTTTCTGCAAAAGAAAAAAAAACAACTCAGTGTATATAATGTTGACCTACCTCTAGAACAAGCCATGTAAACATTTTTCCATTTAGTGTAACATATTTAAGGTTGTCTGGTGACTTATTCCAGTTTAGGCAAATCGTTTCCCAATAGAATGTCATTGTAAGTACAAATGTACTGTTATAAGCCAGCGAATAGTTGCACAGCAGGTACACTATGTGACCAAATGTATGTAGACACCTCTCCTAATTATTAGGATTAGGTGTTTCAGCTTGTATAAAATCAAGCATATAGTCAAACATAGATAGTAAAATGGATCATACCCAAGAACTCAGTAACTTTAAACTTTCCCACAAGCTAGTTCGTGAAATGTCTGCCCTGTTAGATCTGCCCCAGGCCACTGTAAGTGCTATTAATGTGAAGTGGAAGCATCTATGAGTAACAAGAGCTCGGCCACGAAGCAGTAGAGTGCTTCCAAGAGCTGAAGCATGTAGCGACTAACGACTGTCCTCTATAGCATCACTCGCTACAGATTTTAAAACTGCCTCTGGAAGCAACATCAGCACAAGCAGCTGCATACAAGCTAAAGATTTATTGTTTTATATATCGCCATCAGATTCTGCAGCACTGTACAAAGGGTAGACAGGACATAACAATTAGTATATAACAACATGACATACAGAATGTAAGCATGCATTCGAACTAGAAACCAGAGGAGAGGACAGACATTGGATGAGCAGAAAGACCGGTTACAAGTGTATTCAGAAATTAGTAGGGGAGAGGTGTTCCTAAATCAATGAGAGAGGAAGATAAGGCTGGTAGCATCATTCATGGTGAATTGTAGAGGGGTGAGACAGGTAAGAGGGAGTCCAGCTAAGACAGATTTAAAATAATCAAGGCGGGAGATAGTGAGGACATGGACAAGAGCCTCAGTGGCATCTTGAGTTAGGACAGATGCAGGCAATGTTTTTAAGACTATGTTTTTTGAGACAGACTGAATGTGTGTGAGTGGAGTGGTGTAAAGCACATCACCACTGGATTCTGGAGCAGTGGAAACATGTCTCACTATCAGAAAATCTGATGAATGAATCTGGGTTGGTAGATGCCAGAAAAGCGCTACCTACCAGAATGCACAGTACCTACCCTGACTCTGTCTGTGTTCACACAGAAAGGTCCATAAAGACATGATTTGACAAGTGTGATGAGGAGGAACTTGAGTGGCCTTCATAGAGCTCTAACCCTATTCTAATTTAAGACCTTTGGGATGAACTGGAATAAACCTTGCAAGCCAGGCCTTCTCACCCAACATTAGTGCCTTACATCACAAATGCTCCTTTGGAGGCTTTTATAGCTGCAAAGTGGGGTCATCTCTATATTAATGCCAACAAGCTGATATAGGTGTGATGGTCATGCGTCCACATGCTTTTGGTCATACGGTGTATTTGGACTCATTTTGGTGATGCACAAACTGTGGGGGGGGGTTTGGTGTGTGTTACCTATTAATATTTGTTAGCAATATATTACAGTATTAATAAAGTAATTAAGACTTTGAAATGTAGTGCTATCAACATAGGAGGGAAATAAGAAAAATGTTCTTGATGACTGGGACATCCCATTTATCACTTTGGTTATAAGAGCACTTTTAATATTACAAGCGTACTTTTAATGCACAACCTTCATTGATATTATAGTGACAGTCTGGTCTTGAGCTGCCTCTGCCCTATATCTTCATATAGTAACTGCTGACTGCGAAGGTGATTTTACAGCACAGTGTACTTCAGTCAAAGTTCTTTGATACAAGGACCTGCATTATAAAGCATCCTTTCTATGTTTAATTACGGACAGTTTCAACCTAAGCCCGTTAGAGCAGGGGTTGTTTAAACATAGCTTAATCTTCTTATACTGAAACCCTCCCATAATCTAAAAGCTTTTCTGAAAAGTTATTAAAATACGTATTGTTAACTGATAGAAGTACATTTCAGATGCCTAACTAAAAAGAGATTTAAAGTAAGAACTGGAGGTCTAAAACCGTACAGATACTTTCTTGTTTCCTGCATCCTGTTGAAGAACATATAGCTATAGTCAACATGTAAAAATGTAGATGAGAACTGAGAGCCTCTTTGGCTTCAGTTGTTTTATGTTGTGAGTTTTTCCATCTTAAGTCAGTAGAAGGTCAGTATACCTTATCAGTAATTAATGCTCAGTTCTTGAATAAACTCAATGAAGTGGGTCCCAACCCTAGAAGAGGTCGTCTAGCCACACTAACAGTGCAGGATTTTAAAATGTTATAAGGAGATTCAGAAAACCTGGACCATTGGTTTGCCACTACTAATTATGTTTTTTTTTCTTCTTTGTGATTTTTAACCTTTAAATGTTATTTTTATGATCCATTCCTAAGCTAAGCTTTTTTTTCTTTATTATAACATATGTAGTATAAAATCACTGCTTAAAATGCTCGGTTTGGTCTTTTATTATGGCTAAAAGAAAAAGTTATGCTTACAAAATTATTAAACTTACAATGTTAAAAGCAAACTAATATTTTCTAGTTAGAGCAGTAAAGACATTACATTGATGTCTAGTGGAACAATAAGAAAGATACTTTATGAAGGATAAAACAAATTAGATATCCGGTTATCGTTAAGGTAGATGCTAAAGATGATTACATTACAACACATTTTAACCCCTTAATTACCAGGACTATTTTATACAACAGAACCAATTTTTGTGTTTCTTCAACCATTATTTCTTTTTTTCCTCTTTTAGTGTACTCACACGTTATATTTTTTGGAGCAAGCAGGACTTTTTGTTAAAAAAACAAACAAAAAAAACACACAAACATACAAATGTAAGACATTATTTTTTATGAATAAGATTTTTTTTAAAAAGCTCTACATAAGACTAATTCCGCACAAACTAAGCACCACATTAATATTATTTAAAATGTACAAATAAAAAAAAAATTGCCCCTTAGAAAAAAACAATAACACTTAAAATAGTATTTTTTTAATCGTGGATCTTGGGGCCCAGGGAATCACAGTTTTTTGGGGTTTTTTGGGGTTTTTTTTTACTGTTCTCTTGTCTGTCTCCAGACAGATCACAGTTCGAAGGAGAGAGGCAGAGAACATAGACAAGCAGTCCCTGCAATTGTCATCTTATGGTATCAGTGCATGTGATTAGCTGTGAAAGTGATCAGCTGCATGAAAATGCAGGGGATCTGCTGTAGATTGACCGCTCTGGTCACGGAGTTTTCAGCAAGAACAGTAAGCCTGCGATGATTGTGACATGGAACTGTTTTTAACCAATGAAATAACAGGTTACGTCATTGGTCCTGTAGGGACATCTTATGACGTACCTGCAGTGGTCGCTAAGGGGTTTAACAGGTAAAGTGAAAAGGTTGGTTTTATGTTGTAGTTAAATTTGTGAGATTTCTCCATAGTCCCTTCACCCATTTTGTTGGCCTTTCATAATGAATAATGAAGTGAGGGATTTGAAACTACAACTCTCATGCAAACTCTCCTTGCATCTCTCCCTTTTAGTGAACAATATGTCTTAAGTGAATAAGCAAAGGGACCTACTCCCCTGGCTTGTGGGGCTTTTGTCTCAAATATAATTTGATATATTCATTTGGTATAAAATATATAGATTAAATATGTTCTGTCCCAAATTTAACTGTTTTGTCACTTTATTTACTGAACTAGACTGTAACTACTTTACTCATAAGGTGTGGTTTATGATCTTGCAGACAGTTTATCACATAAAACCAGGTGTCATGTATGTTTTCCTTACCATTATGTAGTGTTAATATTATATACTACCTCCCCACGGCATCGCAAGCTGCAAAATGGTAGTCTGTTTTACTATTTAAGTCACCTATTCAGATTCCTATAGACCAGCCAGCACTCAACGTCTTGTCTCGTGTTTTGTGTATATAGACACATGCAGACATATATCGAGAGTCTCCAGTAGGTATCCAATATGATTGCAATCCCTGCTTATCCATCCACAATTGTTTGGGGTCAAAACAGTGGCAAAATACCAAGTTAGCGATCCCATGCGAAGTGAATGGCAGCTCCTCTCAGGACAATTGGCAGTGCTTCCCAGGAATATTCCTTCGAGGATTACTTAACCTTTCAATTTGGACGGCACAAAGCCAAGCTGATTAATGAACTTTCTGATGGCTGTAGATAAGCGGCTTCTATCCATTTATTCCCTCGGAAAATGATTCCTTTTTGCTATCCCATACAGCTTTAATCTATATCATAAATTGTGGCGAATAGATTAAAAACACGCAGCCTTGTGTGCACACCCACAGCTAAAGTGTTTATCTAGAGGCAAACTAAAGGAGTTAAATTAAAACTGAACACAATGACGGTGGCCTTTACAGCCTTACATGTTATATATATATATATATAGATATATATATAGATATAGATAGATGCAGTGTGTATAGTTTGAAGAGGCTTGCTTAATAATGAATGCTTCTGGTCCACAGGCTTCTGTTGGCTCCTATTATCCAAAGGGGAAAAATGAGTTATGTTATCTGGATGAGTGCAGACACATATGCATCTTCTTTTCTCACTGCATGGGTAGACAAGGTCGATAGCATTACAAGGTATTTGTGGCAGTGCTTGTTTCAGTTTCCAGAGCTGCCAGTTTTCAGCTGGATTTGAATTACAAAAGAAGAAGCTGGCATGAAAATTGAAAGGGGTTTTATCGGCTAGTGTGGAACCTCGTAGCACATTGCTTATTTATGCAGTCCATCTGCGGCAAGGAGTGTAGAAAAAGCAATACATTTAAGAGAGAGAGAGCGAGCAAAAAGAAAGAGACCGAGAGGAAAAAATGTCTAAAACTGTAAATCTGGGGAAATTTTAGTTGGCGCATAAAAAAATATCTGTGGTGGTGTGTCTGCTTGTGAAGTGATATCATTTAGAAGAGCACATTGCTGTAAAAGAAGCATTTTTGTTAGTGTTGTATTGTGTGTTACTAGGACTCTATAGGTATCATCCCCTGGGATTAAAAGGAAGCTTGTTGCTAACTCACTCTAAAATTAAAATAGAAGCACGATACGTGTGCTCAGAACTACGCAGGCAGACTGCAGGAGTTTAATGCTCTGCCTCCATTTGAATAACATTACTTTTTTGCATCCCGTATAAAATTAGCCATGGACCAGTGGATAAAAGTCACCACCTTTGGAGAAAATTGGGATGCGTTTTAAGCCATGAAGATTTTGGAGCTCCTAATTTAAATTTATTCCTCGAGTGGATTGTTGCTATCACACTATCTTGCATATATTATTCATTGTTCTGTGTGTGTGGAAGGCAATTTTTTTTTGTTCCTCTAAGAGAAACTCTTTGTTAATATTTTAGCATCTCCTTTATTGGAACTGAAAGCTGTGTTTTTTGTTTGTTTTATTCCTGTGTCCTTCTCCTTGATGATATTGAAGCTACCTTAAAGACAGAATGAACAATACAGATTTAAAGCCACTGTGTTTGAACTTGGATTGGTGAAAAATCAGTGCTTTTTTATAATAATTACAAATAAACCAATCCCGTTCCCGGGATCAAAAAATACCCTTATTATAACCCCACCCTAAAACATAACTTTTATTAATATGTTTATTAAAAGGTATAACCAAAAAAAGATTTTTAAAAACACCAGTGTCACCAGTCCTACCATGAAAGGTATACCTCACTGTAACATAAGCTGTGTAACACTAATATTAGGTCATATACTGTTGGTGGCTGCCGTCCTAACAACAGAAATAATTCAATTATGACCAGTGACAGAGGCTAATTAAAAACTCAGACAAGTAGCCCCCCTGACATGTTTCGCTCCTCAGAGCTTCATCAGAGGTCTGGGCTAATGGCTTCCAAAATGGAGACTGTTTGGCCTTATATCTCCTTTGTTAGTGACATCACGGATTCGGGGAGGGAACAATCATATCCAATGGTTACCGATGTATTAGATGTGTTGCCAGATCCAGCCAATTGCTTTAAAGGTGACTAAGCATGACATCACCCACATAGTCCAATAGAATTCCACATACATGATGGGCAGTGGTTCTCTCCAATTCCCAAAGGTGAGCAGTCAAAGAAATTGACTGACAGTTATTCTCACCAATCATTGATGTTCCTTTCCACTCAGAACCACTCCTATTACTACATCTCCTACCCATTGTAATTCTTATTATTCACATTACACCCGGTTCACCAATGCAAATTGCTGGGCAGCACAGTGGCTCAGTGGCCTATACCGTTGCCCTGCAGCACTGGGGTCCAGGGTTCAAATCCCACCAAGGACACCAAAATCCATCAAGGCACCATACCCAAAAACACCAGTGCAAATTTACATCATTTTGGCATATTTACCGTACATAGTTATACGCATCACAATTGAATAATTCCCTTCCCAAATATCCCTATCACAATGTAAGTCTCCATAATATAGTCATACCTCCATATAAAGTAAGTAAATCATTATCAGATAATCAATATTACAAATCAGAGTCCTATTATTCAGAATCTACAAATAGGCTGAGAAGGAGAAACTTTCATTTAAACCTAGAGGACTCAAACTTTTGAGTCTATAGATCCACCTGGCTTCCTCTTTTAATAGTAATCGATCCAGATTCCCTTTTCGTGGACCAAGTTTAAGTTTAGAGATACCCCAAGATCTCCACCATGGAAAAAATTAACATGACGGGCCAAAGATGTTTCTTCTTTCCTCCTAATCGTGCCCAGATGTTGGGATATACGTCTACGGAACTCCTGGATGGTTTTCCCTATGTACAATTTTACATTTAGCAGCATATACAATTCCCTTACTTTTACAATTTATGAATTGTCTGACTTCATAATTCCTGCCATCCACGGGATTCCGAAATGTTTTTACAGTAGGTAGATATTTGCAAAAGCTACAGTTCCCACATGAATGTGAACCAACCAGTTGGGATTTCAACCACGTTCCTTTCTCTTTTTTATCAGTCATAAAATGACTATGTACAAGCATGTCTTTAAGATTAGGGCCACGTCTATATGTAATCATTGGTCTATTTCCGATTACATCTTTTAGGTCTGGATCAATGGTCAGTAATCTCCAGTGCCTCTTAAAAATCATTGACACCTCAGTAGAGTAGCAGTCATAAGTTCCAATGCACCGTATCACTTGTGGGGAACCATTGTCTACCTTGTCTTCATGGAGTGCCCGATCTCTGCTGGTATTTTTTGCCCTTCTAAACGCTTTCTTTAAACAGTTGATGGGGTATCCCTTAGCCATGAATCTAGACTTTAAATTCTCACATTCCTTCCGGAAAGTGGATTCCTCAGAGCAGTTTCTCCGTGCTCTGAGGTATTGTCCTACAGGTATTCCTCTTCGTAGTGGTTCTGGATGACAACTAGTCCAATGGAGCAGATTATTGGTAGAAGTGGGTTTTCTATAGATGTCAGTCTGTATTTTCAGACTGTCGTCTATATAGATAGTCATGTCAAGGAAATTGATCTTTCTTGTCTGAAGTTCATGCGTGAACTTCATCTCGATGGTATTATTATTAAGAATATCAACAAAATCCAAAAAAAGTGCAGGATCCCCATCCCAAAAAATCTAAATGTCGTCAATGTACCGCCCCCAGAATAAAATGTGACTAGTGTAAAATAATAAATCATCATTAAAAACGTGCTTGTGCTCCCACCACCCAAAAATAAATAAATTTGCATAAATGGGCGCACATGTGCTCCCCATGGCGGTACCCCTAATCTGGTGATAAAAGGTGGAAACAAACAAGAAAAAATTGTGCGTGAGTACAAACCGTAGTAATGTGAGGACAAAAGAATTATGTTCCCCAAAGATAATACTTTTAGTGTTCAAATAACTCTTCACTGCTTGAATCCCTAAATCGTGCTGGATATTAGTGTACAAAGATTCTACATCAAGACTTGCCAAAAGTAATTTTCTTCACCGTATCTTTGGTATCCCGTAAAAATGAAGGTAAAGTGTTCACAAAAGAAGAAAGGATCTTGTCAACATAAATACTGGCCCCTTGTGTCAGGCTTTCATTGACCGACACAATAGGCCTCCCTTTCATCGGAAAAGTGTTCTCATGCACTTTTGGGAGTGCATAAAATGTGGCCAAAGTAGGTGATAAATTTAGAATAAATTTATACTCATCAGTAGAAATCAGTTTCATTGACATAGCATCATCTAGGATACCCCTTAACTCCTGCAGAAAATCGACGGTAGGATTATTGGGCAAGACAGTATATGTATCAGAATCATCCAGCAGATTCTTAACCATAGAAACATAATCGGACTTTTCCATGAGGACAATATTGCCCCCTTTATCACTTGGTTTTACAACCACAATATCCAGACTTCTTAGCTCGTCCAAAGCTGATTGTTCACCAATAGTCAGATTTGAATGAATCCTATCCTTCCTGGGGTGTAGCTTCTTAATATCCTCCATGACAAGAGTCACGAAAGTCTCAACATTAGGATACTGTGAGATACTTGGTGTAAATTGTGACCGCGGTTTTAAATTTGTTTGGGATGTCAATGGAACCAATTCAGTCCCCTCATTCTCTCTCGAGGCTATCCAGAACCCCAATCGCTTCTGATTCTCTGTCCCTTAAAAATCTAATATCTTGTTCTCTGTTGTTATGCCACTTATGTAGGGCCAGTTTTCTGGCAAATAGATGAATATCTTTTGCCCACATAAACTCATCAAATTTAGGAACCGGAGTATAATAATGTATCAATTCATGGACATTTGAGTAAAAAAGTCTAAATAATAAAAAACTCAGACACACACACACACACACATTCATTTTATATATTGCCAGTATTTGAGAGGCCCATCCAGACCCCTACCTTTTGGGAGATCTGCTGTGGGTCCTCTTTATCTTCCAGCGTTTTACTTTTTGTGCTGATGCCAGGGCCGGAGTGACGTCATCACTCGGCTCCCGGCATCAGAGAGGGCGCGAGAGAGCTGTGCAGGGGAAGACTGTGCAGCTCTAGTATTTGTCGGCGTATAACACGCAGGTAGGGTTTCAGCTTCATATTTTATTTTAAAAAGTGCCTGTTATACGCTGATAAATATGGTAAATGTCTGAAGGCGATATATAGATTGTTCCTAAATATTTAGCTATTTAATTTTGGATTTTTTATCTGTTGGTTCGAAAGTGTTCTCTGCAATATTGATTTCAAGCTATTCATCTGATGAAAGCTGTCATCCCAGTAAAAGTCACTATTTACCTACTGCTGTAAACAGCAGTAAACAACAGTTATTGCCGTTAAAGCTAATGGAACCGCTCTGAGGCTTATGCAGTTTGATTAGAACACTTGTGCTGTAAAGCATAAATAAGTTGTTCTTTCTGTCCAATCACACTCCAGCTGCTTTTGGACTACAATTCCATAATCCTGGTTTTAGTGGCATACCTGCCAGAGAACTCTGGGAGAAGCGCCAGTTCTCCGGGTCAACACCAGAATCCTCTGGGTTACGTTAGCAGGGTCCTAACATGTTCCACCCCCCCCCCATTTCCCCTTTAAACGGGGATGTTTCGCATGATGTCATCAGAAACGCCCACCGAGGACAGTGGGAACACGTTCCACAAGGGTAGGCTCCAGGTAGCCGGAGCCCTCAAGTTCCCAGGTATGCTCAGAGCTAAAGAGGTTTAATATGTACTGTGCAAAGGTGCAAGTCAAGTTTTAGTCCAGAGCATCTGTTGCCATTTTTGCACACCCCAGTTCCTGTGTTTTTATGAATAGTTGAGTCACTTGGCCTTGTTTCCACATCGGAGGTATGACATTTTGGGCGCAAATCTTTCATGAAGACCACTTCTGACCAGACTTCTCAGCATTGCCAGTTTCTTTGTGCTTCTTCCAAAGAAGCTGGGCAAGACACCTGGAAACCCCTGTCTCCCTTGAAATATCTATTTTTTTAAAAGCATTCTTACTTTACAGCATTTCTTCACACCTGCCTAAATATTTTGCCCTACCATCAATAAATTGGAGGCTCCTCAATCTAGCATTGTGGCCTGTGTGCACTTGATGCATACGGCACTCCTATTTAGGGAAATGCCGACCCAATTTTCCATCCCAGTCCAATTCTGGTTAATAAGATGCGTATAGGTATTGACAGTTATGTATGCATCGTCTCTTGCAACACATCACCCTTGTCCAAATAATGGTTAAACTTTGGGAGCTCCGCTGACTTTCCATTTCTTTTACTGTATAATCATGTGCTTTGAATGAATCACTTTAAGAGTATATTCCAAAATTAGGCATGCAGGGTAGCACCTGATGTCTGTTCATTAGAGGATGCAGGGAAAACTCTCAGAGCTGTTACTTTCACAGTCTTATTTCACAGTCAGTACATCTGTAAGTGGACATTTTATTTATATTATGGTTTTCGAACCATTCCTTTTACAAGCACTACTTGTAATTAGTGAGTGATTACAAGACGTTCTGCAAAAATGTTGAATTGAAATGGCATTTTAGGGATAAATGGTGGTTATGTTCTTTAGGGTTATTTTTAGAATTGTTACATACACACCCATCTCAACATGTATGGGAGTCAATCGTCCTGGCAGGGAAAGGGGTGGTGGAGGACTGGTGGGAGCTAATCAGTGGCAGGCAGTTAGCCACCTGTGGAAGACCCCTGTTTTATACCCTGCAAATACTTAAGGGACAGTACCATCAAAAAAAAAATGTTATCATTCGACAGTTTATTTTATTATGTAATTCTCACAAATATAAAATTAAAGCAGCCACTAAGTGCAACACGTTAAGGGTCATAGCCTCACTGCTCCATTATGGGGAGAGAGTTGTCATTCTACTCGATGACCAGGGTACCCGATGCACAACTTATAACCAGCCTACTAACACTACATAAACCCGTGCCTAACAGCTTCCAGAGTATCCCTTCCTCTAGGCATCCTTCTGAGGTGAAGCAGCGGGATATGACTTAATGTCCCCTTACTCCTCACTGAATATAAGCAGGGAAAGACCAATCTCAAAGCAAGACCTGGTGGCACTTCCCTGAATCAGGCTTAGGACAACAACCCTCAAAAATACACCATTGCTCTACATGCTGCTGTCTTGTGATATTTAGGTGCCTCATTGCCTACCGCAAACCTTGATTTGTGTCTCTGGGTAGCTGAAACTGAATAATTGAGGATTGCATAGATTCCCACCCAGTGTTTTTAAAAAAGAAAGTGTGTTTTATTTCTAGCGCTATCTTTGGTAAAAGAAAATTATACTTTAAATGAGATCTTATCGAAAATAACGTACCATACACCAAGACAAAAAAAATTCTTTAGTTTTCCCATTTGGTAGTTCTTGCAAAAAATAAAAAGAATACGTTTTGCAAACGTAGTAAGTAGTGTGTTCAGTGGATACTGTGGTTTGTCACTGACTAATGAAGTATTGCTGCTGGCACCTAACTTTTGTATTATCTAATCACTATATCATGCTTTCCTGAGTCGATAAAATTAAGTTAACTCCTAAAAATGTTTGTCTGTCTCCTAAATTTGACATTTGTACAGTTATGATGAAAAACACATATTAGTACCTCTGTCAGTAGGTTTTCATGTGTTAATTTGTGAATTCGCACACTAAGCGTAAAATATTCGACTATAGTGTGTTATAGAACATTTGTTCGGAAGTCTGCATATGATGGCATTTGCCTACTGTACAGTCGAGTGAAAAAGAAAGTACACCTTCTTGGAATTCTATGGTTTTACATACCAGGACATTATAGCAATCATCTGTTCCTTAGCCGGTCTAAAAATTAGGTAAATACAACCTCAAATGAACAACAAAACATGACATATTACAATGTGTCATGATTTATTCAACAAAAATAAAGCCAAAAGGGAAAAGCCATGTGTGAAAAACTAACTACACCCTTACTGCTTCCATAGGAATTAAGATGCTAAGTACCAGACAGGTGCTGCTAATCAAATGCCCTTTATTAATTGATTATCAGCAAGTGTGATCACCTCTATAAAAGCCAAAGTTTTAGCAGTTTGCTGGTCTGGGGCATTCAGGTGTTTAATACAATGCCAGGGAGGAAAGACATCAGCAGTGATATTAGAGAAGTACTTTTTGCTGCCCATCAATCTGGGCAAGGGTTATAAAGTTTCCAAACAATTTAAAGTCCATCATTCTACAGTGAGTAAGATTATTTAAAAGTGGAAAACATTCAAAATGGTTGCCAGGAGAAAAGTTGCACAATGTCCTTTGGACAGACGAAACCAAAGTGGAGATGTTTTGCCTCATGCCAGCTGTCAAGCACAGTGGTGGAGGGGTGATGAGTTAGGCTTGTTTTGCAGCCACAGGGCCTTGGCGCTTTGCAGTCATTGAGTCTACCGTAAATTCTTCTGTATACCAAAGTATTCTAGAGTCAAATATGAGGCCATCTGTCCTACAGCTAAAGCTTGACCAAAATTAGGTCATGCAACAGGACAATGATCCCAGGCACACCAGCAAATCTACAACAGAATGACTGAAAAAGAAAAGAATTGTGTTGCAATGGCCCAGTCAAAGTCCAGACTTCAACGTGATAGAAATGCTGTGGCGGTACCTAAAGAGAACTGTGCATAAACAAATGCCCACGAACATCAAAGAATTGAAGCAACCTTCTAAAGAAGAATGGGCCACAATTCTTCCACAATTATGTGAAAGGCTGGTAAAGCCATACAGAAAATGATTACTTATTTATTGCTGCTAAAGGTGCTTCTACGAGCTATTGAATCATAAAGTGTTTTTTACACATGGCTTCTCCATTTTGGCTCACTGTTTTGTTGAATAAATCATGACACAGTGTAATATGTCATGTGTTGTTGATCATCTGAGGATGTATTTATCTAAGTTTTACACCTGCTAAGGAACAGATGATTATGTCTTGAGATGTAAAACCATAGAATTCAAAGAGGGTGTACTTTCTTTTTCACACAACTGTATATGTCTATTCGAAATAGTCACTGAAGAGCTTGGTCTTCAAATCATGTTGCCATTCATTAATATTTTCACAGTAATCATTGCTGGTTTAAAGTCTCTGGAAATGGCAGTTTGTTCAGATAAGGAACAGTTCAAGCTGCCCAGTGCATTCATTTGCATGTAATATTATCAAAAGTCAAACCTCCATGAGGCAGTGTGCTGGCCTTCTCTCTCCTGGTCTTTGTCATGCTGATTCCTCGTAGCGAAGGCCAGTTTCGAGATAATGATTAAGTGTTTTAATGGCATTCATTCATTCCTTACTAACTGCTCAAGCAGAAAAAAGGTTTATGTAAAACGACATTAAAGAAAAAAAATGATTTGTAATCTCGGCATCAGCAGCACTTTCAGGACATTAGGACCTAAATCCTTGGCGTGGTAGGCTTTATCTTATGATATTTACTGAGTTCACTGATGCATGAAAGGGTTTCAGCTATAAAAGCAGATTGGGTGGGCTTCTTATAGGTAATGCTATCTAACAGGTTATTATTGTCTATATATTGATAGTAAAGTAATCTTCAAGATATCAGCCAGCAAATATATATTATTTGCATGTCACAAAACGAAGAAGTGATTTATCCATTGCCCATGATGCAATTGTTTTAAGTTCATAATTTTTTTATACTTTATGGAGGTCTTCACATTCTTGGGAATGTTTTACAGTAAATTCAGTATGTTGAAGAGATGTTGTAGGTCAGAAATTGCCATCTTCTTAGTCTTCACTAAGAGGTTGTATACCCTTGAGATCCTGTCATAGGTTTAACAGAAGAGATATGAGTCCTAACTTACATACTTTGTTTCTATGCTAAAACTAAATGCCTGGGCTTCCAAACTAACCATCCGTAATAAGAGAATAGGCTTTATATACCTCACTCAATTAACCCTTAATATGAGCTCATACCAAAAAGAGGGGAGCTTTTCTCCTCCTGTCAGTGCACCCTTTTTTCTTTTCATTTTGTGTGCTTTAGAAAATGGTTGGTAGCTACTAGATAAATGGTCTTACAAAGACTATGTATACATTCCTTATTTTCTGGTGAGCAGCAAGATGGATTTTTGTAGGGGTGCACTTGGCCGAAACCGAAAATGACTTCCCACCACATTTAGAAAAATAAATAAATAACCACACTTTTATTAAAAGTAACACACCAGGACAGGCGCTGCCACACGAACGCCCAGACACACATACCAGAACAAGCTCTGCCACACCAACACCCACACACACCAGGACAGGTTCTGCCACACCGACACCCAGACACACACACCAGGACAGGCTCTGCCACACCGACACCCAGACACATACCAGAACAGGTTCTGCCACACCGACACCCCAACACACACACACACCAGGACAGGCTTTGCCACACCGACACCCCAACACACACACAAACACACACACACCAGGACAGGCTCTGCCACACCGACACACACACACACCAAGACAGGCTCTGCCACACCAACACCCAAACACACACACCAGGACAGGCTCTGCCACACCGACACCCAGACACACATACCAGGACGGGCTCTGCCACACCGACAACCAAACACACACACACCAGGACAGGCTCTGCCACACCGACACGCAGACACACATACCAGGACGGGCTCTGCCACACCGGCACCCAAACACACACACCAGGACAGGCTCTGCCACACCGACACCCAAATACACACACACCAGGACAGTCTCTGCCACACGGACACCCAAACACACACACACCAGGACAGGCTCTGCCAGACCGGCACATGCATCAGGACAAGTTAAGCTACACAAAGCATAAAAAAATGCTTTTCACATTGCTGTGTGTTTTCTCCCTAGTGTATTGACGCCCCAGCCAGGCCCCCTTTAGTTTTAATGTACCCCCCCCACACACACACACACATAAACCCTTGTGTATTGTCCCATGTGTATTTGTGCCCCTAGCCAGCCCACTTCTCCGACATGTTCTACCTGTCACTGAGCAGCGTTGTACAGGCACACCGGCCGTTTAAAAAAAATCATAAAGCGGGTGGCAGAGACAGTCTTACCGCCTCTTTAAAGCTCACAATCTCACGGTTTCCCGGTGGGCCAGTGTGGCCCTGGGTAGATTATTTTCAGCTGTTTATTATTTCAGCATTTTGCCGATAATGCTGATATTTCGGTGCATCCCTAATTTTTTTTTATTGAGTTGAATGATAATGCCCCAGTTGAACCCGATCCGTAAGGACTTCAGTGGGAAGATCAAACCCTCCTGCAGGCTTCAGAAGATTTGGGCATCTAGTTATATCCACTCTGGTGCCTCCTGGAGCACAAATGGGCAGCCTGACTCCTTCACCCGTGTATATAGAAGCACCAGCACATTGAGCTTCAATAAAAAGTCAGTAGGAAAAAGTAAGTGAACCCTTGTCCATATAGAATACATAATTCAAACATTCACAGTATGGGTTGGAAAAAGAATGTGAACCTCTTGGCTAATCACTTCAACAAAAGCTATTGGAGTCAGGAGTTAGGAGTTAGAAGTCCAATGATTGGAGTTGTGTTTTAGAGCTACTCTGACATCAAAAAATACTCAAACATTTGCTATTCTCAAGAAGCATCTTTTTTTGTCCCACAAAAATTACATCTCAGAAGATCTATAATCAATAATTATTGATTTTCATCAAGCTGGAAAGGGTTACGAAGTAATCTCAAAGAGCTTACATGTTCATCAGTTCACAGACAAATTGTTTATAAATGGATACAATTTAAAACTGGGGCGATTTCCCCTGTAAGTGGGGACCCAGCCACGATTACTCCAAGGACATAATGTAGAATGCTCAATGAAGTAAAAAAAAAAAAAAAAAAAAAAGAACCCTAGATTAACAGCTAGAGGCATGAAAGAATTTTTGGTCCTGGTAAACAACTCTTTTCATGAGCATACCATACCCAAAACATTGAACAGTCATGGAGTCCATGGCAGGACACCATTAAAAGCGATCATGCAGCGTTAACCCCTTCAATGCCGCGATTGTGAATGACACGATCACGGCATTGCAGGGGTTAATATTTGTCCCCACAATCAGTCAATGCTGTGCTGTGGAGGCAAGTGACCATGCTTAAATAACTATAGTTCGCATACTGAGAGGCAGAACACCACTTCCTGCCCTGGAAAAGTGAATTCTTATGGTTTAATATGGTTTGCTGTTTTTCTCCTTGACTTGATTCAAGGTTTCAGCTGGGGCTTTTAGTCCCTGTAGCTCATGCATTTTATTTACCGTTCTGTTTAAGTGTTGTGGAGGTATTTGGTTTAAAAGTAAGTGATTTTTCCATCTCACTGAAGCTGACATCTGTGGTAGAACAGGCACAATTTGTTTCCTTTCTACTTACCCCATCATTACAAAAGCTGGCAGAAGAGATCAGCATCTTCCAAATTTAAGAGATAACCTAATGCGGAGGAATAATGATGCAAATCATAGTATATGCATAAAATGGATTTCTAATCAATGTGTTTTCATTTTTTTAATTTATAAACTGCATTATATAGATTTATTAAGTACAATGATTTTTATGACAGATCTATGTTAAGAATTAATAAAATATTTTAGGACAGTAACATATAAGCATTTTTCAGGCTAAGACTCCTTATGCTTTTTAGGTAAAACCAGGACCTATCAAGAAATCAAAGCTGAAGTCTGGACAAAAGGATCTTGTATTCTGTTGCAATTGTGCCAGGAAAGGCCACTGCAGCTATGTGAGTTCAAAGCATATATATGATTTCTTATCCACTTTCCAAATATTTACAGTTATTTATATTTAATGTATTGCAGCCCTTATGTACACATATAGATTTATATTTTGTTGGTGGTATAGCTGTAAATATTTGATGGAATTTGTTTTAACTACTGCAACTCTAGATTATCTTTATATATGCATTCAGTAAAATTTCTCCCAGTTGTGCTGTTGTAGACATTCCAATAAGATGTAGAACAGAACCATGTGCTTTCCTGATCTGTAAAGTGTACCAATGTGATTCTGGTACAAAATGTGACATGGTCTTATCGACATAGCAACTGGTTGAATTATGCATTTGCTTATGGTGATAAGACATGTTTGCACATGACCCCCATTGTGCACCGGTGTGATTTTACAAAATGCATTATCATAGAGTGCAATACAAGTATAAGAAAGAAGCAAAGGATTTGTATCTGTCATCAATCATATCATTTGCTTTGCTCCTTGATCCACTGTCTATCAAGTTCTAATTGTGTAGCATGGTTTTAATGAGCACAACTGGCTCAGTCAGTATATCATTGTTGTGTCAAGAGTGGCCGCAGTATCAAATGAACCTCTATATCTAAAGATGTCACATCCCTGCACCGTTGGCTGTTGGACTTTGAGATGCATGGAGTTAGTTCCAGTTTATGAATTGTGATAAAACTATGTTTGCAATTTGGCAGGAATGCTCAGAAAAGCGGATGTACAATGGAACCTTTCCCACCTGTCAACTTGTATTTAGCTATGATCGGGATCACGATATTTTGAAAAGAAACGCGAGGGCAAAAAATAAGATTAAAGGTACTGATTTTTTTGTTTTTCGTTTTTTAATATATAACTGTTGAGTTGACTAGTGGAATATTTTTTTTTTGTATTTTATGTTTTAAAGTGCATATGTAGTAAATAGTGAATAATAAGCGCTCTTCAGTCCTGTCATTTTTACCATATGTTTGTTAAAGCATGATTCCCCTTTTCCATAGTTGAAAAACAAGTAGGGTCTTATTTTAAAATAATATAAGTATATACAACATAATAATTACTAGACTTATGCATTCGTATTCGGGCGAACATGAAAACTAACACGAGGGGTGCGTTTTCGTTGTTCAGCCAGAATACCGAACATACGAACATGGCGGCAGCAAAATGTAGACGAAGACACACAACACGAAGAATGTTCTGAAAAACACCCCTCCTCTTAGAGATCTGACTACAAGACTTAGATCCAGATCCCCCGCAGCGCTGCAGGGGACCTGGATCCTCCTGTCTGCTGCTGACTGGGCTTCTATCATGGAGCACCGGTGTGACATGACCTTCCGGTGCTCCAAAAAATACTCAAAAACATATAATGTTGCAGTTATATAATGAGAAAACAAATCTGAATGTTTATTCATATTCTGTATAATCTATTTAACCTATATGTTATTATTTTTATGTATGTTTATATAAATATATATATACATATCTTTTCTGCAGAGCTTCGAGATGTTGGCCTCTTGCCGTTTGAAATAATGAAACCCTACAAGGACAAGGAACATATGCCACCATCTAAAAAAATGAAGAAAAAACATCTCAAAGAGTCCAGACGTCTGCAAAGAGAACAACAACAAAAACATACCTCGAAAAAAAAGGCATTTTTAGATATAGTAAAAGAGAGGAAGCTTAATAAAAAAAAGAATATCCTACATAGTCAAGAGGCAGATCAGGACTTCCCTAGAGGAAATTCAGTGAAGTCTGTTAAGGGCAAAAGAAAACATTTTGATACATTTTCCGACAAGTTATTCAGCGAATCCAAGAAAAGTAAGTCAGCAGATGAGCTTTTTAAGTCACACAAAAGGTTCAGACAGAGGAAGAAGAAAGGCAACCAAAGCACCATAGATGACAGTTTACTTATAATTAAACAAAGGAAGAAGAAATCAAAAAGGAATGTTGACTAGGAACAGTATGCTTACCAAGCCTTAAAGGTTATATATGTATACCAGATCTACTGTGCTAAGGACCGCTTACATTGAAACATCGATTATTGTACTGCTGGTGGGAAGCATACAATTTGAATGCTATTAAATTAAAAGGACCTACAGGTTGTTTTTTAATGTTGGACACAAAGTGCCTGTCCTTCGCAATTGGACAGTAGCGCTTTAGCACAATGAAAGCTGCCTCAGGTTTTTAGGCACAGTCATGTTTATCTCTCATGAAGAAGACGAGTGTACAAAATCCTGATATGCCAAACAAGTGCATCTTTCTACCTACGTTTTTGGGGCATTCCCTAATAAAAGAGAGGTCATTTGACTGGTTTTGTTATTATATTGTATTGGGTGTGAAGTGATTTAATCAGTATTATATTTATTCAGTAGCATGCAGTGAGCTTTACTTCTAAATATTATTGTTTGTGCATTTTTGGGGGGGTTGCTAGGAGACAAAAAAGGTAGTAAACAGTCGATAATGAGACAGCGGAAATAGTTACCATCTGGTATAATCAATTACTGGAGAAGATACAGTTATGGACTTTTTCTACTCATTTGGATTTCTTACTTCAAACAGGTTAATAGTAGACATTTCCAAGCATATGCCCCAAGCTGCTATTGGCATTTATTGACATCGGTTATTATCTTTGTCTTATATGTATGTAAGGTAGTTTGCAAAAAAAAATAGTGCATTGTAAGACTGGACCAAAGGAAGAACATACAAAAAACAATATGCATATATAGGAACTTCCCAGCTATCCCTTTTCTGGGGAAATGGCTCTCTGAAGGGGCAGCACTAGTGGGGAACATGGGCATGGTGTTGGCTGAATGTGGATGGTGAGTGGTCACAGCCAAATGCTGCTCCCTTGGAAAAAGAAGAAATGGACATAGAGACTCCTGGTCAGTACCGGAGAGTTCCCAGGTGTTAAAATATGGCTGTTAACAGCATGATCTAAATAGATTGATCTAGGGATCTACTGTATACAACTATCTATACAAAGCTAGGAAAGGGTTCATCACATAACCAGTAAATACATTCTGCAAATCCTTTAGATTCTATATAAATATAATTCTCTAGCGTTAATGTGTAGAGAGAGAGAAAATAAAGACCATTCCAAAGAACATATGGGATTGATCAGATAAACTATTTTAATTCCTACTGTGTCATGAAATTGTTTCAATCACTTGGAATTTGAAACCATTAATACACAAAAACAGCTTTCTCGAGTAAGTCACCTTCCTAAGAAAAACAGTAACACCAAGATGTCTTCCATTGATAAAGCCACATCTCAAGCCCAAGATCTTCGCATGTTTCAGTTTTATAAAAATCCCAAAAATGAGATAAATCTTGCCAGAAGTCCATTTGTGCCAGTTTGAAATTGGGCTGGGGGAACCTGTCTAGCAGAATATGGTGCTATTTTACTTGATGCCAAACCCTGCTAGTGGGAGAGAACGCAAAGGGGTTACACTAGCTGCCATAAAACCAAATAAGTGGTGGATCATTTTGGTGAATAAAAAGCACCAGAAAGCAATCATTGTCTGATTCACTGACGCTTTCAAAAACATTCTGGACATCATTCACTGAGAAACTAACACATTTCTGATCTTAACTTTCTTCTTGTAAAGATCAAGTGTGGTTTCCTTTCAAGTTCTGCTTGTTGGAAGGTTGTGGATGAGATGAGTTAGAATCCTCTGCTGTGCAACATGCCAGGAGCCTAAATGACTGAATGAGTAGGTAGACACTCCTACGGTGACGGGTTTCCCATTAGATTTGGTTAAATTTATATCGCCATGTTTTCTGAGAAAGATTCTGTATTTAGTTGGGGCACTGTTTTACAGATCTCATGGTTTTTATAACACGGTCAACCCCATCAATTTTAAAGCCACAGGCCCCTTGACCTCTGGAAAGCATATTCTTTCTGCAACGGACTTACTGCTCTTCAAATGCACTTTTTCCCCTTCCCCCAAGCAGTTTTTTTTTCTTTTGGGCACTTACCCGGGTCGTTTAGCTCAGACGTCCGCAGAGGGGCATCCCAGTCGGGCAGGCACTCGGAGTTCCTCCTGTGGGCTCCAAGACAGGTTTGGCTCCCATTTGTTGCAGCCTCCTAAGAGTAGCTGCCAAAGACATTAATGGTGTCATGAAGACTCACTGCGTGCAATGATGATGTCACAAGTTCTGGTGCGAAATTCTAATCTTAAAGCCAACTGGTGATGTCTGAAGCAGTATAGTGTTATGTTTGAGTGAATTGAGTGCTCCCTGCCATTGTCTTTTGGTACTGCTCCTCAAGCTAACAGGTATCCTGTTTTATATTATGTTCTGGGCTATTTGTACACTAGGCCTAGTGTATTTTATTAAGGGGTTTTTTTTGTTTGTTTTTTAATATTCCAGCTTGTCAGCCTGTAATGATTCTCTTCTGGAACCTGTTCTTAATCAAACCATTGTGTTCCTCCTGTGATCAGCCCTTGCCTAATGGCAATAGGCGTAAATCCTGTGCAGCTTGTATTACGTCTAATTTACATTCAGCCTTTGCAAGTCCGCTCCAACCCCTCGATTTAGTGGCCTGCCTGTAAAACCTAAATTGAGGACCAAGGCCTTGCTACTCATTATAGCTTGCTCATAATGCTATTTACACAAAACCTGCCACTCCTAACAATGTTTCCGTTGTCCCACATAACTGCCAACTTGACTCTATTCTTTTGCCTTTCCTACATCCTTTTTCCAGTGTCCATAGTCCCATCTTAACCCATCTGTTCAACATATGTCCTTCCACTGGTGTATTCCCACCCTTATTCAAATATACTCTCATCTCTCCCATTTTAAATAAACAACTGGAGCATTTAACCCACAATTGCCTAGTCCACTTTATTTCCTTGCTTGGCCCTTTGCAGTCCAATTTTCATGCACAACACTACTGAGACAACCCTCACCAAAATTACTAATAATCTCGGTGCTAAAACAAGACATTTATAGGCCCTCTATTCACCTCAGTCTACACCTCCCGTCTTTGAAAACTAATCTCTTCTTTGGTTTCACCTACCAATCTCCTAAGAACATAATAATCTTCCTTGCCTCTTTAACTCGCCTTGCATACTTTCTCTGAAATTGCATCCTGTACGGCATGACACTGAAGCTTAACATATCAAAGAATTGGTTACTAGCTAAAGCCTCATCTTCTTCATCCCTGCAGTTGAGAATTCCACAATCTAACTAATAGCCTAGACAATAATGACCATACCTTGGTACTTTCTGAGTTTGTCCCAGGAGAAGCATCCGAATCCTCCTGGTCGCCGGAGCAGGGCCTTGACATGACACACTCAACATGGAGTCCAGAAGTTCCCAGGTATGTTAATGACTATACTGCCTCCTTCACCCTTCATATCCAGTCATCCAACAATTATGGACACCTTCACCTGCAAAACATGTTAATATGTCCTTTTGTAACACAAGACACTAGAATAATATTCTCTTCCCCTCATGATCCAACTTTGTATATTGTTAATTGAAATGGTATTGTTAATTTTCACTCTCCCCTATTTTAATAGCACTACATAATCTTATGACAATAAAATCTAAAAAAATAATGTCTTTTACTACAAAGGATTTATACATACCCCTCCATTACTACTACAGTCCGACCTATTGTTCTGGTAACCCCTTTGCATCAAACACAAAAGTGTAAGTCCTCTAAATTTTGGATCCATGATAGATGTTTTAGGTATTTATTATAACTTAATTTTAATATTGGTTAATTTTCATTCTGTTTCAGCCTCTTTGCACATTAAATACATTTACAACATGGTTCATATTGCATCAAAAGGACAAAGATATTGTTACAGTTATCCGTGTCTTGATTTGTGTTGGTTTGATAGGGTTAAGTCTGATGTAAACTCCCTAATTGCAATTCATCCAAGCTAACACAAAACCTAATAGTTCATTATCAGAAAATTACTGGATGCTTTGTCAACCTTGTATAAGGAAGGCTGGAAAAGATGTGATATTTAATTTGTTATAAATAAACAATAGAACACAAATATACAAAAGCAATGACATGTAAAAGTCTAGTGGGATTAGTTTCAGAACACTCTTAAAAATTATAATATTTAGCAGGTGTCAATTTATGGAACAGCATAAAAGGCAAAGGGGAACTACTCTTAGTTAAAGGCATGTTGTATTTATCTTCATCTTCATTTCTGTT
The DNA here is from genome assembly GCA_029215755.1 of Spea hammondii. Taxonomy (NCBI): domain Eukaryota; kingdom Metazoa; phylum Chordata; class Amphibia; order Anura; family Pelobatidae; genus Spea; species Spea hammondii. Next base: position 94,355,031 of record JARDYJ010000001.1, on the reverse strand, counting down.
ATTATTTGCTACTGTCCTCATCCATTGACACACTTGGTCATGTTCAGTGCTGCTTTAGGTGCTTGGCCATTCAACCCTTAAAAGAACTCCCCAACTTCAATATTATGAGAGGTTTAACCCTAGAGGTTTAACCCTTTAACTTCAACCGCAAGAAGTGAAAGTTTATTAAAATTCAAAGGTCCCAAGATAACAAGATTATCAGTGTTATTCCCTTCACCTGTTAGTGGTCATAACGTTATGGTTGATGGGTGTATATACATTGTTCAAATCAGGTAAGCCCCTCTGACAGGATAAACTTGTCCTTTTATGACCTTATGGACGTACTTTTACATCCACTAAAAATGGTTAAGAGATGCATATAATAGTATGTACAGCCTTTTTTTTGCGATGGCAGGGAATCAGGCTGTCTGAACACACCCTAGACCCTCCTGTTTTAGCGATAGCCAGTATCAGTGGCTCCTTCCTGCCAGCTCTGATAAAATGGCATGATCATTATTACAGTGGATCAGAGAGAGAAGAAGGAGAAATAGTTTTCCTTTTCCAAAACATTAAATAATAATAATAATCTGTTTGCAGCTATAAAAGCTTCCAGATTCATCCAGTAGAGCATTTGTGAGGTCAGGCCTAGATGTTGGACAAGAAGGCCTGGCTCGCAATCCCCGTTCTAGTTCATTCCAAAGGTGTTCAGTGGGGTAGAGGTCAGGGATTTATGCGGGCCAGTTCATTTCTTTCACGCCAAACTCACCCAACCAGGTATTTATGGACCTTGCTTTGTGTAGTCATGCTGGAATAGAAAAGGGTTTTGAAAGCAAAGGGTGGTCACACCAAATATTTTGATTTTAAATTTTGAAAGCATTCTTATGTTACATTATTTTTTCACACCTGCCTAAAATGTTTGCACAGTACCATATATATATATATATATATATATATATATATATATATATAGTAAAAATGGGGGGGGGGCTTGTTTAAAAAAAAATAAAACTATGTAAAATGTGCCCCAAAACGCTATCCCACTTTCTCCCCATCTCTTTTTTTTAACAATAATCGGTCCCCAAAGCTCAAACACCCTACTTGTTCTGTCTTTCCCCAAGTCACTTATACATCTATATTACACACAACACTTATATAGTAACTCACTCATTCACTCTGTCATTTACACAATTCCTTCACACAATTATTTATTCTCTCACTCATTCACACTATTTACCCCCTCTTCCCCCTTCTTACTCTCTACTCTATCTACCCCTTCTCCTCCCCCTACTCACCATCTACCCCCTTAATTTTCTATTATGGTTTAAATCTACTGTCACATAAGAACCATGTGCATTTTGGATTGCGCTCAAAAGCGGCTTAATGAGCGCTGGAAACCAATTCAAAGCAGAAAAACCTTACTTTAACTACCACTTTCTTGAACCGTCCCTGCCCCTGCATTGCACATTATGTTGATCAGCAACGGAAAAGAATGCCGTTTGGATCAACTTTGATCAGGCTGGGGAACACCAGAGCCTCACTTAGTCACTTGCCAACAGGACAAATCAATTCTAACATGCATTTACAAATTCATTGCATATTAAGGGTAAAACATACACCCTGGTTACCAGCTAATACAATGTGTGCCTTAGCTTTGGATGGATTTACATTTCCATTTGAGCACAGTTGCATATACACCCCAATTAATTTCAATGAACAGATGTTAAGTAGCAAAAATACCAGCTGGTATTCTCAGGTGGCACCAATTGAAATGCAAACTGTCCTTGATGTGCTCTTCATCAGCTTGCTTTAACCAGAGTATTCTCGGTTTCTAATACAAGCATATTCTTATATTTATGCAATGCGTTTTAACGTTACTAGGTACCAGGTTCATGGAGCATATCATCTCCAAAGTAAAAGTGTACTGTGCACTGAGCAGAAAAGCCAGTCTACATTCTTACAGAATATTAACTCCCTAGATTATCATCAATATTTATTATCAATGGCAACATATTGATGTACATGGGAACCCCTAGATTTGCCCTGGAGGTTTTGGGTATGGTCAACTGATTACCTGATGTCTAGGCCAGCCCTTTGATCTCTAGGTGGGGCAAGTTGTATTTAGCCCCACCCACTGTTAAACTGGTTCCACCCACTTTGCCATCCCACGTGTTTCTTACTATGTCCCATTGAGGCTACGCCCATTCATTTCAGAGACCCGATGTCCCGGTATATACAGTATCTCACAAAAGCGAGTACACCCCTCACATTTTTGTAAATATTTTATTATATCTTTTCATGTGACAACCCTGAAGAAATGACACTCTGCTACAATGTAAAGTAGTGAGTGTACAGCCTGTATCACAGTGTAAATTTGCTGTCCCCTCAAAATAACTCACAGCCATTATTGTCTAAACCTTGGCAACAAAAGTGAGTACACCCCTAAGTGAAAATGTCCAAATTGGCCCAAAGTGTCAATATTTTGTGAGGCCACCATTATTTTCCAGCACTGCCTTAACCCTCTTGAGCATGGAGTTCACGAGAGCTTCACAGGTTGCCACTGGAGTGCTCTTCCAGTCCTCCATGACGACATCACGGAGCTGGCGGATATTAGAGACCTTGCGCTACCCCACCTTCCGTTTGAGGATGCCTCAGCTTCTTTAGCGAGGCAGTGGTCATCTTGAAGGTGTGTTTGGGGTCGTTATCATGTTGGAATACTGCCCTGCGGCCAAGTCACCAAAGGGAGGGGATCATGCTCTGCTTCAGTATGTCACAGTACATGTTGGCATTCATGGTTCGCTCAATGAACTGTAGCTCTACAGTGCTGGCAGTACTCATGCAGGCCCAGACCATGACACTCCCACCACCACGCATGACTGTAGGCAAGACACACTTCTCTTTGTACTCCTCACCTGGTTGGCGCAACACACGCTTGACACCATCTGAACCAAATACGTTCATCTTGGTCTCATCGGACCACAGGACATAGTTCCAGTAATCCATCTCCTTAGTCTGCTTGTCTTCAGCAAACTGTTTGCGGGCTTTCTTGTGCATCATGTTTAGAAGAGGCTTCCTTCTGGAACGACCAATTTCATGCGGTGTGCGGCGTATGGTCTGAGCACTGACAGGCTGACCCCCTCACCCCTTCAACCTCTGCAGCAATGCTGTCAGCACTCACACGTCTCTTTCCCAAAGACAACCTCTTGATATGACACTGAGCGCGTGCACCCAACTTCTTTGGTCGACCATGGCGAGGCCTGTTCCGGGTGGAACTTGTCCTGTGAAACCGCTGTATGGTCTTGCCAATCTTCATATAGCCTAGGCCATCTTTATGTAGAGCAACAATTCTTTTTTTCAGATACTCAGAGAGTTCTTTGCCATGAGGTGTCATGTATGAGAGAGCGACAGCACCCAATTTAACACACCTGAGACCTTGTAACACTAACAAGTCACATGACACCGGGGAGGGAAAATAGCTAATTGGGCCCGATTTGTACATTATCACTTATGGGTGTACCTTGTTGCCAAGGTTTAGACATTAATGGCTGTGTGTTGAGGGGAGAGAAAATGTTATCCAGGCTGTACACTCACTACTTTACATTGTAGCAGAGTGTCATGTCTTCAGTGTTGTCACATGAAAAGATATAATAAAATATTGACAACAATTGTATTTTACATTAAAATATGAAATCTGGATTTCCGTATGTACAACGCTATAAAGCCCTGATTCACAAGGAAATGCAGACCTCTGTGAACACACAGTGCCTATTGGACACTCATGCCTGTCCAGTACACTGAAGCTGATTTATGCTGAAAAGCATGACATCATTACAGAGTATCATACATCATCACTCCAGGCGGGAAGGACCTGAGCTGCAAATGAGAGCTGCGTATTCACAGAGATCAGAGAACAAGTTTCCTTGTGAATCAGGACTTTATAGCATTTTTTTGTAGGAAACTAGTAAATTTAGTAAATAAGGAGGCAATTACATTTTCACATAGGGCCAGGTAGGTTTGAATAACTTTTTTCTTTCCATGCATCCAAATATGACGTGTTTACTCCAGTTATCTAATATTAAAATTAGTTGGATGATCAGAAACATTTTAAGTCTGACAAATATGCAAAAATAGAAGAAAGCGGGAAGGGGCAAATCATTTTTTCCTTCACTGTATTAATCCACAATACACAGACACGCACACACCTGCAAATACAATATCAGAAAAACATTTTCACTTTATTTATACTAAATGTTGAACTATACATGACGCAAACACATGAATATATAAATGGTATCAAAAGAAAGCTCTATCTGTCCTTGCAAAACAATATATAATTTGTGTGGGTGCAAAAAAATAAAAAAGTAGAATAATAATGGTTACATTTTTGCATAATGTAAAGATGCCAAAAAGCTCTAGGTTTTTGAGTACAAAATATCCTCAGAAAAAAGGAGTTAAGGGTATAATCTCCTATCACTTAACATTTGTTGTGTAAAGTGGGATCTGCATATTGAAAGTGAACTTATTATTTGCTGCTTGTAGCTAAAGGGGGTATGACATATACATACCTGAGAAACTCTCAGGGGTTTTGCCCCAATCTCAGGGTGACGGGGCAGATTCATTTAGTTTTTTTTTTTGTTTGTTTTTTTTACTTTCGTGTATATATATATATATATGTATATAAATATATATATATATTTATTTATTTTTAATTTTTTTTTTTTCTGTTTGACCTTTATTGCAAAGAATAACAAATATCCTGACAATGCTGGTCTAACCTTATTTTTAAAAAAAAGATATTACTCCACAGTGTTTTGTATATATATATATATACCGTATTTTTCGCTCCATAAGACGCAGTTTTTTTCCTCCCAAAGTAGGATGAAAAATCAGCCGCGTCTTATGGAGCGAAGATGCATGCAGGCAGGCAGGCAGGCAGGCAGGGAGGGAGGGGGGGGCAACGATATACCGTATTTATCGGCGTATAACACGCACTTTTTTAACTAAAATCCGGAGCTTAAACCCTACCTGCGTGTTATACGCCGATAAATCCGGGGTCGCAACTGAGGCAGGCGGCGGCGGCCGCCAGCAGAGGAGTCCTGGATTTCTGCCAGTCAGGGGGGCCCAAGGGGTGCCGAGCGGTTGCTGAAGACAACCGCTCGGCAACTCTCGGGCCCCTCTGCCTGACAGATATACAGGAATCCTTTGCTGGCGGCAGCCGCCGCCACCGCCACCGCCGCCTGCCTCAGCGCTTCAACTCCTGTGTTGGAAGCGTTTGTCTCGGGTGCCGGCGCTTTACGCTGGGCGCCGGCATATGACGTCAGACGCCGGCGCTCAGCAGTGAAGCGCCGGCACCCGAGACAAACGCCTCACGCTTCCAACACAGGAGTTTAAGGTAAGTGACCGGGGCGGGGGGGGGGGAGATCCTGAGAAGGGGGGGTTAGGGAGTTAGAGGGGAGATCCTGAGAAGGGGGGGTTAGGGAGTTAGAGGGGAGATACTGAGAAGGGGGGTTAGGGAGGGAGGTCTTACTGTGTGTGTCTTACTGTGTTTGTGTGTGTGTGTCTTACTGTGTGTGTGTCTTACTGTGTGTGTGTGTGTGTCTCACTGTGTCTGTGTGTGTCTTACTGTGTCTGTGTGTGTCTTACTGTGTGTGTCTTACTGTGTTCATAGCTTATTCAGTTATTGTAATAAATATTTTAGCCCATTTTTTAGCTCAAAATATTTTTTCCTTTTTTTTCTCCTCTAAAATCTAGGTGCGTCTTATCAGCAGGTGCGTCTTATAGAGCGAAAAATACGGTATATATTTTATTTTTTTTTATCTTAAAAGATCTGTCATTCTTTACTCCAGAGATGCGCGTAGTGAGAAGCATGGCTGTCCCAGGAGAAGGGCAGTGTCTCAGGGTCACAGTTGATGTGCACCGCTGGAGAAATCAGAAGCTGCAAACATTGTGTGAATAAATAAACCGAAAAAGCTCATTCTGAGGGTCATAGTCTTGGCTGGTAATCGTGGCTCCCAAGGGCATTTTAAAGCATTAGGGAACGAGCAGAGAGTCTATAATGTAGTTTTCATGTTAAGATTTTTATAAATGACAAATACCAAACAGAAATTTGCTTATTAAATATAATCTCCCTTAACCTTCAGTACCATTTCACTTTCTACCATGGAGTATAAAAAAGCACACTGAGGCTTCCAGCCATAATTTAATTCAAGAGTTGGCTATGGCCTGGACATGGTCAAGCACAAATCACTGTTATTTACAACAATTTACACTCATTTACAACAAGCACTCACCAAATAATTTAATATACTAGTGGCATTGGCATATACCGTATTTGCTCGATTATAAGACGAGTTTTTTTTCAGAGCAAATGCAAAAATGCTTATAATCGGGGTCGTTTTATAATCAGACCTCAAATACGTCTGACGTCTGACTATGACACGACTAAGATCCAGATCCCCCGCAGCTGCAGGGGACCTGGATCCTCCTGTCTCCCCCCCCGCCCCCCACCCCACTTACCGGTGTGTAGCTGGGGCAGCGTGTAGATGTCTACGCGATTCGCGTAGACAACTTCCGCTGCAGCAGGAAGGAGGCGTGGCTAGCAGCGCGGGTTGTCTGCGTCTATCGCGCAGACCTTCCCCGGCTGTCAGAGATCAGAGTTCCCGGTGCCGGTGCCGGGAACACTGATCTCTGACAGTCGGGGAAGGTCTGCGCGATGGACGCAGACAACCCCCGCTGCTAGCCACGCCTCCTTCCGGCTGCAGCGTAAGTGCGTGGGATCTACACGCTGCCCCGGCTACATGACAGGGAATTCAGCAGCACCGGTAAGTTGGGGGGGGCGGGGGAGTGTTAAATGGAAGGGCATAAGGCATTTCTGGAGGCAGAGTGCTCTGTGAAATGCCTTTTAACCCCCTTAATGCCACTCTGCCTCCAGAATGCCTTAAACCTCCCTATATGCCACTCTTCCCCATAATATGCCTTTTAACCCTCTAAATGCCAGAGTGGCATATAGGGGTATAAGGCATTTCTGGAGGCAGAGTGGCACATAGGGGGTCAAAAGGCATATCATGGGGCACAGTGGCATTTAGAGGGTTAAAAGGCATATCATGGGGCACAGTGGCATATAGGGGGTATAAGGCATTTCTGGGGCAGATGTGCATAACTGGGGGGCGGGTTGGAAAATAGAAGGAAATAAAACCAAAATATTTTTCTCAATCATAGCTTTTATTAAAAAAAAATAGATGAATTAACATTTACTGGTAAAACTTTTTTCCTATAGGGTCGTCTTATATTCAGGCTTTTTCTTTTTTTTTTCCTAAATTAATATTCAGATTTGGGAGGGTCGTCTTATAATCGAGCAAATACGGTATATGGAAATGGTTTTCCAAGGCTGGAGAGAGACAAGGTAATAGTGATATGTAGTTCACTTACCCCACTTGCACACCCTTCTTTATCAACTGTCTATGTTTACCTTTATTCATTCATTTTCTTTCAGACCCCCTACATTCTGATGAAGCCTGTTTTTTAATAGGTGAACCACGTTAGTGTGGCAGTGTGAAGTAGACAGGCTGAACAATTGGCACTTTATATTTTTATTGAATTACATTTATTGGATCTTCCCCCCCCCCACATGAAGATCAAGTTAGGTTTTCCTCCCCCTCCCCCTATATTTACTTGTATTACTATTATCATGTGGTGACAGCGCATTTATCAAACTCCTTCTTTTATCTTACTTGTTGTCTAGCTTGAGACACTAGTCTGATAGTTACTATCAGTTGGCGCAGAGAGGTTGCCCTTTGCTTGTATGTAATTTCCTATATTTCCATTTTATTGCATACCTATGTCTTCAATTTGTCATGCAGGCTGATTCTACTAAATTCCAGGACATCCCCTTTATTGTCCCTGCTTATGGAAACCTTATGACTACAGTCAAAGGTCTGTCAGTGCCCCTATTATATTTTAATTATTATTATTTATATGGAGATTTCAAAGTTGGTGGAAATGATGCTTCCTTTCCAGAATGCAGGTTTTGGGGCATTAAGAGGATAGATTGTACTCTTCTCTAAACAGATGGGTTTTTAATGGTCGTTTGAAGCAGAAAAATAAGTAAGGTAGGGAATTCTACTAAGTAGGTGCCGCGCTAGGGAAATTCTGGATTTGGGAGAGAACTAAGAGCTAAGGAGAAATGCAGGTTGAGAGGCTGTGGCTCTAAGCACGGTGGGGGTAAAACTTGGACAATGTTGAGACATGACATACTAACCAGAAAACATTAAAACATGTTGTGTTATTCTGTAAATGTGCCTCAGTTTTATTTTGGATATTTCAAACTAACACTTCATTAGACATGTCAATTACCGAACTGCAGTTAATTTGGACACTGTTAAATAACCCATCAAATAAAAATCTGACCATGTACAAGTAAGTGATACAAACAGCTAATTAGTGGATTGTCTTGTCAGAATTTTTCATGGCTTAGTGTGAACCGAGATAAATTATTTAGTACACTGGCACTTGGCTGAATGCCACCAGGATCATACACAGCAGCGATACTACTAGGGCTTGTTCTGAGTGGGATGCTGTTAATCTCAAAGCTTGAAAAACATGAAGGGTATGATGGTGTCCAGATACATTTTGTCTATAACAGCATGTTTTAAAGCAGTAGCTCTCTTTGGAACATGGCTTGGCACATTTATTAACAAAATAAGATGTGGCTGCATGTGTAAGAGATATAAAAATATCCATCGTCTTATATCCATCGCGCAGACCTTCCCCGACAGTCAGAGATCAGAGTTCCCCGCACCTTGTCTTATAATCGAGCAAATACGGTATCTAGTATATTTGTGTGTATACACGGTGGCTTCAGTGAGCCACTGTTCGGTGGCCCCATTTAAGTTATGGAGGTTTGTGCGACGTTGGCATAGTCTTCTTAGCACTATAATTAACACAGAGTTAGAATCGCAGAATAAGATGTCTCTCGGCAGCAGTAAGGACATTGGCGATGGATGGGCGGTTGGAGGCACTACACTGGGTCAGGCCTATGGCAGCGCTGATGAAAAATGTTTCTCTGTGTGTATAAATACAAATAGTATTTATAACGTTCTTTCACTTCCCACAAAAAAAGAACACACGATAATAAAATAACAATCACATAGTTTAAATAAATAGAATTTATTTGTCTTCAATTTTATTAAGTATCTTTAGTATTTTGGTCTGTAAGTCCTTCATTAGTTCCTACAATGAAGGTAATTATTAAGTTGCTGGTTCTGGTACTTGGATTGCTTCCTCCACTTAAGCCATGGTCTTCGAACATTGTCTATCTTCTATTCCATTTGCAAGGGATTGAGACAATTGTGATGACTGAGTAGTGGGCTCAGTGGATCTTTTTTTTATAAGATTGTGGAAAATAACTGTCTTTGTCCATGTCATGTATTGTTATGTAATTGGTCCTGGCCACAAACGATGTACATAATGAGTAACTTCCTTGCCTTCATCTATATAAACTAAATATCTCTTTGGATGAGACGCACTTCAGTGAGTCAACAGTACAATTATTAGCATTTTTTAATGGTTTGAACTAAGTGTTAGACCTGGTCGTTCACAGTCAGATGATAGGGTGGCGCCCTGCACAGTTATGACCTTCCCCACCACATGAGAGATGGACTTGAGCCAGGCGAACCTGACAGGTAAGTGTGTGTCTTCCAAATGTGTTATGGCTTGTAAAGACAATATGGCAAGTAATCAAAAGTTCAGAGGTCCATAGAGATCTGAGGCACATGTAGTGACAGGGATGAGCCTAGACTCAGCAGCGCCTAGGTGGAGTATATTTTTGGTTCATTAGTGATGTCCCACTAATTTAATTTGGTGATCCATCATTAACTGCTGCAATAATGGTTTATTGTGTACAGTAGAACAGCTACCTGGGCAGTATTTCTTTGTGGCTCCACACAACTAACACACATGCATACTAAAGTGCAAACTCACTCTAAAACCAACATACACCCTACACGTTACATGACCTCTCTGGGCGCCTTGGTGCTTTGCAGCCATGGCACCTGCCTCTGCACACCCCAATGTTTATGGTTTTGAGACTAAAAACATAGGACTGAGAAGCTTCAGAATCGCCATGCTCTCTATAGTGCTCTCATGAACTACATATGATCATTTATAATTTATAATCATCACCATGATACAGTAGTATATTGATGTCAAACTATAGGGAAATCTCAGGGTAACTTCTGGTCGAAAAATGGTCCTGTCCATGAGGATGCTATTTTGCAGTGGAAACAGATCACACACTATTCTCAATGTTTTTTGTCTGTTATTGGCCAGCAGATATAACTTCTTGCTTGTGCCTTCATTAAAACAAACGTTGAGTGATCCTATGTAACAACTATAATAACTTTGCTCTTAAAGTGGTAGGCACCACTATCCGATCTACTTACTTCAGCAATGGTATGGTGGTCATTTCTAAGCTACAGTCAATATAGGAAAGTAAATCCTTGCATACTACAGTTTGAAATAGGTATAGTGATATTTCCATGGTACCTATAAATTATGCATTTAATATACTAATTGTATGCTCCCAGGAATAGCATATATTGCTGTAATTGAGTTGCGGTGAACATGGAAATGTATTTTGCTGGGCTAAAAATTGCTAACATTTCCCTGGGAATAATTTTGTTCAGCTTCAGTAAGAGACCGTGATTTCAAAGGCAGTTGAGAGTCCACAGCACCCAGGCCATATGGTGAAGCATCACATACTAGCACTTTTTTGTAGCACTAGCACTTTTTTTTTGAACCAACACAGAGGATTAAGGATTAACTGTGTTTACCTTTGTACAAAGCTTGTTTGCAATGTTTAGACCATGATGATTTTGCTCTTGTGTCAAAGAGTTGGTGTAACGGTCACAGAGAACGTTCCAAATCTGGCGACTGTCACTCCATGACGTTTGGCAGCGGACTTCCAGAGCTCAAACATTAGTTCCTAGTGTAAGCTGGTTACTCCAGCGGGGATAGCAGGCGTTGCCACACCGCAAGCAGACGCAGCCAGGGGGAGAAACTACTTTTACCATTGGGGGCATTTTGGCCATGACTTTAGCAAGGAAGCGAACTGGCAGAGAAGAGACAGTGGCACCACCAACAGCATTGGAAATAGAAAAGGTGAATGAGTGGGCAATTTACGACCCACTCACCTGTTTCACCCCAGGGCAAAGCATCCAAGGTAGCAGGCGTTGCCACACCGCAAGCAGACACAGCCAGGGGGGAGAAACAACCTTTACCATTTGGGAAAATTAACTTTCCAAGCTAAGAGCTGGGTACCCCAACTTGGGCAGATTGAATTTAAGAAAGGCAATCTATCTGCTCCATCAGATGAGGTGCCATGCGTGAGTCATAGGACACACGTGCTCGCTTTGAACAGTGGTTGGCGGACATGATAGCAGGTGCTGTGCAACCCATGAGAGTGCAGGCCACACACTCTTCTTTTCATCCCAGTAGCTAAGAGGATCAACATTAGGCGCAGAAGGAACTTCACAGACATAAAGTTTGACCATTTCAGCAGCACTACTCTCCTTTCTGCTGCTAGCCCTGTCAGTGGGGCCAACTATACTCCCAAGTGCCTCTTCCCAAAACGCAACTGCTCCACTCAACCGTATTGTGCTGCTTGCAGCATTGCTGCTAATGCTGCTGGAAAACAGCATCACAGGGATTAACGGGAGCGGAAATCTGTAGGTTCCCCGTTAGGAGTTAAAGGGCCGTGCGAGCGACTCTATTGGTCGCCTGTCGTCTATTGGTAGGCAATTGGTTGATGCCAGAGGAGGCCCCTGCAGGCGACCAATAGAGTCGCTTGCACGGCCCTTTATCTCCTGACGGAAACTTGGCCTGTCTCCCTGCTCCAAGAGTTAAAGGTCTTTAACTCCTGACGGCGATCCTACGGATTTCAGCTCCTGTTATCTACGCAGCATCACAGGAGTTAACGGGAGTGGAAATCCGTAGGTTCGCCGTCAGGAGTTAAAGGGCCATAAGAACGACTTTATTGGTCGCTTGCATGGCCCTTTAACTCCTGACGTGGAATTTGGCCTGGGGAGACGATAGAGTTAAAGGTCTGTACGAGCGACTCTATTGGTTGCCTGCAGGGAGCTCCTCTGCAATTGGTTGATGTCAGACGAGCCCCATGCCGGCGACCAATAGAGTCGCTCGTACAGACTTTTAAAATCCTGGTGCTGCAACTTGGCCGGGGTAGACCGCTGGTTAAAGGTCCGTACGAATGACCAATAGGTGTAAGGTAGGGTTAAATATATAATACTTTAGTGTTACACAAAAAGGTAGCTGTGCAAAGAGTGCTGGTTACTCTATAATAGAGCTAGTGATCAGCAGTCTTTGTACAGCTACCTTTTTTTTTGTAACCCTAACGTATTATATATTTAACCCTACCCTACATCTATAAAACAGGCTTTTTTATACAAAATCACAACTGGAAATGCCTAGTCTAGAAAGACTGGCTAAGACAATACTGCATAATTCAGGGCACTGCCCCAAGCCTGACCGTAACTATACGGCTAGCATCTATCATGCTAAGCACCGGGATATAACATTATATCCTGATGTGCGGGGCAGGGTAACGTTACTATGGAGGCTGTGTTGGACTACAGAAGAGAAATGGTGCACCGTGCAGCCTGAATGTCCAATAGTGCAATCTGTACCCATCTATACAGCAGAGAGGCCCAGTCATGAACACGCCGCTGTAAGCTTGCAATAGCTGGGCTCTCTTCTGTACTGGTATCTCTTAACACGTGTCAATGTTATTGGATCTTGTCAGTTTTAATATTATTGCTAAATTTCACTATCCCTTTATTGTAATTGTGCTATGGAATCTGCTTGCACATAAATAAATGCAATGTAAGGGTTGGACTGTGAATCAACGAGAAACACGTGACACACGAGACACACGAGACACACGTGAACAGGAATATACTCCCCTTAATATGAACTTCCTTGTGCACCTAAACTGTTTAAACCTGTGCAGTGTGGTGCCCGATGTATACAATCGATGCAGAAAAAAAACAGTCTATACATTAAAAAAAAAAAAAAAAAAAAACATGCTCATTCCCTGTTTTGCACTTGTTTGTGTTCACAGACATGGTTAAGCTGGAGGAACTTCTGAGTCTGTGGACTCTACTCTTTCATGTTCAAAGGACATTTAGAAAGTGCCCTTTAAAGCAAAATGTTGACTGTATTCATATTTAAATACAACAAAAGCAGTGGCGGATCTACCGGGGTCGCAGGGGTCGCGACTGCGACCGGGCCCCGGCGGCAGGGGGGCCCAAGCCAAGGGGCCGCCCGAAATCTTTTTTACGGTTTTTTTTTTTTTTTAAATAAGGCAGGGGCGTCCAACATGCGGCCCACGGGCCAAATGCGGCCCGCGAGACCTCGAGGTGCGGCCCGCGTAAGATCGGCAGCCAGGGCAACCGATCTTACACGAGCCGCACCTCAAGCCCTGCTACTTACTTGTGGGAGGGTCTTCTGGACAGCACAGAGGAAGCGGAGTTCACGTGACTTCCTACTTCCTCTGTGCTTTAGCAGAGAAGGCAGAGGGAGGCCGCGCCCCCTGCTGAAGTCTGTGAGCGGCATCGAGGGAGCTGCAGTACAGGTAAGGGGGTGGGGAGGGTGTTTGAATGAGTGTGTGTGATTGAGGGAATGAATCTGTGAATTAATGATTATATGAATAAATGTTTGTGTGTGTTAGCATGGATGTGTAAGTGCTGGAACCTAGGCATGATGGGACTGTGATTGCTGTTAGCAATCACACTCCTATCATGCCAAGTCAGCCAGTACATGCTGAAACCTGGCCAGCTGCCCCCCTTGTGTAGTGATAATGCCAGCAGTATGGGGTCTGCACTTACAGCCACCCTGTACCAGCATGTACTGGCTGACTTGGCATGATAGGAGTGTGATTGCTAACAGCAATCACAGCGAGCACAGTCCCATCATGCCTAGGTACCAGCATTTACTGGTTGCCTAGGCTAACAGCAATCACACTCCTATCATGCCAAGTCATATTGCTAATTTTGTCCAATTGTGTGTTACCTACTTTTATTAAACATGTGAGTTTTTATTATTATTTTTAAAGGTGGGGGTCATTTTCGGTTTTGGCTAAGTGAACCCTGAATGTTTTGGTCCAGAATTTTCATTTTAGTTCATCCCTAGAATAAATCTAGGGAATCCTGAATTTGCAGTCGCAAAACTTTCAAGGCCCAGAAATCAGTGAGAGGAAGAGTAAAGGTTTTGTGTCATTTTACTTTACTTTAATCTGCATATTTTATTAAAGGCCATATTTTTTGTCACAGTGAAAAATGAGTGCGGCCCGCGCACGTATACAATTCTGATGAAGTGGCCCACTGCAGAAAAAACTTGGACACCCCTGGATTATGCCCTTTGTACATGCGACCCTTTTTCTTTGATTATGATTCAATATGTAAATTGAATTTGTTGAATTAGTTGAAAAAAAATTGTTGGGTAAAAATCATGTTTTTTGGGGGGGGGTGAGGGGGTGAGGGGGTGGGGGGGCCCTTAACAGATTCTCGCACCCGGGCCCTGAGGCGTCTAGTTACGCCCCTGAACAAAAGCATGTGTAAACAGCTACTACAAGGAGTATGTGATTGTTTGAATCAAACAGTAATGCACAAATGACCCATGCCAAAATTGATGGAAATGAAATCTTAATCTGTACAATAAACACATACATCTTCCAAAATAAGTATCCGACCGCTCCAAAGAGTCTTAGATTCCTACATTCATAAAATGTACAGGGGGAAAAAACTAGGTTGTGTACAAACACCCTGGAAAAAAAAATCTGCGCTACAGAGGTTGAGTTCTCTCAGAAGCATTCTGAGAGTCATAAGAGGTAAAATCACTGGTTGAATGATCATTATCTCTAACGATTGAAATATAAGCCATTGAGACAGGTGATATAGAGGAGGCAGTCTGAACTATAGGATCCAGGGCGTCTGCAGTAACTGACTGCATGGTAGCGTGGTTGCTAGGCAACGCCTGTTGCAGCATCTGCCCAGGAAATTTAGAAGGACTCCTCCTGTTTTTGAAGAATCTTGGAGATGCGTGCTCTCGGTTGATTTGCACTCTCATATCAGCTTTGTGGACAGTTCGAATGTGCTTCTTCATGTTACTGGGGTGCCTGCAGCCCTTACCGCAGATCTGAGGAAACAAAACAAGGTTGCAGGAATCATGGATATTGCCAAAATAAAGGGAATATTTTAAGACATAAGTTCACAAATGCACACAAACGGAAATAAAGTTGTTTTAATTACTCCTCAAAGGAGGTTTTTATCAATCAAAGGCACGCCTGTTTACTTTATTAATATCCTAGCAGATATAAAATACACAGGCTGCTCAACTCTACAATTATGTTAACAATGTGTAATTCCTTGTATACCTACAGAAAACACAGATTAGGCAACAGCATTTGGGCCTCTCTACTCTGCCCATTTTTTCCTACATTTTTATGTTCAGGATAGCCTTGGGTCTCTCCAATGCATAACTCTCCTCAAGGGACAACAACGCCCTGCAGGACTGCCAATCCGAAATCTTGGGGCTCAATACGGATACAATGCCTGGACCTTCATCCCCCTGCCATCAGCCGACCCCATGTACATCCCACTGTCCCACCCATCGCTCCATTTTAAGATTCTTCCAAAAGCACAAATTATGAGAACAGGGGCGAGCCTAGGAGATTCTACATGTTGGTGCAATATCTTATCATTTTAGACAATTGTATGCTTCAAAACTTTGTAGCACCAGTTTGGGGAAGGTCATTTTCTGTCCCAGCATGACTGTGCCCCAGTGCACAAAGCAAGGTTTTAAAGACAAAGTTGGATGAGTTTGGTGTGGAAGAACTTGACCGACCACACAGAACCCCATCGAACACCTTTGGGATGAACTGGAACACAGATTGTGACTTCTCAACCAGAATCAGTGCCTCTCAAATCTTGTGCAAAGTCTTCTCAAAAGAGTGGATATTTGTATAGCTGCAAAAGCAGATGCCAACTACATATTGATGCCCATGATTTTGTTAAGGGTTTTCTAATGATCAATTTGCCTTTTGAACTTAAACTTGGATTAGCGAACACAATGTGCCGTTGGAACACAGGAGTGATAAAGAGCCTCTGTACGCCTATGAAGGTATTCCATTAAAAATAAACCGTTTTCAGCTACAATAGTCATTCACAACATCCGCACTGTATTTCTGATTCATTTTATGTTATTTTAATGGACAAAATTTTATATCTTTTCAAAACAAGGAGATTTCTAAGTGACCCCACACTTTTGAACAGTGGTGAACATTCTCTATGGCTGATTTTATGTTTTAACATGTTTTAACATTTAAAAATTTATATTGTTTTTTTCAGGACAAGAAGGGCTTTCTTTAGACTTTTTTGATTGTATCATTTAATTTACTATAAAAATAAAAGTATAAAATATGGTGAAAATGTTAGAAAAGGGGACTTTTTCCTGCTTTTACTTGAACAATCTTTTAATCATCTATAAAAGCTAATGAAAAAACCTGCAAAATAGCGTTTACTATTTGTCTTGAGTTTAGAAATACCCAATGTTTTTATGTGTTGGGTTGTTTGGGGGCACATTTGGGAAGTGTGCATTGTTCAAAATAGAATTTTGACATGTTGAAAATTCGGCCTCCATTAATTATTTGGGATATTTTTTAAGCTGGCTAATTCAATTTACCTCATCAAACCATGTATCTTTGAAAACTAGACACCCCAGGGTATTTCATATCCTGGTATTTTAACTCTTCCCATGCACACATTTTACCACCAGCCTTTATCAAAGTTTGCAGTAGTATTTTTTACATGAGTTTACAGTTCCTGGTATATGCCACATCCAAAAAACACCACAATATATGTTCAGCAACATCTCCTGAGTACAGTGATACCCTGGGGGTTTATTGGGTTGTTTGGGGGCTAAAAGGCCACATTTGGGAAATATGCATTTTTCAAATTGGAGTTTTGACATGTGGTCATCCTGCCCCCATGTGTTATTTCTGACATCTTTAAAGCTGGCTAATTCAATTTACCCCATCGAACCATATATAGACACCCCAGGGTATTTCAAATGCTGGTGTTTTAACTCTTTCCATGCACTAATTTAACCACTAGCCTTTGTCAAACTTTGTAGTAGTATTTTTTTGCACGTATGAATTTACTGCTTCTAGAATATGGCACTGTCAAACAACATCCCAATATGTGTTCAGCAACATCTCTTGAGTACAGTGATACCCCCATGGATGGGTTTGTCAGGTTATTTGGGAGGTAAAAGGCCAGCTTTGCAAGATGTGCATTTTTATGGAATTTGGACATCTGGTCAGTCTGTGCCCATGTCCTATATTTGGGACATTTTTGAACATGGCTAACTTGTTTTACACCATCAAATCATACATTTTTTAAAACCAGACACCCCATGGGCATTTAATATGCGAGTATTTTAAGTCTTTCCATGCGAGAATTTTTGTGAACATATAGTGCTAATTTTGGGACCTTTATATATATATATATTTAATTTTTTTTAGAACATATAGCGCTAATTTTAGGACTTGCTCATAAAAATAAGCTTTTTGATATATAGGGCATTATTTTTACATGTTGTCAATTTTTTTAAATTTGTTTATTTTTTACATTTTTTATTTAATTTTACTGATCACCCTGTGATTATAAAGCTGGGCTCTATTGACTTACATTGTTGAATGCCGTACCTGCAGGGGTCCCAGAGTTCTCAGGATGGTCTGGAAAAACCTTCTTGGAATCTTGCTTATTTTTTTTAAAGGACGCTGCCACCTTGCAAGAGGCAAAATCTTTCACAGTGGTGCATGTGACTGCTCTCCGGTCACAGTGCATCATAGATTGGGATTTCGGGGTTGCTGAATGCCTCGCTATCGAGGCACTTCAGCAACACCGTTTAAGCTCTTTTAAATCAGACGTCAAGTGCCATACAATATATGGCAGGTATTGTCATCTAGAGGAGGGGCCACACAAGGTGTGACGTGTCTGGCAGGTCAGTTGCTGTGAAGGGGTTAAACAATGTGCAGTTAATACTTTTACTATTGGTAAAACACATACATATTTTCACATACATACAATCACTGCCTCTAGCTAGCCAGACCTTAGCTTCGCTACTCACTTTGCATCGATACGGTAGCTCTCCTGTATGAGTCCAAGTGTGTCTCTTCAGTTCAGAGATACGGTGGAATGACTGTACACAGAAGTCACACTTAAATTTCTTCACTCCACTATGAAAAAGGAAAGAAAAAATATAAGATATGTATTCTTGTATTTTTAGATTGTATAATTGTATCTATATACATCCATATATTATATGCAGTGCTGGACAACTCCGGGAGCCAAAAGTCATTTGTCTTTCATTTTCACTGTAGATGCCTTCTTTTTTACACATCTATCCACTGAGAGATAAGAAACGGTGAAACACACAAGATAACGTATTGTCCATCTGATTTAAATGGGGAAAGAAGTTTTCTATATTTTTGTTTCTAAATGATTGTAACTGGCTTTAGGATTGTTGAGTGCCTTGTATTTCGGCCCATTTTATGACTGTATTTAGCCTAGTTGACTACCACTAATTAATTACTGGTGGGGAAAATCCTACCGAACTGACGCTAAGGCAAGACCAAATCTCGACTGCAACAATTGTTGCCAATGCATACATTTTCAGGGGAAGAATGCTGAGCACAAACAAATTATGGGTCTAGTACAGGGGCGTCCAACATGCGGAACCTCGAGGTGCGGCCCGCGTGAGATCGGTAGCCAGGATCACAACAGCCCTGCTGCTTACTTGTGGGAGGGTCTATTCTCTGCTTCAGTCCTGCTTCCTCTGTGGGGAGAACGAGGGAGGCCGCGCCCCCTGCTGAAGTCTGTGAGCGGCATCGAGAGCTGTAGAGCAGGTAAGGGGAATTAATTTGTGTGTGTGTCATAGCATGGATGTGTAAGTGCTGGAACCTAGGCATGATGGGACTGTGATTGCTGTTAGCAGATTGCTGTTAGCAATCACACTCCTATCATGCCAAGTCAGCCAGTACATGCTGAAACCTGGCTAGCTGCCCCCCTTGTGTATTGATGCTGCCAGCAGTATGGGGACTGCACTTACAGCCACCCTGTACCAGCACGTATTGGCTGACTTGGGATGATAGGAGTGTGACTGCTAACAGCAATCTGCTAACAGCAATCACAGTCCCATCATGCCTAGGTTCCAGCATTTACTGGTTGCCTGGGTATAAAAAGAGTGTGTTTGCTGTTAGCAATCACACTCCTATCATGCCAAGTCAACCAGTACATGCTGAAACCTGGCTAGCTGCCCCCCTTGTGTATTGATGCTGCCAGCAGTATGGGGTCTGCACTTACAGCCACCCTGTACCAGCATGTATTGGCTGACTTGGGATGATAGGAGTGTGATTGCTAACAGCAATCTGGTAACAGCAATCACAGTCCCATCATGCCTAGGTTCCAGCATTCACTGGTTGCCTGGGTATAAAAGGAGTGTGTTTGTTGATTTTTTTTGTCCAATTGTGGTGAGTTACTTTTAATAAAAGTGTGGTTACACACTAAAATTGGACAAAAAATACAATGCCCAGCCAACCAGTACATGCTGGAATCTGGGTATGCCTGAGATTGCTGTTAACAATCATAATATATATTTTTTTTGTACAATTTTGGTGTGTAACTTACTTTTATTTAAAAGTGTGTGGGGGGGGGCACTTTCAGTTTCGGCTAAGTGAACCCTGAATTTTCGGTTTTGGTCCAGAATTTTCATTTTAGTGCATCCCTAAAATAAATAGAACTATTTTATTTTTACTTATCCAGAATCCTGAATTTGTAGGCCCAGAAATCCCAGAAATCAGTGAGAGGAAAAGTAAAGGTTTTGTGTCATTTACTTTATTTTAATCTGCATATCTTATTAAAGGCCATATTTTCTCTCAGTGAAAAATGAGTGCGGCCCTCGCACGGATACAATTCTGATGAAGTGGCCCACTGCAGAAAAAACTTGGACACCCCTGGTCTAGTAGTTGAAATAAATATGCTACAAAATTTTTTGGTAATCAGTATGCAAATGTCATTATCTGAAACTGAACTAATCATTAGACCATAAGTACTGCCCATGCTTTGTTTTTATGTACCTGCAAAATATTTTGTGGCTCTTATAATACTTCACAGCTTGGCCACAAAATTCACAGAGTTGCAGCAATGGGGGTTTTCCAGTGCCTGCTTCTATGTGTTTCACTCTGACATGTTGGGTGAGATCGTCTGCAAAAAAAAAAAAAAGGGTACCTGTATAGAAATTGCAAATTCAGCCACAAATTGTAATTATGTTTCAATTATACAGTCTGATCTTGTTTCCTAAAAACATTAAATGTTATTTTGCATTGAAAAAAATAATAAAGGCCAGGAAATATTAGCAGTATCAGGTAGGGAATCAAATACTTTTTAAGTTGGAGAAATATGCAAACACGCTAACATGGCCATTTCTCAATCTTTGAACTATAATGATTCCTTTGTACATACAGAACAATATTATGTATCAGATACAGGACATTCAGACTTCACAGACAACATTGAAAATAGAAAATAACTCAGACAAGGACAGCTAAGAATAAGCAATGAAAACTTATTCTATTTGAAGTCCTTTGGGTAGCTCTGTCTATCCTGCATATCTCACACTTGACATATCTTCATACACCAACTTCCTTTCTAAGTTCCAACTACAAAATAAACTGACTTTTTGGGGGTTGGAGGACACCATGACAACATTTTCATATGATTACATAGTTACCATTAGACAACATAGCGTCACCTTGGGCCTAGGTCCTCCACTCCAACAAAAGGGAGCTTTCGTGTCAAAGATAATACATATAATAACAATCGTAATAAAAAAATATAATGT
The DNA here is from genome assembly GCA_029215755.1 of Spea hammondii. Taxonomy (NCBI): domain Eukaryota; kingdom Metazoa; phylum Chordata; class Amphibia; order Anura; family Pelobatidae; genus Spea; species Spea hammondii. Next base: position 94,334,082 of record JARDYJ010000001.1, on the reverse strand, counting down.
AAAAAATAAAATATAAAAATATTTTTACAAATCTGCTGCGACTCTCCTCCCCCAGTCCCATAGTTAACAATGATCATCTAAGTGTCAAAGTGTGATGCACAATAATGGACCCATGTAACAATAGTGGCAAAATCAAGTGGCTGAAAGGGTGCCAAAAGGCATAAAGTTACCCCAGGAGCATTCCCTCGAGTGTAATGTGCTTTCAGTCATTCTGGCTCAATCTGTCCTACAACCGGCTTGCCCTAAAGTCGAACCAATGGAATGCAGGTCTATTCTCCCCCACATGAAACAAGTCGTTTTCCAATACACTGTTTTTATTGCTTTCTGGAGGAGGTATCTCAAAAGTGATCTTTTATATACCTTTATAGGTAACCCTGTGCGATGTAACAAGTAGGCGTCTAGCTCAATGGGAATATTTGATACAAGAAAGGCATGCTTGATTGTTTTCGTAAGACTCAAAGAAAAAACACTTTAATGCCACTGTATAACAGGATATCCGATGCAGAAAGACAGAGCAAAGCTGGCGTACCTGGTGCAGAATAAGGATGGGGTATGGGTTATAGTGTAGTAATAAAACATTTTTCAGAAAAATAAACTGATGTATAACAATCCATAGTTCCATGTGAAAAATTTGGATTTTGGGGTTTTTTTTTTTAGCATTGTACCTGAATGTGTCACTCAGTTCTGTTCCAGGCTACATTTTACCTCTCTGGGAATGCAAACAATAGCTTTTATCTGTGATATGGGAAGGGGTTGTCAAGTAACTCCCATGAGAGCCCAATGTCAGGACAGAGAGAAGTGAATTCGCGTGAAGCCCCCCCACCCCCCTTTAACAATTCACACAGAAGATTCTTTACTGTGCAAAACAAGATTGCCCCGTAAAGCACATTAAAAGACTTGCATTCAACTGAGTAGAATATCCCATGCAGTTGACAAATGGACTGGGGAGGAGAAGGTAGCCTCTTTGTTTTCTTGACTAAATGATGTCTGTAACAAAAATCCTTTATAGTTCTAATTAAAATTCACCCTTTCACCTACCAAATGTTCTTCTAAGACATCTGCAGTAGTCAGATGAACTCCGACACTAAACATCTTGACAGCCTGTAATTGGCTTTTTTTGCAATGCAAAATTATTATTAACTTCTCAGTTCATTACCAAAGCAAATTTAATTCTTAAATATAGCAAAAGCGGACTGCGTATAACAATGAATTATTGTTTAAATAGGCAAGGAAAAAATAGATTACACTGTGACAGATGTGGGAAAATAAATAGTCTTTAACCTGGACAATATTTGACTGTGTCTAATTGCCCTTGGCCATTTAAAGTCAAGCTGCCTTTTCTAGACAGTAAAACCATTGCAATTCTGCATCCTGGGAATTTTTTATACCGAGGACGAGTGCAAAGACATTAAATCAAAATAGGAGTGAATTTAAGAGGGTGCCTAACACATTACCACAAATGTTTATTCATTTTATGTCAAATCATATCTAGGATGGCAGAGATGAAATGCTTGCCTGACGTTAAACGTAAACAATTATAGATTCACTATCAGAACTATAAATTGTAATGCAGAATATTATCCAGAATTCCGTTTTATGAACCCATTACTGTACTTCTATGCACTGGGGGTATGAACATGTCTGCCAGGTCTAACTTTACTGGTGCCAACGTCATTGGCGCCATCTTATTTGTATTGCAGGGAAAAATATATCACAGGTATGGCCTTTGGCTTTACAGTCATGCTATATAGTGGACCTTCAGTTTTCTATCTTCCTTCCTTCCTTCTCCACTCCACTACCTGAATTCTCTATAACCATTAACAACATGACTAACTCTCCTACTAACCAGGCCTGATGCCTTGGAGTCATCCTTGACTCAAACCTCTCCTTTATCCCTCACATTCAGTACCTCGCCAGATCCGGCCACGTGCACGCCCATTCCTCACCCAAGAATCCACAAAAACTCTGGTTCATTCACTTATTTCCCGTCTTGACTACTGCAACACCTCTGGTTGGCATTCCACTGTCTCGACTCGCTCCTCTGCAGTCTGTCCTAAATCCTGCTAGGCTTCTCTTCCTTGCACGTCGCTCCTCTTCTGCTTCCCCACTCTGTGAAATCCTCCACTGGCTCCCAATTACCATTAGAATTAAATTTAAAATCCTTGTACTAACATATAAGGCCCTCCATAACACGGCTCCTTCATACATTTCTGCCCTCATAAGCAAATACTCTCCTACTCGATCCTTACGTTCTTCCCATGGGCTAAGGCTGTCCTCCTCACTTATCACCTCTTCCTTTTCCCGTCTACAAGATTTCACTTGGGCTGCCCCATATCTCTGGAATCTACTTCCATCGAACCTTCAACATTCACCCTCCCAACATTCAAGAAACATCTCAAAACCCACTTCTTCAGAGAAGCATACCATCTTAGCTGCTAGAACTTCCTTGTCATTGATACAACCACTACACTACCTCTCACCTTTCTCTATGCCAGGGGCGTCCAACATGCGGCCCGCGAGACCTCGACGTGCGGCCCGCGTAAGATAGGCAGCCAGGGCAACCGATCTTACGCGGGCCGCACCTCGAGCCCTGCTACAACAAGAGCCCTGCTACTTACCTGTGGGAGGGTCTTTTGTACTGAACAGAAGAAGCAGAACCCAGCAGAGTTCACGTGACATCACATGACTCTCCTCCAGTCCTGCTTCCTCTGTTCAGTACCAGAGAACGCAGAGGGAGGCCGCGCCCCCTGCTGAAGTCTGTGAGCGGCATCGAGGAGCTGCAGTGCAGGTAAGGGGGTGGGGAGGGTGTTTGAATGAGTATATGAATGAATGAGTGTGTGTGTGATAGCATGGATGTGTAAGTGCTGGAGCCTAGGCATGATGGGACTGTGATTGCTATTAGCAATCACACTCCTATCATGCCAAGTCAGCCAGCACATGCTGAAACCTGGCTACCTGCCCCCCTTGTGTATTGATGCTGCCAGCAGTATGGGGCCTGCACATCACTTACAGCCACCCTGTACCAGCATGTACTGGCTGACTTGGCATGATAGGAGTGTGATTGCTCATAGCAAGCACAGTCCCATCATGCCTAGGTACCAGCATTTACTGGTTGCCTGGGTATGATAGGAGTGTGATTGCTGTTAGCAATTACACTCCTATCATGCCAAGTCATATTGCTATTTTTTTTGTCCACTTGTGGTGTGTTACCTACTTTTATAAAAAATGTGAGTTTTTATTATTATTTTTAAAGGTGGGGGGTCATTTTCGGTTTTGGCTAAGTGAACCGTGAATGTTTTGGTCCAGAATTTTCATTTTGGTGCCTCCCATGAATAAATAGAACTATTTCATTTTTAATTATCCTGAATTTGTAGTCACAACACTTTCTAGGCCCAGAAATCAGTGAGAGAAAAAGTAAAGGTTTTGTGTCATTTACTTTATTTTAATCTGGATATTTTATTAACCCCTTAAGGACCGGGCTCATTTTTCGTTTTGTACCCTGTGGGACCGAGGCTGTTTTGACACTTTTGTGGTGCTTGTGTTCAGCTGTAATTTTCTCCTCACCCATTTATTTTGATCGTATCATCTTATTTACTATAAAAAAAATAAAAAAAACATGGTGCAAAATTGAAAAAAAAACACATTTTATGACTTTTATTTGAAAAATCTTTTACTCACCTAAAAAAGCAAGTAAAAAAACTAGCTAAATAGATTCTACTACTTGTCCTGAGTTTAGAAATACCCAATGTTTTTATGTTTTTTTTGCTGTTTTTTGTAAGTTATAGGGCAATAAGTACAAGCAGCGTTTTATGATTTCCAAATCTTTTTTAACAAATCTGGTCAGTCTGCCTCCATCTCCTCTTTGGAACATCTTTGAAGCCGGTTAACTCAATTTAACCCATTCAAACCATATATTTTTGAAAACTAGACACCCCAGGGTATTCCAAATGCTGTTATTTTAACCCTTTCCATGCACCAATTATAGAACTACACTTTGTCAAACTTTGTAATAGTAATTTTTTTTATTTTTTTTTCCACACAAATTGTACTTTAGTTATAGATATACAGGTGCTGGTATATGTCACTGTCAAACAACACCCCAATATGTGTTCAGCAACATCTCCTGAGTACAGCGATACCCCACATGCATGGGTTTGTCAGATTGTTTGGCTGGTAAAAGGCTACTTTTGGGGCATGCGTAATTCAGGTGGTCATTTGGTCATTGTGCCTCCCTCTCCTCTTTGGAATATCTTTGAAGCCGGTTAACTCAATTTAACCCATTCAAACCATATATTTTTGAAAACTAGACACCCCTGGGTATTCCAAATGCTGTTATTTTAACCCTTTCCATGCACCAATTATAGAACTACACTTTGTCAAACTTTGTAATAGTAATTTTTTTTATTTTTTTTTCCACACAAATTGTACTTTAGTTATAGATATACAGGTCCTGGTATATGCCACTGTCAAACAACACCCCAATGTGTGTTCAGGAACATCTCCTGAGTGCAGTGATACCCGACATGCATGGGTTTGTCGGGTTGTTTCAGATTTAAAATGCCACATTTGGGAAGTGCGCTTTTTTTCTCCATTTTGGTCAGTCTGTACCTATGCCCTATCTTTGAGCTAGGCCACTCCAATTTACCCCATCAGCCATTTTTTTTATATATTAGACACCCCTTGGGTATTTGAAGTGCTTTTATTTTAACTCTTTGTTGAGATTTTTGAGAAATTTTAGCACTTGCTCAAAATAATAAACTTTATTTTTTAATTTTATTTTATTTTTTTAATACTTTTTTTATATTTTTTTTTACACATTTTGCTGGTACTGGATGGTTCATCTAGTGACATCACTGCATAATTATTTTTAAATGTTAGCACATTTTTTTTACATTTTTTTTTACATTTTTTATTTTTTTTGAATATTTTACTAATCACATAGTGATTAGAAAGCTGGGCTCCATTGACTTGCATGGTTGAATGCAGTACCTGTATTCAACCAGCAAGTGGAGCCAGTTCTCTAGAGGGTCTGGAGACCCTCTAGCGAACTTTTTCGTCTTTATTGTTTTATTTCCCGGGCCGCCACCATCTTGCTTGATGGCGAAGATCACCGGCAGCGGCGGCTGTGACCGCTCTCCGGAGCGGTCACAGCCCACCCAGAGGTAAGTGTTTGGTGTCGCTGGATGCCTCCTGATCGAGGCATTCCAGCGACACCATTTAAGTCGCCTCCTAAACGCTTTTAAAACGGGCATCCGCCGCCATACAATGTATGGCGGCTGTTGACGCCCCGGGAAGGGGCCAGACATGGCCCCCGATGCCGATCTCGGCCTTGCTGAATGCCTCGACATCGAGGCATTGCAGCAAGGCCGTTTAAGCGAAGAAAGTGATCCTTGATCACTTTCTAAGCTTATTTAATTTTTTGACGGTTCAGGACCGTCAAAGGTCATTTAGTGACCTTCTTGTTATGACGGTCCTGAACCGGCAAAGGTCGCGAAGGGGTTAAAGGCCATATTTTTTTTCACTCACAGTGAAAAATAAGTGTGGCCCGCGCACATATACAATTCTGATGAAGTGACCCACTGCAGAAAAAACTTGGACACCCCTGCTCTATGCCTTATGTTTGTCACCCCATTCCCTCAAGATTGTAAGCTTGCGAGCTTAGTCTGTCAATTCTCATCTTGTCATACCCCTTGAATATATGTGTTGTATTAAGCGCTGTGTAAATTGTTGGCGCTATATAAATAAAAGATAATAATATTAATAATAACAACAACAACAACAAGGAACAGATATACAACAGAACATAACTCCTTTCACAGACATTATATGAATGAAAAATACCTGCTCCTTCAAAACATAAGCTTCAAACATTGTGATGACATATTATGCTAGAGATAGATTTGTGACTCATAAAAATCAATACAATACCAATCACTGTCAGTTGCATTGCTGCTAAACTTCAATGCTCAAGTTGCGATATCCAAAATCTGTGGCTTGTCTGTGGCCTTCAAGGACTGGAATTGAGCACCACTGAGCTTTCCCACTGAGATATAAGCTTTATTATGTCTTTATCAGTAAGTAAAATAAAACCCTACATAGATGAGTTGATGAGCGAGTTCAATTCTATGACCTTCTTCTGCAAGCTGCGCACTATGTAATGTATACTGATCTTAGGGAGATCAAGCTCTCCCTGCAAATGCTCAGGGTTTGTATCTTTATAAACCCCAACAATAGATGAAACAATGGACAACTAGAGGGTTATGCAAAAAAAAGTGCATTTTGTTATCTACATTACCCTCAACCCTTCAATGTTTGTCATCAATCTGACTTACTGCGCTGAGCTTGAACAGTGACAGTATAAAGAACTACGTACAGTTTAAACTCCTGCACTAACAATGGCCATGCTTCACCTAATGATACAGCATGTACTTGAATAATGAATACCTTACTCCAAAGAGTACAGTATCAGGTGTATGTATACTCACTTTTCACCTTGTATGCTTTATCACAAAGTCTACATTTGTGAGGTCTGGCATCTGAATGGTAAGCAACGTGATCATGTAATTTTTTCAGGGTACTTAGCTCCTTTCCGCACTGCTCGCACTGATAGAACTTCTTGTCAAGGTGGCTGGTCTGGTGCAAAGCAAGCTGACAGCTAGAATAAGACAGGCTTTATTATAAAAGTGCAGAAAACAATGATCCATTAGTACTCTTTTATCTAATGATCATGGGTATCAGGGAAGGGGTCAATTATTTCTAAATCAATCTCATTATTGACTGACAGCTAAAATAATTATTTGTTCAGGGTACATTACACTAGGGCTGAAACAACGAATCGATAAAATCGATAATAATCGATAACGGAAATCGTTGTCGACGATTTCCGTTATCGATTAATCGAGTGATCGATTCGTTGTTGGAGCACTCGGCTCCTTTTACTTACCTCCGCGAGCGTTCCCCGCTTCCGCTGCACTCTCCGCCTTCTTTTAGTTGCGTGTGGCTCCGTTCGCACAGAGCGGTTCGCTCTGTGCGAGTGGCTCCCTTCGCACAGAGCGATTCGCTCTGTGCGAGTGGCTCCATTCGCACAGAGCGTTTCGCGGGGGTGGGGTTTCAGGGGATGCAGGGCAGAGTGGGGGTGGGGGGGCAGGCCAGGGTAGGAGACTGAGTGCAGGGCAGAGTGGGGGTGGGGATTCAGGGCAGGGTGTGAGTGTGGGGGCAGGGCAGGAGACTGGGTGCAGGGCAGAGTTGGAGACTGGGTGCAGGGCAGAGTTGGAGACTGGGTGCAGGGCAGAGTTGGAGACTGGGTGCAGGGCAGAGTGGGTGCAGGGTGTGAGTGTGGGTGCAGGGCAGAGTGGGTGCAGGGTGTGAGTGTGGGTGCAGGGCAGAGTGGGTGCAGGGTGTGAGTGTGGGGGCAGGGCAGAATGTGGGGGCAGGGCTGGGTGCAGGGCAGAGTTGGAGACTGGGTGCAGGGACACAGTGCAAAGTGCTGGGTGCAAAGTGCCAGGGCTGGGTGCAAAGTGCCAGGGCTGGGTGCAAAGTGCCAGGGTGCAAAGTTCTGGGTGCAAAGTGCCAGGGCTGGGGCAAAGTGCCGGGTGCAAAGTGCTGGGTGCAAAGTGCCAGGGCTGGGTGCAAAGTTCTGGGTGCAAAGTGCCAGGGCTGGGTGCAAAGTGCTGGGTGCAAAGTGCTGGGTGCAAAGTGCCAGGGCTGGGGCAAAGTGCTGGGTGCAAAGTGCCAGGGCTGGGTGCAAAGTGCCGGGTGCAAAGTGCTGGGTGCAAAGTGCCAGGGGTGGGGCAAAGTGCTGGGTGCAAAGTGCCAGGGCTGGGTGCAAAGTGCCAGGGCTGGGTGCAAAGTGCTGGGTGCAAAGTGCCAGGGCTGGGGCAAAGTTTCTTGAACAGTAATAGTCCACCTCTTTTCAGAATGTTTGGGGTTATTTTGTTTCATAAATATTGTGTTTGGGTTTTTGTACTTTGAACATATTGTTTTTTTATTACATCATAACAAAATAAGAATGTTAATGTAAATTTTAAGTTGTTTTTTAACATCCAGTTCATTAAATTTTAAATAAACAAAAAATTTGCATATTGTTTTTTTTTTATCCGATTAATCGATTAATCGAAAAAATAATCGGCCAACTAATCGATTATTAAAATAATCGTTAGTTGCAGCCCTACATTACACAAATCAGACATGCATATATAAAAGGTGATGTTCCACTTAAGCAAAACATTAAGCTCTCTTGTTTGATAAGAAACTAAATCTCAGCATATATTTATACATTCCTCTGATTAAAAAAAAAAAAAAAGAAACCTTTATGAAATATTTTCAGTTTCCATAGCAACAAAATATCAGTAGCTGCTTCACATTAAAGTTAACAATTTGTCAAAACGTATTTTCTGTTCCTCATGCCAAAACATTGTACACACATTGTACTAGAGCAGTTGCGATGCAAACAAATATATGGGTAAAAAATATCTCTTGCATTCTCACCTATAATTGAACTGTTTTTCACAGAAACTGCAAGGAAGCAAATTCACCCCAGGGTCATCTTGATGATTAAGATATTCTGAATAAGTCAACAGAAGATCACATCTGTCACATTTGTGTACCAGTTCTGCACGGTTTTCATCCTCGACCACTCTGTCTACCGCCCTGCTTCCTTCCAGTCCAGTAACAGTTGGATACACTGTAGCTTTTACTCTCTCTTCATGCATTCCAAAGTCATTAAGACCACGAGTTTCCAAACTATCAGGGGTGTCTGGCTCATCACATAAGTTAATGCAGATATCAGCAGCCTCATCATCTGCTTCTTCTGAAGATCCATCATTGTGAATCGTGATAGGCATCTGTCTGGAAAACCCTGGTTTAATGAAGGAATTCTCTCTGGGTCCATCCACTGGACTTCTTCTACCCACCCTTCCACTTTTAGGGACTGGTTTGTTAATTAAGAAGCTTTGGTTCCTGACAAGGTTGTCCCTGAAAAATGTAGGTCTTTTAAGCATTTTGCCTTTGTCTTTGAGCTGGAGGATCGGCTCAAACCTTCTCCTTTCTTCATTGAAGATGGAGTTGTTCTCATCAACTCCATCATCCCTGTTTGTCTTCAACTGCTGCCTCTCAATGTCTGACTCATGGCCAGGGACGTCGTTATCATCATCCGGGATAAAAATTTCCTCCTTTGGAGCACTTGTTTGTGGGCTGATAGATGCACTGACAACTTGAGCTGTAAGAGGCAAGTTGACTTGCAGGATATGTGCAGCCTGCATGAAGTCTTGAACATGACAAGTGGGGATTTTGTAAGAGTAAATATAGTCCAAAAGATGACTAAAGCCTTCCAAACTAACACTGTCAAGCACCAAGAACTGCTGTTGCTCATTTCTGCTAAGTGCTGCATAGAAGTATTCACTGCATGCTGAAAGAACATTTTTGTGGGCAAGAAATATTTTACCTTCGACCATCAAAGATACATCACAGAAAAGTCCCATTGACTTCTGTTCACTGAGCTTCTGAAGAACAGACCAACCGTGAGCCTCAGGTGACATTGAATCCATCCTGAATAACTAGTAATGGAGAAAAAAAACCAAGGCCTATTATGCATAATAATTGAATTTTGGTGTAATAGAGGCGTATATATTCTTTTGTTCTGTTTCACTTATTACAAAACTTCTGAGTAATAAATTATCAATTAAAATTTCATTTTGAATTAGTCAAAATAGATCTCTGAACAGGGCCATTCTAGTTAGGAGGAAATTAAGTTAAAGTGAGCACCACTTTAAACCCTATAAAATCTAACTGTTAATTTAGTTCATAACAAACTATTCACCTCTGAACTGCACAAACTTAATTACCTAGACTATTACCACCTTCTCTGTTCTCCTTTTTTATGACTCAAATACAATCTTTATCTTGGCTGCTCTGTGGTTGCTATCAACATGCAGCAGTCACTAGGGGACATGTTCCTGTTCATCCAATCCAGAAGTGTTTCCTTCCATGTTACCTTCCAAAAGCCTTCGTTACCAAGCTGGCCCTTTGGTGGTCAGGGGGAGTGAGCTCTTGGTGTCTACTGTTGGTGTCACCCAGTGCAGTAACTCATGGTGTCACCCTCATAAACTTTCTTCCATACTTGAACAAACTTCAGAGAGACAGACTCCTTACAGACCTCACATCGCTGATGTCTATTTGGCACGCTTTTGTAAGTCTTCTCTAGGAGTGGTCACCAGGGTGTCACACCTGCTGATGGAGTCACCTGGTGCAGTACGCACCTGCCACACCCCACCTAGTGACATAACTGCCTTTCTTTATATCACTGGTGGACCTCAGTTGAGTAATTACCTTTTGATTTGTGGTGCATGTTTTCATTTGATTTATTTCTCGTATATGGAACAGCCCTGATCAGATATCTATTTTAACTAATTAACACCTTAAGGATAGAGCTGTTTTTTATTTTTGTACCCATTGTGACAATGGCTTTTTTTTTTAACATTTCTGCAGTGCAGTGTTTAGCTGTAATTTTCTTCCTTCTCATTTACTGTACCCACACAAATTATAGATTGTTTTCTTTAGATTCATTTAGTTTGATCGTATCCTATGTTACAATAAAAAAAAAAATATATATATGGTGAAAAATTGAGAAAAAAATGTTTTTCTGAGTTTTATTTGAAGAAACTTTTACTCATCTACAAAAGCTTCTAAATAGATTATAATATTTTACCCGAGTTTAGAAATACTTAATTTTTTATGTAGTTTTGCTTTTTTGCAAGTTACCGGGCAATAAGTACAAGTAAATGAAAAGAAACAATAAATAACCGCGCACTCTGTGTGGTGGCTAATCCACGTGTGAGTGAATAATAAAAATACATACCCAACAAATCTTTGAAGTGCTGGAAGAAACTCAAATGGATCCAAATATATATATTTTTTTAAAAACAGAACGTAAACACTATATAGTGTAGTAAGTAGATAAATGTGGAGGATATAAATACAATGACAGCCCTTTACATGACATAGGGCATAGAATAGCCCTTTAACCCCTTCGTGACAAAGGCTGATTTTACTTTTTGTACCCTTCGTGACAATGGCCGTTTTAACATTTCTGCGCTGCTCGTGTTTAGCTGTAATTTTCTTCTTTCCCGTTTACTGAACCCACACACATTAGATATTGTTTTTTTCATGACAAGAAGGGCTTTCTTTAGATGACATTGTTTTGATTGTATCATATTATTTACTATTAAAAAAAGTATAAAATATGGTGAAAAATTTAGAAAAAAATGACTGTTTCTAACTTTTAGTTGAAAAATCTTTTACTCATCTATAAAAGGTAATAAAAAAACCTGCTAAATAGATTCTACTATTTGTCCTGAGTTTAGAAATACCCAATGTTTTTATGTTTTTTTGCTTTTTTCTGCACGTTATGGAGCAATAAGTACAGGTAGCGTTTTGCTATTTCAAAGCCATTTTTTCCAAATCTGGTAATTCTTCCCCCCATGTGCCATTTCGGGTATCTTTGAAGCCGGCCAATGCAATTTACCCCATCAAATCATATATTTTTGAAAACTAGACAGCACAGGGTATTCCAAATGCTGGTATTTTAACCCTTTCCAAGCACTTATTCTACCATCAGCCTTTGTCAAACTTTATGGTAATAATTTTTTTGCATTTGTTTTTTCACACACATTTTACTTTAGGTATAAATAAACAGGTTCTGGTATATGTCACTATCAAAAAACACCCCAATATGTGTTTAGCAACATCTCCTGAGTACAGCGATACCTCACATGAATGATTTTGCCTGGCTGTTTGGGGGCAAAAGGGCCACATTTGGGGCATGCACATTTTTCAATGTTGAACTTTGGCATTTGGGGATCCACTGCCCATGACCTATTTGGTACATCTTTATGCAGGGCCATTTCAGTGTGCCCAACAAAACCATATATTTGTGAAAACTAGACACCCCAGGGTATTTCAAATGCTAGTATTTTAACCCTTTCCAAGCACTTATTCTACCATCAGCCTTTGTCAAACTTTATGGTAATAATTTTTTTGCATTTGTTTTGTCACACACATTTTACTTCAGGTATGAATTAAAAAGTTCTCGTATATGTCACTATCACAAAACACCCCAATATGTGTTCAGCAACATCTCCTGAGCGCAGTGATAACCCACATGAATGATTTTGCCTGGCTGTTCGGGGGCAAAAGGGCCACATTTGGGGCATGCGCATTTTTCAATGTTGAACTTTGGCATTTGGGGATCCACTGCCCATGCCCTATTTGGTACATCTTTGAGCCGGGCCATTTCAGTGTGCCCAACAAAACCATATATTTTTGAAAACTAGACACCCCAGGGTATTTGAAATGCTGGTATTTTAACTCTTTGCATGCACACATTTTACCACCAGCATTTTTTCAAAGTTTGCAGTAGTATTTTTGTGTGTGTATTTTTCCCCCACACACCTACTTTATGTATGAATTTACAGCTCCTGGTATATGCCGCTGTCACACGACACCCCAATATGTGTTCAGCAACATCTCCTGAGTACAGTGATACCCCACATGTATGGGTTTGTCATTTTTGGGGGGGAACTAAAAGGCCACATTTGGTACGTGTGCATTTTTCTAATTGGAAATTAGATGTGTGGCCATCCTTCCCCCCGTGTTAATTGGGACCTTGTTGAACCCGGCCAATTCAATTTACCCCATCAAATCATACATTTTTTAAAAGTAGACACCCCATGGGCATTTAATATGCCAGTATTTTAACTCTTTCCATGCGAGAATTGTTTTAAGCTAATATGCTAATTTTAGGACTTGCTCACAAAAATATATTTTTTATATTTTATTTTTTTTTTGCCTTTTTTATTTTTTTAACATTTTTTTTCAACTTGAAGGTTCCCCTGATAGTGACATCAGTGGGAAATTATTTTTACATTTTACTGTTTTTTTACTATTTTTTTTCTAATTATTATTAATTTTATTTTATTTTTAATTTATTTTTTCTAATCACACTGTGATTAGAAAGCTGAGCTCTATTGACTTGCATGGTTGAATGCAGTACCTATATTCAACCTGCAAGTGGAGCCAGAGTTCTCTAGAGGGTCTGGAGACCGTCTAGCGAACTTTTTAGACTTTATTGTTTTTCTTTATTGAATTTTCCCGGACCGCCGCCATCTTGCTGATGGCAAAGATCACCGGCAGCTGCGGCTGTGACCGCTCTCTGGAGCGGTCACAGTCCATCCCCAGGTAAGTGTTTGGTGTCGCTGGATGCCTCCTGATCGAGGCATTCCAGCGACACCATTTAAGTTTAGGAGGCGCTTTTAAAACGGGCGTCCGCCGCCATACAAAGTATGGCGGATGTTGACGCCCCGGGGAGGGGCCAGAGATGGCCCCTTTGTGCCGATAATGGCGTTGCTGAATGCCTCGAGGTCGAGGCATTACAGCAACGCCGTTTCGGTGCAGAAAGCGATCTATTTTCGTTTCGGTCCTGGCACGTCATTTGTCGTTATCGACTTGAATTTCCGTGACGTGCCCGGACCGGCAATTGTCATCAAGGGGTTAAGAAGGATCTGTTTAGGACATCTCTGAAAGTGGTCAGTTCAATGTACCCCCTTTCAAACCATACATAGTTCAAAACTAGATTTTGACATGTTTAAAATTCTACCCCTATGCCCTATTTGGGAGATCTTTGAACCCAGCCAATTCAACTTACCTAATCAAATCACAAATGGACATTTCAAATGCTGATATTTCAACTCTTTCCATGAACTCATTTTAGCACCAGCCTTTGTCCAATTTTGCAGTAGTATTTTTTTCGTGTTTTTTCACACACACATTCTACTTTAGGTATTATCACTGTCAAACACCACCCCAATATGTGTTCAACAAGATCTCCTAAATACAGTGATAACCCCCATTGGTTCATCGGGTTATTTGGAAGGTAAAAGGCCACCTTTGTCAGTCTGTGCCCATGTCCTATTTTTGGGACAACTTTGAACCCAGCCAATTCAATTTACCCCATCAAATCATACATTTTTTAAAACTAGACACCTCATGGGCATTTAAAATGACAGTATTTAAACTCTTTCGTGGTGAAGATATAGCGCTAATTTTAGGACTTGCTCATAAAAAATCTTTATATATTTATATTGTTTTTACCTTTTGTTGGAACTGGATGGTGTCCCTGATGGTGAAATCAGCGGGGAATTATTTTTACATGGTATTTTCTTATGTTTATTTCATTTATTTTACCAATCACATCTATCGAGGCATTTCAGCAACCTGCTTAAGCTTAGGATGCGATTGTTGATCGTCGCTTTAGCTCTTTTAAACCAGGCGTCCGTCGCCATTTTATATATGGCGGACATTGACGTCCGGGGGATAGGCCACACAGGGCACCTGCTGCAGATCTCTGTGTTGCTGAATGCCTCAACATTAGGTATTACACCAACACCGTTTGGGAGAAGAAAGTGATTTAAAAGTTTAGAGTCATGACATGCCAGGCACGTCAATTGTTGTCAAGGGATTAAAGAAACATAGGTATTTATTAGCCTCCATGTTTGGGAACAGCTTCCAAACTAACAATTTCCATCTTGTCACCCCCAGGGTTGGATCCAGACCCTTATCTCAGGAGAGGCACTCAACACTAACACAACACACACATTCACTCCTACCAACATATCCAGAAATACAAACCACCAACACTGACACACACACACACAGAAACTAATATAAACTCATTCAGAGACACACACTAACACAACTAGGCACTCATTGCTAACACACAACACTAAAATACCCAGACACATGCAGCCTCAAACACTTACATACCCAGAGACATGCAATCACACACACTAACAAACCCAGACACATGCAGTAACATACTCAGACACTAACATACATATCCAGTAACATATCCAGACGCCCACTCTAAACACACTAACACCCACACAGTAACATACTCAGACACACACATAAACATACACAAACTAATACACCTACACACAAACACGCATTCAAACATACAGTCACCAATGCAGTCACTGAAAACCCCACTATAGAAGTACATGCAGCCCACCCCCTCCATGGTCAGACTATTCTCGCCACTGATTGGCTGTTTACGTGCCTCAAATAATGAAAGAATCAAATAAAATGTTTCATTAAAGCACAGACACCACAAGGACATGCACGTATCCCTCTTTAGCCATGTGAAATGATGGGAGATATGTTCTACACATGTAATATATTCCCATCCCTCACCAGGCTCATAACACTGGAAGACACCTAAAGTCAACCTATGTAACCATGTATTTTGGTAAAAAGAAATATAAATATATGCACTAATGTTTATATGTTCAGTTTGCACGTGTTGAATGCATGCATAACACAACGCATATATAATACAAGCAATAACACATGCATACTGTATGTCTGGCACTGGAGGTATGCCAACTGCAGTCTTACATGAAAGAGTAAAGTAAATTATCACAACTACGCAGTCAGCTAGCTGAAAGCACATGAAGCATACTGGCGTACACATCGTACAATATGTTACTTGCTCACCTCTCGTCTATCCACAGCTGATAAAGCCTCAATTTCAATGCAAGGTCTGGCGTGACGTCATCCACAACCGAGCCCGTCGCGTTGCTTCTTTAACAAGAGCTACATAAAGTTTGTTGAAGAAAAAGAGAAAGTCTGGCCTTTTTTTGCAGACTGAAAATGAGTTCTAATCACAAGAGTCCCCTCTGGCATTCATTTTTCTTGGTCGCCAAACGTTTTGTGCCTATTCGTGTCACATAAAACTAATGCTATTTTTAAAAAAATTACTTTACGCAAAAAGAGAAACGTGGTTCTGTAGACGAGTCAACTATTTTTATTGCGATTGTGTGTTTTGTCTCTAGTGGTTTAAAACTCAGAACACCTCGAACAGTCCTGCGCAGACAGTCCGCAATCGTAGAGCGGCGTTAAATCTGACCATTTTCCTCGCTCGGATCGTAGTTAATGGCCGCCATTTTGGTACACCCTTGTCCAGTTGCGAGGAACCCCAGTACTGGATATTAGCAATCTGCAATAATTAGGAAACCGCTACGGTGAGGAGTCTGTGCGGTATAAGCTTCCAGAGCTGTGCTGAGAACAGGTATATATATATATATATGTATATAAACACGCATATATATTACATTAGAAAATATAAGGGAGGAATTTGATTGGTTAAAATGTTTAATACATACAGATGATCATGTATGTGTATATATATATATATATATATTTGTGTGTGTGTATATGTTCTGTATAATGGATTACTTTGCAGTGTCTGGATGGGATTGTGATGTGTGTTCTTTATGTTGTTAGGCTTGTGTTGATACAGAAGTGGCACAGATTGTGTGGAAGGCTATTAGTCTGCTGCACACACACTGATGGACTCACTGCAACTTTCTAGCTGGCCTGTAGAGTCAGATCTTTGTTCCAGTGACATGACATTAAGCCTCACATAACATGGTTATCGCCATCATCATTTGTGTTGTAGTTAATGCCTTCTATTTTCTCATTAGTTTGTGATGGTACATTATAGAACATCTTGTTTGATATGGTATAAGTATGAGCCAACAATGTGTCCATGTATAGATACACAAATCCCTTTTTTGTGTGATGTATAGTTAGTGTTCTTAATTGTTCCTTTTGTGTAGCATCATAGTAAGTGGCTTTAAAATGTTACATTACCCAGTGATTTAAATACCTTCTTTATGCAGAATAATAGAGAGTCCTAGCTGTTTCTTCTGCGCAAATCGGGTTATTCTGGGGAGGAAAAAGGTTGGTTTCAACTCACTGCCCTTATCATCCATTAGAAAAGACCAACATTAGCAAGTTTCTCCCTCAAAAAAGGCTACGCTGGCCCTGTGTAACGTTCAATAGGTGGGGAGACTTAATTGATTTAACTATACACTGTACAGGGCCGGCCAAGCTCTTCAAGCGACAGAAGATCACTGGGTATGGACCGTCATAATGTATAATTACATCAACAAAGTCTTCCTGCCTATTGAACATTATACAGGGCCAGCTCAGCCCTTCTTACTGGGGAAGTTGCCAATGTTGGCATAATGAATAATGAAACAAGGAAAACCACTGCAGATTCCCTCTTTAGTGAATAGACCACAGCGCATGCTGTTTTTTGTTTACAAAATGCTGTTTTATGCAGGAAACAACATTAATGTTTTTATTATTATTATTAGATAATTCACTTGTATTTTATTTTCCCCATAACGCAAAGACATCGGTAAGATCTCCCCAGCACTGCGAACATTTGTCCTACTAAGTACGTGTTGGTTTGTGCCATTTGCGATTGTTTTGACAAGCGCTGTCATACTTGTGATATTTCCAAGCTAAAGGTTGTTGCGTAGATAGACGGACAACACGACAAATACTGACCCCTCTTGTAAGGATTGGCGTGGCTGACAAAAGCTCGTCAAAGAGAGGATGTGACTGATTGGGGGTGACATCGAAGACAAAGACTTATTTTTTATATTTATTTATTTTTTAAGTATACATACGTACAAAAGGTACCGTATTTGCTCGATTATTAGACGACCCCCCAAAATCGGAATATTGATTTAGGAAAAAAGCCTGAATATAAGACGACCCTATAGGAAACATTTTACCAGTAAATGTTAATTTTGTTTTTATTTCCTTTCATTTTTCAACCTGCCCCCCAGTTATGCACATCTGCCCCCAGGCTTGTCACTCTGCCCCATGAATGCCTTAAACCCCCTATATGCCACTGTGCCTCATGATATGCCTGCTAACCCTCTAAATGCCACTGTGCCCCATGATATGCCTTTTGACCCCTGAAGTGCCACTCTGCCTCCAGAAATGCCTTATACCCCTATATGCCACTCTGGCATTTAGGGGGTTAAAAGGCATATTATGGGGCAGAGTGGCATATAGGGAGGTATAAGGCATTTCAGGAGGCAGAGTGGCGTATAGGAGGGTTAAAAGGCATTTCTGGAGGCAGAGTGGCATTAAGGGGGTTAAAAGGCATTTCATAGAACACTCTGCCTACAGAAATGCCTTATGTACCCCATTTAACCCCCTCCCAAAAAAAAAACTTACCGGTGCTTCTAACTCCCGGTGTGTTGTCCTGGCAGCGTGTAGACGTCTACGCAATTCGTGTAGACAACTTCCGCTGCAGTCAGAAGGAGGTGCGGTTAGCAGCGGGGGTTGTCTGCGTCCATCGCGCAGAACTTCCCTGGCTGTCAGAGATCAGAGTTCCCCTCACCGGGGAATTCTCTCTGACAGCCGGGGAAGGTCTGCGCGATGGCTACACACCGGGAGTCAGAAGCACCGGTAAGTTGGGGGGGGGGGGGCAGGAACATCCAGGTCCCCTGCAGCGTTGCGGGGGATCTGGATCTTAGTCTCATAGTCAGAGCGTTTGCTCTGAAAAAAACCTTGTCTCATAATCGAGCAAATACGGTATATGTTTAAGTCTAAAAAATGTGTACAAAAATTCACTTTGGCAGTATAACTGCATTTAAATCATTCCACTAAGTGTATATTCAGCCTTTCAAGCCTATAAGTTATCAAAATAAATATCATAGTTGTTTTTGCTGTTGTGTAATTTTATCTTTTTTGATCTTTGTTTTTAAGGCTTTTTTCTTATATGGCATTTTAAAATGCCTGTATGTGCTGCCATCAATTGCACCAGCCGGCAGACCCGTGGCTGTGGAAAATCGTTTCATCGGTAAGTATGAGCAAGCAGTTTAAATAGAATGTCACGACGGTCATCTACTGTTACTTGTTTATGTAGTATGTTGCACAATCCAACAAATTAGACAAAGGCAAAAAATTGGTATCTCTATTTTCTTTATTAAGGCAGGGCTTGACAAATTTGTTGTGAATCTAGGCGCCAGCTAAAAAGTTAGGAGCCAGGATTTTTTTAAAACTAACAGTTGGTCAGGAGTGATCTGATCATCATCAGCCCACTTACTAAACTCACAGCGTTTGACCTGGAACCACCCTGGACTTTCAGGTCAGTGCTGTTTTTTGTTGGTTTTTTTTTTATTATTTTTTTGGATATTTTTTTTTGTTGGTTTTTTTTTTTTTTTAACTCTTTCAATGCTGATGTTCCATTAGAGCACAGCATTGACTGATATTCAAATGTTAACCCCTGCAATGCCACAAATGTGTCATACACAAATGTGGCATTGAAGGGGGTTAACGCTGCACTGTCGCTCCCAGGGAGCGATCAGGCAGCAGGGGTGGGTTGGAGCTGCTCTCCACACTCATGTGGAGACCGGAGAACCCTCTCCCTGAAGCTGCCTCTGGCAGCTGGGACGCAATTGCTGGTCTATAGACCAGCCATTGCAGGGAGGAGTCTCTTTGATGACTTTGAGTCATCAAAGGGCTTGTGGGGGCTTGTTTTTGCTGTTGCTGGTCTGCCTGGAAGCTTCCAGGCAGACCACCAGCAGCAGAGCCCGTACAAAACGGGAATTAACCCCAAATTGAAGGGGTTAACGCTGCACTGTCGCTCTCATGGAGCGATCAGGCAGCAGGGGGATGTTGTGTCAGGTCCCCACACTTGTGGCGGGGGGGGCAGGCTCTGAGTGGCTGTGCTGTCTGTCCAGACTCCTGGGCAGACAGCAGCAGCAGCAGCGCCCCTGCGATCACCACGATTGTGGCGACGTGAGGGCATTTTTTTTAAGGATTTAACAGGCTGACAATAGCGACCTGGCGCCTGGGATTTGTCGAGCCCTGCCCTAAGGACCAAAGTTTTTTCTTTTTTATGTTTACACCATGATTCCCCTTTTCCATATTTGATGAACCAAATTATATTTGTTTTGTTCAAGAGAAGTATGCCCTTCCTTTAAAATCATAGGAATACAATGGACGCAAAACCTATATGAAAAAAATCTAAATTCTTACACTGTAGCTGCCACAGCTGATTTATGTTCAGCAGCATCTCATTACAGTCATACCACACATACATATTTATTTTATGTTGCAGGGGGCCACATGTATCTTTTACATATCTTGAATACTATTGGCTTAAGGGGTTTAGGGTTAGAGTTGTTTTTTTTATTTACTTGTAGTGGTAGAGGCAAAGAGAACTTTAAAATATATATACATTTTTTATTTAAACTTTTTTTTTTGCACTGTTCCTAGTGCAGTATGGCTCGAGATCCCTTTAGGGACTTCTCGTACATCACTGGGTTTCCGATAAATTCTATTTATTTATTTTTTAGTTGTTTCTCCCTCTCCTCCTTCTGATGTCTGTGCTGATCACACTGTGATCGGCGTTGGTTTTAGCACAACCACCAGTTGTTTTCAACTTATTTTTAACATTGGAACAACTGTTATAGTTTATTTTCTTGAACACACTGGGCTGTTGTGCTTTCTATAGATTTTTGTTTAAGCTTTTATTCTTGCTCCTAGGTTTCCACATGGGCGACCAGATGTTTTGAAAAAATGGGTTCTGAATATGAGACGTGACAAGTATAAACCCTCCTCAAAGGCAGTGCTATGTTCGGATCATTTTGAAGAACTCTGCTTTGACAGGACGGGTCAGACGATACGATTGCGGATAGATGCTGTGCCGACGGTGTTCAGCTTACCAGGAAAAGGGATGAAGGTACCTCATCATTTCTCTTGAGATGTCATTAAACTTTCATTGAACTGTGATTTTTTTTTTTTGTACTACTTTCTAACAGGCGCACTTCAATTTATTTTTTGTTTTGGTTTCAGGAGAGGAAATCATCTGCTCATGTTTTTCAAAATATGGAGAGCAAACCCTTATTCTTGTCCACCCCTCCGCCTCAAGAGCAGTGTATACCAGCACCTAATGAGAAAAACATAACGGAAGAGCATGACTATTGTATCACAGACAGTCCAAAGACCTTGAAAAAGAGGCTGGATGAAGCCCTGAGCAGCCTCCACTGTGTGAAAAGGAGGCTGAAGATCACCCAGCAAAAGTTCAGGAGGCTAAAATTCAAGGTTCAGTCTCTAGAATTAAATGGGTATCCTGTGTAACAAAATGGACTTATCATGGCTGTTACCTTTTAATATATCATGCATGTTTGTATAATTCAGTGTTTTGATACTTTGCTTTAACCTTATCGGTGCGCTTATATATATATATATATATATATATATATATATATATATATATATATATGATGAGCTCTCCACCCCGAACTCCTGTGTGTGTGTGTGTTTATGTATGTATGGTGGTATATATACATAAAATTCTGTGTGTGTGTGTGTGTTTATGTATGGTGATGAGATATATATATATATATATATATATATACATACATACATACTCTAAGAAAGTAAGGAGGTCCCCAGATTTGAAAGTGGCAATCATGTTTGTTTTTTGTATGTATAGGCACACGTTTTTCTTCTTTTCGGGAGCCCTAAGAGCTCTTTAACTGCGATGTCTGCCAAAATCATTGATTTTTCCCAACCACTGTATTAGCAATCACAAAACCTTCAAGAGCCTAAGAAATAATATGTCCACGTAAAGGAAATACTCATTAAATATGATGATTTTGTTTGCTATATTTTCTGTCTTACTGGGAGTGACTGTTTTTTTTTTGTTTTTTTTTGTTCCTCTTAACTATGTGTTCAGCTTATTTAAAGGTTCATGAAATAACTGTCTACAGGCCTCTTGCGCATAGTGGAAAGCCATCCTTGAGGATTTATGATTCAGAGGGAGACTGGGTTTGTTTTCCCTATCAGTTCCAAGAATACAGTGGGGTAGAGCACTTTTAAAATAGTGTGTACTGGGTCCAGAACAAAAGCAGCATCATTTGGCCACCATAAGATACGCTATATGCACCACATATAATACATATGCTTAATTATATATATATACTAAGTTTAGAAGACTTAGTTATGTTACTTTGTATTTGTGTTTAGTACACACCTTCGCTACAAGAGGGGACTAAATGTGAGATTTTACAGTAATAACCAAAGCCATGTTCCACAAGGGTTAACAGTAATCCATTGTAGATTTTATCTAGATTGCAATTAATCCTACCTTAAAAAAAAACCACCCAAATATTAGATAAGGGTTTACCTTATACTTTTGGGATTCATCCAGTCCTGCTTTTGTTACATGTATTTCATCATGTTTAAAATTACTATTACGCATATACATTCGTGTGAAAAAGAAAGTACACCCTCTTTTAATGATAAAGCCAAATGGAGAAGCCATTGTGTGAAAAACGAAGTACTCCCCCGCTGCTTTCATATAAATGAAGATGCTAAGTAGCAGACAGGTTCTGCTAATCAAACGCCCTTGATTGAATTGAAAGTTTTAGCTGTTTTCTGGTGTGGAGCGGTCAGGTGTGTGTTAATACAATGCCAAGGAGGAAAGACATCAGCAATGATCTTAGATAAGCAATTGTTGCTGCCCATCAATCTGGGAAGGGTTATAAAGGCCATAGTTCTACAGTGAGAAAGATTTTTCAACAGTGAAAACATCTAAGACAGTTGCCAATCTTCCCAGGAGTGGACATCCCAGCTAATTCACCCCAAGAGTTACATCTCAGGCGCTACAGGCCTCAATTAGAATCTTAAACTTCATGACCGTACAATTAGAAAAAGATTGAACAAGTGTGGTTTGTTTGAAAGGATTGCCAGGGGAAGCCTGCTCTCTCTCAAAAGAACATAACATCATGGCTTTGGTTTGCAAAGTTGCGTCTAAACACACCACAAGACTTCTGGACAGACGAGACTAAAGTGGAGATGTTTGCCCATAATGCACAGAGCCACGTTTGGCAAAAAACCAAACACAACATATCCGCAAAAACACCTCGTACCAACTGTCCAGCCCAAATCAGTACCCCTCCACCACCATGCTTGTTTTGCACCACAGGACCCGAGAACTTTGCGTTCATTGAGTCGACCATGACAACTAAAGCTTGTCTGAGACTGGGTCATGCAACAGGACAATGATCTCAGGCACACCAGCAAATCTACAACAGAATTGCTGAAAAAGAAAAGAATTAAGGTGTTGCAATGGCCCAGTCAAAGTCCAGACCTTAACGCGATTGAAATGCTGTGGCGGGGCTTTAAGAGAGATGTGCATGAACTGATGTCCACAGACCTTAATTAAAACAAGCAACATTATAAAGAAGAATGAGTCATAATTCCTCCAGAACTATGTGAGAGACTGATAAAGTCATACAGAAAACAATTCTACAAGCTATTGATTCATAAGGTGTGCTTAGTATTATTTTTGTTGAATAAATCATTGTGTAATGTTATGTGTTGTTCGTCTGAGGTTGTATTTACCTAATTCTTAGGAACAGATGATTGTTATTATGTCCTGATATGTAAAACCATAGAGTTCAAAGAGGGTGTATTTTTTATTTTTTTTTGTCACACAACTGTAGACACATTTGTATATATGTGTATATGACAATAAAAAAAGGTCAACAAAACCATGAGCTTGTTTTCAATTTTTACATTTTGTACTGAATTGTATGGCTATCCGTTGGATTCCAGGGGGGGCTCCCTGCAAAGTTATACAGCCTTTTGAGGTGTTTTATCCCGCCAAAAATATACCCACCCTCAGGGGTGGTATAAGGCCTACCAGGGAACATAGAAAATACACACACCAAATCAAATAGGAACTAAATCCTAACTACATGTGAATTGATGTAAACCAAAAAGAAAAAACTTAACTTTTAAAAATCCTATGAGTATTATGTTAATAGGTAAAATAGTTTAACCCTTAAACATTATTATTTATTGTTTTATATAGCGCCATCAGATTCTGTAGTGCTGTACAATGGGTAGACAGGACATAACAAGTAGTATATAGCATAGCAATTTGATTTACAGAAACAACAGTGAGAAGGGTTTTGCTCAAATGAGCTTACAATTTAGAGGTAGTTAGGGTATATTACACAAAAGGTACACTACGCAGCACCATGGCAAGTGCACTACATTAAGTGGTAGGTGCCCCATTTGCACATTGTTAATCTGCCCCTGAGTAGACCACCACCTTTAACTATCGCTACAAACTCAGTGATTGACATAAACACATGTAATGTACTATATACGTTATAGAACGTATAGATATATTAACCATAAAGGTTGTAGAGAAAATAATACATGTTTATACCCCTTGAATCATAACACAAGCCAATCCCAAGCATGCTATTAAGATAACCTTTCCAAAATAAAGTTTTCCCTATACTGTTTGGATAAGGTTTACTCTTTGATTTCAAACTAGGTACTTACCATGAAAATCTGTGCAATGAATATAATAAGTGTCAGTATGACTTGAAGATGCACATTCTCTGTCCTTCTCTGTCGCTTTAGGAAATCTAGTGTTTGCATATACATTCATAGAGATGTATTTAAAGTGATAAGTCGTTTCACTTAAATATAGGAAAATGAATTCTAACAGCAGATAAGAAGCATTTGGCCCATCTAATCTCCTTGTTTTTCCTGATGTAAAGACTCAGACCTTAATCAGTCCTTGGTCTTGTCTTAGATGCAGTATATGCCAATCCCATTGATGTTTAAATTCCACCATTGTATTAGCCTCTATCCTTCAGTTATTTTAAATAAAAACATGCAAACTATAGGCCAGGGGCGTCCAACATGCGGCCCGCGGAACTTCGAGGTGCGGCCCGCGTGAGATCGGCAGCCAGGATCACAAGAGCCCTGCTGCTTACTTGTGGGAGGGTCTATTCTCTGCTCCAGTCCTGCCTCCTCTGTGGGGAGAACGAGGGAGGCCGCGCCCCCTGCTGAAGTCTGTGAGCGGCATCGAGAGCTGTAGTGCAGGTAAGGGGATGGGGGAGGTTGTGTGAATGAGTATGATTCAGGGAATGAATCTGTGAATGAATGAATTTTTGTGTGTGTGATAGCATGGATGTGTAAGTGCTGGAACCTAGGCATGATGGGACTATGATTGCTGTTAGCAATCACACTCCTATCATGCTGAAACCTGGCTAGCTGCCCCCCTTGTGTATTGATGCTGCCAGCAGTATGGGGTCTGCACTTACAGCCACCCTGTACCAGCACGTATTGGCTGACTTGGGATGATAGGAGTGTGATTGCTAACAGCTAACAGCAATCTGCTAACAGCAATCACAGTCCCATCATGCCTAGGTTCCAGCATTTACTGGTTGCCTGGGTATAAAAAGAGTGTGTTTGCTGTTAGCAATCACGCTCCTATTATGCCAAGTCAGCCAGTACATGCTGAATACTGGTTAGCTGCCCCCCTTGTGTATTGATGCTGCCAGCAGTATGGGGTCTGCACTCACAGCCACCCTGTACCAGCATGTATTGGCTGACTTGGGATGATAGGAGTGTGATTGCTAACAGCTAATAGCAATCTGCTAACAGCAATCACAGTCCCATCATGCCTAGGTTCCAGCATTCACTGGTTGCCTGGGTATAAAAAGAGTGTGTTTGCTGTTAGCAATCACACTCCTATCATGCCAAGTCATATTGTTGATTTTTTTTGTCCAATTGTGGTGTTACTTTTAATAAAAGTGTGGTTACACACTAAAATTGGACCAAAAATACAACGCCCAGCCAACCAGTACATGCTGGAATCTGGGTACGGCCCTCGCACGTATACAATTCTGAAGAAGTGGCCCACTGCAGAAAAAACTTGGACACCCCTGCTATAGGCAGTTTAAAAAACAATGCCAAAAGCTTGGTGTGGTGGTGCCTGGTCTCTTTAAATAAATCTAAGCCATTTTCGTGGTTGAATTTAGCTTTAGCATTTATAAGGACTCTGTTGTTCTGAGATACCAAGTTGCTAAAGTGCAAACCCCAAAATGGTAATTGTGAAAAAAATACCGTATTTGCTCGATTATAAGACGAGGTTTTTTCCAGAGCAAATGCTCTGAAAAATACCCCTCGTCTTATAATCAGGGTCGTCTTATAATCAGACCTCAAATAGGTCTGATTATGAGACTAAGATCCAGATCCCCCGCAGCGATGCAGAGGACCTGGATCCTCCTGTGTTAACACCCCCCCAGTTACCGGTGCTTCTGAGTCCCCGGTGCTTAGTCCGGGCTGCGTGTAGAGCTCTACACGATACAATCGCGTAGAGCTCTACACGCTTCCCGGACTAAGCACTGGGGACCCAGATGCAGGGGACCTGGATCCTCCTGTGTTAACCCCCGACCCAACTTACCGGTGCATCTGAGTCCCCGGTGCTTAGTCCGGGCTGCATGTAGAGCTCTACGCGATATAATCGCGTAGAGCTCTACACGATACAATCGCGTAGAGCTCTACACGCTGCCCGGACTAAGCACTGGGGACTCAGAAGCACCGGTAAGTTGGCGGGGGGGGGGGGCATAACACAGGAGGATGCAGGGGACCTGCATCCTGCTGTGTTATGCCCCCTCCAACTTACCGGTGCTTCTGAGTCCCCGGTGCTTAGTCCGGGCAGCGTGTAGAGCTCTACGCGATTGTATCGTGTAGAGCTCTACGCGATTATATCGCGTGGAGCTCTACATGCTGCCCGGACTAAGCACCGGGGGCTCAGATGCAGGGGACCTGGATCCTCCTGTGTTATGCGCCCCCCCAACTCAGAAGCACCGGTAAGTTTGGAAGAGGGAGGGGGAGTGTTAAATGGGGGGTGTAAGGCATTTCTGGAGGCAGAGTGCTCTGTGAAATGCTTTTTAACCCCTTTAATGCCACTCTGCCTCCTGAAATGCCTTAAACCTCCCTATATGCCATAATATGCCTTTTAATCCTCTAAGTGCCAGAGTGGCATATAGGGTTAAAAGGCATATCATGGGGCACAGTGGCATATAGGGTTAAAAGGCATATTATGGGGCACTGTGGCATTTAGAGGGTTAAAAGGCATATCATGGGGCACAGTGGCATATAGGGGGTATAAGGCACTTCTGGGGCAGATGTGCATAACTAGGAGGCAGGTTGGAAAATAGAAGGAAATAAAACCAAAATATTTTTCTCAAGCATAGCTTTTATTAAAAAAAGTGTTTAAATGAATTAAAATTTACTGGTAAAACTTTTTTCCTATAGGGTCGTCTTATATTTAGGCTTTTTCTTTTTTTCCTAAATTAATATTAAGATTTGGGGGGTCGTCTTATAATCAGGGTCGTCTTATAATCGAGCAAATACGGTATAATCTCCAACAAGGGACAAGTCATCCTGTATAATAGTGTTGCAGGCTATGAGCTTGTACATGCAAAGAACACAATATCTTATATGATGGATCTATCCCAAGATACTTGTGTTGTACACGTGTAAGATGTAATTTCCTGGTTGTTCATTATTAAATAATACCCATAAGAGTGTTTACATTGTTTTGTTGTGCTGGGCCATGGATGCCGTCAGTGGTAGAGATGAACGAAGCTATCGTGTTCACAGCCTAATCTTTCCAAGCACACAGCAGAAGAAAACTCAAGTGGTCGCACATGAATTAAAGAGCTGGTACAGATGTCAATTACACGTTAAACTGAACACGGCAATGTCTTGCTAGCCTTATCTGTTGGATGATAGTCAACATACGTTGCACTACTATTTCCCTGATACAGTATTTGTGAATTTAGGTATTTCCCAGTCATGACTATTGGGGTTTATCAAGATCATGTGTCTGCAAATATACGATCACAGGGGAACCTTTCAGACCATCACTGTGATATGTAAAGACCACAAGGCCAGAGTAGATGACTGATCCAAGCAAATCACAAATGGTTCAGCACAAAATCCCATAAAATGAGCTGCTAAAATCCTTACGTTAAATGCGAGGCTGTATGTAGAACTATAATGCAAAAAACAAATAAAGTAATGCGCGAGTATAAAAGAAACCAATAATAAACACAAATGTGCCGGTGCTGCGTGTTATAAAACCAGACCTCACCGCTGATTTAGTGACAAAGAAAATGAAAAGAAACAATAAATAACCACGCACTCTGTGTGGTGGCTAATCCATGTGTGTGAGTGAATAATAAAAAATACATACACAACAAATCTTTGAAGTGCTGGAAGAAACTCAAATGGATCCAAATATATTTAAAAAAACAGAACGTAAACACTATATAGTGTAGTAAGTAGATACATGGGGATGATATAGGGCATAGAATAGCCCTTTAAGAAGGATCTGTGTTCCTCTTGGATATGAACTCCCTCAAGGCAGTATATGTAGAAGACAGAAAGCCGGAAGCTAAGTAGAAAAATATTTATTCGATAATAAGTAAAGTTTTTTTATCTTACATTGGAGATTCCACGTTTTTTTCCCCACTGCACGTAATTCACATTCTTAAGTAATATAGAAAGCCCTGTTCAGGGCTGGCCCTAGACCAGATGGAACCCCAACTGGGAATTCTCTCTACGTTGCACCCTCTTTTTTATGTATAGGTTGAAATGTGCTTTACTTAAAAGCAAAGCTATGGCCACAGCCACATGGTTTGCTACTCACACAAGTTGTCATCAATCTACTTTGATGATTAGTCATATTGTAAATGATCATATGGACTTAACGAGAGAACTATAGAGAGCATGGTCATTCTGGAGCTTCAAGTCTTTTAATAAGCTCTTAGTGTTAAGAGTTTCAACCACACACCGTATCTCCCTCGGAGGTAATCAGATCACTATAAATCAATAAATCAGTATCTCAAGATTTACATATTATACTTTTTTCTTTATTTTTCTTTATGTATAAAGTGCCTGCGTTGGACTTTATTTGAAAAAGACCTTTTGGGAAAACTTTCTTCGATTACAAAGTTTGGAAAGTCTGATTATTTGTCACATTGTCTTTACACTCCACAACACATTTAATAGACACAGACTTAACTTTCAGCTGCTTCTTCTCCAATGCCCCTTCACAGGCAGTGGGGACTGTGATTTACGTGATGTTAGGTGACCCTTCCCAAGCACTTTCCTCCTGGGACAATGCACATGAGCAACATGTGATAAAAGTCTGGGGACTGGAGCTCACCTCTTTATTCCATGGCTCTCCAGGTTCAGTCTTGCCCAATACCCCCCAGATCAGGAGTCCCTGGCAGTTGCATGGCATACTTGGTACTAAGACCAGCCCTGGTGGTTATACCATATCTTACAATCAAAGTGACCCCACAACTATTGCTCCAGAGTGTAGCAATCCACTGATCACAATACCAGTGTTAAAGGGGCAAAGAGCAGCTGGCCTGTTGCTGAAATAAATATGCCTTTTAAACTCTGATACAGCCTCAGACAAAGTTATGGTAGGAGAAATGAAATTGTACCAATATACCCCCCTAAACACAGATTTGTAGTATAAAATCTATACTCACCTCTGTTTATATAGACAGCAAAAGTTTGTTTCCACTTGAAAGAATCACATCGACAGCAGGAAATCATGCGTGTGCACAAGGGATCTTGTTAGACTCTTGTTAGACAATGTTCGTGGTAGCCCGTTAGCTGCCTGGCGCTAAGCATATTATGTGGGGTGGGAAAAAAGTGGCAAAGACACCACAAGAATTTAAAGGAACATTGTGGGATGAGTCCAGAGAAGAGCTACTAGAATTGTGAATGGTTTACAGGATAAAAACATTAGGAAAGACTAAGGGATCTTAACATGTATAGCTTGGAGTGTTAGATCAAAAGATATTGAGTGCACATATTATGAGCATAATTTAAAGGCTTATGTATTCATACACACATAATATAGTATGTTTAAAGAAAAAATGTGGGGAAAATGGCCAAAAGAGAATGAACATTCCATTAGTTGCAATAGTGGCAATGTATAGACCCACTTGATCTTTATGTTTATGGGTCTAAACATTTCAGGGAAAAAGTAGGCTTCCAATTTTAAGTATAAGATTTTTTTTTCTTTAAGTAGTTTTTTTAGAGCTATTTTTCACGGGAATCGTAAATATGTTTGGGAGTATGGCATCAACAGCTCTATGTTATGGATTTATATTAACTCCATTAATCCATTTAGCTCAGTTTGACTATTTAGAGAGCAATGTTTGTGCTGAACAAATTTGGGGAAAAAATAACTTGTGTACAGGGACTGATTAATCATCTACCTACAGTGAAAGAAGGTCATGGGTGTAGGAGGAATTTATAGCTTATTCATTGGCTAAAAAAGGGAAATGTAATTTTGATGTCCTCCCACCTTGACTGTTTGCACAAATAACCAAACTCGCTCATCTGACACATGTACGGTCCAAAGTCCTTTTGGAAAATGTGTTAATATTATCCAGTTGGCTATGTGGAGTTTCTGTCCTATCAAAGTTCTGTCTAAGCCATTTTGCCAAAAGTTGCACATCTGCTGTAAGCTTCAAGCCATGAAGGCTTCAGGGAAGCATCTACCAAAGGTTTATATAACCAGAAGAATTCCACCCGATGGCTTGAGCATTCTGAAGCAGTCTGGGAGGCGAGTACCTTTGTGAAAATAAATTTTTTTGTTTGTCATTGTTTTAGAAAGATTGCCTTTTAATATGTTGGTTTGTGAAAAACTTTGAAACTCTTTGTTTTTTTTGCGTACTGGTTGTTAACTCTCTTAAAGCCCCCATAAGACACTTAATATGCCCAGGGTTTTTTGTAAAAAAAAAATGAGGAGCCAGCTTCTCAATTTTGGCTTTATTTTTGTTGAATAAATCATGACATTGTGTAATATTTCATGTCTTGTTCATCTGAGGTTGTATTTAACTAATTTTTAGACATGCTAAGAATCAGATGATTGTTATAATGTCCTTATATGTAAAAAAAAAAGAATCCAAAGAGGGTGTACTTTCTTTTTAACTGTAGTTGGCCAGCCTTACCACATAGGCAAACTAAGCAGTTGCCTTAATAGCTGAGCTGGTGAGGGGCGCTGAGTTTCTTTCTTATGTGGATGCATAAGGGGGACCTGGAGATTGCGAGAAACCCTAATGCCAGCCCTGCCGTTATAATTTGTCATATTTTCAAACACTAAGGAATCTTTTCATGATTTGATTTCTTTCCACATTAGCTGTGTGATGGAGCAGTGGGATTCTGATGACCCGATTCCACGTTCTGAACTACTCAAGAAGGTTGTTGGGATTCAGGGATTGTACTGTCTTTTGACGGAGAAGGTTGACAAAGAGGTGCTGGATGCTGCAGGTATTTAGTTAAATTGTAGATTTTCAATGTCATATTTTATTGATTTACCCATATTCTTTGGGGGAGAGACAGACAATACAAATAAACACAGAAGCAAGCCATTTTGAAGAGCCTCCTGCATGAGATTTTTATGTAGACCCTTTTAGTTCATGGGTGCTGATTTCAATGGGCCATTTGCAAGTGCATACAACAGACTGGATCAGTGGTTTTAGCGAAAACAAGGACATACGTATCATTATCTATCTTTATCTATTATTAGAAATATATTTAAAATAAACATGATTTCTGTTAGTAAATGAGAACTATTATATATCTATTATACTTCAGTGAAGTGTTTTTTATTTTTTTTTATAATCATATTCCTGCTATAACATCTATCTAATAGGTCCCAGCCTTAAAGTGGTGAGCACCATGTCTGTGGGATATGATCATTTATCGCTAGAAGAATTAAAAAAAAGGTAATTATCATGTTGATTTAACAATTGTCTCAATGGTACTTTTAGAACCTTGAGACCGGAGCGTTTCCAGGTATGCATGTGACCAAACAAGACGAAAAAGGCAGTAAATAAGATGCAGAAAAATATCTGAAGTCATCTGTACTCATTCTTTATGATGTTGTCTTTTGGTCACTTCTGTGTATTTTGTGTGATGGCTCCTTTTTTTTAGAATTACAATGCATGCTAGTCTTGAGTGGACTTCAAAGGGCAAAAAATATTGTGCTTACACAACCACCCCCGAAATAATTGAACACCAGACCAGTGTTAGTACCATAATTGTGCAGCCATATATTTTTATGTTCAGTATAATAACCAGACCTTCATTAAACAGCACTCATACTGACTATGCTTTGCAACACTGATGTATTGTAAACACACTGACCACTCAGAAGTAAATTGTTATATTGATTAATGTGTGATGGATGTTTTGCAGCATTGAACAGGTTACATTCACATAGTCTTGGTTTCCCACACCACATCAAAGGGGCTAAATAATCTCATCCCTGCTGAAGATGCTTCTGCTCTAGACCCGAGAGGTCACGGGTCATGTTATGTTACATGACCCCAGCAGCCAGCCATAGATCACTGTTAGTGGCCAGCTTCCAGACTAGCCAAAGGGCAGGAAATTGTCTGGCGTCCCTGGGAGGCCAGTCCCCCCCTGTCGTTTGGGATTACAAACAGTGTACCATGGCTATTTATCGAATGCAGACCCAGACTGGTGATGAGTAGATGTCCCTGGCACTTTAAGGCCAGCAGCTGCCAAACTATGTAAAAATGACTGCCAGCCACTTCCGGCTACGGCATTCAATCTGCCACTGCAGGACATTTCAGGAATGGGTTTTATCTGTGTATGTGCTAATGATTATTTAGTATAATATACTATATGACCAAAATATGCGGACACCATCACACTTCTATGAGCTTGTTGGGCATTAATGAAGAGTTCACTCTTCTGGGAAGGGTTTCTGCAAGATTTTGGAGTGTGTCTGCGGGTATTTGTGCCCATTTAGCCAAAAGAGCATTCGTGAGGTCAAGCACTAACGTAGGACAAGGAGGCCTGCTTGCATTGGCTTTACGATGGATTCCAAAGGTGTTAAATGGGTCAGGGCTCTGTGCAGGCCACTCACGTTACTCCACACCAAACACGTCAAACCATATCTTCATGGACCCTGCTTTTCTGCATAGGGGCACAGTCATGCTGGAACAGGAAAAGGCCTTCCTCAAACTGATGCCGCAAATTTGGAAGCATAAAGTTGTCTAAAATGTATCTGTGCTATGCATTACCGTTCACTGGACTAAGCGGCCTAGCCAAATCAGGAAAAACAGCCCCAGATCTTTATCCCTCCTCCACCAAATAGTAAAGTGCTATTCATTCCTGTAGCTAGGGTTTCTCCTGGCATCCTAAACCCAGAGTCATCTATCAGACTTTCAGTAAAGAAGAATACTAAAGAATCACAACTTATCAAGAAAATACACATTTATATTAGAATGACACCTTTTTTTCATACCCACATTGAAGGGTCACGGGAGTTGTAGTTCATAAACACTTAGCTGCATGTTTCTTTATTTAGAAAAAAAATCTGTATTTATTTAAATATAACTTTTCATTTCTGAAATTATTTCAGAGGGGCATGGAGAATGTCAGATGACAAGACTAGAATTGATACGTTAGTTCTGTAAGCAATGTATGCTGCATATGTTTGTTATGTAATACAAGGTTGGCATTACTATTACATACATACCATGTAATACAAGATTTCAATAAAAAGATGTTTAAAAAAGCAATAACTATTGTGCAGCTTTACATGGCAGTCAACCCATTGGAAATATGGCTCCTGAACAGTGTCACAACTTTTAGTTGAACACATGTATGTGATATGCATTAAGCTGCAGGTTGGTAGCTGTTATTGCTCTGTGTATATATTGTAATAATTAATTCAAATCAAGAGATAACATATATTTCTATGTTTTTCTCAGAGGTATCCGGGTTGGATTTACCCCAGATGTACTTACTGAAGCTGTGGCTGAGCTGACAGTAGCACTTTTGCTGGCAACGTCTCGACGACTTATTGAGGCTGTGGATGAAGCAAAAAAGTATGACACACATACTGATTATATGGAGGCAGTTGACCAGTTTAAGACTTTTATTTTTCCTACTATTCATTCTAGTCTATACATATTGTGATGATGTTGGACTATTCATTGGCCAGATCACACCTTTATGAGCTTGTTAGACATTTTATTCCAAAACCATGGGCAATAATATTGAGACCCCCACCAGCTGCTTGTGGCTATAACAGCTTCCACTCAACTGAGAATTCTTTCAACAAGATCTTGGGGTGTGTCTATGGGAATTTGTGCCCATTCAGCAAAAGCATTTGTGAGGTCAGGCAATGATGTTGGACTAGAAGACCTGGCTCTTAATCCACATTTTAATTCACCCGAAAGGTGTTCAATGAGGATAAGGTCAGGGATCTGTGCAGGCCACTCATGTTCCTCCACACCATGTCTTTATGGACCTTGCATTGTGCACAGGGACACAGTCATGGTGGAAAAGGAAAGGGAGCTGCCCATACTGACTTGTAGCATGCCATGACAGTACCATGTTTAAGGTCACGGAGTTCTTCTGAGAAACTATGCAAACCTGTCTTGATCCATGATATGCTTCCTAGTGGTGGATGGGGCACATGGAAACCCCTCTGGATGTGTGGAAGTGGAATGACTGGGAGCACTGTTGGAATTCTTGGTTTGGGAAGAATCGGTGAGTACCGGGATCATGATTTTACAAATGCAATTTTACTTTTTAGTCTTTATACTTTCTCTTAAAAGCACCAATGAGAGATGTCTCATCAAATTAGTTTCGAGGTGTAGTGATGTTTTTTCGGTTATAGGTGAAGCCATCGCCAAACGGTTGAAATCTTTTGGAGTGAAAAGATTTATCTACAATGATATTGCGCCAAGAGAAGAACTGGCTACAAAAATATCTGCAGAATTTGGTAAGATAAAGAATAAATAAACTAACGTACTTGCCCGTTGCTAAAATGACGTATACTTTTTTTCTTGCTCTCTTTCTTCTTTCACTATCATTCGGTCTTCCCCTGCTAACCCTCGTTTTATTCTGCGCCTTTCCTTCCTAAGGGTTTATTATACTGTACCAGACTCTTAACAATATAGCTATGAGTTTAACCTGAGGAACTGTCTGCCATTAGACACAAACATTACATTTTTGGCTTTTTTTTTATAGTATCCCTGGATGAACTGGCTAAGCAATCTGATTTCATTACTGTATGCTGCGCTCTAACCCCAGATACACACGGAATCTGCAACAAACAGTTATTTTCCAAAATGAAAAAGAACGCTGTGTTTATTAACACTAGCAGGTGAGGTAACCGAGTACTTTAATATGCTTTCTTCTTTAAACTGTCTTAGACTAGCCATATGCCTATCCCGTGTATGTTTAAATTCCAAAATCAGAGGTGAAAATGTTGTTTGGAGTTAAAACTGGGATGTGGTGGTGAATTCTCCCTTTGGTCGCTGTGACGGACCGCCCAGGGACCTCAGGTTGTTCCTCTCCGCCAAGAGCGACTTCTCCATTCAGGACAATAATTCCCTGCAATCCGTAGGAAATATCCCCAAGCAAAGTAAAGGGATATCGCTATCCGGTACCCAAATGACCAGGCAAGACTAGTGTTTAGAGTCTCTTATGATTTGGATAACGTGGCACTCCTTACCAGGGCCCATAGTCTGTAGGAAGGAGGCTCAGTCCCCTCCAGGAGCCCATGGCACGGGGGCTTCCGTGACAGTCGCTATCACTTTCTGTTCATACAATTTCTACCGCTGTCAAGCCAGGGTTCAGTTGTCTCACCACCACCACCACAAATCTGTCTCTACAAAAGACAGACGAATAACAAAGATTAAACCAAGTTCCTTCACTCTGAGTACACAGATATCCCACCGGAGCCTCATAAGTAATGCTCACATTGCATTCTACAGGGGGGGTGTTGTAAACCAGGATGATCTCTATGATGCCTTGGCGAACGGACAGATTGCTGCGGCTGGACTGGATGTTACGGTTCCAGAGCCGCTTCCTACAGATCATCCACTTTTCAAATTAAAAAACTGTGGTAAGTTTTCTCATAAACCTAGAGCACAATACTACACAAAGTACTGAGTGTTTGGGTATTAGTGCTCATTTTATACACATTCTTTTTTTTACTTACATTTCTGTGATGATCACATTTAATTTGAGATACACTAATGAAAAAACAAAAAAAACAAAGGAAAATAACTTAAATCTGTTCTCCAAGCCCCAACTTGTCATGGCAGGTAAGACAAAACTGAGCAGGGTTCAATTAACAGTGGGACAAATGGGGCAATTGCTGCAATGCAGTTTCTGCTTTTCATGCTGGGTGTTTGTGGGAGATTAGGTTGGGGCCCACGTGGTGCAGCAGGGATATTTGCAGAGACGCAGACAGACTTCATTATGGGCAGCAGTGATGGCAGGGCCTGATTCCTATTTTCTGTTATGTGACTGGATCTGCCAGTAAGAAGCTCTTTCCGTAGTCACTTGTTGCATGGTTTTATGGTTGTAAGGGAAAGGTAAGGGTCAGAGTTAATGTGTCAGGATCCCCCAGCCACCTGCAGCTACAGGAACAGAGATACTCTGCAGGTAGGAGCGAGGATCTGTCTTTATGGCAGTCAGCATGTATATAGGTGTGTGTGTTTATGTGTGTTTATCTCTGTATATATGTGGTTATGCTTATTAAGCATATCTGTGTATGTGTGTATGTATGTGCATTATGCAGCACAACGACTGAAGTAGCTTCCATGGCTTAAAGATTTATTTTTATACTGCCTCATCTGATCAGTAATATCTTATGTGCTTACTCAGTAAGCTGAGTAACTTTCATCTAGTTTTGTGGGAACGAGAACTTGTTTTGCATGATGCACCCTGAATTTGTTTGTAGTTCCCTTCCTGCCCCCTTAAACATGAAGTTCATGTGCGTGATACTCTGGAGCTTTGCAATCCCAGCGTGAATTGTGCTGTGACAGTGTACCAAAAAAACTGCCATGTTTGTAGAAGAAAATGAGCAGCAATCCTTTTGAGCAGTCAGTGGCTTGCTGGTGCACTGCGTGTGTTTATATATACAGAGAGAGAGAGAGTGTGTGTGTTTAATTTGAGACTAGCTAATGACTTTTAAAGTTAGGCTCCTAAAATGTTTTTCTTGGAGCCCATGAAATCATGTAGTTGCCACTGAAGAGGGACCGATGCATACCAACTAACCAATATACCACACAGCTGACTCTACTGTTTTGCTTCTCAGTCATTCTTCCTCACATTGCAAGCGCCACTGTTGAAACAAGAAATGCAATGGCTGCCCTCGCAGCTAATAACCTGCTGGCTGGTCTGAAAGGAGATGTAATGCCAAAGGAGGTCCCTCTCTGATAATCCATCCGATAGTCTTGGAATAGCTAGAGAAGGCGGCTTGATTCTTCAAAACCTGAATTCATCATGAGACGTCATTGGCCGCCGCACAGTAATATTTGTCATCCTGTGTATTATTATGGCATACAATGTTCTTTCCAATGTGATTGTTGAAATAAAGAGTAAATAGGAGTAGACACTGGTGGATGCTGTCTGATTCCACAACTTGGGTCTTTCTGGAAAGCTATGGGGAATAGCTTTTAATTATACTATTTATAAGGGGCTACATCACAAAAATCATCACCTTTTAAGACAGCAGCCTTGTTAAGACAGCAACACTGTGTGGCAAGGCATCGAATGAACACTAGATGGCGCTGTCGATACATACATATGTATATATAGAAAGCTTCTTGCTTAATTCAGCTCCTCCCCTATAGCCTCCTACTGCTTCCTTGTCAGCTGAAGCAAGTCAGATCAAGGCCAGGTGATGAGAGCAGTGCACAAGCTGATGAAGGTGTTTGTGACCAGAAGGATTCCCCCTGAAGGGCAGAAGCTCTTGTCACAGGCTGAAATGTAAGTGGTAGATTTTATGTTAAGTGCATATGCTCTTCAGCCTTCCATAGACAGCTAAAAGAAACATACCGGTACTTTTAATTATTTTGTATTAAACTGCATTACACTAGTAGTAGAGCAGGCAATTACTATGTAATGTGATCCTGATCTATATGCAAATAGAATGTATTTACTGCCGTGCTATGCGATCTCATGCAAGGCATATGCTGTCTATGACTTTTAGTTGTAATTCATATGATCTGGAGCTGACTTTCTGTGAGTATACCACTGGAGTGGACTGTTATCCTATTCCAGATTATCGTTGAAAAGATTAGTCTCCTAAATGTAAGTAGGCAGTCCCAGCCCTTGAGAGACGGTAAATGGCCATGTTTTCAGCACGTAATAAAGTGGCCACTTTATTGGGTACACCTGTTAAATTGCTTGTTAACACAAATAGCAACTCAATGCATGTAGATGGGGTCAAGACAACTTGCTGAAGTTCAAACCGAGCATCAGAATGGGGAAGAAAGGGGATTTAAGTGACTTTGAAGGTGGCATGGTTTTCGGTGCTAGATGGGCTGGTCTGAGTATTTCAGAAACTGCTGATCTACTGGGATTTTCACTCACAACCATCTCTAGGGTTTACAGAGAATGGTCCGAAAAAGAGAAAATATTCAGTGAGTGGCAGTTGTGTGGACGAAAATGCCTTGTTGATGTCAGAGGTATTAATGGTTCAGGCTGGTGGTGGTTGTGTAATGTTGCAATTGAGCATCGTTTAAACACGACAGCTTTGGGATGTGGTTTAACAGGAGTGTCAGGACTCGGGTAAGCAGGTCAGGTAAGAGCCCAGTTGCAGGGGATACCAGAGGCTCAGTTTGTACCCCATGATGCATTATAACTAGAAGGATGATACAAACAGGCGAAATGAACTTGGAAGCCACTCCATGTAGCTGAACTGGCAGGGACCCGCTATGTGTAGCTGGGCTCAGAAAAGCCAGATACGGTATGCAGGAGAGTGGCCAAAATCAAGCCGGATCAGAAGCAGGATGCCAGGAACGATTCAGGACCTGGTACACAGCTACAGCAATAGGCTGCTAAATTGCAATGCAAAGGCCCCCGAATGCAGGCGTCAGCAGCAACTTAAGGGGTAGGGTTACACCCAGGTAAGCAGATGCAGCTGGTCAGTTCGTTAGCCTACACGGTACTGTGTACAAACAGGCGGCCTCTAGAGGCTGGCGCCGATATGACACCTACAAAATAAATACAGATTCCTGGCTGACAGGGTGGAATCCTGACAGGGAGATTCGCATCATGGATGTGCAGCCGACAAATCTGCAGCAACTGCGTGATACCATCATGTCCATATGGATCAAAATATCTGAGGAATGTTTCCAGCACCTTGTAGAAAGTATGCCACGAAGAATGAAGGCAAAAAGTGATCCAACCCGGTACTAGCAAGGTGTACCTCATAAAGTGGCCAGTGTGTGTGTGTATGTGTGTATATATATATATATATATATATATATATATATATGACTTACATGACCTAGCAGTTGCTGCAGCTTTCCAGCTCCTCCATGGACCGATTATTTCTTGCGACTGATTGGCCGCTTGAAGTACAAAGCCTTACTAGCGCTGGAGCTGAGTGGCAGTAAGAATATCGTGTGAAAGCCTTGTACGCTGCTACATCGATTCATTATATGACCTTTGACCACATGAAAAATGTTTTAGTACCCTGACATGAATTATCCGGTACGGTTACTGTGTGGCCAGGTACAAAGTAGCATGCATTGTTATGCCTCTGATGGCACATATCTCATTTTGCTCCTCTGTGTCAGTGACTAGTCTTCTTCATTCATTATATTGGACCATTAAGGTGTGTGACACTACAGGCCTGACAGTTTCACCCATTATAATTCCTTTAATTAATCCACCAGTGTATATTCTGTTACTTTACACACCCAAGGTTCTTAATACAACTACTGGAAAAAAACATCAATGTTGAACAATCTTTACATCTGATTTATGGTCTGTTAGTAAATATGCCTCATGTAAGAAGTATCTTGCCTGTCTGGTTCAGGGCCGGCCCAAGGCAAAATGCCGCCTGGGGCGAATTTTAAAATGCCGCCCCCCCCTTCCGGCACTCAGCATTACAAGCCGGCACCGAGACCGAACAGGGAGACTCGCCGCAAAGGAGAGAGAGAGGGGCGCCGAGCGGGTAGTGACAGCTTGGTAAGCGAAAACCACTCGGCGCCCCTTTCTCTCTTCAAAAGTGCCGCCTGGAGCGGTTGCCCCACTCGGCTCCATTGTCGGGCCGGCCCTGGTCTGGTTAAAATGTATTATTAAACGTCTATTATGGCAGCCACCCTTGGTCTTTTCCCTATCCGTAGTAAACTTACACATATTTTAGCAGCAGCAAGAAAAACTATACTCCATACATGACACTCCTTTGACATTGGGCCTTTTTAATACTAAACTTTATTATTTATTTCATATGGACTGGCTAGACATGTCACTAGATAAAAAATAAAGAAACCGCAAACATTTAAAATCCTGGAAGGCTTACATTGAGACATTTAGACACTGACACACAATTGACTATAAAAAGGACTTTTGAACTGACAGCCTGGTATTGCACTCACGTGTTGATGGGCA
The DNA here is from genome assembly GCA_029215755.1 of Spea hammondii. Classification (NCBI taxonomy): domain Eukaryota; kingdom Metazoa; phylum Chordata; class Amphibia; order Anura; family Pelobatidae; genus Spea; species Spea hammondii. The sequence continues at coordinate 94,293,903 of JARDYJ010000001.1, read as the reverse complement.
AACCTCCAATAACATTGCCTGGGTAATTCTAGATGATAGAGAAGTGGACTACGGCATCAATGGCGGATTTCTTTTGGGTTTCTGCTGTGGACTCTGCTGTTTGAAGAGATACCGGTTTGGGAGAGGGAGAATTGGGGGGCCAGGAGTTTCTATTTGTTAGTTTAGTTTTATTCTATTGTGATGAAGATGAAAAGTTGATGACACGCTGTTCCATAATGTCATGCTGTTTCTTTACTGCTCTTGATCTGTATCTGTCATAAAGCATGGAATATTGCATGTGCTCCTTGGGAATGTTGTCCATGTATTTGAAGAGTCATCTGAATAAGCAGGTTTTAATCTAACGTATGGTATTATTCTCAAGGAACATACGCTAAATCTTAGTTTTTTGTCTTTAGCTGCAATGTCGATCAGTGGCATTCAGATGAGCCTATACCAAGGGCAGAGTTGCTTAAAAGGGTTGCAGGAGCCCATGGTCTTCTCTGTCTCTTGTCCGACAAAATTGATAAGGAGGTTTTGGACACTGCTGGTAAGGATGGCCTGAAACCACTGCAGGGGGTGGGGGTGATCCTATCATGGCATTAGTTTGTAGAATCCTGGTAAATCAGAATATCTTTCTTTGGCCACGATTGCAGCCAAACTCATGTTCTGGTGGCCACTACTGTGGTCATAGCCATTTTCTGGTGGTAGCACATACATATATACAAAGTTACGGGATTGGGATACTTGTGGTTTGACTACTCCAGAGGTGTAATATAAAATGTATGCAAATGAATGGTATAGCCGTAAATTGAAAGGGTTTTGATACTGTTTTCTAAAATAACTATATCAATTATTGTTAAAATATTATATATATTTATTGTATTTTTTGTTCATATTTCCTAATTCAGATTAGTATTACAAATATACTTAAAATCAGACCAGAAGAACATTGTTGTAATATTTGATTACTATTTGTTTAATGCTTTGCCAGGTCCTAATCTCAAAATCATCAGTACCCTCTCTGTTGGCTTTGACCATTTAGCTTTGGATGAAATTAAAAAGCGGTATGTACATTGCATATAACATATCACACACTTACCGATAGCATGTTATATATTTGTCTTACTCTCTTAGTCTGCTCTATATGTATTCTTTGTATAAAGTTTTCCATGTTTGAGGTCTTTTCTTTATGCGATAACTTTACACTAGTTGAAAACAGTAGCTCTTATACAGTCTAGTCACCTATCCACCTAAAAAGAAAACTGAGCAATCTTGCCTCGTAATATCTTCCGTCAATGGCTGAAATGTGAATTTTAGAAAAGTGGGCGGAAGTGGCTTCTAGTTAGATGAGTGCCTGGAAACCTGGACCTGATATCTACACTAAACCATAAGTCGAAACACTTCTACGCCCACAAGAAGTGGTTAAAGTGAGATGTATTGCAAACGTATCCGTGGCTCATGATCAGTGGCGTCGCTACAGGGGGGCAAGGGGGGGGCAATTGCCCCCCCCACCGAATTTGTAACCACCCAGGACAGTCCCAGTCAGGTGCTAACGACGGCACCTTGCCGTCACTAGCACTACCCTACCTTGATGGAGGTCTGTGGACCTCCATCACCACCTACCCCGACGATCTGCCCCTCAAACTGAAGGGCATCACCGGGGCCACCCGATCCGCCCAATGACGTCTCGCGCAATGACGCGATGACGTCACCGCGCAACTTTATTAACAACTGAAATTGTCAGTTAAAGAGGTATGGGGGCATGCTGCTTAGATGCCTGTATCTCAGGCATCTAAGCAGCTACATACCCCCAACATATACCGTTGGAAAGGTAATCGCCTCATATATAGATTGTTAAAAAAGAATAAAAAATATTAAGTTAAAAAAATAAAAATGATCACTGTGGTAGCCAATGTTACCACAGCAATCATATAGCTATAAAAAGTCACATTCCCTTTTTAAAAATGGCCGATACTAATTTTTAATCCTATGATGCCTTTGATCATGGGGTTAAATTTAGCCAACGGTAGAGGGAGGCAATTTTTGAAATCCTGATGAACTGCAAATATTATTAAAATCAGCCATTTAGCCTGTGCGGTACGTGAGTAACCATCTCATCCCTGGAGCCCCTTGCATTTTTACTGCAAAACTTATTTTTGCTGTAAAAGTGATTTTTTTTTTTTATTTTTTTATTTTTTTTTCTCCCTTTACCATCATTTCTTTGGGATTGTAAGGGGAAAGAATGGTGTGTGCGTCTGAGTGAATGTATGGAAAGTATGGTGTGTGCTTCTGCGAGTGAATGGAGATATGAAAGGCGTGTGAATGATCAGTAATTAGGGTTGAAGCCTTGACGTGGCATTACTGCTCACGTAGGAAGTTAAATTATGGCACAAAAAGTACACATTTGCAAAAATGACACCCCTTGGCGCATCAAATGAGGGGCTGCATGTGTTTCTAGTACAAACCTGGAGTGCGCAAGACACAAATGAACATCTCGCTATGGTTAGAAAAAACATATTTTCAAGCCAAAGCGACATATTCCATTATTTGTGCACTCAACTTTTGTCCTAGAAATACATGTAGCCCCTCATTTGAAGCTCCAATGGGTGTAGTTTCTTAAAATGGATGAATTGTCTGAATGAGGGAGAGCATGAGTTAATGTGATTGTGTGTATCATAGATGTATAATTGTGGAAGGGCAAAGATGGCACTAGCAGGATGTTTGAGCCTTGGGGACCAAGATGGCACAGGCAGGGTGTATATGGGACAAAGATGGCAAATCTTATGTGTGTTATCTGGGTGCTGACCAGGTTCTATGTGGGCAGTGTGGATGCCAGGGCTGACTTTGGGGTGTGCAACCTGTGATCTATCCCTGTAATTTAGGGGGTTTTAACTATACATTTAATGCCGTGTTTTTATGCGAGTTCCAATTGATCTGTACCTGCAAAGCTGGGTTTGTGTGTTCTTCTGTATATCCATATCTGCTATGCTATGTTTCCATACATTATTTATGTATACCTGCAAATACAGGGTTTGTATGTCTTGTTCAGTTGATTAATACCTGCAATGCTGTTTCCATGTATTTATTTGATCTATACATGCAATGCTACATTTCATATATTATTATTGTATACCTGCAAATACAGGATTTGTATGTCTGATTCTGTTTATTTGATATATACCTTCAGTGCTGAGATCACAATTGAATTTCAATTGATCTATACATGCAAAGCTGGGTTTGTGTGTTAATGTGTTGATCTATACCTGCTATCGGCAACAGGGTCTAATATTTATATATATTTATATCTATATCGGCAGCAGGGACTAATGTAAATATATATATATCGGCAACTGGGGCTAATAATATATATGGGCAGCAGGGGCTAAAATATATATATATATATATATATATATATATATATATATATATATATATATATATATATATATATATATATATATATATATATATATATAATCTCAGCAGCAGGATCTAATATTAGGCCCTGAAATCATTTAGTGCAAAAGTTAAGGTATTGTGGTGTTTAAAGGATTTCAAGGATTAGTCTTACTAAATTGTGGCTTCAGGCTTCCCATGTTGAATGATCAAGTATTGTATTGGCCAATAACAAAAGTATCAGTCCATAGCACATTACTTATAGCACATTACTTTTGGCTATATAATATATAGCCAATATATATATATATATATATAATAGCCAATATATGTGTGTGTGTGTGTTTTCAGTGGTATGATTTAATGGTGGAAACTATTAATGCCCCACCAGTTTGACTGTGGGATCTTGTGTGCCCCCCCCTTATATATTGTTTCTAGAGTCACCACTGCTCGTGATGTTTTATGTGTAGGACAAACTCAGCTTTATTTTGTTAATTTCATAAAAGCTGAATTGTACATGTCATTTGTGGTGTTCTTGTAGCACTTTCATTAATATGAGTTGGGTCTTGTACAGAGGAATCAGAGTTGGCTACACACCTGATGTTCTGACAAATGCCACAGCAGAACTTAGTGTGGCATTGCTGCTGGCTACCTGCCGCCGGATCCCAGAAGCTATGGAAGAAGTTAAAAAGTAAGGATTATTTTTTTACATTCCTATTTCAACAAAGTTTTGACTCCTTTGTAAAACTTATACTTTATATGCCATCAAGACTGGTCCATGACCAAATAGCTAGCACCCCAGGCAAGTAGCCGCTTTGTTGCTCCACACAGTAACATGCCATGTTTTACATTTCGAATGCCAATGTAAGCATGGATCGCTTGTGTACATCCCTTATGCACTGTGGAGGCTTCTCTTGATCTAAAATGAACAGCTTGCAGCATGCCATTACTTCAGGTTATTATACACAGTTTCCATGTTTGTGATTCCATATAGCCATTCTCTCCTTTCTGCAAAACTAGTGAGAACGGCGAAATGTTTTATTTTTTTTTCTCCCCCATTAAAGAAATTGTTCATTAAAGATCACTGGATCTTTATCTTACCAAACATCATCATTGCTGGTTCTGCTTTTTAATCTTTACAGTGGAGGATGGAAGACTTGGGCTCCCATGTGGATGTGTGGCTACGGACTATCTAACAGCACGGTGGGAGTTATTGGTCTCGGCAGAATCGGTAAATGATGTCTGTAAGGTTATGTGAGGAGTGTGGCGGTGGTGTGCTAATGACACTTAAGGACAATGTACGTGTTTAAATGTACAGTTTGAGAAGTTGCCCAGTTCATCAACTCCTTAAACTAATGGTTCCATACAGGGTTTTCACTTGCATTTTTAAGTTCCCTGGTTCTTGAAATTAGTGATAGCACATCAGGCTAGTCGGCTAATGAAGTTCCTTGTTACCAGATATAAAGCAGTATGAATAAGTACTTAAAAAGTAATAGCGAACATTATAAATGCTTTCAAAAGCGAGACTCAATGTTTACATACACTTTTTTGTTTTGTTTTCCTTTTACTTTATTGTAATTTGTAGCCTACTTTCCTTAGACTAATGTGTACATTCAGGGGTAAGCAGTAACGCCATTGTGATGGAGATGTTAGTAAATGTCTTATGGGCTCAATGACTTTGACAAGCCATGCTATGGAAACCGTTGTCCTTGTATGCAATATGACCTAAAATGTGTGGAAATCATTACTTATTGATGGGTTTAGGTGTTTCAGCCACACACTGCTAACAGGTATGTAAAATCAAGCACATGGGCAGCCATCTCAATAGACAAACATTGGCAGTAGAATGGGTTGTTACGTGGCACTGTCATAGGACCCCACCTTCTGCCCCGTTTGCCGCGTTAGATCTGCCCTGGGCCAGTGTGATTATTGTGAAGAGAAAGTGTCTAAGAGTAGCAACCGCTCAGCCACAAAGCATTAGATCACGTATTTACAGAGTGGGAGCCACCAAGTGCTAAAGCACATGGCGTGTTAAAATCCAAAACTGCCTCTGCAAGCAACATCAGCACAAGCAAGGTGGTCAGGAGTTTCATGAAATGGGTTTCCATGGCCAAGCCAAAAATCACTATGCGCAATGCCAAGCACTGGCTCGGGTGGTGTAAAGCACGCTGCCACTGGAGCGATGGAAATCACACATCGCTATCTGGATGTCTGATGAACAAATGTGGGTTTGTTGGATGCCAGGAAAACATTACCTACTGGAATTATTGCCGCTTACTGCAAAGATTGGTTGAGGAGGATATGGTCTGTGGCTATTTTTAAACAATTGTATACTTGTGCCAGTGAGCACAAAGTAAGGGCCATAGGGAAGGTTTTCATGACCTCAAAAATGCACAAATATTCCCACAGAAACACTCCAAAATCTTGTTAAAAGCCTTCAGAGAAAAGTAGAGGCTATTATAACTCCAAAGTCTCTATATTAATGCCCATGTGTTTTTGGAATAGGATGCCCAACAAGCTCATATAGGTGTGATGGTCAGGTGTCCACATACTTTTGGTCATATAGTATAATAAACACGTTTGTTATCCCTGAACAAATCGAGGTTTATGCAAGTGATTGTGGTACAAAGTAAAGTAATTGCCATAGCAACCATAAACCCCAGTGTGTGATCAGTCGATGTTCATACAAAATCCATTTGGAACTCTCTATTTTCCCAGCTTATAATTATTGCAATTTTAGGTGATGCAATAGTAACATTATTTTGCTGTATACAATTTAAACAACTAGTATGACATCACATTTTGAGCGGGGATGGATTCTCTGCATTTGTTATATATATATATATATATATATATATATATATATATATATATATATATATCTATATCTATCTTTATTCCTTTGTGGTTTTTATTGTAGGATTAGCTATATCGCGTCGTCTTGTACCATTTGGTGTTAAAAAGTTTTTATACACTGGACGCCAGCCCAGGCCTGAAAAAGCAGAGGAGATACATGCGGAATATGGTAAAGATTTTCTAAAGTGGTAAAGTGTAGCGTGTTCCAGGCTTAGATACGACGTAAAGGGAAGGTCAAATCCTTTGTTTTTTGTTAAATTTCAGTGATCAGCGCTGAAAACTTGATTTGCATCACTGATTCAATTAAATTAGAGAATGATTTTGCATTTTATCTGGCAGCTGACCCATGCCATAAATCAGCATCTCCAGGCAGTCCTGCACTCCTCCCTTTTGGATGGTTTTAGTAATTAACCCAAGCCCAGCTGCGAACTCGCCATTGAGATGTGCTGTGGTGAATACACTCTCTCCCTCTATGAACCTCTACCGCATCTAGAAGAAGTTTTAAGTAGAGGAAACCTAGGGGAAAGGCAGACTACCGCAGAGTTCATATACCTAATGATTAGTATTATTATTTATTGTTTTATATAGCGCCATCAAATTCTGTAGCGCTGTACAATGGGTAGACAGGACATAACAAGTAGTATGTAACATGACACATGTCACTTACAGAGACAACAGGTGAGGAGGGCCCTGCTCAGACGAGTTTACAATCTGGAGGGATTTAGGGTGTATTACGCAATAGTGAATTTATAGAACCTGCAAGGAAAATAGTCAATGCCTTAGTCTATACTTTCTCCTAGTGTCTTGTGAGAAACTTGCAGAGGATTCAGACTTTGTCATCGTAACTTGTTCTTTAACGCCTGAGACAGAAGGGCTCTGTAACAAAGAGTTCTTTGGAAGAATGAAAAAGACTGCTATTTTCATTAACACTAGTAGGTAAGTCATTATTCATATTACATGTATATTCAGCAGCCTAGGCCTGCTTTGGGTTTTACTCACCAAACCGTGAGTTGGTCAGTGAAGTTTCATCTCACTGACTTAACTATACTTTACGAAGGGCCAAGCCTGGCAAATTGTAGCCATTTCCCAGCATCCATGTTATGACAAAATTAGTCTCTAAAAACTTACATCTACACAGAAACCTACCAGCACTTGGGGTAAAAGGATAACTCCACTCTCTAGAGATGTCTACTCTGCCATGTCTTATATACAATGATGCCCTACCTTTCTTGTTTAACCTTATGGAGTCTTCTCATTCCACCTTTGGACAGTGTTTTTCCACAAGACTCTCCTTTTCCTTCTTTCTCTTGCACATCTCTGCCCTAAAACAACCCTGCACTCTAGCACGTGTACATGGATAATGATATTAATATACTACAAACCTATGTTTTATAGGACACAAGGTACTTTGGCAGGACCATCTCCACACGCTGCATGTTTGTATTTGTGAAACTATGCCCAGTTACAACTTCAACTCTTTCAGAATGTTTAAATGTATCATCAACAACTTTGGTATATCTGAAGGCCAACAGTTGAGACAAAATAATTGCTCCTTTACATAATAAAGTTAAAACCAAACTTAAAATATAAAAATGGATCCTAACTGGTTGCACTATCCATAACTGATCTTTTTTTCTGCCCTCTTAGAGGTTCCGTGGTAAACCAAGATGATCTCTATGATGCCTTGGCGAGTGGGCACATCGCAGCCGCCGGCCTGGATGTTACCACGCCAGAGCCCCTTCCGCCAACCCACCCACTGCTCAGCCTGAAAAACTGCGGTATGTCTTTTTCATGTTCACTTTAATGGGAGGCTATTGCGGATTTTGCTGTGTTTGGGAATCACAGCAATGCGCTGCCTTGTATACGTGACTTTTCCTGAAATATTATGAAGTAACATGGGGGGGGGGGGCCATGTTGATGCAGGTATGCGACCCCCTACAGTTTGAGTGGTAGAGATAATGGATCAAGTTAAGTATTTAAGATGGAGTTAATGCGAGGGGCTTGACTCAAGATTGCAGCATATGTAATGTGTTAACCTTTGTGAGAATATACGGTGACTCAGATGTCTTAAGATGATATGTGATCTGGCTCCACACTGTCGGCCTGACATGCTGTCCTGTTTCCTCAGTGATTTTGCCGCATATTGGAAGTGCCACATACGATACCAGAAACGCCATGTCTGTGTTGACCGTGAATAACCTGTTGAAAGGTCTAACAGGGGAACCTATGCCCTGTGAACTAAAACTGTGAAGAGGCCCAAACCAGATACTGAAGCAAAACACGGTGTCCAGGGAACATCTAACCAGACTCACTCAGATTGTTTTTGTACATGCCGGCATCTGTAATCCTATTAAACAAACCATGAGACAAGAGTGCGTTTGTCTTTTTTTCCCCCCCAATTTTGTTTTTACATTTTTCGTACAAACTACAGAAGAGAAAAAAATACTACACATAACACACCTCCCCAAAATGAATCAGAAAAAAATCCAAACACAAACAACGCCAGGTCACCCCCCCCCTCCAATTCTCGCCATCGTCATTTGTACTCGTGTCACTTGTTCCCAAGTGTTGGTAGCAGTCTAATAGGCATACAACCAAATAACATTTGCGCAAGTACATATCTGTTTTTTTTGGGGGGGGGGGGTTTATGTTGGGGAAACTGTACAAACGGGTGTTGCATACAACCATCTACAATTGTGCTACTGCTGCAAACCACTGCTTAACATGTTGTATGAGTAACAGCGCATCATGTTCTTGCAATGCATTGAAATGCAGCTTAGCTTTTGAGCTGATGGACAGAACAAGAACATCTTACATCAGTTACATGTATTGCTAGATTTCTGATGGACAGCTCTACTCAAGTTCCAGAGGTGGTTTTACTACCGTAGCTCAATTCAGAACCAGTCAACAGCATCAACACTGCTGAGCAGCTAAATAAACAGTGCAGGTCTTCTGTTGTGTGACAAGACAGAAACTCAAGAGCCAAGAATGAAGTTGGTGTTGCAAGTTGAGGATGTCCCTCAGGCTGGATTACAAGTTGGACTTCAAGTCTGACCAGCTATGTTTAAAGGGGTCTGGGTTCCTTCCTCCTAGTTAATGGTGTGGCTTTGGAGTACTTTTTCAACTCAATTACTATAGCAAACTCTGAATTGATGAAACGCTGTGCTTTCCATAGCAGCCGTCTGAAAGCTGGCAGCCTAATTGGTTACATTTGAACTGTGTGGCAACTTGTCAAGATGATTTTAATACAAATACAACATACTATCTTTCTGCCAAGTCAGTTACGTTTACTGTAGCAATGCATTGCTTAAGAAAACCTCCACTATCAGTAGTCTCAGGCAGTCCTTACCATGTCCAGAGCAGCAGCAGAGGGCCTTCTCCTTGGCCCAGTGATTTGCATTGCAGACTGACTACTTGAGGCATTCAATGAGTGGTAGGAAAGCACTCCCTTTGAAATAAATAGGATCACAAGCAAGCAAGCACTGGAGCAAATAGTTAGGGTTTGGGAAATGGGCAAATGCACATGGGACAGCCCGTGAATTTAATTTGAATTTTGCTTATGGTGGCTGGAGCATCCCATTAGAAGGGACGTTCCCATTGTTGTCTGTAGGTGTATTTGTATCTGTGTAGTTGCATCATAAGAACGGTTAGATGAAGAGTAAGGTAAGATAAAAGCCATGCAACATTTTTGCATGGGTTTACATTAGTTTTGCTTTTCCCCGTGTGATTTACATGTAGTAAATTCAGTGTTTGCTAGAGTTGTGTGTCACGTTTCCTATTCAGACACTAAGTCACAATATAAGCCAGAGCTGATGTAAGACACACCATCAAGGCCAGAATATTGTTGCAAATAAAGATATTTTATGCTATTTTGGTGATAAGTGGCTTGCATATGATGCCATTCACAGAATACACAATTATATTGCGCTTTACATCATGTGACATAATCTGTGTTGTGTTACGATCTCCAGGGGGCTTTTGAATTACAAGAAGCTTCAGAAAAAGCAGATGAATTACTCGCTGAAACAGATAAATGATAGAAAAATGATATTTTTCACGCATTACATAAACAGCTTCAAGGGCCAACGGTTTATAAAATGAAATGCATGTCGGGCCCAGTGACCAAAAAAGAAAAAGCTGACATTTAACCCCTATAGTTCCAGCACCATAACATGGTGGATTTAATAAATTAACTTGTCCTGGGAATAAAACAAAAGATAAAAGTTGTCACTTAAATTGCTGCAAAACCATGAAAAGTGAACCGGCCTTCCACGTTCTCAGCTCCCAGAGGTCAACGTGTTAACCCCTTAAAGACCAAAGCAGAGGTAGTATAAAAAAAGCTATTATGAAGCCAAACTAGTGTAGGGGAAAAGTTTAGGAGACAGCAAATGAAAGAATGGCTGAACGGCAAGGGAGTTGAAAACAAAGTATCTATTGTGTAAGAAGACAGGAGATGAAAGAGCGGCCTCCACAAGCCGCAGTATGAAATATCAAGATGCAGGAGGAGGAGGAGAGAAATGCGAGGTCTCAATGGCTACAGCAATAAAGAAACGATACTTTGAGAGCATAAGAAAGAAGATGATCGACGTGGCTTATTTAGGCGGCAGCTTTCTGCAAATTCTTTTTCATGCATTATGAGTAGCATTCGGTAAATTGCGATTATGGCCCTTCATAATGCAGCAAAATCAGGCCATTAAAAGCACAACTCTCCAAACAACTCCTTTTACAGAGAATAAATGATAAATGATGCTGTAGTTGTGTGCTTCAACTAATCTCAAAGTAACGAATTTCAGTACGGTAAAGGTCAGGGTTCTGTGCAGGCCATTAGTTCCTCCAAACCATGTCTTTATGGACCTTCTTGGGTACAGGGGAATAATCACGCTTGAACAATGAATGGCCTTCCCCAAACTTGTGCCACAACGTTGGAAACATAGAATTCAAAAGCGGTTTCTTCGTTATTTCTTCATCAATTAACCCCTTAACGACCAAAGACGTGCCAGGCACGTCACGCAGTTAACAACCAAGGGCATTAAATAAACGTAGAAAGCGGTTGTTTCATTTCAAGTCCATTGTGGTGGCATACAGAGCCAAAATTCTGAAAACAATTTCAGTGTCTGAATATTACCGGACCTAACTTTATATGTTTTCAGACACACAGGCATATTAGTCATTTGTAGGAGCTCTAGTTCTGTTACATCGTATCCCAACCTACTAGAGAAACAAATGGACTCCTTATCATACTGCCTTGCGATAAAATCTTTGGAGGAATGGACTTTGGATAAAATGAAACCTTGTTAGCATTGCCAAGAAGAAATCAGCTCGGTGTGGTGTTCGAGCAGTCACCAAAAATATCACATGACTGTCTCCATTAACAGCCTTCAACAGATAAAGGACGTTTATTGCAACAAAATGAGATAAACTTAGGTTTTTACTCACTTCTTTTGGCCACACAATTTTACATACTTAAAGCATAACAGGTTTAAGGTCTCGTTATGATCCATAGGCAAGAAAAACGAGGGGGGGAATAAACGCACAAGACTAGCCCTTGAACTAAAAAAACATGAAGAGCTATTGCACCCTTAAAGAACTTCTGTCTGCTTGCACTCAGGTAGCATGGAATAGATGTAACGAAGATGTGGGAAGAAGCAGAACATGGTCCTGTTGGGGGAAGATATTTCTGGAAAGTAAGTGGACACAAACACTCTGAAATAACTGTGTTCACCTTACAATGGATGAAACCTAACCATTCATTAAAGGCATACTCCTAATGAGTCCTTACATGTCTGCCCTGTGGTGGTAAGGCCCATTTCTTCCATATGTACACAAAATACATATAATGTGCGAGACAGATAAAAACCGGGGGGAAAAACTGGGGGGAAAAAAAACCCCAAAAAAATAGCCACAAGACGGTTGGCAGTTTAATACATTCTAACACACTCATCAGCATAAAAAAAATACACATTATGGGGGCAATACATAAATACATAGAATGTGTATTTATTGAACACAAGTGCATACTGCGATTGAAATTAAACAGCTTTACTAGTCATGGTTGAAATACTACTAGGTATGTAGAAGACAAATGCTATATACAAAATGATTTAAAACCAGTCACAGATTGGTAGACATTCTAATCATATAATATGCATAATTATATGCACATATAAATATTTGGCTCGCTTTAAATAAGCATGTTTCTGGGAACGTTTACAGCCAATAGTAAACAATTAAAGCACTGTAAATTTGCTGATGGACAGTATATTAAAAAAAAAAAATAGATAATAAAGAAATGTTATTACAGTTGGGCTTTTACAACAGTAAACAAGTGCACTGGCAATGAAGGTTACTTTATTGGTAGCTTTTAAATATCTTCCATCAATAAAAGGTCAATAATTTAGTTAGGGAATTGGGGTGCTGACAATACTTACCAGAGGTTTTTAAAAAAAAAATAATAATATATGCCTTTCAGCATTTGTATGAGGGTTTCCACATCTGTACAGACAAAGCTGTTAAATGCTTTAGGTTTGGTTTCTTAATTACCGTTCTTTCATAAACACAGAAATTAAGTATTTTGTTATACCTCATACAGAAAGAGGTTAAACACTTATTGATAGGGTTTTCCCCTAAGACAACAACATCTTGACTAAAAGTCACCTGGATTGCTTAGACACAGTCCTTGCCTTCCAATCCTTTGCTCAGATAACTCATAGATCAGATACCTGGTCATTGAGAATTCTTATTCTTTTTCCCGGGGTGTTAATAAAACTTAAAGTAAGGTTGTAGGAAGATTGCTGTTTTGCCACCTAAGGCAAGTCGTTTTGGAATGCTTGTACAAGTGACTAGACTGACTAAACCTCTTTCCACATTTCAAGCAGGCATAGGGTTTTTCACCTGTATGTACTCTGATATGCTTCTTACAGTCTGTTAAAGTGAGAAATGTCTTACAGCATATTTTACAAGCATATTTGCGGGCACCTTCCACGACCAACACATTGTGCTCAGATAAAGCTTTCTTGCACTTTGAAAGAACATCCGCGGACGCCCTTGTCAGCTGGGGTGGACCCTGCTGCGATGAATGACCGTTGTCATAAGAACTTGTCCCGTTCATCAGGAGTTGAGAAGAGGTGCTATCCTGTAGCTGGGCACTCCGTACAGAAGTCACAATAGGCATTTTTGGGGCTATGCGGCGATAATTCGGGAAGCTACAAGCTCTGCCTCTTGCGCTTCCCATGATGGATCTGGACATAGAATGAAGCCCTAAGCCAGACCTCGGGAAGTCCATTCCAAATGGATCGTTTCCTCTGTAGTTCGATGATTGGGTACAAGGTATAGACATTACGTCCTGCATAGGACGGGCAAAATGAGAATCCGGACCGTCACTGAAGGGATTTTCTAAGTGAGACATGACACCAGATGAATGACTGTTCTGTCCCGACTCAGGGCTCACCAAGTAGGACACCTCTCCATCCATCCTGCAGTCACTGGTAGTATTTGGAATGTTGTCGTCATTTTGGCTTAAGCTCGCACTTCCATTTCTAGTTTTGTTCAGAAAGTTAGAAATACTGAAGGAGGATTTGTGCTCCATGTTGGGAGTCACATCTAATATGTGAATATCGCCAACTCTATCCGTACTAGACTGGGGGTCCGAGAAACTACGATCACTGCTTTCTGGGCTCAGTTCAATTTTCTCTCCACCTGCAACACCCTCTACTTCAACAGGCTCGCTGCCCTCTGCTTGCGAGGTGACATCGCTCACCTCATCCTGAGGTTCCGGGGAGCTCAAAGGCTCAGATTTGACAATCACTCGCATGTGATCTTTTCCATCCACGGTTATCTCATGAGTTTCAGAAGGGTACATATTTTTATCACAGGCATTTTCCTGTACATAACTAGCTTCAGCTGTGTTTGTCTGGGATCCCATGGAGATATGCGAAATATTGTCTCCGCCGTTGTCAGATTGGCTGGGTACTTGAGTATCTTCTTGACTATTGTATGACTGATCAAATATTATTGTGGCATCCTCTTGGTTTTCTGGAGCAGAATCAGATTTTAAGTTGTCTACAATTTTGATGGAATCGGGGGAGAAATACCCTTCACGAGAATTAACCATTGACTGAACACTTTCAGGAGTAACATCCGTTATGAGACATTCATCCAGAGATGTCCTCATTCGTTGCCTAGCCCTTTCCTCAGATGACTGTTTCCTTTTGTGAAGCCTCCTTATTGGGAATGTGGCCCTTTGCTCCACCATACTGTTTCGAACTGAGGAACCCATGGAGTTATGTTGCTGCTGTGACTGTTCCTCGTTACTCTGATTTGAATTCAGAGCAGAGCTCACTATGCTTAGTCCTAATTGCTGAAGCATGAACGATCTCTGCATGCGAGCGCTTTGCTCTTGAGCTCTATCATTGGGAGACATGGGCAGTGTCCTTGTGGTGAGATAATGCTTACACGCTTTCACTACCGAATTTAAATGCAAGTGAGACGCTGCAAGTAAGACGTCCATAACATTGCTCTCTCCAAGCATGAGCGTCGATGTATACATCATGTCAATAAGGGCAGCGAAGGCTTCAGAGGTTACCACCTCGCTGTCCAACTGAATCATGTTCATGCTCTGGTCCCCCTCGGCGACCGTAAAGAGGGCTCTGAAATGAGTGCTGCAGGCAGCCAGCACAGAGCGGTGAGCTTTGAAATGACGACTGCCGACCACAATTACACAGTCGCAGAGCTGCCCTTGGAGCCTCTGATAGTTCAACTGCTGGAACGTTTGTTCAAAATGCCCAGGAAAATCCATGGTCCTAGAGAAAGGAAAAGCAAAAAAAGGACATCTCAAATAAGTTTAAGAAATACAGTGCCATGTTACATAACTAAATTCTACCAATACCAAAGGAATGTGGCAAACAAGCCTGGGGGGTGTTAAAATCCCATTATTTAAAATTTTCAGGCACATTACGGAGTGATATACTCAAACTGAGTTTCTAGACCCATCAGCCAACATGAAAAGGACAATCAACTACGAATGAAAATAAACATCTTGATTTATTTTGTACATTTTGTTAAATATTCCCTTGGATGCCTGTGAAATGTGTGATATTTCTCCTAAGTCTCCCCCACTGACTTAGCTATCCATTATGCAGGGCCAGTTCTGCTCTTCTTACTGGAGAAACTTAACTGGTGTTGGCCCTTCATAATGAATGGAAAAGACCCCAACTCTCCTGCCAAATGTCTTCTTCACCCCCAAAGTGTTCTAAATATTTAGTTGCACTGTAACTAGAATTCCGTCAACAAGACTTTTGTCATTAAAGTTTCTTGAGACCCCCACATAACACAAACACATTTCACTGAGAAAAATCACACAAGACACAGAAAGCTCCAAAAGTGTACAAAAAAAAATCCAAAATAAAGTAGTATTTTAAGGCATAAAAACAGGATTGATTTTTGGAGTGACTGACTTGCGGCTTGGAAACCTGGCTTCATGAAGATGCAATAGCTTTACTACCCAACTAGAAATAGTATTATTTTTATGGCCCCCACCCAGGTTATTTGAGCACCCCAGGTTTGGGCTTCATACTTTATCTGATGTTTGTTGTTGGCACCGATGCCAACTGGCGTATAGAACATAATCTCTACCCCTATGTGAAATAATGTAAAGTCAGGATAGATATTACAAACAAGGAACTGGTGCGCCAAACATGACTGGCTGCTTGAAGCTGTCAATCAGCGGCAGAGAATGGTGAAGGAGGGCAGCTGCTGCTGCAGGGCTGCCTCTTCTGTGTCAGGTTGAGATTTATTTCTTGGCAGTATAAGGGACACTAAACGCTCCGTTTAAAAGTCCTCTCAGAGAGCTACATCTTCCTGACATAACATCCAAATATGTTGACACAGCTCGGCCCTTCCTGTTAAACTCACTGGCCCTTCAAAATGCACGCCTTGGTGAATTGGACAACACACCCCTTATATACACAGAGGGGGCTATTCACTAAAGTCAGAGCTGTGGTTTCAACGCATTAACTTCATTCTACTTTATGAAGGTCCAATTCCTGCAGAATGATCAGGCAGAGCTCAACCAGTGCGATTTCTTCAGCCTCCTCATACACTAAATTATACATTATACAGGGCAAGCTCAGCCCTTCTGAATGAAGAAACCACCAGCGTGCGTCCTTCAGAATGAATACAGCTCTACCGCAAACTGCCTCTTTAGCGAATAGACCCCGAGCTCTAACCACAAACATGTTAGCACGGCATAGTCAGGCTTGCAGGGCCAAACATACAAGTTGCATATTTAGGAATGCCAAGACTACACACAACGGCCGTACCATGAAGGCTGCACTCCAGAGCTAAAAATTCCCAGCAACTTGGGTACCCGTCGCTGTCAGGATACAAATGCAATCAGGAACGGTGTTTAACCCCTTAAGGACCGGGCTCATTTTTCGTTTTGTACCCTGTGGGACCGAGGCTGTTTTAATACTTTTGTGGTGCTTGTGTTCAGCTGTAATTTTCTCCTCACCCATTTAGTGTACCCACATAAGTTATATATTGTTTTTTTTCAGGACAAGATGGGCTTTCTTCAGATACCATTATTTTGATCGTATCATCTTATTTACTATAAAAAACAAAAAAAACATGGTGAAAAATTGAAAAAAAACACATTTTATGACTTTTATTTGAAAAATCTTTTACTCACCTAAAAAAGCAAGTAAAAAAACTAGCTAAATAGATTCTACTACTTGTCCTGAGTTTAGAAATACCCAATGTTTTTATGTTTTTTTGCTGTTTTTTGTAAGTTATAGGGCAATAAGTACAAGCAGCGTTTTATGATTTCCAAACCTTTTTTAACAAATCTGGTCAGTCTGCCTCCATCTCCTCTTTGGAATATCTTTGAAGCCAGTTAACTCAATTTAACCCATTCAAACCATATATTTTTGAAAACTAGACACCCCAGGGTATTCCAAATACTGTTATTTTAACCCTTTCCATGCACCAATTATAGAACTACACTTTGTCAAACTTTGTAATAGTAATTTTTTTTTATTTGTTTTCACACAAATTGTACTTTAGTTATAGATATACAGGTCCTGGTATATGCCACTGTCAAACAACACCCCAATGTGTGTTCAGGAACATCTCCTGAGTGCAGTGATACCCGACATGCATGGATTTGTCGTGTTGTTTGAGATTTAAAATGCCACATTTGGGAAGTGCGCTTTTTTTGTCCATTTTGGAAAGTCTGTACCTATGCCCTATCTTTGAGCTCGGCCACTCCAATTTACCCCATCAGCCATTTTTTTTTTTATATTAGACACCCCTTGGGTATTTGAAGTGCTTTTATTTTAACTCTTTGTTGAGATTTTTGAGAAATTTTAGCACTTGCTCAAAATAATAAACTTTATTTTTTTATTTAATTTTTTTAACACTTTTTTTTTTTTATATTTTTTTTTACACATTTTGCTGGTACTGGATGGTTCATCTAGTGACATCACTGCATAATTATTTTTAAATGTTAGCACTTTTAATTTTTTCTATATTTTTTTTTTCCATATTTTTTTTATTTTTTAGATTTTACTAATCACATTGTGATTAGAAAGCTGGGCTCCATTGACTTGCATGGTTGAATGCAGTACCTGTATTCAACCTGCAAGTGGAGCCAGAGTTCTCTAGACCATCTAGCGAACTTTAAAAACTTGTTTGTTTCTTTTACAGGGCGGCCGCCATCTTGCTGATGGCGAAGAACACTGGCAGCTGCGGCTGTGACCGCTCTCCGGAGCGGTCACAGCCCACCCAGAGGTAAGTTTTTGGTGTCGCTGGATGCCTCCTGATCGAGGCATTCCAGCGACACCATGTAAGTTTAGGAGGCGATCGTTGATCGCCTCCTAAACGCTTTTAAAACGGGTGTCCAATACAATGTATGGCGGCTGTTGACGCCTCGGGGAGGGGCCAGACATGGCCCCCGATGCCGATCTCGGCCTTGCTGAATGCCTCGACATCGAGGCATTACAGTAACGCCGTTTAAGCGAAGAAAGTGATCGTTGATCACTTTCTAAGCTTATTTTACTTTTTGACGGTTCAGGACCGTCAAAGGTCATTTAGTGACCTTCATGTCATGACGGTCCTGAACCGGCAAAGGTCGCGAAGGGGTTAAACACACGCAAACATGACCTCATTTCCTCATCTGGACGTTCAATGTTAGCGTCCTAGCCTATCCCCTGCCAGGACATTAAGCCTTAACACAGCCACTGCATTTTTATCTAGGAATCAGTCACGTGATCAAAGCAACTTTACCTGAAAAAATATTATTTACCGATTTCTATAGCACCATCATACTCCGCAACCAACCAATTCCCCCCCACCGACTGCATATACATGCAAACCAAATGAATATGTTCCTAAGTCACTCTGTGTTATGGAGTAAATACTAGGCCCAATAACATTTTATTTAGCAAGTCTGATCCAGTCCCCGGCTTTAACACATGATGAGTTAACTTTGTCCGCATGCTGAGAAAAATATTAATTAGCCTCTGGCTAATCCCATATTACGTTTAGGCAACTAATAACTTTAGCACAATAAACTGGTACAGGCATTACGGAATGATTATTTAAAAAGCAGCGTTATTTAGTAGTTATATATATATACCGCTATTGCATGATGTCATACATTAAAGGTCATACACAGCCCTCGAGCTTGACTGCATTGTATGTGACACGCGCAGAGCATGGAATGTCTTGCAGCTTCTTTCGCAATTAATTTAGAATGAAGGCATTTGCTACTCTAATGTAATCATTCCAGTCCCAGTGTAATCAATTACAAACAGAATGATCAGTACACACACGCGCCAACCAGGGATCGCAACACACATGTACTCGCCAACCAGGGATCACCATATACACACATGTACGTGCCAACCAGGGATCACCATATTCACACACACGCGCCAACCAGGGATCACCATATACACACACATGTACGTGCCAACCAAGAATCACCATATTCACACCCACGTGCCAACCAGGGATCACCATACACACACATGTACGTGCCAACCAGGGATCACAATACGCACACACACGCGCCAACCAGGGATCACAATACGCACACACACGCGCCAACCAGGGATCACAATACGCACACACACGCGCCAACCAGGGATCACAATACGCACACACACGCGCCAACCAGGGATCACCATACGCACACACACGCGCCAACCAGGGATCACCATACGCACACACACGCGCCAACCAGGGATCACCATACGCGCACACACACGCGCCAACCAGGGATCACCATACGCGCACACACACGCGCCAACCAGGGATCACCATACGCGCACACACACGCGCCAACCAGGGATCACCATACGCGCACACACACGCGCCAACCAGGGATCACCATACGCGCACACACACGCGCCAACCAGGGATCACCATACGCGCACACACACGCGCCAACCAGGGATCACCATACGCGCACACACACGCGCCAACCAGGGATCACCATACGCGCCAACCAGGGATCACCATACATACGCACACACACGCGCCAACCAGGGATCACCATACATACGCACACACACGCGCCAACCAGGGATCACCATACATACGCACACACACGCGCCAACCAGGGATCACCATACATACGCACACACACGCGCCAACCAGGGATCACCATACATACGCACACACACGCGCCAACCAGGGATCACCATACATACGCACACACACGCGCCAACCAGGGATCACCATACATACGCACACACACGCGCCAACCAGGGATCACCATACATACGCACACACACGCGCCAACCAGGGATCACCATACATACGCACACACACGCGCCAACCAGGGATCACCATACATACGCACACACACGCGCCAACCAGGGATCACCATACATACGCACACACACGCGCCAACCAGGGATCACCATACATACGCACACACACGCGCCAACCAGGGATCACCATACATACGCACACACACGCGCCAACCAGGGATCACCATACATACGCACACACACGCGCCAACCAGGGATCACCATACATACGCACACACACGCGCCAACCAGGGATCACCATACATACGCACACACACGCGCCAACCAGGGATCACCATACATACGCACACACACGCGCCAACCAGGGATCACCATACATACGCACACACACGCGCCAACCAGGGATCACCATACATACGCACACACACGCGCCAACCAGGGATCACCATACATACGCACACACACGCGCCAACCAGGGATCACCATACATACGCACACACACGCGCCAACCAGGGATCACCATACATACGCACACACACGCGCCAACCAGGGATCACCATACATACGCACACACACGCGCCAACCAGGGATCACCATACATACGCACACACACGCGCCAACCAGGGATCACCATACATACGCACACACACGCGCCAACCAGGGATCACCATACATACGCACACACACGCGCCAACCAGGGATCACCATACATACGCACACACACGCGCCAACCAGGGATCACCATACATACGCACACACACGCGCCAACCAGGGATCACCATACATACGCACACACACGCGCCAACCAGGGATCACCATACATACGCACACACACACGCCAACCAGGGATCACCATACATACACACCAAGGATCACCACAAACACACACCAGGGATCAACACACATACACACACATACACACACCAGGGATCAACACACATACACACACCAGGGATCACCATACACACACACCAGGCAAGTAGAGGATGGGCGCTGCAGAGACCCCAGGAAGACATGTCAAAATGCAATATGCAAGAGGTCACTCTAAGCATGAAACACTGACAGGATGCCTCTCACCAAGGCGCCGTATACATCGCCGGTGTGACCCTCCCCCCCACTACGTAAACACGGTCTCCGCCGGTGCACTCCCCCACTACAGGTTTTCTCCTCACCTGTCTGGTTGGCAAGCACAGGCCTCGGTCATACAGCGGCCTCTTTGTGTCTGACGGCTCCCCCGGGAGCTACTGCTCTGCTCCTGTCCTCGGCCTCCTTCTCCGGCTACCGGACGTGACGAGCAGACCGAGGGGGGAGACAAGTGGGCATCAGACAGAGAGGAGAGCTTGCCAATGGGAGGGCGGAGTTACAGTAGCAGACAGACGGAGGAGCCCCAGACAACACAGCCTCCTCCGCCCCCCTTCCGTCTGCGGCCGCTCCGCCGAACTCTCCCCACGCCCAACTCTCCAGCCCAGGGTGGAGATACCCGCACTGAAGCTAGACAAGACAGAATGAACAAGGTCGTGTTGTGATTGGACGCATTGGCCGCATTTCTACCTCGTGATTGGCCGCATCCCTTGTCCCTCTAACGAAGCTTCTGCCCGCGTTTTTGCAAGTCAATAAGTATATTGGTGTTAAGCAGAACCCTCTGAAGGATCTATTGTGTATTTATTCATACGGTGCTTGCACATGGCACGTATGGAGTGTTGCGTACATATTTTCATTCTGTTGGGAGAGAAAAAAATGAACCAACCCGGTCGTGGTATATACTGACGAACAAACGTAAATATTTAGGAAACGCCCATTGCTTCAGATCAATGAGCCTTTTGAGAACACGGACATGATAAACCCCGCCCCTTGTATTGTAGTTAGCCAGTCTGCCCCGCCCCTTTCGGTCATAGGCTGTTATACTGTTTGCTGAGCGTCATATGGATTTATCCTATTTGTTATTTACTTAACAACGCTTTACTAAGAAGGCAAAATAGTAAATACCAGTAGAATGAGGATAAGTTCATATTTTATACGGGGGAACGTACAGATGCCAAAGCAATGGGGTTCCTGGGTTGTTGGTGGTGGCAATTATATACATAATGGTGGCTTAATGGCCCACACCTCCCAAATGTCCCGATTTAGGAAGGACAGTCTTTCTACCCCCTTCTCTAGGAACGCTGTATGCGTTATGAGTTTAGGTGTTTCAGCCACACCGATTGTTAACAGGCGTAAAAAAACAAGTACACAGGCAGCCGTCTCTTTAGGCAGTAGAATGAGCCCTGCAAGATCCGGCTGGTCTCCTGTAAGTGCTATTATTGCGAAGGGGAAGCATCTAGGAATAACAACAGCTCATTGACCTGTGGCTGCACAGAAATCATTTTCACAGTAGATAATTAACAGGAAAATAAACTTGTATCTCTCCTAAAAAAATCTGCAACACAGTGCAAATTATTCTTTAGAATATGAATATGCATATGTGTGTATAGATCAAATGGATCAATTGAGTAACATGCAAACCCTGCATTGTGCGTGTAAATCAAATGAGAACCACATGGAAACAGAGATCAACTGAGTATCACATACAAACCCTGAATTGTGTGTATGGATCAAATGAGAACCACATGGAAACATAGAGCTCAACGGAGTATCACATACAAACCCTGAATTGTGTGTATGGATCAAATGAGAACCACATGGAAACATAGAGATCAACTGAGTAACACATGCAAACCCTGTATTGTGTGTATAGATCAAATGACAATCACATGGAAACATCGAAATCAACCGAGTAATGCATACAAACCCTGCATTGTGTGTATAGATCAAATGACAACCATGTGGAAACATTGAAATCAACCGCATACAAACCATGCATTGTGTGCATAAAGAAACATACATATTAATAGAAATGCCTATAACATAAATATCTCAAATCTTAAAATTGAGCCGGTTAGAAAGAGATCTATGAACTCCCCAACTGGCCCTGCTCATCCTATCATCCTTGTGGAGCCTGTATATACGGTATATACATATATATATATATATATATCTGGCGTCCAAATATTTCCAGGGCTGCTTTTCATTCCCAATTCGGCCCTGAAGGCTAGTAATATGCTAGATATACTTAAACGAAGGTGAGCAGAATATTACGGTATGTTTTGTGAGTGACGTATGATGGTGTGGCATGCACATTAATTGAGATATAGAAGCGAACACTTGGACTCTAATATACAAACATAGTAAAGTACACATCCAGTGCGATTTACAAAGCGTTATATCTACTTGGACACATATAACAGGTCTATGGGTGTTTATATCACGCATCCACTGCACTTGGTTCATTAATATTTCCTAAAGCTTATTAATAAATGTCAATATCCAGAGCGTCCTGCAGGTGGCGCTGTCTGTTTCCCAGATCGGAAAATGCTGTGCTGGAGGTTCTTCTTTGCCGTAGAGCAGTGTCGTTTCTTTGGTGTTAGGACGCTTCCTGCGGATTGGTTAGAAGTGTTCTGTACACGGCGTGTGTGAGCGGCTGTTCGCATGGCTTCCAAGGCGGTGTGGGAGTACAGAGGCTCCCCGGAGCAGTCAGCTTTGTTGGGTGAGCAGTAGCAGTAGAAGTCTATGGTGGTTTAAATAAAATATATTACTCCTAACACTAAATAGTATGAGTTGTTTCGCTTTCTTAGCAGGCAGCATTACATGACTTCCTAAAGGCTTTTCCAAAGTGCATGTTCTTACGTTACCCCCAATGCATTCCTCCCAATGCTGGTTATTAGTGTGTAACAATGTTCCTCAGCCCTGAAAGTCACAACAATAACTAAAAGGGACCCTCTATTTATATCACAGCTGTGTGCCCTTTAAATCCAGGTTTGTATTATTGAGAATGATAACGATGTAGGATCGATTTTTAGAGGCCACTCGCCATAGCCAAATAATCCCAATATTTCATTAACAAGAGAAGTAGAAAGTTCTGGGCTGTCAAATCCTATCGTATAAAGTGCATGTTGAGCCACGCACCTAAAAGCAAGAAATCAACGCTAAAATACGCAGAGTAAATGTATTACAAAACATTGTATATTTATTTTATTTTACCGCCAAAGTGTGGGTTCAGTTTGTACCAAAAAAAAAAACAAACCCCAAATAGCCCAAGACCCCCCATGTTGGGGTAGAAACCATCTACCTTTATGAACGGTTGGATCAACCTGGCTGGGATACATAATTAGGTACTCAACTTCATTACATAGTAAATGTATTGGTGGGTATTTCTAGATGCTGCGTATGCTTGTGTTTTATTAAATCATAGATTTTTATTGTATATTTTCTATTAATACTTCTTGCCCCTATTGTTTTTTTCCCCTCCTCAGTGCAATTCTCCAATGGAAATATACAGTCACCGGAGAGTATTAAATTAAACCTATACAGGAACAAAGATCAGACAAACCCTAGAAAAAGAAAGCAGCAAATCTTGGTAAGACTTCTGGGGAGCAAAGCAATCATTTTATTTTATGACCAATACAGGCGCCCCTTTTCCTTTATGCGATCCTGACAGGTGAATGGCGTGTCAATAAATCTCAACAACCTGCCAAAAAAGTTTGATAGTTCTAGCAACAACAGTTGAATGCACTGGCATGCGGATATGTCATGCATAAACACCAATAGAGTACTAGTTGTCCACATTTTGATGCGCAGAAAGTTAAGGTTAGAGTGGCCTTTATGCATAATTACTAGTGATACTGATAGCACAGTCTAAAGCTGAAATGAAAGATGTCTCCTGAAATGTTGTCTTAAATAATGTCTCCATCCACGTTCATCACCGTAGTAATGGCTCCTTAGTTTATTTTTGCATAACCCATGTTTTCCAGGGCATATGTATTTTTCACATATTGCTTTACCAGTATGTGCCATGTATACCTGAGTAACTAGTTCGCTTCCGTGAGTTTAAACCTCCAACGTACCGCAGGGTACTTAATGTGTGCTGATCAGCAATATGTGAAAAATATATGTGCCTGGAAAAATTATGGCCTATGTGCTCGCCCTAATATTGACTTGACTTCTTGGTTTTATTTTGCCTATTTGAGTTGTTTCAACCGGGTGATGGAAACTGACTTAAGAAATAGTAGTAATATTAGTATTGCATCATTTGGTTGTGACAAAGTAATGAAGCATTTGACTGATCAATGTCTTCTCTTAAGGTGCTTACAGAATTAATGACTATAATGTGCAAATGTTCATTTTTCTTTGTAGGCGGCAGAAACGGACAGGCTAAGTTACGTGGGAAAAAATTTTTCCTCCGATGATTCAAACTATAACCCTCTGTGTAGGTAAGGTAATATCTGGCATTAAAGCTTGAACACTTGGATATAAAAGCAATTGTTACCAGTTGCATAATATGTTTGAATATCGTGCCATTGTTTAGCTTACTTATTAGTAACATTTTATTGAATGCTACTTGTAGGAACGGCTTTACTTTGATGAGAGTGGCGACTCCACGCTATAAAACTCCACTAAAGAACATTGCAGATTTCTCTATCAGGCTAGGCTGGACAGGGGGGGGGGGGCGCAGTTGACCCCAGGGCGGGTCTAAAAGTCTTCCCTTTGTGAAGAATTTTGACTAGGCCTGGAGAAGTGAAATGCAGCGGGGTAATGTGACGCCACGATAATAGCGGGACTGCTTGCACACTATGCGATCAGCCATAGATCAAACCTCAGCTGCAGTGAGGTGAGGGAATGAGAGAGGGTGTGTGTAAGAGTGAGTTTGTATATATATGTGAGTGTGTTTGTGTAAGTGTGTGTGAAAGGGAGTGTGTGTTATTATGAATGTGTATGTAAATCTGTGTGCCAGTGAGTATGATATCTAGGGGGTGGGAGCGATCACAAGGGGCGATGGAGCCACTTGACTTTACCTGAACCCTCCCCCAGGTGCCAAAAGGGGCCAGCCCTCCTAATGCATAACCACCCAATAAGCAATATTCTTTATGCAATGTGTATTTCCACAGGTATTTTGTTGGTGTGTTAAATAAGGAATCTGGGCAGATGGAAGTGTATGATGCAGAGTATTTTACCATGCAGCCACTATTGGAAATCAACAAAAAAAGTATGTTTTATACTTGTATTCATTATTAATATCTTGTGTAGCCTTGACTGGGGTATGGTACAGGTTTAAATCTTCAGGTGTTGTATTTTTAACTTCATAGAGGGACAGCCATATTTCAGGCAGCTGCATTTTTTAATGCAGTGGAAGTGTAGTTTACCATAAAATACAAAAAGGTGATCTTCTCTGTTTTGTGTTAATGTTTGGGTCATTATTGAGTGGGAACTTGTTACATTTATTTTGCAGGTGACTTACACGATGAAGACGAGACTGACAAATCTAGCAGAACGTACAGGGAAAAGGTAATGGGAGCAAAGCAGGCTTTGTTACTGTATAGTGCTGTGGCCTTTATTTGTAGTAATTTTCAAGTATTTCTTTTAATCATTCCACTCTGTATTAAATATGAAATGGGAAGTAACATATCCAGCAGCACGACTGAAAAATAAGCAGAATGTGTTATTTAAGCCATTCACTTTTCTGGGAGTTGTTGTGCCTTTTTATTTGCTTGATACAATGCAGTACTGTTAGTCTTTAGTATGGTTCTTTCAAACATTTGACTGTTATTATGTGTTTTTTTCTCTTTCTCTCTTGAACTTATTGCCCAGGTGGATGCTTTGATAGAAGCCTTTGGTACCAACAAGCAGAAGCGTGCCTTGAATTCCCGCAAGCTCAACAAAGTTGGCAGTGAGAGTTTAAGTAAAGCTATGGCGAAGGCTGCTGAGGAAATCATAGAGAGCAAAGGAACAACGGGTAAGGAAGCCATTATTTTCCAGAGCAACTGGCTCATTTTAATACTAGGCTTAGAACATCTCATGTAAATCAGCAAGCTGACTAAAAGTGTGACACGAGCCAAGTCCCCGACCCTGGCTCCGCGAAAGCAGAGGTGTGACTGGCTGACATCAGAAAAGTGCAAAATATTAATTCAAGGAGGTGCTTGTGAAAACTTTGCTGTGGGTCACACACACCCACTTTCGACAAGCAAAGCCAATGTCAACATGCCCAGCTAAATTTTCTTGAAAAAGTATTCATATTGGTCAATTGCTGTTTAGTGTTTTTATAATAGTATTTAACACTTAACCCTTGTATATCTTTTTAACACTGCAATAAGGGATTTCTTTATTTCTCTTCTTATTGCTAGTTATTTTACTCCAGGCTTGAGTAGCTTGACACTTTAAATGCCAATGGCGCTGACAAATGAACTCATAAATCTAGGAGTGTTTATTGGACAATGATTATATTTCAATTGCGCAGAGGCAAGGATAATTATGTTTTACAAAGGGACTCCAATTTTTTTATATATATTTATACAAATTCAGTGACTATATCAGACATTATATTGTGGATTAAGCCAACATCAACCTGCCCCTCAATTTACCAAATCATGTACGGTTTTCCCTTAAAAAAGAATGTTGCTGTACAAACACTAATGGACACTTTATATAGAAACAGATTACGAAACATTTTGCTCATCTAGACTGATAGTTTCTTCCTTCTGTATAAGGCATATTTTATTTCTTGACAAGTAATAAAGAAAAAATACCAAAGGCGTGCACCTAACATCCCGTATTTTGTCTGTCACTGTGATAAAGATCACATAATGTAACAATTCATATAGTATTCTGTATAGATATAGTTGCTATATAGATGGGATACAACATTGACAATGCTCTCTTCTTCTTTCCATCTTCTAGAATTGGTAAAAGAGGCTATTGGCAATAAAGACACAGAGGTTTCGATGTTCCTACCTAAGCGTGATGTTAACGCAGACAAACCTGAAAATGTGTACAAGCTGGACGATCGTATCCTCCTTATAGTAGGGTTGTGTAATAGAGATACACTATGATTGTCGTTATTTAAAAAAAAAACCAAAAACTGTCCTGTGTCACCATAATCGCAGGGTAACCGGAGTTGCTGACTGCTCTGGTCAGACCTCTGTTCCCTGCCTCTGTCCAGATCCCAATCACATTGTAAAGGATAGAGAACAGCAAGAAAAGGTGATTGCCTTTCCTGACCCAGGTTTGAAAAATACTTTTTATGTTTGTTTTTCTGACCCATTTATTTATATATACATTTTATAAATATATTTAAATATTATATACCATATTTATATTTTGTAGTTAGCGTGGTGGGTATTTTAATAATATATGAATATGGTAAAAAAAAAAAAAAAGCCCAACTTTTTACAAAAAAATATATAATTTTACTTTAAGCGAGAGTCTTTTCATAGGAACAGCATATTATTAGGACATCTTGGCTCTCTCTCCTAAATCTTAACATGCAGTTTCATTAGCCCTGTTGTACTCAACTCTGCTTTGTGCTTTCATGTTCAGCTGAGGTCCTGAATGTAACTTTTGGCTCACTGATCAATTTTAAAATAGGGTGTTTTCTGGAGAATTTTGGAGACAAGTTGTGTCTGAAATGTTACTTACCTTTAAGTTTGGCCTTGACTCCAATAAGTTATCTCACCTGTGGAATACGCAGCTCTCGAAGCTCCCTCTGAAGCCTTTAGAAACGTCACTTCTGAAACGTTACAGCAGATGAGAGAAAATAAGAAGTAAGTAACTTCAAACCGGCAGCATTTGGCCACGTGCATAGATGGCATGGCAGCAACCTGTTGTATTTATGGATATAGTTAAAGCATAGTCAAATCTACAATCCTCTGAAAAGTAGCATCAGTAATTCTTTTTATTGTATTTTTTTTTTAAGTCACAGGAAATCACATACACGCCCACTCCCCTTTTATTAACAAAAAAATAATTATTTCCAGACATGGGCTGTTTGTTCTTCAAGAAATTCAAGAGCTTATTAACCAGAAAGATCGTGACCAGCAAGCCCGCTGCTTGTGTTATTTGGATGTCTTGATCCAGCTTAGTCAGTGCAAGATGGTAAAACGCAAAGGTAAGTCAAATTCCTTGTTACCTGCTTTTTCTCCCATAATTCATGCTGAGGATTTCTCATGCCGTTCTTGTGTTGGTTTCTACCATAAGCTGAGCTAATTATCCAAGTTTTTCTGGATGATATGCTACATTGTGTCAGTTTTTTGCATATTATAAAAGAGGAAATCTTATCTCATATTCGTAGATGGGGACAATGAAAACTTTGAGATGTTTGTGATGTTATTTCTCTATAATAAAGTAAATAAAGCAGAACATATCCAAAACAGAACTTTATGTATATGAATTTTTATTATTATTATTTATATTTTTTTTTGGCAGAGCTGATGGACCCGAGTTTCCCAAACATGATATTCACAAAGCTAATAAAGAATTTTACTGTTTCAACATTCAGAAATGGGAGGTGAGAGGGCTCCTTTTGTAGTGTGAGGTCACTAAAAATACACACATTGTAACATTATTCTTAAAAATGTGGAAATCTAATAACTCAGTTTCAGAAGTAAATGTCTTTCATACAGATCCGGACCATTCTGCTTATTTAACTTAAAGTATAGGATGGACATTTATTTAAAAGGAGAAAACGAGATTATGATCAGGGGCTTTAGGTGTAATGTAAGCTGGTTTTACTTTACCAAGACGGTGGTAGAAAAATGGAACAGCCTCCCAGCAGGCGCAGAAGAGGGTATCAGTGAGGGAATTTAAAAATGCATTGGACAGACATAAGGCTATACCCTGAATATAGAAAGGACCAAGGACAGATTTAGGTTAGTCTGTTTTAAATGGAAAGAAATAATCGAGTTATGTTTCACTATTCTAGGTACATCTGTTTGATTTGTGTAAAGCTGAATATAGCTTCTCGCTTGAGTATCTCCAATTGTACAGTTAACACCACATCTTCTCTTCTAGGCTACAGAATTCAGTCCCCGACACAATGAAATCTAAAATAGTTGCACATGTGATAGCCCTGGCCCTGCATATCTGTGAATTTGAGGTCGACTTGACACTTTTACAGAGGGACATGAGGCTCACGGAGAACAGGTGAGCCCAAGTTGTATTGGGGGTTATGTATTCACACCCGTTCTGGTGCAGTCATCATAGGAACCACTGGAATGCCCCTTCTCATCGCTACATTGGCATCAACAAGTGTATTGCAATAGTTTAAACAAAGTCACCACTTCGGGCTTTAACCCCTTCGTGACAAAGGCTGATTTTACTTTTTGTACCCTTCATGACAATGGCCGTTTTTAACATTTCTGCGCTGCTCGTGTTTAGCTGTAATTTTCTTCTTTCCCGTTTACTGAACCCACACACATTAGATATTGTTTTTTTCAGGACAAGAAGGGCTTTCTTTAGATCATTGTGTTGATTGTATCATATTATTTACTATTAAAAAAAGTATAAAATATGGTGAAAAATTTAGAAAACAATGACTGTTTCTAACTTTTAGTTGAAAAATCTTTTACTCATCTATAAAAGGTAATAAAAAAACCTGCTAAATAGATTCTACTATTTGTCCTGAGTTTAGAAATACCCAATGTTTTTATGTTTTTTTGCTTTTTTCTGCACGTTATGGAGCAATAAGTACAGGTAGCGTTTTGCTATTTCAAAGCCATTTTTTCCAAATCTGGTTATTCTTCCCTCCATGTGCCATTTCGGGTATCTTTGAAGCCGGCCAATGCAATTTACCCCATCAAATCATATATTTTTGAAAACTAGACAGCCCAGGGTATTCCAAATGCTGGTATTTTAACCCTTTCCAAGCACTTATTCTACCATCAGCCTTTGTCAAACTTTATGGTAGTAATTTTTTTGCATTTGTTTTTTCACACACATTTTAATTTAGGTATGAATAAACAGGTTCTGGTATATGTCACTATCATAAAACACCCCAATATGTGTTTAGCAACATCTCCTGAGTACAGCGATACCTCACATGAATGATTTTGCCTGGCTGTTTGGGGGCAAAAGGGCCACATTTGGGGCATGCACATTTTTCAATGTTTAACTTTGGCATTTGGGGATCCACTGCCCATGCCCTATTTGGTACATCTTTGAGCCGGGCCATTTCAGTGTGCCCAATAAAGCTATATATTTTTGAAAACTAGACACCCCAGGGTATTTCAAATGCTAGTATTTTAACTCTTTCCATGCACCATATCTACCACCAGTCTTTGTCAAACTTTGTGGTAGTCATTTTTTTCCTGGCATCCAGTGGCAGTACCAGTGGGTAATGTTCTTTCCTAGGGACAAGTAGAATCTAAAGAGAGTAAAGAGTTAAATTGCCCAGAGCCCCTCCTCCTTACCCATAAAACCCGGGACCTCTCGAAGAGAATCAGTTCTTTTCTTGTCCCTTTCAGGGACGGACAGGTGGAATCGTCAGGTCCGGACATTTTCGGCAAGCTGGTGAGGCGCACGGGTTGCTGCCTGGGGGTTTCGTTGCCTCCGATTGCTCCCCGGGTGGTGAGCAGAGAGGGGTCGTCCCTCCGTAGCGGTTCGCGTTACGGAGGATGTGGTGAGTCTTCCTTTTGATGTTCAGGAAGCGGGAGCATGCGCAGTTTGGTGGAACGCACGCCCCGGTGTCGTTGCGTTCCACCGAAGATCCGATCGTGCTACTGAGCATGCGCGAGTCGGATCTTCCGGAGGGCGGCAATTTTAAATTGCTTATAATGCGCTTTGCCTGTCTGACTGCTGGAGCTTTCGTCAGTACAGTGCAACCGTGTCACCAGCCCCCCCACACGGTTCAGAGGAGGTTAGGGTAAGATATTTTTTTATCTTTGCTCTTTCTTTTCCTCTTCCCTCCAAAAAAAAAAACAAAAAAAAAAATTTCTTTTATACTTGCTTTTGTTTTATCAGATGTCTAGTCCGGTGCCGTCAGAAAATCCGGATAAGGATAAGAGACCTGCTCCAGCTCCCAAAAAAGCCACTGCTAAAGCTAAGCATTTTACATGTGCTGAATGTGCTACTCCGCTTCCCGATGGCTGCAGGAAAAAATTATGTAACTCCTGCTCTGCTGAACAGCTTGCTTCTGAGAAGCGTAAAGACCTGCAATCGTTCCTTGGGTGGTTCCAGGAAAATTTGGCGCAGACATTTGAGGCGTTTCAGTTCTCCGCGGCTCAGACCCAGGAGAAAGTTAAGAGTGGGTCAGCTCACAAGCGCAAGAGGTCCAGGTCTTCCTCTCCATCTGACCTTTCCTTGGGTGAGATCTCCCGGTCCTCTAAGTCCTCATCAAGTGACAGTTCGGAGGATGAGATGGTTTTTCCTCCCCACGACCTCCGTAAGTTCACCAAGGAGGTGTCTCGCCTACTCCTGGAGGATGATATAGGAAGAATTAAGGGTTTCCCTGTCCTGCCTAAAGTGGATGACCTTATTGCCAGGGAATGGAAGCACCCTGGGAAGCGAGCTTTCATTTCAAAACAGTTTAAGCAGCTGTTCAGGCTTCAAGGGGAATATTCCTGGGATGAGCCCCCCAAAGTGGACGTACAAGTGGCCCAGCTCTCTAAAAAGACTACTCTCCCTATTGGTGAGGTGTCCGGGCTTAAAGACCCCATGGACAGGAGAGCGGAAACTTCCTGCAGGCGTATTTTTCAGGCTGCAGGAGCTCAATGTAAGGTGGCGGTATCCAGTGCAGCGGTGGCTAGAGCCCAGCACATGTGGATTCAGATTTTGCAGGATCGTCTTGCGGATGATTCCGACTCGGAGATTTCTAGGCTTTTAAAGAACTTAAAGCTCTCTAACAGTTTTTTTGTGGATTCGGCGCATGAATCTCTGAAGTTATCAGCCAAGAACATGGCTTTGTCTTCTGTGTCGCGCAGAGCCCTGTGGTTACGGTCTTGGACGGCTGATTCCGCCTCAAAAGCGGCTCTCTGTGACTTACCTTTGGAAAAGAAGAAGTTGTTTGGTGCACCTTTGGAAGACCTTATAAAACAGATTTCTGATACTAAGAGAGCCTTACCACAGGATAGAAGACCTAGGTGGAGTCGTAGATATCCATATAGGAACCCGAGGCCTTTTCTCCAATCCGCTAGATCTCAGAATTTTCGTGGGCCCTTTGGAGATAAGAAATTCCAAGACCGGCCGAGAAAGCAGGACAAAAGGAAATTCTGACAAAGTAGGAGGTCGTCTGCAGCATTTCAGTCTCTCCTGGGAACAGACCACGCAAAATCCGTGGATTCGACGCATTATTTCTCATGGTTACAGGATAGAGTTCTTTCGTCCTCCGGTCCGCCATTTCCAGATTTCATCTTACCCCTTGGTAACAAAGAATTTGACGCTGTTCTCAGAAAGCATGAAGCTTTTGGAAAAGGGAGTTATAGAGCAGGTCCCTGTTCTCCACAGGTTTCAAGGAGTCTATTCCAGGTTATTTCTGGTGCCGAAGCCGGACGGCTCCCTTCGTCCGGTTTTGGACCTAAAGACTGTCAACCGCTGCGTTCCCTATCAGCATTTTCGGATGGAGAGTATCGCCTCAGTCACTCAGGTCTTAAAGGAGGGAGATTTGATGGTCACCTTAGACCTAAAGGACGCTTATCTTCATGTCCCCATAGCCGAGGCATCCAGGAAGTTTCTGAGATTTGCTCTACGGGTCAATCAGAGGGTGCATCATTATCAATTCAAGGCCCTTCCATTCGGTCTGGCATCTGCCCCACGAGTTTTTACAAAGATTCTTTGTCCGTTGACTTCGCACCTCAGGGAACAGAATATTTCCATCATTCCTTACCTGGACGACTGGCTGATCATGGCAGCTTCCCGGGAAAAATTGTTACTAGATCTGTCCACAACAATGAACTTTTTGGAACAACACGGCTGGTTGATAAACAACCAAAATCTTACCTTATCCCTTCTTCCAAGATTCTGTTCCTGGGTTTTTTGGTGGACTCAAGGTCCCTTTGCGTCTATCTTCCACGTCCCAAGCAGATAAAGATAAGACGGGAAATTGCAGCACTTCAAAGGTGTCCAACTTGCTCGGTCAGGAAGGCTATGAGCGTCTTGGGTCTGCTAACTGCTTCCATCCCGGCAGTACCTTGGGCAAGGTGTCAGCTTCGTCCCTTGCAGTGGCAGATTCTCTCAAGCTGGTCCAAGCAAGAAGAGGACCTGGATTCGTCCTTCACAATAAGTGGCCAGGTCCTGTCCCACTTAAATTGGTGGAAACAGTCGACCCATCTCACAAGAGGTCTCTCTTTCCGTCCCAGAAGTTGGATCATTCTCACTACAGATGCCTCCGGCCGCGGATGGGGAGCCCATTTAGGTTCCCTTTTTCGAAGAGGAGATTGGGCTCCAGTGGATGCGGCCCGCTCTTCAAATTTCCGAGAGCTGAAGGCTGTTCTTCAGGCACTCCTGGCCTTCAGGCCCTTCATAGAGGGGCAGGCGGTAAAGATCCAATCGGACAACGCATCGGCCGTCGCCTATGTCAACAAACAAGGTGGGACGCGGATACGGAGTCTTCAGATTCTGTGTGCAGTGATTATGGAATGGGCCCAACTTCATTTGTCGGATATTTCGGCGACTCGTATCAGAGGCCGCTACAATTTAATCGCAGACGATTTAAGCAGGTCAAAATGGTCTCAGACGGAGTGGTCCTTGACCCCAGAAACATTCTGCACGTTGGTGGCACGTTTCGGTCTTCCGGAAGTGGATTTGATGGCGACTCGTCTAAACCGCAAGGTTCCGGTGTTCGCGTCTCTCAACAGATGGGATTCGCCGCATGTCCTGGACAGTCTGTCCATGGTGTGGAATTTCCGGTTGGCCTACGTCTTCCCGCCGGTGGCTCTGATTCCTCGCGTGCTGCAGAAGATTCGTTTCGACAAGGCCAGGGTTTTGGCCATCCTTCCGTACTGGCCCAACAGGAGTTGGTTTGTCCTCCTCAGGCAGTTGACCGTCTCATATTTCGTCCCAGCTTCTCCGCTCTCCGGGGCGGTCACAGTCCATCCCCAGGTAAGTGTTTGGTGTCGCTGGATGCCTCCTGATCGAGGCATTCCAGCGACACCATTTAAGTTTAGGAGGCGATCGTTGCAAAGTATGGCGGATGTTGACGCCCTGGGGAGGGGCCAGAGATGGCCCCTTTGTGCCGATAATGGCGTTGCTGAATGCCTCGAGGTCGAGGCATTACAGCAACGCCATTTCGGTGCAGAAAGCGAAAATAGATCGCTTTCTGCACCCGTTTAATGACGTGCCGGTCCTGGCACGTCATTTGTCGTTATCGACTTGAATTTCCGTGACGTGCCCGGACCGGCAATTGTCATCAAGGGGTTAATGTCACTAACAAAGCATTTGGTGGTATAAACACACCCACTATGACACCAGTAGAAACAACCATAGATATCATTCTGCCTAGTTCTATCTCTCTAGTCTAGTCATTACCAAGTGAAATTAAAATAGTTCAATAACTAGTTATTGATGACATTATTAGAAAGAAATTCTCCTAAAATACCATGGCGTTTTAGGACTTAATTAAATCTGCCCCTACTTAAACACCAGCCATCTTTCTTTCTAGGTTACGGCTAGGTAACCTTGAATGTTATCCTAGAATAAAAAATGTGCTTGAAACTTTTGAACTAGTCTGAATATTACTATCCAAATGCAATGTGACTCGGGGGGGGGGGGGTTTATCTTGTGTGGAACTTTCTTAAAATGAGATGACTGCCTAGGTTAGCCTTTATTACTGTATTTGCTCAAATGTAAGACCATGTTTTTTCCAGGGAAAATTAACCCTCGTATTATATTCAAGGTCGTCTTATAATCGAACCTCAAATAGAGGTCTGACTACAAGACTAAGATCCAGATCCACCACAGCGCTGCAGGGGGCCTGGATCCTCCTCTCTGGCAGTCAGTGGACGTCTGCTTTGATGCATGCAGACAACCTCCACTGCTGCCGGCACTTCCTCTTGGGCTTCTATGACGGAGCGCGTCATGTGACCTTCCAGTGTCATAGAAGCCCCAGCGGAAGTGCCGGGCTGAAGCGGAGATTGTCTGCATGCATCAAGCACTCACCATCTGCCAGAGAGGAGGGTACCCCGCTGGCGATTGTCACAACCTCCACTTCCTGCCAGCACTTCCGCTGGGGCTTCTATGATGCACCAGTGTGACACGACCTCCAAGGTAGCACCAGAGGTTGTCTACGTGCATTGGCCAGACGTCCACCAGCTCCCCCCACTAGACACCAGGGAGTCTGAAGCAGGGTGGACAAGTCTCGGGATGTACTATGCAGATGTGCATAACTGGGGGGCAGGTTGGCAAATAAAAGGAAATAAAAACATGCATTTTTCTCAGTTTTTATTAAATATGAAAAATAGTTTACATGTGAATTAATATTTACTAATAACTTTTATCCTGATGGGTAGTGTTATATTCAGGCTCTTTTTTTGCTAAATTAATATTCAAGTTTTGGCGGGTCATCTTAGAATCAAGCAAGTACGGTACATATTCCCAAAGGAATGAACGTTGGTTATTGAAGGTAATGTTATCGATGACAGGGCTCTTAAGAAAAGAGGTTGATTACACAGAAATATGACATGACCCGCCAGGAGATATCTTGTCAAGATTGTTATCTAGAGTGGGGAGGAGGAACCATTCATTTAGTTACATGTGTTATGTGTGCAACATGTTTATAGGGTTGTAAGCCTTTGTGGAATGGTGTTTGTAGGCATATTCAAGATTTTCCACTTGCTTCTTTTTCTTTTATAGGATGCTTGAAATTGCTAAAGCAATGGGTTTGAAGATCAATAAAAGAATGATGTTCTCTAATGCTTCGCTTGATGAAGGCCACAAAATTGGGATTTTGACAGTTCCTTTAGCAGTGTACAAGCCTTCTGGGGGATTGATGAAACGAAAGAAGATGTGAATTGGAAAGGATAGGATTTTGCTGTTTGACCTGGAATTTCATTGTGACTTCATTTTGAAGCTGGCATTGTTTGTGGGACACAGTAATAAACATGGTTTTGATTTTTTTTACTGCCATTTATTAGTTAATTAAATAAACATCCATAATTACAGGTGTAATCAAATAGGTAGCATTGTCTACATGAGTTCTGAATTCTGCACAAATGTGCCACAGTGGTTACTTGTTTCATTATGGTGGGAATTCCAATTTTGAGATTGGTAAACAAGTGTCTAATGTAATGTATACACATTTGGTTCAGATTCTAGTGTAGCTAATAGATTCTAAATAAACACTCCTATTCCACATTCAAGGATCTCCTCGGCCCCCATTTTGTAGCCGCCTT
This sequence comes from Spea hammondii, assembly GCA_029215755.1. NCBI lineage: Eukaryota > Metazoa > Chordata > Amphibia > Anura > Pelobatidae > Spea > Spea hammondii. The sequence goes on along the minus strand of JARDYJ010000001.1, from coordinate 94,256,714 downwards.
CAATTCCATCCTCGCGGGTGGCCATATTCACGATCATACGTTGCTGGCCTCAATCACCCTCATTCCCAAAGAGGGCAAGGATCCGGATCACTGTGGCAGCTACCGCCCTATCTCCTTGCTCAACTCTGATCTTAAGTTGTTTGCCAAGGTTCTTGCCAATCGTATTAAACCTTTCCTGCCCTCTCTGCTCCACCTTGATCAAACTGGTTTCGTTCCTGGTCGGGAAGCGCGGGACAGCACTATCAGGGCTCTCTCTCTGATGCATTTTGCTCAACATGCACATGTCCCAGCGGTCTTGCTGTCTACTGATGCAGAGAAGCCCTTTGACAGAGTTGATTGGTCCTTTCTGTTTGCCTCTCTAACGCGAATGGGCTTCGGTCCCGGGCTGCTCACCTGGATCCGCGCTCTTTACTCCACTCCAGCGGCGCGTGTCCGCGTCAATGGTATCTCCTCTGCCCCTTTCAGTATTAGAAATGGCACGCGCCAGGGTTGTCCGCTATCCCCCCTTTTATTTGTTTTATCCTTAGAACCCTTGTTGCAATCCATCAGGGGTAACCCGGACATCAGCGGTCTATCTGTAGGGGGCACGCACCATAAGGTTTTAGCGTACGCGGACGACCTCCTCTTCACCATCTCTCAACCGCGGCTGTCTCTTCCTATTATCATGCGCGAACTATCGCTTTACGGTGCTCTTTCGAATTTCAGGATCAACCCATACAAATCCGAAATTCTCAACGTTACCTTGCCTTGTTCTGAAGTTCGCTCCATCTCGCCCTGCTTCTCTTTCCGTTGGAGTGCTGATAGAATTAAGTACCTGGGGACTTGGCTCTCCCCTGACTTCTCCCAGCTTTTTCGCTATAACTTCCTGCCTCTCCTTGCTGGGGTGCAGGCAGATTTGCTGCGGTGGAGATGTCTGATGATTTCCTGGGTGGGCCGTATCAATGTTATTAAAATGTCTATCATGCCTCGTATACTATACCTTTTTCAGACCCTCCCTATCTCTCTTCCCTCGTCGTTCTTTGTGTCCTTGCGGCAGACTCTTTTGCGGTTCGTTTGGGGATCTCGGGCCCCTCGTGTCCGTTTCTCCACTCTGATTTTGCCCAAATCTCAGGGGGGCTTGGCGTTGCCTTGCCCTCGTTCTTACTACAGGGCATGTCACCTTCTCAGGGTCGTGGAATGGGCCCATGGCCCTAGTCATAAGCAGTGGGTGGCTGTTGAGTCTTGCCTCTTGGGATCCCCTGCTGGTGTGCTACCCTGGTTGTCGATTCCGACGGCTAGGTCCCTAGCCGCGCCTCACCCATTTATACGGGCCACGCTGGAAGTCTGGCATTCCGTGCTCCGGCACACTCGACTTTCCACTGTTCCCTCCCCTCTGGGACTTCCCACCTGGCCAGGGACAGTTCCTTTTCCCTGCCCTTCCCTCTGATCGCACTGGCAGTATCCGCTCTTATTGGTCGCCTGCGGGCCTTAAGCCCCTGAATCAGCTCTCCCCCTCTTCACCTCCCTCCTTTTCCGATGTTTTTAAGTACGCGCAGCTTCGTAGTTTCTGTTGCTCTCTACCCCGGCAACACAATCTTTCTCGTGCCCTCACTGTGTTTGAGGATATCTGTGTGGCACCCTCCTTATTGGCTCATGGTGTTTCCCGTCTGTACGGCCTCCTCCTCGACGCTTTTAACCCCGTGCCACCGGCGTTTATGGGTCGTTGGGAATCGGAGCTGGGACTCACCTTCACGCGGCCCCAGTGGGAGAGGATATGTGTTCGCAATTACCGCTGTTCCAGGAGTGCCAGGGATCAGGAAATGTCGTACAAGTTACTGGCCCTCTGGTATCGACCCCCTGCACTACTCTCTACCTACCGCCCTGATGTTCCTGACCGTTGTTGGCGGTGTAACGCCACCCCAGGTTCCCTCCTTCACATCTGGTGGGAGTGTCCGGGTATTATCCCTTTCTGGACTGCTATCCATTCCACGCTTCACCGCTTTACGGACTCAGTTCCCCCTCTTACTCCGGAGTGTTTCCTTCTTTTCCATATGCCCCAATCTGTCAAGAGCTTTCAGGAATCGGTACTTTGCCATCTGTTGGTGGCCGCTAAGGCTTTAATCCCTTTACACTGGGGCTGTCCTGCCCCCCCCACGTTCGCTGAGTGGGTGCTCAGGGTGGAGCGGATTCGGGTCCTGGATGAACTTCATCATGTTGCTTCTGGGAGCGTGGAGCGGTATCAGGCCACGTGGTTTTATTGGCTGTCTTTCGTGAGTGACCCTGTTATTCGTCCCTTGTTGGAGTGATTTGTGTACTGTACGTCTTTGCCATCTTTTTTTCTCCTCTTTCTTCCTCTGTCTTTCTTTGTCCTTGTGTTGTAGCTTATCCTTTTTTTTTTTTTTTTTTCCTTCTACTCTTCCCTTCCTCTCTGGTCCTCTCTGTTTTCCTCTCCCGTCTGTACCCTTTGGCCCCCCCCCTTCCAGTTCCTCCCTACCCTTTTTCTTTTCCTTCCTTGCCCTTTCTTTCTGGTCTGCTCTACGCATCCCTCTGGCATGTGAGCCATTGGGTTCCGGCTCTTCCGAGAGCTCTCGCGTTGCCTGTTGGTAGGGCTCGCAATACACTTCCAATTTATCCTGAAGTTACACCCAAGCTAATAAATTTAAATGTTGCAGCCTGGCCTTGCTCTACCTCTAAGTGCCTTACCATTCCCGGCTTTGAAAGCTGGCAAATATTACGATAATTTCTACGCAACTGTTCACGATCCTCATATATATGCTATGTCCGGCTAGGTGCACGGGATGGTTCTTCCGCATTGTGTTTCCGGACTGTGGTTCCTTCGTTGTATGGGCACTCCGTGTGTTCTTGCGTGTGATCTGTCCATGTACACTATTATTGCCCTTCTTTTGTAATGCGTTGGCGCACTGTGTATCGCCTATATGGATTCTTTTCCCCTCCCCTTCCCCTCCCTTTTTTCCCTTCTGTACCCCTTCCCTGCATTATTTGAAAATTACAATAAAATTCTGATTTACCCTAAATAAACACTCCCTACATCCCTATCAAACATCAGCCAGAATTGCATATAAGGCTATATATGGCTTCAGTAACTCAAGCTATTTATTACTTATCGGTGGCATACATGAAAGAGAATATTGGGAATTCCATCACACTATATGGCCAGTTCTATCTAATTTTACACGACCATATTGCTTACCAAGGATTGCGTTGCTTTTGGTGTTGGCGTAATATGCATTTTACTGTTTTGTAACTAACAAAAAGCTCATTTAATGTCTATGTGATGGGGTGTGACCCAGTTTCTCCTGAATATCAGATGCCTTGTAATTTAACCGACACAGAAGTATTACTTTATAGAGTTACTAACCAGGATCGCTCTGATACTTGGTGTTGTGGACATGGATTGCATCGTCCATTATTAGTGATTCACGTCACAGACGCAATATCTGTATCTCCCTTTGGATAAACCACTCCCCTAACTGTGGCATACATTACAATACCAATTAGTTCTATTGTTTAAGAAGTGCCTTACCTCTACCACCAGGTAGCACTAGAGAGTGAGTGATGTGTACATCTATTGTTTATCTAAGACCATAGATAATGGCTACCTACATGAAAAGCCATGTGGGCTATGCCAGGAACAATGGGATATCAGGAACTCCAGGAAGAAGGGGGAGGAGAAGAAGAGACTGGAAGGAGAGGAAGGAAGCAGCATGGCAGAAGCTAAGGGAGCTGTGAAAGTTTGCCAGAGAAAAAGTATGAAATAGAAAGCTGCTCTTCCATCTTGGGCTACTTAAGTGCCAAGAAGCTAGGACTAGTTAAGTGCCTAGTATTGTAACTAAGAATTAGAAAACAACTACTGAAATAATCCTTTAAAGTCTTCTATATGATCCTGGTATCTAGAGCCATTTTGGAAACTGAGCACCAAAGGAGTCATTTGATATGCTGATACTCTCTGATGTTAAGTACATATGTTATTACAATGTTATTAGAATATAATTGTAGACTGTCTGTATCTTTGTTATGGTAACCTTTTTCGATATATTGTTTGTACCGCTAGAGGTATTAATAAAGTATATCATTATATATCATAACATCTGTTGGTATTCGTCTTTACATAATTTAACTGTATTCCTGAATCAAATTTATTGTTGTATTGTTAGATGTGTTTTGTCTAAATTGTGTATTTAAATATTAGCATAATTTTTCATAAAACAGGCCACGACCACAACACTTGGTTAAGTGTCTAAGTGTAATAGACAGTTTATCAGACTGCTAGGTTAACAATGGATTCCAGAAACTTGGCTGGAAAATATTCTTTAAAAAGTATAGCTTGCTCTTTTGGAGGGTCCACGAAAAGACGTACAGCTAATACATGTGTACCTGCATATTATAAACACACACAAGACGACTTCATTCAAAGTAAAATCATAATATGTATTTGTTAAAATAATTATAGTTATTATTGAGATATCTTATCTTATCTTACCACTGTGTACATAGCTATCACCTTCTCACCTGTCACGCTTCACACTCTTAACCCTGCATTGGTTTTCTTGATCCTCAGACGTTTATTCTGTCGGGCTGGCATAATATATATATGTAAATGTAATTTAAGGGCCTACGAAACATCACTTGCACACATGCATTAAAAAAACCCCTATGCATACAGAAAATTCTGGGTCGTCTGTTCAGTAGTGGCATCTAATTTGTAGTGTAGGGTTTTTCTTTAATGTATTTCTATTATTTTTGTATATTACTCATACTAAATGATGGGACTATACATAGAAAATGGTATCAAGAAGAAATCATACGTGTTCCTAAAACAATATCTATATAATGTTGGTAAATTCAACATAAAATGGCATTAAATATAGTAAAAATGGAGGAACAAAAGGGGTGGGAAAACTGGTCATGAAGAGTCACCCCAGGTCTATTTTTTGACATAGTTTAAATGCTGAGGCTGTAAGATGCTTTCTACTACTCTAAAAAGATATCACAAAAATGATAAACACTAACAGACATTCAAAAAGGTATATTACAGAAGACGTGTCAGACACAGGATCATTTACACAGTATAGGCACGCACAACAAATGTTTCTTAATGGAGCATTGATGCATTAACAGTTATCTACTCAATATAATAGATTATATATTTGTACTAAAACAAGCATTATTAAATGCACATTGGTACTACTATGTATCCATGGGTGAAAAGATAAATCAATTTTATACAAAATATGAAGTTACATTTCTTTCCAATAACGCTGAAAAAAAGTACAGACAACACTTACCAATTGAGTTTGCCATGTTTATATCTGTTATTTATTTTGAGAAAAAGTAAATTTGTGTAAATTAAAAGTACAACGCGGATCAAAATTACAAACTTATTCCAAATACAGACGAGCAAAAAAATAAGTTGCTTTCAATGACTGATCCTGAAAAAATATCTGACCCATACAAAAATATCACCAGAGACGCTAAGCTATGTACATATTAAAAAAAATCTAAACTCCCAAGTGCCACCATTTCCCAGAGTCTCTGCCGCAATAGTAAAATAGCTATATAAAAACACCCAGCAGCACATTACACAGTTCCTGCTCAAACACACAAGAAATATCCCCCCCCCCAGACTTAAATATACCCATATACCATACAGTGCTACCATTTCATCTGTAGACTTACAGTCTATATGAGCAATACCACCCCACACCACCCTTTTCCTCTTGGTCCCCCTATCTAGAAAATTAACTATATAAAAGGCACTCATTGTCACCAATTGCGCATATAAAAATACTACCCATTTACACACTTATCTTCTTTCACCCTCTGAAACTGAAAAAAATTAAAAAAGAAAACCCCATTCCCTTAACAAAAGCGTAGGTGGAGACTCAAAGGGTTTTTGCCCCAAAATCAAGGAGGAAGTGTTACAGATTGTCCTGGTCACACAGTCGGGAACTGACTTCCTCTTTTCTATATTGTCTGATCATATTAAGACTCACAATTAGGTTTTTGCCCCTGTATGTTACGGTTGATATGCCTGCTTGAATGGAGGCGTCTCAAGAGTTATCTTTAAATAACGACAAGCCAAGGTTTTAATGAGGACTGGAGACATTTGGGTCTCTCCTAGTATCTGGTTTGATAGGTCAGCGTCTCCAAGGATGTGTTTGGGTTACACACCTCTCATAAGGAGAAGCAATAGTGTATTACAATAATGAGAGTATCTGATTTGCGATAAAAGGTTGATTATACTTCTTCTCAAATACATTCAAACTGAGAAGACAGAGATGGTGGAGTCAATCTTGGTCAACCCTTTTTGAAAGAACCTGTTAAAATTTAGTAAAAACAACAACAAAAAAAAAGGATCCAGAAAAATTTCATTACAGTGTTTCAAATTTTTCCCTACCTTTGGGACATTAACCTGTTAACAGACCCGTTCTATACCTGTTGGAATACTTAAAGCGGTACCATTGTCCAAGGACAATATTAAATGTTTTTTCTTGACTATAGATTACTCACGATATATTCTATTTTTGAACACTGAGTCCTATGGAAACAGAGTTTTGTTTTTGCTGCTAAGCCTGGAGGTCTAAGCAGAAGCCAATATATTGTGTCTGGTCATTGTTCCAAATGTAACAGTTTGAGCCAGAACTGTATACATTTGATCATGTAATATATGACCTCATAAGACAACTGCATGAGGATGAAGGGTTCAAAGCTGTAAACACACATCTACTTGTTCTCTCACTTTTCATGTGTTTTTTCATGTGGTATTTAAAGATCTAATGGCCATGCTGTGTAGTCGGGAGATCTGAATCTGTTTTTTCCTTTCGCACGATAGTCTGTGGGTAGTAGGTCAAGCTTGGCCAGACACCAACACTGTTCAGCTCTCTACGCCTGTGCAAAAGCCAGCATTTCTCCAACTCCCTTGACAGTCTGGGTCAAGCCACGTTGTTGAGACCACAGCGGGTTACTCAACTCCATTTACGATGCCGTTTGGAAGATTGTATTCACCTCATTTACATAACCCTACTTATTTTATCCACAGGATAACAAAGCAGGAAAAGTTCAAAAATGTATGCTGTACCAGCATGTCGCAGGAGTTGACTGGTTCATATTTTCTAGATGATATCTATGACTCCTAATGGGGTCACAGATAATAATTATACTACTGTGGGCCAGTGTGGTAACAAAACAAACAAAAAAAAAAAAGCTGGATCCTCCATCCAAGATGTACCCAAAGCTACTCCTAAAAACCGAGTAACATACATACACACACACACACACACACACACACTAAAATACATACTGTAAATCCCCTCATGTGACATGACGGTGACACACGCTTATATAAAAAATTCTCCGCCCCCCCATAGGCTAAACTAAATTAGTAATAAAAGTATTTTTTATTTTTATATATTTTTTTATGCCCTCACTCCCTCATATCAAATATAGTTCCTTGTACATTTTATATCACACACAAAGCTCACGTAGGCAACAGCACATAATGGGATGCAGTACACATAAATTCCCTAAAACACTTGAAATATAGGTAGAGAATACACGTCCACAGGTATGGAAATCTTTGGGCCGTTGCTGCAACCAATTTTAAGAGCTACAACAACTATCACCCTTCTCATTTTGGCACGGGAGTTTCAGCCCACAAATGTGCCCATGCAACACGTCTTTACTTTAAAAACAGTTAAATGTTAGTGGCGTTGTGTATGTCGTTATTTTCTAAAAGAATATTGTTAAAAATGCACGTGCCATTGTTTTTTATGTTGCATAGGGATGAATGTATTTATTTTTTTACATTTTTCCTGCATGCTCATCAGCTGATCTCCCACTGGGGGTGAAAGGTCCTGTTTTAAGTTACTGATGGGGTGTTTAGGGTTAAAGGAAATCATTAAATCAACAATGCAACCTTTTTGTGAATAGACCCCACTATCCCCTAGGATGTCAAAGCAATTCCTCTGCACTAGATATTTTAGTAAAATTGTTCATGTGTGACATCATTTGATGGATTTGGTATATGCTAGCATATATATATATATATATATATATATATATATATATATATATATTTTAATTATGTTTTTATATCAGAATACTCAGAAATCAACTGTGCAAGAAATTCCACTGTGTCCTGGAGTCCAGATGATATTTCACCATCATTAGTCACGTGTGTCCCAATCAAAAACAGCTTCCTATCTTCACAAACTTCAGACAGTGCAAGAGCGTCATGGATTTCAGTGATATGGTATGCATCATGGAGATCCTAGGATGGAAAAAGAAACAACACAAAATACTGATGGTGTTTTCAGACTGTATGCACTGGTTCGGCTGACTTGAAATATGTCACTATTAAAAGTACAAATGCACACCTATAAATGCTTTAGATATTTATTTAGTTTATGGCAATATCCCACATATACATAATCAGCAGATGTCGCTGAACATCAATTAGGTTAATGTCCAGCAGTGACACCTACTCAATTTTACTTAAACATTATAGCTACTAATTTTTGCTCTACAGGTATTTCTATGGTTTCAAAACTTATTATATCATCATATTAGTCCTGAAAAAAAAATGTTTAACTTATGTACACAAATAATGAAAAGGGCATCGTGGTTTAATCCATTCAGGGCCACGGGCTTTTCATACCCTAAAGTGTTTTTAGGCCTGTCATTTTCACTGCATTTGTTAATCCATGATTTACATTTTTCATATTTAATGCGCCAACACAAACGACTTTTTTTTTTTTTGGGGTGGAAATACATGAAAAATAATATTTGTTTTTTTCTATTATAGTATAGATTTTTTTTTATACATTTTATAGCACTTTCTTTGCCATTTTGCTTAGGTCTTCTACACCCCTTGTCATGAAGAGGTTAAATTGTTTAGCTGAAATAACTAATCTGTGTACACAGCAGAGATGTATTTGTAATAGTAGGAAGTAATACCCGACAAAGTGTTGAAAAAATACTGACCCTATATATGAATATATATAAATATACACATATAAATAATCATTACCTGCTTATTGGCAAGGACCAGCAATGGTACAGATGAGTCTTGCTGAATCAGTTGGTGAAGGTGCTTCTTGGCAAGTGGAAGACGACTGTGATCCGCCGAGTCCACAACAAAAATTACAGCAAGTGCTCTAGAGAGATATCTCTCCCAGTAAGGCCGCAGTGGTTCACTGCCCCCAACTATAGACAGAAAAAGGGAAAAATGCAAGAGATTACATATTTTGAATAACAAGAGCAAAACTCGTAACAAAGGATATAAGGGAAAACATTAGGCTTATTTATGTTCTTTTATAAGCATAGCATCCCCTTTTAAAACATGCTGGAATTACTCTTTATATATAACTCCTAATGTATTTCCCCGTGCATTCAGATTATCCAAAAACAAGACAAAACTCCTGAAAAAACGAACACAAAACGAAGCAGAAAGCGCAGAATTTCCGTTTGAATTTTGTGGGTTTATTCATTCCGGCTCTCTCACACACTCTCTGAGTGTCCCCCTACGTTCTCCGCCGACCGCTTCTCTCTCTCACAGTTTCGCTTCTTCATCTTCTGTCTTCTTTCTTCGCCCGCATCTCAGGAGACATGACCTCCTGCTGAACTTCCGCAAAAATGGAAGAGGATGCTAGAGAAGAAGCGGAGCTGCGATACAGGGAAGAAGTTGGAGGAGATGGTAGGGAGACATTCAGAGAGCATGAGAGTGAAGGTGGGTGTCAGACAACAAATTTTGGATCCGCATTTATAAAGCCTCACGAATCAAAAATTTTCCCTGAATCGTCTTTGGCCCATTTGCACATATCTGATCATGTAGAAATTACATAGGAACCTTGTTCTGTTACCAAGATGTTTCATTTCATTTGTCTCTATACCTTGGATACCCAGTGCAATATCATTCATGCACATTACAAAAATTATACAAGGTTTCCATCTTCGGCAGCTTTTTTACAAACAAACAATCTGTTCTTACCTTCTAGTAACTCCATTCTGGATTCCCCGGTGTTAATACACATGGCATTAAAACCTTCTGTCGGTGTTGTGTGGTTTCCCCCTCTGTTCGTTAAAATGGAATTAAGTACACTTGTTTTTCCAGATCCATCAAGTCCCAGAACCAAGATCTGCTTGCTTGGCAGATGCTTCTCCTTTGACATAAAAGAACAGTTTCAAAAGCATGTCTCCCAATAGCAGAACCTGTTTTCTCTGCAGTACACACTGCACCAATCCACCCACCCTACCGGCACTATCTTCTATTAGGAGTGCTCGTCGAATATGCGTGATTGAGGGAATGAATGAGTATCTGTGAATGAGAATGTTTGCGAGAGCTGGTGGAATTGGACACATGTTGCAGGAGCGGAACACACACATTGCGGGAGTGGGCGGTAATGGTCAGAAATTCCGCTGGAGCAGGATTTATAAAACAGTCCCGTACAGGGCTCTACACCCAACATCATAGAACTGCAGACCACTTCCGACGGTGATGGTTAGTAATTGTTCTCAGACATTTATAATCCCTTTCAATTGTCATTGTAGAAAAATGACAATTGTCGTTTTTTTTTTTCATTAATGTAAGACTTTGTAGGTGAGTTTCCAAGAGACTCTAGTTTCATCAGCGTCACTATGCATAATAAAGAGCCAACTACAGTGGGCAAAAAAAAGCTTGATTGGCCTCGTGTAATACTTAAATCTAGGGCTGCAACTAACGATTATTTTAATAATCGATTAGTTGGCCGATTATTTTTTCGATTAATCGGATAAAAAAAATGCAATTTTTTTTAATTTAAAATTATGTAATAAAAAACCTTACAATTTACACTTTCATCTCTTTATCACAATGGCCTCTCTCTATTCACCTTCTTATTTTACTGACATAATAATAAAAACTACAAGAACCCAAACACAGTGTTTCTCAAACTAGGTTTTAATACAAAGTTATTAGTAAATATTAATTCATATGTTAACTATTTTTCATATTTAATAAAAACTATGAGAAAAAAGTCTTGTTTATGTTTTCTTTTATTTACCAAACTGCCCCCAGTTATGCGCATCTGACCCCAGTTTGCCACTCTGCCCCCATATATGCCTTATACCTCCTATATGCCAGAGATTCCACTGTGCCCCCTGATATGCCACTGTGCCCACGATATGCCTTATACTCCTTATATGCCAGTGATATGCAACTGAGCCCCCTGATATAGCTTTTACCCCCAGATATGTCTTATGCCCCCTGATATGCCTAATATCGATATGCCTTATACCCCCTATATGCCACTGTGCCCCCTGGTATGCCTTATAACTTCCAATATGCCACTCGCCCCCATTTATGCTTTATACCTCCCTATATGCCACTGTGCACCCTGATATGCCGCTCCGCCCCCCATAAATGCCCTGCACCACCCTGAAATTCATTACACTCCCTGATTCACCACTCTGCCTCCCCCAGATATGCCACTCTGAAATTCATTATACCCCCATACACCACTCTACCTCCCCATATACACCACTCCCCCAGATATGCCACTCTGAAATTCATTATACCCCCATACACCACTCTACCTCCCCATATACACCACTCCCCCAGATATGCCACTCTGAAATTCATTATACCCCCATACACCACTCTACCTCCCCATATACACCACTCCCCCAGATATGCCACTCTGAAATTCATTATACCCCCATACACCACTCTACCTCCCCATATACACCACTCCCCCAGATATGCCACTCTGAAATTCATTATACCCCCATACACCACTCTACCTCCCCATATACACCACTCCCCCAGATATGCCACTCTGAAATTCATTATACCCCCCATACACCACTCTAACCCTGAAACTTTAGGTAAGATGAGATGTCTCTCCAGTGGATTTTAGAGTAGAGCCCAAGCAGGACGCCACACTTTTTGCTATAACTTTTATAAAGTGTAATTTTTGTCTGGAATTGTTATCGATTAGACATAAATGTAACAAAAAAGTTTAGTCATCTATGTAACAGCAGCACTTTACGCATTCAGAACATGCGAAGAATAGAACTGTGATCTGAATTGCTTGTTTACAACTACTGAGATAATGCACCCAACATCATAAAACATGTTGCTGCAGACTGAACTAGAGGACTGCAGTGGGAGCCGTCAAAAAACTTCCATGTGCGGGCGGTATTCTGTGTGTTATGGGCGGTCATCTGACTCAAACCTCTCCTTCATCCCTCACATTCAGTCCCTGCCGCTTGCACCTAAAAAAACATCTCTCGTGCACGCCCATTCCTCACCCAAGTATCCACAAAAACTCTTCTGGTTGGCACTCCACTGTCTCGACTCGCTCCTCTACAGTCTATCCTAAATGTCGCTGCTAGGCTCATCTTCCTTGCACGTCGCTCCTCTTCTGCTTCCCCCCTCTGTGGAACCCTCCACTGGCTCCCAACTACCTTTAGAATTAAATTTAAGATCCTGGTACTGACATATAAGGCCATCCATAATACTGCTCCTCCGTACATTTCTGACCTCATTAGCAAATACTCTCCTACTCGATCCCTACGTTCTTCCCATGGGCTAAGGCTCTCCTCCTCACTTATCACCTCTTCCTTTTCCCGTCTACAAGATTTCACTCGAGCTGCCCCATATCTCTGGAATCTACTTCCACCGAACCTTCAGCATTCACCCTCCCTCCCGACAGTCAAGAAACATCTCAAAACCCACTTCTTCAGAGAAGCCGCACCATCATAGCTGCTAGAACTTCCTTCTCACTGATACAACCACCACACTACCTCTCACCCTTTCTCTGTGCCTTATGTTTGTCACCCCATTTCCCTCTAGATTGTAAGCTTGCGAGCAGGGCTCTCTCAACCAAATATATCGGTTTGTCTTAGTCCCTTGAATTTATTTATTGTATTAAGCGCTGCGTAAACGGTGGGCGCTATATAAATAAAAGATAATAATAATAATAATATACCTGCCGTCTCAGTAATCCTGTGAACTCCCGCAAGGCTGCCTTTGTATTGCTCACACGCACAGCATCTAATGTTCTGCCCAGGGAAAGCAGGAACCCAGCGGAGTCACTTGAATTTACATAACATCACGTGACTCTGCTCCGTTCCTGCTTCCTTTGGGCGGAACAAGAGAAGTTATTCACCCCTGTGGATGTCTGCGAGCGGCATCGAAACAACTACAGCTCAGGTAAGGGGGTGGGGGCGTTGCATGAATTAGTACGCTCGCAGAAGAGGGCAAAATTGGACACAGGATGAAAGCGCCACCTTCTGCATTCTCCAACAGTGTCACAAACCTAGAATAACACCAGCTCTACTAACATTTCAAAAGGACCGACAAGCAGGAAAACATTACCTTAATTATCCGTCTAGCCATGTTTAGAAAGCAAGACGTTTCCACTCCAAGCTCATCGTACAAACGCAGCCGCAAAATATTCTTAATACCAAAAAGTTGATAGATGAGGCACAAAAGAACACAGAACGATATATTGAATTAGACTCGCTATTCATAGGATTCATGTAGTTAAAGTCCAGCTTTGACGTGCGAGCACTTTCCCGTCGACGGATTCCTCACAGCCGGGTAGACTTCTCGGTGTCTATTACTAAATGAGTAATATAGCACTGTCATATTCCACAGCTCTGTACAATGGATCTCTGCGCCTGTGAACATCCAACTGCTCGCAATGCATTCCCCCCAGCTAGTGTATCAATAATAATAATAGTAGTAATAAGGCCCACACTGGCCATCCAGGTGGTAGCTACACGTATGTCATTTAGCAGCAACTGGCCTTAGAGCGCCAGGGCGGCTTTTCAACCCGAGTTCTGCCCTGATTATAATTAAAAAAACACGTGACTGTTCATTTCACACCCGTGATAAAAACACGGTGTTACTTCCTTACTTTCTGTCACGCATCTGCTCTGTATGAAGAGGACTGGAGATATATATATATATGATAAAACAGACGCCATGATATATGAAGTGTCACTGAACTAGTCTCTAATCAATTGTCGGCCACGCAAACAACAGCCGTTTCCACCTGTTGTGACTGCAGGATCGGAGGGAATAGACCAATGTACAGTCCGATCCCCAATTCTGACTGTAGTTAGTCCAATGAGATTACATTTTACCAAAAGGACCGCAGGAAACCATAACTCTCTAAAGTCCAGATCGTCAAAGAGGGGCACTTTGGTGTAGGGGTGGGCTTTACGGAGACTTATATGACCCTCTTGACTTGATTAGCAGAAGAATGCATATTATTCACACAATTTAATTAACAGACTTGCTTTCTGCTGTTTCCACGAACATGCCCAGCAATCATGCTTAACTCCTACAGAAGAGGGACTGACAGTGCTGAAGAAGGGACACTTAGGTGGTTTGTCATCCCAGCACCCAAGCTGTTATCTGCTTTACGACACACACCGGGGTAAAACAACGATTACCATATTCATTACGCAAGGCATAAGTGGAACGCAGGCCGACAATATGTATATTGAAAGAGGTCGGTGTAACGTTGTACCTGATGGGGTTGCACTGCAGCCGGCGCGCTGAAATGAGCGCTTTCGGCGGGAGGTTTGCTGTGTGCCGTTTCGGGGGTGTCTTTGGGCTTCGGTTTATTCCTCCGGGCCAAAATATAACTCCAAGTGACTAAAGCCGCTCCTCCAGCGCCGGCCAGCACAGCCGCGGCCAGCCCCACGCTGCGGAGACCGTCCATCTTAGGATATATCTACCCCCAGCTCTCGGCCTCCAAGCACTGCTGGCAGGGCCCTGCTACAAATCACAGACAGCAAGCCACTAACAGCCCCACCCGCCAAACTTCAGCGAGGTAGGGGAGTGGCGCCGTGCAGGCCCGGCTCACACAACACCACAGTATTGGCTCTATAGGAAGCGCCTTTTGCGTTGACGGCTGTTAACACGTTAAGTGTTGTTTTCGTAACTACAGTGGGAGGGGAGTGTGCACCATATTGTGGTTGGCAACGAGTAAGTTACACTAAGCGTCTTCTTTACAGCAGATGCTACGTCTGCCTTATATAAAAGCAATACAAACCCAATACACTGTATTGGGATACGAGCTTCCCAGTATGCACAGCGAAGGTCATGTGACTAGGTTGCCGGAAGCAGCCAATGTTATAGCGCCCGTGCGGAAGTAGGCGGACCCACTGGGCAGCATGGGGATGTTGGGAGTCTTGAGCAGGTTTGTGAACAGTTAGAACGGGGATATTGCGCTGTTTTGATCGTCCCGGGTGGCAGCTTAGTGATTTTTCTGTAACAGCGGAAACATGGCGCGGGTTACACGATGGCTGACGATTGGGTATATGGTGCTATGATGCGTTACGGTATGAAGGTCATCCGCTGGTGTGCAGGTGGAGTGACATCTAAATATATGTCTGGATTGTGTATGTGTGTCTTACCTCTATTGTAACTTCACAAAGATCATATATATGATCTAGGAAATAGGAAGATATATACAGGATGTATATATGACTGACAGGAGCTATGATTCTATTTAAAGGGGAGTCCCAGCAATTCTTTTATAAATCATTACTTCTGTTCCAGGATAATGAGTGCACTGTACACTGATCAGACATGACATTATGACCACCTGCCTAATAATGTGTAGGTCCCACTTTTGCTGCCAGCAAAGCCCTGACCTGTCCAGGCATGGACACCACGAGACTAGACCTCTGAAGGTGTGCTGTGGTATCTGACACTAAGATGTTTGCAGCAGATGCTTTAAGTGCTGTAAGTTGCGAGGTGGGGCCTTCATGGATGCATCCTTGTACCATGTGTTCTCCAGGTTAGTGATGCACACGCATCCGGCCATCCACGTGATGTAACAGAAAACATTATTCATCGGACCAGGCCACCTTCCATTGCTCTGTGGTCCAGTTCTTATGCTCACATGCCCATTGGAAGCGCTTTCGGCAGTGGACATGGTTTCGGCATAGGCACCCCGACTGGTCTTCGGGTACGCAGCCCCATACGAAACAAACTGTGATGTTCTATGTGTTTTGATGCCTTTCTGTCAGAACCAGCATTAACTGTTTCAGCAATTTGAGCTACGGTAGCTCATCTGTTGCATTTGTCCACACGCCCCCCACGTGCATCAGTGAGCCTTGGCCACCCATGACCCTGTCGCTGGTTCACAACCTTTCCTTCTTTGGACCACTTTTGATAGGTACTGACCACTGCAGACCGGCAACATACCACAAGAGCTGCAGTTTTGGTTATGTTCTGACCCAGTCTTCTAGCCATCCCAGTTTTGGTCAAAGTGGCTCATATACGTAGGCTTACCCTGTCAGTGGTCATAATGTAAAACTTGTAGGAGATAGAAAGTAACTGACCTTTACCAGAAGTGGCAATGCCATGCCCTCCTCTATGGTCCAGTTTTTGTGCCACTTCTGGCTGGTTGAAGCAGCCAATCAGTGTTAGGAGGGCACCCCTTTTCAAATCAGTGGGATCACGCAGGTGCATGCACCCAAGTGGCCTTGTTAGACCCAATGGAACTCTCACACGAACCAGCACTGGAGCTTGCTGGTGGGGAGTATAGAATGTGTGATGTGTTCAGCCGAACATGTCGTCAGCAAGCCTAGGAGTCGGGGTCAGGAACAAAGGCATGCAGGGGAGGGGGTCTGTAGAATCCCCCTATGCATTTCCAAGCAGGAGAAAGCCATAATTTAAATGCATATGATGGCCAGAGTGTGCCTTTAATATTGTCCAAGCATTTTTTTAGATTGTGAGGTGCATTCAGTCAGGCAGAAAATATTAAACGTGTTAACGTATATTACGCCACTTCAGTGTAAATAACTTGAATGATTTATCGGGTGCATAATGCATAAATTAAGTATAATACTGTAATATGCATTTATTTATTGGCGGGGGAACAAAACTGCCCGTTTCGATGAAATGTGAATTCTACACTGAAACATGTTCTCTTTGTTTTGAAAAGGTTGTTGCTGGTGAAGCAAGCGGTGCCTCCTGTCTGTGCCCAACAGAGGACCTTTGCAAATCTATCTCAGGCTATTAACCTGGCGCAGGCCCCATCCTCCTCTCAAGCCGCAGGAAATGGAATCCTGGCACGCTCTGTTCCCTCGCATTGGAGTTTGCAGCTTGTTCGCAACAGGAAGAGGGGCATGGAATACCAGCCAAAGTTCCTGAAGCGCAAGAGGACTCACGGGTGGCTAAAACGGATAAGCACCAGGGGTGGAATAGAAGTGATCCTGCGAAGGATGTTGAAAGGCAGAAAGTCTCTGACGCACTGAACTTTCCACACCTCCCATTCACAAATTAAACTTAATAATGCAATATAAAGTAGTTTCTGTTCATAATAAAAGTGTACTAGTGGCACTGCAGTATAAATGATCATTTTATTTTATATTCATTTGGTATTAAGTAGTACTAGTACTATACTACAGATTGCTCCCTGGCTATTACTGAATTACAGCTTCTATAATAGGGTTCAGTGTTTCCCTACGATCTCCGTCAACAGCTTCCATGTCTCTGTCTCCTTTTCCGCAGCTCCACTTCTTATCAGCTCTGTTATCCAGGTACTTCTGCAAAATGGCGGAGCCTCTGTGCACACCCTCTCCCCCTTTCCTTTGGAGTGATTTTTCTGAGCGAATAGGGTACAGAAAAATATTCAAGAAACAAACACTAAACCTTTGCTGAAGTGGGAATGCCAGAAAGG
The DNA here is from genome assembly GCA_029215755.1 of Spea hammondii. Lineage (NCBI taxonomy): Eukaryota > Metazoa > Chordata > Amphibia > Anura > Pelobatidae > Spea > Spea hammondii. Next base: position 94,239,027 of record JARDYJ010000001.1, on the reverse strand, counting down.
AACAGGTTAATAAGAAAGTTAACTTTTTTTTTAAACCATATGTAACAAATCCAGATATATCCCATACAAGTTTTTAATTCTTTTTATACAACTAAAAGTGTTTTCTCTGTTTATTGTGCTTGTCCAGTTCATGGTTTTGTTCTATGAAGTGATTTTTGGCTTAAAGTAAGTACTGACTCAAAGTAAAGGTAGGGTTGTATAATAAAACTTGTCTCTTTCTCTACAATGTTAGGGTTAACCAGCATTAGACAAACTTGGATTTCCCACTGACGGGCAGCGCTACTTACTTATTCCATCAATACTGTCCCATCAACATATAATCCGATCAGTGAGCAGGATAGACGTGAAATAGCAGTAATGAGGGATATTCCTTCGCTAATCCAATATTGTGTGTCTCCTGTGCTGCTATTTTAGTATTTCATCGACCTTTTTATTTTATCATTGATTGTATTCTGTCCTCTAGAGTGATTATGAAAGCTTTATGAAATATACTGCAGTGGGGAAAGCACCCAGTCTCCATATATCATGGTGGATAATGTTCAAGTATATGCGCTAAAGTGCAGCGTCAGCAGTTAAGAAATTATGCATCGAATAAGTTCTTAGTTATATGCAACCTTCCAATACATCCTTACCAGTAATGAATTAATATGGATAATACGGAACACACAGGCCATTAACCCAGAGATCACAGGTACGTAATGCCATACGCCCAAAACAATGACCAGAAAAGCACTTTTCATGTTTACAAAATCATTCTAAACCGCATTCGGCTTTTGTAGGTAGTGTGTTTGTCCATGGTGCCAAATAGTTTATACATTTTTAGATTTCTGGAGGGGATTTATCCATGCAGCTATTTTTTGTATTTGTTTATAACTTAGAGATCCATGAATTGGCCTTTCGAAGACATCTAGTTACTAAGTACTGAGTAGTGTACCTCTGATGATCCTCTAATAGGACCTCGGACTGCTTGCTTGGAATGAGTGCATTGAGTTTTCCATCCTCAATCAGCATAATGCAGTTTATTCGCAAACCAGGACGTTGGCATGTGGATTACTTTTAAATATAATCTAAACAACAAAAAAACATTAACCCCTTAATGACCAAGCTCGTACATGTACGGGCTCAAAATGCATTGTTTTCAATGGGTTTAGGGACCGCCTAAAGGGGTTAATAAACACACTACACCAGAACTGGATGAACAAACACTCTGGTAGCATGGTAACAAAGAGTCAAGGCTTAAACATTAAAACAAACTGTTGGTTTCAACCAACTTTCAGCCCTATTAGCCTGAAGGCTACTTTAACTTTCAGTCCAAAGTGTGCCTAGGCACTCAGTCAGACTTCTCCGCCTACCAAGTTATCATGGCAACATCACTTCAGAAAGGATGCAGCTCACAGAGATTCTGTCACCATAGTTACTGTATCCATGAGGTAAAGACCACTTGGCCTAGACTGTTCTTTGTCAGTGACCCACACTTTACTCTTCTCACAAGCAGACATTTAAATGTACATTTTATTTAGGAACAGTAATAAATGCTATTTAAAAAAAAAAAAAAACCTATAAAAAATCTGCTCAGTGTGTTGTCGGCTTGAAAGTCAGGGTTAACATTAAGGCAGAGAAAATGGGCAGTTCATGATCCATGCATTCTTTTGCAAAGCAGGTAACCTGCATATCAGCAGCAGTAAGACGGTTGTGTTCTTACTCATGGCCAATACATCCTTGCACCACTTGATTGACATCAGTTCCTTGGCTCAGCAAGAAGAATGGCTGTCACAAAGCATAGGCAACTATCCATGAACCAATTTCTGTGAGCCCAGATCTCCAACGCAGCTCCTACACGCCCATGTCGTGACACACTTACCACACTCTACATGTATGGTGTGTATTCCTAAAACGTCCCTCCCCACTTCTGCCTGCACTCACCTACCAGGGCATTTGCATTTATATATGAACCAATATATGTAATACATATATGAGAAGGGGTGGGGTGGGGGGGGGTTGATCATATACATAGCAATGTTAATATGAACAAAAGCACAGGGGTGCATATGTATCCTTATCAATGAAAATCAGTTGGTCATGCTGATTTCAGTTTAATTTGCCTTAACACAATGTTCCTAATGTAGGGCTAGTTTGTGACATGAGTATCATGAGTGAAGACTCACAAAGTTAAATGTTCCTCCAGGCCATGTGGAATTATTATTATTAGTATAAGGAAGCTGAAGTCTTAGACACATGAACACCTTCTGACAAGTGCCATAAACAGTTTATAAGCTTGGAGTGTGATTGTGAATGAACACAAAACTTGTGTGCGTGTGTACTATATATCTATCATATACAGCCTTATCAAGTCTGCTTTGGTTGTGTTGCGCATGCCTAAATTTCCTCACTGTATTAGCCTCTACCACTCTGATTTATATAATAGTATATAATTATATAGACAACACTACTGTGCGCTAACTTGTAATGTCCTCCATGAGTACAGGAAGCATGACTGCCCTTTAAATACCGGTTCAAAACATTTTGGTTCTGAACGTTTTATGTATTTTGGAAATAAGGCACTACACCACAACGGTAAGGTAAAATTAAGTGAAACAGTGACTGTTTTCAAACTTATTGCACATTTGTATCTGGTTTCCATTCAAAGCGGACAATAACACATTTCTTGAACTGGTTTTAATTTTACACACCCAATGGTTAAATAAAAAAAACAAAACATGTGATTGCATTCTCACATATTGTTTAACTGAAAACTTGTATGGAGAAACTTGTTGGGTTCTTTTCAGTAATTAAAAAAGTTCCATTGTGGAGGTCTAGGGCTGCAAAATTGGCCACGTATCCAAGTTCTCAAGGACTAGAACTAACCAGGATGGGGACACAGCTGTCCCATTGCACAGTGAACATATCCACATTGTTTTGAAATAAAACATTTGACAGAATCAAAGAAATTGATATTATTTAAAGCGCAAAATGACTTTAAACAACATTTTTCCCCCAAAAAAAGTTTCTGACTAACTGCAAGTTCATCAAAGTAGAATACAATGAACTTAAGGTGTGGTAAGACATAAGTTAATTTTGTTTTCCGCTTTCCTTTCCTCATCACCAACTGCCTTTGCCGCCTTTCTTTTTCTTTTGTTGCTGCTTCTTCTTGCTTCCAGCAGCTCCCACTGGTTTTTGATGTCTGGGTGGAACAACATTGCTGGTAGAAGAAGATGGCCCAGCTGCTGCTGCCATGCCAGGTCTTGGAGATGTAGGAGGGCTACTCGCTGATTTACTGGCATCACTGAAAGAAGGAAAATATATAGTAATTTAGGCTAAAAGGTTTTGCTTCTCTACATAGGATTTCATATGGCCACTTGGACGGTTTCCCTACTTCCATAAAAGAAAAACCAGACATAGGAACGGCAATACTTACAATTCGGCAGTCGCAGCTGCTGTAGCTCCTTGGGTTCCTTTGCCGATCTGATCCTTCTTTTTACCCTTCTTCTTCCCACGGTAGTACGAGCGTTCCCGCATTGGAAGCCACCGTTCTGGATCTGGTGTAACTTTCGGATCATAATTCTTAGGCAGCTTGCCTATACAGAAAAACAAGCAACGTATCAAACTCAAAGCATACATGAATTACGGTACCTAGAGAGCCTCTGGATTTATATCTTTTAAGTTCTCACATGCCAGGCTAATAAAAGCAGAGAAGATTATTCATAAAAAAAGTTGGAGAATTCAATCTCACTCCATTATTATTTAATCTCACGCTCCATGTATTATCGAGAGCCATAAAAAAAAAAAAAAAACACGTCCTTTCTACCAAGAGAAACTTCTATGCCCTTCATTATGCAGACTTAAATTTATGTTTGTTCCTTTTGATTCCAGTGTAAGTTAATGGAATACTCACCTTTCTTTTTCTTCTTCTTTTTCTTCAACTCCCCTTGCCTATGTGGTGCAAAAAAACAAATGAATTACAGAGTTACTAACCTACCGTACAATACAGACATTTTTCTAAATCTTACTAAATGCTGCCCTACACCACAATCTAAATGATATACAAATACAATCGGAAGTCATACCCTTGCTCTTTGGCTTGTTCCCCAGGGACTTTTCCAGCTTTTTTCCGAATAAATGTCGCTCCAGTTGAATTCTCCAGGGCATCAACATCCACTTTCAAGGTCATGGTGTCGGACGAGGGCAGATGTTTACTAAGTCTGAATCCATCGTGTTAAAGAAACTGCAGAAGTCAGGCAGCGCACAAAATACCGTGTAGGGTCATTACAAGACTAGTGTGTCGGAAAGACCCAAACACTGCTAAACGTTTCTACATTGTATCAAGTGCTTCCATTAAATACAGTCCCATAGGATGCTCCAACCACTTTTTAGGATTATAATAGGATTATACCACCATTGCAGATTCAACGAACGGGACCAGCCAGTCATTATACCCAGATGCACAAGTAAACACACAGTAACGTCTTATTTCCCTGCATACAAACTACTCCCATAACCCACAGTGAGTCTGGTCAATATCTTATAGCTAGAGCCATCTCATTATATGGTTATTATAAAATGTGGTTTCTTCACAATTTTGTAGGTGAGTTAAAAGACCACCCCTATTTTCCCCTGTTCATTTTTACTGAAATTTTAAATAAAATACACGATTAAGCATCTCCTTAAGGACCGTCTCATCAGATTAACACATTATCAAAGGAACATGGTTTGACTTTTTGGTTTACAATGGACGTTGTGCTGAAAAGGATACATTTTTGCTTTTGCAGCATCCACAAGTGAGTATGCAGAGATGAGCTGGGCCAAAGTATGAATGTCTTTCGGATTCTGTCTGAAAATAGGTTTAAGATATTTGTTGATTTATGAAAGCCAACCACGTACATACAAAAAGATAGCTGACAGTAACATCAAAACAATACATTTGATTCAGATATCATTAAAGGGGCACTACAGCCGATGGGTACCTTTTCATTTCTGTGGTGTCCTTTCATTTTTCCCCAACCCCCCACCCACACTATTTTCCACGCAGGAGATATATTTTGTCCATCAGCCCCAGCACACATCCTCTTTAAGATATATATAGATATATATATATATATATATAAAAAAAAAATTACTTTCATATGCACTTTTTCTTTAGGGAGCTCCCTCGGACACCGGGCATCACTTTAAGACAGCGATGGCAAACCTAACAACAGGCACACGGCCAGGTTGCCAACTGACAGGGCGTGTGGGGTGTGTGGGAGGGGAGGGGCTTTCGCTCATGAAAAAGTTTTCAGCAACCGCTCGTTGCCCTTCTGTGCTGCCCTAACTGCAGAGGTGAGAGCACAAGGCATCTATCTTGGTCACACTCTCTGCATTTCATGCAGAGTGTCCCACCGCAGGACTTCAGCAGGGTAAGTGAACTACAGAGGGACGGGGGGGGGGGGGGGGTAGATAGTGAGAAGGCGGGATAGTAAAAATATTGACGTAAATAAAGAGTGTGAATGAGTGAGAATGAATAATGTGTGGATGAATTGTGTGAATGCTGGAAAATGAATTAGTGTGGATGAATTGTGTGAATGAGTGAGAATGAATGTGTGGATGGAATTGCTTGAATGATTTTTTAAAAATCCATTAATAAATATGTGTAAATGATTTGTGTGAATGAGTGACTCCATTTATTTTTGTTATACACCGATACCATTTTTTAGTGCAAATGCTAATGTTATTTAATAAAATCCTTTTCATGAACAGACCCTCTTTTCATGCGTTTCATGCATCTGCTGACACATTCTATGTTCCTATGCTTAAAAAACACAAAATTTATATGGGGAAACTGATGCACACTATTGTGTATATGCATCGTTGGCACTTTGAGGTCTGGAACTTAGTTTCATGCAGGAAGTTGGGCACTCGGGTCCAAAAACATTTGCCATCACTGCTTTAAGATGATAAATTGATAGCATCATACTGTGAATGTTTGCCTTTGTGTTAGCAATAAGATAAATATGGGCACCTACTTCCATAATTGCTCCAGATCATTAATAGCTTCTTTTTTCCTTCCATGCTTTAATTTGAAATTAGCAACCTCACGTATCAAGGACAAGTGTGTTGGAGAGCTTGGCTGTGGGGGGAAAAAATAAAAATGAAATAGTTTTTCTAACACTGTGCATGACTATTTTTCTTAAATGTCTGTACTATACTAGTGCTGCACAATTGGAGCCAATTAAATATAGATTTCTAAGTAGGTATAGAGAAAAAGTAACTGGATCCATAAGTACAATCACAAATTACTCCTTAAACATCAGTGCACCATTACACAAGTCATAAAACATGTTCCAAAACAGTGGACCAATGGTATTGCAGATGTCTAAGTCACTTACTTGATTTTCCTGATACCAGCTAATAGCTTGCGTGAAAACTTCAATAGCACTATCAATGTCTTCATCATGGCTGTGCATAGTAACCAGAGCTGACACCTGAACAAGGTAAAGGAACATACTATACTAGAAACATGCCAACGTGGATATTCATTACAAAAATGTTGTGGTTATTTTAGAATAGTTTTAAAACACTGTCGCTCAACGCAATACAACTACAGGGAAGGTATACTGTGCAACCATTTGCTGTGAACAGTTGGAACTAAATCTCAAGGACCCACAGGTTGCCGTGCCCCTAGATTGCACTGTTCCCAGTATTTAGCAGCTGCACCAGTATGCACTGAAGTGTCCAAGATAGACACACAGATATTAGCTATTCCACAAAGGGAGGCATAATCTAACCATGGCCCATTACTAGTGGCTTATACATTTTTTTCCCTTGACCCCTTAAAGACCAGGCTGTTTTTCTTTTTTTGGGACAATATAGTGCTAATTTTAACTTTTTTTTTTTTACATTCTGTTAGAACTGGATGAATCACACTGTGATAAGAAAGCTAGGCTCCATTGACTTCCTTGTATTCAACCTGCAGGGGAGCCCAGTGTTCTCAGGAAGAGACCCAAATGCGTTAAACGCCCCCTAAACACTTGTTTGGCGGACGTTGACGCTTTGGGGACTAGCTACACAAGGCCCCTGCAGTAAATTTCGGTGTTGCGGCATGCCTCGACATCCAGGCATTACAGCAACACCATTTGTCGCTTTCTAAGCTTATTTGATGCAATGACGTCCCACACAGTGACTTTATTTGCGCGACGTGTCTGGCACGTCATAGGTCATTAAGGGGTTTACTAAAAAGGTGCTGTTCTTCACCTCAACAAAACCTGTCAAACTGAAACAAATATATATTTTTAGCTTCGCCCAATGTTTTCAATTAACACCAACATCACTTAAGCTTTTCTGCATGCTCTATTTTTAAAACAGAATTCACGATCAATGTCAGTTACTTACCATTCCAGGCTTGTGCTGTAGTTCCTTTATGCTTTTAAGAATCCCACATGCCTTTGTTACATTACCTTAAAATAAAAAAAATAATTAAAAAACAAACAAAAACAGTACAGTTTAGAGGAAAAAAAATAATTTTTTTTTCCCCATTTTGAATAGTTAATATTTACCTTGTGCGAGTTTTAGCTGTGCCATGGTTAATTTGATTTGAGCTGCATTATTAGGATGCTGATCTGCAAACTCCTAACAGGGCAAATAATAATACAATGAAAGGTGTTTTATTACACAACTCATAATGTACATTAGGCAAGCAAAGAGACCGGAAACGTATCATTTAGTTACACACTGCAGCACGATTATGTAGTAATGCAACTCACAATATTTCCCCCATTGAAATGTATAATTGAGAGGCGTTAACAGTCCAATGTAAAATCCTCTATAAGTAGGATTTCGAACCCCCTTGACGAGGTGTAGAGGATAGATGTGCATTGGCATCTATCACTGACTATTGGAACAGGGGATTCGGACCCTGGTAATGTCTACGTCTATGCAGAGGCACACCACAAAGAAAACTTTGTTTTTAACACTGTTTTACACTTTTTTGATCCTCACAGTAGCAACAGTTAGAGTTATCCGGATGGCGCTAAGCCCAGCCGTTGTATCATTAGCGCGGTGTTATACAGTTGCTTCAGCTTATACTGACTGCTAACAGCAAATTTCAACATACTCCTGAGCATTTAGTTTAGCAGTTTTAAATATCTGTTATGTGTTTATATTTAGTGATATGGATGGGTTTTTGTTTTTTTTCCTTTTCCGTTGTATCTTATATCAATTAACCCTTAGTGCCCCTAGCTTGGTTTGGGTTTATGGACAGGTGTACTTGGTTCCTTGGGAACGGCTACTCATTTCCTTTTTTTTGGTGCGATTCCTGAAAAGATCAGCCGTCACCAACATTTCAGGTGACACTTGAAGGAAACAAGTACTCTGTGGCACACGGGCTTCTGCAAGGCTTGAATCCATGTTGGTAACCCAAACAGAAATTCTGAATTTAACCTAAATGTAACGGTAGTCTTTACTGTTTGCATTTCTAAAAATATGATTTTGTTTTACAGGAATAAGGCCTCATCAGCTTATTCCTCAACATGTGGCTAACCAGCAAAGGGACATAACTATTAGCCAACTACACTCCTCCATCTCCCTCTCTGTTGTAAGCACCATTGAACCCCAACATGAAGGATTTGGGTATATCACACATTTACAAATGGTTCTTGTTCAAGCATAGATTGAAAATCCAACCTGCAGTAGTTCCACTGCTCTTGAATGCTGCTTCTCTCGACACAGTTGGGCTGCTTGAATTAGTACCGGGAGCAAGTGCTCTGGATTTTGGGACTGCAAGCTTGTGGATAATTTTCGACACTGTTCTGCCTGATCAATACATAACACAATTTAAAGCTAGAACAGATTTGACAATTAAACAGATATACAGCATCACAAATATAGACACACAACAGCCAGATTCTTTTTTCAACATGTTTCATACCTGGTTTGTATACATGGAAAGCAAAGCCTTGTTAAATTCAATTGTCTGAAGTTGTTTCTTAGAAAGTTTGTGCTCTACTCCTTCAGAATTTGTAATCTTCACCTTCTTCTTAGAATCAAACACATTTTGGTCCTTGAATTGTTGGAGACAAAAAGAAGAATTCATAAAGCTATAAAGTCTGTAGCTAGCCACCGATATGTGAATACATAGTCATTTACACAACAGAGTTTTAAGGTTCAGTAATGCAGGTTTTTCCATGCATGAGAACACACAATATTCTTTATACTATGTAAGGGGGAAACCCTGTATCCCCGGAGACTGGGAAGTCAAGAGTTAAAACCAAGGACTGCATGATTAGTTACCTTATTAATAGATATGATGTTGTTTGCCACTACAGCCAACAATCCAATATCTGTAGGCCTGTGGGTGAGAAATGGTATAGAAACTCATTATAAATTCATTATTACACAGATAGAAGTGTAATTATCTTCATTGACATCCTTACTTCAACTTTATGATTTGATTGTAAAGTTGAAGAGCATCCTCAGTGGAGCCTTGTAATTGCAAGAGGTAAGCCATCTGACCATGGATAATAGCCAGCTCTGCATCTATATCTTCTTCCGTTAAATCCTTAAAAAAAAAAACACACAATAGGAATCATTACATATATGAATAGATGGTCCATGCATGGATATACAAAATTGGCAAGAGTATAAGACATGATGAAAGTCGTACAATGTTTGTGATAATTTTAGGTGTCCGCATTTACAGAGTAAGATGTGGGGTCACATCTATCCAGAAGAATCACAAGAGGGACCGCTGAGGTCTATTAATATATATATATCTATCTATCATGTAGTATACTCACCGTATCCTCTGAAATGGACTGTCGACACAGGTCTAAGAAAAGAAAGAAAATTGGAGTTTATTGATTCAAAATCATTTTTAATGATATTCAAGTCCCCAGTAACTAAAGCCTGGAATATTTACAAGAAATATTAGCAGATCTTGCAGGAATTTTGCTTTTGCTAATAATAATACAACAGAAGACAAATTTAGACCTAAACATGTTCAAAACATGTGAAAAATCTGCAGATCCCGTGGTTAACAGAGTGGATATGATACATTTTTTTTTTAAATACTCACCTTCAGCTTCTCTTAGCTTTTTCATTGCCTCATTCAGCTTTCCCTGACCTATCAATGCACAGGCAGTGTTGTAGCAAAGTTCGTATGTTGTCTCTTGCAAGTCAAAGTTCTCCTGGTCACAAAGCAAAATTATACCAAGTCAAACTACTTTAGTAGTAAAAAAAACAAAAAAAACCAACAACAGGTACTGGCAGAGGCTGTCATGCACGGCCCAATATTTTCAGCAAGCAGACTAAAGTAGGGGAGTTGAGCCCTAAAGCAGATCCTTTACAAATGACATCACTGGATTCATCTTAAAAGTGACATGCCATGGACATTACTATGCATTATCTACCTAAAGGCACCTGCATGGCGAAAACACTGTCCACTGTATGCAAGTTCGAACCATGGGGGGTTTGGGTTGTCCGATTACACTCAAGGCAACTCTTGCAGAAACCATTGCAGGGACCAGTATAGCGCATACGTGCACTTTGCCATCTGCTGGCCTGAATGCATCTGCAGCAAGCCAAAGAGCTGTGGGACAACGAAATAAAATTAACAGAACTTCTTACGGGCGTTTCTTTCTCCCACACACTCATTGCAGCAATGACAGCAGACAGATTGGTCTTTCTCTCCTCGTCGTAATCATCTTGAGAGTTGCGAATGATATCCCGATAAACAGAAAGGCATTCTTGATAGCGCTCCAACCTATACAGCTGTAATAATAATAATAAAAAAAAGTTTTATTCAAAAATGTCATCAAATATAACTGGATTGCTGACACAAGGGTTGGATTCTAGGGACACTTACTACTTGCCCATGGAGCTCCTTCAGTTTGTCAGTTTTCTCAGAAGCCCCTTCTATGGTTTTCAAGGCATTTTCAATTCTGTTTAAACGGTACTCACAGTATGCCTTTTCAAACGCTATGACATCACTGCATAAAATAAAAAGAGTTTTGTCAATAAGCAACACTTATGGGATATCAAAAAATGCCTGCTTTATCTGTAATAATCCGGTAAACGTCTCAGTTTACTAAATTCAGTGGAAAATTGAGGCTGAATTTATTACAATTTAAGATAAGAAATGCGTACCTTAGTTGCCTATTGAATAATAACATTTTCTAAGATTTACGCATTCAAAGCATTCAGCATCACTGAAAGATCCCATACTTCTTTTGGCTATAGAGTTATCTTGGTGTATATATACACACATGCACTTACCCAACAGAATAGAGAAGGATTATTCTGAACTGCCGTACGTGAATATACTTGTGTTTAGTTTGCAGCGTGCTATAGGTTATATCCATTTCAGTGGTGTTCACATATATGTGTGTGGTGTGTGTATGTGTGTGTATATTAAAAGATACACACAAAAAACCCAGATATGCTAAGAACGAGCTGGGTCTAACGCACCTTGTTAAAACTTTAGAGTTGCTATGAATGACACTTAGTGCTTCCTTGAAGCTTCCACTCTGGATTAAGCATACCACTTTACAATGAAGAGCTGTTAAATCATCCTTTGCCACCTGCAATACTAAAGAAAAGTCATTGAGTTGTAAAAATTAAACACTTCAGACAGTCTAGGCAAAAGTTTGTTAGCATTCTTTCTATATTATATATATATATAAATAATGTAATCAACACCAAAAAGTTAAAATTACAGACTTTCTTATACTCCCAGAACTCTGCTAATTGTCATACAATCATTTTTAAATAAAGATTTGATTCCCTCTTTGCTCTGTTACCCTGGAGAGGTTCTAAAAGAAAGAGTATCCCAGTAAAAAAGTACTTTGTATGAAATATATCACTTTAAAGGTGGAGAGCTGCGGCAGAACGCTTCATCCATTCTCTATTTGTCCAACTGATTGGCTGCTTGAAGCAACCAACCAGTGGCAAGCAATCTCTCCTATGAAAGTTAATGGGAATGCTTGCCATGTGTGCGGACGGGATGGGGGTCGGGTCAGCAGTTCCCCCGGAATACATGTCAAACCAACAATGGGGACAAGAATTTAAAGAGACCACTCAGTTATCATATAATTAAAACTTATATAATAGCTGAAGTGTCCCTTTAAAGGGAATCTGTTGCCATCGAGTAGTAAACTCTCTAGATTGTTACCTCCTCACCTGTTGTCTCAGTTATGCAATTTGTTATGTTACATACTACTTGTTATGTCCCGTCTACCCATTGTACAGCGCTGCGGAATTTGATGGCGCTATATAAACGATAAATAATAATAAATAAACTCATATTTAAACTACTTGTGCATTTTGCTTGTTAGGTCTTGGAAAGAGCTAGCTTAATTCTGCTTCTATTATAGGAGAAAGGATGTGGCTCATTTCTTGGTGACATGACAAGATTCTCAGAGTAAGCGAGAGATAATATAAAAAATAAATTGTTGCCTTCAACCTTACACGGAGGAGATATTGTATTTTCTGTATTACTATTTCTGTTCAATGTTAAAAATGACACAGATCCCAAAAGCTAGAAAAAAAAAAAACGCATGCAACAATCCCATACCGTACACTCGTAACAGCGCAAAATAACTATGACTGTTGCATAACGTGACACAGTGACATCACGTCGCCCGACAGTTCCATCAGGTGTTTGCTCCTCAATTTGGGTATTTATAGGAGCATTTTGCACCGGCACTGGACAACGTTACCCTCGAGCAACACATTCTTAGTGTTGAAATGATAGATAGATGTCACGTGACGGTTATTGAAAGACTATTCCTGTGTTTTGAGGATTGATATAGAAGGTGATTTAGAGTTGTGCAGGCAGCAACAAAACGGAGGGGGGAGGGGTTGGCTGAAGATGAGAAAAAGAAGACTTGTTTAATGTAGAAGAGGAAGGAGTTTTCAGTACAGGGGGGGCTGTGCAGATATTTCCCATCTGATTGTTGAAGTAACTATATAAAAGGTTTTTATACGAAGGCTTATACCAGTGTAGCTGGGCCGTGAAACTGAGATTAGACAGAGGGGTTGTAACTTTACGCTGGCCTGTACTTTACCCATTCTCCATTCACACACCGGTACAAGTAGTCGCCACTTCATACTTACTCTTGTTCAGGGATTTCAACGCCCGGGCGAAGTCTCCATTTTGTCCTGATTTATTCACTTCGCCCCATAGGGACGCCAAGGAGGTATTGCCAGCTGCAGCGCCAGCGTTCGCCATCTCCTACTCAGCAAACATACGGGGCAGAATCGAGGTGGAGGAAAAAGATTGTCCTGCGTTGATGACGTACACGCCGGAAACAACAGAAGCTCCATGTTTTTTGCTGGCGTGGTCTTTTCAATTCTTGTGTAGCGGTAAATGAACGGACATGGGAAAGGTCACTTATGAAACACACGAAAGCATAAAAGAAACGTATGCGCTATTACAGCGTAATATTGTGTACGTAATTCAGCAAAAGTATGGTGTACAGATTCCCCTTGCCCTTAACAAAGATGGCCTCGAGCACGCCAAAGACACGTCTCCAAGCCGCGGCACCGTCATAGCCGACCTCTGTTCGATGACGATTAACTGAAATGTGTGGATTGGGTTCAGGATTGGATCCCTTGGGAAATGGGGGGAGGCGAAGATGCAAAAGAGTCAGATAGTATATGAAGAAGAGGGCAGCATTTATTTATGTATTTGACACTGAAAATTTTGATTTTATACAACTGCCTAGATTATTATATATATATATATTTTTTTTTTAATAATTTGTCGCGGTTAATGGCCAGTCTGCTCTCACTGAGTAACAAAATAAATTTTGGCGTGAAATGACCAGTACGCTGCTTCTGAACGATACATCTACAAGTTGGTGACCTTTTATGTTAATGCCCTCTATGTTTTCGAGCATCATGGCTCTACTCCAAAAGGAGCCCCTTAGTGTAATAGGGTCATACTGATTCCGGGCTTCAACAAACCCAAACGTTCTTTTGTTGAGCTCTGCCTGGGATATTTTCCAACTCTCAACGAACCAACACAGCCTCAATTACTTTTATTGTAAGGCAGGCTAATTCATTACTAATATTTATTTAAAGATTTTTATGAGGCGCATTAATGTAATATAAAGCAGAGACTTTATAGACAGGGATGGGGCTGGAGGTGAGGACATTGCTTCTCTGGAATTCTCTTGGCTTGGCCTAGCTTCAGAGATTCACTGTGAGGACGTTACCCATTTAAATACAGAATTAAGACCCGTACATTGGTAGTGAACCAAATCAGAAGTTGTGAAGATCATCCACTGATGATCTTAAGCCACCTGTGGCTACCAAAGAACATGCGCTTGTACACTTACCCCATGTGTATCGTCTAAAGACATCAGTGTAAGCGATATACAGAAAGCAGACATGGGGCCACCACATCACACCACATTTCATCTCCAATTAAATATACAACACATAAACTTATTATTGAATCACATAGTTTCCCATGACCAAAAACAGCCAATAGATTGTGCTCAGAGACCGCAAATTAATGTTTCTGAAGCATTCTTAAATTCCAAATTCAACTACAAAAAACAATTGACTGAAAATAAGTGACAATATATTTCCAATTGTTTGGCAGAACTGCATTTCCCACTTACTAACAACACCTTTAGAAGAGGCAAGTGTCTAAAGAGAACCCCCAGCAACCGATTTTGAAAACAAAAGCCCATCGCTGCTAAATAAAAACTACAACTACTTAAAAAAAGTCACATATGTTTATTTTAAAGGACCAGTGCAATAAAAGATATACTGGGAGTGCTAGGAAGTTATGTTTATTCATTGAAGGCGCTGGTTTCCACGCACTCCGCAGTGTCGAGATGATAAAAAATACAATATTTATTGAAGATTATTGCTTCAGTAGACACATGGTTTACCCCCCACAGGTCCAAACATGGCAAATACTGATCATGAATGCAAATGTACATAACAGCAGTGAATTATATAATAAACCACATGCATACCATTTGGAGAGAAAAATAGTGACTACATAAAAATCATTATCAAAACATAAAGGTATTTATAATGAAAGATTGTCAGTTACTGAAAATAAAAACGAAAGCCATTAGACTATGGGTCTAATAATACCACCTTTTAGTCATTTAACATAATAATTAAGTTTCCATTTCATGTTCACACTCATAGGAGCCTTGGTAATTAACTTTAAAATGCAAAAATCTTCTTGTCTATTGAGTAACACTTTAATGTACCGGCTCAAACACCTAAACAGCATTCCCCAATACCCATACAGGAAAAGTAGTTGACCTCACCTCCTGAACAATCACAATAAATAGGTGATTTTTGGGTTGTTGGTGTTAATGTCAGAGATGTGTTCCGTTGTGTGTTAATGCAAACGTCTGCTGGTCTGACATTTACATAAATCTTCATTTTAAAATACTGATTTTTAAAAGCAGAGTGAAAGGTCTCCAAGACAAACTTGGAACGTGCAAGTTTTTCCCGCCACATGGATACACACCCACCATGGTTAACCAAGCACACCCTGTTTTAACCCCAGAGGCTTCAGGTAAATAGGAGATTATGTAATGAAGCTTCCTTGAAACATTTTATATAATATCTCTGCCAAAAGCATTGCTTAATTTTCAGTCTAAGGATACATAGATTATTTTGAGTTGTGGCTATGATTTATTTTTTTTATTTCCAGGCTATAATCAGTTATAAACATCAAGGGCATCAAACGCTCATCACTGCTCTCCCTATTGTTACTATTCATCTCCACTTTCCTATTGTGGACCAGTCTCTCAAGTGTTCTTCTAATCCTTCTAATTTCTTATAGGCCCTAATAATGGACACGTTCTCTATAAATCTGGATCTAAGATCCACTGCTTGCTGTTCAAAGTCTAGAATACATGAACAATTCCTCCTCAAAAACTCAATAATTCTCCCAGTGAAGATGACAGCTTGAATAATGTAATAATGTGTTAGGGTAATTATTTTCAAAAACCCTCCATAGATACGTCATTGAAAATAGTGCTAGATAAATTAAGATCTAAAAACATCATTATTTTGATCATATAATTTACTATGAAAAAAAGTATAAAATGTGAAAAATCGAGACAAAAAAATGAATTTTTCTCACCTTAACTTGAAAAATCTTTTACTCATCAATAAAAGCTAATGAGAAAACCTGCTAAATAGATTCTACTATTTGTCCTGAGTTTAGAAATACCCAATGTTTTTATGTTTTTATGCTTTTTTCTGCACGTTATGGGGCAATAAGTACAAGTAGCCTTTGGCTATTTCAAAACCATTTTTTCCAAATCTGATAATTTTGATTATTAACCATATATTTTTGAAGACTAGACACCCCATGGCATTTCAAGTACTAGTATTTTAACTCTAATGCACTAATTCTACCACCAGTCTTTGTCAAACTTTGTGGTAGTCATTTTTTTGCTTTTTTTTTTTTTCCCCACACACATTTTATACAGGTATGAATTAACAGCTCCTGGTATATGTCACTGTCACACAAAATCCCAATATATGATTTGTAATATCTCCTGAGTACAGTGATACCACCCATGCATTGGTTTGCATGGCTGTTTGGGGGCAAAAGGGCCACATTTGTGGCATGCGCATTTTTCTATGCTGAAGTTTGACATTTGGTGATCCACTGCCCATGCCCTATTTGGTACATCTTAGAGCCTGGCTAATTCAATGTGCCCCAAAAACCATATATTTTTAAAAATTAGACATCCCAGGGTAGTTCAAATGCTGCTATTTTAACTCTTTCCAGTGATACCCCACATGCACGGGTTTGTCGGGTTGTTTGGGAGCTAAAAGGCCACATTTGGGACAGGTGCATTTTTCATATTGGAAATTAGACATGTGGTCATCATTCCCCCTGTGTTAATTGTTGAATCCGGCCAATTCAATTTACCAAATCATACATTTTTTTAAAAAGTAGACACCCCATGGGCTTTTAACATGCCGGTATCTTAACTCTTTCCATGCAAGAATTGTTTTAAGATAAAAAAAAAAAACTTATTATTTTTTTTTTACAATTTTTTTCCCCCTTATTATTTCTTTTTACTAATCACATTGTTATTAGAAAGCTGGGCTCCATTGACTTGCATGGTTGAATGCAGTAACTTTTTCAACTTCATAATTTTTTTTAAAGGACAGGCCGCCATCTTGCGAGTGGCAAAATCTCTCAGTGACGGTTGTGATCACTCTCCGGAGTGGTCACAGTGTGTGCTGGGGTTGGTGTTCGGTGTCTCTAAATGTCGTTGATCGTCTCCTAAACTCTTTCAAAACAGGTGTCCACCGTCATGCAGTGTATGACAGACATTGATGCCCGGGGAGGGCCCCTACTGCCGATCTCGGGGTGTTGCTGAATGCCTCGACATCGAGGAAACAACGTGAAAAATTGGGTTTATTTCCAGATTTTTCCCATTGTTTTAAGATTTATGGGGATTCATGGGGGTTTAGAAATTAAGCCATCACACAAACCAGCACAGCTTTCTTCAGCATGTCGGTCCTTTAGGCAGGAATAGGTAGCAGAGAAGTCAATACAATTATCACAAAGGTAAGGAGATCTTTTTAGCAGGATATTGCAAAAATATTTTCCAGCAGCGCATTTGGGCTTTTTCATCTGTCTTCTGATTTTATTCTGCTACAAAGGCCCCTGACCAGCCATCTATACTAATTAAGCAACAGCCACCCTCCAGACTGGTTTTAACTAGGTCACCCCTTGAGTTTTACATGTGATCTACATGCATATTCAATTGACAGAGGCTCCCCTCTATCATAAGAGGGCACTAAGTAAATACACTCCTATAAAGGGGAAAACATATAATAAATAATCACATGCCCCAAAAAACAGTAATAAAACTGATACATGACCACTCAAATAGGGGGAAGTCATGATGCCCTTGATAAAGGCTATTTGTGATGCAAACACTGCAGTGGCGTCACTACAGGGGGGCAAGGGGGGGCAATTGCCCCCCCTAGGTTAATCCTAGCCCCCCCTGTTGCCCCCCTGCCGAATTCGGAAAAAAGTCGCAATTCGACTTTAAATCCCGTCTTTTTTTTTTTTTCTTTTTTTTTTTTAATGCGGAGGAGAGAGAGGGGCGCCTAGCAACCGCTCGGCGCCCCCCATTCTCCTCCACGAGGCCTCTACCTCCATCGCGGTGCCATCCTGAGCGCCGAAATATGACGTCATATTTCGGCGCTCAGCAGCGGCCACCGCAGCAGAGAACGAAGATAGAAGCCTCGTGCTCCCGTCGCTGGACCTAAAGGTGAGAGAACTACAAAGGGGGAGGGTAGATAGTGAGTAGGGAGAGGGGTTAGAAAGTGATAAGGGAGGGAGAGGGGGTTAGAACGTGATAAGGGAGGGAGAGGGGGTTAGAAAGTGATAAGGCAGGGGCGTCCAACATGCGGCCCGCGGGCCAAATGCAGCCCGCGAGACCTCGAGGTACGGCCCGCGTAAGATCGCCAGCCAGTCCAACCGATCTTACGCGGGCCGCACCTCGAGCATGTACTGGCTGACTTGGCATGATAGGAGTGTGATTGCTAACAGCAATCAAAGTCCCATCATGCCTAGTTTCCAGCACTTACACATCCGACCAGTAAATGCTGGAACCTAGGCATGATGGGACTGTGATTGCTGTTAGCAATCACACTCCTATCATGCCAAGTCAGCCAGTACATGCTGAAACCTAGCTAGCTGCCCCCCTTGTGTATTGATGCTGCCAGCAGTATGGGGTCTGCACATCACTTACAGCCACCCTGTACCAGCATGTACTGGCTGACTTGGCATGATAGGAGTGTGATTGCTAACAGCAAGCACAGTCCCATCATGCCTAGGTACCAGCATTTACTGGTTGCCTGGGTATGATAGGAGTGTGATTGCAGTGTAGACGCCAGGGCTGGCTTTGGGGTATGCAACCTGTGATTTATGCGTGTAATTTAGGGGGTTTTAAATATACCTTTTAATTACGTGTTTTTTTGTGAATTCCAATTGATCTAAACCTGCAAAGCTGGGGTTGTGTGTTATTCTGTAGATCCATATCTGCTATGCTATGTTTCCATACATTATTTATGTATACCTGCAAATACAGGGTTAATATGTCTTATTCAGTTGATTAATACCTGCAATGCTGTTTCCATGTATTTATTTGATCTATACCTGCAATGCTACGTTTCATATACTATTGTATACCTGCAAATACAGGATTTGTACGTCTGATTCTGTTTATTTGAGATCACAAGTGAATTTCAGTTGATCTATACATGCAAAGCTTGGTGTTGATCTATACCTACTATCGGCAACTGGGGCTAATGTTAATATATATGGGCAGCAGGGGCATCAATACACAAGGGGCAAAAACACTAAGGGGGTATAAACGACAATGCAGTGTGAAAAATCCATCCTGATGTAGACATCTGTGACGTAGATTGTGTCCTGCTGTTTGTGTGTTTTTGGTTATCAGTGTAGCAGAGCCTGTCCTCGGTGTGTGTGTATAGGTGTTGGTATGGCAGAGCCTGTCCTGGTGTGTGTTTGGGTGTTGGTGTGTCAGAGCCTGTCCTGGTGTGTGTGTGTGTGTTTGGATGTGGGTGTGGCAGAGCCTGTCCTGATGTGTGTGGGTGTCTGTGTGGCAGAGCCTGTCCTGGTGTGTGTGTGTGTTTGGTTGTTGGTGTGGCAGAGCCTGTCCTGGTGTGTGTGTCTGGGTGTCGGTGTGACAGAGCCTGTCCTGGTGTGTGTGTCTGGGTGTCGGTGTGACAAAGCCTGTCCTGGTGTGTGTGTCTGGGTGTTGGTGTGACAGAGCCTGTCCTGGTGTGTGTGTCTGTGTCACAGAGCCTGTCCTGGTGTGTGTGTCTGGGTGTCGGTGTGACAGAGCCTGTCCTGGTGTGTGTGTTCAGTTGTCAGTGTGGCAGAGCCTGTCCTGGTGTGTGTGTCTGGGTGTCGGTGTGACAGAGCCTGTCCTGTTGTGTGTGTCTGTGTGGCAGAGCCTGTCCTGGTGTGTGTGTGTGTTTGGTTGTCGGTGTGGCAGAGCCTGTCCTGGTGTGTGTCTGGGTGTCGGTGTGACAGAGCCTGTCCTGGTGTGTGTGTTCAGTTGTCAGTGTCACAGAGCCTGTCCTGGTGTGTGTGTCTGGGTGTCGGTGTGACAGAGCCTGTCCTGGTGTGTGTGTTCAGTTGTCAGTGTGGCAGAGCCTGTCCTGGTGTGTGTGTCTGGGTGTCGGTGTGACAGAGCCTGTCCTGTTGTGTGTGTGTCTGTGTGGCAGAGCCTGTCCTGGTGTGTGTGTGTGTGTTTGGTTGTCGGTGTGGCAGAGCCTGTCCTGGTGTGTGTCTGGGTGTCGGTGTGACAGAGCCTGTCCTGGTGTGTGTGTTCAGTTGTCAGTGTCACAGAGCCTGTCCTGGTGTGTGTCTGGGTGTCGGTGTGACAGAGCCTGTCCTGGTGTGTGTGTTCAGTTGTCAGTGTGGCAGAGCCTGTCCTGGTGTGTGTGTCTGGGTGTCGGTGTGACAGAGCCTGTCCTGTTGTGTGTGTGTCTGTGTGGCAGAGCCTGTCCTGGTGTGTGTGTGTGTGTTTGGTTGTCGGTGTGGCAGAGCCTGTCCTGGTGTGTGTGTCGGTGTGACAGAGCCTGTCCTGGTGTGTGTGTTCAGTTGTCAGTGTCACAGAGCCTGTCCTGGTGTGTGTGTCTGGGTGTCGGTGTGACAGAGCCTGTCCTGGTGTGTGTGTTCAGTTGTCAGTGTGGCAGAGCCTGTCCTGGTGTGTGTGTCTGGGTGTCGGTGTTACAGAGCCTTTCCTGGTGTGTGTGTTTGGTTGTCGGTGTGGCAGAGCCTGTCCTGGTGTGTGTGTCTGGGTGTCGGTGTGACAGAGCCTGTCTTGGTGTGTGTGTTTGGTCATCTGTTTCCTGGCACTTAACTTACAGTAGGAATTATTTAATTTATATTTATCCAGAGATAAAATGCCCTCCTGAAGTTGTAGTGACTTCAGGGGACAAAACGTTACAAGGCCCTGAAATCATTTAGTGGAAAAGTTATGTATTGTGTTATAATATTTATTTCAAGGATTAGTCGCACTCAGTTGTGGCTTCAGGCTTCCCATGTTGAATGATCAAGTATTATTTTAGCCCAATAACAAAAGTATAATTCCATAGCACATTACTTTTGGAAATTATTAATGCCCCCCCAGTTTGACTGTGGTATCTTGTGTGCCCCCCCTATATATTGTTTCTTGAGTCGCCACTGCAAACACTTAATAGTCACTTGACACAAGAGCATTGTACGTTGTTGCATTGTTTTATGTGATTTGACCTTAAAAGGAAGAAATACATTTAGAAAACAGATAAGGTATGCTTGCTTAACAAGCTAGAGAGTATAGTTAATGTTTGTAACATTCATGAATGTATCAGCTTATCTCAAGGAAAGTTTATTTCAAAATCCAAGAGGACCCTGCTTTGTTCACATGCTTGGCATTGTAGGTAGTGTCCTATGAAGAGTATTTTCCCTTTTTTTTAACAGCATGCAATTATTTGTTAAAGTATTTGTTGCATTTTCCAAAAATGGTCCACAGGACCGTTAAAGATCAACAGGATAATCCAGCCACCTTTGGGATATATTGAAGCAGAGCTCTGGGACATGATGTCATATCGTGGCCTGTGCTTCAATACATCACAATTGGGAGCTGGCAATTTCAGAGATAAATGGGCAGTCAGTAACTGGCCCATACACTACTGCCCCTCTCTCTCTCTCTCTCATCTCTCCCCTCTCTCTCGTAAACCAACATTTATTTATCAATGGATCCATGGTGTCCTGAAATAACTTATTGCAGGCCCACAAGTCAAAATATATTTTCTTATAACTATGTGTAATATAAGAGTAAACTTCATGATCACGGCTATATTGTAACTTTAAGAGCTTCTTGCCATTTTTGCTATGAATTTGTAGAACTAAAAACTCTTTTTGTACCGACAAGCATTATATATTGTATTTGTTTTCTGTTTCTGAAAACAACCTAAGTTTTTTTCACTAGGGCAAGGATTGCACCACCAATATCTTTCAAAGCTTGTGGCAGCCTTTTTTCATACACACTTGCTTACACAGTATATGTACAACTGCTGAAAAAAGATCCTGGATTCTCAAGTCCACTCACCACACAATGAAATCACATTTTTTTTTTAAGAAATCAAGTTTAATTTTACTTCAAGTTTACTTTGTGGATATATATACCGTATTGGCTCGAATATAGGCCGCACTTTTTCCCGACACTTTAAGTCTTTAAAGTGGGGGTGCGGCCTATATTCGGGGTCTAGCACCCGACGCCCAGGACATGCAGTCCCGGGCGCCGGGCAGGGTTAGGATACAGATCCCCCGCAGCGGTGCAGGGGACCTGCATCCTACTCCCCGATACGCTCAGACAGCCTCCCCTGCCAGCACTTTCCACGGGGGGGGGGTGCCGGCACAGGAGGTTGTCTAAGCGCATCGTGCGGATGGTCCGCACGATGCGTTTTACCTCTGCCCCCAAGACTTACCAGAGGAGACTCCCGGGTGTCTTGCGGGGCCGGCGGGGGACATCTACGCAATACGCGTACACAACTTCCGGTGCCGTCACATCAGCTGAGTGCCGGCCCCGGAAGTTGTGTACGCGTATTGCGTAGATGTCCCCCGCCGCCCCCGCAAGACACCCGGGAGTCTCCTCTGGTAAGTCGGGGGGGCAGAGTGGCAGCATATCTCGGGGGGGGGTGGAGGAGGAGGACAGTGGCAGCATATCTCGAGGGGGGAGGAGGACAGTGGCAGCATATCTCGAGGGGGGAGGAGGACAGTGGCAGCATATCTCGGGGGGGGGAGAGACAGAGTGGCAGCATATCTCGGGGGGGGGGAGACAGAGTGGCAGCATGTTTTTTTGGTGCTTTTTAAAAAAAGCACCAAACTTTTAGGGTGCGGCCTATATACGGGGGCGGCCTATATCCGAGCCAATACGGTATATATATATATATACAGACACACACACAGGTATATACACAATATAATGTTTGGTAGCATAATGCAACAGTATATAACTTTAAAAAAAAAATACATGAAGCATATATTATAGTTACATCTTTTTAACTAAAGAAAAATATTCTGCTAATAACTTTAATAACAAAACAAAAATGATACTCTTTATTTGTAATCAAAATATATACAACTGTTTATCTGATATTTTCATAGTTCTTTGGTGCCTAAATATGTTATTCATACAAGTAGAATAAATCTGAAAATATTTTATAAGTTAAAGCTATAATACTGCTAAATTATATTACAATACGTGATCATGTGGATGTACATATCTATTACCATATGCATTGGGGCTCAAATATGCCAAAATTATTGTGACATGAAGTTTAAAAAGAGGTCTTATCAGCATAGCAACCAATTTTATGTTGCTGCTGATTGGACAATTTCAATGATAGCTATAGTAATAAGACTACTTTTTAAACTTTGTACCTTTGTACCATTTTGTTTACATAACCCCTATAGTTTGTGCAAATATCCACTGATCCAAATGCAAGACATCTGTAAGGCAATACTGATCTTATTGGCAGGGTATACTAGTTGGTGCTGTAAATACTAACTAACTGACCGGGCTAGATCTGCTGGAAAACAGAGACATTCATTTTATTCCATGAAGTTAGCAAAACTTAAATGTTCTAATCAAACAAAACAAAAAACACTGCTAGAACAGTGATCTACTGTGTGACTATTTTAACCTGCATACTGTTCTATGATGTACGATCTAGATTTGTCATAGCAAAATTGTGCAAATGTTTAGTAAATCACTGTTTGTGAAAGCATTTTTGAAATGTTTCATTTCACAACGATAACAGTGTCCTGTAGTGTTGTGTCAGGCAAAAAACAGCAGCAGTAAGAGCAGTGCACTGGCGAGACAAAAGTTTAAGATGTAAGTCTCTGCCTTCAGTCTCCGAGGTCTTTTTGGCCGCCTGGACTAATTGATTATAAGTGCATATAAGATCTTGAAGGTTAACATGGACATCCTGCTGACGTTTACTGCATCGAACACAACTGGAAAACTTGAGGCAAACCTCTGTCGTGTGTATAAGAATGACGAGTGTTTCTTCTGCTGCTCGATACATCTCTTCGGATGATTGGTCTGATCTCAGAATCTTTTGGGAGGTAGACATCATCTTACGAGACACACCAGAAAGAGATAACTTTTGTTCAGAAAAAGCTATACCACATTTGTCTTGGGGGTGCACCTTCCCCTTGTTTTTATAATCTTCTAAAATGTTTTGCAGGTCCAGCACACTATCTTGCAGCTTGCCATAGCCAGAGGGTGTGCCTTCTATTCTAGCTCTTAAGAGATTGAGAACTTCATGATGATCTTTTCCATCACTGATGCCATTTGTTGCAATATGGTTGTTTTCTACAAACAATCTGTTTTCTGATACAGGAGGAATTGTCATTGGTAATGAGGAGATCAGGGGTTCTGGTGCTACCATATCATCATCAGTCTCAGCATCTACACCACGAAAACAGCTAGCGTAAGATAACTGGCAGCTGCAGTTTCCAGGTTTTGTTACTCTAGCTTCATTATATTTTTTTAGATCTGAATTGTGTGCCATGTCACTTGCATTTTCCATACTGCATTCACTATAGTTCAGTCTAAAACTTTCAAGAGAAGAATCAACTAGGTTCTGTCTCCCTGATTGGGTTTTTGAATTTACTGAAAGTGCACAATCCTCTGCCTCCTCATCATGAGAAAGTTCTAAAGTGCATAGTGCTGTTTGGGAAGTAGTTGCGGATGCATCCGTGTCAACTCTCCAGCATTCAGTCATATCAGGTGCATTCTCTACTTCGGATGCTGATGTGTACCGTACCATATGTTCTTCCTCATCACCATGAGGCACATTTTCACCATTGGATACCAAAATTACACAGTTTCTGTTGTTTTTACAGCCAGGAGAGTTAGGTCTTCCTACACAATTCATGAAAGATATTGGTTCTTCTGGCTGAGTGAAAAAAAGTGACTTCATTCCTAAAGGATCTGAGTTAGAATTAAAACCAGTTTGTTCATCAATTGTTTCATCGTGAATTCTGTTTTTACACGTGTCTTCAAATGTTTTCATCTCTGTCTCAAAGTCATCTAATATTTTTCTATCTTTGGAGGTGTTAACTAAATTATTGTCACTGCAACTGAATGACGTTGGACTGGAATCAGGTTGGTCGTCCAGTTGTAGAGATATTTGGGAGGGACTGGCTCGACCACTGAACTCTGAGATCATCCAGTTGGGTGAAGCGGGGGAGGTCTCTTGATTATGAATACTGGTTTGATAACATGTACTTCTTTGTTCTGTCTCTTCTGTGGTGGAGTCACCTCTGAAACGAATAGCGGAGACAGATGATGTCACAGTGTCTGTCACAGACTTTATTTCCATGGTGTCAGGTTCCATTTCCATTATGTTTGGTGAAGGTGCTTTGGTTTTTAGTATGGGTTTGTGCTGGAAAAGTGGTTTAGTTTCTAACAGGGCAGGCTCTCCCTTGGTGTCTTTTAGAGAAGATACTGTTGGTGAATGTGAACCAACAGACATGTGAGATTCTTTCTCATAACAACACACATGATCTATAGCCTCTGAAGAACTGGATGGTGACAAAGGAAATGTGACTTGAGATGTGTAGTCTGTCTGTAAGTATGACCGCCTTTTTCTCAAAAGTTTTGTTGGCCTTCTTAAATCCTTTTGCTTTTTTCCCATATATGTATTTTCTGGATAAGGAAACATTGTTTTATCTGTACTGAAAACTGATTTTGAACCTGAGAAGAATGAAAAGAAGTAATCAGTGACAGACAACTAGAGTATCAACACTAAATATAAGCATTCATTGAGCAACCAAGGATGCATAATACATGTGTATTGTCTCCTAGTTGACCTATGTATGCATGTTCTGGGTAAGGTTGGCAGGTCCAAGGAGGCTGCAGCCCCTCTGCTGCAAAATCTCTAGTTTATCTCCCCAATGGTGTGACACTGCTCAATGCAGGTTTCCATTGCCTTTTTTTGTTTGCCCTCGTTTTCCGATGTACGACCTGGCTTTGCGTGATTACCCTTCCGGCTCCTGATTCCTTTCTATTGTACCCTGACACTGCTGACCTAGTTTTTGCTACTTATATAATAAAGGATTTTTTTATTTTTTACTTTTGTGTCAGTCTGGTTACTGGTTCCTTACAAAACCCCAGGTTACTTCAAATGCTGGTATTTTAACTCTTTCCATGGACACATTTTACCACCAGCCTTTTTCAAACTTTGTGGCAGTATTTCTTTTGTGTGTGTGTTTTCCAAACACATTGGTCTTCAGGTATGAATATACAGCTCCTGGTATATGTCCAACGCCCTATATGTGTTCACCAGTACAGATATACCACCCATGCATGGATTTGCCTTGCTGTTTGGGGAAAAAAGAGCCACATTTGGGAGGTAAAATTTGGTGATCCTGTGCCCATGCCCTATTTCAGACATCAATTTACCCAATGAAACCATATATTTTTTAAAACTAGACACCCCAGGGTATTTCAAATGCTTGTATTTTAACCATTTCATACACTAATTTTACCAGCTTTTGCCAAAGTTTGTAGTAGTAGTTTTTTTGCTTCACACACATAGTACTTCAGGTATTAATTTATTGTTCCTGGTATATGTCACTGCCAAACAATACCCCAATATGTGTTCAGGAACATCCCCTGAGTATAGTCATACCACCCATGATTGGTTTGGTTGGTTGTTTGCGTGTTAAAAGGTCACATTTGACCTATTCATTATTTGTGACATCTTTGAAACCAGCTAATTCAATTTTACCTAATCAAACCATTTTTGAAAAATAGACACCCCAGGCTATTGAAATGCTGGTACTTTAACTTTTTTCATGTAATGATGTTTGGGAAGATACAGCACCAATTTTAGAACTTCCTCATAAAAATATTTTATTTTTAATTACATTTTTCTTTATTTTTTTAACTATCTTTACATTTTCAATTTTTTTTATATATTTTTTAATTTATCTCACTGATCACATAGTGTAAGGTGAGGAGGAGTCCAAACTTAGCATCTGGGTCTTGTGGCTCTCTGTACTGGTCAGGAGGGGAACAACGGGTCTGGATTAGTCCTGGCTGAGCTAATGCCCTACTGTGGACAGTACAGTACAAACTTTTATTCAGTTCTTACCTGATGAAGTCAGAGTTGGTGTAAACCTTTCTGCAGCATCAAAAAATTCCTCATCAGAGCTGGTGTCCCCGAAACCAGGTGGAGGATCCAAGATGGGTGCTTCCACTCCTTCATTAAAAACTATATTGTAAGCACTCATGTGTTTGTTTTCAGTGGCTGGATTTGTCACACAGTTCTCAGGGCTACTGGGAATATTCTTGTCCACACTACTGGCTGGTGAGACATTGGTGCAAAGGCTGTAGTATTCCATGATATTGCTTTCCACAAACTGACTTTCAAGGGAAAAACATAGTGGTTCCTCCTCATCTCTACCCTCTGTATCTATGTGCTCTGATGAATCCATAATGGTGTCTGTTCTGTTGCTGGGTTGCAAAAAACAAAGTAATGGATCTGATTCTAACCTTCTGTCTTCTTTTAGTTCTTGATTGTCATTAAAAACACTCTGGTCTTCCATTGTCATATTATTCAAGCTGTGGGTATAAAACTGAAAGAACTCTGGTCTACTTGAAGAACATGTTTCCAGGTCATCTTCTTCGAGGGCATCAATTGAATCACTTGACCAGCTAATTTTGTAACCTTGACTTTCAGTATTGGCAGAATCAGAGGGTTCAGAAATACTGTCTGTATCATTATTCCCTTTGTCATAGCTCTCTTGCTCTCCGACACCACTGTCTTTCTTGACATGCTTTGGTTTGAATTCATGAACACATTCTTCCTCATCACCTTCTCCATTACCTTCTTCCTCCTCTTCTTTTAGTGGTTTTATATTAGGGTATTTCATAAAGTGACGATCTGATGAGACCTTCAGAGGAGAATCAACTTCAAATGATTCCTCTGAATCACTGCAGACTCGAGATTCATAACCTTTTTAAAATAAATACGTGAAGTTAATACAAATATATTTAATTTCAAATGTGTGAAATCGTATGTAAGGAAACATTACATAAAATTACATATTTATTTGGAACCAGTCAATGATCTTTCTGGTATCCAGGCGACTTTTTAAAAAGTATCCTACCAACTACATGAATTCCTAGTAACTCTTTATAGCATATCTGAAGCCTAAACTCCATGATAAAAAAATCAAGGTTTTATCGCTACTTATACCTAAGGTAAAGAAAGAAAACCCTATGCTCTAAAAAGGCTTAAACAGCCAAAGCCTCATACCACAACATATAACAACCCAGTAGCGTACCTAGCGCGGGGCGGGGGCGGTCTGCCCCGGGTGCCCATTGTCAGGGGGGTGCCACGGGCTAGGGTGACCACATGTCCGGATCCCCGGCAGCATCGTAATTTTTTTTTTACACGGAGGAGAGAGAGGGGCGCCTAGCAACCGTTCGGTGCCCCTCAGTCTCCTTCGCGAGGCCTCTAACTCCGTCACGGTGCCGGCATGTCATGTTGAGCGCCGAAATATGACGTCATATTTCGCCACTCAGCAGTGAAGCAGCGCAGCGGCACAGCAGGAAGCAGCGGCAGAGCAGGAAAACTGAGGCGTCGTGCTCCCACCGCAGGGTGGTAAGTAAAAAAACTTTAACTACAAAGGGGGAGAGGGGGGGTAGATAGTGAGGAGGGGGGGTAGATAGTGAGAAGGGGAGGGGGTAGATAGTGCGGAGGGGGGTAGATAGTGGGGAGGGGAGGGTAGATAGTGAGAAGGGGTAGAAAAGGGGGAAAGGTAGATAGTGAGAATGAGTAAGAGAATGAATGAATGAGTGGATGAATTGTCTGAATGAGGGAGATAATTAATGAGTGTGAGAATGCATTAATGAATGTGTAAATTTGTGTGAATGAGAGAGAATAAATTATTGTGTGAATTAATTATGTGAATGAAAGTGTGAATTAGTGCTGGTCAGGTTCTATGTGGGCAGTGTGGACGCCAGGGCTGGCTTTGGGTTGTGCAACTATATGCCTGTAGCTTTATCTCTTGCTATGTTTCCATACATTATTATTGTATATCTGCAAATACGGGATTTGTATGTCTGATTCTATGCCTCCAGTGCTGAGTTCACATGTGAACAATAATAATAACAATATATATATAATTGCTAACAGCAATCACACTCCTATCATGCCAAGCCAGCTAGTACATGCTGGAATATGGGCATGTCTGGGCATGATAGGAGTGTGATTGCTGTTAACAATCATATATATATATATATATATATTTTGCTGTGTTTCTTACTTTAACCCCTTCAGGACCGGGATTTTTAAACTAGGGTGTCGCTAAATGTCATGAAGAATGCCATGTCTTTCTTCAACTGTAATTTCTCTCTTATCAATTGGTGCACCCACACAAATCATATATTGTTTTTTTCAGCACAAGTAGGGCTTTCATTTGAAACCATATTAAGCTGGGTTGTACATTGTTTTGTTTGAAATAAACTGGAAAAAGTGGGGAAAAAATTAAAAAAACGCATTTTTTTACAGTTTTGTATACATACAAATTGTACACACATTGAACCAATGGGAAAAAATTATCCCAAATATATTAATTAAGTTGTCCTGATTTGGAAACCACCCAACATGGCCAGGATTTTTATCTAGTTTGACCAGTAAAGGGCAAATATTGCAAGGCATGCATCACGTTTTTGAAACGTAATTTTTTTCAAATTTGGCATGGTAGTCTAATAACTGCAATAGTTATCCCTCCAAAATTATATGTTTATGAACAGTAGATAAGTCAAGGTGTACAACTAGGGTCATTTTGACACTTTTCAAACAGGGATTTTATCGCCAATTGCTGCCAAATTTTGAGGTATTTTTATATTTTTGGGGGTTTTTAGCATATGTTGCAATGTTGCTTTATATTTTATATTATATTTTGTAAAGAATATGTGCAACTGCAGAAAAAAACACCAAATTGTGTTCACCAACATCCCCCTGGTTCCAACAAGGCCTCACATGCATGGTTCATGCATTTTTTGAGGAAGCTATGAGGGTAAAACTGGAACATGCGCATTTTAGTTTTCAAATTTGGAATTTTCAGAAATTGGTTTCCTGGGCCCATATCCTATTTTGGGACATTTTGGAAGCCCCCCACTGTAAATTACCCCATAAAAGTATATATTTATGAACAGTAGATGAGTCAAGGTGTTCAACTAGGGTAGTTTTGACAGTTTTCAGCCAGCCATTTCTTCACTGATGTCTGCCAAACTTCACAGGGAAATTATTTTATTGCGTTTTTAACGCATACATTTCAATGTTGCACTGAATTTCTTGCACACCATAAGTGCAACAGAGGAACACCACATTTTGTTCACCAACATCCCATGAGTCCAACAAGGCCATGCATTTTTGGTTCATGCATTTTTTGAGGAAGCTATGAGGGCAAAACTGGAACATGTGCATTTACATTTTTTTAAATATTTTTTTTTATCAGATTATTTGTAAGTGACAGGTTTAGGCCGCTGACATCAATCAGGGAGACCGATCAATAATCAGCAACTTAAAATGTCACTGACAAGTCATCAGGTAATAATTATGATTTTTTTATTTATTAATAATTTGTGTTTTTTCATAAATAACCTAGATGACCCCTCTCTCTTTGTAGAGCAGGGTCATCCGTGGGCTGCCATAGATGATCCGATCACTCCTATTGGCCAGGAGCAATCTGATCAGCCCAGCCCAGCATTTGACCTGGAAGCACCCTGGACTTTCAGGTCAGTGCTGTTATTTTTTTTATTATGATTTTATTAATTTTTATTTTTATTTATTTATTTTTAATTTTTTTTTAATTATTATTATTATTTTTTACATTTTTTTTAACTCTTTCAATGCTGATGCTCCATTGAAGCACAGCATTGACTGATATTTAGTCCCCACAAGCTTGTGGGGACTAATATTAAGCCCTGCAATGCTGCGATGGGGGTCATACACAATCGCAGCATTGAAGGGGTTAATTGAGGAAGAGGGGGGTAGGGGTTAATTTAGCAAGGGAGGGGGTGGGGTGGCTGGTCTCCACATGAGTGTGAACCCTGTGAACCCTGTCTCCCTGTCCCTGAAGCTGCCTCTGGCAGCTGGGACACAATCTCCCATAGACTGGAGATTGTAGGGCAGGAGTCTCTTTGATCAGTCCTACAGGACTGATCAAAGGACTTCTGGGGGCTCGTTTTTGCTGTTGCTGGTCTGCCTGGCAGACCACCAGCAGCAGAGCCCCCTACAAAACGGGAATTAACCCCTTCAATGCCGCGATCGCGGCATTGAAGGGGTTAACGCTGCACTGACGCTCTCATGGAGCGATCAGGCAGCAGGGGGGTGTTGGGTCAGGTCCCCACACACCACCCCCTTCCCTGAAGCTGCAATCACGGTTTCTGCCTAGAGAATCACTCCGTGGGAGTGATCGTGGGCTTGGGGGCGGGTTTAGAGAGGCTGTGCTGTCTGCCCAGATTCCTGGGCAGACAGCAGCAGCAGTGCCCCCACGATCTCCACGATTGTGGCGATGTGGGGGCGGTTTTTGGAGGAGACGTACCTGGTACATCCTGGTCTACCGGTGACCGGTAACCAGGAAGTACCAGGTACGTCCCGGACCTGAAGGGGTTAAATAAAACTGTGAGATTTTTTTTATGGTGGGGGGGTCATATTTGGTTTCGGACAGGTAAATGCTGGATGTTTCGGTGCATCCCTAAGCCAGACAATGAAGTGGTAGGCCTACACCACATCAATGTTTGGCTTAGTATATAGTGATAGGAGTTATGCTGCACTATTATCAGTGTCTGGCTCAATGTATAGTGATAGGGATTACGCTGTACCACCGTCAATGTCTGCCTCAGTACATAGTGTTAGGTGTTATGCTTTACCACCGTCAATGTCTGCCTCAGTATATAGTGGTAGGTGTTATGCTGTACCACCATCAATGTCTGCCTCAGTATATAATGATAACAGTAATGCTGTACCACCTTCAATGTCTGCGTCAGTATATAACTATAGAAGCTATGCAGTTTTAAAGTGTTTGGGGGGGGGGGTGCCCCAGGTGCCGAATACTCTAGGTACGCCCCTGTAACAACCTACAGTTTTGGAGTCTTACCTTCTTCAGCAGACACTCGATGCACTTGGTTATGACCAAGCCATGTAAATACAGAAGTTCCAGAATCCA
Source organism: Spea hammondii (assembly GCA_029215755.1). Lineage (NCBI taxonomy): Eukaryota > Metazoa > Chordata > Amphibia > Anura > Pelobatidae > Spea > Spea hammondii. The sequence continues at coordinate 94,206,767 of JARDYJ010000001.1, read as the reverse complement.
CAAACAGCTTGCAGTATCCAGAAATAAGGCATGATATATCCTTTGCATTGTTTGACTCCAGCAACAGAGAAAGAGGCTTTAAGAAAATACAAATCTTGTCAGCAAAACTAAAGAAAATAATTAAATATACCCAAAGGTTGCAAAATATACTAAAGTTCTATAAAAGTGTAGTAACTTTATATTTCACCTGCCACACATATTCTGAGGAATAATGAAGATGGATGGAATTGACACTTTTACACATGCAGTGTTAAAATAATTCACTGTTTTTAGTGTGTGTCATCTTTTACAGAGTTATTATTCTTTCAACATAAATCATGCTTCACTGAATAATTCTGAATAATATTTCCTGTAGAAATGAATTTAAATTTCAGAGCCAGTGAACTAAAAGTTTGCTCTGTTTAATGATACAAAGGCATACACAAACCAAGTTAGATGTGCATGTGGGCAGAGGTCCAGTCATTAGTTTGTTAGCCTGCTAGACAAGTTAGTGGGGAAGACACTCACCATTACTATATAAAACTGCTTAACTTTCCCTTCAAATAAATGTGTATTTCCCTGATAAGCATTACAATAGGAATAAGGAAAAAATAAGAAAAAAAATGTAATATCATATAAAATTGCCCTAGAAGAGCCCTGGTGGTTTGGCTGTGAGTTGTACAGTGGATCTATTACCTTGATATCTTGTAGGTAGACCTTCACCAGGCTCACTTTCTCAGACTCTGGGCATAGCTCTATCCTGGTGATGTTAGCAAATTCTGCTAATGTTGTCATGATATTCAGTTTATTGTTGATTATCTGACTGATACCATACTTGGCTCCAACCAGCAAGGTCACATACGATTCTCTGTCCTGAAGCTAAGAAAAAGAACAAAAGGGTTTTCTTAGGAGAGCACAACCCAATAGACATAAAGGTTGATTAGTGAACTAAAAAGACTGGAGGCTCTTTCAGATACCATTCAAAAGCAGACGTCTATTATTATAAGAAAATTGAATTTATATTTATATATGGGGTGTAAATAGGCAAGTTTCAGTCTTACAATGTCCAGGCACAATTTCAATCTGATACGAATTAAGTTATATTATATATGTGAAATCTCATCACCATGCAAAGTGTTAATTAATATTACATTCCAGCTAACTCACATCATGTTACCTATAAAACATCAGAATCCTAGGTGGACTGCATAGACATTCAGGTAGGGGTGCCCTTTCACACGCCTTAAAGTAAAATGTAATAGGAAATGAAGGATACATCCAATACAAAGTGTATAAGTAAAACAATAATAATGTGCAGAAGTAGGTATAGAGGGAGGTGGAACCTTGTGGCACACACATAATAATTATGTTATTAGTTTATGGAGGCTCTGGCAGCAGCCCTGCCCACCTACTTCAAAGGAATCCCTTGCGTAGCGTTACTTAATGTATGGTTTTACTCAAGCACTAGCATTAGTGCCTGCTTATGGGATATTGGGTTGTAATGGTAAAACATGTAGCAACCATACCATACAGGGCTATATGAGGTATAATAAAAATGTATAGGAGAAGTCGTCCAAGGTTAAGTGTATGTAAGAACTGAGGTGAGCATCCTTTCATGCAGGAGGTTAACAGATCAGACAGAAACCCACATTTTCAGAAACCAGTAGTTGAAACCACAAAGTCTTATTTTCTTTCCTCAATGTGTACAATTTATATAATTCTTCAGTTTATTTGTAATATTCTGTTCCCTTTAAAATATTAGTGCTACATTCCACACAATTTGTTAAAATAAACATTTGATATCTAATGAACGTTAACATTATAGGATGAAGAGCATGCGTTGGACTGCCAAAGGGAGACCTTTAATTTAACAAATACTCACCATTAATGTGGCATTAAATATTTTTCCTCCATACGTTTTCAGATCTCCCAGTAGCTTTAAGTAATGCAGTCGGACCTGTGCCGCAGATACAGGTTTCTATAGTAAGATAAAACAGTATGTTCAGTTAAAGAAGTATAAAATGTATTAATCATGTCAAATAGTATAGATATTATACATATATATATATATATATATATATATATATATATATACACAATGCCCTCCATTAATATTGGCACCCTTGGTAAATGTGAGCAAAGGAGGCTGTGAAAAAGTGTCTTCTTTAACCCTTTGATCTTTTCACAAAATACTCTGCTCTCATGTATATCAAGCAATTGTAAGCACTACACAGGTTTACCCCCTCCCAAAAAAGAATTGTGAAATATATGTGTGGCACAATGTTTTGCACCCCTATTAATTCATATAAGAAAAATATATTTGAAATACATTCACATTGATATTTTACATTTTTAGTACACCTGGGTGACAGGAAATTGTTCAACCATGACTTCCTGTTTCACAGGGGTATAAACATTAGGTAATACATAGGCCAAATTCTCCTAGTCATTCATCACAATGGATAAGACCAAAGAATTTAGCGACAAAAGGTTTCTGAGATTCACAAGAGGGGAAGTAGTGATAAGAAAATGGCAAAAGTATTGACTATACCCATTTCCACTCTCAGGGCAATAATCAAGAATGTCCAGTCAACTGGAACTGTTATGAATCAACCTGGAGCAGGACGTGTGTCTATATTGTCTCACTGTGAAAAGGATAGTTTGAGTTCCCAAAAAATCTCCAAGGATCAAAGCTAGAGAATTGCAAAGATAGGAAGGATGCCTTGCCATGTATTCTGCAACCTCATCAAGCATTGTATATATATATATATATATATATATATATATATAAATATATACTCAGAGCTGGGCAAAGCACAAATAAATGACTAGAAGGGTGCCAATAATTATGCCACACATATATTTCAATTTTTTTTAATAAATTTGTGTTGTGTTCGCAATTGTTAGATATCCACGACAGCAAAGTATTTTTGTGTATTTTTTGAAGAAAAGATCAAAGGGTTAAACAATAGACAAAGACAATTTTTCTCAGCATTCTTTGCTCATATTTACTAAGGGTGCCAATATTAGTAGAAGGTACTGTATATATTAGTGCTGTGCAAAAACCTTTGGGCAAGTAAGAATGCTGTCAAAAATAGACATATTTGCATATATACAAAATGCAAAGTAAGTAAACAGAAACAACATCTAAATCTAATCAATATTTGGTGTGACCACCCTTTGCCTTCAAAACAGCATGAATTCTTCTAGGTACAATTCCACAAAGTCAGGGATTTTGATGGCGTATAAAAATACCATACCTCAAGTGACTCAACTATTCATGAAAAAAACCAGGGACTCTTGTACTGCTGGAGAGTAAGTGTTTGCAGGCAACAGGGGAGCATGATACAGGTTCATGCAAGTTTGGAGCTGCATTTCTGCAATTGGAGTTGGGGATTGGGCAGAAGTAATGTTCTCCACAATGCTGAGAAGTACTGGCAGATACCTATTCTTTATGCAATACAATCAGAGAGGCATCTGATTGGCCCCAAATTCATTCTGCAGCATAACAATGACCCCAAACATACAGCCAAAGTCATTAATAAATATCTTCAGTTTAAATAAGAACAAGGTCCTGGAAATGGTGTCCCCGACAGATCCCTGATCTCAACATCATCTAGTCTGTCTGGGATTACATGAAGATAGAGAAGCAAGGGAGGCTGCCGAAATCCACAGAAGAACTGTAGTTATTTCTCCACAATGTTTAGAATATCGCACCAGCGGAATTCCTTAAAAAAAACTATGTGCAAGTGTACCTAGAAAAATGGATGCTGTTTTGACGGCAAAGGGTGGTCATGTATATGTAGATTTTTCTGTTTCCATAGCAACAAAGCATCAGTTCTGTGTTAAAGCTCAACAGAGTTAAATTTAGCAGGTGGGAAAGCAGCTTTAATCTGTTTTACCTTTTGTCTTGGTTCAAGAATGCACTGATTTCTCTTTATGTGAAAGCTAATGGCCTTTTTGATGTCTTTCCCTCTCATACTACGTAGTAATGTTGGAGATAAGAAGTTATCTATTCCCCAGTCTTTTCTGTAGAGATAAAAACAGACTATTTTTACAAAACAAGTAACATAGTACATTTCAATAAGGCACAATTCAGTAAGAGTCAGTGACCCAGTCTTTCTACAGATTCACAGTAGATTCCTCAGTTATGCTCTCTACTAGCTTTTGAGGCCATGCGAGTGAGCCTATCAGTCGCCTGCAGGTTGATGCCAGAGGAGGACCCTGCAGGCGACCAATAGAGTCATTCGCACGGCCCCTTAACCCCTGACGGCGAACCTATGGATTTCCGCTTCAGTCAACCCCTGCGATGCTGCGTAGATAAGGTAGGCTAGATGGGGAAGGGACAAGGGAGATTAGTAGATGTTCTGCCGCCGCCACCGTAGTTTCTTCGTTTTCCGGTTTGAACGAAGAAAACGTACTATTCGTGTTAGTTTTCATGTTCACCCAAAAACGAATGCCACTACTAATAACCACTCGTTACAACCAAGGTATGCAGAATACCATCTCTGAATGCACAACATGTCGAATCTTGAAGCAGGTGGGCTACAACAGGTGAAGACCACCCCGGGTGCCACTCTTGTCAGCTAAGAACAGGAAACTGACGCTACAATTCGCACAGGCTCACCAAAATTGGACAATGGAAGACTGGAAGAACGTTGCCTGGTCTGATGAGTCTCGATTCCAGCTGCGACCTTCAGCTGGCAGGGGTAAACAACATTAAAGCATGGATTCATCTTGCCTTGTATCAAAGTTTCAGGCTGATGGTGGTGTAATGGAGTGGGGGACATTTTCTTGGCACACTTTGGGCCCCTTAGTACCAATTGAGCATCTTCTGATGGCTACTTCCAGCAGGATAATGTACCATGTCACAAAGCTCACATCATCTCAAACTGGTTTGTTGAACATGACAATGAGTTCACTGTACTCCAATGGCCTCCACAGTCACCAGATCTCAACCAATAGAGCACATTTGTGCTGGATTGTGGTGGAATGGGAGATTCGCATCATGGATGTGCAGCAGACAAATCTGCAGCAACTGCGTGATGCCATCATGTCAATATGGACCAAAATCTCTGGGGAATGTTCCAGTAGAAAGTATGCAACAAAGAATGAAGGCAGTTCTGAAGGCAAAAGGGGGTCCAATCCGGTACTAGCACGGTGTAGTAATAATAATAATAATAATAAAGTGGCCAGTGAGTGTATGTATTACAGTTTCCCAAAAAATAATTTTTTTTCAATAATAAAAAGAAAAACCTTCACCCTGAAATACAATCTGGAGCATAATTGTAATGCTTCTTTTTGGTGTAATATATTGACATAAATGCCTTTAAAATGAACACATACTGAATCTAAATGAAGCAGTGGGAGATTTTACTTTACATGGCAATACTTCATTACAATACAGTTGATTAACTGTTAGAAAAGTGCAGAAATGGTTTTATGTGCCAATTTGTTCTGACCAAGACTGGCCAGTGTTTATGATGGACATGTTGGGGTAATTAACTATAGTGTTTTAACTGAGGAGCAGGTGAACCAATGCATGTCTGCATTGAACTTGATTGACTTGCTACTTTAGTGAAATACTATGTTATTACTCAGGTATGGAAAATAAATCCATGATAGGTATGATAATCTATTAAAAATAGAAATTAGAGTTAAGTTTAGGTCATTTTGTTCTAGGTCAGAAAAGGTCAACAAAATATTTCATCATAACCACTGAAATGTCACAAGGAGCACTTATGATAAGCCCCGTCTTTTCTTTGAAGAACCCTAGTGAAATGCTAAGGTTCACACTTCCTCAACTACCAAGTATGTGCCAACACATTTTTTTATCTTGCATGGGTGTCCAAACACATCCTTGGTAACAGCACAATCATTTTTTGGAGGTTGATTCAATAATCAGTTGCGAACAAGACAAGCGATGAGGTGACAACTGTTATGCACAGGTTGTAAAGGCAGAAAGCAAGCCATATTTATATAAGTGCTGTCAACAAGTGAAAGTGGGCAGCTGTAACAACCATAAGGGGAAAAAGAAAACAATAACTCTGTCAATGCTTGACATAAATCAATAATCCATAACCAAAAAGTTCTAGCTCCTGACATATACATAAAACCTTACAAGAGCAGGGAATGTAATAGTGATGAGTAAAACATTATGTCTGGATGCACATTCAGATGTGGGTGAAATATTCCAACATTTACTTTAATTCCCTAAGCCATTGTTTTCCTGTTATATATATATATGCCAATGCTGCATATAGTCAGTGATATACCCAGAATACTGGTATCGTATCCATCATTATCTTACTCTATGTACTTGAATGATATCTTCTGGGACTGTCCACATGTGTGAATCCGCTCTTGTATGTGCAGGGCAGCCAGTCTTAAAGCAACACTGCACTTCATCTCAGTTGCAAATCTTTCTTGAAGTACGTCACTGCAGCTCTTCGGAGAGAAAGTAACATAAAGTCAGCATTAATGATACTGAAACATACAGCTATTTAACTTTAACTTTTACAAGAATGTTTTATTTATTTAATATTATTCTTTAATAACCTCTTGATATAAAGTGTGGTTTACTTACCTAGGTCATTAGTCTATTAGAGGTTTATTCTCTAAACCAAGAATTTTCAGACTAAGTCTGTATGCTGCCCTCATGAAACATCTGTTTGAAAACATTTACTTGGAACTTACGAGGTCAAATGTCTACCTGTAAATAGAGATATTCAAAGGCAACTGGGTCTTCCTGCAGAAGATCCAAGGGATCCTTGGGTACAAAACAGACTCTGAAGAGGCACCTGTAATCATGAGACTCTCTTCTCTGCACCACCTAAAATTTAGCATGACATGGTCTTAGGAATAGCATTAAGTTAGATAGTGTTTTCCAACACAATCCCTATAGAACAGCCTTAATATATTATACGCTGGCAAAGAAACAACTCAGTAACACTAAACAAAATACATCACCGCAAGTTTGACATATGAATTTAGTCACAATATCATGGTTCCCCCAAAACAACGCTTCATATTGCAAAACAGATTGCTGGATTCCACATGATCACATTACCATAGACCAAGTGCTGTTAGTTCCCACAGAATCACCTTGGTTGAAAGATGATCCCCTACGAACCATCATTTGGTGAAGCAAAAGGATTAAAGATCAAAATCACACACACATGTAAATCTACAAATCTCTGGTATTTAAATGTGAGTGCCAGTACCTGTTCTATAAGTTCATCCTCGTGCAGAAGATAAAGCTTTGAAATATTGTACTGTTCTTCCAAAGCCAGTGCAAAGTGCTCAATTACATTAATTGACAACTTCTCCTTAAGGGTCAAGATGATATCCTGTAATGGGAGTAATTTTTTTTTTACAACTGTTTGTACAAATATTTTAGAACAATATAAAAATCACCATTTCAAATGCCATAGTAAGATGTTAGAACTTAGATCTAAGACAAACCGATACATTAGGTGGAGAGAGCCCTGCTTGCAAGCTTACAATGTTGAGGGAATGGGGAGATAAATTAGAAAACAAGGTATATTTCAGATGGCTTAATCTACCCTTCATATTATACATATATAAATTATTTTCATCATAAACTATTATATTAAATCCATATAAGTAAGTGTATTAATATATTTTTATATAAATAATTATGTTTTTTTTAATTTTATTTAAAGGGGCGTACACATGGGGAAGCTCTTTAAACCCCCTGCAACGTTAACCAAGCTAGCACTGGAGCCGACTGGCAAACAGATATCAGGAGGTGTGTTTGGCCCTGGAAGGGGGCAAAGGCATATGGGTGGATTCTGCAGAATCCCCAATGCATTTCCAAGGAAGACCAAATCATTTAAAGAGACTTCTCACCTGTCATATGTATTGAAGCTCAGATGATGGCTGAGGCATGCCTTTAATACTTGAAATTGTTTCAGAATCCGTGACCCTTTGTTTTTTTTGTTTTTCATATGAGCAGGACCCTCATTACCTTTTATTTCTGTAAGTGATAATTGTTATGTACTTTTTGTTATGTCCTGTTTACCCACTGTACAGCACTGTGGGATATGATGGTGCTTTATAAATCAATAGATAATATTTGTAATTGTGTGATAGCTGTGTTTTGTCTCAATACCTTTACAGTTGTTTTCTTCTCAAATTTAAATGCTTTTGTCTGGCCATTTTCCAAGTAAACCTTGAGAACATTGGGCATGAAAAGAAGTGAATTCCCCTGCAAATAAAACAGATAGCATTAAATCCATACAGAGCTTTACAACATAGTAAATATCACGGGGATAGCTGCATGTCTATTCATTGGAGATGGTGATCTGATATTATGTACGTCACACACGCTTCAGAAAATATCACACCATGAAATCTGTTTTAAGCTAAGCTGCCACTTGGTGTAATGCTTTGCCAGTGGGAATAAGAGAAAGAAAATGTAGAATATAAAAAACGCAATCCCTGGCCATTCACAGACATGCGAATTTCCAAAGGCAGTTTGCGTGGGGACTCTGCTAGATTACAAAGTACTTTAATGTGCATTCTTAGTTGTAGAGGCAGCATGGGAAAGTAAACTGTCCTTTAAAAACAAATTTGAATGGTATTTGTATGATCCGATTGTCCGATAGATACAGTAAGGTCCGAAGGGTTGCCATAATAAAATAAATCTCTAATTTCTTGGGGGGTTTTCTAAGCTGAGAGGTTTTGGAACATGGGTTTATGAAAAAACACCGGAGAGAGAAACTTATCACAACTTAGTGACCACAACACTACTGTAAAAATGGCCAATGTGATCGCCCTACATGGTTGGTATCAGACTTCAAAGCTTTTCAAAGAATGTAATAGCTCAACATATTATAAAGAGATAAGTCACTTCCAGCTTTTTTTAACCTCTGTTTACTATGACCCCAGAGGCTACAGATCCTCAATACATCAGGCTGTGACACCGGTGCGGGGAACTCCGATCTCTGACAGTCGGGGAAGGTCTGCGCGATGGACGCAGACAACCCCCGCTGCTAGCCGTGCCTCCTTACGGCTGCAGCGTAAGTGCGTGGGATCTACACGCTGCCCCGGGGGGGGGGGGCATAATGCATTTCTGGAGGAAATTCTCCAGAAATGCCTTTTTAACCCTCTATACGCCACTCTGCCTCCTGAATGCCTTAAACCTCCCTATATGCCACTCTTCCCCATAATATGCCTTTTAACCCTCTAAATGCCAGAGTGGCATATAGGGGTATAAGGCATTTCTGGAGGCAGAGTGGCACATAGGGGGTCAAAAGTGGCATATAGGGTTAAAAGGCATATCATGGGGCACAGTGGCATTTAGAGGGTTAAAAGGCATATCATGGGGCACAGTGGCATATAGGGGGTATAAGACATTTCTGGGGCAGATGTGCATAACTGGGGGGCAGGTTGGAAAATAGAAGAAAATAAAACCAAAATATTTTTCTCAATCATAGCTTTTATTAAAAAAAAAATAGTTTAGATGAATTAACATTTACTGGTAAAACTTTTTTCCTATAGGGTCGTCTTATATTCAGGCTTTTTCTTTTTTCCTAAATTAATATTCAGATTTGGGGGGTCGTCTTATAATCAGGGTCGTCTTATAATTGAGCAAATACGGTATTCTTGGAGTCAGATTAGGTTTCTGTCTATATATTCCAGGAAGATTCTTCTGCACAAACCCAAAGCTGTGTGCTCTGCAATATGCCCCCAAGCTCTCTGTGACTACAGCGTCAATACATGACACTCACCTGAGTATGGCCATTTACAATCACTTCCTCAGCGAATCTCACTTTCACTGGATTACTTCTCAGTCTCGCTCGTTTTTCTGCAGTAAGAAAGGATGATTTGGGACTCTGCAAAACACAGATTAAGAAGGTGGTTAAACAGTTAAATGAACAGAGAACAATTCAAGATACAGCTCTATAATAATACCATATTTGCTCGATTATAAGACGAGTTTTTTTCCAGAGCAAATACCCGTCTTATAATCGGGGTCGTCTTATAATCAGACCTCAAATAGGTCTGACTATGAGACTAAGATCCAGATCCCCCGCAGCGATGCAGGGGACCTGGATCCTCCAGTGTTATGCACGCCCCCCCCAACTTACCGGTGCTTCTGAGTCCCCGGTGCTTAGTCCAGGCAGCGTGTAGAGCCGGGGCACTCAGAAGCACCGGTAAGTTTGGAGGAGGGAGGGGAGTGTTAAATGGGGGGCATAAGGCATTTCTGGAGGCAGAGTGCTCTGTGAAATGCCTTTTAACCCCCTTAATTCCACTCTGCCTCCAGAAATGCCTTTTAACCCTCTGTACGGCACTCTGCCTCCTGAAATGCTTTCTACCTCCCTATATGCCTCTCATCCCCATAATATGCAGTTTAACCCCCTAAATGCCAGAGTGGCATATAGGGGTATAAGGCAATTCTGGAGGCAGAGTGGCACATAGGGGGTCAAAAGGCATATCATGGGTTACAGTGGCATTTAGAGGGTTAAAAGGCATTTCTGAGGCAGAGTGGCAAGCCTGGGGGCAGATGTGCATAACTGGGGGGGGGGGGGCAGGTTTAAAAAAAGGAAATAAAAACAATATTTTTCTCAATCATAGCTTTTATTAACCCCTTCAGGACCGGGATTTTGATACTAACGTGTCGCTAAAGGACCGGAGCCGTTTTTGTGTTTTTGCCATGTCTTTCTTCAACTGTAATTTCTCTCTTATCAATTGGTGCACCCACACAAATCATATATTGTTTTTTTCAGCACAAGTAGGGCTTTCATTTGAAACCATATTAAGCTGGGTAGTACATTGTTTTGTTTGAAATAAACTGGAAAAAGTGGGGAAAAAATGAAAAAAAACACATTTTTTTACAGTTTTGTATACATACAAATTGTACACACATTGAACCGATGGGAAAAAATTATCCCAAATATATTCATTAAGTTGTCCTGATTTGGAAACCACCCATCATGGCCAGGATTTTTATCTATTTTGACCAGTATAGGGCAAATATTGCAAGGCATGCATCACGTTTTTGAAATGTAATTTTTTTCAAATTTGGCATGGTAGTCTAATAACTCCAATAGTTGTCACAGATACTGATTATCACCCCAAAATTATATATTTATGAAAAGTAGATAAGTCAAGGTGTACAACTAGGGTCATTTTGACACTTTTCAAACAGGGATTTTATCGCCAATTGCTGCCAAATTTTGAGGTATTTTTATATTTTTTTGTTTTTTTTGCATATGTTGCAATGTTGCTTTAGATTTTATATTATATTTTGTATAGAATATGTGCAACTGCAGAAAAAAACCAAATTGTGTTCACCAACATCCCCCGGTTCCAACAAGGCCTCACATGCATGGTTCATGCATTTTTTGAGGAAGCTATGAGGGCAAAACTGGAACATGCGCATTTTCGTTTTCACATTTGGTATTTTGAGAAATTGGTTTCCTGGGCCCATATCCCATTTGGGACATTTTGGAAGCCCCCCCACTGTAAATTACCAGATAAAAGTATATATTTATGAACAGTAGACAAGTCAAGGTGTTCAACTAGGGTAGTTTTGACAGTTTTCAGCTAGCCATTTCTTCACTGATGTCTGCCAAAGTTCACGGAAAATTTATTTTATTGCGTTTTTAACAAATACATTTCAATGTTAAAATTTATTTCTTGCACAGCATATGTGCAACAGTGGAAGAAAGCACCACATTTTGTTCACCAACATCCCCCGGTTCCAACACGGCCTCACATGCATGGTTCATGCATTTTTTGAGGAAGCCATGAGGCCATAGCTGGAACATGCGCAAGTTTTCAGGAATTGGTTTACTGGGCCCATATCCCATTTGGGACATTTTGGAAGCCCCCCCACTGTAAAGTACCCCATAAAAGTATATATTTATGAACAGTAGACGAGTCAAGGTGTTCAACTAGGGTAGTTTTGACAGTTTTCAGCTAGCCATTTCTTCACTGATGTCTGCCAAACTTCACAGGGAAATTATTTTACTGCTTTTTTAACGCATACATTTCAATGTTGCACTGAATTTCTTGCACACCATAAGTGCAACAGTGGAAGAAAACATCACATTTTGTTCACCAAGATCCCCTGATTCCAATAAGACCTCACATGCATGGTTCATGCATTTTTTGAGGAAGCTATCAGGGCAAAACTGGAACATGTGCATTTACATTTTTTTTAAATGTTTTTTTTTTTTCAGATTACTTGTAAGTGACAGGTTTAGGCCGCTGACATCAATCAGGTAGACCGATCAATAATCAGCGACTTAAAATGTCACTCACAAGTGATCAGGTAATAATTATGATTATTTCATTTATTAATAATTTGTGTTTTTTCATAATTACCCTAGATGACCCCTCTCTCTTTGTAGAGCAGGGTCATCCGTGGGCTGCCATAATGATCCGATCACTCCTATTGACCAGGAGCGATCTGATCAGCCCAGCCCAGCATTTGACCTGGAAGCACCCTGGACTTTCAGGTCAGTGCTGTTATTTTTTTTTTTTATTATTATTATTTTATTAATTTTTTTACAATTTTCTTTTTTTATTATTATTATTATTTTTTACATTTTTTTTTTAACTCTTTCAATGCTGATGCTCCATTGAAGCACAGCATTGACTGATATTTAGTCCCCACAAGCTTGTGGGGACTAATATTAACCCCTGCAATGCTGCGATGGGGGTCATACACAATCGCAGCATTGAAGGGGTTAATTGAGGTAGAGGGGGGGGTAGGGGTTAACTGAGGAAGGGTGGGGGGGTCTGGTCTCCACACTCATGTGGAGACCAAAGAACCCTGTCTCCCTGTCCCTGAAGCTGCCTCTGGCAGCTGGGACACAATCTCCAATAGACTGGAGATTGTAGGGGAGGAGTCTCTCTGATCAGTCCTACAGGACTGATCAGAGGACTTCTGGGGGCTCGTTTTTGCTGTTGCTGGTCTGCCTGGGCTTCCAGGCAGACCACCAGCAGCAGAACCCCCTAAAAAACGGGAATTAACCCCTTCAATGCCGCGATCGCGGCATTGAAGGGGTTAACGCTGCACTGACGCTCTCATGGAGCGATCAGGCAGCAGGGGGGTGTTGGATCAGGCCCCCACACTTGTGTGGGGACCCATTCAATACCCCCCCCTTCCCTGAAGCTGCCTGTGGCAGCTGAAACCGCGATTGCAGATTTTTCTGCAATCGCTGTTTCTGCCTAGAGAATCACTCCGTGAGAGTGATCGTGGGCTTGGGGGCGGGCTTAGACAGGCTGTGCTGTCTGCCCAGGACTCCTGGGCAGACAGCAGCAGCAGCGCCCCCACGATCACCGCGATTGTGGTGATGTGGGGGCGTTTTTTTGAGCAGACGTACCTGGTATGTCCCGGTCTACCGGTGACTGTTAACCAGGAAGTACCAGGTACGTCCCGGTACTGAAGGGGTTAACAAACAATTGTTCACATAGTTTACATGAATTAACATTTACTGGTAAAACTTTTTTCCTATAGGGTCGTCTTATATTCAGGCTTTTTCTTTTTTTTCATAAATTGATATTCAGATTTTGAGGGGTCGTCTTATAATCAGGGTCGTCTTATAATCGAGCAAATATGGTATTTATTGGAAAAGTAAAAAATAAGTTTAAGGGGTCATGGTTTACAGTGAGCAGTCACACAAATTTACTACATTTGGCTACTTAAAAAAATTAATGCATAAAAATTTTAGGAAGAATGTTTAACATTAACATAGGCTATATAAATAAAAGATAGTAATACTAATAATAATAACATGGTGCTGCACTTCCTTACTCAAGCAGTCTATAATAAATAAAAGACACACAGGGGAGGCAGGGGGGCCGAAATGAGGGATATGGAAGATAAAAGACCCACACTGGGGAATCTGTCTTTTCTTTTACTAGTTTTTATGCTTTTGCATGTCAGTCTAACATATGCTAATGTCACATATGACCATGAGAATAATTTAGCAATGGAATTCCATCTGAATGACATTTCCACTATTTCTTTACTTGTAAAATACAGTACATGTATATATAATAATTGTAATAATTACCAAGGAATTTCGAAGCACAGTCAACTTAACAGAATCCCCCGATTCTCTGCAAAATAAAACCATTAGATATGTTTGCCTTTACTTTCAACACATTCAGGCAGCAGTGTTCTATCAACTTCAGCTAATAGCTCCATGGTAAGCAATAAAGCCCTGTTAGGATTAGATAGGACTCGACAGAATTGGGGTACTTTTGGTGTACTGGTGAGTTAAGCGATATATGGCCCTAACAAACAGAATTCACAATGTTTATGCCTCAGATAGGTGCTTTTAAATAGTACTGGTTGGGTTTGAGCTGATTCCTTGCTTTGTCTATTATCTAAAACAGACGTGTTTTATTATTCTGTGGTTGACCAGTGTCAAGCTGAAGTGGCAGTAGAGTTGCTCTTTTGATTGTATAGCTCAGCATTGTTAATTGAAAAATAATAACTTGGACATATCCCTGACAAATAGAAGACAATCCAATAGTTACCCAGGTCAACTGTTTCTAAACCTGTGAAGTTACTAGTATTGTATTACATGGGAGAACACACCTTTCAGGAAGAAACTGGACACTGAACAAGCACCCGTTTCACAATGGGGTCTATTCTCGAAAGAGTTTGCAGGAGGAACATGTCAACTCCTTGAAATCACTATAAATTATGAAGGTCCAAACCCAGGGAGTATCTCCTGCAAAACTAAGCTGGCTGGGCATAACACATAAGTAAACCAGTAAGCAGAACTTGAATACGTGTCCCTGTTTTTTTCTCACCTCATAAAAATCTGTATTTTTGTTAAATACAGTTAAAATTTTGTTCCTACAGTCACACATTACAAATGGAACTAGAAGTGGGCAAATGGACCAAAAAGTCATTAAGACAATTTTTTACATTTTTTGGGTGTCCATTTGTTTTTGAACAACAAATTTCATTTCCTGCCCATTCTGTTTGGAAGAAAAAGAAAGGGCATTTTACATTCAGAAACAAAATTCATTGTCACTCATCCTCTTTCGCTCTCTCATACTCTTTCACACTCTCATTCACTCTCTCTGAATGTCTCCCTAACTTCTCAGCCGACTATTTAAGCGTCCCTGTCTCCTTGTTGTGCAGCACTGCTTCTTCTCTTACATAGTCTTGTTATTCTGTATTTTTTCTTTATGCTGCTTTTTGTGTCTTCTTTCTTTATCCGCTTCTCCACGGATATGGCCTCTCAGTAAACTTCAAAAAAATGTCGGAGCGTCCGGGCACACCCTCTCCCCCATGCCTAGAATCGGGGGAGAGAGGGTGTGTCCAGAAGTTCTGCCATTTTGCGGGTGTTCACTGGGAGACCAGAATAAGACAGGTTTGCTTAAGCGCTTCCCTTTCTCAGTGAATCTATCTTCATTATTCTGGCCCCTCTGTGCAGATCTGCAAAAGGGAAGAGCCAAGGGGATAGCCTCTCCCCTGTTCTGCCAACTGGTAGAGAGGGTGTTCCTTCATTTTTGTTTGTTTCGTTGTGTCTCCCTCGTTTTCAGACATTCGTATGAATTGACAAAACTGGCAAATTTCATTAAATTCATACAAATTCGAATGCATATATCCAATGGGCATAAACTCCCTTTTTTGCATGCAAAACCATTGTAAGTAGGTAGGTGCTTTAATTATGTTAAATAAGATTGACCATAACATTATGCTGCCTGAATGGAATTATACACAAGAGACTTGCAATATACATTTTGCACACTACCAGAACTTACTCAACTGCAGTTGAAGAAGATCATTCATAGACGATCTCATACATTTTTCTGACATAAAATCAACCTTGTGGTCTTGTGGTCACAAAATTTTAAATTGAGAGTTGAGTTTCTAGTAAAATTCATCTTGACTTCACAGGAGGAGGTGAATTGACGTAGAACGTCATTCATCTCAATAGGCTTGTGTAACTTGACTGACAGACTTGCATGGCTAACAAGATCAACTCAGAGGTGTTTATTCAAAAAAGGCAGAGTTGGTTGGAGAGTCTGCAGGAGAATTGTAATTTTAAGTCACTCACTTTACTATTTATTATGATAGGCTTTCATTGGCAAATTTCTTCAGGAAGGAGGGCTCAGTTGGCCCTGCATAATGTATAGCTCAATGGGTGAGGAAACTTTGCGGAAATCTCACTGATTTACTGTTTATTTTACAGGGTCAACTAAATATTATTGGAGTTGGGCCTATACAATGAATAGCGAAGTCAAGGAACCACAACCCTTATACAAACTCTCCCTTCAGTGAATAGCACTTGACACAATGAAAGCTTTGTTAAGAATAAATATACCCTTTTAGTTTACTAAATTGGATGCTTTTAAGTTAATTAATTAGTTACCACTGATAGTCTACTGACAACTCAATCCTTACCTAACAGACTTGTCTGCCACTCAGTGGTCTTGCTGTTGTTATACCTGGGACTGGTAATTGGCAAATGGATTATCAAGATATGCTGCATTAGATACATTTGAATATATTGCGTCTTTTGTATACACAACATTATCATTTGTGCAGCAGACAATAAAATCACCAATACTTTCCCTGGTGAAAAGCATTCAGAGCATTCCACTGAATGTGTTACCTGACCATATCTGCCACTTGCTCAGCTGGAATATTTTCAATACTTTCATTGTTTATCCTGAGTATCTGGTCACCTGGTAAAAGTTTTCCTTCAGCTGGACTGCCTGTGAATGGTAAGAACAGTATTGGTTGCTTATATCTATATATCAAAACACAGTGCTTTCTCCTGTTAAGAAAGCTGAATTGTGGGAGATGCTTACAGTGTATTCCACCTATTTCCTCAATGTCTCTCTCTTCTCTGCATTAGTCATGCGTGTAAGAGAGATTTACTAATCCCCTGGTCCTACATCCCAATTTATTGATAATTTTGCTGCATGGATCACTCAATTTCTCTCCTTAGTATCCCCATACAAAACTCGGCTCACAATATACCCAGAGAACCTCTCTGCGTTTTCTCTAAATTGGTTTCCTTCACTTCTTCCTTCCACACACTATGATGGCCACCAAATTGACCTAGCCTTTTATGACTCTGTACTATCTCGCAATGCTTAAGCACCACCTTTTCTTTGTCTGACCACCAACTTGCAGCCTTGTCATGCTTCCCACCCATCCCCCACCTAACAGATCTCCACATACCTACCAAAACTTTGGTAACCTAAATCCATATTCCACTCTTTCCGGCACAGCCATAGCACTCTTAACAGACCTACCACCTCCAAAGGTTATTTTGCACCACTATACACTTTGCCATAAAAAAAACTTGTTTTGTTTCAATAATCTCCATACAAAACCGTACTGTAATGTTTTCCACAACCTACTTTGTCCCGCAGCACTTCTCTTCCCTTCCACCTTCACTGCCCAAGACCTTGTTGACCGTTTAAGATGTAAAATAGAAAGCATCAGGGCTAAGATCCTTCCTTGTGGTGCTACGCTGCTACTCAACCCCTCTTCTTGCCAGCAGCCAGAACTGCTTCTGTCCTACCTCAATGTGGTTTCTGACATCTTCTTGTCCTCACACATCTTGTACCCACCCACTTGGCCATAATCCCTTTTCCTACCTTCTATTCCCAGTGTCCTTTCCCCATGTATCAGTCTCTCTCTTTTCACTGGCATGTTCCCATCCTCCCTTCAAACATGTTCTTATCCCTCCAATTTTGAAAAATGTGGAAAATCCTGACACCTCCTCCACCTGTGATGACATCTTGATATTTTGCCCATTCTCAAACAAAACTCTCTGCTAAAATACTAATTCATTCCCTTGTGATAACTCTAGATTATTGCATCTATATGCTAAATGTCCTCTTTATTTCCCTTCTTTCACAATTTCTATCCATTTTGAAGACCTCTAATTTTCTTGTCCCGTTGGGGGCAAATACCCAAGTGTCCTAACTACCATACCGTATTTGCTCGATTATAAGACGAGGTTTTTTTCAGAGCAAATGCTCTGAAAAATACCCCTCGTCTTATAATCAAGGTCGTCTTCTAATCAGACCTCAAAAAAATGTCCGCTGGGGCTAAGCTGCTTACCCGTGCTTTGGTCTCGAGCAGCGTCTCTTCTACTAGCAGTAGGAGAACAGGAAGCTAGCAGAGTGTCACATAACTCTGCCTCCCCCTCCTTCCTCTGGGGGCGGGGCCAGAGAAGTTGCTCGCACAGCCGGGCCCCTGCAGAAGTCTTCGAGTGAGAGATCTGCAGTTCAGGTAAGGGGGTGGGGGAAAGTTTTTGAGCAAGTATGTGTGATTAATGGAATGAATGAGTATTTAAATGTTTGTGAATGAGTGTGTGTGTATGATAGCATGGATGTGTAAGGGTGGTGATGGTGGTAGCATGGCATAGGGAGGCTGTACTCACACTCCTATCTTCCCCAAGTTCCAGCATGTACTGGCTGCCTTGGCTTGATAGGAGTGTGATTGCAGTTAGCAGTTATATATATATATATATATATATATATCTCCAGAAATGCCTTTTAACCCCCTATATGCCACTCTGCCCCATGATATGCCTTTTAACCCCCTATATGCCACTCTGCCCCATGATATGCCTATATATAGGGGGTTAAAAGGCATATCATGGGGCAGAGTGGCATATAGGAGGGTATAAGACATTTCTGGAGGTAGAGTGGCATATAGGGGGTTAAAAGGCATATCATGGGGCAGAGTGGCATATAGGAGGGTATAAGACATTTCTGGAGGCAGAGTGGCATATGGAGGGTTAAAAGGCACATCATGGGGCAGAGTGGCATATAGGAGGGTATAAGACAGTTCTGGAGGCAGAGTGGCATATAGAGGGTTAAAAGGCACATCATGGGGCAGAGTGGCAAATAGGGGGTATAAGGCATTTCTTAAATATGAAAAAATTGTTTATATGAATTAATATTTACTAGTAAAACTTTTTTTCCTATAGGGTAGTCTTATATTCAGGCTTTTTGTTTTTTTTCTAAATTAATATTTAGATTTTGGGGGGGTCATCTTATAATCAGGGTCGTCTTATAATCAAGCAAATACGGTATTTTCCGGCGTATAAGACGACTTTTTAACCCGTGAAAATCTTCTCAAAAGTAGGGGGTCGTCTTATACGCCGGGTACTGAAACTTACTTACCGAGCCGATTCCCCACGAAGCCACGTATCTCTAGGGGAGGGGCGAGCGGAGAAGCCGCCTCCCCTGGGCTGCTCTTCAGGGCCGCGCCGAGGTAGGTGCAAGATCGTGATCTCCCCAACTAGCCCTGATCAGCGGGCGCCCGATGAGCAGGGCTGGTTGGGGAGATCATGACCTCCCTCTAACTAGCCCAACATTCGGGAGCTCGAGGTCTGGCACTTCAGACCTCGGCTTCCGTGCTCCCTAATCACTACGCGCCGGCTATTGATGCCGAGCGCGGGGATGACGTCATATCCCGGCGCTCGGCATCAATTGCCGGCGCGTAGTGATGAGGGAGCCGTAAAGCAGAGGTCTGAAATGACAGACCTCAAGCTGGTGTGTACGTGTATATGTGTGTAAAGGAAGGGGTGTGTGAGGGCAGTGTATGTTTATACATGTGTGTGTGGACAGGCATATGTTAGGGAGAGCTGACCCACCCAATCCAAGCAGGCTTTGTATACAACAACCATCCAATCACCGGTAAGGTACATCGCTTGCTGCGATTGGCTGGTTGTTGTATGCTGGGTAGAGGGGTAGTCTTATACGGCGAGTATAGCCCAAACTCTATATTTTATACGCCGGAAAATACGTTATCTTTAAATCTACATTTTTAAAGGCACTAATGTATACTTTATCCATGTCCTTTATAAAAACAGCAATGCAGGAAAGAAATCCAGGTTGTTCACTTACCTGCAGTGATAGCTGCTATAGCAAGAGGAGGCTTACGAGATATGTCAAATCCATAGTTGTGGAGAAACAAATCTTTATGGATCACCACTGTGAGCTTTAAGGAACATCCTATCTGATTCTGCTCTCCAGACAGTGTATCCCCTGTTGAGATCCTGACACTGTGGAACACAGATCACAGAAAATGCCCACGAGTAACAGGAAAAGAGAATTATCCATTAGTCAGTCAGGGCATAAACCTTCCCTCAATATTATATCAACATAATATGAATGTAAGTGTAGTTTTTGTATGGTTCACCATGTGAATCAACAGTGTTTAAAATCAACCTTCCACAAATGTCTGTATGACAGGGTCTCTTCATATTGGTATCAATACTACTGTCAGTCATGTACCCCTATCCTAGTGGTATACAGAGAAAAGCAAAAACTTAAATCTAGGCGGAAAATGGTTTACACAATTACAAGCAAACTGGTTCATATTACGTACAGATGTTTATTATGGTCTACAAAAGAAGCACAGAGTACTTGATTTGATTATTGCAAATAATTCCTTCATAAGCGAGTCATTCAAGAGAGATGTGCAAAGTGGCAAAGCATATCAACAATTCAGACACGGCCTCTTTCGGCATGGATGCCGGAAGTCTGCTTAAAGGTGCCACCATTACATAGTCTAGCATAACATACCACAATAGCATATTAATTTTAAGTATATATAGCTTCAAACATTACAGACAGTTAGGCTACAATTTAACACAATTAGGTAATGCCTATAAAGACAGGGGTGTAGAAGGAAGTACAGCATATGATATGTAATTATAACTTATTATATTTTCTAGTATATGTCTACTAAAAATGTTCATGCTTCCATCCGCGTAGTAATGGTTCTTGCCTGCCTAAGTGGTTATAATGGAATCCACTAGCCACAACAAAATTTGTTTCCTTAGATAGAATAATTGGTTGATAACTATCTGTTTTGCACCAATATGTTAAAAAGACAAATTACCTACTGGCCTAGGCTGACTAGCCCTCGGACAACAAGTCATAGGAGGGAGCACCATGTTTCCTTCAGAAGCATCTAACACTAAGCAAAGTGAATAATTGTCGCATATGTAAGTTATACGTTTGGCTGGGGAGCTGCTTAAGACCAAATATGTAATGATCACAGTGAAAATGTCAGTGGTTTGCAATTGTAAGCCATTAAATGCATGACCTATGAGTGCAAGTATTTGGATATAAGAAGACAGGGCTCCTCAATGGTTGTCTAGTTGATGAGAGTAGGATATGTGATTCTTCTGCGAGGGCGGGCTGGTCTAGCGCCAATTAATCCCCGGGCTTGCCTTCAAATTGGGCTGGCCTACTGTAGAAGGAGCTTGTCTAAAAGTACATACAGGCGAGTTGGCGGCACTTGGCTTTACTTGCCCTGCACCTGGCCTGCACTGTTTGCACCACTGGGATAGGATATCATAACCTGCTCTCCACTCCGTTGTGGGCAGTATCTATTAGTAGCCACTCTATCAAAACAACATCAATAAAATACACACTTCATATTGATAAGAACATGAAATATAATTATTAAAAAATTCAAAAAAAGTTTCTTCGGAAAATGTTTTCAGAATCACTAGATGAAACAATTTGTCCTGAGTGTGAAACTAAAGTATGTGTAAACGCACAAAAGTATGTCATTACGGCCTTATACAATGAGCATACCTGGGAACTCTCCGGGTGAAGCACTGCTTCTTCGGTTCTCCGGGTCAACACCCGAATCCTCCGGGTTGCTGGGTCTTGACATTGCCTTTTAAATGGGGGTGTTTCCCTCTGACACCAGCAGGAATGCCCCAGACGTCAGCGGGAACGCCTGCTGACGTCAGTGGGCAGTCCTGGCCGCGTCCCGCAAGGGAAGGCTCCGGGTAGACGGAGTGAAGAAGTTCCCAGGTATGACAATGTGTAATAGATAATTCAGGTACACAGTTTTATAGTAAATTTAAAAATGCAAAGCATATCACAATCCTCAAAAGCTTTTAAAACAGCAAAATATCTTATGAAAAGCATTTTATGAATAAAGTAACTAAAAAAATGGGGAGTTTATTTAGTAATAAAATTTAGAAAATGTACTGTACCTTTAAGTTAATATTCATATTCAAGAATAACATTTCATGTGCACATTTAAGTAACACTGTTAATACCGTATATTACTACTCATGGATAGACAACAGATTTTGTCTACTACTGGTGGCTACTCTCTGACGTTGGTTATGCACGTACAGTACCTGGGAAATTCCCAGGGTAGGCAACTCAGAGCAAGAAAAAATGTAGTGAGATCTGTATTTTTAGAGTTTTTCTATAGATGAGAGATACATGATGGTATTGGCCATTATTTTTGTAGGTTTTTATTTTTACACTTTCAATCATTTAAAAGAAAATGTTTTTATATATTTTTTTCACTGCTCAGTGCACCATAGTTATAAATACCATATGGGGTCTTTTCAAACCCCACGGATGTCTTTTGAAACAGGTGAAACCCTTGTGATGTCTGTATTGCTATGTTACTGAGTAGCTGTGTTTACTGCTGTCTTCGACACTAGCTCTACCTGATGATTGAAGTCTTGTATTCCTGGTGGCTATAGGGAGAAGGAAGCAGGGCCTGGTGGGTGTACCCAGTCATGGTACGGGTCACAATACTGAAATAGCGGGATCTGGGAGACTTGATCAGGGTCCCTACAGACACGTTCCGGTCCCTGTTAGAGTGAGGGGATTCCCTGGTAATGATGGAAAGCGGAAGTTTGGGCATTTAAATCTCCTGAATGCATTCCCCCAACTGTCCCGAGTTAGACGGGACAGTACTGATTTTTGGTCGCTGTCCCGCCTATCCCAGGGGCAGAGGTAGGTTGAGGCAAGATCTGTACTCACTTCAGCAGCTGCAGCTGCTGATGGGGCGGCTGTGCGCCCCCCGCAGCTACAGCCTGCAGACTAGCTGGGAGATCGCAATCTCCCTCTAGTCGGCTCAACATTAGGGAGCGCGAGGTCTGTCACTTCAGACCTCGCTTTACTGCTCCCGCATCACTAAGCGCCGGCAAATAATGCCAAGCGCGGGGATATGACATCATCCCTGCGCTCTGCAGCAATAGCCAGCGTGTAGTGATAAGGCAGCAGTAAAGGGAGGTCTGAAGTGACAGGCCTCGCACTCCCACCATAGGATGCAGGATACAGGATGGAGACAGAAGGATAAAGGATGGTGGATGGTGGAAGAGGTAAGAGACGGGGAGAAAGGGGTGTAAGGGCAGTGTATGTGTATGTATGTGTTTGTATGCTTGTGAGTGTGTATGGGCCGGTGTGTGTATAGGTATTTGTTAGCTGGTGTGTAAGGGCAGTGTATGTGTATATATGTATGTGTTAGCGCAGTGTATATGTGTGTGTTTAAAGGCAGTGTACGTGTATATGTGTGTGTAAGGGCAGTGTACGTGTATATGTGGGTGTGTAAGGGCAGTGTATATGTGTGTGTAAAGGCAGTGTATGTGTGTATGTGTGTTTATGGGCAGGTGTGTGTAAGGGCAGTGTTTAAGGGTCCTGGGAGGGAGGCTAACATTAGCCTTTTTTAATTTAAAAAAATCTCTGCTGCTGTGGACTACTCTTCCAATGATGCCAGCATTATGGAGGTTTTTGGGCATTTTTACCACATTTTGTCATTAACCACAACTCTTCTTACTTATTTTAAGTGCACTAAAACCAATAATATGTGATGCTCTTTGTTTTGACCTTTCTGTGTATACTCCAACTTGGTATGAATAACCCCACCAAAAAGAGAAAGAATAGAGTTATGTTTTTTCTTATAATAATTTTGACTAAACTAGACTGCAAGTTTCCACAGAAAAGATCCAAAAAGACCCTAATCCAAATGTCTATATGACTATCGTACTTCTTACATGACTGCACAGACCATACCTCACCTTTTATTATACTGTAGACTGTACAGCACTTAGTAAACCAAATAAATATGCATATTTACATTTGTAACAAGACCCATTTAGTCTAGTGGGACGTTCCTCATGGCTACAAGATAGGTAATCACTCTGGTTCTCACAGTAAAGGTGTCACGCCTACCGTAGACCAGAGCACTCACCGCAGAAGTTCTTCTCCCAGAAGATGCGCAATAGAGGAAACCCCTAGTAATGCTCCCCAGGTATTCGATGAACCCAACAGTGAGGAGGCTCCGGAATAGGCAGATATTTGTTAGGTAGATAGTCCTTGAGTATGGCAGGGTAGAACCAAGAAATCAGGCGCAAAAAACACACCAGAGATAATCGGGTCAGGGCACGATTCGCTAAATAAGTAGAACAGGCGGGTAAACCAAGAGCAAAACCAGAGCGCAGGGTCAGCCGAGCCGAAGGTCATGCACAGATCGAATAGTCAGCTGGGAAGAGGGTCAAAAACCAGAGTGGGTAATCAGATGGTCCGGGTCATACACAGGGTGAAGCAAACGCAGCCAAATTGTAGCACAAAGGAAGGTCAGGACAAGCCAGAGGTCGGAAACACGACATACTACTTCAGGACAAGCAACGTTTAGTAGATCACACCAGGGTACAGAGCTAGGGACTTCTGGACTTTTAAATCAGACGCCGCAACGTCCCTAGGCTGATTTCACGCGTGTTCCCCTCCCTGCTGAAACACAAGAAGGCGCCAACTGCTGCTATAAACTAGCAGCAGTGGTGCGCGTGCCCGGCAGGGGGAGTACTTCCGGTGCAAGAACTCCCCGGCCAACACAAAAGGTGCTCCTCCGGGGACAAATGATCTCCCAATGAACTATACCACCAGGATGTAATACCATCAGGATGCAAGAGAACACACTATATTGGGACTGGGTATAGTTTATAAACCCACTTTACTACAGTGGGGGAAATTGACAAACATAGGAAGCAGGAAAGGATAAACATAATTAACACATAACAAAATCACAAGGGATTACACAGAGATCACTGGCCACTTTCCGCCAGAAGAGACCAATATTAAACCTAATACAAGCAGTTGTGTCAACAGTTTAAAGTAGCTGAATTTCGGCTTACCATGATGCATTATCTCGTGACCGTCGTAGCCATCTTACTACCATCTGTTCTATGCGGTGTCCTTTGCGTGTCTGGAATAGCTGAGAGTCTGGATCTTCCATTTACCTATAAGATTTAGGACAAACTAATCAAAGACTAATAATGTTGTGCAAAGTCATACACCTGGCAACCTCTACCAGGAAGGACCTACACAGATTTGGGTTACTGGTACTTTGAAAGTCAATATATCAATGGTATATCTCTTGGTTAAGATCTCCAAACAATAGATGAAGCTTCACATTTGGGCTCCTTCACACCTGTACTTGGGCCTTCAATACATTATTGCATGGGTGTTATAATAGGTTTGCAGCCTTAGTAACAAGGAGTTAGATCGATAGATAGATCGATAGATAGATAGATAGATAGTACAGTAGGTAGACTCTGTAATGAAGATCATATGCATAAAATTACAATGCAAGATATGGCGAGAATATTATAGATTCTTTTTTCCTACTGTTTCAGATTTTAAAAAGTCCTACTTTTATCTTCATAAGAAACCGTTTTTCCTGTATGTTTGCTTCTTACACAGTTGTCTTGTAGATCCAACAATACAGATATAGGAGGCTTGAGAGTTTTTAATGTAATTAAGTATCGTGGCGCCAACAACAAGCTCCGCTTTCCAAAACATATAAATGTTTATTTTGAAAAAGAGAAAAAAAAAATCAACCCACTTAACAGCTTTTCACTTTTCACTTTCAAGCAAAAATCATATTTTCATTTCTTAAGATAAAAATAGCTGCACTTGTGTGCAATGCATATGAATATTTAATGTTGACTTAGAAACAAGATCTGGCAAGACTTGAATATGTGAAGTTGCAGATAGGATTATGGGTTGTGGCTTGATAATTGTCACTTAGGTAACATTAAGAAATGTTTGTTCTTTTTGAGAAACTGTTATATTCTCAACTCGTTGTCCTTGGATACAGAATCAGGACAATATGGTGTTCTCATTTCATACATTTTCTTTACAGAAATACTTCAGCACCAGAGGCTAGCCACTTAAAATAAGACAGAATACCATATAAGAGGTAGTGTATATGTGTGTATGTCAGTGGACAACCAGCATGGAGTCAAAGCCTAAAGAAATAAACCCTACCTGGCCAGCTGTGAAAAGGTAATTGCCCTATAGTTACACATCCAGGCACGGATACTGTCTGCCCTGTTGAACCTAAACAGATCTAGCAAAGTAAATTACCCTAAAAGGTCTCCAAAAGAAGCACATGATGCCACAATCTAAAGAAATTAAAGAATGGTGGTAAACAAAGTAATTAACATCTATCAGTCTGTAAATGGTTACAAAGCCATTTCTAAGGCTCTGGGACTCTAGCAAACCATAGTGAGAACCAGTGGCTGGCATATAAAAGTCTTCAATGAGGTCAAAAAAGAACCCAGACTAACATGTAAAAAAAAACATGTTTATGGCCCTCAAGACTTTTGTGATAATATTCTGTGGACTGATGGGTCAAATGTGAACTTTTTGAAAGACATGGGTCCAGTTACATCTGCTCTTACACAGCATTCCATAATAAGAACATCATAGCAACAGTCAAACATGGTGGTGGTAGTGTGAAGCCCTTGCCATAATTGAAGGAACACATGAATTCTGCCCTCTACCAGAAAATCCTGAAGAATGTCCGCCCATCAGTTTGTGACCTAAAGCTGAAGTGCAGTTGGGTTATGCATCAGGGCAATGATCTGAAGCATGCATGCAAGTCCACCTCTGAGTTGCTCAAAAGAAAAAAAGTGAAGGTTTTGGAGTAGCCTGATCAAAGGCCTGACTTGAATCCGATGGCACAACCAGTTATATGGTATAGAGGGGCAATCAGCCCTGGAACTGTGGCATACATTACTAAATAGAATATAGTACACCAGATATCACCGGTATTTGTCGCACAAAATAGTTACAATAATACTAATACCGAGAGTACTGTCTTTACTGCTTTTATCTGTAAGCCTATTTACCTTACATTCTGTACAATGCTGACTGAGTGAAAGCAATCAACTGCACATAATTCCTCAACCAGAGTCCAGGTGGAGTCAATTGATTTATTTGGTTCTGAAGACAGTAACAGATTTATCTTGATCAATAGGAAGCATCAAAAGCTAATGATCTAGAGTTTACATGGGAATGCATTGTAGAAATGAGTGGTTTAAAAGCGAATGGATTCTGTGATATGTGATATGATTTCTGTACTGCCACATTACAATATTAAGTTTTCATCTTAATCTGTTCCTAAAATGTGAAAACCAACAACACTGCCTACACAGGATAGTGTTTTAATGCATGGGCATTATGTGATTATACCTCCCAACGTCTACCCCCAGTGGGGGGCAGAGTTTGGGAGGTACAGTGTGAGCGTATGCACATTATATATTATCTGGCTTTCCAGACACCAGAGAATGAAGTTGAGACTGCGAGATTGTGGTCCTGAATCCCACCAAGCTCTACTTCTGTCCCAAAAAGTGGGACAGAGGTACAGCTTGGCAGGACAGCAGGATAGAGTGGAAAAATCAGGACTGTCTTGCACTAAGCAAAGAAAGAAATCATACTGATTAAAAGCGACACTCCAGTTATCATATGCACTTTAATGCATTCAGTAGCTAAGTGGTCCCTTTAAGTTTATGTAGAATGCCCCTTGCACATAATTGCCCATAATGGGCATAAAAACACTGGCAAGTATATAACATGAAAGCCCTGGTGGTATAGGTTAAGTGTGAAGTGGGTAATGTCTGGTCCTTTAATTTTCCACAGGAGGACCACACCTAGCATACTACAGAAACACAAAGGGGGGAAATATAATCAAAGGAATCCAGGAGTATTTCTTAAAACCTAGTGAAGGCTTTATTGTAAATCCACACAAAGTGAAGTACATGCACATTATAGAACAAGTGAACTCACTTGAAGTGTTTTGCACTTTAGAGCTTAGTGGTAAGTGCAGTTACACTTAATCTGTCATCCAAGCTTTTGCTGATGCTTTGGACAGGCAGCTTGATGTCCATACCTGGGAACTTCTGTGCTCCAGCTACCCGGAGCCTTCCCTTGCGGGACGCTGCCAGGACTGCACACTGACGTCGGCTGTCCTGCTGACGTCGGTGGGCGGTCAAACCCGGAGAGTTCCCAGGTATGCTGATCTCCTGTGTATCCTGAAATCCCCCCTATAGCCTCAGGGTGTACTATTACACATAAGTGGTCTTTTGGCACACATTTCATAGGAAGTACGACCTAAGGTCATGAAATGGTCTAGAAATGTTAGTATTTTTTTATTATATGATTTGGGTACATCAACATCTTTTTTGAGAAGCCTGTGCAAGAATCCAAAAGCTTTCCTAAAACATTAATATGCATGTTTTCCTGTATATGTACCAAATATGTATTTTGGGGACACTGATTCTTTTTTGGACATATGTTGTTTACCTTGGAAAGTAAATTCCTTCGTCTTAATTCCCATCTTCTCTTGTTTATCTGTATCTTCTACTAAAGGGAACCTGGAACACCAAAGATGGGGACTGGCTCCCTGGTATGTGGCAGAGGGGCTGCCACCCTAGAATATGCCACTGGGAATACATGTTTTGTCAGGTATTAATGTTTTTGGCTTTTAAAAGATACTGATTCATCTATTCTGAACACTTTTGCAATTAAATGCAGCATTAGGATCATAATTCCTAGAACCAAAAAAATAAAATGAAATATCTGCAAACGATTATTTACATAATATACTAGAGAATGCATTAATAGTCCTTGGAACAACACTTTTAAATGAGTGCATTCACTGTGGAAGATAACTCTGTGTAGATCCAGAGTGATTTCTAGAAGAAATCATAAAATTTGTTCTCAGTTCACCCCTTTCTCTGCAGACTATATAACAACTGCTAAAACAGAATAATTTTCGAATGGACCAAACGCATTCATCAAGCAATTATGTTTATTTGCTGTTGCTGATATTGCATAGCTAAAGGCTTTCTCCAAATCCTTGGAGGTTAAGGCCTAATTGCTGACAAATGTTTGGCAGCAGCCATTGAAAAGGTGAGCCTGTTTGTACACTGTTCTATAGGACATTTGTACTAAGTAAACCGGTTGGTACCTGGGGGAATCCTCAGGAATGCCAACAACCATACCTATCAGTATTCCAGTTCCATATTTAAAATGGATTTAAATCATCTTTCAGGTGGCAGCTACAAATTTGTGTTTCTGTGTTTACAAAGGAAATAGGATATTTCAGATTAGCCCCCAACCGTGGCCTATATTCGGGATTTAGCGTTGTTTTCTTTTTCATTTAGCCCTGCCCGGGTAAGCAGCAAGGTTAGAATCCAGATCCCCCGCAGCGCTGCAGGGGACCTAGATCCTCCTCTCCAGCAGCCGTGGACATCTGCGTGATGTGAGTAGACAACCTCCGCCACTGGAACTTCTTCCGGGGCTTCTATGGTGGAGCACCGGCGTGACATAACCTTCCGGTGCTCCACTATAGAAGTGCCTGCAGCGGATGTTACCTAAGCGTATTGCCCAGCTGAGGCAATGCGCGTAGACAACCACTTCAGCCGGTGCGTCAACGTCATAGAAGCCCCGGCTGAAGTGCCGGTAGCGGAGGCCGGCCCCGCTAGACACCATGGAGTCTGGGGGTGCATTGGTAAGTCAGGGTGTGTGTGTGGCACTTTTAGGAAGCAGAATGGGATATCAGGGGGCAGAGTGGCACTTCTAGGGGCTATAAAGCATATCCAGGGGGCAGGTGGGCATTTCTAGGGGGCATAAAGCATATCTGAGGGCTCAGAGTGGCATATATGGGGGCATAAAGCATATCAGGGGAAGAGTGGCATATCAGGGGTTATAAAGCATATCTGGGGGCAGAGTGGCATATCAGGGGGCAGAGTGGCATATCAGGGGGCAGAGGGGCATATCTGTAAGTAAGGTGCATTATGAATTAAGGGGGGACCTTAAAATGGATATTGGTTGTCTGTATATAACAAATGCTGACAAACTGATAGAACCACGTATAAAATACCCCCTTACGAAAAAATTACTGCAGTTTTTCTGAAGTAATACTGCAGTAAAAGTAAAAGGGCCAGGCTGACAACTGCACTTAGGAGGCCAAACACGTATTTAATATGCAGCGGCACTCTAATCCCTCTATGTAAAGTGTTGTTTTGTGGAATTGACAGGTTAATTCCTGTCAATACTGTCAGTTTCCATAGTACTGAAAATAAATAAGTGTCCCTTAATGCTAACAACTAAAAGGCAGCCACACGAGGGCCAAAAACTGCAAGCATATGTCCCAAGAGTCCTGATTTCTGGGCAGTGTCCCGCTGTCCCAGGTAGCTGCTTCAGTGTCTTACTTTTGCAGGCAGCAGGGAGCATGAGCTGTTTGAAAGGATCCTCAGATCTTTCCTGACAAGCCCAGGACGGTGAAAAGGTAATGGAGGTCATTTTGCCTTCTTAGAGCACTAGCTTGCTAAAGGTGCAATTCTTATAAAACGAGGTAAAAGTAGAGCTGCCACCAAAGTAACAAACATAATGTTCACGCCAACTGGAAACCTGTATCAAAATTAACTCTTTCTATATAACCTTTATGATGCTATTTCCATGACTTTGTAAAAGGATTTGCCACTTGGCCATTTGTTTATTAGTCATTTGTAAAAAATGCATTATATCTATAAAAAGGCTGCCAGAAAGTACACGTTAAAAAAGAAAACACATTTATTATTATATACCATTAAATAATTGACCATTAACCCTTTTCCTCCTTTTTCTTTTGCCTATTGCAAACCCTATATTGACCATCCATAATCATATAGGAATTCATTGGCTTATTAAGATGTATGTAAAAAATAGCCTCCCGTTACATTCTTTTCACTCACTTTGGTGTCGTAGAGTGAGATACTGAATTCCTCCCCTTATTGAAATGGACACATTGCTATCCTACTGAACATATGGTACAACATCTCCAAATCCCTCTAATAGGATTATAATCTATTTAAATAGTCAGTATTGCATGAACCACTTATCTTGATCACTACAGATGGAACCATGCTTAGCTACTGAAGATGATACTTCTCTTCTAAAAGTAATTGACGTTTTTGTTTTTTTCACCAAGATCTCACATTTCATACTTTGTTCAGAACGCAATATTAATCTACAAATACAAACTCAAAGTACTTCTAGAAATATAGTTAGACTTTTAGCCTGTTATTACCCAGTCTGTGTGTTACTTAATTGCATAGGCCATTTTTTTTTAAGAAATCCGGAAGAATGGCTTCAAATTATTTTACACTCCAATTCTATATGACAAGTGATTAAAAATCAAATTTCTGATGCACTTAAATATTTAGTGTATGCGTATTTCCCATACGAATATAATTGCAATAGATATTTTTTTATTAGTCAATATATGTGACATTTATTATGCTATGCTATAGTTACATAGTTATATAGTCTTAAAAAAAAATGCGTCCATCAGCCTTTCCTATATCTGTTAATTTTTTGCTATTGATCCAAAAGAAGGCAAAAAACCCCAGTCTGGCTCTTTCCAATTTTGCACTAACCAGGGAAAAAACTTTCTTCTTGACCCCAAAATGGCAGTCAGATTTCTCCTTGGATCAATAAGCTGTTTCCCCATAATTAAAAATTATATCCCTGAATATTATGTTTTCCAAGTATTCATCCAGTTGCTGTCCTAACTGTAAAAAACCCTTTCCTCCTTAGCCTTAGACTAAATCTCCTTTCTTCCAGTCAACGCATGACCACGTGTCCTATGCACAGTCTGTGTATTTGTTCCATAAGGTTTAAAAAACAATGATTATGTTTTCCGGGATACTGTTTCACATATCACATTTGCTAATGGATGTCTGCCCCTTGACATATGTACCGTAAAGCTGCTCCATTAGAGCAAAAAAGGCATCCAGGGGGTAATGTAGATATGAAAACTAAACCCATAATGTGGAATTTCTCAGCAGAGATAAGACTGTTGCGTAAAAAAGCCCCATGTTTACATTTTTCATGGTTGTGGCAGAAATAATACTTTTTAAATACCTATATCTGACCCAAAAAAAGGGAAATTGAAAAAAACAAAACAATAAAAAATAAAATAAAATTGGATGAGAAATAGGCTGTTCAAAAGTGTGTCAATCTATCTATGTTAAGAAATGTGTGCTAATTCAAATCACAAGGAACCCGTTACAGGACCAGAACAATTTTAGTGCTTAATCCTTCTTTAACTCTAATTCCCTCCTTTCTCATTTAGTGTTCCCACACAAATGATTTATATTGGTTTTCTTTAGGAAGCATACAGTGCTGTGAAAAAATATTTGCCCCTTCCCAATTTCTTCTGTTTCTGCTTATTATTATGCAGCTTTTAATGATCATTTAATTTATTAAAGCTAAAGAGTTCATCAAAACCTATATCACCCATGTGAAAAAGTAATTGGGGCCCCTAAACCTAATAACTCGTTCTTCCACCCTTGGCGGCAACAACTGCCATCAAACTTAACTGAGACAAGTGAGGCCTGCAGTTCTTCACATGTTAGTCTGGGTTCTTTTGTGATCTTCTGGATGAGTTCTCAATGCACTCTTATCTTGGTAAGCCAGCCACTCCTAGTAGGGTTTACCGCTGTTCCAAGTTTTCTCTATTTGTAGATATTGCTATCCCCATGGTTCGCTGAAGTCCCATGGCCTTGGCTTTATAACCCTTTCCAGATTGATGTCAATTACTTTGTTTCTCATGTGTTATTATTACTATTATTATCCTTTATTTATATAGAGCCAACAGTTTACGCAGCGCTTAATACAATACATAAATTCAAGGGATATGACAAGACAAGAATTGACAGACTAAGACAAACTGATTAGGTGGAGAGAGCCCTTCTTGAATTTCTTCATGTTGCGGCATCATGTGCTGCTTTTTGAGACTTACTTCACTTTGCATGACATGTTCTATTTAATTGATGTTTAGATTCAACAGGGCTGGCAGAAATCATGTCTGGGTGTGCATAGTAAAACAGACACCAATTATCAATTAGTTTTAAGGGGAGAATTACTTTTTTCACATAGGGCCAGATAAGCAGGCCCTTCCTTCTATCCATGAAACCATCATTTAAAAACTAAATTTTGTGTTTCCGCTTGTTATCTTTGTCTAATATTATAATTAGTTTGATGATCTGAAACAGTTAAGTGTGAGAAATATGCAAAAATAGAAGAAATCGGGCAGGGGCAAATTTCACAGCACTGTAAGTCAGGAACCCATCCGTTCCCAGCTCTCTTTTGTGAGCTATCCTAGGATTCACCATTTCTGAAGCTATGGGCCTGCTAACCAGTAGCTTTGTTTACCTTGTGGCTAGTCCTTCTTAGAATCACTCTATAGCGAAGTACCTAACATCAGGTCATTATGTGGATCTGTGAACGTGGTGTAAGTTTGTGTCATGTTCTTACTGCATTTGAACAGTAGCCATCAAAGCTCAAACATGCTTTCTTAATTTCCATGTTAATAGTGTTTGAGGCAGATGTTAAAATAACAGTTGTGGTATATCTATAGATAGGCATTTAAATAACTTACAAATAAGTAAAATTATTAATTGAAATTAAAATGTTTTTTGTTGTCAACGTCCCTTACTGTAATAAGAATAATAAAGGTAATAAAGAAAATGCTAGCACTCTATAAAAAAAGTTAAGGCAAGAGAGATTTGCGGGAGATTGTAGGGGACATAATGCAATCAGGGAAAGATTTGGATGATACATCCAGATATACTCTGGACGATAGGCCTCGTAAACACTGTACTAGGTACATCAGCAACATTACAGGGGGAAAAAAGCAACAGAAGCGATTTATAAACACTGTTTTGCTAGTGGAGCAGTGGCTAATGCATTGTGGTAATTCAAATGGGTGAAGAAACATTAAAAATGCATGTCATAATGTACTGTCATTCATACTTCCTCTGCACGCATTGCAAAACAAGAATGTTATTTCAGCATTTAAGAAACAAATGTGAACAAAGAATTTTAGATTTCTCAAAAAAGAGCATTAGGTCTGTGTGGAGATTAAAGGCATATCAAATATATACCATGCCGGTTTTCCCATCTGGTGCTCCTATCACAGATTCTTAGTATTACCGTATTGTCTCGATTATAAGACAAGGTTTTTTTTCAGAAAAATACACCTTGTCTTATATTCGAGGTCGTCTGACAATCAGACTTCAAATAGACGTCTGATTACAAGACTAAGATCCATATCCCTCTGCAGTGCTGCAGAAGACCTGGATCCTCCTCTCTGGCAGCCGGTGGAGGTCTGTGCGATGCGCACAGAGATCCTCCGCTACTGCTGGCACTTCCGCCAGGAGCTTCTATAGCTGAACACCGGCGTCACATAAAATTTTACATTTTAAAACCAGATTATATATTGAACCCATTTCTGAGGTTGAGGAAACCAGAGACCATGGAACAGTGCATTACTGGTAAAATAACATTACACTGAGCACACTTAACCACTAAATACATGGTATTAATGGCTGCAAAGGACAGTGACAGATCCTTTAGAAATTGGTGATTGACTGTGGCAGTGAAAGGTTCTGCTTCCCAGAATTCCAAATATGGAGCAAATTACCAATTGTATGTAATCATTCAAAAGAACAAAAGATTTCTTGGTGATTATCTGAACATCTCATTAGAAACACATAAACACTTTAATCGCATTTGATTTTGGCTTGAAGTGTCATTGTTATCACATCTGACGCATATTATTTGACAAACAATACTATCGTGATTGCCAAGCCAGACTTCAATTCTGTCACCCAAGCTGTTTAATCAGAAAGCAGTACTGGCATAATGTACATTTTTTGCATTGTAATGGCCTTTTGAACTGCTGTAAATGGGATTAAATCTGGTTCCCATCCTTCTGTAATTCAGTCATACTGCCAGAATATTATGTGTGAATAGCTTGAAAAGGCTATTTAGAGTCAATGTTTGTTTGGAGTTAATGTGGTGGTGATTTTTATGGTATTTTTATGTGTGGTGATGACCCAGTACACCCAGTGACCTTCCAGGACCTACTCTAAGTAGGGTCTCCTCTTTCTTGTGTTGTGAGTCTGACCATGAAGTCATAATCCGGCTCTCCACCTCAAAAAGGACACAGGGGAACAGATTCTCTGGCGGCTGTGCCAGTTAGGAACAAGCCTCTGTTACAAGTGAGATCTCTGATTGCCCCACTTGGCCAATTGAGCAGTTGCACACCAATCGCCCAATAGAACAATCTGTCCTTGGTAATAGAGCACAAGAGCGGCTGACCCCTGGACCAGCTGACTAGGAGGAATAGGCAAAGTATACTCCAAAAAGACAATTGCGATGGCACAAAATGTTGCTTGTGCACTTGTTTCCACTACAGGGGTAGCCTTGCAACTGAGACCGTCTTTCTAGCTGTTGGAGTCATGTGATTACTAATGTTCACAGCTGGTATGACAGTGCTTACAAACGTTGGCTGTGTCTTCAGCTCTCCCTCTCTCCTTGACTAATTGATCATAAAGTAAATAGAGACATAGAGATAGGTGTTACAAATTATCAGGCAAAAGTCTAACTTTCTGCAATAAAGTTCCCCAAACTATAATTCTGTTAACCCATTAATCTGGATAGATTTTAGAATTATAGAGTGTTTTAGTGGGTTCAGTTTTATGTAGGGAAAAAAAAGTAAGCATGGCAAATATCTAAGAAAATCTTTGGTCTTTGGAGCTTGTGAGAGTTAAAGGGGTTTAACTCCACTCACTGTGTTTGTAATATCTGACCAAATTATTATGCAGTTGAATTTCTGATCTCACATGGAGTAACTCAGCAATACAACGATTTACCTCCAATATACCCTATATGGACAAAAGTATTGGGACACCTGACCTGTGAAAGAAATTGACTGGTCTGCACAGTCATCCCCATCAAACACCTTTGGGATGAACTGGAACAGAGACTGCGTACTAAGCCTTCTCATGCAACATCAGTGTCTGACTTCACAAATGCCCTACTGGATGAATTAACAAACATCCCACAGAAATACTCCAAAATCTTGTGGAAAGCCTTCCCAGAAGAGTAGAAGCTGTAGCACACACACACTCACGCACTCACACTCTTACTTCTGTTGGAGCCCCTTCTTGATTGCAGCTTACAATGTCCATGCAAGCTACTGCACTGCTGCCCTACTACCTTATGGTCACATAATGCGCATTTTGTGACTTCTCTGGGCACTTGGTGTCCTGCACCCGTAGCACTAGCCCTAGTTCTCCTCTGATGTGCTTCCACGTTTGACAGTTGCCTTCACTAAAAGTTTTTTTTTTAAATGTATTCCTTGTTTTATGTTGAGTTTATTTTCTGATTGTTTTCTTTCTGATGATTATTTGTGCTAGAACAGGTACGTAAACCACCCCCTCTCCCAGTCATGGGATGTACAGTATAGTTAACAGTGGACAGAGGGCAACCCATGGCTTGTAAGCCTACCTGTCAGAGACCCTTGATTTAAGATATCTTTGAAAGTAATAATATGTATCATTGTATGTTTCACTGGGACTGAATCCACATTCTTCCATTGATGCAGTCAGGATTAGCTAACTATGGTGTGTTGACAGAGTATTTTCCCCAAACTCCTTACAATTTATTCACTGTAAAAATAAACATGATGCTATTGTTCTATGAGTGCAGGGAAGAATAATACCATAACTTATGATGTGAGTGATAAGGTATATTTTCTTTCCATTGTGCTTAAACTACTCACTGTAGTGTAGATTGTAAGAAATTGCTTGTGTGGGGCAATAAAATTGGAAAATTACTTTCTGATATGAGTTTGATATCCCAGGAGAGAAGCATAATATAAATGGCTTTCTATCTCTTTGTACAATTGGGAATATGTGTAGTTGTTTACCGATTAGCACCTCTTAACTGGGTATCATAAATTCATTACGTATTCACTTAAAGTTATCATAGCTAGCATAGCAAAATAGAATCAAGAAAAAAAATACATTTATAGCTAATGACATTTATAAAATGTATGGTTTCCTAATCATTATTGTAAAAAGAGCCATGTATCTCAATTAAAGGGATATGTCATGACAAACATAACTTTATGCCTGCTTTTTTATAATTTTTTTTATAATTACTATTAGACTTGGGAACCAGGGGGCTCTTCGTGTTCGTCTTCGTGCTCGTCTTCGTCAAAAAAAAAATCTTCGTATTCCGCGAATATTCGCCCGTTCCTGTCTTCTCTTCGGGCGAATATTCGTTTTTTCTTCGTTTTTTCCGGTTAAGGGGTTAATACGGGGTTAACGCGTACCGCAGCAGCTCTGCTGCAACTCTATTGGTCGCCAGCAGGGGGCCTCCTGCTGGGGACCAATGAGCTCACTACCATATATAGCTAATATATTCTCGGGCAGAATATTATGCTACTCAGAGTAAAACCAACAGAGGGCAGCATTCTGTCCGAAGATATATTAGCCATATGTGGCAGTGTGTTCATTTTCATCTATTAATTATTTAAATAAAATATATCCCCATGATCCGCTGGTCTCACCGCTGCAACAGTTAAATGTCCGCACTCGCAGACATTAATTCTGTCGAACTTGCAAACTCTTTTTTTCTATTTATTTTGGGGTTTTTTTTGTATTAAACCATTACACGAAAGGATCATGGGAATATATCTTATTTGAATCAATGCAAATGAGCACACTGCCACATATGGCTAATATATGTTCGGACAGAATGCTGCCCTCTGTTGGTTTTACATTAAGTAGCATAATAACTGGATTTCTTTCAAGCATATGGAACAATGCTACTTAATGTAAAACCAACAGAGGGCAGCATTCTGTCCGAACATATATTAGCCATATGTCTTCGGACAGAATGCTGCCCTCTGTTGGTTTTACATTAAGTAGCATTGTTCCATATGCTTGAAATCCAGTTATTTATTATGCTACTTAATGTAAAACCAACAGAGGGCAGCATTCTGTCCGAAGACATATGGCTAATTTATGTTCGGACAGAATGCTGCCCTCTGTTGGTTTTACATTAAGTAGCATTGTTCCATATGCTTGAAAGAAATCCAATGTTATTATGCAACTTAATGTAAAACCAACAGAGGGCAGCATTCTGTCCGAACATATATTAGCCATCTGTGGCAGTGAGCTCATTTGCATTTATTCAAATAAAATACATTCCCATGATGCTTTCGTCTAACAGTTTAATACAAAAAAAACCCAAAATAAATAGAAAAAAAGAGTTTTCAAGTTCGACAGTTATAGTAAGTTATTTATGCTAAGTTAAATGTCCGTACCGGCGACTTTGTTGGTCGCTGGCACTGACATTTAACTGACACAGCGGGGAGACCACTGGTGTCCCTGCTGTGTCAGTTAAATGTCCGTACCGGCGACTTTGTTGGTCGCTGGCACGGACTTTTAACTGTTGCAGCAGGGTCCCAGGTTGATTTTTTTTTTCCTGCCTAGCAACTAGGGGTAAGGGGCCGTGCGAGTGAGCCTATTGGTCGCTTGCACAGCCCTTTACCCTACGGATTTCTGCTCCCGTTATCCAACGCAGCATCGCAGGGGTTAACGGGAGCGGAAATCAGGAGTTAAAAAGGCCGTGCGAGTGAGCCCTATGGGTCACCTGCAGGGTCTTCCTCTGGCATCAACCAATTGGTTGATGCCAGAGGAAGACCCTGCAGGTGACCAATAGGCTCACTCACACTGCCCTGTAACCCCTGATGACGAACCTGCGGATTTCCACTTCGGTCAACTCCTGCGATGCTGTGAAGATAAGGTAAGTTAGATGGGGAAGGGACCGGGGAGAATAGTAGACGAAGGCGAAGATTCTTCGTGTGTGAGTCTTCGTCTTCGCCTACGTTTTACCTGCACTGTCTTCTCTTCTTCATGTCTTTGGAACGAACACGAAAACGCACTCTTCGTGTTCGTTTTCATGTTCGCCCGAAGACGAATGCAGAAGTCTAATTACTATACCCTAAGGAATTATTCAATCTTGTGAAAATAGGTGCATTTCACTCTAAAAATTTATTATTTACATGTCAGTAGAAAATGTATTCTCCCTTATAATGTCAAACTGGGAATAATGCTACTTTAAAAGGGTGGATTTGATCACTTTTTGGCCAAATGTTTACATGAGTGCAGAAAAGGCGAGATTTTAATATGTTTGGATTTACATAAACATGTAAACACATTAAATGTATAAAGAAAACAGGAATCATGCACTGATTGAAGCACTTTGATGCACTGACTTAGAGCAACATCATAACATGATGGCTTTGGGATTCCATGGAACTACCTAGGCTGGGTCCTTCATTGCAGAAAAAGAGGGTCTAGGACAAAGCAGAGTCAGCGAAAGCATATCAATCAGAAGTACAAGACACGTTACACATATCATAATCAGGATGTCAGGTTGCCCAGAACCAAAGCCAAGGTGAGGTACCAGGTTTTACGGCAAAACTCAAACTACAGGTTAGGCAAGGATCACAACACACGTGACTCAGGCTTAAGACTTCTTTAAGTAACAGCTCTCGTGTTGACAAAGCTACCATACCTGGTC
The DNA here is from genome assembly GCA_029215755.1 of Spea hammondii. NCBI lineage: Eukaryota > Metazoa > Chordata > Amphibia > Anura > Pelobatidae > Spea > Spea hammondii. Next base: position 94,167,272 of record JARDYJ010000001.1, on the reverse strand, counting down.
TTAAATGAGCTACTATGAAAAATAGCAACATAAAGATATCCTTGGCTTTCGAAAGATAGATTTACATAACTTCGCTTTTACAAAAGACCTATATTAGCAGCTGTTTTCGGTAACCGAAAAAAATCCGAAGTGGATTATTGCTTTCATGAAAAAAGTTAAAAAGCAAAAATAGTGCTCAGGATTTGTTTCGCAGCAAGCAGTATAGAGGCAGCACGCACCCCGAGCAGTGGGAGTGGTGCCTCCAAGCTCCTTTACCGCCAACATCTCAGCATCAGGCTGCCATCGCTTTTGTTGCATTTGTGTTTTCTTGCATCTCGATTTTATTTTGGTGTGTCCGTTATCAAGATGTGTTCTAAAGTATTAGAAATGCCTAAGAGAGCATTGTGCTTGCATTGAATATACATGCACCCACCATTTTTACTATTTACATGCAGAGAGAAAGAATCTTGAAAGCTGCTGAAGTTACTATTAGCAAAGTTGTCGCTTTTAGCTGGCATCCAGTTATGGACAGAATGCAAAGGTGGATTGATGGGTATACAAAGTGTGGTGTTCAGTTAACGTTTCTTATACTTAAAGTGAAATTTTAATAAGCTAACACCAGAGAGAGTGCTTCAACTTAAGTATTTTAATAAAGACACGCTACCTGTTGTGTTTCATTCACATTCAAGCAGTTGGAATACCCATGTGATTTTTCTGAGTGCATGAATGGTTAGCCTTTTGTTGAAAACCTTGACAACAGATGTCTTATGATTGTTGATAATTGTGCTGCTTATCCCCCTGGCATTATCGAATATGTTGGTAACATTTGTGTTGTGTTCTTAAAGCAGAATACAACGTTGTTACAACAACTCTGTGACAAAAGTCTAATAGCCACAATTATGGCTTACTGTACTCAAAATGTGATGCGTTTTATTGTAACTGCCATTGACAGAGAGGGCAAATCTGAAGCGCCTTTGTGAACGATCTGGAAAGACTACAATATAAAATTGGCAACTGCCAACCTTGGAGATGCTCTTGATAGGCTAGCAGTCTCTATGAGAAATGGCATTTGGAATAAACAGTGAATGATTTTAAAGGCTTTAAACCAACAACAATAAATACGTCAATAGTGACTCTGTATATACAAATGATGGCATTGTGTTTCCCCCAGATGGCTGTGATTCCATCCTTCCTAGATCTAGTGTTGGTGTTATGCGCCCACTTGCTAGGCCCTAGGCATATCCCATATTGCCCTTATGATAAAGCAGTTCTAGCCTGGCTTCAATCAACTGTGTATCGTTGTGATTACAGGTATAGTCACGGCTTTCAGTAGAGGCGGCTACGGAGGAGTTAAAGAAGACAGAAGACTCCAATAACTAAAGAAGGTCTGCACCAAAATGCATGCAGTAAAAATCACTGGAGTCCATAGAAATTTGACGGACATACTCATTTAACAGGAATAGGGACATTCTCCTTTTAGTATGCGTTATGGGGGCCAATTGAGTCTTTGTGGCAGAAGAAGCTAACTCACCAGGGTTAGCCCTTCACAATGCGTAGTGAAAATATTTTGTTCAGCTACACTCAGCTTTTTAGGCCCATTTTTCATATTAATTGTTCCTTTATATTTCTGCAAATTCAGTTTTTACCACTACGGGGTAGAGGAACCTGTTTTGGCATTAAACAAATCCAGACTGTTGCATGGTAGTATGTAAGAGGAACCCTATACTACATATTCACATATAAGACCAAGGATTACTGTAACTCCTTTATCTCATGGTCTCTGCTCGCTTTCTAATTTCCAGGATAAAGGAAGACTTTACCATTTACCGGATCAACAGAGCAGCATTAGCAGCTTTTCCATTCTGTAGCACATGTATATTTAATCTGTTAGAAAGCCATCAGCTCTACCATTACAGACACCCTGTGTAGGACACATTACAAAAATACATGCCCAATTCCTTCAGTGTTTAACTCCTTCAGTGCCCGAAGGTTGCCTAGCAAAGTGCTTCACCGACAAACACTCAAATTGGAGATTTACTAAACAGTGAGAACATATTACACAATGTAATATAGCATGTCACAGACAAAAGCTATAAAATCAGAAACAGCTTTTTCAGCTTTCACCCTTTGTGACTTTGAAGGTGTAAGGTTTGTATACATTGTGCAAATCAAGATAAAGGCCAGACATGCCCGGGGAGAAGTCACTGGGTATCAGATTAATACTGTTTATCTATATAGAACCCTATATATATATATATATAAAATAATACTGTTTATCTAATGTAGACTCAACATTCTTTATGGACATGCAGCATTGCAGCATTGAGCAGCCAATGATAGGTATATAAGTTTGGGGTCACTTAGAAATGTCCTTGTTTTTGAAAGAAAAGCAAATTTTGTCTATAAGGATAACATGAAATGGATCAGAAATATATTGTAGACGTTGTTAATGTTGTATATGACTATTGTAACTGGAGATGGCTGATTTTTAATGGATTATCTTCATAGCTGTACAGAGGCCCTTTATCAGCAACCATCACTCCCTGTGATTGTGTTAGCTACTTGAAAGGTAATTGACACAATAATCTTTTGATCAAGGGAATATCAAATTATTTAAATTATTGAAATTTATGCACACATTATATGTATTATATAAAATGCATTGCAAATGTCAACATAGGAACCAAGAAAAAAATAAGCATTTTTTGTACGTCTTATAAATAAAACTGGGAGGCAGCATGGCAACATGTTTTAAAGACAAAATGGTAACTGAACCTGCATGCTAGAAGGAGAGGGGCATTTCACAATATGATGGCAATTATAAAAAAAAAAAAAAAAATTACATGTGAGCTGATATAGTGAGTGAGTATGGCTTGGTAAGGGGGTTACAGAATAATAGAGGGTGAGGGGAAACTTGGCCGATCCTTCAGCCAGAAAGTGGCATAACTTCCCTTGCACAGACCAGTAAAGTGGAGGGAGGCAGATGTTATTAATGATGTCATACAATATACTACACTAACTTCTGAGTCAATGACATAATAGTAAAGGATCAAGTCAAAGACTTCATATTCTGAGGTTGGTGTGACAATTCACTCCAAATCTACATGGCTACCCTTTAAGGAGGATTTTTTGTGTAGTTTCTGTAATGAGGCTCTTTTATTCTTTATCCTGTACACCAGCTTTGTTGTTTGTTCTAAAAATCCAATACTCCATGCATTATATAAAAGTTAGTACTTAGTGTGTATTTTCCAAACATTTATTGTATTTACAGTTAAAGAAAATCACATCTAACGGAAATATGAAAATGTTAATGTTTCATGTTTTTTCCACTAGGAAATTTCTGACCTGTCTAATTGCAATAAAAATGGAAAATATATTTTCATTTGAAGAATGTAACATTTTTGTTCCTTATAGTACAGTGACTTAAAGGGGAATTCCCATGGAAAATATTTTCCTCCTTGAGCATAGGATAAAGCGCTGTATACAGCATTGTATTGACAATGACCTGGTTTCTTTATCTACAGACCTGGAGGCTGCCATAGTTGTCAGTAGTGATATTTCTGATGACCTTCGCTGCTCAATTCCCACACTGACCTGAGTCTTAATGGAAATGCTAACTTAGTCTGTTCCTCCATGTTTTTATTAGTCAGAGTGCCTGGATGGTTAATTAAGACTGAGTCTTTCTATTGTTTACGACAGGCAGTATGATAAGGAGTCAGGGTGTTTGTCTAGTTGATTAAGCTAAGATGACTTAATAAGAGAGCTTGAACACATACAAATGACTGATATGCATATGCCTGAAAAAAATATACAATAAAAAATCTAGAACTCTTTACAAAAAGAAAAAAGCACAATATTTTAGATTTTTTTTTAATTTAATGCTAGCAATAAATACATAACAAGGTTCCTGCTCCTGACTACAGGAAACCAATGATAAGCATGTCACATGTTGATCCACCAATAATGGTGTGATGTCGTGTTTATATGTTGAATGTTTTTTTGTTTGCCTAGGGACTGCTTATACGTGTAAACTGCTAATAGTCATGGCACTGCCATTCATTTATTTTTTACAATAACTGAATAAGCTATGAACACAGTAAGACACACGCAGTAAGACACACACAGACACAGTAAGACACACACAGACACAGTAAGACACACACAGACACAGTGAGACACACACAGACACAGTAAGACACACACAGACACAGTAAGACACACACAGACACAGTAAGACACACACAGACACAGTGAGACACACACAGACACAGTAAGATACACACAGACACAGTGAGACACACACAGACACAGTAAGACACACACAGACACAGTAAGACACACACAGACACAGTGAGACACACACAGACACAGTAAGACACACACAGACACAGTAAGACACACACAGACACAGTGAGACACACACAGACACAGTAAGACACACACAGACACAGTGAGACACACACAGACACAGTAAGACACACACAGACACAGTAAGACACACACAGACACAGTAAGACACACACAGACACAGTGAGACACACACAGACACAGTAAGACACACACAGACACAGTAAGACACACACAGACACAGTGAGACACACACAGACACAGTAAGACACACACAGACACAGTGAGACACACACAGACACAGTAAGACACACACAGACACAGTAAGACACACACAGACACAGTAAGACACACACACACAAACACAGTAAGACACACACACACACAGTAAGACCTCCCTCCCTAACCCCCCTTCTCAGTATCTCCCCTCTAACTCCCTAACCCCCCCTTCTCAGTATCTCCCCTCTAACTCCCTAACCCCCCCTTCTCAGGATCTCCCCCCCCGCCCCGGTCACTTACCTTAAACTCCTGTGTTGGAAGCGTGAGGCGTTTGTCTCGGGTGCCGGCGCTTCACTGCTGATCGCCGGCGTCTGACGTCATATGCCGGCGCCCAGCGTAAAGCGCCGGCACCCGAGACAAACGCTTCCAACACAGGAGTTTAAGGTAAGTGACCGGGGCGGGGGGGGACACCGGACTCATTGGTGAGTCACCAGGACACTCTTTGCGGGCCGGTCCGAGCTATTCAGCGGGCCGGATGTGGCCCGCGGGCCGTGCTTTGCCCAGGTCTGCTCTAGATTGTAAGTTCGTTTGACCAGGGCCCTCCTCACCTTTTGTCCCTGTAAGTCAAATTGTTATGTTGCATACTACTTGTTGTATCCTGTCCACCCATTGTACAGCGCTACTGAATTTGCTATATAAAACAATAAATACTAATACTAATAATAACAACTATGAAATAAAAAAAAATTGTTCTGCTATGTACAGCTTCATCACTGCTAAATATTTTGCTCCCTGCATGTCACTCTGCATTCCTTTCTGGCTCGCACATTCTAAAAACATATTCTAAAACATACGCTGTCTAACAATGTACACTGATGCCCCACACACATTCTTTATAACAATTTACACTGATACCCAGCACAGTCTAACACAGTTCCTTGACACCTCCTACAAGCACACTCATTGTAACACATACACTGGCAAACTACACAGACTAACACTGTGCACTAACACACAATCACTCTAATATTGTACATTGACACACGCTTATTTTAACGTTGTACGCTGATGTCCACACACACCTACTCATTCTAACCCTGTACAGATTTTCCTGTGGTGCTGCCCTAGGCATGATCCAGCGCAGTGACCCCAGCCTGGGGTGATGCCTGTGTTAGTTATGCAAATGGGCCAGTTGGTAAACAGCCCATTGAGCAATAGGACACTGGGGGGGGGCTGATCTCTTGGTGATCAGTATCAATAGCTGGTGCACAGTGCAAGGGAGCTTGTAACTACCTTGAACTCCCTTCATTATGGTCCATTTAGAAGCCTTGCCCTTGTCCAGTTCAGTCTGCCACTGGAGAGCACTGGCAGGGTGATGGAAACCACAAATGGTTGAGACAGACACCGCTGTCCTTGTACAGACACTTTGCTGGCTCATTAGTTGTTTTTAACATAAGGACTGTTATTTTGGTCCTGTTTTGAGAAGCTGTTATTGGCATATCCCCTTACAACAAGGACAATAGTACAATGGCAGTTAAAGTATAAGGAAAAAATAAGGAATAAAATAAAAATAATGGAAAACAGGTAATAATCCCAAAATTTGGGTAAATTAATAAAAATAAGAAGCTAACTTCCAGAAAGCCATTGAAAGGAACACTAATTTTCCAGAAGAAAGGATTTGTGGCTTTTGAAGATTGGAATACCTTTTTGAGTTGGCAAAAGATTTCCTATATAGCAGGCAAAATACTTTCTGCATGGGCTTTACTTTTGTGAGGTGAAGCAATCAATGGCGCTTCTAGTTAGAAAGCAGCTGCAATAGAGCCTCATAGTGCTTACATCAACAAAAAAGATATGCAAACTGCAAATAAAGTATTAAAGGAAAAAATTGCACCATATTGTCACTGATTTTGCACAAGAAGCTCTCTAGCTTGAACAACCAGGGGAGCAACCAAGTAATCCTGACAAAAAGGGTGAAGGAGAACAACAGCAGTATGCAGATGTTTCATTAAATGAGCAGGAACATGGGAAATGGTCTCAGTTTGACCTTGACTACGAGCATACATTTATTCTACATTGTAGATAATGTTTGGATGACAAACCTATTCATGTTATTCAGGCATTATTTATTAAGTTTGAAGTCCTGTGTCATGCAACAGCATTAATTTCAGCCAGTGACCACACAGGTCACAGGTTTCAGGAGCAATTGAGTAGAAATTGCAGAGAGCCTTAATCCGGTTCATCCCTCCCTCTCAGATCAAAAACAGATTATAGAATCCTGAAAAAAATTATCTATGATCCATTAAAAATGTACTAATGTTAAATTTTGATAAACAGCCAAATTATGATGATTGTGTGATTTATGTAACAGCAAATGCTACCCACTGGGCCACACTTAAAGGGCCACGTTTAAAAATGAGAACACTTAATTTAAGCGATTGTTTTACAGCATTCCCAAAAAGAGTTTAATAAACCAAATATTGGTAGCAAGCTGAAATAACTGAACTAGACCAAACCAGGTTAAAGGATATATCCCATATAGCAGGCATTTGTGGCCTAAGAAGTTTGTCATTTTAGACATAATAAATACTGTAAATATACTTGTACAATATACATATGTTATAATTTTAGACATTCATAAATTTTATAATGTCTTACAATTCTTTCTTTATCGTTTCCTTCATTTTCATTTGTATTTTTTCTTTGTCCAATTTACTTAGAATAGATTGTTTCATGAATATTTGAAGACATACTAAATCCATGATAGCTGAAAACATCCCCGACCTTTCACATGTTCTTTTTACTGTTTACTTAATAATTATTGTTTAAATTATTGTTTATTCATTATTTTCATATATTAACATAAACATATTTAAAAGGTAACAAACGGTTACTTGGAAAATAAAACCATTAAATCAAATGAAAATTAGTGTTATTATTGGCTTCCTTTATTGAAGATTTGAGATGTAACTTTAACTCTACCTCTAACGCTAGGTATAATTTGGAATGTGACTGTTCCGCCGCAGCTTTCCTAGACAATGTATACTGTATACTTGTAGCATAATATGGTTACAGAAACTTTTAGATGATAACAGCTATTTAGGCTGTGTCATCTTAACATTAGCTTTGCTAAAATTATTTTGAACAGAGGTTAAAATGTAGTGATCATTGTATAATATTATAATATTTCATTATATATATATATTTATATTCAGCACCAGAAATGCACTTTAACTATAATCCACATATTATGTCTAATGTCTAATTTGGAGCAATACTGAATGCCTTGGCAGTGTAGATATCCATCAAATTTGTGCTAGGTTGGCAACACTGGTATACTGCTTTTGCTAATTAAGTTACACTAACTTTTTGTTTCAGATATATTTTATTAACTTGTAAATCAGTACCTCTCTCCTCACCACAATACATACATCCCACCCCTCAAAAAGCAGGCTTATAAAAATGTAATGATTTTGGAGTACTTTAGGCCAAATAGCCAGTGTCTATTTTTATTAAATAACTGTAACTTGACAAATGGGAGGGGGTATGATGGAAATATTAAAATATATAGGGTTGAGAGGAGTTAAGTGAGGGGAGAATGTACTATGCTATCAGATATGAAACCAAAGTGAAGAAACATTAATTCAAGTACTGCAATATCCGTTGCTCCTTATAATTTGATTTACTATCATGGAGGTAAATGCCCTGTATATTTCTTACAATGATCAAACTCCTCTGATTGATAACTGTCTTCCAAGTGTGTTTAGGCACTACTTTATTTGAGCCAATTGCCATTCCTCCCTGCTAATCGTACAATGGGATTCTATGAGATACTAATGTACTGGGTCATGCGTAACAAGTATGAATAACACTGGGCTAAGTTAATGCCTGTGTTTTATGTGTTCTTGACCTCAATTTCATATTACGCTAATGAAAAATGAATAAATCAGTGAATTTATTCTGCTCTGTTCTAAATCATTTTTACATACCAGGGCCTCTTTCCTTTACTGAGAAGGCGGTGGATAACTGGAACAGCTTCTGAGCAGGAGTTGTAGAGGATAATACAGTAAAGGAATTTATACATGGCATAAGCATATGGCTATTGCAAGGCCCCGCACACTAATACTGAAGAAAACATACGTTACTGCAGGAAGCCTCTTGGATACCGGATACTGAAACCCCAATGACAAAAAGCAAGGTGAAAGAAAAGGTTTCCCCAACAGGATTATGGAGTCCTATGGAGTTTAGAAATAGACAAATATGAAACAGTATGGAATAACAAAACATTCAGCTCCAATAAAGTATTAGATTTTATCCAATATTCTGGCACTTATTTTCATGGTAATGGCCCCTAAATAAATTCCAGGCCACTCTTTTGTTTGTATGTCCCAAGTCAACCAACTCTGTTTTACAATAAAATGCACAGTGCATAGGACAAGTTTAACAACCCCGATTTGGTTTATCTCTCTCTGAAGACTGACTTCAATTTTATATTATTCTAATAAAGAATAAAAAAAACTCAATGACTTCCATTAGTGTCATAGTCATATTACAGATTTAATCTGCAAACTCATTCTACTCTATTTTGGATCCTTTTTACATACCAAGGCCATTTGACTTCTTGCCTTTGCTTTTCTTTGATATCGCATCCAGAGGGCATTGACTGAAAATGACTTTCTCTAGGAATTTCGAGATTATAATAATTATAACTAATTATAAAAATAGATTTAGGAAAATACTTGCTTGGCTAAATTGATGTTATTATAGAATGCTCTTACTCTTAGGATGGCTGTTTTATTTAGGTATTTTCATTTTTTATGAACCCATTTCATTGTTTTTCCATTACAAATTAAAAGCCGCTTTGGTTGAAATACTCCCAAAAGAACACCTCTATACTGCAATCCAGTGTGGACCAGAATGCCGTAACCCTTTGTTCCAACAACCATGCTTTTAATTTATTTGATACATTGGGTTTGTACAGATAACACGTTTAATGTGTGTGTATTACGTGCAAACCAGCATTGTAAATTGTAGGTGTACAATACTCATCCAAATGGGTTTTCTTTCCTTTGCTATAAAGACATACCTTGATTTTCCCACCATCTGCATTTTGCTGTGAGAGTACATGGCTCTACGTTCAAACGGGGTTATTATACCCCATGTATATATCCTGCATAGTCCTCTACTGGGCTTTTGATCCAAATACTTTTGTGTGCCTTCATTCCAAAATGCACACCTTCTGTCGTTTTCAGCTAGTAATGGATGCCTCATTTTACGTATAGTGCGCTTGCAATATAGTAAAATTATGATAGGTACAAGAACAGCTCCTATTGGTGAGCTACATCACAGCTATGTTAAGACATAGAGCACAGTTGACTCAAGTAGCCTGTCTGAGGCTTGTAAACAGCCTCAATTTGTTGTCTGTTGTTACCATGCTCTGTTATAGAAAAAAAATATTTAAAATTTTTAAAACATAAACAGCATAAAACAGTAATGGTATTATTCAAAATAAAGCAATAAAAAAAACACTTATTATATTTAATGAAAGAGAATATACAGTACCCAATCTAGCCAGACATGTGTTGCCCTGAGCCACTTTGGTTTCTGTTAGTAGTACTTCTATTTTTTATTTATTTTTTGTGTTTTCTCAAAACAGTCTTTAATATGTAGAAAGTACAACTGTTTTTTAGTAAACAATCATATGCCAATTTCTAAAAAAAAACCAACCAGATATAAACTACACTAGTATCGTGCATGGATTGATTCTCATCAGAAAAGACATTATTAAATAAAAAAAAAGATTCAACGCTAATTATCCCACAACTGTATCAAACACACATAGCACAAACAAGGTTTGGTCCATTATTACCTTTGAAATATTTGTGTTTACTTTGTAAGATGTTCTGCGGAATTATAAATCATACATTCTGTCAGATAAGGACTTGCTGTTTTTATTTAGCAGTCTGAGATAAAGTGATAATTTGATTCAAAAATGTAAAAATTTCATAAATATACTTGCGCTAAAACATATTTTTACATAATAAGCCAATTATGGTGGCTGACAGATAAGGTGGTCAAACAGCGAGTACTATTCTTTAAAAATTGTGATTACTGAATTAATAGTATGGCATATTATTCTATATATCTGTTTCCTTAAGAATAAACCTGTGGGTTTTTTTCTTAAAAATTAAGTGAGGAGCTTGACTATTTAGCAAAGAGTAAAACCGAATGTGAAACACTTCGTTATTAATATCTAGTCTAAGATGCAAGAGAAATTTATGAGGTCACACTTGCCCAAGGCAGCCACAGAACAAAGATTCTTGAAGCTAACTTGAGGCCCTACTCACTTTGCCCACAATGTGCTCATAGCTCACCCAGTTCCTTATACATCAAGTCTTTGTAAACAAAATTAAAATGCTAGCAATGTGGAATGATTCAATATTAAAGGTTATTTCTTCAAAGTAAAAAAAAAACGAAGGGAATATCACACTCAATAAAAAAAATCAAGTTTTCATCAATTTAACGATTTTAAAGGTTTTAATTATAAATATGTAAATATGTGTGGTAATTCGTAAACCTAACAAGGAAAATGGTTTGAATCAATTTCTTGCCAATGTGCTTGTAAGTGTTTTTGTATGTAACATGGTTTTAAGAGCTATAAAAGGGACATGAGATGACGTGATAAGGCAGTTGAATGCCACAGGCAAGGGATTTGATAGGACTACTATGTACTAGGAAGTTTAGCACGGATGTAAAAAAAAAATGAATGCCATGGATGCCGAATTATTCAATGTTATAGGAAGTATTTCTGGCACCCAAAACAGCTCCCTCCTCTCTGCACAGATTCACAATCAGATTCACAATCAGAAGGCACCATAGGTTAACCCAGATACATACTAAGGCTTTTTGTTGAGCTGTCAATAGTCCCAATTTCCAAGATACCATCCCTAGTTTTGGCTTCCTTTTTACAGTAAATCCATGACAATGTTAAGAGAGATAATCCACAAATTGAATAAATGTGCTCCAGGCTGCTTTTGGTAAAGCACAACAAGTGCGAAGCAAATTAAGTGTTCATCTCTTTTCATTTAGGCACTTTGTGGATTAACTCTCCGAACATTGTCGTGTATTTATTATGAAGGGCTAAGGACCTTAATAAAAGTGATTTTATATTTTTAGAAGTCACACGTGTCCTTCTGTTTTTGGAGGGCTTTCGGACAGGTTATTCAATGCCAGAGCACCCTTTGGAAAGCTTTGGACTATAAATAATATAATAATAATAATAAAAAAATTCACAATATTGTAGACGTTAGCTTTTCACAGTGACTTGCTGTTACCAAATGTATTCCAAACAATGTCAAACCATTATCATGAAAGTAGTTGGTAATGGCACACTTTATTGTCTATTGTGAAATATTCTGTCAGCTAAGTGCTAAAGTGCACCCACCAAATTAAGCCACTGAGGCAAACGTTAATGAGAAAGATTTGACTGACAGTGCCCTGTGATGTGGGTTCTGTACAGTAGATATACGAGGGATTATGTATAAAAAGTGATTCTGATACAAAGTCTCAAAAGCAGTCCTATTGGTATATGAACCAACAGAACATTCTATGTGTCAACCTTCGTATCAGGATCACTTTTATATATAACACTCACTATGATGTCACTCTGTTTTCTGTATTTATATGCCTCTAATTACTTCCAATGAGGCCCAGGTAATGTAAATGACAGTCAAAGGGTAAATTAGCTATTGCCAGATACTAAACCTTGTCTAGTAATTCCACAAAGCTTCTATACTACTGCTAACCACTGAACAGCCAGTTCTGGGAAAAGGCCAAACAGATTCTAATTTGATTCTAATTAGTCCTAATTAGGTTCTTCTAGCCTATGAGGATGATTTTGGCACTCCACTTTCAACTTTTTGGTGCTCTGGTATCCTTCCTGCTTACGTATCCCCCATCTTGCCAACGAAACTCAAGTACCATCCAACAGTCCTGCAATATGTTTGATAATATCTGACTACCTACAAATACTTGATGTTCAAGAACCTCCTCCCTCATAGGTACCCTGTTTGTGGTATGAATCGAAGGGCAACCAAGAGGCCCAACCAAAGAGATGAAACCAAAACAAAAAGAAGAAAAAAGCTGTGCTCCATACTCCTCAACATTTTTTTTCTTGCTTTCTCACAAAATATGTTAAGAAGTCATTTGTACTAGCTTTCACATGACATATTAAATGGGTAGTAACACTTGGTACAAGTCTGCCAATCAAATTAGACCTGAGAATTATACGATGGTGTTGTAGTTCAGCAACAACCATGGTTGACTTCACCTTTCACTAGTGTAAGTGTAGTTACCCCTGTGTTATTGAAGACCTTTAATACATTGTGGTTCATTCACTAAGCACTTAGCTGTGGATGACTGGCTGTAAGGTAATAAAAACTCTTACTTATTTGTAACAATGAATTATGAAATTGGTGGTATTGTGCCTTCATAATATTTTTTTTCTCGTCAAAATTTGTATTAAATACACTGCTTAGTGAATACATCCCAGGACTGAATGTACACTTGGATGGAATATTACAACTTGGACATACATTACTGGTTTGATGATTTAGATTTCACACAATCGCAATTAGCACTATTTTATAAATGTTTTATGAAATGTTAGCAAATTATAGTCACCAATCAATGTACATCTGTATTTATGGAGGTACAGCAATAGTGCCATAAAGAGACTGCTACACTCTGTTTCTCATGCTTTGACATCAAATTTAAAGAAAAAAAATGTAAAAACACGTGAATTCATATTAAAAGGCACAAATGATTGTTTTACAATGTTAATACACATGTACATTAAATCTTTTTGACAGTGGTGATAAAAAATTTCATTCTCCACTGTTGAAATGGTGTACATTAATATTTCTTTAAGTGTGTCTCCAACACTGCTTAATGTATATTTAATGTGCTGAGATAGATTTTTTTCACCTTACTACTATTCACTGATTAGTTAAATATAACCCAATCTATACCCCTTCTTTCTTGACACACAGAGGTTATTGTTTTTGAGTAGTTTTTTTAACATTTTTTAAAGCACCAAAATATAGAGCCCCATTATGCTTAAACAATCTCAGCATCAGATGGGTCGATAAAATATCAAAAGTTTATCTTTATATTTAAAACATCACACTAGTTATTTTCTGCAATCGAAATATATTTCTTACACAATTCAAATCGTGAATTATTAGAAGATTAGGTGACATCAGAAGCCTATATGTCAGTAGCTACGAAGTCTTTTAAAACCCAGTCATTACGAGACTGCTAACAATGTATTCACATTAAATGCATCAAACAAAACAACTCAAAATTGAAAAGACTATTGTTAAAATAGGGTCACTTCTAGAAATAAACTGCAAAAAATAATAGAACAGGGCACGGGGGGAAAAAGGCTTGCAAGGATGAATTAAATTAAAAGTCTTTATCATTCATCTGTCTCCAGTTAAACGCATCCACTACTTGTACTGATCAATATTATACCGGATCTATACTAATACCGCATTAACATGTACTTTTTCCAGGAGGATTATATTGAAAATCAAGTGCATGCTGCAAACTACCTTTAATTCCATCCTTTTAAAAAATTTGCACAATTACAGCAATTATCACAAATGAAAAAAACATTACCTTTTTGGCAAGCTGTAGATGATCCCACAGGACCATCCAAACCATGCTCCACCTGGGCTACCAATTCTGTCCTACTGAAAGCTGCTGTTTGCCATCGTGGTGTCTTCTCCACCAGCAGCAGGTTGGGAAGGAAGGTGATCAGACAATAGATTATGGGAGCAATCGCAGGTCCCCAGTGCACGTCTTAGCTGCGCTGATCCCTTGCTGATCCCTTGCCTGGGAGGAGGCGTCAGGTTGAGCTCTTAGAGATGTTGCAGCGATGAAAGCTACACAGAGTAAGGAGAGAATGTTCATCCACAGCTCACAGGGTTGGTATAAAACGAGATGCTGAAGACTATCCCTTTAACTCCACCCATGAAGCCTTATATCCCTCTGAGCATGTCGTGTCTGCAAATGTGTCTGTGTGAGAAGAGGCAAAGAAGAACCTTCTAAAATACATGGGGCTTCTGTAGGTTCAGAATTCAGCATTAAGAGAAGAGTGGGTTTAAGACAAAATGAGTGTTGTTTCATTGTTGGCTACATTTGAAAGGATCCGATTTCACAACTGGATAAGGAGAAAAAGAGAAAAAGCACTGTGAATGTGCACTGTTCATTTCATGCATTAAAATGTAGAGAGAATTAAAAGAATTACAGAGATTTGTGACTTGCATGCATGCAATGAGCTTTTAATGTTGTCATAGTAGTGCAGTGTTGTATTCTGTTTCATGTTGATGTATTGCAAATTGTTCATTATGTAATAAGCACAGATATGCTGTGTGCTAGAATTAATTGACTTTTGGAACAATTGTCCAAAAAAGATTAAGAAAAGTAGTGTTATTAGACATTTGTACACCTTGAATCGACAGACCACAGAATAAATGCTCTTCTGCGGCTCTGGAGCTGCAGCTTCCTCTTAAGGTATTAAAAAAAACTATTTACTTTTTTATTTATAAGTTAAATAGTTTAATTAGTTACATACATCTATCAATAGGTCACAAAATCAGATAAAAAGTATTTGTGAAGCCTTGCCTATTTCTGTACCTCTAACCATAGCCCAAGCCCAGAAAAACATAAGTGTCCTTCTGTTTGTTTTAAGTGCTGGGGGGGGGGGTGCATTTTAGTGGTCCTACTCCTTAACAAAAGGGTGTCATGACACTTCAGTCATAACTGTTATCAAGTATTGCTTGTTATGTTATGCAATAATATATGCCTGACATCTAATGCACATAGCAGTCAGACACAGAGTTCATGGAAATAACTCCCTAAGTGCCAGAGCATGTCAAAGACATTCCTCTACAATACATTAAACTGCATAATACATCTATCTAGGTACGGATGCTTTTCTAGCCCTTAAGGACCAATGACGCACATAGTCCATTACCAAAAAGGGTCCCACAGGACCATTTTCTACTGGCAGAGCTAAATCCTTCCGGTGCACAGCCAAAATGTATGCCCCTGAGCTGTGAAACTGAATGTAACACTGCAGTAACTGAGAATTGTTACATTCAAATGGATTTAAGTCATTGCTGACGTTACCGGGCAATCCGATTCATATGGGACTGGCAGGGTCTGTAGAGACTTGACCTTGTCTCCTGCCACAATAAATTGCTCATGTGTGTGTGTATATGTTGCACTACACGTATTTACTACAGAGGGAAGTTAGGTTTCCTAATTTCAGTATGAATTGAATTGAAATCGAATTGGCTGGCTTCAAATATAGATGTAGCGGAACACACATCGGGGTGTTGTTTGACAGTGACGTATACCAGCTATAAATTCATACCTGAAGTACAATATGTATGATAAAAAAACACAAAATAAATTACTACCACAAAGTCTGCGTAGAATTAAAATACTTACATTTGAAATACCCTGGGGTGTTTTTTTTTTTAAACTGGTGGTAAGTTGAACTGACCAACTTCAAAGATGTTCCAAATAGGACATGCAGGCAGAATGACCAGTTTTGAAAAAAATAAAATAAAAAAAAAACACTGTACATTTCTAATCTCAGGACAAATAATAGATTAGAAATACAAGTAAGTAAAAGTACTATTTTTTTATGATGATGTGATCAAAAGAAAGCCCTTCTTGTCCTGAAAACAACACAATATATAACTTGTGTGGGTACAGTAAATGAGAAAATTACAGCAAAGCACCGCAGAAATGTTAAAACAGCCATTGTCACAAAGGGTACAAAAGAATAAAAAACAGCTCTGTGCTGAAGGGTTCATAATATCTTTAAAAAATATATTTAAAAAATCTCTCGGGCTCTGTGGACGTCAATCTACTAGAATGAAATATAAGTTTGCATTACTGCTGTGGGACAGCACAAGATTCCCCTAAAATTAACAAACAGCAGCTTGAAAAGGAAACTATTATTCAGCTCCCTTAAAATATAATATACCGTATTTGCTCGATTATAAGACGAGGTTTTTTTCAGAGCAAATGCTCTGAAAAATACCCCTCGTCTTCTAATCGGGGTCGTCTTCTAATCAGACCTCAAATAGAGTCTGATTAGGAGACTAAGATCCAGATCCCCCGCACCGCTGCAGGGGACCTGGATCCTCCTGTCTCACCCCCCCCCCCATCATACACACTTACCGGTGCTTCCTGCTGTATTGCCGGGGCAGCGGGTTGACGTCTACGCGATCCGCGTAGACAACGTCCGCTGCAGCCGGAAGGAGGTGTGGCTAGCAGCGGGGGTTGTCTGCGTCCGTCGCGTAGACCTTCCCCGACTGTCAGAGATCTCTGATCTCTGACAGCCGGGGAAAGTATACGCGACGGACGCATACAAACCCCCGCTGCCAACTCCACCTCCTTCCGGCTGCAGCAGAAGGCGACGTCAACCCGCTGCCCCGGCTGGAAGCACCGGTAAGAGAGGGCTGAGAGGGGAGAGAGGAGAGAGGAGAGAGGAGAGAGGAGAGGGGAGGGGAGGGGGGGGAGAGAGTGTGTGTGTGTTAGTTAAATGGGGGCATAGGGCATTTCTGGAGTGGCGTTAAGGGGGCATTTAATAGAGCACTCTGCCTCCTGAAATGCCTTATACCTCCCTATATGCCACTCTGCCCCATAATATGCCTTTTAACCCCCTAAATGCCAGAGTGGCATATAGGGGTATAAGGCATTTCTGGAGGCAGAGTGCTCTATACAATGCCTTTTAACTCCCTTAATGCCACTCTGCCTCCTGAAATGCCTTATACCTCCCTATATGCCACTCTGCCCCATAATATGCATTTTAACCCCCTAAATGCCAGAATGGGATATAGGGGTATAAGGCATTTCTGGAGGCAGAGTGGCATATAGGGGGTCAAAAGGCATACCATGGGGCACAGTGGCATATAGAGGGTTAAAAGGCATATCATGGGCCACAGTGCCATATTGGTGTGGCAAGCCTGGGGGCAGATGTGCGTAACTGGGGGACAGGCTGGAAAATACAAGAAATAAAAACAAAAAAAATATTTTTCTCAATCATAGCTTTTATTAAAAAAAATAGTTTACATGAATTAACATTTACTGGTAAAACTTTTTTCCTTTAGGGTCGTCTTATATTCAGGCTTTTTCTTTTTTCCTAAGTTAATATTCAGATTTTGGGGGGTCGTCTTATAATCAGGGTCGTCTTATAATCGAGCAAATACGGTAATCGTAACTTAACCATGGAAGTTAAACAACTAACAGGAAGTAACATGTAATGTGTATGAAGTATAATTCATTATGCCTGATGCATTTCCCCATGACCATCATTGCGGCTTTGTCTCGTCCTTTAACCTCTGTGATCAAGTTAGGATTCGATTATATTTTAGAGCAGCTGATTGAGGCAGCATTTGTTTTCTATAAATCAGTAAAATAATCTTCCTGACATTAAGTAAAGCTTACTTGAGTTAAATAAAAGTAAAAAAATATCAGATAATCCGTGGACATCAACCTACTAAAATGAAATTTTAGTCTGCACCCACAGCAGTAGCACAGACTAGAATTTCATTTTAGTAGGTTGATGTCCACGGATTATCTGATATTTTTTTTACTTTTATTTAACTCAAGTAAGCGTTACTTAATGTCAGGAAGATTATTTTACTGAGAGGGTGGTGGATAAGTGGAGCAGCCTCCCAGCATATGTGGTAGAAGCAGAGAATTGATATACAAATGACAATTAACCATTTCAGCGCCTGTAAGGAGTGCTGTGCGTTAATTTACCTCTACAGAAACCAAGGATGGAGTGTCCCTTTCAGGAGCATGCATTCTTCGGAGCTCACTGTGATCTTCATTCAGTTAACCCAGAAGTACAGTTAAGATTTATGCTTCAATATTTTAGCACATTAAAATCCTCTCTAGGTATGATGATATAAATTAAAATACCACCTACCATGTCTCATAATGTTTCATGTATCTCTCCCTTTAACTTCCCACTAATACAGCTCTTGCAAAGAACGGATTTCACAGTGTCAGGATGAAATAGACCTCTCAAAAGACATAAATCAGCACTGTGGGTTTCATCAAAATTTAATTAGCACTGTATTTCAATACACATACATTTACTTGCTACAAATAGATATTCAAGCCCGTTGGATAACATCCACATGTTCATATATAAATTTTGCAGTGGTGTCCCCCTTGTAAAATGCATGGGGGATTTTGCAGACTGCAACGTCGGTTATGCAGGTATTTATACCGCATTTATCTACAAAACCATAGACCACTTTCAGTAAGGCATTTAGCCAAAATGTTTGTACAGTCTGACAATTGTCTTTCTTTTCCTATGGGGGTTGGTGAATAGGTAGTAGGTGGAGTTAGCCTTGGGTGGGCAGTGCATGGGTGGAGCTATATGCTAATCTCCCCTACCCGGAGATTTAAAGTTTGCCCAAGAGGTCCAAGAGGTGCTATCTGAGTAGCACTAGTTGTTTTGTAAGCATGGAAATCCTAAAAATGTTGCGATTGTAGCCGTCAAGAACAGCATTAGACATGAACTGGTCTAAGAGCCTTCTATAAATAGATCGGTGTACGACTGCCATGTTAACATGCCAGTGCACCATTTCTAAAAAAAGTGTCTGCTTCATAAACAAGCCTATGTTTTATAGAAAATGAATGCACTGAAGATATAATAGGACAGGCTTTTAAAAATAAAAGGCAAAACTTATTCCATTATAGTAGGAAAATCAAAGACAAACTTTAACTTAACACAGGTAGGATTCAGAGGACAAACTTATAAAACTAAATCATATTCTTTAAGCTATATAAAACAATAAATAATAATAATAAAAATAAACCACATGAAAACTAGTAGCGTTGTTACATCAGTCAGAATACAAACCAGTAAGGACCTTTTAACCCACTGAACAAATAATAATTCTTGAGGCAAAACTCCAATCTACTAAAACTACCCCATAGGCGACTGTCAAGCTGACGAACCTTAATAGGAATCGTGACTGACAAGTAGACAATGTACTAATATAGCACTGTCAACAAAGAACTCTGTGTCCTAATCAAATCAGACATTTGCCCCGAGACCTGGCATGTCATTAAAACATGATATCATCTTGTTCATTTATAAACATACACATAAGAAATGTGGAATACAGTACTTATATATATATATATATATATTGCATATTATATGTCTTTGTTATAATCTTGCAAATTCTATGATTTGATCCACTTATCATGCTTGAGAAATGTATCTGTAGTTTTTCTTATCTGTTAACAGATGCTTTGGCATAATCTGACAAGAATTAATCAATAACGAGCCAGTAGGGGTGGTAAGTCATAGCCATCAGATTGGGACACATATTTTGGTGGTGTGGCTAGAGGTGGGTGGCCATGTCTGGGAGGATGCATCATCAGCTTCGTAGCATCATGAGGTGGTCACATGGAAGTCTGTGCTGATTTACAGGTCGCTGGGAT
Source organism: Spea hammondii (assembly GCA_029215755.1). Classification (NCBI taxonomy): domain Eukaryota; kingdom Metazoa; phylum Chordata; class Amphibia; order Anura; family Pelobatidae; genus Spea; species Spea hammondii. The sequence continues at coordinate 94,147,178 of JARDYJ010000001.1, read as the reverse complement.
ATACTCAACTGGTCCAATACCCCACAAAGCGGGACAGTGGGGCAGTTATGTGGGATAGCAGGGTGGTACCTGAAAAACAGGAATGACCTGAGAAAACCAGGACCCTTGAGGCGTTTGATAGTGTAAACGATCCTCCAGTAAATAATTTATATACAACCATGCTATGTATGAAGTCAAGCTAGGGAAATTTAAAATGATTTCATACTTTTTAACCAAGAGTTTTCTTTTATAATGTATGTTTGGAGTCCATTTGCATGAACCTGAATGCATTTTACTGCATTTTACTGTACTAGGAATTATAGGGGCTTCTGTCTATTACGCTGCCCTCTAATGAAACCGAGAAGCATTAGTATGTATTATTATTGCGTTATTGAATACAGAGGGCCCCACTCGTAAGCTTACAATCTAAGGTGGTATTTCCTAAACATGCACTATATTACATTAAACATATACTTTGACCCATTTTCCTCTGTGTTGCATTGGAGCTCCGAGCATCTTGGTGCAGATGTCCAGCTTGCGGCAGGGGCAGAGTCCGGGTAAATTGGGAAATACTTACTGGGTTCTAGCAATATCAATTAGTATAAATAAATGTTTGTTATGGCTGCACTTAGTACATAACAGATGAAAAGATATATTGTGAAATGCTTTTATCAATGCAATCACAAGATTCAAAAATATTTATACAGAAATATTTTGTAAATTGCTTATTTTAAGAAGAAAATGGTACAGAGATTTCCATGTGACTGTAGTCAGCAGTTAAGAAACACATGTCTTTGTGAGGATTCACTTTTAGTATTTATTGGACCTGAACAGGATGCTGACCATCCACATACTGTGCTCCCAACAGTCTCGGGTTTTGTGGGGCAATTCCCATCTTCAGGCACTGTCCCGGGTAGTTGCCTTTACAGGAAGTGGGCAGCATGGGCCACTTGGGGAGAACTCTGATCATCTCTGCCTGTTCCAGGGAGGTGAGAAATGAATGGAGGTCCATTGTGGCTCTGATATGGCTAGCTTAGCAAGGTGGCTAGTCAGGTAAGGCAGGTGTCCATGTCTCCCCCCTTGCTGATATTTGGGGCTGGCCCCTCCCATTTTCACCACCCAACACAGGTGTCCTGTGTTGAACACCTGAAATGTTGGGGAGTATTATACCTTGGATTCAGGTGACTGTGATATACAATTTTATTATAATGTTTTTAAACATAATCAAAAGCACTCATTTTGGAGGGTGCCTCACCCTTTGGTAGATATTTTTGGTAAATGTTCAGGCAGTCAGTGAAATGTTGCGTACATAAAATATAACTAATTGATATAATAATATAAATATTTTAACTAATAGGAAATAAATAGTAGACTCGCCTATTCAGATTTAATGTTTAATTAATTTTGCCAAATTCATGAATTTGTACGAACCTCCAAAAAAGGGGAGGGAACCCAAACAAAACATACAAAAAGTGATGACACTACAAATTTTCATTTTATTTTGTTTGCCTAGTTTGTCTGCTGTAGCCAGTACTCATTCTCACTCTCTCTCACATTTTCTGGGGGTATTGCCAGCTCTTAATTAACAGTAGTTACATTTCAAATCTTAAAAAAATGTAGATGTTTTTTTGGCAAAGTTCCCAGAAAATCTGGGCAAGGTTTTAAATGGTTTTGCCAATTAAGTTTTTATTACCCAACAAAATTAACAGTTGCTAATTAACTGTTGGCAACCGTCCCAGAAAATAATCAGGTTAAAAAAATCCCAGAGGTTTGCCACCAAGTCGTGGTATCTTTCCATTATATATGGTACTGGAGCTAAACACACATTTTATGGGCAGTGGAACAAATGTTATCAAACTAGTACATCTTAAAAAAACTACCTACCATAGCAGAATTTATATGCAAATTGCAATTAACAGTGCCTGGAAGAAAAGCTGTGCATTACTTTTCCACAGACCAGCAATTATTATATTATACTTTAGGCCAGCTTCTATTGAAGACACTGTGTAAACACTCCCTCCCCTCTCTTGCGCCCCCTCCCTCCTGTCAGTTTTTTCTCTGTAGTTGCACAGAGAGATCAGAGGAGACCAGACAGCAGCTGGAGAAGGTGAGTGAGTGGGGGGAGGGCAGATACAGGGCTGAGGGAAACGGCAAAGGGAACATACAGGACAAGGAAGACAACGAAAGCACTAGGAAATTAGTACAGAGAGGAGAATAGGAATAAGGGCAGAGGGCACAGAGAAAGCTGGGGGAGAGCAGGGGGCACACACAGGACTGGGGGAATGGATCTATATTGCCAGGCCCAGGATATCCTTCCACTGCACTCTTGTAATATAAAACATACTCCCACATCTCCAACAGCTGCTGGTGATAAGGCTCTGGCGCCTTGCATCCTGGTATCTCAGATTGCCTCTATGGATGTTCGGCATCCCAGCACTCTGACTTCCTACTGCTTTAATCTTTGGCATTTCTCAATTACTATGTCCACAATCTTGAGGGCTCTGACCCCTCTGGTATTACTGTCTAGTTGGCTCATGCGTTGCAAGATTCCTTTGTCTGTTTTGTAGTACTAATGGAGATTCTGGGCATCCATCCTGACTTTGTTGGTGTCCCAGGCGTTGGTTTGGACCACAACAAGATGTATCAGATGCCAACCAGTAAAATAGGAACAAGGACTACAGGGATGCCCCTGGCCATTGTTGCCGCCTTTCTCATAGTGAAAGCGTTATACAAGATGGGTGGTCACTCTGATTCTACAAGTAAAAGTGCTTCTCTGTGGAAAAAGGTCTCTTAAAGAGCCATACCACCAATCATGACACGGCACAAGATGTAAGAACAGACTTTATTGGTCCTGGGCATGGATTATGTAACCAATTTACAATGGAAGGAAATATTGGCTTACACAGGAAACATGAACACTTAACATAATGGCAAGGAGTTAGAGACAACAATGGCACCAGACTAGTCTCGTCACTCCTACAATGGCGAATATACACAACAGAGTGAAAGGGATTTGGAAAGTAACAAGTAAAACAGAAAAAAGAGGATGAACGCACAACACAGTACAATTTAACCCCTGCAAGTCAAAATAAAATTGTAGATCCAAAATTCTTCCTAAAATGGAGGTCAGCATCTGTTACAAACACGCTATTTCATTTTGTAGATCGCAGAATAGAGTAGCATCAATACTTGCATCAATGGCATTCATGTTGAAGGATAAAGACTCATTGTAATTTACATGATCTGGTGATTAAAATCAAGTTGTTCTTTGCAAAAAGACTTATGCTTAAATGTTTTACAAAAGTGAGGCATCAGCACACAACATAATGGATTTTCCAGTATGCTGATGTGTGTAGTTATCCTCTGCATTTAAAAAGATGCATTATATTCTAAGTATCGAACAATGATTAAAGATCATCAAGAACGCTAAAAGGAAATGCATTGCTAAAACAGTAATATTTGTATTTATATAAATGTGAGAGAGGTAATGTCTAATTATGAGGATATTTATCACCATAACCAAATCCTCTAAGAATCAGTATTCTAAAAAAATATTTTTTTCAGCAAACTATCATTCTTCCAATAATGAAAACAATTATACCAATGTTAACTCAAAGATATGTATTCATTGTATAGCTTATTGATTTTTTAATTATTTTGTTTTATTTTTTAATTCTTGTTATTTTTAGCGTAACAAAAAGCATTTTGATGTGTTGTGGAAATAAAAGTGATAAGATGAGGGGTAAAATGGTCAGCGTCGCAGATGAGGGCATCTTGTAGGTATTTTGGGGTCATATGCAGTAAGTATACATTTCCAAGACATCTACTGTGCAACATCACGGATAAGGCCAGGTTCTAAGATGGGGCCAGTTTCACAGATAAGGTCAGCGTTGCAGATTTTGGTGTAAATGAAATCACCATCTGGTAAATCCACTACATGCAGAGCTGCGCGTGAATTGGTTTACACATGTAATTCATGATGAGGCAAAGGAAAAAAAAAACCTGAAAAATAATTTATGTTTGTAGATTAATGAATGATAAAAGTGTTCTGGATACCACTACTGTGAGCCTTAAAGCCAAGCAGATCTACACAAATGTCACAAAGGACCAAAAAAAACCCAAGGCCTTCTCATCTATTACGGGCTGGCTTGCTCACTTCAAGAACCAACATAACATGAAAAACACAATCGAGTTACAAGGCTACCTGCTTGAATAAGTGTTTAATGCTGATGAAAAAGGGTTGTTCTACAAGCAAACGAGAAAGCGTATCTACACATCACAACGTTGCCAAGGCACCTAGCTTTAAGGCATTGAAGGATCTTTCCACTTTGCTTTTCTGCGTGACTGCTAGAGGTGACTTCAAATGCAAGTTTTTGATGATGTACAGGGCCCAAAATCCTTGTGTACTGAAAAGCAGAAATTTGAACGACAGACATGCCAGTGCATTAGAGATGGAACTGAAAATATTCTGGATTCTGGATTTGGTTCAACAACTGCTTCATCCCAGAAGTGGTAAATACTAGACTTGTGCATTTGTCTTCGAGGGAACATGAAAACGAACACGAAGAGTGCGTTTTCGTGTTCGTTCCGAAGACACGCCGAAGAGAAGACAGCGGCGGTAAAACGTAGGCGAAGACGAAGACACACACCACGAAGATCTTCGTGATCGTCTTCGTCTACCACTCTTCCCCCCTTCTAATTTACCTTGTCTTCGCGGCAGTTCACGGAAGTGGAAATTTGCAGGTTCGCCATCACGGGTTACAGGGCAGTGCGAATGAGCCTATTGGTCGCCTACAGCGACCTCCTCTGGCATCAACCCCTTCGATGCTGCGTTAGATAACGGGAGCAGAAATCCATAGGTTAACGGGCCGTGCAAGCGACCAATAGGCTCACTCGCATGGCCCTTTTACCCCTTAAGGTGCAACAAGTGCACCAGGAGCCTAAAAGTCTGTACAAGCGACCAACAGAGTCGCTCGTACAGACTTTTAAAACCCCAATGCTGCAACTTACCCTGCAGATCCCACTGGTCTCCCTATTCTATCAATTAAATGTCCGTACAAGCGACTTTATTGGTCGTTCGTACGGACATTTAACTGATAGAACAGGGAGACCAGTGGGATCTGCTGGGTAAGTTGCAGCATTGGGGTTTTAAAAGTCTGTACGAGCAACCAACAGAGTCGCTCGTACAGACTTTTAAAACCCCAATGCTGCAACTTACCCGGCAGATCCCACTGGTCTCCCTGTTCTATCAGTTAAATGTCCGTACGAGCGACTTTATTGGTCGTTCGTACGGACATTTAACTGATAGAACAGGGAGACCAATGGCATCTGCCAGACAAGTTACGGCACCAGGAGTTTAACAGTCTGTACGAGCGACCCTATTGGTCGCCAGCAGGGGGCTCGTCTGCCCCCTGCTCACGACCAATAGAGTTGCCCATACGGATATTTAAACTCCTGGCGCCAGGGCTGCTGCGGTACGCGTTTACCCTGTATTAAACCCTTAACGGGAAAAAACTAAGAAAAAACGAACACGAAGAATGTCCACAAATATTCGCCCGAAGAGAAGACAGGACCAGGCGAATATTCGCGGAATACGAAGATTTTTTTTTCCCGAAGACGAGCACGAAGATGAACACAAAGAGCCCCCTGGTGCCCAAATCTAGTAAATACCCTTACAGCAAGAACTCTGCATTCAAGGTGCTTTTTGGTTTTGCACAATGCACCCATTCAAGTTTGTGAGGAGCTTGAAAATGGCCAATGTTGAAGTTGTTTTCATGCTTCCAAACATCGTGTCTTATCCAGCAATTAGATCAGTGGATCATAAAGTCTTTAAAAGCCATTTTACACTGGAGCTCTACCACAATACACGCATTGCTTTGGATGCAAACCCAGAAACAATAGACTTTTGGAAATGTGTAACAATTTGTCACATTATTGACTATGTCAACGTTGCGTGAGAAAGTGTATCTCAAGCTTTGGCCTGACTGTGTTACAAACTTTGAAGGCTTTTCTTGTGTCCTAATAACATGTGAAAAAAATTTGCAAGCAATCATGGGTTTGAGGCATAAGATTGGTAGAGAAGGTTTTGAAGATAAGCAAGAGGAGGATGTTACAGACATTTTAAAGAAGAGTGGGGTAGAGCTCACATTGCATATTATGGCTCAGCGGGGCATTAAGGACAGTAATGGCGATGATGATGGCCATAAGCTAGTGATTCCAAAGATCATGCCTCTCACTATAGCTAAAATTCATAGATGGACATCAGTGGTAAAACATCTGTCCAAAGAGACAGAGGAATCTGATCTTATGATGGAACGCAGCTGCAACAGTTCTTCCCTACGCCAAGACTCTTGAGGCAGAGATTGAAACAAACCGTGCTGACACTTCTAGCCAGAAAACAGCCCATATTGTCAACAAGTTCTGAGGGGCAGAGCACAGAGGAGACAGCTGATGTTCCAGATGTTGTGCTGCTGTTCATCTTGACATCTTCATAACCAACTGCAGAGGGCCAGCAAGCAACCTCCTGCTTTAGTTTTTGTGACAGCTGCAACTGTTGAGTGGTACAATATAATACAGTGACTAATAAGGCCATCACTCACAGTCAAAGGTAAAATTCAGATACATTAAATTTAATTTTTTATTTTTATTTTAATGTTTTCAAAAGATTGTACATACAGTGCTATTACAAATGAAACAGTTTATAAAATATATTTTTTAAATGCCCAGTATTATAAATAAGAAGAGTGCACAAAATGAGTTTACAGTGATCAGTAGTAAGAGTGTATGGTGAACAGGGTCCCACAGTTCACTCTTTTCTGATAAGGGCAAGGGTTCACATATTTTTGTATTTACAGTGTTTTCAAGGAACCTTCAAGTAATGAGGACTGAGTGTATCTGTTTGTTTAACTGAAATATATTAAATTACCTCTTCTGGGTGCTTCCACACCTTTACAGTGTTCAGGCCCCAGCAGGGTTTAATCCCAAACCATGTCATAGGATAAAATGTTTATTTAGTAATCCATTTTACATACACAGCATCAGTCATCTAGAAATATGCCATCTAGTGGCAAACAACCCCTAATACAATATTGTGAAATTTTTTTTTTTGGCTGAAGTCAATATTATATATATATATATATATATAATTTCACCATTATATAGAACCATCGTACTCTGCAATGCTCACTCAGCTGTCCTAAAATATGGTATAGTCCTTACTTAACCACATAGGTTAAACAACTAGCAACGTGTAACGTGTATGAAGTATAAACCATTAAGCCTGAAACATTTCCCCATGACCATCATCATGGGTTCGTCTTGTCTTTTAATCTATGTGGTCAAGGGAAGATTCTATATATTTTGTTTCAACAGCAGTAGCGCAGACTAAAATTTCAAAACTAGTAGCATGACATCCACAGAACCCCCGATATTTTAAATTTTATTTAATGTAAGGAAGTTTTACTCAATGTCAGGAATATTTACTTTACTGAGAGGGTGGAGGATAAGTGAAACCTTTACAGCAGATAATCTACCAAGATTGTAGAGGGTTTTAAGGAGAAGAGCGTGGACCACCGTGTACAAAGCAGCAGAAAGGTCCAGAAGGATTAGCAGATGCTGGGGAACCTTGATCCTAACCCTGTTGCTTGCCCGCAGCAGGGGTAAATGAACAAACAAAAAAAGCACGCCCGGAACTGCATGTCCTGGGAGTCAGGCAATACGAATTGCGCAACCCAGATTATAGGCTGCACCCCCATTTAAAGTCTTTCAAAAAAGTGTGGCCTATAATCTATATATTAAACAATCTACTAGGAATGGCTTTATTTTTGGAGGAGAATGTGGACAGATTCTACCACAAACAGCACTAGAGATTTTACTGATAAATTACAATATCTAATGAGAGATGTATAATGTTTGTATAATGGGAAATTTGCAATAAAAATGTATATGAATATGTTTAATTACGTAGGGTTTTTTACTTACACATCGGACAAATTCATCAAAACTGTTACCATTAAATACAATCTGGAGAAAAAGAGAGCTAAGAGAAATGTCAATTAAGATACCTACAAGATCTTCAATATGCTATTGTTATTTTAACTGGATTATTATAGAAAATGTATAGAGGAACTAAGCAGCTGGAGATTCTCGAAAGGAAATGCATTCATGCATAGTACATAAAAGTCAAATTGCTCTAACCATCAGTAATTATCGATTAAAGTGTCTGTATGAAAGTGAATGCCTTATGAGTGGAAGAGGATGCTTGCACATCAAAGAGTAAATATACATCCAGTACACAGAAAATTAGTTTTGTACACTAAATGGCAAGTCACATTATCGGTTAGTAATTGTCAATATCAATATCAATAAGGTGGTAGAACCAAAAGTATTGAGTCCAACAGTTCCAGTAAGTGGTACCAAATGTTAGGGCAGGCACCAGGCCCGGACTGGCCATCGGGCACACCGGGCATTTTCCTGGTGGGCCGGGGGGCCCAGGGCCGGATTGACGTAGGGGCTGATGGAGCTGCAGCTCCAGGCACCTACCTTAAAATAGGCTCAGTCAGGACCGGACTGACTGGGCCTATGCGGCCGAATTAACGCAGGGCTTAAGGGGCACCTGCCCCTTAAGCCCGCAGCAACTGCGACCGTGTCTGCCTCTCTAGGAGGCCGGGCAGCCCCAACCAGGGCCGACGTTAGGGGTGCGCGGCTGCACAGGGCTTAAATTAAAACATCGGGTTTTTTTTTTTTGTTTACTTTATTTAACATCCTTCATGTTAAATAAAGTTTGTTTAACTTTATTTAACATGGAGGATGTTAAATAAAGTTAAACCCCCCCGATGTTTTAATTCATGCCCTGTCTAGGAGGCCGCGCACCCCTAAGGCCGGCCCTAGTGGGGGCTGCCCGGCCTCCTAGAGTGGCGGACCCGGTCGCAGTTGCTGCTTACTCCGGCAACAAGGTAAGTAGGGTAAGGGAGGGGGGTTAGATAGAAAGGGGTAGATAGAGGGGGTACATATTGAGAAATGGGGAAGGGGGTACATAGTTAGAAGGGGCAGATAAGAAGGGGATGGGGAGAGGGGGTAGTGTGAATGCGTACAAGAATGAATGAATAAACGTGTGGATGAATTGTGTGAATGCGTATGAGAATGAATGAATTCATGTGTGGATAAATTGCTTGAATGATTTGTGAGACTGCATTAATGAATATGTGTTAATGTTTTGTGTGTATGAGTGAGTAAGTGTTTGTGTCTATCATGAATGTTTAAGTGATTTGGGGAAATGCAAAGATGGTACATGAAGGGTGGGCTTTAAAAATAAATAAATAAATAAAAATGGGCTGCTCAGTCTTAAATGCCCAGGCCTATTTTTTGTCCCAGTCCGGGCCTGGCAGGCACCTTCTCACTCAAAAATGGTGCACAGGCTCAAACGCAGACAGGCGGCAAGATTCGTAATGCAGGCACAGTCCAAGGGTCAAGCTTCACACCCGCTCTCCCACTCATATGTATGTGTTCATGTTTATGTGTTCATGTTATGTATTTTTTCTTGTGCTGGTGTAGTTTTTGTTTTCTTCTTTTCTTTTAGTCACAGGGGGAAGTCATGGCCAGCTCCTTTTTCTTTGGAATATCTGGTGGCTGGAGAAGGCTTGAGGAGACGAGTTCTGTGGAGGCTGACGGTACCCAGAACGAAAGCTCTTGTTAATGTGTTGGGTTATCTGCCTGTCGGTAAACACGACAGCTGGAAAGATGGTTATGTTTATGTATGGTTATGATGTGCTGGTTTATGATGTTTTAATAAAGCTGTGGCCAACGCCCTTATCTTTGGGGTGGGATTGGGCTTTTGCCATGCTTAAGGCTTGGGTCTAAGCAGTCAGGGCAGCGGCCAATAACTGTTGTATGCAAGCTTTGCTCTTACTGGGCATAAGTGCAAAGCTTGCATACATCAGTTATTGGCCGCTGCCCTGACTGCTTAGACCCAAGCCTTAAGCATGGCAAGCCTTAAGCATGTGGTAAAAAAGCATGTGGGTAGTGCTTTTTCCAGGCTACGTCGTTACTAGTACTGTTAAATACATAAAACTTTCCCAAAGTTTATTACGGTATTTAATCATCAATAAATCAAGAATTTGTCTCATTCATATCTTCACTAGGAATATTTAACTGACGTGTGATATAAAAGCAGGCAATGATTGTTGCCATAAAATATGAAAACGCATCTTTAAGGTTTTTGTGCTTTGTGCATTTCACAGCACATTCCACTAAAGAGGAAAAGTATATTTATTACCTCCACCGGGGTGACAAGAGAAAGTTGCTGATCTGGTACTAAAATTAAAAAAGCAAACTGCCAGCTAATTTAATGTCAGATCTGCTGGCTGACATTCTGGAAAAAAAGCTCTATCCCTGTACCAGGGCTGGATTAATGTAGGGGCTGATGGAGCCGCAGCTCCAGGCCCCTACCAGAAAATAGGCCCAGTCAGGGCCAGACTTGCCCACCGGGAAACCAAGAGACTTCCCGGTGGGCCGGCCGGTTGAACACCAGAGCTGGGTGATTCAATGCGCCCTAAAGTTAAAGCGTCTCGCTTGTAGACGCCATCACGCTTGTCGCGTAATGCCTCAGTGAGGCTCTTCGTCCGGCCCCCTTAGAGACCCGACGTGACACTCGAGGGGGCGGGCTCACACGGAGTTCGTCGTGTGGCAGTTGGTCCCGTGGAGGAGAGCAAAGAGCAGGCAGGAAAGTCTGACACACCGACACCAAGACACACATACACCAGGACAGGCTCTGCCACACCGACACCCACACACACACACCAGGACAGGCTCTGTCGCACTGACACCCAAACCCACACACCAGGACAGGCTCTGCCACACTGACACCCAAACAAACACACCAGGACAGGCTAAGCTACAAGAATAAAAAAAAAATTCTAATTTATTTATTTCCATAAAAAGGCCCACCCAAAACCTCAGCACCAGGCCCATGATGCTCTTAATCCTCCGGCCCTGCCTTGTACCATGCACAAGGCTAAAAAAATAGAAAAAACAGACACACAGCCGCATATATTTAAATACATTTATTTTAACACAAAAATGGACTAGAATGGCAGCTAGAATGAAGACAAGGGTGATGGGAGTTGTAGCCCGCAGAAGCGCTAAAATGTTGGCATACTTATGGACATGCACTGACAACCTATATTTTGTATTTTTAGCACAATTGTATGACTTAACCATAGTTGTATGTGACTAAACCGTATTATATTGGGTACTGTTTGGTACATGAGCTGCTTGTGAAATCTACACTCGCGTACAACCACATGTATTGGAAATATGTCATAAGGGAGGTGAGAAATTTTAAAAAAATATTTATCAGTTTCTTTATTTTGGAAAATTACCAGAGCCTCCCACTGCCAAATGTGTCCCAGCATTTAAAAAGGTTAAAAGTGCTTTCAAAACTAAATGCTACATCGTCACCATCATGCTTATGTTGAATACCAAGAACCTCACGGTAAAATCGCCCTCGTTCATATTTCTTCTCTTTAGCATTTGATTATTCCATTTATTTACATTATATGCCTTAAAACTCTGGTTTGCATATACGAAATTTATCAGTAACTCAAAAGCTATACCCACAAAAAAAAATCGCACTGCATTAAAATGTCCCTCGTCGGCAACCATATGACGTACATTTCCTGCGACGTTTGTAGGTGATTTTCTTGCAGCGCCGCTGTTTCTGACCTCCAGGTTATTAGACGCTGCCTGCCCGTCCTTTTGCCCTCAGCTATCGCTCGCCCGCGCCTCAGATATGTTTCGCTTGGAGAGCATGGGTCCCAAAGCTGATCCGGAGGAGCTGCGGAAGAAGATGCGGCGGGACGTGCTGGTCTCCGTGCGGAATTTTCTGGTCTATGTAGCATTGCTACGAGTCAGTAAGTAATGGGCACATGGTTGGTGGAGAGCCGGGCAGAGAGGCCGGGATCACATTGTGGAGGTGATGTAGGAAGTCTGTTGTTTTACGTAGGATTGCAATGTATTCAAGTGGAAAGTCCGGTGTTTGACAGCTCAAAAAAAAATAAATGTGTATTGTTTGTGAGACTTTAACATGGTCGCTATCCAGTTTAAAGCCATTGGCAACCGTTTTAGATCTAAGGGAGACTATTTCGGAAAACCTGGGACAGTGTCTTAAATGCTAGCAGATGTACCTTTGTAGGCACGCAGAAGGGGTTATAAACGAATTTGTTCTTCTGACTTGGATCAAGCATTGGGAAATAATTTTTAAGAAACTAATCTAAAAACTATTCTGAATAATTGAATATAATAAGATGTTTGGGTTATTTTTTTTTTACTTTAAATAAATAATTGAAGTTTAATATGAACCATGTTTTTAATCTATTGCCTCCTGAGATTTGTATTCAGGGGAAAAAATCATTAATTTGACATGACGTTTAAAATAATGAACAGAAAATAAAGCTGTAAAATCGTATAGTTTTGTAAAGTTTGTTTATGCGTAATGTTTTCAATCTGTTATTGTTGTCTAATCTACTAGAACACCCTAAATCAAGACACATTATGACACCCTGTCATAATGCCTTGATATAAAATACATAAATAATAATGTTATTAATAATAAAACAGAATGGTTCTGCTATTATGACTAATAAAGGTATATAGAGGAAATTCTAATTTTAGAAGCAGGACTTTAATAACCCCGCCATAAAGAGTTGGCTCAGTGTGGTGTTTGAACAGGGAAGGTCTCCCAAAAAAGCAGGCCTTGTCAATGCTAACTTGTATTTCTTCATACTACAATTATGCTCAGATAGAAAAATATATATATATTTATCATGTTACTTAACCTTTAAGCATATGTTTTGTGGAGGTGCTGACATTCTACAGTATAGCACAATATGAGGAATTTGATTTATACATTTATAGGAGCAGAGAACCCTTATGGTCATAACGTTTTATACTGCATGCTTCAAATGACTAGAATGTAAACTCAGAAGAAAAAGCAATTTATGAGTGCAAGTCCTTGTAACTGATAGTAATGTTAATAACCATATACTGACAAATCATTTACTGTTATAGAAAACTCATTTTTTTTACCGTGTCTATTTACAGCTCCGTTTGTCTTAAAGAAGCTGGACAGCATATGAAATAATAATGTAATTTCACAAGAAGTTCTACACAGATGAACTGACCGAAGAAGGGCATTGGATATGTTTCTTTTCCTTAACACTGAGACTATGGAACAAAAAAAATGAAGATTTGGCCGTGATGTAATGCTACAGAATGCAAAGACTATTGTTTACCCTTTACACACAAAGTTTAATTTTAAATGTCAATATAAGAAGACCACACATACCAATCTTTCCTTCACTGATATGTTATGCCTGTACTATAATTATGTTTCTGGACTACAGAATGCAGTTTTTTTGTTTTTATTTTGTAAACGTGTGTTCTCTGCAAGCTGTGTAGTACTGTTTGAAATGTATAACTGTGATCCTGCACCAATGCAGCCTCACATGAACATCTCATATGACATAAGATGTTAAACTTTGTTTTTAATATACATATCTATTATATGGTGTATATGCCTCATTAAGTTTGTGAAATATTACGGGATGTTCAAAGTAAATGGCAACAGATTGGTTAAACCAGCCAATTCATGGACGCCAGGAGACAGATCTCCAAATAAACTGATCTAATATTCATATTGCTTGATACAGTGTTCATAATAGTTCACTCCAGTTGTGACAACTGTACTGATACATGGTTACTATAATTTATGCAAGTGCCAGTCTTTTGGAATTTTATGTACAATTCTGTGCCTTCTAAAAATAATTATATTTCCATTTTGTGATAGGCAGAGTGGAGTGTTCAGTTATGCCAGCCTGTTCAGATGCACAGGATAGCCACCATTTTATGCAGTTGCCATGTTTTGAAGCAATAAGCCACAAAATATAGATTGCTCTACTATATGGAATATGTTTTTTACCTATCTATATGCAAGTTCTATGAGAAAGCTTAATACAGTCATGGAAACTAACAAGGCAATGAAGTATGGGCATTGTCAGGGCATAAAGCCCAGAATGTTTTGTTTGGCAGTCCTGAAATTAAGGGTCTCTGGAGGTGCCCAGATCTTACCTCTTCATCAGGGTTAAAAACCTTCCCACATCTTTTTTCAATTTATCGCTGCTTGTGTATAAATAGCAGAACAACACTCCAATATTTCTGGTGCTTGAACTGGGCTCCACCAGCACCCCACAATATCACAAATAAAGTCGCTCAGCACTCCGGTAGTTCAGTGAGGTATATTTAATTCAGCAATACGGGCAACGTTTCGACCTTACGGTCTTTATTGAGCCCTGGCTTTATCGTTGCTTGGACCACATGATAGAGGGAGTGATGAGCAAAAAACGAAGGTAAAGCAATCTTAAATTAAAAATGGCTGTAGGTTGCGAATGCAGCCGATGTAGATGTTAGTATACGATGTACTGCTAAAAGGAAATGTGAAAAGGTGCATGAGAATTTGGTGCAAGACACATTAACTATTGGGCTGTAGCCCCCAGTGTTTTTGGAAACTAGAAACATTAAGACGTTTGGGTCTGTTTTTTTTTTTTAAAGATGTCTAAACAGTGTCACCTAGTGGTCAACCAAGATAATTGGAAATTTAAAGGAATGTTATAGCTGGTAAGTAATTTCTCAACATGTCCTTAAGAGTCTTAATCGTGAGTGGATCAATTTTAAGCTTTTATGAGTAGAAACAGAAAACAGCATTACCAACCAGTGATGAGAAAACCTGTTCTATTCCAAAAAAGAGCAAATCCAGATTATGAGGATGAAAGAAATTGTAAAACACAAAAGCAGGTGCCTGGGTGTTACAGGAGGAGTGTCATTCTTCTCGAAAATACATTTTCTCCTGAGATTGCGCATCTTTAGTATACTCTAAGTTACGTGTGCTTTATGCTGTGTACTGTCACCTATATGTGCAGTCTAACACCATACACCAACACGCATGCACACACACTCTCCAAAACCATACACCAACCCACACTTACTCACACATAACTTAACATCTACACTTACATACACACACACTCTATTCCCTCATCCTTGCTGCTCACCCAAATTTCCCTCCCTGTTCTGCCCTCCTCCTGACTTCTTTGTGTGTGAGTTGCTGCTGCTACTACCGTGGGTCCCATAATGAATGTTATGTGGCCAGGCCGGGGCCCTCAGTCACCAGCTCATCAATAGTGAGAACCTCCAATCAAGTGGGGGTGGCAATTTGGAGCCCTGCAGTTGTATGTTTTCCCTAAGATAAGGGATATAATTATTATTGTTTACTTACAAATTACTATCATATGCATCGTTTGTATAGCCCTGACTCTATTTAGAAGACCTGGCGGTTGTGGGGATAAGGGGTCAGATAAAGGTCAGGGTTATAGTAATAGGTTGGGTAGGTTATATAATTAAAAAAAAAAAAGGTTTTTGAAGCATCTGGTTGCGCTCGCGCTGTTCAGTTTGCCGCCTTTTTTGCTTTAGGTGCGCTCGAGGACGCCGCACGCCGCTTAGTTACGCCCCCACTGCGCTAAGGGCGGGAATTTGCCCTATAAATAGAGCCGTTTTGAGGTACACCTTACTTACCTGCGGCGAACCGCTAGCTGTCTGCACTGACCTCTTGTAGCATCTGGTGAGCAACAGCATAGCGGGAGAGCCAAGGGAGGAAGATGGAGGAGCTGCTTTTGAGGCGCCCACCCATTTAATAATATTTATGTATGTATATTTAATTTTTTTCCGTGGCTTTTATTGAGTTAAGGTTGCCCCTAAAAAAAAAATAATAAATAAATAAGGGGTGAACCGGTGGTGCATTTGACTGTCCTGGCTTTAGGGCGGATGGTCTTTAAATAGTTAAATTATAATTGCACTCTGGGGCTTGGGCCAGGAGTGTTGTTTTATGGTTACAAAGTTTCAAGGTTATGTGTTAAGTTGTTGATTACATTGTAAGCTAAATAAAAGACCACGGCCTGTTTATCCAAGCTGAAGTTGTCGGTGTCTTTATTTATTATTATTATTGATTATAGTGTATATAAGTTTGTTTTAATGTTTGGTCTATATCCCTTACAATCACATGTTTAGGGGCTTCCTGGAACAAAGACGTGTCCCTTTAAGTCAAATAAATGTAAGCCTGTGTTATTCACATTGTGAAGGAACGTTATTGTTAGGAAAATTACAACACAGATGTATTCCGATTACCCTCTATAAAAATTGTAAATAGTACAAACACTCAATAGGCAAATTTCTCAGTGGATCAATTAATTAAAAACAACAGTACAAATGAATGCCAACCCCCAAAAATGCATCCAACTCTTTTTTTTTTCCAGGGCAAATAAACCAAAATACTTTTCTTATGGATCAGTGGCCAAAACTGTATTGCATACAGAGGAGGGCTGGAACCTTCTGGCCCAAGGGGCAGGTAAAGCCCAGTCCCCATCAGCCCGTAGGCCCCACTCTGGTAATTAGCATAGACACTAGCACACATTTACAAACACTGACACTCAGACGCACACTTAAACACATTCACTCATACATACTCACACTAAAACATACAAACCTTATCACTATTACTGCGGGGTCATGTAACATCATAATCTTAATGTCAGACCGGCCTCACTTGAATAATATAGACTGGCCGGGGCAATTGCACCTTGTCTGGCCTGCCCATAATTGCATACTCTTTGTTTGAGTTCTGCTTTGTACAGTAGCAAAACAACATCTTGTTGTTTTTGCATACATAGCATGTTAAAGCGTGCCAATAATTTTATTTCAAGACACGGAGGCGATTATTGTGCATTTAACCCTTTCTTTACTCCAACAGCAGCAAAGAAAAAACTATACAACATTTAATAGAAAAAATAAATAACCATAGATACACAATAACTCCTCCCACATCGTCATCATGGTCATATAAAGGGAAGCACAGCCCACACTCTTCCTCTTTCTTTGCTGCTCCCACAGCAGATAAGTATATTTCCGTACTCATATATATTTACTTCATTCAGTGTCAGTTATTTTGGTGCTATATATTACTTTATTGTATGTGACGTTTTCTTCATTCACTGTGTCCGTTTTTTCTGGTGCTGTGTATTGCTTTATTCTATTGGTCTGATTGTTTTTTTCCTTCCCTCCCGCGTTATTCTTTAATCTCCCGCGCCTAACTCCTTTTACCTTTCCTCCGCTCCGGCTGTCGCGGCGTCTTCTCCTCGCGTGCCGGCGGTGGTGTCAGCTGTTGCGGCGGCGGCGGGCGCTTGCTCGCTGGTCCGTTTGCGCGTTTCGGGTGCCGCGGCTGGTTTCCTATTAGCCGCGGCCATCTTTTTCCTCTCCACCCGCCTTTCGCCGCGTCACGCCTATTCGCGAGGCGTTGCGGCTGGTGGTTTCGCGCGCTTCTGACCCAGGCTCCTCCCCTCATTATCGCGGGTGCCATTTCTTCTGTCCCCGCGAGTGATAGGAGCCTTGGGAGAGAAACGGCTTGATTTTTTCTGGTTCTTTCACGTTAAAGGGTTGGAATTTTCTTCTCTCTAGGGATTATTATTATTTTTGTCTGTCCGTTTTCCCTTGTTTGCAGTTTCTCTGTTGAATTTCATTCAGGGGCATATATCCCTATCTATATACATTTATATTATGGCTGGTATTGGTTCTCCCTCTGGAGATCTCTCAGATCAGGATGTTCCTGTCGGAGAGGGTGTGAATTCTGGCTTTGATCCGTTAAGTGATTTACATAATTCGGTTTCTCAGGCTATTGCCTCAGCCATGAATTCAATGACCTCGGCTTTATCTACATCCCTGGCCCAGGCTTTTCAGAAGTCTTTTGCTGGTTCGGCCCTGGCCCCAGAACAATCCTCTGCTTCGGCCCCTATAGCTCATGAGGGCAGGAAAGCGGCACGTAAGTCACGCCATACGCGTGCATCAGCCTCCAGAAACTCTATGACTGATGGTACTAAACCCATCCTGGATGGCGCTGTCTCAAAGCGCAAGAGAGCCCTTACTCGCCGGGCAGAACGGGCGAGGAAATGGAGGTGTGCTAGGGCACAATCCTCAAGTGCGTCCGACTCTGACGCAGGGTCCCCTGAGGAGGCTTGGTATGGGTCTAACCCTGACTCTGATTCATCGGTGGCAGGTCATACCGCGGACGACACGGCTCTCCCTTCTGAGAATCTTGCGCCTGCAGAGGGTCCCCAGACTACCCCTTCTTCCAAGACCTCGGAACCCTTGGTTCTGGATCAGTTTGGGGAGCCGTTCTTTGACCCTGAGGGTTTACACCACCCCCGCTCTGCTGAGTGGGTACCATCTGACCATGTGGCCCGTTATTTGCAGGCCAGAGTCCGCAAGCCGCTGAGTAAAAATTCACGAAATAAATTACGTGCCGAGTGTCCTAGGCCTATTGTCCCGGGTAAGGTTTGTGAGACGCCTGTCGTGGACCCTAAAATGGTCCAGTTTTTATCTAAATCTGGATGGAACCCACGTAAGGGTCTAGAGTCGGCCTTAAGGGCCACCCAGGATAAACACCTTGACATCTTTGGCCCTCTGACCAAGATGTTTCAAATCATTGAGGACTGGCTAGAATCAGGTTCCCCTCCAGACCCTATGGTCCTCAGGGGATGGATGCAGAGAGCCATATGTATTGCGGGAAATACTAACACTTCTCTCTCCATCGAACGTCGTAAGGCCATCTTATTTAAGATAGAGCCCAAGTTGTCCAACCTTGCCCTTACTGAGATGGGAAGTGAGGCTCAAGGAATGCTTTTCGGAGACTCATTTATCAAAGACCTGGGTCGTTTTGTAGGAGCTTTTACAGCCTTAGACAAGGCGCAAACGTCCATGCGCAAGGTTTTTCATCAACGGGTCTCTCCCAGGGCCGGCAGATTCAGGGGCCGTCTGTCCGGCCGTTCCTCCCAAGGCTCAGCTCACACGAGCCGAGGCTCCTATTCCTACTACTCGTCCCAACGAGCTCCCTTCCAGAATTTCTCCAGCGGCAGGTCTCCCTTCTTCCCGCAGAGAGGTCGCCCTTGGAGGGCTAGAGGACAACGCGGTGCGCAGTTTACCCGCAGACCCACTGGTAAGCCTTCGTCACATTACCCGTTCTTCCCGATATCCTGTGGGGGGCAGACTCACCCATTTTTTACAGGTCTGGCAGTCGATAACCTCCGATTCGTGGGTGATTCAAACGGTACGCGGCTACGTGATCGATTTGGTAAGCCTTCCTCCTCTGAACCTTTTTCCCAAACCTTTCCATTTTTCCCGACAGGACTCCAAGCTTGTAGATCTAGAGATATCCTCCCTGGCGGAGAAACGAGCGATAGAGCGTGCTCCTCCAGACGCTCCGGGCTTCACCAGCAACATATTTCTGGTTCACAAAAAGGGAGGTGGTCTCAGACCCGTAATCAACCTCCGCCGTCTAAATTTTCACGTTCGTTACAGGCACTTCAAGATGGAAGGCATTCATCTTCTCCGAGACCTGCTGCTGATGAACGACTGGATGGCCAAGATCGACCTCAAAGACGCCTACCTCACGGTTCCAATAGCGGAGGAATCCAGGAACCTCCTGCGTTTCCGTTGGCGCAATGTGTCCTGGCGTTTCACCTGCCTACCCTTCGGGCTATCTTCTGCTCCTTGGTGTTTCACCAAGTTACTCAAGCCAGTCGTGGCTCTTCTACGCTCCCGGGGTGTCCGCCTTATCATCTATCTGGACGACATGCTCCTTTTGGCTCAGAACAAGAGCCTGCTACGCTTGCACACCCGATGGGCGCTGGACCTCATCCAAAGCCTTGGTTTTCTCATCAACTGGGAGAAATCCCGTCTCATCCCGTCCCAACGTCTGGAATTTCTCGGCTTCGTCATAGACTCCACGAGAGGCATTCTCAAGCTACCATCCTCCAAACTACATTCCATCAAGAAGGAACTCCGCAGGGTCCTTCGTCTTCGTACAATTTCCATCCGTCACCTGGCCAGGATAATTGGCCTGTTGTCGGCTTCCATCCAGGCAATCTTTCCTGCCCCGCTTCACTACAGGGCAATGCAGCGCCTGAAGATCAACCACCTGCGCCTGGGAGCATCCTACGCGGATTCAGTCACTCTGGACGCTCCGACGGTGGGCGAATTGCGTTGGTGGTTGGCCAACATCTCGGCCTGGAATGGCAAGGCGATTTTTGGGATCCAACCGGAGATGTCCATCGAGTCCGACGCCAGTTTACACGGTTGGGGTGCGAGATGTGGGGCGACGTCCACAGGGGGTCCGTGGTCTCAGTCAGAGGTTGGTCTGCACATCAACTGTCTGGAACTCCTAGCGGGCTCGTTTGCTATCAGGAGTTTTTCCAAGTCCTGTATCAACACCTGCATCAGATTGCGCATGGACAACGTATCGGCGGTTCGATACATCAACTGCCTAGGAGGGACTCGATCGCCCATTTTAGCGGAGTTGGCCAAGGACCTTTGGTCTTTTTGTTTGGACCGCAATATCATGGTCCAGGCGGAGTACATCCCTGGTCTTTCCAATACGGTGGCGGATTGGAATTCACGTTATCTTTCGGATGCCAGCGACTGGACTCTGGAGGGCCAGGTTTTCTCATCTCTTATGGCCTTGTGGGGTCCGCTCCACATCGATTTATTTGCCTCTCGGCTGAATTCACGTCTCCCGCTTTTTTACAGCTGGCGCCCGGATCCAGACGCTCTGGCCGTCGACGCCTTCCTTCAGGATTGGTCCACGGGACGCCACTACGCTTTCCCACCGTTTGCGATGATTTCCAGGACGCTTCTCCAGATTCGCCGTCAGCGGGCGTCAGTAGTTCTCGTGGTTCCCTTCTGGCCATCCCAGCCGTGGTTCCCCAGTCTGCTGGACCTGGTGGTTGCGGTTCCTCGGGTGTTGCATTCCCAGTCACAGCTTCTTCTGGATCCTTTCGGATCCCCGCACCCCCTCATTCTGGACGGCAGTCTGTCTCTTTTGGCGTGTTTGGTTTCCGGGGTGCCGGGTTGCTCCCAGGCCTTTCGGACTCAGCTCGGCAGCTCTTGGCAGGAGCTTGGTCGCCAGGCACTCACAGATCTTACCGTGCAGCCTGGAAGGCTTGGGCTTCTTGGTGCATGGGACGGGATCTGGATCCCTTTTCAGCTTCTTTAACCGATGTTGTTCAATTTCTCACCTCTCTTTTTGATTTAGGTCGCGCCTATAGGACCATCAATTTATATCGCTCGGCCATTTCTGCCGCTCATTTCGGGTTTGACGGTGTTCCGGTGGGTAAGCATGCCGTGATCTGTCGCCTGCTTAAGGGGATTCGGCTTTCTAGACCTCCTCTGCCGAAGTACTCGTCCACATGGGATGTTAACTTGGTTCTGAACCTTTTTCTCGCTTGGCCGTCTAACTCTGCCCTCTCCCTAAGGCAGTTGTCGGCTAAATTAGCCATGCTTTTGTGTCTTATCTCTTGTAAACGTGTTTCGGATGTGCGTGCTTTGGATTGGAACGCCAGGTCCTATGTCCCTGAAGGCGTTCGTTTCGACATTTCGCGTCGTACCAAGACGGCGATCAAGTCAGTCACTTACCCGGCTTTCCCGTCCAACCCTTTGTTATGTCCGGTTTCTTGCCTTCAGGAGTACGAACGCCGCACCTTTCCCTTCCGGACGTCGGATTCCCCTCAGCTCTTCCTCTCTTTCCGCCATCCTCATCTCCCTATATCCTCGGCCTCCCTTTCTCGCTGGATCAAGTGGGTGATGGCTCTTGCTGGACTGCCTCTCTCCAGGTTTGGGGCACATTCCACTAGAAGTGCTGCTGCCTCCAAGGCTTTGGAGTTGGGTGGCCGTTTGGAGGACATTCTCCGTTCTGCAGACTGGTCTAGGGAGTCTACCTTCAAGGAGTTCTATTTCAAGCCTATTGAGCATGTTTTTTCCTCTGTGGTGTCTCAGCTTTAAACTTGCACAATATGAGCCTCCGTGTCTTGAAATAAAATTATAAGATTTTACTAAAACATGACGTAAAGTCATGATTTTATGAAAGACACGGAGGCGATTATTGTCCCTCCCCTGGGTTTGTTCTTATTCATTTTGCATCTTTGTCCCTCCCGTCTAGGTGGGGCTGTTTGGTAGGTGCTTCTGGTCTTTCAGTTTTGATTTGTTCCCTGTTTTTCAATGTCATTTGTTGTTTGCTCACCTGTCTTTCTTCCTTTGGTTTTACCATTGCATTTCTATGTTCCCATGGTTTTTTGTGTCTGTTCTTCTGGGTCCGCTCTTTGTGCTGTTTGTTGTGAGTTGGTTGGACTAATGCGCTCCACATTTTCTGTTCCTATTTTCAGGCTGGGTACCTACGGTTCTGGTGCTCGGTCCTTCTCTTCGTTCCGGTGCTTGATGTTCTCCGTTGATTTGGTGGTATCCACGTTGGACTCACCGCGGTTTTTGTCTGGTTTTGGAAGACTGGTCCTTGTTGCAGCCAAGAAAGAGGAAGAGTGTGGGCTGTGCTTCCCTTTATATGACCATGATGACGATGTGGGAGGAGTTATTGTGTATCTATGGTTATTTATTTTTTCTATTAAATGTTGTATAGTTTTTTCTTTGCTGCTGTTGGAGTAAAGAAAGGGTTAAATGCACAATAATCGCCTCCGTGTCTTTCATAAAATCATGACTTTACGTCATGTTTTAGTAAAATCTTATAATTTGTTTGCTTTTGCAGCTGCTTCTTTACAATGAGTGTTAGAATTAAAAGGTTACAAAGTCACAAATAAAGTCCCCCTAATCAAATGCATAGTAACACAAATAAACTTCTGTATTCACCAATGTCTTATTATCCTCCAATTATATAGTGTTTACACTCACTGGCCAATTTGTTAGGTACAACTGTTCAATTGCTTGTTAACACAAATAGCTAATTACCCAATCACATGGAAGCAACTCAATGCATTTAGGCATGTAGACGTGGTCAAGACAACTTGCTGAAGTTCAAACCGAGCATCAGAATGGAGAAGAAATGGAATGGAGAAGTGACTTTGAACGTGGCATGGTTGTTGGTACCAGACAGGCTGGTCTACTGGGATTTTCACACACAACCATCTCTAGGAGTTAGAGACAATGGTCTGAAAATATCCAGTGAGCGGCAGTTGCGTGGACAAAAATGCCTTGTTGATGTCAGAGGAGAATGGACAGACTGGTTCGAGATGACAGAAAGGCAACAGTAACTCAAATAACCACTCTTTACAAACAAGGTATGGAGAATACCATCTCTGAACGCACAATACGTGGAACCTTGAAGCAGATGGGCTACAGCAGCAGAAGACCACACCGGGTGCCACTCCTGTCAGGAAACTGAGGCTACAATTTGCACAGGCTTACCAAAATTGGACAATGGAAGACTGGAAGAACATTGGCTGGTCTGATGAGTCTCAATTCAAGCTGCGACATTCAGATGGCAGGGTCAGACTTTGGCGTAAACAACATTAAAGCATGGATCCACCCTGCCTTGTATCAACAGTTCAGGCTGGTGGTGATGGTGTAATGGTGTGGGGGATATTTTCTTGCCACACTTTGGGCTTTTAGTACCAATTAAGCATTGTTTAAACACCACAGCCTACAAGAGTATTGTTGCTGACCATGTCCATCCCTTTATGACCACAGTGTACCCATCTTCCCAAGGTGTACCTAATAAAGTGGCCAGTGAGTGTATATATATAGTCAGTCAGCAACATGTGACTTAGATTAAAGTGATGTCTTTTTTAAAATCCGGCTGAAGCGCAACTAAGCAAAGGCATCCATAGTGTAAATGGGATCCCCCTACTCATAACTTAGTTAACGCTCGCCAGGAGACAGATCTCCAAATAAGCTGATCTACCCTTGATAAAGCAGCTCTTTTTTCCTCTACGCTGCCCACCCACTGTCATCCTAGACTGGAAGTGAATAGGCGTCGTGATTGCTACATTTTAGAAGCCAATCTTCAGTAATCTTCCTTTATTTTGATCTATTGTGCACATTAAGGAAATGAAAATGTGAGGAAATGAAAATGTTCCCTTATTTTAATTTGTTGTAGTTTAATAATACTAATCTTTCAGCCTTTTTGATTTTTAAAATGACTTGTTTAACATGGAAAAGAAATGGGGAATACTCATTATACCGAGTAATTTCAATGCATCGGCTGTACTGTGGCAGAAAATTATTCATTAATGTAGTATATTACTAACATTATGAGTTCCTAAGGTAATACTAAAGAAAATAATTTATGTATTCTAGATTGTAAGCTTGCGAGCAGGGCTCTCTCCACCAAATGTATCGGTTTGTCTTAGTCTGTCAATTCTTGTCTTGTCATATCCCTTTAATTTATGTATTGTATTAAGCGCTGCGTAAACTGTTGGCGCTATATAAATAAAGGATAATAATAATAAATAATAAACTTACATAATGGTGATTATATTTGACAAGGGAATGAACCTTAAAGTTTGAGTGTTACAAGTGTTACATTTGCATTTTCAAACAAACATACTAGTTTATTTATGATGCCACATATTTTGGAATCTCTAAATAAAACATGTAATGTATTGCATAATCTAAAATAAATGTTAATATTGATTGTGGTTGTATCTATCTACTTTTCGTTGGGTCCTCCTAATGATCAAAAACTTGATAAAATCCAACTTAATCAATCAGCCCCCCCAAAAAACCCATTAGCTTTAGGTTCTGCACTTAAAGGTGCAGCTAAGGGCAGGTCTGACTTGTAACCTGTTGATGGCTACTATATGTGATGCACATATAGTAAGAATGTGGTTTATTTTGGTAGAATTAAATATTCAATTTGCTATCCCTCAGTAGCAACATAGGTACAGTAATGTAACATTACATTAAATTTATTTATATAGCACCAGCAGATCCTGTAGCGCTGTTACAATAAGTGGAATAATTTAAAGTCACACACAATAACAAAAGGAGAAGATGGCTCTGCTCTTTGTAAGCTTACAATCTAATTGGTATCTTCTCCTCTTTCTAGCAACATTTAACTTAATGTCCTAAACTTCCTCCTTTCCCAGCTGTATTGTAGCTGCTACTTTGGACTGCTACTTTTCTGACAACTGCTGGACAATCTGTATGTGTGGCTACCAGTATCAGCCTTGCATGTAGTATGTACATTGCTTGGTGGAGGGTCTGGGTAGCTTGGAGCATTCCACATTGCACCCACCAGGTCTGTATCTATACCCCAGTATGTACACAATGTTGTCCTCCTCTTCTACACGGATGCTTCAGAGTTATTCCTGGACTGTTTTTGTACATTTCTTGGCTTCTTTCTGATTGTTCATGTCATGTTTCTAAGTGGTTTTTGCTTAGCTGGTCCTCGTTATGCACTTTTGGATTTCCTCTTTTGCCTGGAGCCTCTGGATAAACTTCTGGACACTTTAATTTATTTTATTTTTCAATTTTCTGTAAACAGGGGAGGGCTAGCAGCCTAAGTCTAGTCAACTGGTCCATTGTGCCATCGAATCAGCCCACCATAAATGCCCATCTTTTCCTTATTTTCCAACGCATATTGATATATTGTGATGGGATTGGGAGTACATCGGTACACTAAAAAAAGTAATCATACAGGTGATGCCTGAAGCCACACTTTATTGTCACTAATTCTTTTTAATGAGATATGCAGATTGAAATAGAGTAAATAAGACAAAACCTTTACTTTTAATCTCACTGATTTCTGGGCCTAAAAAGTTTTGTCCTCTGCAAAGTGACTACAAATTCAGGATGGAGTTTTATCTTTGGATAAGTAAAAATTACATAGTTCTATTTATTCCTACAGTAAGTAAAGTGCCTGAAAACTGACACACAAACACACACCAGGACAGGCTCTGCCACACTGACACCCAAACACCAGGACAGGTTCTGTCACACCAACAAATACACACACCAGGACAAGCTCTGCCACACCTACAGCCAGACACACACACCAGGACAGGCTCTGCTATACCAACACCCAAATACACACGCACCAGGACAAGATGGTCTTTCTTTAGATACCATTTTGATCATATCATTTAATTTACTATAAAAAAACTGATAAAATATGGTGAAAATTAAAAAATATGAAATTTTCTGACTTATATCTGAAAAATAATTTACTCATCTGCAAAAGCGAATAAAAAACCTGCTAAATAGATTCTGGTATTTGTCATGCTTGTATGTGTTGTTGCAAGTTATAGGGCAATAAGTACAAGTAGCTTGCTATTTCAAAACCATGTTTTTCAAAACTGGTCATTCTGTCCCATGTCCTATTTGTGACACTAGCTCTACTACCAGCTTTTGTCAAACTTTGTGGTAGTCATTTTTTTTTCTTCATTTTTCCCCCCACACATATTTTACTTCATGTATGAATTTATAGCTCCAGGTATACTGTATGTCACTGTCAAACAACACCCCAATAAATGTCAGCAACATCTCTTGATACAGTGATACCATTTTTGAAAAGTAGACAACCCATGCTTATTCCACATGCCAGCATTTAAACTTTTCCATGCCAGTATTTTTGTGAAGATATAGTGCTAATTTTAGGATTTGCTCACAAAAATATACTTTATTTAAATATATTTGGACTTTTTTTTACATTTTGTTAGTAGGGGATAGTTAGGCTGATGGTGACATCACTGGGAAATTATTTTTACATGTTAGTACATTTTTTAAATTATGCTCCACTGACTCTGGATGAATGCAGTACCTCAGAGTTCTTAGGAGGGTCTAAAGAGACCCTTTTAGGAACTTGTTTATGTTTTCCCTGGAGTGGTCACGGTTCATCATGGGGTGGATTCGGCTGCTGGTGATTTCCATAACACCGTTACAGTTAGGATCCTAACTTCTTTTAAATCACATATTTAATCAGATGGGCCCCTGCTGCAGTTGTTGGTGTTGCTGGCATCGAGGCATTACAGTAACACAATTTGGGAAAGTTATCAATATTTGGTGTGATCACCCTTTGCCTTCAAAACAGCATCAATTCTTCTAGGTACACTTGCATACAGGTTTCTAAGGAATTTGGCAGGTAGATTGTTCCACACACATTTCTTCTACAGAGTTATTTGTGTTAAAGTAATTATTGTGTTTCAACCTACATACTACATAGATGATCATTAGCGCCTGTTTGGTGTACGTGTTTAATCATCAACCTTAATATG
Organism: Spea hammondii; assembly: GCA_029215755.1. Taxonomy (NCBI): domain Eukaryota; kingdom Metazoa; phylum Chordata; class Amphibia; order Anura; family Pelobatidae; genus Spea; species Spea hammondii. Next base: position 94,120,047 of record JARDYJ010000001.1, on the reverse strand, counting down.
TGCCTACAAAATCCCTATATATATATAACTATGACTAAGGGGACCCAGGGTCACCACTTTTCACCGGTTGCCGGGTAGCATGTAGCCGGGTATATCAAACCAGTGGCCATGCAATGCAGCCCAAATCTGTCACTGGAGTGACTGATCAGGTGAGTCTGAGACGCTGTTCGCCAGCAGCCCACTTGGCTAAATGCCTGCTGTACCAGATGGCCAGTCCGGGCCTCCATGATATTACTGTTGCTGAGCATAACCTGTTTTTGCAGATACATAATTTATCATGAGGTAGAAATTCAAAGCAAAATTGTTATTTTTTTATACTTTAGTTCTAATAAACATTTATATCAAAAAATATTATAAATATGGTTATAAACAAAGCCATCAAGATGCATGGTAAAAATGACAAAATAAACAGTCTTGGTATTTTATATATTATTAAAGAGCATTGCACTATGGGGAGCAATCTGTACTTTATTTTTGCTTCACAATTAGTTAAACTAGAATCCTCTTTTATAAGTCCTGTATGCCTCTGCATATATCTGTAATTCTCATATATATATATATATATATTACATCATTAAGGGGCTATTATGATATAAGGTTTGTAGAATTAATCATTATTCAAACCATGAACGACATTATGCACAAACTTTCCCTGTGAGACCATTTGTGAGAGTCTCAGCTTCGCCGCCACAGGATGGAGTTACACGAACGCCTCAGACATCCCCGCCAGCAGCATTTCATTCCCCAAGTCTCTCCTTCTTCCTCCTAAGTCTCTATGGTACACGGCCGCTGTATTGACTAAAAACAATAGGAGGGGCTCCTCCGCTGCCTCTTATTCCCCTCATGTACTCTATGGTTATAGCAGATGCTCCAGCCAGAAGTGCATAGGCTGCTTCTCAGCTAAGAGCAGCTGGGAGGCTGCGGCGCCAGTAACCGCTATGCGTGTCCTGTGAATGCATGCAGGTAATAAGGGGCGAAGGGGGGGATACTGCAACTTTCTGCAGCTTTCAGTCTCCCTGCACCATAGGTAGTGCAATTCATGGGTTAATGGGCACTCTTTCATTCCGCAGCCGGCTTTATAGCTAGGAGGATGCTGCGCTTTGTGTGCTTAGCAGCAGGGGACCGTGCAGTGTTTTTACTCGCAGCTTTATGGCACTGGATGGGTTTGTTACCTTGGAGATGGGGTAAATGTACACATTAGGCATTGGGACCGTGTGACACTGACACATGCCCAGAGTGCATATGAAGAATAGGTGTGTGTGTATATATATATATATATATATATATATATATATATATATAGCTGGACATAGTGATACATACAAATACATTGTGTTTTACTGTAGCTACTGATGTATCTCTTTAATATGTAAATGTGAGTGATATATGCAGACCTATGCATGTATTTCATGTGTTATATGTCTTAATGTTTATGTGTACATGTCAATATTTGTAAGTGCATTGTGCATGCATGATTACACACATCTAGCTGTCTATCATCTGTGCGTCTATGTTGGCACATCAAACGCAAGAAAAGAAAGTTAGTTGTTAGGATTGTCTTGTCCTTGTGTGATGGAATAAAGAAAATAATTGCGTGCTTTAAATTTAAAAATACTGAGGTCATGTTATGTATCTTGTATATGATCTATGCATAATAATAGAAAAGTATGCGCTATTATGTAAATCGTTTACATTTTGTAGACCATCACTGTCTGTTCCTCACCTATGTTGTGCAGTGGTCTCCATACCACTCATCATACCTAGGCAGATGATGAAGCTCTCATCCTACTCATTCCCCCTTGTTTATGTGCAGTTTAGAACCCTCTGAATCTCTAGCAACATAATCCTGAAAAGTTGTTCATTTGACTAAGAAAAAACATGTCTACTTTCTTAAAAACATTAAATCCTTTTCCATCAATCTTTCTGATTGATCAATAGTCATTGATTAAAAAAAACAAAAACCCAAAACAAAACACAGTCTATCATGATGAGAATCACGCCGTGCTTTGAAAAGGTATGTTTTAGGTGCTTGCCACATAGATGTTGGTGCACTGTTATCACAAGTATTGTGAAAAGTGCTCATCCATTTACCCATTTAAAAAACAAATATAGTAGAAATATTCTTGCTGTATGGAGTAACCCAGACTTTTATTAAGCAACTAATGCTCTTTAAATATTTTAGATTTTTCCCTACACGGCTGCTTAAGTTTTTAGTTTCCTCTAATCTAGTTGATGGATATAAATCTAGAAGGAATTCAATAGACGTATTTATTTTAAAAATATTTCTGATGTAACGTGTTGTTCCCCTTCCATCGTCTTGGAATGGGGAGGCTTTCAGTGCTGGCGTTATTACAGCGCCAAAGCAAGTGCTTTGTGTTGCTTATATATTATTGCCACCAATTGGTAAGAGTATGCAGCTAGTATCTTCATAGCATTTGCAGATGAGGATTACTTTTTCTTTGGTATAGTAAATAAACATGTCTAATTGTGTTTACTGAATAAATTAAGAAATATATCAGTAATAAATCTGAAAGCTAATGTAGCCCAATAAAGGATTCTCAACAAGAATGCACATTAAAGTAGTTTGTAAGTACTTTAACATGCATTCATGGAACTTCCAAAAAACAATAAAATGAAATGACTTAACTTTGGGAGAAGCTGCAGGTCCCCTTCTATGGTCTAATGTTTTATGTCACTGGTTGGCTGCTTGGACCCAGATCAAGGGACAAGTGCCTATATGGGGACTCTGTAGAATACCTCCATGGAGTTGCAAATGGGACATCATGAAAATTTAAAGGGACTGCTCAGATGTCATATGCATTTTTAAATAGTTTGTTGCAAAGGGCATGTATTGAAATATTTCCCTGCTGGAAAAAGATCTTGAAGCAGAAGCTTCTATGATTTAATGAAACAGCAACCTGCACAAGTGCAGTCCCTGTATACAATCCAAGGACAATGATCTATATCAGCAAATAAAAAAAAAAGAACAAAAACAGGAAATCAGGCCAAAGGAGATCAAAATCACAAAGAACACAAAGTGCAAGGAGAGAGCTCATCTACTAAGGCTTTTACAAAGGCAAATATGACTATGACAAAAGGCCAATATGACTAGCTGTGGAATGTCATTTATTTAGTGAAATTGATGTTAAATAGGTATAGATTTCAGCATATAGCTAGAAAATGAGCCTGGGCTTAAGCCAAATGCCTGACTGAGTGAAATGGAAGGAGTGTGAGACGGCTTCAAAACCACCAGGGGGCGGCAAAATTATGTTTTGCCTAGGGTGGCAAAAATCCTTGCACCAGCCCTTTATGCCACTCTGCCTCCAGAAAGCCCCTATACCCCCCATGCCACTCTTACTCTCCCCGACTTACCAGTGCATCCCTAGATTTGTCTCCTGTGCTTCAGATTCCTTGGTGTCTAGTGGGGCAGCCGGTGGACTTCTGTGCGATGCGTGCAGACAACCAGAAGGTCATGTGATGTCCCCTGCAGCGCTGCAAGGGATCTGGATCTTAGTCTTGTATTCAGACCTCTATTGTAAGACGGTGGTTATTTTTCAGGGCATTTGCTAAAAAATAAAAAACCTTGTCTTATAATCGAGCAAATAGGGTAAATTGCTTTGACATTTTTAGATTTTTAGACATATTTTTTATATTAATATAATTTGTAATAATTATAACGTACTATATTTTGTTTATTAAGCATCTCCCTTCTGCTTGTCATATTGCGCAATGGTCTGGTATTTAACCAGTGCTGCATAGTTTGGTGCAATTAGTAGTAGTAGTAGACCGAACATAGTTAGATATTGCCTTTGCCAGTCGGCACCTTCTCTTCCATTTTACTGACAAAACAAATTTTTTATAAATATATTACCATATTTGCTTGATTAAAAGCATACCTGGGAACTTCTGGGCTCCGGCTACCCAGAGCCTTCCTTTGCAGGACATGGCCGGGACTGCCCACTGACGTCAGTGGGAGTTCCCACCGACGGCAGCGGGAAACCCCCCCCATTTAATCTCTAGGTCAAACCCGGAAAGTTCCCAGGTATGATTATAAGTCGTTTTTTCAGAAAATATCTGATAAATACTACCTTGTGTTATAATCAAAGTAATTTTTTATGTAGACCTCAGATCCATGGCACCACTGCACAGAAGTGCTTGTCACTTATGTTATTCACTCTCTCTCTCATGCACTCCCTTAATGTCTCCCTACCTTCTCCGGCATCCACTTCTGTGTCTCCTTTTCCACAGCTTTGCTTCTTCTCTTGCCTCCTTTTGTTCTTTTTTTCTTCGTCGGCTTCTCCCCAGTATCGGCTCTGTTATTTAGGTACTTCCGCAAAAAGGCCAGCACCTTCACGGTACCGCCATGGGGACAGCCTCTCCCTGTTCCTACAAATGGGGAGAGCGTGTTTGCGGAGGAAGTACCTGGATAATGGATCTGATACCTGGAAGAAGTGGACAATGAAAGAAAACAGAAGAAGAAGGCAAGAGAAGAAGCTGAGTCATGGAAAAGGAGACATGGACATGGAAGCGGATGGCAGATGAGGTATGGAGACATTGGCAGGGAGCGTGGGAGAGATTGCGAATTAGTGAGAGTTTGACAACAACAAAAGCAAAAATAGTGGTTTTGATTCCACCCCCAATAGAATTGTTTTATATTCAGGCTTTTTCTTTTTTTCTTTCATTAACATCCAAAATTTGGGGTGTTATCTTGTAATCAGGATTGTCTTACACAGTATAATACCTTTTTATTATCAAATAATAGTAGCACTCTTGTAGCAATAGTTTAGGGCTTCAGGATACAAAAGAGATTGTATATCTAAAATGAACAGAGGGGTGGGTATTTATTCCATATGGTAAGACACAGCAGAAATATTTGGGAATACATTTTTAAACAGTGAGAATTTTGTAAAAATATCATAAAATACAGAGGGGAAAAATGAATCGGCCAACACGGTAAACCAGTTTTCGATACATTGCAAAACACAGCTTTCTGTTAAACTGTTTTTATTGCAGGATGGCAAAAATAGTATGTTGTCTTTGTTATGATCTTTCCTCTACTGGATATCTGGGGGGAAAAAACAATTATGAAAGCATTTGCCATGTTTTAGTGCTGTTGCTCATCTTGTAGAATAGATTTGGGTCAGGTTAAGTGTATTATTTTCATTCAGAATTTATTTGTGCATTTATTTTCAAAATGCATCAAATTGAATTTATGACAGATCTCTGGCTGTGTTTATATAGTAGTGTATTGTCAAATCTAGACTTAAATAGTCCATCTTGGTTTGACTATATTGTGTTTAACTGAAAACTCTGATTAAAACAACAGCTAATTGCTTCTGACAAATAAGCTGCTCAATATGGGTAATAATTCCATGATCTGTTTAAAGAAGGTATGCATGTCCATGAAGTATCTTCTGTATGCATTTTTACAAACAGCTGCCGTTTTAGGTGTGGATGAATATACAGTTGTGCTCAAAAGTTTGCATACCCTGGCAAAATTGTGAAATGTTGGCATTGATTTTGAAAATAGGACTGATCATGGATTAAGTCTTTTATTTAAGGCTAGTGGTCATATGAATCCATTTATTATTACATAGTTGTTTGGCTCCTTTTTAACCCCTTAAGGACCAGGCTGTGTTTTACCTATTGTACCATTGGGACCGAGGCTGTTTTAATACTTTTGCGGTGTTCGTGTTTAGATGTAATTTTCTCTTCACTCATTTAGTGAACCCACACGAATTATATGTTGTTTTTTTCAGGACAAGAAGGGCTTTCTTCAGATACCATTGTTTTAATCATATTATCTAATTTCCCATAAAAAAAATAATATAATATGATGAAAAATGTAAAAAAAACCCACATTTTCTGACTTTTACCCCAAAAATCTTTTACTCATCCAAAAAAGCTAATGAAAAAACCTACTAAATATATTCTACTATTTGTCCTGAGTTTAGAAATACCCAATGTTTTTATGTTTTTTCTGCACGTTATGGAGCATTAAGTACAGGTAGCGTTTTGCTATTTCAAAACCATTTTTTCCAAATCTGGTAATTCTTCCCCCCATGTGCCATTTCGGGTATCTTTGAAGCCGGCCAATGCAATTTACCCCATCAAATCATATATTTTTGAAAACTAGACACCCCAAGGTATTTCAAATGCTAGTATTTTAACCCTTTCCATGCATAAGATTCTACCACCAGCCTTTGCCACACTTTGTGTTAGTATTTTTTTGGTATTTTTTTTTACACAAATTGTACTTTGGGTATACATTTATAGCTCCAGGTATACGTCACTATCAAACAATACCCTAATATGTGTTCAATAACATCTCTCGAGTACAGTGATACCACCCATGCATGGGTTTGACTGCTGTTTGGGGTTAAAAGGCCACATTTGGGAAGTGCGCTTTTTCCCCCCTATTTTGGTCAGTCTGTGCCTATGCCCTATCTTTGAGCCTGGCCACTACAATTTACCTCATAAAACCATATATTTTTGAAAACTAGACACCCCAAGGTACTTAAAATGGTAGTATTTAACCCTTTCCATGCATCAGATTCTACCACCAGCCTTTGCCACACTTTGTGGTAGTATTTTTTTTTTTTTTTTTTTCACACAAATTGTACTTTGGGTATAAATTTATAGCTCCAGGTATACGTCACTATCAAACAACACCCTAATATGTGTTCAGGAACATCTCCCGAGTTCATTCATACCCCACATGTATGGGTTTGTCTGGTGTTTGAGGTTAAAATGCCACATTTTGGAAGTGCGCTTTTTTTCCCCCCATTTCGGTCAGTCTGTGCCTATGCCCTATCTTTGAGCCCGGCCACTCCAATTTACCCCATCAAACCATTCATTTTTTTAAATTAGACACCCCTTGGGTATTTGAAATGCTTTTATTTAAATTTTTCCACGTCAGGATTTTTGGGAAGATACAGCGCTAATTTTAGCACTTGCTCATAATAATAAACTTTATTTTTTTATTTTATTTATTTTACTCTTTTTGGACTTTTTTTTTACATTTTGCTGGAACTGGATAGTTCCTCTAAAGCATAATAATTTTTAAATGTTACCATGTTTTTTTTAAGCTTTTTCTTTTTTTTTTTTTTTTAATTTTTTTTCTTTTTTTTTTAAATATTTTACTAATCACATAGTGATTAGAAAGCTGGCCTCCATTGACTTGTATGGTTGAATGCAGTACCTGTATTCAACCAGCAAGTGGAGCCAGAGTTCTCTAGAAGGTCAGGAGACCGTCTAGCGAACTTTTTCAACTTTATTATTTTTTTTCCCGGACCGCCGCCATCTTGCGGATGGTGAAGACTGCGTGCAGCTGCAGCTGTGACCGCTCTCCGGAGCGGTCACAGTCCATCAAGAGGTAAGTGTTTGGTGTCGCTGGATGCCTCCTGATCGAGGCATTCCAGCGACACCATTGAAGTTTAGGAGGTGATCGTTGATCGCCTCCTAAACGCTTTTAAAACGGGCGTCCGCCGCCATACAATGTATGGCGGCTGTTGACGCCCCGGGGAGGGGCCAGATATGGCCCATCATGCCGATCTCGGTGTTGCTGAATGCCTCGACATCGAGGCATTACAGCAACACCGTTTAAGCTTAGAAAGTGATCATTGATCACTTTCTAAGCTTGTTTAAGTCTGATGACGTGTCAGGCACGTCATAGGTCGTTAAGTGACCGTTTTGCATGACTTGCCTGACCCGGCAATGGACGTTAAGGGGTTAAATCATAATGATCACAAATATCACCCAAATGGCCCTGATCAAAAGTTTACAAACTTGAATGTTTGGCCTTGTTACACGCACACAGTGACACACACAGGTTAAAATGGCAATTAAAGATTAATTTCTCACACATGTGGCTTTTTGAATTGCAATTAGTGTCTGTATAAATAGTCAATTAGTTTTTTTAGCTATCACATGGAGACTAGATACGGAGCCATGAGGAGCATAAAAGGACTGTCAAAAGACCTGCGTAACAAGGTAATAGAACTTTATAAAGATGGAAAAGGATATAAAAACATATCCAAAGCCTTGAAAATGCCAGTCAGTACTGTTCAGTCACAGAAGTGGAAAATTTGGGGATCTTTTGATAGCAAGCCAAGGTCAGGTAGACCAAGAAAGATTTCAGCCACAAATGCCGGAAGAATTGTTCTGGATACAAAGAAAATCCCACAGGTAACCTCAGGAGAAATACAGGCTGCTCTGGAAAAAAGATGGTGTGGTTGTTTCAAGGAGGACAATACGATGATACTTGAACAATATAGCGAAAATACCGTATTTGCCCGAATATAGGCCGCACTTTTCCCCCCCGCTTTAAGTCTTTAAACTGGGGGTGTGCCCTTTATTCGGGGTCTAGCGCCCAACGCCCGGGACATGCAGTTCCGGGCGCCGGGCAGGCAGCAGGGTTAGGATACAGATCCCACTCAGCAGTGCAGGGGACCTGCATCTTACCATCTGATACCCTCAGACAGCCTCCCCTGCCAGCACTTCCCACGGGGGGGGAGTGCCGGCACGGGAGGTTGCCTAAGCGCATCGTGCAGACGTGCAGCGGCGATGCGCGTAAACAGCCTCCGCTGCCGGCACGTCTGCACGAAGTGCTTTAACAATCCCTTGCCGGGAAATCCCACGGGGGGAGTCCCGGCAAGGGAGATTGTTAAAGCACATCGTGCAGATGTGCCGGCAGCGGAGGTTGTTTATGCTCGCATCGCCGCAGCCGGTGAACGTCTGCGCGATGTACATTAACAATCTTCCTTGCCGGTACTTCCCACGGCGGCACCGGAAGTTGAATACGTGTACTGCGTAGATGTCCCCACCGGCCCCACAAGACCCCGTGCAGTCTGCACCAGTAAGTCTGGCGGGGGGGGGGGGCATCTTGGGGACAGCATATCTCGGGGGGGTAGAGTGGCAGCATATTTCGGGGGGGATAGAGTGGCAGCATATCTGGGGGGGGCACATCTTCGGGACAGAGTGGCAGCATATCTTGGGGGGGGCAGAATTTTTTTTCTTTAAAAAAGCACCTAACTTTTAGGGTGCGGCCTATATTCGAGCCAGTACGGTAATTCCATCCCCACTGTTAAGCAAGCATGGTGGTGGCTCATGTTTTGGGTGGGTGTGAGCTCTAAAGCCACAGGGAATCTTGTGCAAATTGATGGCATGATGAACACAGCATGTTATCAGAAAATACTGGCAGACAATTTGCATTCTTCCTCATGAAAGCTGCTCATGGGATGCACTGGGACTTTCCAGCATGACAATGACCCTAAGCACAAGGCCAAGTTGAGCCTCCAGTGGTTACACCAGAAAAGGGAGAAGGTTCTGGAGTGGCCATCACATAATCCATAATATTATAGATCCACTCTGGGGAGATCTGAAACGCCAGTTCATGCAAGACGACCAAAGACTTTGCATGACCTGGAGGCATTTTACCATGACGAATGGGCAGCCATACCACCTGCAAGAATTTGGGGCCTCATAGACAACTATTGCAAAAGACTGCACGTTGTCAGGGGGCAATACACAGTATTAAGAACAAAGGTAATGCAGACTTTTGAACAGGGGTCATTTCATTGTTTTCTTTGTTGTCATGTTTTGCTTTACGAGTTTGCCATTCTGTCGTTTGCCTGCTCACTCCTTTTTTGGTACATTGGTACATTAATTACCAATTCTCCAAGGGCATACAAACTTTTGATCACAACTTTTTGTTGGGATGTACAAATTTTATTAAAGGGGGGTTTGCTTAATATTCAGAGGCTTTTCACTAATTAAAGCATATAGTAAATGGTTAATAGATGTTGGAATTGCTGTACATGCCTGTTGCTTTTAGTCTGACCACTTTCATGGATTGCATCCATTTAACATGCTTCATTGTTTTGTGTTCATAAAGGGAAATTGTCCATTCTTGTGTTCTTCCCACATTCTTGTGTTCTTCCCACATTCTTGTGTTCTTCCCACATTCTTGTGTTCTTCCCACATTCTTGTGTTCTTCCTTAATATACTGTTCTAACATAAAACAGCTTACTTAACCCTGAAATTCACAGATACTCACTAAGCTGAGTTGCCAGTAAGGTTGTAGGGGTAACACAATTGACAACTGAAAACCACTTGAAAACATCCAACTAAGCCAACTTGCACAACAAAAGATATGAGTTGAGTTGATTGCTCTCTCTTTGGGGATTGTGTGCCCATGATTTTTGAACTTGCAGGCAACTGTTGTTATTTAGTATGTCAGTCATGTGAGTGGTTGAATTGATCGTCTGTTCTGTCAATCCATTTGAGTTTAAAGGAGTTCTTGGAAAAGTCCCTTCTTTGAAGGAATTGAGCTGATCTTGTCACATTGGAGCCCTTTTCATCTCTGCTAAATCTGTGCTTTTATACTTTGCTTAACTTTACTGGTTGTTGTACTTTTCTTAGTAAATCTAGGAGAGTTGGCAGTTGTTACCTAAAATTATTCTGTAATAAAGAATTTGTGCCTACTTTGTGGTAGGGATTGGTATTTTACGGAATTTATTAAAGCCTCTTTCTTGTTTCTTGGCATACAACTCTCATTAACAGTACAGACAGCAAATGTAAGTGCAATTATCTACAGTATAAGTAGTTTTTGTGATCTCCCTGCTCAGTTTATCCATCACGGATCTTGGCAGTAATTCTTGCCAATGGTAATTCTTGGTGACATTGAGAGGGCATTTCACATCATATCTTTTGGCATAATGCGATCCTTGGTAGTGGGACCCTTTTTTTTTTTCTTACCAACTTTAATCTGTAAAGTTTTTCTCACCACTTTTTTTTTTTTCTCTCTCCCTCTTAATTTTCTCCTCCTTTATGTGTCCATATGTGTCCTCCAGTCTGATTGTAGCACGCGCACACACACACATATCATGCATGTACACTACTTGACCCCCCCTCCCCACATTTTGTTCAAAAAAATGTCCTTTATTTGCAGACCCGTAGGCTGTCATTGTCCATTGTTGCTTTCGTTAGTCAATGTGTCTGGCTCGGTGATTGAGACTGAGCCATTCTATTGTTTACCGCAGGCAGTATGATAAAGAGTCACAGGGTTTATCTAGGAAGTTGGGTAGGTAACGCAACTGGAATACTTAAAAGGACCAACATGCATCTGTGCAAAAAACATTATATTAAAGACCAGAACTGTTTAACCCCTCCACGTAGATGTAGGGGATATGTCACAAACAAAATGATCCTTGAGGATCAAAGAAGGTATATCAAGTTATGAGTGCATGGCCCTGAGCTGTCTGATTGAATGTGACAGTGCTGCCCTAATTAAGTCTTTACATTTGACAGGCATTTAATCATCAGTGATGACCTTGCAGGTCAATGCACTTGATAGTTTGAAAAAATTGACATTTACCCTATAACAAACAAAATAGAGGAAAATCCTAGGAATATAGGTTGGTTTCTAAATCAGGGCTAGTTAATGAATATATATTGAGTATTTTCTTTTTCAATTGGCTCTAACTCTGTACAAGTTATATACATGTAAATCAAAACATTTGGGTTTGTTATTTTTATTTTATTCATACAAAATATGTCTTGCGTTTTTAAATATGGATTCTAAAGAAAGCCTTACCTGTGCTGAAAAAACAATATATATTTGTGAGAAAGACATTATAGTTGAACAGAACCGTTGTAAAAATGTGAAAATTGTTCTGGTCCTGTAGAGTAAAAAATGGTCTTTGGGGGATTAAAAAAATAAAATAGCACACTACATTTCAAGAATTATTTTTATCTGTCCTGGCCATTAGAGTATTACAATTGAAAACTTTAGTGCTGTCAATGAAAACCTCAGAACACATGTTATAATCCATGTATAATAATGATCACTTAAGTAAATATGACAAATAATTTATATTGCTTTACTGGGATTTATTGCAGAGGCTATTTATTTATTTTGTTTGTAAAACATTTTAGAAGTCTGTCGGCATAACAAATCATGTTTATTGATTATTCTCTGTGGATTGCCTTAACCAGTGGAAATCAAAAGTAATATATATATATATATATATATTTTTTATTGTCCCAGCATACGTACATTCCGGAAAAATGTAATATTCATAGGTGAGAACCCATGGTGCTTTTCTAAGATACCTTCAAAACACATTCTCTCAACAGTACCTCTGAATTCAATAGTAAACATGACTACTGCTACTACTGTAGGCTTCCTTACTCTCACGCTCTCTTTTACGCTCTCCCATAATGCCTCACTACCTTCACCAGCGACCGCTTACATATCTTTCCACAGCTCCTCTTCTTCTCTTTCCTTTTCTTGTTCTTCTAACTGGTATCAGCTTCATTGTCAAAGTACTTCTACGAAATTGCAGAGACTGTCCCCGTGGTGCTCAGTGTCTCCGCTCCTTTGCGGAAGTACTCCAAGAGGCCATAATATTGAAGACCGATTCACAGAAAAAGAGAGGTGCTAATAGGTTTCCCTTTCCAAAACGCACAGCCTCTCGCCTGTTCCTCAAATCAGGGGAGGTGGTGTGCGTGGAGGCTCTGCCCTTTTTGCAAAAATTCCTGAATAATGGAGCTGATACCTGGGAAAAGTGGGCGAAGAGAGAAAGCAGGAGAACAAGAAGAGGCAAGGAAAGGAGTGAAGCTGCAGAAAAGGAGACAGGGGCACAGATGCAGTCGCTGGAAAAGGTTGGGAGGCATTTGCAGAGAGTGTCTGAGAGAATGAATGAGAGTGTGGTTGCAACAAAAACGTTTGTTTTGGTTGTTTGTTTTTTTCTTATATTCAGGTCTTTATTTCATTAAGGTTCAAATTTTGGGGGGGATTGTCTTATAATCAAGAAAATTTATTACTGTAGTTTCATTTGGCATCATTGATGCACAGGTGATTTCAGATTTGTTTTTCTAAATCCAGATTTGCCCCAAATGACATGTTTGTTAGTGTATAATGCTCCTGTTAATTATGGAACCCCTTCAAAGTCAACTGTAACTGCATATAACCACTCAAGATATCTCGTAGGAGACCTAGCAACGCCTTATATTGATGGCAGACGAACCCCTTGCAGGTGACCAATAGAGTCGTTCGTACAGACTTTTAAAATCCTGGTGCCGCAACTTGGCTCCAAGAGTTAAAGGTCTGTAGAAACAACCAATAGAGTCGCTCGTACAGACCCTTTAACTCATCTCCCTAGGCCAAGTTGCGAACCTACGGATTTCGACTCTTGGAGCGGGGAGACCCCAGGCCAAGTTGCGCTGTCAGGAGTTTAAGGGCCGTGCGTGTGAGCCTATTGGTAGCCTGCAGGGGCCTCCTCTGGCATCAACCAATAGGCTCACCCGCACGGCTTTCAAAATCCTGGTGCTGCAACTTGGCTCCAAGAGTTAAATGTCCGTACAAACGACCAATAGAGTCGCTCGTACGGACCTTTTAACTCGTCTCCCCAGCCCAAGTTGTGAACCTACAGATTTCTGCTCCCGTTAACCCCAGCGATGCTGCGTAGATAAGTTAGGCTAGATGGGGAAGGGACCAGAGAGATTAGTAGATGAACGCAGTGGCGGAACTACCGGAGTCGCAGGGGTCGCGACTGCGACCGGGCCCCGGCGGCAGGGGGGCCCAAGCCAAGGGGCCGCCCGAAATCTTTTTTCCGTTTTTTTTTTAAATAAGGCAGGGGCGTCCAACATGCGGCCCGTGAGACCTCGAGGTGCGGCCCGCGTAAGATCGGCAGCCAGGGCAACCGATCTTACGCGAGCCGCACCTCAAGCCCTGCTACTTACTTGTGGGAGGGTCTTCTGGACTGCACAGAGGAAGCAGAGTTCACGTGACATCCTACTTCCTCTGTGCTTTAGCAGAGAAGGCAGAGGGAGGCCGCGCCCCCTGCTGAAGTCTGTGAGCGGCATCGAGGAGCTGCAGTGCAGGTAAGGGGGTGGGGAGGGTGTTTGAATGAGTGTGTGTGATTGAGGGAATGAATCTGTGAATGAATGATTATATGAATAAATGAGTGTGTGTGTGATAGCATGGATGTGTAAGTGCTGGAACCTAGGCATGATGGGACTGTGATTGCTGTTAGCAATCACACTCCTATCATGCCAAGTCAGCCAGTACATGCTGAAACCTGGCCAGCTGCACCCCTTGTGTAGTGATGCTCCCAGCAGTATGGGGTCTGCACTTACAGCCACCCTGTACCAGCATGTACTGGCTGACTTGGCATGATAGGAGTGTGATTGCTAACAGCAATCACAGTCCCATAATGCCTAGGTTCCAGCATTTACTGGATGGATGTGTAAGTGCTGGAACCTAGGCATGATGGGACTGTGATTGCTGTTAGCAATCACACTCCTATCATGCCAAGTCAGCCAGTACATGCTGAAACCTGGCTAGCTGCCCCCCTTGTGTATTGATGCTGCCAGCAGTATGGGGTCTGCACATCACTTACAGCCACCCTGTACCAGCGTGTATTGGCTGACTTGGCATGATAGGAGTGTGATTGCTAACAGCAATCACAGCGAGCACGGTCCCATCATGCCTAGGTACCAGCATTTACTGGTTGCCTGGGTATGATAGGAGTGTGATTGCTGTTAGCAATCACACTCCTATCATGCCAAGTCATATTGCTAATTTTGTCCAATTGTGTGTTACCTACTTTTATTAAACATGTGAGTTTTTATTATTATTTTTAAAGGTGGGGGTCATTTTCGGTTTTGGCTAAGTGAACCCTGAATGTTTTGGTCCAGAATTTTCATTTTAGTTCATCCCTAGAATAAATCTAGGGAATCCTGAATTTGTAGTCGCAAAACTTTCAAGGCCCAGAAATCAGTGAGAAGAAGAGTAAAGGTTTTGTGTCATTTTACTTTATTTTAATCTGCATATTTTATTAAAGGCCATGTTTTTTGTCACAGTAAAAAATTAGTGCGGCCCGCGCACGTATACAATTCTGATGAAGTGGCCCACTGCAGAAAAAACTTGGACACCCCTGGATTATGCCCTTTGTACATGCACCCCTTTTTCTTTGATTTTCTTACAGATATGATTCAATATGTACATTGAATTTGTTGAATTTGTTGAAAAAAAATTGTTGGGTAAAAATCATGTTTTTTTGAGGGGGTGAGGGGGTGGGGGGGCCCTTAACAGATTCTCGCACCCGGGCCCTGAGGCGTCTAGTTACGCCCCTGGATGAACGTGAATATTCTTCGTGTTGTGTGTCTTCGTATACGTTTTGCCGCCGCCGCCATGCACTTTTCGTGTTCATTTTCATGTTTGCCTGAAAACGACTGCACAAGTCTAGTTTCTACTATGACTGCTCAAGAACCTTTTCACCACTAGTTTTCTGGTGTGTGTTAGGTAGCTAATTTCTGGCGGTGACTGAATACTAAGAGGCTCAACTGTTGCTGCACATCCTAATACTAGGGTCCATCTAGACACAAGTATGTTGCAGTGGGGTGTAGTGCATGCATTAGAGGTTACCCTATAATTTTGTACAGTGTTATTTGTATGATGAAGGCAAAACCCTAGTGTATGTGGAGCTGGAGCAAATGGTTTTATGGTTCAAAAAAAAGAATTTAGACTGAAATCAGTCCTTTACAAGTACTGATTAAAAGGGTTAATCCATTGAGTGCAAGGTGTTTACTAAGGTGTTAACCTAAACTGTCGTATAGGAAGATGTTTAACCAGGGTTTCTGCAGATATACTGGTTGTTTTTACTGTGTTTGGAAACAGAATGAGATGCACATATGTTGCCTTTCACATTCACTATGATAACTATGAAGGTTGCATGAAGTACCTGGAGAATGATTAAAAAAATGTTGTTACACTGGTAGCGTTTACAATGGAGAACTGCAAGAGCGACAGTGACTATTTTTGTCCCTATCTGTGTAGACAAAATTAATGATCTAATAGGCCATTTATCAGGACACATACATGAGAGCACAAGCAGCATCATGTTCATTAATACACCAAGGTTTGTAGCTTGGCAACCTGCCTGTTATTCTTCTGATATACTAGCATGGATGATTGTAAACATGTCAAAATATATATATATATATATATATATATATATATATATATATATATATATATATATATATATATATATATATATACGCTTTAACATTGCAAGCAGACCATCGGCTAACTAATGATGATCCATGGAAAATGTCTATAATGAAAAGAAAAAATGTGATGCCCAAATTCTTGCACGAATTAGGCACAAATTCATGGATTTTATTAGAGAATAAGTTATGTTCTGGTCCCCTTCTCCGTGGCCTTCTCTTCTGTTGGGCCCAAAGAATGGGTGCTGGTTGACAGACAAATTACAACTGTAAGATCTGTTAGAAATGCTGAAGTAACTTGAGGGGGCGAAGCAGATATTTTTTTTTTTTTGCCACAACACCAACAAGCTGAAAATGTTTCCAGTGCAGATGTTTAAAACAGATGATCCTGGAGAGATTGAAAGAAACTCTCTATATAAAAATAAGCACCTATTTTCTTTTTTGTGAGGGTATGTCACCAAGAGTGCCTAATGCCAAGAGTTGGAGGCTGCTGTAACTAATCCCACTAGTAAGTGTAAGATTCCTCTGGAGGATATGGTTCACTTTGGAGGGCTTTTCAGTCATCTGTGTCTGGCTTTCAACTTTTGGTCTCTAGTGCCCATTTAGTAAAATAATGGCTTCCACCAGTAATGATGACTTTGTGCACAACTTATGAGTACTGAGTGTACTTTCTTTGTGCCTTGGCTACTGCGGGATGAGAACCAGAACCTTTGATTTCATGGTGGTTACTCATAGAACACTTTGGGTAAAATCCTTGGCTGCTGCTTTATTTACTTGGGAATAATTTGCTGTAAACTGTTAGCGTTCAAGTTTGAGCAGTCAAGTCAATCCCTCCCAGTTTTCATCAGTTTGTATCCATGGAGTAGTGAATCTCTATGCAGGTTACTTGTGCCTTCATTGAGCTCAAAAATACATCAACCATTTTAAGTGTCCAGTCATTGAGGTTTGTGGGCATTTGTTCATGCACAGCTCTCTTAGGGTCCTTCTGCAGTGTTTCAATCGGGTTGAGGTCTGAACTTTGACTGGGCCTTTTCTTTTCTAGCCCTTCTGTTGTAGATTTGCTGGTGTGCTTGGGATCATTGTCCTGTTGCATGGCCTAATTTCGGCCAAGCTTTAGGTGTCGGACAGATGGCCTCAGATGGCATTGTTTCTTTTATTACTTACATAATAGTAGCACCATACTAACGATAAAGACATTAATAACAATGTGGTTAATAGTTTCCTATATTATAGTCTATTGGGTACAAGTGATAAAGTAGCAATCTAAGTAATTACAAGATGTGAAATTACAGGATTTAAACTAGAATATAGTCTTGAGTCCTTGAGTGGTTCTTTACTTAAGTGGTATAAAATAGATACAGTTACAGTCCAGCTGATAATCTGTCTTGCTATAATTGCTAACATATTATTGTTGATTGTACTCGCATTCTATCTACATGAACATAAAGCTTCTGCTCCCCTAGCGGTGGTGTTATCTCTGGAAGTCCTGCTGCAATGTCTAACTGTGTCTTCGGAGGTAATGGGCTTCCACAAAACTTACCATCTAGCTCTTTCAGTGAACCAGCCGTGCAGTAGGCTGTGTGCCAGCCTGTCCAGCAGTGCATGAGCACATGGTTTTGTGTCTGCTCGTGGACATGAGATCATTGACCCCTGGCTGACCCCATGTGACGCCATAATTGAAAACCTGGATCACGAGATGGGGCAGATGTGGATGTGACCTATGTCCAAGCACAGGTGGTGGTGTTGGCTCCTCCTTAGCCCAATCCTATGCTTTCTCAAACCCTCTGTCTACCTTCTTCTCACTATGGTGGAGATTTGTCTCGCTACAGGGGGTTTCTGAACAATTGTGCCATTAATTTTGAGATGTTCCTTCATTTATTCTAGTCAGATAGAACCTAAGAAGGATAAGTAATTTCACTACTCACAGGCAGAGTTTTGGCTTGGGCCACCCCACTATAGGAACGTAACATCCCACTGGTCAACAACTGTAATGGCTTTGTTGCTACCTTCAGACAAGTGTTTGACTTGCCCATCTGAAGCCATACTGCCTCTTCCAGTCTCTTTTCCCTGCACCAAGGCTACCATTATTTTTTAGGACCTTGGCTGCTGAGGTCTTCTGGGATAATGAGGCATTAGTAACCCCCCTTACCAATGGACTGTCTGATTGTCTAAAAGATTATTTAGTAGCTCAAGA
This sequence comes from Spea hammondii, assembly GCA_029215755.1. Taxonomy (NCBI): domain Eukaryota; kingdom Metazoa; phylum Chordata; class Amphibia; order Anura; family Pelobatidae; genus Spea; species Spea hammondii. Next base: position 94,101,836 of record JARDYJ010000001.1, on the reverse strand, counting down.
GTTTTTATCTGACTTGGAGGCCGTGACTGCTTAGATCGCTGCATAGACCTTCAGCTTCAAGGATGCCAATTTCTATGAGAACAACAAAATAAACAAGTTTCCAAGATGGGCTCTCCAGACCCTCCTGAGAACTCTAGGTTGAATAGAGGTACTGCCTTCAACCATGCAAGTCAATGGAGCCTACCTTTATAATCACAATGTGATTAGTAAAATAAGAAAAAAAAACATTTGGTAAAAAAAATAAATTCCCAGCTGATGTCACCATCAGGGGTACCTTCCAGTTCCAACAAAATCTAAAAGTATTTATAAAAAAAAAAAAGTTTATTTTTATTAGCAATTCCTAAAATTGATGCTATATCTTCAAAATAATTCTTGCAAGGAAAGAGTTCAAATACTGGCATGTTAAATGACCATAGGGTAAAAAATTTATGATTTTATGGGGTAAATTGAATTGGCTGGGTTCAAAGATGTCTTAAAAATAGGACATGTGGAATAAAAAAGGAGAGGCTCAGCACTTCAATAGTGAGGTGAGTTTATTTCACACACCTAACTATTGAAGTGCTGAGCCTCTGCTTCTTTATTCCACATATTTGAGGGACTGGTGGTACCCTGGCTCGTGTACCTCCCCATAACTGAGTGCCGTATTCTCACCTTTCGTTTTTGTGAAAAATAGGACATGGGCACAGACTGATCAGATGTCCAAATTCCCCCGAAAATGCACACCTCACATCTGGCCTTTTCTTCCTAATGTAAGATTAACACAAAAAATACTACTTTGATAAAAGCTGATGGTAAAATTAGTGCAGGGTGAGAGTTAAAAAAACTAGCATTTGAAATACCCTGGGGTGTCTAGTTTTCAAAGATATATTTGATGGGGTAAATTGAACTGACCGGCTTCAAAGATCTCTGATATGTGGGCAGAATTTTCAACGTGTCAAAATTCCAATTTGAAAAATAAACACGTCCCAAATGTGGCCTATTACCCCCCCAACAACCTGACAAACATATGCATGGGTGATATCACCGTATTTGGGAGATTTTGCTAAACACATATTGGGGTTTTGTTTCGCAGTGGCATATACCAGGAGCTGTAATTTCATACCAGAAGTAAAATGTGTGTGAAAAAATAACTACTACAAAGTTTTGACAAAGACTGGTGATAGAATTAGTGCATGGAAAGATGTCCCAAATAGTGCATGAGCGGGATTTCCAGATTTGGGGGAAAACGCTACTTGTACTTATTTCCCTATAACTTGCAAAAGAAAATTTGGGTATTTCTAAACTCAGGACACATAGTAGAATCAATTAAGCAGTTTTTTCATTGGCTTTTATAGATGACTAAAAAAAAATTCTAGTAAAAGTCAGAAAATGTCCTTTTTTCCCCTTAAATTTTCAGCATATTTTAAATTTTATAGTAAATTATATGATACAATCAAAATAATGGGATTTAAAGAAAGCCCTTCTTGTCCTGAAATGAGAGAGAAATAGTAAACGATCAAACAAGAAAAAACAAATATCCTGGTATAGGGAGAAAAGTATTTTTTTAAATGTAGTAAGTGCAAGGCTTGTTCTAAACAATTTAGAAAAAGATATTAATTCACAGACACTGGGACCATAGAAACATAGTAAGTGACAACAGATAAGAACCATTTGGCCCATCCAGTCTGTCCAACTGACCACTTAGGTACATCATTTCACCACTCCATGAGTGGTGTACATGTTGCAGTGTGGATGTGGTACCCACTATCTGTGGTAAATTAGCAGGGCAATGAAAGAAATGATTCTGGATTGTTTACATTTGAAAGAAAGCTGATAAGGATTCAGTACCATTTCAAGCATTGCAAATTAAAACAGAGATGTTTTTTTTAAATGTTTGTACCCTTCATGACAAAGGGTTTAACATATCTGCGGTGCTCATGTTTAGCTGTAATGGACCCACACAAGTTATATATTGTTGTTTTTTTTCAGTAGAAGAAAGAGTTTCTTTAAATACCATTATTTTGATCATATCGGATAATTTACTAAAAAATATATACAATATGGTAAAAAACTGAAAAAAATAGGTATTTTTCTGAATACAAACGGTATTGAAAAAAACTGCTAAATAGATTCTTCTATTTAAAAAAACAAAAACTGTCTGTGCTTCACACCCTAATACAGTTGGCAACAAATATATAAACATAATATAAATGATCGGCACCTGGGACAGGGACATTGTCCCAGCACACATACTTCTAGAAGTAGAAGAAGGCACATACGTAATTCCCCTAGGGCAGGGGCGTCCAACATGCGGTGACCTCGAGGTGCGGCCCGCTTGAGATCGGCAGCCAGGATCACAAGCCCTGCCGCTTACTTGTGGGAGGGTCTATTCTCTGCTCCAGTCCTGCCTCCTCTGTGGGGAGAACGAGGGAGGCTGCGCCCCCTGCTGAAGTCTGTGAGCGGCATCGAGAGCTGTAGTTAGCAATGTGTTGTGTGAGAGTGTGTTAGCAATCACACTCCTATCATGCTAAGTCAGCCAGTACATGCTGAAACCTGGCTAGCTGTCCCCCTTGTGTATTGATGCTGCCAGCAGTATGGGGTCTGCACTTACAGCCACCCTGTACCAGCATGTACTGGCTGACTTGGCATGATAGGAGTGTGATTGCTAACAGCAATCTGCTAACAGCAATCACAGTCCCATCATCAGGTTCCAGCATTTACTGGTTGCCTGGGTATAAAAAGAGTGTGTTTGCTGTTAGCAATCACACTCCTATCATGCCAAGTCAGCCAGTACATGCTGAAACCTGGCTAGCTGCCCCCCTTGTGTATTCATGCTGCCAGCAGTATGGGGTCTGCACTTACAGCCACCCTGTACCAGCATGTACTGGCTGACTTGGCATGATAGGACTGTGATTGCTAACAGCAATCACAGTCCCATCATGCCTAGGTTCCAGCATTTACTGGTTGCCTGGGTATAAAAAGAGTGTGTTTGCTGTTAGCAATCCCACTCCTGTCATGCCAAGTCATATTGTTGATTTTTTTTTTTGTCCAATTGTGGTGTGTTACTTTTAATAAAAGTGTGGTTACACACTAAAATTGGACAAAAATTACTGGTACAATCCCCAGCCAACCAGTACATGCTGGAATCTGGGTATGCCTGAGATTGCTGTTAACAATCATAATTTATAATTTTTTTTGTACAATTTTGGTGTGTAACTTACTTTTAATAAAAGTATGTGGGGGGGGGTCATTTTCAGTTTTGGCTAAGTGAACCCTGAATTTCCGGTTTTGGTCCAAAATTTTCATTTCGTGTATCCCTAAAATAAATAGAACTATTTTATTTTTACTTATCCAGAATCCTGAATTTGTAGACAGAAAACTTTCTAGGCCCAGAAATCAGTGAGAGGAAAAGTAAAGGTTTTGTGTCATTTACTTTATTTTAATCTGCATATTTTATTAAAGGCCATATTTTCACGCAGTGAAAAATGAGTGCGGCCCTCGCACGGATACAATTCTGATGAAGTGGCCCACTGCAGAAAAAACTTGGACACCCCTGCCCTAGGGGCTCAAGTGCACCCAATCAACTTGGGGTAGTTGTTCCGCCTCATAAAAATTATGACCCTTGCAGTTAATACAAGTTTTTGTCACAGTATTTTCTTTTCTTTGTCAACCATTTCAAAATTTGACTGCAGTCTCATGTAATTGTTCAGTGAGGTATCAATATAGATACTGCCAAAATGAAAAGTCCATGAGAAGCTAAAAAAACAAGTGGCAGTGACAGTGTGATTAAAACAAAATCACATTTTTGAATGTTGTAAAACTGTCATTGCAAATAGAATCCTGTTGCTTTGAGCCAGGTGTCCAGTCTATTTTGCCACAATAAGAGGAACAAGAAGCGTTTAGCAGGTGCTGTCTGCTAGCTTACTGAGATTTGTATTTCTCTGTCTACCACGTGCTGCAATACTGAGTGGAGAACTGTGATGTTTCATAAATCATTCTAACAGAGAGGACAGCCACTAGAACAGCGATTCTCAACCTGTGGGTCGCGACCCCTTTGGGGGTCAAACAACCCTTTCACAGGGATTGCCTAAGGCCATTGGAAAACACATATTTCACAATATATAATTACATAATTTTATGTTTGGGGGTCACCACAACATGAGGAACTGTATTAAAGGGTTCGCGGCATTAGGAAGGTTGAGAACCACTGCACTAGAGGAAACAAGTACAGGCGGACATATTTCTGTACGGTCAGACCATGAAAAAAAGAGAGGGGCTTATAATAAGATTTGAGGGGGTTTTCAGAAAAGAGCATGGCATGGGACTGGAGCCTTAAAGCATTTCAGCACCTCTCATAAATATAACAAGATCAGCAAGCACTTGTTCCTGTCTCTTTGTCCTGGACCACACCTGCTGGAGAGGTGAGAGGTAAGTGGGGGTGAGCAGGATGGGGGTATGTATCTGTGTGTGAGCATGAATGTTTAATTGTGTGTGTGTGAGCATGAATGTTTAATTGTGTGTGTGTGTGTGTGAGAGAGCATGGGTGTGTAGTTGTGTGTGAGCATAGGTGTGTAATTTTTGTGTGTGTGTAATTTGTGTGTGAGCATGGGTGTGTAATTTATGTGTGTGAAAGAGCACAGATGTCTAATTTTGTGAGAGCATGGATGTCTGTGTGTGAGCATGGGTGTGCAATTTGTTTGTGTGAACATGGATGTGTAATTTGTATGTGTGAGTAAGTATGAGTAAGTGTGTGTAATTTGTGCAACTATGTTTTACATGGGTATGTTGGAAGGGGGGGCAAGGGGCAAAGAAGGCACAGACAAGCTTGGGGGCAGTGATGGCCAAACAAGCTGTTTGGGGGGACTGACAAGCTGGGGGCAAAGATCTGTGACATGTTGCTTGGTGAAGTTGGGGGGGGGATCTTTATTTCTACCAGGGCCCTGTGGTTTCTAGTTATGCCCCTGAATATATCACTATGCTGAGCTGGTTATTGCCCGACTGTGGTTTGCACAGTTCTTGTGCCCTTCTGTTTTGTTGTAAAATATACCAGAAAAGTACACTGTCTGTATAACAACCAGCCAATCACCGGTAAGGTACATCGCTTGTCGTGATTGGCTGGTTGTTGTATGCTGGGTAGAGGGGTAGTCTTATACGGCGAGTATAGCCCAAACTCTATATTTTAAGTTGGGGGTTCTCTTATATGCCCAGTCGTCTTATACGCCGGAATATTCGGTAGTAAAATATTTAGAAAAGTAAATGGTTTGATGGGGTAAATTGGAGTGGCCGGATTCAAAGATAGGGTATATACACACTGACCAAAATGGAAAAATAAGCGCACTTCTCATTTAGCCGCAAAGAACCAGACAAACCCATGCATGGGTGGTATCACTGTACTCAAGAGATGTTGCTGAACACATATTGGTATGTTGTGTGACATATACCAGCAGATGTACATTCATACCTGAAGTACAACGTGTGTGGGAAAAACCCCCCACAAAAAATACCATCACAAATTTTGACAAAGGCTGGTGGTAAAATTAGTGCATGGAAAGGGTTAAAATACCGGTATATGAAATACCCTAGTTTAAAAAAAATAAATATATATGATTTGATGGGGTAAAATGAACTGACCGGCTTCAAAGATGTCCCAAATAGGGCATAGTGGAAGAAGGACCAAATGTCAAAGCACCGAAGTAAAAAAATGCGCACTTCACGAATGTGGCATTTCACCTCCCAAACAGGCCGAGAAACCGTGCATAGGGGTGTTACTGTACGTGGGAGATGTTGATGAACACTTAGTGGAGTGTTGTTTGACATATACTAGTAGCTGTTAATTCACACCTGAAGAATAATTTGTGTGATAAAAAAACACAAAATCATTTACTACCACAAAGTTTGACAAAGGTTTGTAGTAAAATCTTGTGCATGGAAAGAGTTAAAATACCGGCATGTTAAATGCCCATGGAGTGTCTAGTTTTTAAAAACGTTTGGTTTAATGGGGTAAATTGCATTGGCCGGCTTTGCAGATGTCCCAAATAGCACATGGGGCAGAATGACCTGATTTGGAAAAAAATAGTAAAATGCTACTTGTACATATTGCCCTATAACTTGCAGGAAAAAAAAGCATAAAAACATTTGGGTGTTTTTAAACTCGGGTGTTTTTAAAAGTAGTAGAATCTATTTAGCAGGTTTTTTCATTAGCTTTTTTGGATGTTTCTGAAGAAAGCTCTTGTCCTGAAAAAACAGTATAAAACTTGTGTGGGTACACTAATTAGGAGAGGAGAAAATGACACGACCAGCCTTGGGCACGAGGGGTACAAAAAATAAAAAACAGTCTGGTCCTTAAGGGGTTAAAAACATTCTTAATTTACAGCATTTTTCACTCCTGCCTAAAACTTTTGCACAGTGCTGCGTGTGTGTATGTATGTATGTATGTATATGTGTGTGTGTATATAATATATTATTGCAGACAATTTTGGCTTCTGGCACAAAGCTGAACTCATCTCTTTTCTTTGCGCCAATATTTTCGAAGAGAGATTTGAGGCTGTACCAAAACACCCACATAGTGTACATTTGTGTTTTTACACACTTTTTCCTATTAGTTCTTGGTTTTTTTTGTTCTCAGTGTGTTGCATACTTTGGCAAGTATGGCATTTTTCTCGTCTAAGACAGTGATTTTAGTTAGCTTAACCCTTTGTGGTATTTGCTTCCTTATAAAATTTTGTATTTTGTTATAGTTCACTTGTAGTATTATGTACAATTCTTTCACAAATCCCTAATTATTACCACCCAGGCTGAAATCAGAATCATTAGTTAATGCAAGTTATGTTTTGATCTCCAACATACTGTATATTGCTCAGAATGCTCCAAAAGCCAGCCTCACCTCTAGACTTCTTATTCTGTATATCCAAATGGGATTAGTCAGGAAGACAGTTGGCAAGTAACTTCTCATCGTCATAGGTGATGTCATTACGAAGTGTGTGGAAAATTATTTATATGTATGTGATGAAATATTCCAGTCTTTTAAGTGTCCTAGCTTTAATGATTATACCTGGAAAGTTCACTGGGCAGGTTACCTGGAGCTCTTCCTCTTCTGGGGGAACCACTTTATTCAGGTGCTGGGCAAGCCACCCAGGTATAGAGAATGGAAGGGAACATGGGCAGGGCTTTATCCAGAGAGTACCTAGGTTAGTTAACGACCCATTAACCCAGTAATGATACCATTTTTGTATGTTGCATTAGCCATCTTACTCACCCTAAGGTATTTGTAACAATGCATGTATAGATGAATAGTAACGTTGTAAACAACAGCACTACACGTGCTTCTAACCAATCTTCACTGAGGTATTTTGGAAAGTGAAGAGAAATTTGCATTAAATAATATGATTTGGTGGATATGAGAAATTAAAAAACATTTTTGACGAACATGCATATGACTGAAGTGTGCGTTGATGGTATTTCAGATCAGGACTGCATTTTAGTTTTATCTTGGGTGTGACAATTCAAATCTATGAATTGCTTAATTAAATCTGTCTTAAACTTTTAAAGGCTCTTGTAGCAGGAAAGACTGCAGTCAGCTTATGGTTGGAGGGGTGAAATGGTATCAGAAGTGCCATGAAGGAACTGCGTGTTAAATAAATATTTTTATGGTGCTCCAAAATGTTGCATAGCTTACATTTCGCTTAATACAAGTTTTTTGTTTTTGTAGAATATGATGGAGATTGGTGGTCTACCACTCGAACTGTGGCGTCTAATTCTTGCCTACCTGCCTTTGCGTGACTTGGGCCGCTGTGGATTGGTCTGCAGGTCCTGGTATGATTTGATCCTCAGCCTTGATAATACACGGTGGCGGCAGCTCTGCTTATGCTGTGTAGAGTGCAGACACCCTAACTGGCCCATACAGCCAAACGTGGAGCCCAGGTCATGGAGGAATGCTTTTAAACAGCATTATGTAGCATCTAAAACATGGACTAAAAACACACAGGACTTGGAATCCTCCAACTGCCTGTATTTATTCCGTAGGAAGAAGGACAGAAGGGTCCTCTGTGTCGGGTATGGGTGTGAGTATGAAAACCTCAGGACTGCTGTAGCTTCAGCTAATATATATGACCGTATCCTGCTGCAACCAGGCGTGTATGAAGAACAAAATGAGATCATTCTGAAAGTTCCTGTAGAGATTATGGGCCAGGGTAAGCTTGGTGACGTAGCTTTGCTTGTCTGTATTGACCAGCAGTGCCCAACTTCTCGGCTATGCAATTTGGTCTTTATGCCTGCTTGGTTCTCTCCAGTAATGTTCAAGGTAAGTTTGCTTTCATTTCACATCAGCATGTACAAAGCTATCCACATGCAGATTGGTGTACACAATTAACTTATTGTTATTAAAGTATTGGCCTGTGGTATTTTATACTGGAAATAAACTATAATTAAGATAGTGTTTACATAAAAATATAGTGTTTACATGATATTTTCCCTATGCCCATTGGAGAGGAAGAGAAATGGGCAGCAGGTAATATTGTTGAAGAATGTGTAACACCCAACCAACTCTCCAGACAGAGTCACAAAGTGAGAGCAAAAGAGTATTTTAAATACTCTTATCACCTACCAGCCTTCTCCAGTGTCTAGGAAATTTTAGTTACTGTTCCTGTGTACACTGCTAAATTTTGCACTTTTGTAACTAAATGAGGCATGAGAAACACCATTTCAGGTACCCAAACCCTTCCAAGAAATAATTGTTTATTTAAGTGACATTTTGCATCATTCATGATTTTTAATGACTTAATTTTTATGTGACAAAAAAAAGCCAGATTGTTGCTATAGAAGCTGAAAAAGGTTCCTAGAAGGATCTAGGAGCCAGCCAAAAAATTAAGCCAATTTTTTTTTAATCATATTTTTAAAGTTTCGATCATATGACCCCTCTCCTTTCTGTTTAAGATGATGCTTCAACATCATAGGTCACCTTTAATATATCACACACATATCTATCTATCTATCTATCTATCTATCTATCTATCTATCTATCTATCTATCTAAATTAAGAAATGTGCCATATTCTAAAGATAGCAATAACTTACAAAACATATGTAATTAATAAATAAAAGGTTTTCATAAAATATGCAGCACACACCCCTCAAGCCTGCCCTACTTTCCATCTCCCAGGAACTGTATGCTCAACCTAGACACGCACACTCACTATAACACCATACACTGACATCCACACACACTCATGCTAACACCATATGCTAACACACACAATCTAACAACTAGGGCTGAAACAACTAATCGATAAAATCGATAATAATCGATAATGCAAATCATTGACAAATGCTCTGAAAAACTCCTCTCCTTTATATAATCCGATCTCAAACAGAGATCGGATTATAACACTAGAATCCAGATCCCCCGCAATGCTGCAGGGGACCTGGATTCCTCTCACTGTCAGCCGGTGGGTGTCGGTGCGATGCGCACAGACAACTTCCGCCTCTCCCCTCCACTTCCGCTCCTACGATGCAGTGGCAGCATCACATGATGTAGAAGCCCCAGCGTAAATTAAGGTGAGTAACGGAGGCTGTCTGTGCACATCGTGCAGACCCCCACCGGGTGACAGAGAATCGAGGTCTCCTGCAGAGGATCATCCTCTCTGTCAGCTGGTAGGGGTCTGCACGATGTGCACAGACAGCCTCCGTTACTGCCCTTCACTTACGCTGAGGCTTCTATGAAGCTGCAGTGAAAGTGCCTGTCAGCAACGGAGGTTCACAAAACACCAGTCCGGAGAGAGGGAGGGTGGAGGAGTCAAAGGGGTGTATTGGAGCCACCCTCCCATACACCACTCTGGCTCCTCCCTCTCCCATACACCACTCTGCCTCTCTACCCGGCTCCCTGGTGTCTTGTGAACCTCTGTTGCTGACAGGAGGCAGGGTGGTGTATGGGAGGGGGGAGGAGGCAGGGTGGTGTATGGGAGGGGGGAGGAGGCAGAGTGGTGTATGGGAGGGGGATGAGGCAGAGTGGTGTATGGGAGGGGGATGAGGCAGAGTGGTGTATGGGAGGGGGAGGAGGCAGGGTGGTGTATGGGAGGGGGGAGCAGGCAGGGTGGTGTATGGGGGGGGGAGGAGGCAAAGTGGTGTATGGGAGGGGGGAGGAGACAGGGTGGTGTATGTGAGGGGGGAGGAGGCAGAGTGGTGTATGGGTGAATTATAGTGGTGTATGGGGGGATAATGAATTTCAGGGTAGCAGAGTGGTGTATGGGGGTATAATGAATTTCAGAGTGGCATATCTGGGGGAGGCAGAGTGGTGAATCAGGGAGTATAATGAATTTCAGGGTGGTGCAGGGCATTTATGGGGGCGGAGTGGCATATAGGGAGGTTTAAGGCATAAATGGGGGCGAGTGGCATATTGGAAGTTATAAGGCATATCAGGGGGCACAGTGGCATATAGGAGGTAGAAGGCATATCAGGGGGGCATAAGACATATCTGGGGGTAAAAGGTATATCAGGGGGCTCAGTTGCATATCACTGGCATATAAGGAGTATAAGGCATATCGGGGGCACAGTGGCATATCAGGGGGCACAGTGGAATCTCTGGCATATAGGAGGTATAAGGCATATATGGGGGCAGAGTGGCAAGCTGGGGGTCAGATGTGCATAACTGGGGGCAGTTTGGTAAATAAAAGAAAATACAAACAAGGCTTTTTTTCTCATAGTTTTTATTAAATATGAAAAATAGTTAACCTATGAATTAATATTTACTAATAACTTTGTATTAAAACCTAGTTTGAGAAACACTGTGTTTGGGTTCTTGTAGCTTTTATTATTATGTCAGTAAAATAGAGAGAGAGGTGAATAGTGAATAGAGAGAGAGAGGCCATTGTGATAAAGAGATGAAAGTGTAAATTGTACATTTTTATTACATTATTTTAAATTAAAAAGTTTGCATTTTTTTTAATCCGATTAATTGTTTAATCGAAAAAATAATCGGCCAACTAATCGATTATTAAAATAATCGTTAGTTGCAGCCCTACTAACAACATACAGGAACAAATACACATCCTAACAGCATACACTTATAAGATTACACATACATTCTAACACCATATATTCACATACATGGTAACACCATACACTAAAATACACTTACACTCACGCACAACCGCTAACACCATACTTTAATGGACACACTCTAACACTGTATGACATACACACTCATGCTAATGCAATTTTGTAACACACACAACACCTTATGCAAATACATGCTAACATCACACTCTTTTACACGTGCGTGCACACACTAACAACACACACATATATACAGGCTTGTCCTGAGGAAAGTCCATGAGGTGGACTGAAACGTTGACCTCTTGGCATCTTGCAGATAAAAATGAAGCATTATAGAAGGCCGTGAGTGCTGGCTTCACTACTTTTAGAACTTTTTGAACTAGGAATATAGTATTTGTCACCTTATTTATGTTTAGGTATGAGTGCAGGGCTATTTATTTTGTATGTGTGTGTATGTATATATATATATATATATATATATATATAATTATACACTTACTCTAACATTATACTTAATTCATCTGGCACTAAAATACAGAAGACATGTTGACTGGCACTATACATTTCATAAGCCCTGTCTCTAGCACTATGCATATACACATACACACTGACTCGAGCACTATACATATAGACACTGACTCTAAGACACTTACACTTACTCCCTCTCACCTCGTGGAGACCTGCCACGCCACTGCCTGTCTTCAACCTCTGGGCCACGTAATTCATAGCACATGACCTGCTGGGTCATGGCACCCGCTTCACCGTGTCCCTGCAGCCAAGAAGGGGAGCCTGGGTTCCCAGTGTTAGCCCTGGCCCGTCCTCCCTGGGCACCAGGAAGTGATTTTTAGTGGCCATGGCATGGTGCTGGGGGTTGTCGAGCCACAAGTTAAACTATAATTGAATTGCTTATTTTACTGTCTTTCATGGTTTATCTGAAATGCTTGCTTGCTTACTCATCCATTGTTTCTTAGTTCATCATACGTTAGACTGAAGAATACTACAATAAACTATTGATAATAGTGCCCTACTAGTGTTAACTGTTATATTTTCTCAGCTTTTTGCTCTGACTACAGAAGAAAACATGATGTACTGTGTCATTGGATTGTATGCTTGTATTTGGAAATATGTTATGATTTCCTGAATATAGGTGAAAGGAGATCAGTTAAAGTGTGGATGCAGTCATGGCTGGAATGTGTCCCTGTATATTAATTACAGGATTAGTACAGAAAATAAATGTTTACTTCGTGTGAATAATACAACATTATTTTAAGAAAGAATAGTTTGTGGGCATTTTGTGTATTTAATATAAAACCGAAGCCTCCTCAGTACTATACATAATAAGGCTATATGCATAAAAGCTAAACCAGCTAAACCTTTTCTCTGTCTAGATGCCTGTGTGTCTTTACTTGAATTTATTAAGAGCTAATACTTAGGAATTAATTTGGTAATTTTGATATTGTTGTAGGAGATAATGAATGAATGAATTTGCATTTAATAATATTCCAGTGCTTGATAGTTTAGCACTTTATTATTTAACTTTGAAACTACTGTTCTTTCACCATTTTCTTATGTTATTAAAGTAATACTGTATTGTGGATTTCTATGCATGTGGGGATTTAGTATGTATAGAATACTATGATATAATAAATACAATTGAGTACTGTTTTCCTGTTTTTTTTTTTTTTTAATGAATTTGTTTTCTTCTTCGATAAAAATTCTCTCCCCAGACATCGGTAGGCCATGTTCAGTTTGACAATTGCAACTTTGAGAATGGACAGCTACAGATCCATGCTCCAGGCACATGCCAAATTAAGTTTTGCACTTTCAACCAGTCCAGCATACACTTTCACAACGTGGCTCTCTGCGTACTTGAAAACTGTGAATTTGTCAGCAGCGAAAATGCTTCTGTGACAGTGGAAGGGTCTCCAACCTCAGAGAAAAACTGGGCCTGTAAACATCTATCAGTTTTTGCCAAATCTAAGAGTGTCTTGTTAAATGCACCCGAAACCTCACTTTGTAGAACTGACAACAGTACTGACTGTTTGAATAATGGCTCCTCTGGTGCCAATATCAGAACCTGTGAAATCCTAGTTAATGGAGACCAAAGTCATTTGTTCCCACTTGCAAAATCGCAAATACAGGATGAAAAAGAAAATGACATAAGGGGGAATTTTTACACACGCAAGGAAGGAGGAGCCATGACTATTGATACAGATTACAGTGATAGCGAACTGAGCACAGTCAGTGACAATGAAGATGACGATCAGTCGGTCTACAAACTGTCATATCACTCGCATGGCCTGAGTCACATACTAGCCAAATCAATACAATCCAAACCACAGACTAATGGACTCCTTGCTTTGCAGAGGGACCTGGCATTGAAAAGTTTGCAACATGAGTTGCAAAGGGACAAGGAATTACAAACTATTGTTAGCACGGTTCAAGGATGTCTTATACGGAAGTGCCTTTTTAGAGATGGTAAGGGGGGAGTCTTTATTTGCTCCCAAGGGCAAGCTAGACTGGAAGAAAGCATCTTCAGGGACTTGACGTATGCAGTACGCTGCATACAAAATAGCAAGGTAAGTTATATATTGTTAAACATACAAACCCGCTAAGAATCTCTATGCTATCTTTTTCTTTGAGCATGGTGTTGTATAAAGTAATGTAGTTTAGCAATGAGTCAGGGTGTTTGTCTTCTAGACTGGGCTAGAACTCACACACACAGTCAATCTGATAAGTATAACTATTCCCCCTAATTGACTCATTCCATGTTTCTGGAAACTGATCTGTCTGGGTATAGTTAGAGCGAGGAGTGAGTTGCTGGTCTACGTCATTGTAAAGAAAATGAAAACACGCTATGTTCTGTTTTACAGCTGTGTTTTTGAAGCGATAGTGATCAACACCCAGCAGTACTTACGTATACTATGTTAGAGTACATTTCAATCAACAAAAGCCATGTATACACATTATTTCTGAACTGCTGTTCTTTGGGAGTTGACAGTTAATGTGTAAGTTACAATGCTGTCTCCTTCATTGAAAATGCAGATGAAACAGAACCCTAAAACTCTTTATCAGAAAAGCTTAGCCTGCTACAGGCCTGGTAATATCAGGTAGTAATCAGAGCAGCACTCCAGAGTAGGATTATAAGCGTACATTTGGCTTCCAGAAGAGGACTGGACTGAAGCTGCATCGCAATCAGATACAATACTTATAGGAAAGCTGTAGCTGAGGCAATGAATAATTTGCTAGATGTCATGTGGGATTTTCTATTGGTGGTTAAGTAAGAGAACCAAGTCATAAAATGTAATGCAGCTTGAGTATCTCTTATCTGAAATGTTTATGACCAGAAATATTTCGTATAAGGGCTAATTTTGGATAAACAGACCTGTATGTTCACTTGTATCTGCTCCGTTGTTCAGGCTTCTCCCAGCAGACCCAGAAGGGTCCCTGTCTTTTGTTCAGGTTTTCCCTAGAGCACCTCTGCTCTGGAAATGGGAGCCAAAAAGTGCTCTGGGAAGCCTGAACAACAGAGCAGACAGCAGGGAGAAGCCGATAACGAGGCAGGGAAAGGGTCTACTGACTACAGGAGAGGTCAGACACCTCTTTTCTGCCACCTCAGTCGTGAGTATTTAACTTATCTGAAAAGACATTTTGCATAAGGGATACTCAAACTTTAGCAATATTAGTCGGCATGTACAGTAGATAAATAACTCTATCTATGCCCTAATGTCACCTTAGAAATCCAAACAGTTAGGTATTTGTTTTTCATGCACTATGCCATCCTCATTGGCATATAAAAATATATTTGTTCATCACTAGGACTAATTATCCACCTTGACACTCATTTCTAGGTCATTATGTTGAAGAATGATGTATACCACTGTAAAGCATCAGGTGTGTTTTTGCGTCTGGCAGCAGGAGGCCTTATTGCTGACAATAACATCCATTCCAACACCGAAGCAGGGGTGGATATCAGGAAAGGAGCCAATCCTGTAATACTGGTACGTGAGTGCAACACCTGACGCCCTGCCCTTCATGGCTATTGTATTTCCTACTCATTTAACAGCAGATACTACACTTAAGCTTTATTCATAAAGGAAACCATCATTTTGGGAATATATTAAACCCTTGCTTGTAATATTACATATTGACATAACAATTTTGTTACATACCTGAGTTGATGGCACAGGCTGACAGGTAAACTAAAAATTGATAGATTTTTTTTTCAATACATTCATAACGTCGAGTTTACTCTACTTCAGTCTATACGATAAGTAACTATATTTTCTTTATCTTTTCTTTGTGCCCACAGTGTAATAGGATACACAGTGGCCTCCGCTCAGGCATTGTTGTCTTGGGCAACGGGAAAGGCAACATCCGTAGCAATCAGATCTATGGAAATAAAGAAGCTGGCATTTATATTCTCTACAATGGGAACCCTGTTGTGAGGTGAGTTATTAAACCTTCAAAATGCCCTTTCCTTCTTCAGGTGTCCATTGAAGATGAGGAGTGCATTATTTTCACAAACAAGACTCCAAAGTAGCATTATCTATATACTCAAATTTATTTTATGCTTTCTTATTATCCCCAGGGAGGCCACTTTACTTTTTGTGTATTAAACAAAAAATAATCTGCTTGTTATCTTGTAACTGCATTAATAAGGTCAAGGACTGTTGAGTGGCAGCATAACCATCCAAACCTAGTGATTTGGTACAATGTCCATAAATTGTTTGAGCTACCCCCCACACATTGAAGCACCGTTCCTTGGGTTTATGGGTTTTTGTTTGTTCTAGTGACGAGAGAGGAGAGGGAGAGCTACAGTTCTCATTGTTAAAGTGATTTTTTTTAATCCATCTATGAAGTAACCAGTGTTTTTACAGTGCGATATATGCACCTTGTAGCCAAATTCCAATAATGGTGTTAATAAACCGTAATCCAAAACCTTTACACCTCTGCATCGCTAGGTTCTCTTCGCTAAAGAGAAGATGGCAGGAGAATTGTGACTTCAACACTGTTGCTTCATTAATCATTGCGATTGGCAAACATTGGTAGGTTCCTCCAGCTGGAAGGGCTAAGATGGCCATCTGTAAGGCATAATTTAATGGGGCCTTTAAAGAAAATGCACTGATTTAGCTATACATTTTACAGCGAGGGTCAAGCTCTTCTTAAGAGCCAAGGTTTATTGGAGTTGGGCCTTTGTAATGTATACTGAAGTCAAGGAGGTCTATTCACTAAAGGAACAGTTGGCAGGCGAGTTTGCAGGGGAGTTGTGATTCAGCTCTTTGAATACACTGTATACACTGATCAGCCATAACATTATGACCGCCTACTTAATATTGTGTAGGTCCCCCTTTTGCCACCAAAACAGCCCTGATCCATTGAGGCATGGACTCCACTAGACCTCTGAATGTGTGCTGTGGTATCTGGCACCAAGACGTAAGCAGCTCCTTTAAGTTCTGTAAGTTGCGAGGTGGCACCTCTATGCATGCATCCTGGTGCCACGTGTTCTCCAGGTAAGAGACGCACACACACTTGGCCATCCACGTGATGTAAAAGAAAACTTAATTCTTTACAGACCAGGCCACCTTCTTCCATTCCTCCCTGGTCCAGTACTTATGCTCACGTCCCCATTGTAGGCACTTTCGGCAGTAGACAGAGGTCGGGATGGGCACCTTAAATGGTCTGTGGCTATGCAGTCCCATATGCAACAAACCACGATGCACTGTGTGTTCTTACACCTTTATATCAGAACCAGCAATAACTTTTTCAGCAGTTTGAGCTACAGTAGTTCGTCTGTTAGATTTGACCAGATGGGCCAGCTTCCACCCCCCACGTGTATCGATAAGCCTTGGCTGCCCATGACCCTGTCGCCGGTTCACCAATTTCCTTTCCTTGCACCACTTTTGATGGGTACTGACCACTGCAGACTGGGAACACCCCACAAGAGCTGCAGTTTTGGAGATGCTCTGACCCAGTCTTCTAATCATCACAATTTGGCCCTTGTCAAAGTCTCTTAGATCCTTATGCTTGCCCATTTTGTTTTCGTTCTAACACATCAACTTTGAGGATGAAATGTTACTTGCTGTCTAATATATATCACCCACTGACAGGTGCCATGATAAAAAGATTATCAGTGTTATTCACTTCACCTCTCAGTGGTCATGTTATGGCTAATCGGTTTATGATAAACGTAAAGTAAGGGAGTTGAAACCCCAGCTGTCCTACCAACTTTCACTTTAGTCAATAAACCACAACTCGGCTGGGAATAAACCTTGCTGAGAATGAGTTAAGTAGATAGAGAAAGATCCGTTGTGGTGGTACATTTTGTTGTCACACAAAAGGTGACCTAGAACTGTGGACACAATCTCTGCGACTGGTTGTTGATAGTTTCATTTGTTGCATTATATATATTGCGTTTTGATGGTGAGATCTTTTGGTTTTAGAAACTGAAGTTTCTGCTGCTACTCGTACTGATTACCTGGAATTGGAGTGTTACTGGGCATGTAAAAGATGTGTACATTGAAATGCCATGCGTTTTAGCAGAGGTAGCCAGAGAAGGAGTGGAATGAAACCAAAGACTAAAGAGTACCTATTTATACCTACACCTACTAAAATGCAGTTAGAATACTTGCATTACTTGGAGTTGACATATGCATTTAGGTGGATTCCTACCGTGTATGTGCATTTCAATACTCTTATAGTGCATAAATCTGTATGAGACAAGTATTTGTAATAGTTTTTGGTTTTGCAAAATTCAATTCAAATATCCTGATTCCCAGTGCCCAATTATAATTGTATGATTTTTGGATCAATCTTGGATTAATGCTTCAGTGACTGCTCCATTAAAAAAAATCTTAATAATAAAAATGGAAAAATGCCTGCGTGCAATGAGGCCTTGAATGTTTTTAGTTTGGAAGTACCAGAATGATTACCTAGAATATAAAAATATATTCTCAAATTTTTAAATGCTTTGGAATTGTAAATATACAATGCTAAATTGAAAGCAGCTATGCACAAAATATAAAACTTATTTTTTTGAGAGTATAATCAACATATGTTGCAACAGCTAAATTTACGTGAACTCTATTTGTGAAAGCAAGTTATATGAAGATGGCATGAAAACCCATTAAACAGACAAATATCTGAAAAAGCCAGGCGACACACAGTATTTTAGGCTTTTTTTGTAGCTAGCGAATAAAGTCAGCCGTAAGCCGACATAAAAGAAATACGAACGTTTTTGCTTTAGCATGAAGAATGCATACAAGAATAATAATGTGGGAATCATTTACTTGGAAAAATATAGGAATCACATATTGTTCCTGCACAATTATCTATTGTAACACCCCTGCTGTTGTAAAGTAAATCAGCACCCTGCTGGGGCAATCAATTCTACCTTCTTCCATGACTGAACAACAACTCTGAATTGGCAGGGGGCCTACATACTGGTGTTTTTGGTCCTGTAACAAAAATATTTCTAGCAATAACAAGACCACTATTTCCATGAATAAAGCAGACCCCCATTGGTCTTTCTGTACTGGTATCGCTTAAATTTTGAAATGCAGTATAATTTTTTGTATCAAAAGTGAGTTTTCAAAGATTATAATCTTTGTGACAACTTTTTTTGTGTATGTTTAGTTGACTTGTGCATTTGGATTTGTACAAATTTGTTTTTTTGTACAAAGCCACGAAAACAAGCCCCCCCCCAACAAAGCAAAAAAGCTAAATTTTCATCCAAAATTTGCTGGCTCTTTCACTTGCATTCTCTCACACTCTCATTCCCGTTCTCTCTCACACACTCACAAGTGTTTCCCTTTCTTCTCTGCTGACTGCTTCTGCCACCTGTTTCCACATCTTCTTGTTCTTGTTCTTCATCTTCTACCTTCTGTCTTTCATCTTATCACCTTTATCTTCGTCCATATCTTCACGGACATAACCTGAGTGCGAGTGAAAGAGCCTGCCAAAATTGCAGCCCTTCCGGTACTGTCCTTGGAGGAGTGGATTTTGACAAAAGTGTCCCTAAGAGGGACTGAAGTTCCTCTTAGGGTAAAATGACAGAGCTTGCGATGACGTCCTTTCCTATGATCCTTCTTCCCTGATTGGAGATTAGGTGAAAAGAGGACGTCAACGGAAGCGCCACCATTTTACCCTAAGAGAACTTCCACCCAAATCACGCCACTTTTGCTGACATCCTCTCCTTAAGGAGGTCACCAGAAGTGTTGCCATTTTGGCAGGTTCTTTCACTCTCTCACACTCTCTCACAGTCTCATTCCTGTTCTCTTTCCATTCTCTCTAAATGTTTCCCTACCCTCACTTCCTCATCTTCTTGTTCTTCGTCTTCTGTCTTCTACCTATTTTATCTTCTATCTTTGTCAACATCTTGGCGGACATTACCTTCCACCAAAATAGAAGTGCTTTTGCTGACGTCCTCTCCCCCAAGGACCACACTGGAAGCGCTACCATTTTGGCCGAAGTTTGCACCAGGTTGCTTCCACGGAGATGCGAACAATGATAGAAGATAAAGAAGAGAACATTAAGGGACAGAAGATAGAAAATAGAGGATGAAGAACAAGAATACGCGGAAGTTATTTGGTCGAAGAGAAAGTGGTTGGCAAAGAAGATTCAGAAACATTGAGAGAATGAACAGGAGTAAATGTGAGCACAGAGCAACCATTTCAGTCCTGAATAAAAAATTCTAAAAAACCAATGGGCCAAAAATGAACCGAAAACTTTGTCCGAATCATTTTGATTGCCTGTTTGCAAATGTCTAATGTTTAGGTCAGTCATCTTGTCCCAGTCAACTGGATAAACAGACCAAAAATATATTTGTCCTAAACCCTAGAGGTCTCCTTTTGTTAATTAAAGTCTATGAGGAATGGGACCTCAATAGCATAAGAAGGACTTTATTAGCATTGCTATGAAGAATCCACTCAGTGTTTGTTGTCATAAGACATCCACTTTTAAAAGATGTAGTTTGCAGTATTTACATAAATACACTCTACAAGGAAGAGGGAGTATTATTAGGTTTCTACAACTTTTAGTAAATCAGTCTGAGTTGTTTGACAAGTCCATGCATAGGTATTTGTTCTATGATATACAGCAGCAGCTCTGGTACTCACAAATAACATAAAGGCACTACTGCTGTGGCACTTGTTTTTTCGCTGTCTTGTTGTCTAAAATATCAAAAGGCTCCTTTAAGGGACTGTTTAGTGAACTTAAGTAAACTGCAATTTACTGGAATCAATGGGAGTGCTTTCTACACATTTGAAAGGATTGGGGGGATTTATAAGAGCCCCTGGAACTCAGGGACGAGCCGTCACTGGAGTTGGTTAGCTGTGAGTATGCCATGTGTGCACACTAGCAAGCTCCTGCAAGTGATGATGCTGGGAAGCCATGAAAATAGTGCAAATGCCTGAATCTGATAAATGCATCCATTCCTTTTCAAAGCTACAAAAAAAGAATTTAAAAGGGACATCATATGCAGTAAACTTGCCTGACTGTCCCTTTTAATAACTGGAAACATATTACATATTTTTACTTTTTTGCTATATTGTTTATAACAAGAAACCTTTATGTCATGGAGGTTGAGCCGCTGTCTTATATGTTGTAAAGCGTTTAAAGTACTTTCGGAGCTACATGGCTGCCTAGAGATTTGGTAATGATGTTGTAACGTTATTAAAAGATTCTGACATGGAAAAACCATAGTTTTTGTTTCAGGCCTCACTATTGTATTTGCTAATAATAACTCAGGTTTAATATAGCTATGTCCTTCCTGGTCAGTTCAAATGCTGCAAATGTAACATCCCCAAAGGTCAGTACAAGCTATGTATTCCTTCATTCACATAGTACAAGCTATGTATTCCTTCATTCGCTTATGGAATAGCCCATAAATGTAGAAAGTAATCAAGTTTGTTTTGGGGGAAAAAGTAAAGAGACTGAGGACATTTAGTTGTTTTCACAGCTATATTCTGAGTCGCAATCGTGGATTTACAAAGTGTTTTTTAGTTAAAGGAAATGCAATGTCCTTTGTTTTTCTTTGTGGGTGTAGGGTTTTCCTTACTGATTCATGCCCTTAAGTCAGGGGTCGACAATCATGTTTTTATTTTCTTGGCCTTGCAATACACTAACATACATTTACACACTCTGACACCACACCGTAACTGACACAAGCTAACATCTTATACTCACAAACACCTTACAGTAACACACACAAATGCTAACATTCTTTGCTCATGTACACACATGCTAACACTATACAATAACACACACACTCTAACACTATATGCCGAGAGACATACCCATGCTAATGCCATACTGTGACATAAGCAACACTATACACGCAAGCACCACATCCCAAGCACAGCCTTCTTGAATTTGTGAATAAGACCTTAGCAGCTGAAGTTAGACAAAGCTTAGAACCTTTTTTATTAATAGAATTTAAAGGGGCTGCAAAGAACAAACAGAACATTGAGTGCCCACGTTACATTTCCACTGCTACAGAGCTAGACATTACATGGCTTTTTGACTATTCGGTAGGGTTGATATTTTCAAGGTTTGGGACTGATAAACCCCAGTGCACAAAGTGAGATCCACACACACAGTTTTCCACACATTACAGGGTAACACTTGGGACAAACTGTTGTCTGCAAGTTGTGCATTTTCTGCTCCGTGTTTTTTAAGCCTAGTTTCTAATTTTCATGCAATGAGCAACTTAATCTTAAAGGTTCTGTTCCACTTGATATTGTTAAGCAACTGTGTTTCAGTAGATATTTAACTTTATCCTTCCATAGTTTTTGTGACATTATAATACTCAGAACTATATTTGTGCTTCTGAATAATCTCTATGGTGATGGATTTAAGCATGACAATTTAAGTTCAGCGGTGGGGGTAAAGGTGACCTTTTTTATAACCACAATTAACAGTGGTCTGAGCTGTCAAAGCAAATGGTTTTAGTCGGTATCTAGGCATACAATGCAGTAACCGAAAAAAGAAGAGCCAAGATAAGGAGCAAGCCAAAACTACCATACAGCAAATAAGTGTCAGAGGGGAAGTAAAAAGCACAAGAACCTGCAAATGGGAGTACAGATTGAACATGTTATAAATCACTTAGGATAGAGCCAAGTAGAGTGAAAGAACAAGCTGCTAAAGCTTTTCTTGGTGGTCGGAGAAAGCTAATGCAGTTCTCCAACTATGAAGTTCCTGGTTCTCATTCTTTTGAGATCTGACAGTTCTTTTTAAATTGTAAAAATTATAAAATCGTAGTGGGTGTATGACAGACATCAACCTATCATTGAGTGCTTTGGTATCGCATGGCAATTAAGTGTTACCAGCAAAAACTGTGGATAAAGCAAAATCTACATGATTTAATACTTATTTTGGTAAGGGTTTGAACATTCAGCAGTGCTAGAAATGGTGTTTCTAATGCTGTGTGTTTTTTTAAGTGTTTCAAATCTGAAACTAGATGGTATTGATGTTGAATTAACCTTTCAGTTTACAAGAGTTTGCTTTCCCTGCAGCGTTATAAACTTCCCTTTCTCCTGTAGCAGGAGGGTTGTCATTGTCCTGGGAACTCTCACATTCATATTGTTCTACTCAATCCTGGCGAAGATCACAAAACAAATCTGTTTTGCCCTCCCAATTCACCGGTGTACTCATCATATCCTTGTATGTTCTACTTTGGATTATTTGACCTTTTACGGAAAATACAAGTATATCAGAAATCCAGTGGCGACTCTAGAAACAATATATAGGGGGGGCACACAAGATACCACAGTCAAACTGGGGGGGCATTCATAATTTCCACCATTAAATCATACCACTGAAAAAACTATATATATATTGCCAAAAGTAATGTGCTATGGAATTATACTTTTGTTATTGGACTAAAATAATACTTGATCATTCAACATGGGAAGCCTGAAGCCACAAATGAGTGCGACTAATCCTTGAAATAAATATTATAACACAATACATAACTTTTCCACTAAATGATTTCAGGGCCTTGAACGTTTTGTCCCTTGAAGTCACTACAACTTCAGGAGGGCATTTTATCTCTGGATAAATATAAATTAAATAATTCCTACTATAAGTTAAGTGCCAGGAAACAAATGACCACCCAGACACACACCCCAGGACAGGCTCTGCCACACCGACAACCAAACACACACACACACCAGGACAGGCTCTGCCACACAGGCACCCAAACACATCAGGACAGGTTCTGCCACACTGACACCCAAACACACACCCTAGGACAGGCTCTGCCACACTGACAACCGAACACACACACCAGGACAGACTCTGCCACACCCGCACCCAAACACACACCAGGAGAGGCTCTGCCATAGCAAAACCTATACACCACCCCCCCCCCAGAACAGGCTCTGCTACACTGATAACCAAAAACACACAAACAGCCGGACACAATCTACGTCACAGACGTCTACATCAGGGTGGATTTTTCACACTGCATTGTCGTTTATATCCCCCTTAGTGTTTTGGCCCCTTGTGTATTGATGCCCCTGCTGCCCATATATATTATTAGCCCCAGTTGCCGATATATATTAATATTAGTCCCTGCTGCCGATAGCAGGTATAGATCAACACATTAACACACAAACCAAGCTTTGCATGTATAGATCAACTGAAAATCACTTGTGATCTCAGCACTGAAGGTATAGATCAAATAAACTGAATCAGACATACAAACCCTGTATTTGCGGGTATACAATAATATATAAAACGTAGCATTGCAGGTATAGATCAAATAAATACATGGAAACAGCATTGCAGGTATTAATCAACTGAATAAGACATACAAACACTGTATTTGCAGGTATACATAAATAATGTATGGAAATATGTAGATATGGATCTACAGAATAACACAAAAACCCAGCTTTGCAGGTATAGATCAATTGGAATTCACATAAAAACACGGCATTAAAGGTATATTTAAAACCCCCTAAATTACAGGCATAGATCACAGGTTGGACACCCCAAAGCCAGCCCTGGCGTCCACACTGCCCACATAGAACCTGACCAGCACCCAGATAACGCACATAAGATTTGCCATCTTTGTCCCCATATAGCACAGCACAAGTCAACTTTGTCCCCAAACAGTCCTGCCTGTGCCATCTTTGTTCCATGTATACCCGCCTGTGCCATCTTGGTCCCCAAGGTTCAAAAATCCTGCTAGTTAAATATACAAACAATTTTACAGTCACTCACTAATTCACACTTTCATTCAGACAATTCATTGACACATTAACTCATGCTCTCCCTCATTCAGACAATTCACCCACATATTAACTCATGCTCTCCCTCATTCAAACAACTCATCCACATATTAACTCATGCTCTCCCTCATTCAGACAACTCATCCAAATATTAACTCATGCTCTCCCTCATTCAGACAACTCATGCTCTCCCTCATTCAGACAACTCATGCTCATATTAACTCATGCTCTACCTCATTCACGCAATGCATCTCACCTTTGGGTCCAGCGACGGGAGCACGAGGCTTCTGTCTTCCTTCTCTGCTGCGGTGCCCGCTGCTTCACTGCTGAGCGCCAAAATATGACGTGATATTTCGGCGCTCAGCATGAAATGCCGGCCCACGACGGAGGTAGAGGCCTCGTGGAGGAGAATGGGGGGCGCCGAGCGGTTGCTAGGCACCCCTCTTCTCCGCATTAAAAAAATTAAAAAAAAAAGACGGGATTTAAAGTCGCATTGTTACTTTATTCCAAATTCGGTAGGGGGGCAACAGTGGGGGCAAGGATTAACCTTTCCCCACTGTAGCGACGCTACTGCAGAAATCATATCCTTGAAAGGTTGCATTTCAGAAGTACAGCTTACTTTTAGGACGGGTCTATCAAAACCATTGAATAAATAGAGGAACCATGTTGAACAGCAGAAGAAATGGGAGGGAAAAGGGAAATATATGTTGATATTGCCACTAAACATATATATGTAAGAATGTGAAGGTTCCTGTATGCCGTGTTTCCCCACACGGAAACAAAAAGGCTAATTTTATTATGTATAGAATGTGAACAAATGTCCTCAGACAAAAAATATTGCTCACTGGCAGGGTTATGATTATGTACCTCAAGATCTGTGTTAGATGATAGTACTTGAAATAATGTAGAGGTATTAGCCTACACAAAGTTTTAATGATATGGTTAGTTGATTGAGCATTCACAGTTCAATTTAGTCTTAACTTATACGCATCAGGCAGACTTGTTTGAAGAGGCAAGCAATTTTCCACTTCTAACCTTTTAAGAAGAAGGCTAATACTCTACTATGCATGTAAACTTCAAAAACCCTTTAGGTTTCCTTAAGTTAGACTGGGCTTTACAAACAAATTTATCTTAATTTGCCCCAGTCACACAACCCATTATTTTTGCACAAACTGTATCATAAACTGAACCTGTAATCTGAAGAATTACCTCACCCAGGGTTTGACAAATCCTGGGCGCCAGTTCGCAATGGCAACTGGAAATCACTACCTGGCGCCTGGGAAGTATGGCTAGCTGTGGCTCGCCTCCCCCAGCTTTCTGGGTTACCAGTTGCTCTCACAATCTTGACTTAGAATATGAAGAAGAACATATCAGTAGATTCAACAGGTACATAGAGAAAATTGTTGCATACGCTAATTTTAATCTCCGTAGGCTGAAAGATTGGCGATTGTAGTGGTCTAATTGCAACTTTTTCAGTGTCGGAATAATTCTATTTGAAAGGTACTATTCTTTTGGTAATAGATTCAATACAACCAAACCTATAGTTATTGCGGATTTTTTTTCTGCACATCAGGCCTATTTTGATTATTTCTATTCCTTGGAAATGAATAATCAAGAACAAGATAACTAGAAGAGGGGAGTGCATGCTGACAACAATAGTAAAGGGATTGTCACATTGCCTAGTTATTCCTTCTATATTTATAAAAGGCTGCATCTTATCCTGTGGTACATCATAATACCCTTTGAAAGTGGTAGTACATAGAATGCTTGATTAAAAGAAAATGAAAACACAGAAGGAATATTCTACAAGATATACCGGTACTCCTAGCACAATCCCCCAGTATAGCTGAGATTTTCTAAAGTGAATTCCAAATTGCTATGTCCCATTCTTGAAATAAGCAAGCCTGGGTGAATTGTATGATTACAGTAACCGAAGAGAGCTGTTGTCTACACAACGTTTGAGACTACTAAATCAATTTATTAAAACTATCCATATCTGATCATCTTTTGGTTTCTCATTACAATGGTTTTGAAAATACTGTGTTATGAAGGGAATAAGAGTCCTGTACCCAAAGTATGGCAAAACCTGCATTAAAGATTGTCTGTGTGATTACCAATCATATTCATACACGGGAGGATAATAATCTAAAATGAGATTCATACAAGGGAGGATAATATATCAATCATATATGTCCTTCTTTTTTTCTCATTCCCAACTATTTGTGATTACCAATTACATTCATACAATGGAAGATAAAATATTGATTATATAGATGCAGAAAGTATAGGTGACTGCTCCCTTGATGTACATATAAGGTTGGTTTGTTATGTATGTTTGTGTGTGTGTGTGTGTGTGTGTGTATATATATATATATATATATATATATATATATATATATGTATATGTATATATATACACACATATATATTTTATATAATGCCTAGGAAAAGATGTAAAGTCACATCAGTGGTCTCTTCAAAGCTTATGTGGCTTCATGTCTTTTTCCACATTGGACCAGTAAGAGGTATCAGTAAGGCGAACAGTAAAATGTAGGATTTGAAAAATGAGGGGTCTTGATGCACTGATGCTAGAAGATGAGTTTAACATATGTGTGTATTGTTCTGCAGCGGCAATCATATTTTTCAAGGACGTGCTGCTGGAATTGCGGTAAATGAAAATGGAAGAGGCCAAATAACAGGTATTGTTGACAGTGCAGCATAAATAAAAGGATAAGCTACTAGTAGCATTGTCGATCTCTTTGTAAGTGCTGTGATATGTAACTTTTAAATATAGTATATATTTTCTTTGCAATAACTGATATAACATCAAAAATCGTAGGGATGGCTCGTTATGTGTCTAGAGTGATGATGGGAGTCATTGAGGTCATGGTCACAGACACAGGGGACAAAGAACAGAAGATCAAACTCCCATAATAATTTTAGATCAAACACTTTCAAGTCTCAGAAGTGGGCTACGTCCATGGAAAGTAAAAGTCTGCCAATCATGGGCTAATGGTAACAAGAAAAAAGCCTAACATTAATTTCAAGGTTTCTATAATGGTTGGTACAAGTACACATCCATGCTCCCATACACACACACAATACTAGACATCCATGTTCACACACAATTACACATCTATGCTCGCATACATACATAAATACAATCGCATACATTCTATCTCCCGCCCGCCCCCGCTTACCTTTCACCGCTCTAGCAGCTTTTTTTCTGGCTGCTCACACACTGTGTGGGCAGCCTCTGTTTCATAGTGGGGTCACGTGACGTAGTGTGACCCTAATATGTTCCTGTCTCCCTGTGCCCGTTCATAATAGTTTAGGAAGAGCCCTTCTGACCCGGATTGGTGCAATCTAGTTTGGAAGGGCCTTTTTCTTAACTATTTTGAATCAGTATGAGGAGACATGAAAAAGGGGTCACAGGGGTTGCCTTCGGGCCCCCTAGAGGGGGAGGAGGGAGGAATTGGCTCAGACACCTTTTTTTGTGAGGGTATACCCAACAAATGTGAAAATATGCTGCTCATTGCCTAATGCATACGGTCCTTGATGTTTCTAAAGAAATAGATGCTGGTCTACAGCATAAGTTCTAAGTACTTCTTGGCTAATTGCCACATTCTCAAAGTTTATTATTGAAACCATAAAACAATGAGATATTTCCATATATTTTCTGACTGTGTATGTAATATTACTAATAAGACAATTTAATGTCCTTGACAGAAAACGTGATCCGTGAAAATCAGTGGGGTGGAGTAGATATCAGAAGAGGTGGTGATCCAGTCCTGAGGAGTAATCTTATATGCTGTGGGTATTCAGATGGAGTTGTAGTGGGAGAGCGAGGGAAAGGTCTTATAGAAGGAAACACCATTTACGGTAAGTAAAAGCTTACTGGTTGTGCTTGTGTGTATTGTGATACTGTGTTCTGTGTTAGATGGAATCCTAATAGTGTATATAGAATGTAGTAAAATCTTCTGCTTATCCCATTACCTTACATTACATTTATTTTTATAGCACCAGCAGATTAGAATTAGAGGAGGTGGGATACATTTAAAATCACAAACAATAACAAACTGGTACAGTAGGAGAAGAGGGCCCTGCTCTTGGAAGCTTACACTCCGGTCGGTTGTAGGGAAAGTGAAATAGTAGGAGAGGACTGGTTGGATGAGGATGAGTTGATTGAGTCAGGATGAGCTGTGGAGGTTGTTGGTTGTTCAGATGGCTTAGACAGCATGCTGGCTGGGAGTGTTCTGGTGAAAGGTTGTATGCTTCCCAAAATAGGTGGGTTTACTGAGAGCTTTTAGAATTTGTATATGTGGAAGAAAATCTTACAGAATGGGGAATAGGAGGGATAAAGCATGTGTGAAATCCTGGATGCCGGTAAAAAATGAGTTATGAGTGTATTTTGGATAGGAGGGTAGAGATATAAGGGGTGCAGGGTTGTTAAGGGCTCTGTAGGCCAGTGTAAGGAGTTTATATTCCAGTAAAGTACCAGCTGTTAATATGATGAATCGGATTTGGGTAGGGGCCTATGTGTGACCTTATACATCCCCTTTTGTTTCTGGTTGCTAAAAACTTTAGCTCTCTTAGCAGTTCTAAGTTAGTTAAAGACTGTGGTGCTTGCTTTTGTTAGTGCCTTGCCTCCTCCTTTACTGTACCCTGCATTTGTGATTAGAAATAAAATGGTTTAAAATTGTTAAGCTAGTTACAAACAAAAAGAAAACTATTTTAGACCAGTTTATTTCATGGATACAATGGATCCATGCAAACTCATGGATCCTTTCAAACAGTATGAGCAACCCAATGCACATTTTTGCCACAGTTATAGATGTAATCATCAGGGGTGCACAGGAGAACTCGAACAATATAACCCTACAGTCCACCCCTGATGGTTTCATGTGTACCTATGGCAAAACATGCATTCTCTAGTCATTGACTAAAAAGAAGCACCAAACATGAAGTAGTTGGATAGGAAAAAAATTACGGTATCTTCATAGTGTGCTTGGGTTTCACTCAACAGGAAGATTGCATAAGATCCATAATTGATTTTGGTATCTGTGTGTCTATTCAATGTTATTCTTCTCTATTAACACCACCAGAGAACTAATTGCCCTATGCACAGCTGGCATGGAAATTATTCTAAACCCATCAGTCCAGCTTCAAGCCTCCGGTGCTATATCAGTGCTGCAACATTCTGCAGTAAATAGATTACCAACTTTGAGCAGAGGACCAGATTTACAAAAAGCTTTATTCACCATGGAAGAAAGCCTTTAATAAATGTTCCTGTCAGCTTGTACACAATTATAAACATTACCGTGGCCCTGCAACACAGATGTGAGGGATAACTCTAGTGAACCAAGGTTTGAAAGGATTACAGTAGCTAAACTGGTGCATGGTTTACAAGATACTTTACATGATTTATAATCACAGAGGGGAATAAGTGGAAAATAGCCAAAGGTACAGGTTAGTGTGGTTAGCAGTATAAGCATGTCTCGTGTTAGCATACGGGTATACTGGATTTAAGACTATACCAAGGGTGAAATAAAGTTTAGAATTAAGAGATAGGGAAGAGCCATGTGTTGCTTTCTATCATCCATTGCATGTGTGTCCTTATTGTTACATGATATCAAATAGCACGCATCGTGCAGGTCTCATTACTAATTCTAAGAAAGAACAATCCAATATAATACACATTTCAGGCTAATTGTAACCTGAAAAAGCCAACACATTCACATAATTTATAACAAATGTAAAACTTTAATTTGTATTATTATATTTCTAAAGAATGGATCTGGGGGAAAAAGTTCATCATTCAGTGGGTATATATTTCAATGGGGACTGCCGCACATTTACAACTCACAGGCCTGCTCATACTAATCAAGCTTCCAGGGCAACAGAAATTATGTGCTTTCTTGAGCAGAAAGAGGGGATATTAAAAGAATTATTCATCTACACAAGCACAGAAATAGGTAGTGGCATAAAATGAACAATGCACACTGTTTACATCAGGAAAAATATGGTTGCACTAGATATGCCAGATGCTTCTTATCTGCTGTTTATTTCTATGTTTTAACACATTATATTATCCTGTGATCACTTATTGGAACTCTAAGTAGACATTATGTTCTTCTGGTGCCAAATTCACATTTTTTACTTTTTAGTTTCAATGTTTTTTTAAGGGATATTAACATGGCCTAGTGTCCTTAACACTAACTGTTCACTAAGGCTTTTGTGTGGGAAGAGGTTTAGTGGCTTAAAAAGTCACAAGCCCCAAAAATAAGGCAGGAGAGAGGAAAAAACTATGTAGAGCTGAACAATAGGATAAGATAGAATGTGGATGCACTTTTTTATTAATATAAATTTACACGTATTAAAAAAGACATTGTAACCTGGCACTTCCCCTATTGGGGGGGGGGGGGGGACCTTTTGGTAAAACATCCTCAGTTCTAAATGTTTATCGTATGCATACAAAATGGAAAATAATGATAGGTCTTGTGCAAGTGTATGCTTTGTCTACATACCCCTCAAAATATATATCTCTAAGGAATTACACAAAGATTCCCTTTCATGTCTGTCAAACATCACAATGTTGACCTGAATCACACTGGTTCTTTCATTACAAAATCAATTTAAAGCTCTCTGTAGAGGTTCCTTCCCACAGAGGATTTTTTTTTCTTTTTTATTAAGTGTTTAAGCATAGACAGATCCTAATGTTACCCTACGATAAGAACTACTGATTTCAAGACCTTTTGTATATTATGTACATTAATACATAGGTGCAGTTCTGAGCTTCTTGATGGGATGGCTGCCAGCTAGATCCCCACACATAAACATCATAAAGCAATTTGTTTCTTAATCAAAAGCATATCACAAGGCATGTCTCAGTTTGTAATAACTATTCCCTTTCCAGTTGAAGAAGTTGATTTCAATCAAATTTTTTTATTTTGGTTTCATAATTGGCAACATAGAAATGCAACTCATGTTTACAGAGAACTCTCCTGTTTTAATGTATTCTTTTCTCCAATACAAGTAGACACAAAATACAAATTGCCAGCAAACATGGATAGATATGCTGTAAGCAACTAAGACACCTTTCTCTTCTTTTGAGTTTTCCTGCTAGTATAAACAAGGATTGGTCCATTGTTGCTCAGCATCATGATACCTGATGCAATGATTTTGCGCAGATAATGTACCTGATTACCTTTGGTGACTTCTATGCTCTGTATTTTGTCTTAATTTCCCTACAGAGATGGAACTTCACTGGCTAAACAAATATTGGCATTTGACATAATTTGACTCTTAGTATGCAAAATTAGTTAGGATTTGGACACCCGTCTAGGACGGGCTTCCATCAGGAATTTTGGGGCCGAGTACAGATATATGTGCCTGGGCCCCCGTCAGCGTTGTGACCACTTCTCTTTCCCACTCCCCTATTTCCATTTAACTCAGTGTCCCTGCCTCCCTCCAAGTTTCCATACCTATAACCACTCTGCGCATAAACACGTGTTACAAGCAAGAAAGCTAGGGACACTAAAGCTCTGTGAAGGGCCGGGCCCCTTACAGCCATATTGGCAGCACATTCCTGATTGCGTCCCTGAGTACATGGAAAGGGTTAAATACCAGCATTTAAAATAACTTGGGGTGTCTAGTTTTAAAAAATATATGGTTTGATGGGATAAATTGCATTGGCCGGCTTCAAAGAAACCCCGAAATAGCATTGTGATGGGAACGACCTGTACCCCGACTGGGTACTCCTGCCAATTGTTGCTTTCTTCTCCCCATGGCCACCAGGATACCAGCGATTAAGGCTTCACCACCAGACAGAACTAGCGTTGCAGAGAGAAGGGGGGACGCCGCTGCAACAGGGCTGCTTTACCACTGTGGCTAGCCGAAGCTGAGCTGCACCATGTGGCTGTTGTCCTGAAAATGACAATAAATGATCCTAGCAGCCCAGAGCTGCGCCGGCATTGTGGCTAGCCGAAGCTGAGGCTATTGTCCTAAAAAGAACAGTAAGGGATCATAGCAGCCCACCCCAAGCATCAGACGGCACTCATGTTGGGGTGAAAACAGGACTCACTTTCTTTGGAAACACACAGCCTTATATACAGTCCGGCAGTGCAACGGACATAAATCACATTAACCTATTCTCGCCCCCTGCCCAGACAGCCCGACGCATTCTCAGGGCACCAGGCCCCACAATGTCCGTATATCCTTAAGTCTTCATTCTTGGGGGTGATCACAAAGGAGTGGCAGCGATCCCGGGGTACCAATGGATAGCTCGGGGTCCTGAGGATATCCCGTCCAAAAAGTGACGCAATCGGCCAAGGGGACCCAGAGCTGCAGCAGTTCAAAGTTTCCTCGGGACGGACCGCGAAGTAGCCGGCGTGCGTGCAGTAACCGTGCCGGCGGATCTCCGCTTTCCTGGAAGTCCCAGCGACCGGGACTCTACAGGAGGCTCCCTCTCCAAACCACCCCTGGTCCGTACCCCACCACCTGTGGGTTAACTCCATGAAAGGGCACTCTGGTGGGGTCGATGGTGTCCGGGATACGAGGTGTTAAAGTCCGGGGGTAGGGCATGTGAAACTCGGACAGGAAATACAGAAATCAAACAATAACTAATATAAGCGCCATTTATTAACCCTGGATTGTCACAATAACTACTACAGACCACATCTATTAACCCTGGGCCGCCACAAGCATAGGGGGTAGAATTACCAGATTTGGAAAAATGGTCTTGAAATAGCAAAACTTTACTTGCAGAAAAAAGCAAAAAAAATAAAATTGGGTATTTCTAAACTCAGGACCAATAGTAGAAACTATTTAGCAGGTTTTTTTATTAGTTTTTTTAGATAAGTGAAATTTTTATTTTATTTTTTTATAGAAAATTAGATGATATGATCCAAAAAAAGATATATCTGAAGAAAGCCCTTCTTGTCCTGAAAAAAATAACATATAACTTGCATGGGTACACTAAATGGGAGAGGAAAAATTACATCTAAACACAAGCACCACAAAAATGTTAAACCAGCCATTGTCACAAAGGGTACAAAGAAAAACAGCCTGGTCCTTAAGGGGTTAATGCAGTGTTTATCTATCTGTTCCATGTTATATCGAATAAGCTTAATTGAGTCTAAAGATGAAACATCACATTGTGTGATGTGGAAAGCCAGCAATGTGTTTGCTGGATGATCAAACAAAAGACGAGTTTGCAAACTGCCTGCGTTCTCTGAGACAAAATTCTCAATTTCACCTAATGGATTAACTGTGATTTGGAGAAAAATCATTCAGCCATCTGTGTTTCAACAGTTTCTTATACCAGCATGCAATATCTAAATAGGCATGCTATTTCATTGTTGTAACAAGGATGCCACAGAAAATTATATTGGGTGATGTCAAAAAGCAGTTTTGTCTGATTCATTTCCTTTGTCTTTCAGACTAGATCAGAATAAATATTCTATTCGCCACTTGAGTCGCCATTTCTAAACGCTTTCAGTTCTTGAATAAATGCAAGCAGCTAAAGCAATGTGTGCAAACAAACTCATTTCCAAGCGCCAGAAACATTTGAGTAACTGTAAAATAGCACCTTTGCCTGTCTTTCCTATAATGGTGATTTTGGGAACCATTCCCAAAAAGTCATTATTTGAAATGGCTCTTCAAATATAAAGGTTTTCTAAAGACTTCTTATGTATTACATTCATGAATTGTTTGTGATAAGTTAAAAGGTTGCAGTTAGGGGCTCTACATCGGTATGTTGAATTAACATGGAAATAGGGGTTCCTTTAGTTAACAGTGCTTCATTATAAAAAAAAAAAATGCTGAAAAACACAAATAGATGTTTAGAAATAGACCTTTATAAGTGTTGTCCACAAAAGTTTCTCCTCCAGGAAGCTGGCCCTGCCTAATGCATCGTTTAGTCAGTGTGGCCATTATTTGACTGTATTATATGGGTCCCAGGGAGTCCCAATACAATTGACTGGTTCATATAATCCAAATGTCCACATTGGAGAGAAGGATTAGGTCCCTAGTTAATGTGACTAAGTTTGCATATATGTATACATAAGATGTCAACAACACAATGAATGTGACCAAAACACACTGTTAGTACTGAAACCACAGCAATATGAGGAGGAGATGGAAAGATGGTATCGGCTTGAATAACATCTTATAAAAGACGGTTCATAGCATATGTCTGTGAAGTCTGAGTATCTACATCAGAAAAAAAAACAGGCAGCCTAGATGGACCGAATGGTTCTTATCTGCCCTCAAATTTCTGTGTGGTCCAACTGTATTGTGTCTACAGAAACAACTGGTAGCACACAGAGACAGGGCATATAAAGAGGAAAAGGACACGGAAATATATTTAATAGAACTTATTTATTTCACACTGTTCTAGATGTAAGGTTTAAAATGATTCATGCAACCATAATACAGGTTTCTATGTTTAAATTATGCGCTAAAAAGATTTGGTAAAAAAGTGGTGATGAAAATTATAAGTTTAAAAAGGAACTGTTTTTAACATCCCCTTTCTAAAAAAAATGACATTGGCATACATTGTTAGATTCAATCATGTTTAGAAACTGCATAAAGCTGTTTCTCTGAATCCTTGTTTACATTAAGAATTCAGGAAGATATTTTTTTCTTACCATACAACACTTCTCATGAGATTCATTAGCACCAGAAAATGAATGATTAATATAAGCTTGTTTTGTTTGTAATTTTCCCCTGGGGTTGTAAGAAGCCAACAGTGGATACACTCTGGAGGTGTTGTAATTCTACTGGGTCCACTTTGGTGGGTGATCGTGCAGAATTACAACACCTTCAGTGTTTATCTGTCATTGGCGAGTGGACAAATCTGAGAGCTAAAAATAACCAGGAAAATCTATACCAGAATAAATAAGCAAACACATTATTAAATGGTAATGTCTTGGGTTATAACCAAATTATTCTTGTGTTTAAAGACACTGTCACAACAGGAGGATTATTGAAGTACTGAGCACTAAAGAGTGTTAGTCAGATACAGTTTTTATATATATATATATATATATATATATATATATATATATATTATAATTTCAGGATGTAGACCTTGAAATTTGTGAATCCTTTGTGGGTTAGAATATAAAAATGTACTTTTCTCTAGGTAACAAAGGATGCGGTGTGTGGATTATGTCATCAAGTCTCCCACATATCACTGGCAACCAGATTGGGCACAACAGCATCTACGGTGTGGCGGTTTTCTGCCGCAAAGATGATGCAAGTGACTATCTTGCCAACCAGGCAGGGAATGAAAACTTCAATGATGAAGGAGAAGCAGCTAACTGGGAAAATGATCTGGAAATTGAAGATGATCGCTTTTCCTCAAGAAGGCCAATAAATGTTGCACTTATTGAATCCAATAGCATTAACCATAATGGAGGTAAGAATGCACTGTTTTCTTTTGAATAAATTGTGCAACATGTTCTTTTTTGGAGTAGTGGGCTGATGCTGGTGGGGGCCCAGTGAATCCATGAATGTGAGGACATTTGGAAATGCACCAACTCCTTCCTTTAGTGAAGTCATTGGTACAACTGAGAAGAAGGCCCCTGAGGTCCATAGAGAAATATAGATCTCTGGTGCCCCCTGCAGGGAAAGGTATTGCAGCAGATGCCAAACTGTATGCTATTAAACTCCCTTCAGTCAGTCACTGTTTTTCTTTCTTTCTTATAGGTAAGTAGAATGTAAAATGGAGACTGTAGAAGGTAAAATATATAATGTCAATACTCTTTCAAAAGGAAGCTACGTTGTCACAATTATCATAGAAACTTATTAATATGATTTAAGTCAAGTTCATAGCCAGCTCAATGTAAGTAGAGTGTGTAAATTCCTCATACATATATATATATATTTTCTTGGATCAAAACTGTCATACCTGAAAAAAAATCATAACTGAACAGTGCATATAATATTATATATTTATATATAATATTTTGTTTATAATGATGTTATAACCTTTACCTTTGGTTGAGGCAGCAAGTTAAAATGCAATATAACATCCAGGTGTCAGCGATGTGACATCAAGAGGTTATAAGTGTTATTTCCTCATGTTTTCTGTATGCACATGAGTTCTGCTGATGTAAGTATGATCACAAACCCTGGATTTTGTTTATTTCTAGCAATGCCTGATCGGAAATTAACTAAATCAATTCTTTATTTTTTTTTCATGTGTCCATAGAATGTGATGTCAAAAAAAGACTGACTTAATACATTTTGCCTTTTATAATACCATATCTGCTGGTTTGGAGAAAAAGGATATTGAGTTTGTGCTCTTGTTCTTTTAGAGGAAATTAAACAGCAGAACCAGACAACAGATACATGTTATTGGATGTCTCAGGACAAGATCACACTTTAGAGGTGTATTTGGCATCAATGTACCTAATTTATGTATGAGAAAATACAACCCCAGGGAAGAAATTTCCCTTGATTTCCATTATGAGACTCTCAATTTTGATTTTTTTCATAAAGCACTTTATAATTGCAAACAGAATATAAACAAAAGTATTGTTTTTCCCACTTTCTACCTATAGATTTTACAGTATGCAAGCCTATTTCCCTCGGTATCTCACTGTTTATGTCTGGGGTCTGTTCACTCAAAAGTTAAGAGTTCACTTAAGTGACATGCCACTACTTGCAAGGCCCATTTTTTAGTCCATGCAACTTTTTCAATTGCAATCATGGTTTAACGCATGTTGACTTACAACTCACATGTCCTTGACTGCAAAATGTCTAACCTCCAGAATTGTTATACCGTATCGGCTCGGATATAGGCCGCACCCGAATATAGGCCGCACCCTAAAAGTTAGGTGCCTTTTTAAGAAAAAAATGTCTTAGTAAAAAAAAACCACTTAGCGGAACAGATATGCTGCCACTCTGCCCCGCGAGATATGCTGCCACTCTGCCCTTCCCAGATATGCTGCCACTCTGCCCCCCCGAGATATGTTGCCCTCTATCCCCCCTGAGATATGCACTCTGCCCCCGAGATGTGCTCCCCCCCGAGATATGCTGCCACTCTATCCCCCCCTGAGATATCCTGCCACTCTGCCCCCAAGAGGTCCCCCCCCCTAGACTTACCGGTGCAGACTCCCCGGGGTCTTGCAGGGCCGGCGGGGGACATCTACGCAGTACGCGTATTCAACTTCCGGTGCTGGCACTTCCGCCGTGGGAAGTGCCGGCAAGGAAGATTTTTAGCGTACATCGTGCAGACGTTCACCGGCTGCGGCGATGCAAGCGTTAACAACCTCTCGCTGCTGGCACGTCTGCACGATGTGCTTTAACAATCTCCCTTGCCGGGACTCCCCCCGTCAAGGGAGATTGTTAAAGCACATCGTGCAGACGTGCCGGCAGTGAAGGTTGTTTACGCACATCGCCGCTGCCGGTGAACGTCTGCACGTGCCGGGACTCCCCCCATTGAATGTGCTGGCAGGGGAGGCTGTCTCAGCGGATCGGAGAGTAGGATGCAGGTCCCCTAACCCTGCTGCCTGCCCGGCACGTGGAACTGCATGTCCTGGGCGTCGGGCGATACGAATTGCGCATTCCTGCACTGGACCCCGAATATAGGCCGCACCCCCACTTTAAAGACTTAAAGTGGGGGAAAAAAGTGCGGCCTATATTCGAGCCAGTACAGTATTTTTAATGTGCATTGGAGTCAATTTTCCATGGTCTCTCCTGTGTTTTACTGAATGCGAATATGAGCTTCTATTATATTGTTATTTAATATCAATTCTGTTTCATTTAACTCCTACCCCAGTTGGATCTACTGAAACATAAGAATTGTAAGCAGGAAAGATACTTCACACAAATGCTTAGTAGCTATCATAGGAGTTGAGCTCCCCTTGAAATCATTGGGGAGAAGAGGTAACCAACAATACTGAGCATGTGCAAGAAGAGTACTTATGCATGCTTTGTGTTTTAATCAGAGAGAGCTAGCAAGGCGTTAAGAGACAGAAATCACATTTTATAACTAGAATAACTAAAGGATGTCTGCAAAATTGGCTTCAGTATTTGACATGAAAGTATTGGTGGAGTGGACCTTTAAACACCACCAAGCCTGTTCACTCAGTCTGGCATTTTCTTTATTACAATTGGTGGATAGTGTCTTTTTTTCTCTTTTAGTCCATATTTTATTCTATACTATCTTATTTAACAAGCTGTCTTCAGTTTGAATAGGGTATTGTTTTTCTATTACATGTATTCACAATTCTAATTTCTCACTGACTTTGTACTGTTATTGCTAGTCTGTTATTCGCCCACACCAACTTTCATCCAATTCTAAAAGTAATAACAAGTCAGGGATAAACTAATCCACTTTAACAAGTGGTAAACACTGCTTCTGAACACCAAGTCTCTCTGGATGTCCTTTATAAAGAGGAAGACAAACACTATGTAATTTGAAATGCACTAGAAGCATTATATAACCAACAGACATTATAATCCCAGTATACGCACTGTTTATCTGTTAACAGGCAGCCATTATTTTGTGTATAGTAGGACTGGTATCAGAGAGCTCTGGTTATTACTAAGTCTCTGCATGAAGGAACATAGTCTGGTTTGTTAGCGCTGTTTTTTTTTTTTTATATAAGAAAAAATAAATATATGCTATATATATATTGTTATACCATTAATATCTGTACAGTGAGTCCATGGTTGAGAATCAGAGAAAGAGAAATCTCTGCTGAGAGGTCTCTCTACTTCACACTGGTCTGCCATGGACTGACTGTCTCTTCCAGTCCTCCAGGCTAACAGTATGCTTTCCTTAGTAATGTAAGAATCCAACAGAATTTGTATATATTTTTTTTTCTTGGTTAGTGTATAATTCTAAAATTGTTGCCACATTATCTTAATTCTTTTTATCAACTCTATTGATTATGTCAACAAGCTGCTGGACTATACATCAAGAGCAATGAAGCACTTAACATCATAGCCAATGCTATACATGCCAACCAAGATAGTGGAGTTGCAGTGTTTCAGAGTACCCAGCTGGCACGAATTGGAAACAATAGCATCTCATGCAACAGGCTGAGTGGTGTCCATGTGGAAACCGGATGCAGGGTGGAGCTACGGGGGAATGGCATCTATGATAACAAAAGCCATGGCATTGTTTCTAAGGGTGACGGGACCATCATAGAAAATGACATTATAGGAAACCGTGGCTGCGGGCTTCAGCTCATACAGACGGCTGACATGAAGGTATTAGTGCTGCATGTTATAAGAAAAGCACATATATCCTAAGTTTAACGTTGAACATTTGTACTTTGCTTACAGTAAGCCATGCTCAAAGCTACTGGGCCTAGTCCCAAAGCTGGTCTTACAACCTTACCAACCAATGGAATAGTACACTAAGTAGGACCACTTTGGAACTTTGCCTCAGAAATGTTCCTTATAGATAACAACCACCATCTTAGTTAGACTGATTTAGCGTGCAGTACACATTTTTTGCTGTCAGTTCGCAGTGGACCACATATGTGTATATTTGGACCCTATAAAACCAATTCTGTTTTATAATAAGAGCTATTGATTTCGAAGGCTTGATGAAGCCATATACAGGCATAGTGATTCCATGTTGACAGTCATGTAATTGGTATGTATTTTAGAACACCAGGCTTTAACTTGGCTTAAATGTTTTTACAGCAAGAATAGTTTTTATGTTTTTAGTAAAAAGGAAAAAGGAAGCATACTTCAGTAGGCCTCTTGCATATTGTCGATAGAGCTCCTATTCTAATCAATGGGAACAAAGCTCTATAAAAATGGATCCCAACAAGCATAAAAAAATAAAAATGCAATTTAGGGGTATAGGCTGTTACTGTAGGTTCTATAGTAGCCAAGTGCCAGTAACTTTATAGAAATCGAAATCCTAAAAAGGAACTTTGTGGGAAGCATCTGTTCTTAAATATTATAATCCATTATTGTTGTTTTTTCTTCAGAAACCAAAAGCTTTAGGCTCACTGAACCAGTGTTAATTTCCAAATGTCTTCTAGGTTACCAGAAACAGGATTCAGTCAGTAAATGATTATGGCATTGCACTTCTTGACCAAGCCAAAGGACTTGTACAGGAAAATATTGTTTTTCAAGGAAAATTGGGAAAAAACATCTTGCAACAAGTTTCCAGCAATGAAGACTGTATTGTACAGAATAACAAACTACTGACCTTTAAGAGAAAGTAAGACTGTATAATTTAAATATAGGGTGGCACATAAAAAACACATACAGATACAACATGAGCTGAAGACCCTGTCTGTGAGCTTGCAACCACACCTTATGGCAGGATCAAAAAGTTCCTAGGCTTATGAGGGCTCCTCTTGTAAGCTTACATTCTGAAGTTAGAATACTAGTAGTTCAAACAAAAGGAGGGGGATGATTATATTTAAATATTTAAACAATTCCCTGCAGTACAAGGGGGGATTAAACCAACACCTATTTAGCTACAGTCATGTGAAAACAAAAATATGTCCTCTTTAATTCTATGGTTTTAGATATCAGGGCATAATGACAGTAATCTCTTACTTATAGGTAAACACAACCTCAAATGAACAACAACACAACATATTACATTGTGTCATGATTTATTACAAAAATAAAGCCAAAATGGAGAAGCAATGTGTGAAAAACGAAATGCTAGATGCTAAGTAGCAAATGTGATGCTAATCAAATGTCCTTGATTAATTGATCATGAGCAAGTGTGACCACCTTTATAAAAGCCAACTTTTAGCAGGTCAGGTATGTGTTAACACAATGCCAAGGAGGAAAGACATCAGCACTTATAGAAGCAATTGTTGTTGTCCATCAATTTAGGAAGAGTTATAATGCCATTTCCAAACAATTTAAATTCCATCATTCTACAGTGAGAAAGATTATTAAAAAATGGAAAACATTGAAGACCGTTGCCAATCTACCCAGGAGTGGACACCCCAATAAATTCACTTCAAGGTCAGACTGCAATGCTCAGAGAAATTGCAAAAAACACAAGAGTTACATCTCAGACTCTACGGGCTTCAGTTACCATGTTAAAGTTCATAAAAGACTACGTATGTTTGGAAGGGTTGGCAGGAAAGAGCCTCTTCTCTCTAAGAAGAACATGGCAGCACGGCTTAGGTTGGCATCTGAATAAACTATAAGACTTCTGGAACAATGTCCTTTGGGCAGACGAGATGTGGAAACAAACAAGGCATATCAGTACAAACACCACATACCAACTGTCAAGCAGTGTGGTGGAGGGGTGATGATTTGTGCATGTTTTGCATCCACAGTACCTGAAAACCATTGAGTCGACCATGAACTCCTCTGTATATCAAAGTATTCTAGAGTTAAATGTGAGGCCATCTGTTTGACAGCTAATGCTTAGCCGAGATTGGGTCATGCAGCAAGACAACAATCCCAAGCACACCAGCAAATCTACAACAGAATGGGTGAAAAAGAAAAGATTCAAGGTGCTGCAATGGCTTAGTCAAACTCCAAACCTTAACCCGATTGAAATGCTGTGGTGGGACCTAAAGAGAGCTGTACATAAACAAATGCCCGCAAACCTTAATGAAGTGAAGCAACTTTGTAAAGAAGAGTGGGCCAAAATTTCCCCAGAACGACGTGAGAGATTAAAGTCATACAGAAAATTATAACTTTAAGTTATTATCGCTAAAAGTGGTTCTACAACCATTGAATCTTAATGTGTACTTAGTTTTCCACACATGGCTTCTCCCTTTTGGCTTTATTTTTGTTGAATAAATCATGATACAGTATATTATATCATTTGATTTTGTTCATCTGAAGTTGTAGTTACCTAATTTTTAGACCTGCTAAGGAACAGATGATTGTTATTATGAGGGTGTACTTTCTTTTCACATGACTGTAAAGGCATTCATTTAAACTTGTGGGTTATGTATAAAAAGTAATTCTGTTCATACCACCTTAGCAACCACAGAAATGTTCTTGCTGATTGGACTGTTAGTCACTATGGTGATAAAACCACGTTTACAACTTAATAAACAACAGAATTACTTAATATACATAACCCCATTGTCTATGCATCAACAGTAGTAAACTAATCAAATTATGCATCAGTTAGTGGTTAATCAATATGAGTTGATTGAGTGTTATAAGTGGAAAATAATATCAGAAATATAAACTCCTATTAAAAATTATATATTTTGATTTTGTAAATTAATTTCAGAGGGTGGTTCATATAGATGTAAATACATACCAATTATAAAGTAAACCTTTTTTTTTGGCAGATCTGATGTAACTTGGAAATTAGAAAATCCTCCTGCCAGGCCATACATTGAAGGATGTACAAGAGGGGTATCCAGCACCCAAAGCAGCCAAAGGGTGGCAACAGTGACAACCAGAATTGCAGCAAGAGTGGAAGGACGCTGTCACAACAATGGCAGTATCTTTTGTACAATCCTGTGACGATGTACGCCCAATCATTTACATGAACTAACGTTTGTTTTGGGATTCTGATGTATGAACACTTTAACAGATCTTATCGAAAAATATAACTAAGACATTGTAAACTATAAGCCTCACAAATTCTAATGATCGACTGAATATTGAAGTATGTAGTACAGCAAAACATTAAGGCTAACATGCAATTTGTTCCTCTGTGATGGTATAATCTGGAACCCTTTTAATTGTATAAGTGAAATTTCAATTCTAAGATATTATGTAAGAGAATGCAACATATCAAATAATCTCTTGTGCAATTGAATATACATTTTTCTTTGAACCTATTTAAACTTACATTTCCCTTGCAGAGAATTACATCACATGCCGTTTCCAGTATCGTAAGTTCTATTAAGGTTTGGGGACCAGGGCATTTATATTATTGTAAAGGTTATAAGTTGCACCTGCAACCTGTAGCTTTCCTATCAACTGCTCGCAAAAATATATTTCTTTCCCCAGGTAACTAAGTTAATAAATAATAGTTCCTTTTTTCCCCCCAAATTGTATATTACACTTGAAGTATAACATTGCATAGCCTATATTGGTGTTAATACCGGTATTTTATTTTTGTATCTCTCATGTGGTACATAGTTGGAATTAAAATTAATACTACTAAAATAGACTGTCCCAAACATGACATGTCGGAATGGAACTGTAGGTGTATTTTGCCTTTTATGAAATGTTTTGTGCATCTTGCTATAAACTTGTGCACCAAAATATGTGCGCTTGCAAAATGTTTTAACCATTTTGTTTTTCTAGATGGTTCTCTAGCTGGAGTGTCAATATTTTGTTATTTGCCACAGGGATCTTAGTGTTGCCTGCCATCGTCCAATACATATACAGCATGTGAAAAGTCATGTCCTCAAAGCAGCTGGCTCCTGAGATCTTCTTTGAAAGCAAATGTGTTGGTACTGGCCTTTTTTGTAGTTATTCAAATACATGTGACAATTGAGTTGGATACATCAAAATAAATGGGGAAAATAGACTGTACATTTTAAAATATAATTAACATGAAAGTCATA
This sequence comes from Spea hammondii, assembly GCA_029215755.1. Lineage (NCBI taxonomy): Eukaryota > Metazoa > Chordata > Amphibia > Anura > Pelobatidae > Spea > Spea hammondii. The sequence goes on along the minus strand of JARDYJ010000001.1, from coordinate 94,058,078 downwards.
CAAAGCAAACATAATACCTGCAGCTTGGACAAGGTGTAACAAAGAAACAAAGAATCTAACAGCAAATAAGGACCATTCAGCCCATCTAGTCTGCTTATTTTTTCCTGATGCAAGGATTTACACCTTAATCACTCCTTGGCCATGCCTTAGCTTTATGTCTACCCAATGCATGTTTAAATGCCCCCACTGTATTAGCCTCTACCATTTCTGATGGGAGGCTGTTAAATGTATGTACCACCCTTTCGGTAAAGTATAAAAGTAAAAAAAAAACTGACGCTCTACTAATGTTATTTTAAGAGAAGCATCATTATTAACAGAAAATCAACAGTACGGTCTCTTATGGTATAGGGTAGCCCAGCAGAAACAACTTTAATGGCATGATATAGGCAGAAAATGGGGGGAGCGTGAGCAGAAACGTTCAATAAAATGATTGAAATAGGGAAGCGCACACCTCAACTATTTAATTAGTAGGGTACCATATGCATGTGCATATTACTGGCAGTCGCAATCTTCAATTGATGGTCCAGTGCTAAAAAGACTACAACTGTACCTATGGTACCTATGCTTTCCCTATTTTATGATCTCATTTAATATCTTCTAGCGAAGATATTAACGTGTCATCTGAAAAATGTGTATATTAAATGTATTGATTGTCTACATGTCATGTGTACCCATGACTAGAACGGTAATTTAGTAATTAGGAAATCCACTTAGTATGTCTGTTTTAGTAACATGTCTGCATGACACACCAACAGTATAAAAGAAAGACCAACAAAAGGTCATAGAAATGTTAGGATTTTGCTGTTTAACCCAGGTGGAATATTAAAGTTATGAGATTTCATCCTTACAATGTTCTGATTAAGTTACAAAATCAAACAAAAGGTGAAATGAGGATCAATGACACAAGAATAGGATAAATTGGTGCAAATCGATCATCTAAAAGGTCCTCCATAACACTAGTGTTCTAGTGTTAAGCAAACGACACATAAACAGATCTTTAAACGTATTATTTCATCAAAATAGTTTCATCGCACAAAACAACACTAAAACCTTTTCAACAATCCACCAGAGGTTGTGTGCTATCTCTACTTGTGTCACATGACAACACTGAATTGAGCATTCCCAGAGAAAATCTTAATCTGGGCAAATTTGCCAAGGATAAAGAATTATAGTAGTAAGGTGATGCTTCTAATGCAGCTTTCAGTTATTATAGTGTTATACAGGCAGTCTGCATACTCTGCATACATTTATTCACGGGTAATGCCTCTCGTTTTAGACTTAATCTAAAGTAACATCATGGCTGCTGAGGGTTATACTGCCTTTTCATTAGTATGGTTTTGCGGCACTAAATTTGATTTTTCCATATGTTCTCATACTATAGTATCATGGACATACTTTATAAAATATACACTTCTACTAAGGTTATTGATTTATATAGCACCATGATACTCCACAGCATCATATAATGGGTAAACAGGGCATAACAAGAGCTTTGTAGGGCCCTGATCCAACCAATCTACACTCTATCTGTATTTTAGAACGCTGTACACATTAGATGCTTTAGACTGTATATTTTTCGGCCTTTTCTTTACATTGTTAGTAAAGCTGATTCAACATTTGTATGCATGGTCAGTTCTATAAGAAACCTGCGTTTGTAGCCTAGAATGTAACCTCATTGATATAATTTGTTACTATGGAAAAGTTATACTCCGCTACATGATTACACATTACATCACTTTTTTTTCTTGGAAGCTTCCAAGGTGTTAGCGTAAGGATTGCCTGTACTCAGCACCATATGTGGAATATCACCTTTAGAGATAAAACATTTTGAATAGATGTCTCTCTGAATAGGAACACTATATTGCATGTATTGTTGTTTTAGAGGACTCTTTATCGAGGAGAGTGTCTCTTTATAGGACTCCTGTTATGTAATCATAGTCTTCAAGCCTCTCAAATCATCCTGCCTTTACACAGACATTTTGCTTTGTATTTATCAATATTGCTTCCTTACACAATACCTTTTGTCCATGGTCTATCAGTTTCTGTCTTATCACAAAGCATAAGATACAGGAGAATATTAACCTGAAAGAAAACCGAGGCATTTATGTTTCAATTGTATACATTAGGTCGATAAACTCACAAGCTGCATTTGCTTGTCAAGTAGCGTATGATGAAGTTTAATATACAGAAGCACTCTACAAATGTATATATTAACTATATCAAACACCTGTTTTTTTTTGTTTGTAAATAGGTTTGTGAAGAAGTGTATATAATAAAAATACTATATTTTATAATTGCACTGGACTTTTTTCTGCCTTTAAGAAGCGGTTTACATGTTACCATATTTCTATGTAAGACTATATTTGGTTCAAAATATTACACAAATTATATTCAAGGTTGCCTTTCATTTAGACCTCTTCTGTTGCCCCATGAGTGTGGTGGACGATTATCTTAAGATGACTTGAAAAACCCCATGCCTGGGCAACAGAATCCTGGTAACCGTTTGATGCGAGTCCCTTGGTGCCTGCATAAGATCCTGGCCATTTAGGGAGTGCAACCGTAAATACATGTTCTACTGAATCGAGAGTCCGTAAAGTAATGTTTAGTTCTGTGTTGGCTTCAGATCTGTTGGAAAACCAAACTATGTCTCTGGATTTTACTTTCTGTCCACTTCCCATAGTCCAGTTTCATGTGTAGGTCAGAGTTTATTCACTAATCAGAGAGTTGTTGTTGTTAAAAGAAACATTTCATTTTAGATTATTGATTGTGAAAGACCAATTTGGAGCATTACATTAGAGAAGCTCAAGAGTTTTTTTTCACCTACCAAGGCAATCCCCCTGGCTGGCAAATATATTCACCCACTTCAGACAAGGCATTGGTCCACCGCTTCCTCAGGGTAGGAAGCACAGCTGGGGTTGGCTCTGGGTGGGCAAAGCTATACAGGCTCCTTAGAGCAGGAGCAGATGACATCTCTCTTCCAGTGCCTACTCTCATCTCTCTCTCATCAGAGAATGCATAGCAGGGCTCAAGATGGGTTTTTGTAAAGTAAACCTTCAACAAAGGGCTCTAGAAACTGAGCATGGCTAATGCAGGGTGCAGCCTGTAGTGGATTTGAATTCAGCACCAATTTCAGGGCCTGTGTGGGCCCATATGTCTTGGAGGCCCTGGAACAATTTTGCTATGTGCTTATGGGCTACAGTACGTATTTGTGAAATATAAGTGCTGTTTGGGCACAAAGATGCCAAGTCCTATCTGGGTGCTGGGCAGGTCTTGTGGATGTAACATGGGTGCTGGGTAAAGTCCTATGTGTACAATCTAGGTGCCAGTCGGCTGATCTATATTTGCAAGGCGGGGTTTGTGTGTTATTCAGTTGATCTATACCTGGAATGTTATATTTCCATGCAGGGGCGTACCTAGAGTATTTGGCACCCGGGGCGGATCCTGTAAGTGGCACCCCCCCCCACCAAATGTAAAGACATTATGTTAAGAATATTTATTGCACCAATTTGTAAACTGTATGTCAACTGTAAACAACAAGAAATCTGAAAAAATAAATTAATAACTTATAAGTAAAATAAACACATATAATAGTACTTTCTTTAATAACCCTCCAAAAAAACCAGCGTCCACATTGCCCACATAGAACCTGACCAGCACCCAAATTACACACACATAGGACGTGCCATCTTTGCCCCCAAACAGCCCAGCATGAGTCAGCATTGTTCCCAAACACGCTACCTGTGCCATCTTTGTCCCATAAACACCCTGCCTGTGCCATTTTTGTCCCATAAACACCCTGCTTATACCATCTTTGCCTTTTTGACAAATCAACTATACACCTATGATTAACACAAACACTTTTACAGTCACTCACTAATTCACTTTCATTCACACAATTCATTCACACAATCATTTATTCTTTCACACAAATTATTTACACATATTCATTGATGCATTGTCACAAATTCTTTAATTCTCTCACTCATTCAAACAATTCATCCACACATTAATCCATTCATTTTCGCTCTCTCATTCTGACTCTTTATTTCAATATTCTTGCTACCCTCCTTTCTCCCTATCTACCCATGCTCACCCCCTTCTGCCCTATCTACCCCTTCTCACTCCCTTCTCCCTATCTACCCCCTATCCCCCCGTCTCACTCCCTTCTCCCTATCTACCCTCTCCCCCCTTTGAAGTTCACTTACCTTTCAGGAGTCCTGCGGTGGGGGTGCAAGGCCTCTGTCTCCCAGCTCTGCCACTGTATGGAACAGTATAGAGTGATGGGAGTTATGATGTACTTTAGAGCATAATTATAATGAAAAAGACATTGGAAATGGTACAGCATAACACCCATCACTCTCATACATTTACCAATCCACACTTACCAATCCACAGATTCCACACATACCAATCCACAGATTCCACACTTACCAATCCACACATACCAATCCACAGATTCCACGCATACCAATCCACACATACCAATCCACAGATTCCACACATACCAATCCACACATACCAATCCACATTTACCAATCCACAGAATCCACATTTACCAATCCACACATACCAATCCACAGATTCCACGCATACCAATCCACACACACCAATCCACAGATTCCACGCATACCAATCCACACATACCAATCCACAGATTCCACACATACCAATCCACAGATTCCACACATACCAATCCACATTTACTAATCCACACATACCAATCCACAGATTCCACACATACCAATCCACAGATTCCACACATACCAATCCACAGATTCCAATCCACACATACCAATCCACAGATTCCACACATACCAATCCACAGATTCCACACATACCAATCCACAGATTCCACACATACCAATCCACTCTCACTGAATGATTTCCTACCTTTCCTCTTTTCTTCTTACAGCAGTAAGCTCCTTTTCTTCCTCTTCGCTCCTCTTCTTCTGTCTTCTTCGCTCCTCTTCTTCTGTCTTCTTCCGGGTTCAGAGGGCACGGACGGCGGTGGGCGCGGCTTCAGTGTTGTGCGCCGGGATCTGACAACAAACCCCGGCGCACAGCAGCAGTTGCCGCGTGGATCGCGAGGGAGCGGTATCGGAGGTCTTTAACAGACCTCCGGCTCCCTTGAGTGATTTTAAGCCGGTTCAAGGGAACCGGCTTAAAATCACTCAAGGGAGCCGGAGGTCTGTTAAAGACCTCCGATACCGCTCCCTTGCGAGCCTTCTCCTCCAGCGGCGGACATTACTGTCCGTCTCTGGAGGGGTGCCGGGTGCCGGCAAGTTGGCACCCCCCTGATGAGCGGCACTCGGTGCGGACCGCCCCCCGCCCCCCGCTAGGTACTCTACTGTTTCCATGTGTTATTTACTCTACCTGCAAATACAAGATTTGTATGTCTTATCTAGTTTATCTATACCAGCAATTCTGTGTTTCCATGTGTTGTTTTTTTATCTATACCTGAACTACATGATTGAGGAAAAGAGATGTTGCACAGTGAAGGCAGGGACAAAGGCACTCTGGGGGTGATAACGAGGAAGGGGCACCACAGGGGTGCACACACAGGGTGCCTGAATACCTAAAGTCGACCTTGATCACATCACGCATTCCGTTTCAGGACGCTCGTCAGACCCGCACCATTCATTTGCTATGCAATATGCAAAGTATTGTGCCCCTCACATATCCTGCGTGTGTGGTGTGAGGGCAGACTTTCACTCATTCAAGTACTCAATCACAGATACTAATGCATTCAATCATTCAGATACTCATTCACAGATACTCATTCATTCTCTTAACGCATACTTGTTCATATGAGTCAAACTGTAACCGTCATAGTCAAATAAAAAAGATCAATTAAATTTCAACAATGAGATCAGTTTATTTGAATAAATATGTATGGCAAGTTAGATTTAAAAAGTTGAGTCTATCTGAGCTGTTTCTTTCCCTTTAACTGCCTATCCCCAGCAGCTGAGTTACATTTTGCAGGTAGATGTGCCCTATTCTTCAGTATTTCAATTATTTTTTTCTATGTGGCACTTTATCTTAAATAATGCCTTAGAAAGAGTGACAATTGTTTAGTGATGTGGTAAGGGAAAGACTGGGTAGGCAGCAGGGACCAGGTTACACGTAACAAATTGTTAAGAAAAAGAGAAGTTCAAAACTGCATGAAAAATTAGATGTCTAAACTGCTGTCATTCACAACCACACAATCATTGTGCTGTTGGAGGATTTAAACTTTATTATTGGTATAGTTACGGGTTACGCGGTCACTCGGGAGGCCGTAAAACCTTGGTCCAATACACCGTGGAGTTTCGCACCCTAGCCCATGAGACCAACTGGGAAGAAGGCGCCCTCAAGGCCTCCTACAGAAAAGGACTCAACGAAAAAATCAAAGACGCCCTGGTGTACCACGACACACCTACGGATCTCGAAGAGTACATCGCCCTCTGTCTCAGGGTGGACAAACGGATCCAGGAAAGGACATCAGAACACAACAGAGGAAAAAGACCTGGGTCCTACACTCCAGGACCCACAAGACCTTCTTCGTCTCCTCCTCCTCCGTCCGTCTCCGCTTCAGATGAGCCCATGGAAATAGGGACCGTCCGCAAGCTCTCAGAGGCCGAGAAAAGATACAGAAGAACACAAGGACTCTGTCTCTATTGTGGTCAAGCCGATCACCTGTTGCCTACCTGTCCCCTCAGACCGGTAAAAGAGAACGCTTAGGGACCACAGGAGGAAGCTCCCTAAGTGCATGCCGTTTTCCTATTCCTCCCAATACACGCATGACAGTACCCATAACGCTCCGTTGGGAGAACCACTCCGTGGCCACTCGGGCCTTCCTCGATTCCGGAGCGGCTGGCGTTTTTATGGACCAGCAATGGGCACTGACACATCGCATACCACTCCGCACCAAGGAAGCACCCTCTCTGGTGGCTTCTGTCGACGGCTCTCTTTTGGGAACAAGGATCGTCACTCAAGAGACCGAACCATTGACCCTACGAGTAGGGGTCACTCACCAGGAACGATTCACGTTTGAATTAATCAAATCACCTCATGCCTCTCTTATCCTGGGATATCCGTGGTTCCGTCACCTCAACCCGATCATAGACTGGCAAAGAGGCGAGATCCTATCATGGAGCCACCAGTGTCACAAGCACTGCATCATACCCTGTCGACGCCTCAATCTCATACTCGAGATCACTCCTACTGACCCCAGGTCTCGTCCCAAGACACTACTGGGACTATTTGGATGTGTTCTCCAAAAAAGACGCGGAGAGACTACCTCCACATCGGGCCTACGATTGCGCCATCAACCTGTTGCCAGGCTCCGATCCACCACGGGGCCGCACCTATCCGCTGTCTGAACCTGAGAACAAGGCTTTGGAACAGTACATCAAAGAAAGCCTGGAAAAAGGCTTCATTCGTCTGTCCTCATCCCCTGCTGGTGCCGGTTTTTTCTTCGTGGCCAAAAAGGAAGGCTCATTGCGGCCATGAATAGACTACAGGGGGTTGAATCACATCACTATAAAGAATCGTTACCCACTTCCCCTCATCACGGAGATCTATGACCTCCTAAAAGGAGCGAAGATCTTTACCAAGTTGGATCTCAGGGGTGCGTACAATTTAATCCGTGTCAAGTCCGGGGACGAATGGAAGACGGCGTTCAACACCAGATTCGGGCATTACGAGTACACCGTTATGCCCTTCGGGTTATGTAACGCCCCTGCTATATTTCAGGCCTTCGTCAATGACGTTTTCAGGGATATGCTCCTGTCCCACGTCATCGTGTACTTGGATGACATCCTCGTGTATTCTCCTACGCTTGAATCCCATCGACATCATCTGAGGGCCGTGTTACAGAGACTACGAGAGAACGGTCTGTACGCCAAGGCCGAGAAATGCGCCTTCGAGAAAACCAGTCTGCCCTTCCTTGGATATATCGTCTCTTCCGACGGTCTCCATATGGATCCGGCTAAACTCGAGGCCATCACAGCATGGCCTCTCCCTCGTACACTCAAAGCCATCCAATGGTTCCTTGGCTTTGCCAATTACTACCGGCGCTTCATCCGGAACTACTCCGCCATAGCGGCTCCCATCACCGCCATGACAAAAAAGGGGGTTGATCCTACCCTATGGACTCAAGAAGCCAGAAAGGCGTTTGACAACCTGAAACAAGCCTTCATCTCGGCTCCTGTCCTTCTACGTCCGGATCCAACAAAACAATATCTCCTGGAGGTCGATGCCTCTGAAACCGGTGCCGGGGCTATATTGTCACAACGCAAAGAACAAACCACGAAATACCATCCCTGTGCTTTCTTCTCCAAGCGCTTTTCCGCAGCCGAACAGAACTATGACGTCGGCAACCGTGAGCTCCTGGCCATCAAAATGGCATTTGAGGAGTGGCGTCACCTACTGGAAGGCACCGAACAACCCGTGGTCGTTGTGACAGACCACAAGAACCTTGCGTACATCGAAAGTGCTAAACGGTTATGTCCTCGCCAGGCACGGTGGTCGCTCTTTTTCACACGTTTTAACTACTACATCACCTACAGGCCAGGAACTAAGAACATCAAGGCTGACGCTCTATCCCGTCAATTCGATTATCAACACGATCGGCGCTGCGACGACCCCATCATACCCTCAACGCGGCTCATCGCCAGCTTGTCTACCCACACGATGAGCCGAATCCGTATGTCCCAAAGGACCATTCCGTCCAATGAACGTCCTCCTCCAGGTCGTCTCCATGTGCCTCCCAAATATCGCACGGACGTCCTTCGCTGGGGTCACGATTCCCTGCTGGCGGGTCACTCTGGCTTCCGGAAAACGATGTTCCTCATCCGTCGTTCCTTCTGGTGGCCGTCCCTGGCCAGGGATATCCGGTCCTATCTCGCTGCCTGTCATACATGTGCACGACAGAAGTCCCCCCAGACGCGTCCACAAGGTCTCCTGCATCCACTTCCCGTTCCTACGGCTCCCTGGACACACGTCTCTCTGGACTTTGTCGTGGATCTACCTAGGTCCCAAGGAAACACCACCATCCTGGTGGTTGTTGATCGCTTCTCCAAGCAGGCCCACTTTATCCCTTTGCCGCGCCTGCCTTCCTCTATGCAACTGGCAGACATCTTCATCAAAGACATTGTCCGCATATACGGCCTTCCTCTACACATGGTGTCCGATCGAGGCACGCAGTTCGTATCCAGCTATTGGAAACACCTTTGCCGTAAGCTCGGCATACAACTCCACTTGTTGTCTGCCTACCACCCACAGACCAATGGGCAAACGGAAAGAACGAACCAAACCCTCAAGCAATACCTGAGGATGTACAGCAATGTGCGTCAAGACAACTGGGCATCTCTCCTCCCGCTCGCTGAGATGACGTACAACGGGTCCCTGCACGAATCCATCGGCAGTACCCCGTTCTTTGCTGTGTTGGGTTACCACCCGATGATCCTGCCTCCTCCGTCTTCTGCTGTGCCGGCAGTCGATCGTCGGGTGGCTGACATGCATAGACATTGGAGCGCTCTTCGTACTGTCCTCTCCAATGCCCAGCATCGCTGTAAGCGGGCTGCTGACGCCAAACGATCGTCTCCCCCGGATTACAAAGTAGGTGACAGGGTATGGTTGTCGACTCGCAACATCCGCTTGCGCCAACCGTCCAGGTCCTTGGGTCCTCGTTTTATTGGGCCCTTTCGCATCAGTAAGCAACTTAACGACATGTCCGTGTCCCTTGACCTCCCTCCTACTATACGGATTCCTCGGTCCTTTCACGTCTCCCTGCTCAAGCCTTACGTCTCCAACCAGCACTCCGTTCCTTTCCAGCCTCCCGCTCCGCTTGTCGTCCAGGGGCATGACGAGTATGTCGTCGATCGGATCCTCGATTCCCGTCGGGTACGGAATGGACTCCAGTACCTTGTTGCCTGGAAGGGGTACGGTCCTGAAGAGCGGACATGGGTGCCTGCTCGCTTCATTCACGCTCCCTGTTGCGTCGCTCGCTTCCATGCGCTTTGCCCTCTTTGTCCTACTCCGTTGCGCTCGGTGCGCGCTCCTGGAGGGGGGGGTACTGTCACGCGCGCCGCCGCCACGCCTCGCTCTCCGGCTGCTCACGCCGGCTCGCCGGGTGCCGGCAACCCCACCTCCGCCCCACACGCGAGTTGCCGACGGGTTACGCGCGCCGCTGCGGCACTTACCTCGGCCGCACACGCTGGGTCCCCCGACGTCGGCGTCTCCGCCTCCGGTCCTGCCGCGGTCACTCGGGAGGCTTGCAGTCCTGCTTCTTCGGGCGCGCGCACACGCCGGGAACACGACGGAAGTGCGCCATCTAGTGGTGGGACCAGCAAACGCACCTGATATCAATTTAGGGCGCGACACGCCCGTTCTAAGCGTTATCTAGCGTTGGGTGTGCTATAGTTCTCGTTCTATTTGATCTCTGCCTTGTGTACCGACCTCTTGCCTGTTTAAACGACCACGATTCTTCTCTGCCTGCCTACGAACCTGGACCTGTTTACCGTTTTTGCACCTGATCTACCTGCCCTGACCTCAGATTTTTTTGGACCTTGCTGCCTGCTGTTGCCCTCGACCTCGGACTGTGTTCTGGACTTTCTTTAGCTGTGCTTACCTGCATTGTTGGATCCCTCGTCTACCTGACCGTAACACTCATTCATACAATTAAAATAAAATATTTAACAAGCAGAGATAATAAGTGTTTTTCTTCTTTACTTGCGGCAGCAGAAGATTCTGTAATAGAAACAAAAGACTTAATAGTAGTGGTTATAATGGCACAACAGAGGTCAACCTGAAGTCCATCTTTGTGCAGGAGATTATGCGCACAAAATCTTCTTTTTATTTTTAATATATCAAATAGGCATACCTGGGAACTCTCCGCGTTCGACCCGGAGATCTCCAGGTGAAGTACCTACCGGTTCCTCCGGGTCTCGGGAGCGGGGTCGTGACACACCCCGCTCCCTGCCCATTTGCCCTTTAGATGGGCGTGTTGTAGCCAACACTGGAATAAATAAGCGAAAGGACAAATGCACATCCTTTATTTCGAAGGTTCCCATGAAAACTACCTTGAGGCTAGGAAGTAAGATAGAACCAGGCAGGGAAGGATGGACCTAACAAGTTGCAGTCCAGCAATCAGCTTCTTCAAATTATGTTAATGCATTATGATTTTATGTATCCTCATAACTGTTCTACTTCTCTTCACCACAGTTATCAATACCTATTTACCACCTTTCCAAAAAGGACAATGGGTGCATTTGTTCCCATAAAACACTAAAAAGTTGGATCTTGGTTCCATATTTGTTTCTAGAAATCACAGGCTCAGAAGGTGCCACACTTTAAGTAATCTTATATTTTAAAGATGCAAAAAGATAACAAATACAGTTAATATATGTCAAATAATTAAAAATTAATTTTATAGCAAAATTAACCACAAGGCACTCTGGACACGAACTTCAAGGGCAACTTTTCTATGGGAGCTGTGGACAGCAAGTGGATATGGATGGGTTAAAGTGGGAGTTGGATATATTATATATATATATATATATATATATATATATATATATATATATATATATCCCATTCATAGTAGAAGGGGGTTATCCACATCCCTAGCTCATGTGTACATAAGCATATATTAAAAATACATGTAAACATATTTACCTTGACCAAGAACACCATGAGTTTCTGTTAGAAGAATAAAGCTATACGTTTTCAGTTTTGCTAGTTTTGACAGTTCTGTCCTATCTTTGTATTCTCCCCATGCAATTCATCATTAAAGTGCTTCACAGTCTTCCCATGTTGTTCATTCACCTTGCTCTTTTTCCATTCCCCCTTTCCAATACGCTGACCAGCTGCAGGCTTTCACTTATCAATCACATGTTGCTCTTTCAGTCTAATTTCTCCTACCTTATTTACGTATTTACCTTCAGTATTAGCCAACAGCCTCTATTGCCCTCTTTTCTTTCCTACACTGCCCTTTATTCCTGTACTTTTGCTAATGCTATTTTCAGTCCTTAAACTTGACTTACTTCTCTCTATCTTCTTCCTCTGCTTCCTCTACCACCACTGCTACCTCCGCTATCTTCCTCTTCTCTGATGCAATGCAAAGAAAAACATGCTTGTGAACTAATAAAATTCTTGTTTTTGAGGTTAAAGAATAAGATTTGCTCTCCAAATGCTCACCTCTGTATAAGTTCTTCCATTTCAATCTCTAAATAGGGAAAAATGACAGAATGAAGACACATTTATACGTTTTTCATTCCAATCAATCTGTTCTCCTGATATTTGTTACACTTTTATTAGATACATAAGAGTTACGACAAATAAATCTGTTCTACTACAAAATCTTTTCTTTGATAATATATAGTGTTCAGTCTGTTTGTTCTTAGCTTTTGATAGAAAGTCTTCTTAATGAGAGGTAATGTGTGGTATGATATGTTTAAGAAATGTTTCTTTTTAGTGACTTTTTGGTTCTTTAGTTAATTTCCTGTAACCTAAGCATATATATATTATGTGTTCATTTTCTAACACTTATTAGTAACAACTAAATTCCAGCTAACACCTGGGTAGTTATCACCCCAATTCTATTTCAAGGACAGCTGGATTGTTATGTGGAGGCTGGCCCAGTCTAGAACAAGAGAAGCCAGTTTTGTTGCTCCTGTAGGAACAATCAGATGTTCCCATCAATCTTTTGCTGTGTGTAAAGTAGTGTCTCCTCAACAGCACTGCTCCTTTCGCTTTGCAGGGAGAGGGAGGTCTTTTAATACATAATAACATAAATAGACAAAAAAGGAGAAGAGGGCTCTGCTCTTGCAAGCTTGCAATCTAATTGTTGGTGGTACAGCATAACTCCTATCACTATATACTGAGCCAGACACTGATGGTGGTACAGCATAACGCCTATCACTATATACTGAGCGAGACATTAACAGTCCTACTATTAAAATGTGGTCCATACCTCTATTCCCATTTTTAACGTCTTATTTCTCAGGATTTAGCAGAGCTTATCATACAGGTACCAAATAAATAATTTTATATAAATTGTAAGGTCCCTCTATTCGTAATGAGTAATTGAGGGTATAATAAAATAAAGGGACTTGAGAATTGTAAACCAAACTCTGTTTATTGAGTATATATATAATACAAACAATAATTAATTTTAATCCAAAAATGTGTCTATAAAGCAGAGTTCATAAGTATAATGCTTGCCAATAAAGATAGTTGGGGAAGGTCTGACAGTCGGGGAAGGTCTGCGAGATGGACGCAGACAACCTCCACTGCTAACCGCACCTCCTTCGGGTACCTCCTTGCCTACGCGAATCGTATAGATGTCTACCTGCTGCCCGGACAACACACCGGGAGTCAGAAGCACCGCTAAGTTTGGGGGGGGACGGGGGAGTGTTAAATGTGGGGCATAAGGCATTTCTGTAGGCAGAGTGCTCTATGAAATGCCTTTTAACCCCCTTAATGCCACTCTGCCTCCAGAAATGCCTTTTAACCCTCTATACGCCACTCTGCCTCTGGAAATGCCTTATACCTCCCTATATGCCACTCTTCCCCATAATATGCCTTTTAACCACCTAAATGACATGTCATATAGGGGTATAAGGCGTATCATGGGGCACAGGGGCATTTAGAGGGTTAAAAGGCATATCATGGGGCACAGTGGCATATAGGGGGTATAAGGCATTTCTGGGGCAGATGTGCATAACTGGGGGGGGCAGGTTGGAAAATAAAAGGAAATAAAAACAAAATAGTTTTCTTAATCATAGCTTTTATTAAAACAAAATCGTTTACATAGTTTACATGAATTAACATTTACTGGTAAAACTTTTTTCCTATAGGGTCATCTTATATTCAGGTTTTTTCCTTTTTTCCTAAATTAATATTCAGATTTTGGGGGGGTCGTCTTATAATCAGGGTAGTTTTATAATCGAGCAAATACGGTATATTGTTACAGAGTACACATTGTTGCAATCTACACTATTTTGTATCTCTTTTTTGTTTTATGCGAGTGTCCCCTTCTTTTTGACATTACTGACATTTGGAGAGTGTTGCTGTAGGGAGGCAGCCTGAAAACCATTAAGGAGAAGTATCATTTTTTATTTCTTCTCACAGCTGAATTATATACGCTGTATTTTTTGGTGATTTAAAAGTCAGATATTATTTATACCACATTATTGGTAGCTATTACATTTAATAATTTTTTTTTATCTTTCCCTATACTAGGGCTGCAACTCACGATTATTATCATAATCGATTAGTTGGCCGATTATTTTTTCGATTAATCGGATAAAAAATAAAGTTTCTATTTTTTTTACTAAATCAGGCTAATTGAATTACCATTTCATTCATCCGAGGATGAGGAAGGTATCCCGGTGGTGGTTTGAATATCCCTTGACAAGGAAGGACATTCCAATGCTGCCACCAAATGCGACGGAGACCCGTACTCGTACTGAGTAGCTCCGCCATAGAGATCTTCCTTGCCGCTGTAAGCTTAATTGCTCATGGGATTAAACCTTCATATTCCCCCAAGCACTCTCTTTATTGAAGACTGCACACATATATATACAGCAAACATGATAGGATTAAAGGTATAATCCAATCAACTACCAGACAGCACCGTGCCACCATCCAGTTCTATGGCTATCAATGCCCACCAGACAAAGAGTTACTATTTCAGGGTTATCCCGAGAGAGCGGCGTCAATCCACTTGGAGAGTTTAGAGTAAGCTAAGGTTTTATGATCAAAAAAGCGGCATGGTCCGACGTTGGGGCCCTGAGTGACAGCGTTGGAAACATCCCCGGGAAAAGTCAGTGAAATAGCCAGATTTCCATAGCCGCGGCTGGGTAAACCCTGGTCCTAGAGATTGGTAATTAAACCATGGTTCCTGAGTGTTGCCCGCCACAAGCTTAATGTACCCTCAAAAGAGCGACTTGGTGGGGCAAAGGGCGTCCTTAGTGACGCTGTTCCAATTATCCAAAGGCATCGTCGTGGTTCCTTGCTTGCCGCACAGTTCAATGAATTTGCTGCTAGGTCCAGGTCAGTCGCATCGAGTGTTCCCTGGCTTGTAGATCCCCCATAGCCGGCAAGTCCATGGGAGTCTGGTTCTGGCAGACCAGATGGGGTTTTCCAGTCACCCTGTGCCCCCCAAAGAAGGGACTGGGAAAGCAGGTAAGGAGTCTCCCCAGAAGTCCAACAGTGCCCCCTCCCACACCCATGTCCTCAGCCTTAAAGGGTTAACGTGACACATTGCCCGTAAGCCTCTGACCTTCTAGGTTTAGACTATGACCTGTTGTTCTAACATTGTTCTTCCTTTTAAATAAGCTTGCCTCTTCTACTTTGTTAATTCGCTTTTAAGTATTTAAATGCTTCTATTGCATATCCAATCCTCTTCTTTACTCCAAGCTATATATATTAAGATACTTTAGTCTTTCGGAAATTTCTATCTTGTAAACGATTTAATCTGCAACACAAGAGGGACCCTATGCACCAAGCAGGACCCCACCGTGGCCACCACCTCACCCATTCATCCAATATTTAAGATGATAAAAAAAAGCTTTGACTATTCTCATAATCATTGTTAATATTTCTTTCTAAATTATAAAAAAGCTGCTCTACCTTGTCCACTGAACCCTTACGCATCTTCTTTCAGGCAGCTCCACTTCTTCTCTTCTTCTTTTAGATATTAGAAAAGCTGACTTTTCTAAAATGAGAATATGTATAGAGGAGTCATTATCAGACTGGGGCAATTTAAATGGCGTTCAGGAGAAATGGGATTTTGTAAAAGCTGTATTATTGAAGATAACAGAAAATTGTATTAGGCTGGTCAGTAAGAGTAAAAATTTTAAGAAACCGCTGTGGTACTCTGCAGAAGTGGCCAAAATCGTAAAAGACAAGAAGTTAGCCTTTAGTAGATACAAAAATACCCAAAGTGAGGAAGAGAGACAGATCTATAAAATTAGGCAGAAAGAGGCAAAGAAAGTTATAAGAGCTGCCAAATCACATGCAGAAGAGCGAATTGCCCTCTCAGTAAAAAATGGAGATAAAACATTTTTTAGATATATAAATGAGAAAAGGAAAGTTAAACAAGGATTAGTTAGACTAAAAACAAAAGGAATATATGTAGAAGAGGATAAAGGTTTAGCTGACTGCCTCAATGAATATTTCTGTTCAGTTTTTACAGATGAAAATGAAGGAATGGGACCTCAGTTGGAAAAAAAAGACTGAATCATTTGAAATATGTGAGTTTATCGAGCAGATTATGAGTTTATCGGCAGAGGTTCTACTTCAGCTGTCTAAGGTAAAGACAAATAAGTCGATGAAGCCTGATGGGATAAACCCCAAGTTATTAAAAGAGCTTGGGGGTGTACTTGCAAAACCGTTAACTGATATATTTAACTAATCATTGGTAACGGGAGTTGTCCCTGGGGATTGGAAAGTAGCGAATGTTGTGTCCATTCACAAAAAAGGCAGTAGGGAGTGTCACGGAGCTGGCTAGTCCGACCGACTACCTCCGCTGTCTTGTGCTCCCTTAGCCTGGGACAACACACTTTCTTCGGTTCCCCAGTCACTAGCCGAGACTCAGTGTAGGGTAAAACCAAACCAAGACTGATTTATTTCTCACACACAGGACTGGATATATCCAGCAAAACACACATTAACATAAAACAAGATATTGGGACACAAACCACCCCCTTAATCTGCCTCCCAGAGACAACAGGGGCAGTAACGGGATTAACAATACAATAGGGGGGGGGAGACTGATTTATATAACATTAAACTGAAACAATGGTGGTCACTCCCTGGTGGCAGATCCTGGCTGTCTGCTGGAGATAATCCCCTCAACCAGTGATGAGATGATACTGCTGGGGGTAGCCACAGAAGTCTTTACAAACCCAGGGCCCATAGTCAATAGGGAGGAGGCTGGCAGTCAGGCTTCTCCAGTGGCCCCAGTGATGGAGGCTTCCGTCACAGGGAGGAGTCGGGCTACTACAGGCCAGTTAGTCTTACATCTGTAGTGGGGAAATTAATGGAAACAATGTTAAAGGAAAGGATTGTGGAACATCTGAAGTCACATAGGTTTCAAGATCAAAAACATGGGTTTTCCTCAGGAAGATCATGCCAAACAAATCTTATTGATTTCTTTGATTGGGTGACTAAAGTAATTGATCGCGGTGGTGCATTAGACATTGCGTATTTGGATTTCAGTAAGGCCTTTGACACTGTCCCACATAGAAGACTTATAAATAAACTGCAATCTCTGGGTTTAGATCCCAATGTTGTTGAATGGATTAAGGAGTGGCTGAGTGACAGACAACAGAGGGTTGTAGTCAATGGCGTATATTCAGAACAAGGTCTTGTTACCAGTGGGATACCTCAGGGATCTGTACTTGGACCCATTCTCTTTAATATTTTTATTAGTGATATTGCAGATGGTCTTGATGGAAAGGTATGTTTATTTGCTGACGATACTAAAATTTGCAACAGGGTTGATGTTCCTGGAGGAAGAAGCCAAATGGCAAACGATATAGGTAAACTGGAAAAAATGGTCAGAGCTGTGGCAATTGGCATTTAATGTAGATAAATGCAAAGTAATGCACCTGGGGCATAAAAATCCAAGGGCAGAGTATAGAATATTTGATACTGTCCTAACCTCAACGTGTGAGGAAAGGGATTTAGGGGTAATTATTTCTGAGGATTTAAAGGTAGGCAGACAATGCAGTAGAGCAGCAGGTAATTCTAGCAGAATGCTTGGTTGTGTAGCGAGACGTATTAGCAGTAGAAAGCGGGAAGTGCTCATGCCGTTGTACAGATCATCACTTGGAGTATTGTGTACAGTACTGGACAGAGCCAGCCTTAGGTGGTCTGGCGCCCTGTACGGACTACTCCTCTGGCGCCCCCCCATCCCAAAAAAAGAAAGGAATAAAAACTTGTAACAAAACTTGTAACAAAACCCCAATCACTATATACTACGCCAAACATTGATGTGGTGTAGGCCTACCACTTCATTGTCTGGCTTAGTAGTAGGGATGCACCGAAACGAATTCTGGACTGAAACCGAAAGTGCAGCATTTACCTGGCCAAAACCGAATATGACCTCCCCACACCATAAACAAAATCTAACACTTTTATTTAAAGTAAGTAACACACCAAAATAGGACAAAACAATTAAATAACAATATTATATATATATATATATATATATATATATATATATATATATATATATATATGATTAACAGCAATCTCATTCCTATCATGCCCAGGCATACCCAGATTCCAGGATGTACTCGCAGACTTGGCATGATAGGAGTATAATTGCCCTATCTCACTCCCTTCTGCCCTATCTACCCCTTCTCACTCCCTTCTCCCTATCTACCCCCTTTCCCCTGTCTCACTCCCTTCTCCCTATCTACCCCCATCTAACTATCTACCCTTTCCCTCTTTGAAGTTCATTTACCTTTCAGGAGTCCTGCGGTGGGGGTGCAAGGCCTCTGCCTCCCAGCTCTGCCATTGTATGGAACAGTATAGAGTGATGGGAGTTATGATGTCCTTTTAGAGCATAATTAGATCATGAAAAAGACATTGGAAATGGTACAGCATAACACCCATCACTCTCACACACTTACCAATCCACACACTTACCAATCCACACGCACACACCAATCCACACGCACACACCAATCCACTCTCACTGAATGCTTTCCTACCTTTCCTCTTTTCTCCTTACAGCTCCTTTTCCTTCTCTTCGCTCCTCTTCTTCAGTTCTTCTGTCTTCTTCCGGGTCAGAGGTGGGCGCGGCTTCAGTGTTGTGCGCCCGGGATCTGACAACAAACCCCGGCACACAGCAGCTGTTGCCGCGCGGATCACAAGGGAGCGGTATCGGAGGTCTTTAACAGACCTCCGGCTCCCCTGAGTGATTTTAAGCCGGGTTCAAGGGAGATCCTTGAACCGGCCTAAAATCACTCAAGGAAGCCGGAGGTCTGTTAAAGACCTCCGATACCGCTCCCTTGCGAGCCTGCTCCTCCAGCGGCGGACATTACTGTCCATCTCTGGAGGGGTGCCGGGTGCCCCCCTGATGAGCGGCACCCGGTGCGGACCGCCCCCCCCTGCTAGGTACGCTACTGGCGGCAGCGGTACGCTACGGTGGCGTCGGACCCCGCGGCGGCGCCCCCTGGAGTGTGGCGCCCTGTGCGGTCGCACACCCCAAAGGCCGGCCCTGGTACTGGAGACCGTATCTTCAGAATGATATAGAAATGTTGGAGAAAGTTCAGAGAAGGGCTACTAAAATGGTTTATGGATTACAAGATAAACCTTACCAAGACAGGTTAAAGGATCTTGACCTATATAGCCTGGAAAAAAGACATGACAGGGAGGATATGATAGACAGAGCAAGCAAGATACAGAGAGAGCAAGGAGGACATAGCAAGGAACAGAGAGACCAAGCAAGAAACATAACCAGACAAGACATCCATAATACAGGGCACAAAAGGAAACACGACAGGACACCCCGCTGCCGGGGATACAAGACAGGACACCCCGCTGCCGGGGATACAAGACAGGACACCCCGCTGCCAGGGATACAAGACAGGACACCCCGCTGCCGGGGATACAAGACAGGACACCCCGCTGCAGGGGATACAGGTTACATGAGACTGACACAAATAAATACATACAGGAACTAGCCTAGGACTGTTTGATAACTATTGGAGATTCCGTCACATCTTATGGCCATAGTATGCTTAGCCCACCACTACCCCAAAGTACTCCAATGACGGTGGTTCCTAACGCTAATCCCTACTGACAGTGACACGAAACAAACTAAACATGAAACCCAAACACATAGCAAGGAGATACATACCTGTAGACTGCAGACTGAAACAAACAGAACACACAGGTGGGGCAACCCTTATAAAGGAAACAGAGCTAAAGCAAAGACCAAGACTGGAAGCAAGGAATCAAAGGTACAAGACAGAGAATAGGGAAATCCAGGAATGGATTACTGCAAAGGGAGGGAAACCGTAGCAAGACTAGAAAAACTATAGCAAGGCAAGGTAAACTAAAGACATGCACCTCCGCAGCCCTGATGGGGCCTGACACAGTATGACAAACCACAAGAGAGACAAAGGACATTACAGAAGTGGACAGCAGATGTAAGCTTAAAAATTGAAGCTTTTAGCTAATTACTAAAAACTATATATTTTAATGTAAGTAACATTTCGCGAGGATTAAAAAAAAAAAAGATTTTGTCTTTAAAGACCAAACCTTTGCTTGAGATGGACTTTTTTGGTTAAGAGGTGTAGTTATGACAAAGGGCATAGGCAGCATATTTACCCCAGCGGCCGGAGCGCAAACAAATATCCAGGAGCTCTGCAATGAGGATGGAGGAGGCAGTAGCTTGGTGCTACTCCGGAAGAGACCAAGGGTAGTCTCCCACCAGCCACCTTCCCCATCCTCACTTCAGAGGGCAGTCTAAAAACTGCCACCAGAATTCAGAGTTCCATGATCGCACATGTCTATGTAAGTGCCCCTTACTAGAAACATTTGAAAACAATACAGTGTCCGCCCTGCCGCACCACCCATAGGTATGCTCTGTCTCTCCCCCAAGCCCCACCATACCATAAACTAGTGGTGTACTTTTTTTTACAGCATGTACTTTTAAAAAAAATATTTTTTAGCAAAAAAAACACAATGTCCAAAAAAAAAAAATGTCGATGCCATTTCATCTGTAGAAATGTATACATTTGCAAAGACACATCATAAAACAACCATGCATACCTGTTTAGTAGACTTGCGCATTCGTCTTCGGGCGAACATGTAAACGAGCACGAAGAGGCCGTTTTTTTGTTCGTGCCGAAGACACGCCGAAGAGAATACAGTGCCGGCAAAACGTAGGAGAAGACGAAGACTCACAACCACGAAGAATCGAAGATTCGTCTTCGTTTTTGCCGCGCAGCCGCCAAAATTTCAAACAGGAGTGAGCTGATCCTTGTCTCTCCAATCAGCTCACTCTTGTGATATCACGCTAAGGGTCTCGTCCAATGCCTGTGCTGCTGTTTTTTTAATTTCTGAAACCGCCTTTATAAGACCAGAGCTTGCCTGAGAGATCCATTCATTTGTCGCTGTGACTGCTTTGGCAACACTGATGTGCTGCATCCGAGCGTTACAGAGAGATTGTTCTGTGTGAATAATTGAATACATATAAAATTATATATATATTTGTCAGTTATATATACTATAGTTAATATAATATTAGTAATAGTATACTAGTGTAGAGTGTACTGTAGACATTCAAGACATCTACTAGTGTCTAATCTAAAATCAGTAATATTAATAATTAATAATTGAATACATTATAAAATTATATATATATTTGTCAGTTATATATACTATAGTTAGTAATAGTATACTAGTGTAGAGTGTACTGTAGACATTCAAGACATCTACTAGTGTCTAATCTAAAATCATTAATATCAATAATTCTATAATTCTTATCTTAATAGTTAATTAAATTAGCTATAAATATAATTAATAATTACTACTAGCTTATAGTTCAGCTAATCTTATTAGTACTGGTGCTGCAGCTCTATAGTTTGTGCTTTGTTTTAGCAACAGCAAGAGACCAAGTCAATTTTTCTTAATTAATAATCTTTCATTTTATTTCATTTGTTTTGCTCACCTCAGTCCATCAGTGAAGTGAACTTGTTGGGCTAGTGAGTGCAGCCGCATAAGTGCTGTGTTCTTTTTTGATCAGCAAGCAGTGACGTTAACTGTTTTGCAAAGATTTTCTCATTTATTTTACATTTTATTTTAATTTTATTAAAAGTACCCTTAGTGTTTTGCTCACCTCAGTCCATCAGTGAAGTGAACTTGTTGGGCTAGTGAGTGCAGCCGCATAAGTGCTGTGTTCTTTTTTGATCAGCAAGCAGTGACGTTAACTGTTTTGCAAAGATTTTCTCATTTATTTTACATTTTATTTTAATTTTATTAAAAGTACCCTTAGTGTTTTGCTCACCTCAGTCCATCAGTGAAGTGAACTTGTTGGGCTAGTGAGTGCAGCCGCATAAGTGCTGTGTGTTTCAGCAAGCAGTGAAGCTAACTGTTTTGCTGTGACATTTTATTTTATTTCTAATTTCTTTTCAAGAAAAAATGACGACAACAACTGTACTAAGCAAAGTTTCAAGCTACTAGCTGTAGTACTAAAATAATTCTAATCTTTAATCGTCTTAATCTATAATATATTATATAATATAATATAAATTCTAATTCATAATCTATAATATATAAGTAATTCTTTTTTAATTCATAATCTATATTCTATCTATAATCCATAATATAAGTAATTCTAATCTATTAATAATATAATATTATATATAACTTAACCTCACTTTAGCTTAGTGGGTTTGAGAGCATCTGCCTAGAGTTAGACTAGAATACTAATATAGCTTTAGGTTTAGCATAGTAGTAGGATAGGCTCTTAGGCCCGTGTAAATTCAAAGTCTTTAATTTTTTTATCCCCCCCCCTTTTTTTTTTTTTTTTTTTTTTTTTAACACAACATTTGAAATGGATCCTCCTTTTGGGACTAAGGAGGGACAAACTCCATCTACCACCACCACCACCACCAGTTCTAAGATGCAGCCTTTGCGTCAGTCTAGTCGGCCAAGTAGGCCAAGCTCTCGCTTATCATTTGGGGAAGCATTGCTTGAAGGATCATCAAGTAAAGGCAAGGCACCAAAAGCAGGCAGTAGTAGTGCGGCTAGGCCCACAAGCTCTATGTTTTTTTACGGAAAGCCTAAAGCACCAGAAGCACGTTCAAAGTTAAAGGGTAGCACAACTAGTACTTCTACTAGCCCAGTGAGTAAAAAGAAGTGCCTTTTGCCCCAAGCAGCATCTTCCCCATCCACAAACAGCATGCAAGGTACCAAGCAGAGCCAAATTAGCAGCAAGACTCAGAGGGGTCCCAAACCAAAGCGATCTTATTCCTTTGTAGGGAAAACCACCACCACCACCACCCCCACCTCTACCGCCTCTACCACCACTAGTGCTGCGTCTACTGTTCCCACCAGTACCGCCACGCCATGTCCTCCTAGTACCTCTAGCAAGCCACCAAGTCCTTACAATATTTTTGTAAAGACAGTTAGAGAGAGGGCTACACATAGTGGAACTCCACCTAGCGAGGTAGCAGAGGAGCCTGAGACTGAGAGGCCAAGTGCAGAGTCTGTTCTTCCTGCTCGCACTACTACTAGTCACGAGTCTCACGACGATATCAGTCTTAGCTCCAGCCTAGCAGGAATTCCATTCGATCTGGCTAATGAAGAACTAGACTATGAGCCAGAGGAAGTAGAGGAGAGCAGTGTCCAAATGACTAGTGCACAATTTTCCCCTAAGCCTCCACCTTCTCCGCTACGATCATCACCATCACCATCACCACCACCACCAGCAGCAGCAAAACCTAGCAAACCTAAAGTTAAAGCAATTAGCAGTCCCAGTATGGCCAGTACTGTTACCACCAGTCCTACCACCACTGCCTCTGTTAATTCACCCCGAGCAGTAGGAGCAGCACCCAAGGCACACTCCAAGGCTATGCGCGCCCCAATTTGGGAGCACTTTGAAAATGTTGAAGAAGGGCGCTATGGAAAGTGCAAACATTGTGGGAAGCTAATAAGCAGAGGGAAAGTGTCTGGCCATTTTACCAGTGCTAGCATGAAGCATCACCTCAGCACTCAACACAACGCTGTGCTATTGGGGAAAGATGCAGAAGTAAAACTTAGTGCAGGCAGCATAGCTGGTGGCCGTGGAAAAACCCCAACAGCTGCTTCTGAGCCAATAGCAGCAGCAGCAGCAGCTAGTGCTGGCACCCAGAAACCAAGGCAGGTTGGAGCACTGCATGTCCAGCCCACCCTGGAACAATTTGTGGCATTCCAATCCAAAAGGTCAATGCCCAAACAGCAGGCCAATAAAGTAACGCGACTGATTGGTCAGTTCATTGCTGTTGGAGGGGCATCCTTCTCTATGATTGAAGGGGAGCCTTTCAAACAATTGATGGCGGCTGTGGCTCCACAATATACAGTTCCGTCACGTTGAGGAACATTGTCCCCTCATTGTATCGGTCCTATGTTGCAGCAGTGAAAGAGGAGCTTTCCAAGGCTGCTGGTCAGTGTGTTCATTTCACAACAGATTTGTGGAGTGCACCTAGCGGGCAGCATGCCTTTCTTTCTTTGACAGCTCACTGTTGGCAGCCCGGTGTGCCCAAGGAAGCTGCTGCAGCAGGCTACCGATCATTCCTTCTCCATGCAGAAGTGATGGATGAAAAGCACACGTCCCAAAATATTCTGCATGTGATGAGGAAAATGTTTAGCCTTTGGGTGGGAGCAGAGGCAGGCACCAATGTTGAAGTTGGTTTTGTGGTAACTGACGGAGGTGCCAATATGGTGAAAGCGCTGCGAGATGGTCATATTGTTGGTGTGCGCTGTGCAGCCCACATCATCCATCTTGTAGTGAAGGCAGCAATGTCAGAAGGAACTAATGTGGCAGCAGTAGTTCTGTCCCGCTGCAGAAAGATCGCTGGGCACTTTCACCATAGTGTTAAGGCTAGCCAACTTTTGAGGGAAGAGCAAGAGAGGTCAGGTCTTCCCGTACACTGCCTACGTTAGGATGTCAGTACACGGTGGAACTCCACGTTAGACATGCTAGAGAGGATTTTGGAGCAGCAGAGGGCAATCCATAATCTTGCCTCAGAGCACAATATTGGGATTACATCTCCATTGAATAGTGTTCCTTAAAAACCGTGAGGCTGTTCAAGGTAGCACTCTACATCCTGACGTAGCAGCCATAGTCAGGAAGCTGAAGGATCTGCTAAAAGTACACCTTCGCAAATGCATGGAAGAGAGTCCCGAAATGGTGCTAGCATGCCTTTGCGATCCAAGATTTAAGGGAAAGCTAGCTTTGAAATTCAATGTTCTCAGTAGCTACCGGGAGCAATTGGTCAACAAGGTGTGTGACTGGTAACTTAAAATGGGAATGCTGTCCGAGGAGGGAGAGGTGCAGGAGGAGGAAGAGATTATGTGGTCTGCTACTCCTACCAGCAGCATCAGCAGCAGTGCCACAAGCATCACAACAACACAGCTGAGTGGAGCAGCTGCGTTTTGGAAAGAGGCACTTGGGAGTATAGTTGGACCATCTGACAGAGCTAGCAGCAGAAAGAAGAGTAGTGCTGCTGAAATGGTCAAACTTTACCTCTGTGAAGTTCCTTCTGTACCTAATGTTGATCCTCTTAGCTACTGGGATGAAAAGAAGAGTGTGTGGCCTGCACTCTCATGGATTGCACAGCAGCTTCTATCATGTCCGCCAACCACTGTTCAAAGTGAGCGTGTGTTTTCTATGACTGGAAACATACTGAGTCCACAGCGCTCACGCATGGCACCTCATCAGATGGAGCAGATTGCCTTTCTTAAATTCAATCTGCCCAAGTTGGGTTACCCAGCTCTTAGCTTGGAAAGTTAATTTGTTCAAGGTAGTTTCTGATTGCACGTGTTTGTGGTGTGGCAACGCCTGCTACCTCCGCCGGTGTAGCCAGCTTACGCTAGGGCCTTGTGTCTGAGTTCTGGAAGTCCGCTCCCAAACGCCATGGACTGACAGACTTTGATGCTTTGCCCTGGGGTGAAACAGGTGAGCGGGTCGTCAATTGCCCACTCATTCACCTTTCCCAATGCTGCTGCTGCTGCTGGTTGTGGTGCCAGCGTCTCTTCTCTGCCAGTTCGCTTCCTGGCTAGTGTCATGCCTCAAATGCCCAAAATGTTCAAGGTAGTTTCTCCCCCTGGCTGCGTCTGTTTGCGGTATAGCAACGCCTGCTACCTCCGCCGGTGTAGCCAATTATGCTAGGGCCTTTTGTCTGAGCTCTGGAAGTCCGCTGCCAAACGTCTAGGACTGACAGTGTTTAGATGCTTTGCTCTGGGGTGAAACAGGTGAGCGGGCCGCCAATTGCCCACTCATTTGCCTTTCCCAATGCTGCTGCTGCTGCTGGTGGTGCCAGCGTCTCTTCTCTGCCAGTTCCCTTCCTGGCTAGTGTCATGCCTCAAATGTCCCTAATGGTAAGGGTAGTTTCTCCCCCCTGGCTGCGTCTGTTTGCAGTGTGGCAACACCTGCTACCTCCGCCGATGTAGCCAATTTACACTAGGGCCTTGTGTCTGAGCTCTGGAAGTCCGCTGCCAAACATCTAGGACTGACAGTTGTTTGGATGCTTTGCCCTGGGGTAAACAGGTGAGTGGGTCGCTAATTGCCCACTCATTCGCCTTTTCCATTTCCTTTTCCATTTCCATTTCATTTTTTCCTCTGATACACAACCTACCAGACATAACACACACAATAACACATATAACACAGTGACATAACACATATAACACAGTGACATAACACACATAACACACACATGTACAATTCACAAATCACAAGTACCTTTCCTCCTGTTATTTGCCCTGGCCTTCACTTCTACACTCACTAGCATTAATGCTATAACTCATACTTCACCCTATAACATTTTTCCATCCACATAGCTGCCAACAGACCCAACTTTTTCAGGGACAGTCCTGCTTTTTTCCTGTCCCATCAAATTTAGCTAAACTAGGTATGCTAGTGCACATAGGTATAGCTGGGTAGGGTAGCACTACAACATTAAATAAATATAATAAAGTAAATAATAATAAATATAACTTTAAAATAAAATTCAATAAACCCATTAAAATTAAAATAAAATTATTATTTAGACATAATAATAATACATCTTTAACCAAAACAGTGCACTGCTAATAATCTTAAAAATAACCGTACATTAACCCTAAGCTATTTTTTAGTTCTTGTCCAACATTATTCCATTCGCATACCTGCCAACACACCCAACAATTTTGTGGACAGTCCTGCTTTTTTCCAGTCCTGTCCAGTAAAAGTTGGGTTGTTGCAAAGTATGCCCTTATAAATAGGTAGCAAATGTTAGGCATGTATTACAAGCAGTGTTCCCTCTAAGCTGTGCGCTTGTGCGCGCGCACATAGCATTTTTAGAGAGCGCACTCGTCCAAAAATTGTGCGCACAACAGTTTTTCCCGATTAAAAAAAATATATATTATTTTTTTTGATACTTTATGCGGTGCGGATATTGTGCGCACATAATTTTGGCTCTGGGAAAAATTTTGCACAAGAGAAATTTTCTGCGCACACCACCTAAGAAAAATTAGATGGAACATTGATTACAAGTGGTCCAAAATCAATTTAAAAATTTAAAATAATCCCTATTCTTTTATTAAACATCTATGGATGTGTGACTGTGTATGATAAAAAGGAGGCCAAGTTCCTTGGAGCATTTGTCTAGGTCATTTTGTGTACAGTACACCTCGTTACGTGTGTGCAACTCTATTGGTCGTTTCGGCAGGGGGCTCGCCTACCGTCAACGAATGAGGTGCATTCTGCAGTTCTGCAATTCATTTGTTGATGCCAGACCAGCCCCCTTCCGGCGACCAATAGAGTCGCACACACGTACCTTCACGGCGCGAACGCATCTGCTGCTGCTGCTCCAATGTGTACTTAACCCCGTATTAACCCCTGCTACCCAGCCGGGAGAAAACGAAGATGAAACGAGCACGAAGAATGGCCACGAATATTCGCCCGAAAAGAAGACAGGAACAGGCAAATATTCGCGGAATACGAAGGTTTTTTTTTTCTCCGAAGACGAGTACGAAGACGAACACGAAGAGCCCCCTGGTGCCCAAGTCTACTGTTTAGGAATTCTCCCTTCCCACATTTCACTTGATCTTCTTTCATATCTGAAATGAAAAGGAAACAAAGTAAGTCTTAATAGCTTCAATTATCACATTAAAATAAGACTTTTACATTTAAAAAATCCAGGGAAACAAATGCCCCAGATAAGCCTTATACCTTATATTTGCCCCACAGAAATGCCTTATACCTCCCCCCTATATGCCACTCTGCCCCACAGATATACCTTACACCCCCTATATGCCACTCGGCCCCCGGATATGCTTATACCCTATATTTGCCATTCTGCCCCTCAGATTTGCATTTTACCCCTATATGCCACTCTGGCTCCCTGATATGTGATATACCCCCCTATATATGATGTGTCAATGTTTCATGCTATGTCCATGTTTAATGCTATCTCCGTGTGTAGTGCTATGTCCGTGTGTAATGTTATCTGCTTTCCTAATGCTATGTCCATGTTAAATGCTATAAAAAAAAAAGAAAAATGGTTTTGCATTCAACTCCCAGGAAGCTGGGTGCTAGCAGGAAAAAAAAGGACAGCATAAACCATCTTGAAGCACACGGACAAAGAAAAGGAATCCCAGCACTACAAACAGCTTCCAATCTTTAGGATACTTTATTTAGAGAAAGCAAAAAAGCAATGTTTTGGCCAAACAGGGCATTTGTCAAGTTATGTCCATGTGCAATGCTATGTCCATGGGTAATGCTATGTCCATGTTTAATGTTATGTCTATGTGTAATGCTATGTCCATGTTTAATGGTATGTCTCTGTGTAATGCTATGTCCATGTTTAATGTTATCTGCTATACACAAAACAAAGCAAGAATTCAGTGCATACCCAGTAAAAATCATTCCAAAAAACCTAAAGTATATATATTGGGGATTTCTTTATACTATATGGCTATATCTAAGGCTGGTTAGACAGCACTCGTCCAACTCGGGGTATTTTGATGTAGTGGCAACTGAGTGTTATATAGCCATATAGTGTGGTGGAATCCCCAATACTTACTCCTCAGATCAGTGAATGATATTCGCCGAGTATGCGTGGAATTCTTCTATTGTTTTATGTTAGTGTGTGTGCGGGCATGTTGTTACTGTGTGTCTCTCTGGGTATGTTTTTCGTGTGTGTGTCTGGGTATGATATTGTCTATGTGTGTCTCTCTGGGTATGATAGCATGCATTTGTGTTAGTGTGAGTGTCTGTGTGTGTATTAGTACTGCTTGTCTGGTTGTGTTAGTGTCTGGGTGTGTGTTAATGTATGGGTCTGGTTGTGTTAGTGTGAATGTCTGGGTGTGTGTGTATTAGTGCTGATTGTCTGGTTGTGTTAGTGTGAGTGGCTGGGTGTGTGCTTTAGTAAAAAGATTGCGAGGAGAACCGGTGTGCCCCAAAAATAGTGTGTGCTACATAAGGAAATCTCTAAAAATACTTCCCTTTTGTCTTCTCACAGCTGCCGCCTTAAAAACACCTCTCTCCAGGTGTTGTAAAGTATAGGTTCAATTTCAATAGGGGGTGCTCATGTAAGAAAAACAAACGAAACAACAATAGTGTAGACTGTTCAGACGATACGGTTTTAATTACGTTGCGTTAGTTGCACTCACAATAGTGCTGACGATTTGTGTCTGTTTCTCATTCCCCTCTCATAGCAGGATTAAACATCACTGAAGAGAGAGAAGGCACAACCAATAGTGTGATACTGTTTGCAAAAGCTTGTGAATAAGGTAGAAAATGGTTGCACTCATGGGATCCAATGCACATAAAATTATGTGCAAGGTGCGCTCAGGGAGGGGGTTAGGGGAACCCCACTGTGTCCAGGATCTCTTCTCCAAATGTCGTGGATGTTCAGGTCCAATCCCCTGAGCGCTGTGATACAGTGCCGAAACTTCTTCCAGCCAGGGAGCGGGAACCCCCCCCCCCCGGGAATAAACAACTGCTGCTTATATTTAAAAATATAGATTTATTATGGGAATACATTTTTAAAAAGTACTTTAAGATATATAAAATATAAATCTGTAAAAGTCAAACGATTACGTGAAATAAAAAGTCTTTCCCCAACGAGTTTCGCCTTTAACCCCTTCAGTACTGGGACGTACCTGGTACCTCCTGGTTTACAGTCACTGGTAGACCGGGACGTACCAGGTACGTCTCCTCCAAAAAACGCCCCCACATCACCACAATCGCGGTGATCGTGGGGGCAGTGCTGCTGCTGTCTGCCCAGGACTCCTGGGCAGACAGCACAGCCTGTCTAAGACCGCCCCCAAGCCTACGATCGCTCCCATGGAGTGATTTTGTAGGCAGAGACAGCGAGACCAGGCAGACCAGCAACAGCAAAAACTACCCCCCAGAAGTCCTCTGATCAGTCCTGTAGGACTGATCAGAGAGACTCCTCCCCTACAATCTCCAGTCTATTGGAGATTGTGTCCCAGCTGCCAGAGGCAGCTTCAGGGACAGGGAGACAGGGTTCTTTGGTCTCATGTGGAGACCAGACCCCCCCACCCTTCCTCAGTTAACCCCTACCCCCCTCTACCTCAATTAACCCCTTCAATGCTGCGATTGTGTATGACCCCCATCGCAGCATTGCAGGGGTTAATATTAGTCCCCACAAGCTTGTGGGGACTAAATATCAGTCAATGGTGTGCTTCAATGGAGCATCAGCATTGAAAGAGTTAAAAAAAGTAAAAAAAATTAATAATAATAATAATAATTTTTTTTTTAAATAATTAATAAAATAATAATAATAAAAAAAAATAACAGCACTGACCTGAAAGTCCAGGGTGCTTCCAGGTCAAATGCTGGGCTGGGCTGATCAGATCGCTCCTGGCCAATAGGAGTGATCGGATCATTATGGCAGCCCACGGATGACCCTGCTCTACAAAGAGAGAGGGGTCATCTAGGGTAATTATGAAAAAACACAAATTATTAATAAATGAAAAAATCATAATTATTACCTGATCACTTGTCGGTGACATTTTAAGTCGCTGATTATTGATCGATCTCCCTGATTGATGTCAGCGGCCTAAACCTGTCACTTACAAGTAATCTGATGAAAAAAAATATTAAAAAAATGTAAATGCACATGTTCCAGTTTTGCCCTGATAGCTTCCTCAAAAAGTGCATGAACCATGCATGTGAGGTCTTGTTGGAATCAGGGGATCTTGGAGAACAAAATGTGGTGTTCTTCCACTGTTGCACTTATGGCGTGCAAGAAATTCAGTGCAACATTAAAATGTATGCGTTAAAAAAGCATTAAAATAATTTCCCTGTGAAGTTTGGCAGACATAAGTGAAGAAATGGCTAGCTGAAAACTGTCAAAACTACCCTAGTTGAACACCTTGACTTGTCTACTGTTCATAAAGATATACTTTTATGGGGTAATTTACAGTGGGGGGCTTCCAAAATGTCCCAAATGGGATATGGGCCCAGGAAACCAATTTCTGAAAATTCCAAATGTGAAAACGAAAATGCGCATGTTCCAGTTTTGCCCTCATAGCTTCCTCAAAAAATGCATGAACCATGCATGTGAGGCCTTGTTGGAACCGGGGGATGTTGGTGAACACAATTTTTTTTCTGCAGTTGCACATATTCTATATAAAATGTAATATGAAATCTAAAGCAACATTGCAACATATGCAAAAAACTAAAAAAATATAAAAATACCTCAAACTTTGGCAGCAATTGGCGATAAAATCCCTGTCTGAAAAGTGTCAAAATGACCCTAGTTGTACACCTTGACTTATCTACTTTTCATAAACATATAATTTTGGGGGGATAATCAGTATCTGTGACAACTATTGCAGTTATTAGACTACCATGCCAAATTTGAAAAAAATTACATTTCAAAAACGTGATGCATGCCTTGCAATATTTGCCCTATACTGGTCAAAATAGATAAAAATCTTGGCCATGTTGGGTGGTTTCCAAATCAGGACAACTTAATGAATATATTTGGGATAATTTTTTCCCATTGGTTCAATGTGTGTACAATTTGTATGTATACAAAACTGTAAAAAAATGCGTTTTTTTCATTTTTTCCCCACTTTTTCCAGTTTATTTCAAACAAAACAATGTACTACCCAGCTTAATATGGTTTCAAATGAAAGCCCTACTTGTGCTGAAAAAAACAATATATGATTTGTGTGGGTGCACCAATTGATAAGAGAGAAATTACAGTTGAAGAAAGACATGGCAAGAACACAAAAACGGCTCCGGTCCTTTAGCGACACGTTAGTATCAAAATCCCGGTCCTGAAGGGGTTAATGGTTAATTCGCTGTATTTTCTTCCATATACGCTAGATGGCGGTGTAACATTGTTTCCCAGAACACGAGGACGTGTTGTACGCACATGTACACTAGGTGGCGCTGTTACGACATTCCACAATACGTGAGGACGTATTGGAGGCTGGATGTGTGCTCTATACTGGCGTCATTCTGTTTATACGCGTCCCCATGGAAACGCCACATTCTTTTGCTGATACCGGCTTCTCCGTCTCCGTAGGGCTGTCTCTTTTCTTAGTGTTCCATCGGGTCCTATTGTCCTGCTGTGCTGTGAAGTGCAGATGTTAAGCAATGACATTTGAAGACGGATTAACATGAAGGTGGTATAAACGCTATAGGATGTAAACGTTTAAGGATGTGATTGCATGAATGAGAAAATATTAAACGTGTATATATGAACTATAACTAAAGATTGTGCAGAAACATACTATGGGTTTTGTTTATACGTAAATGTCTATATGAATCCACGGAAAAGAGAGCAATAAGGGTGGAAAAGTGCCAAACAATAATACAAAATACGAAATATTGGAGTTATGTATAGTAAAAAGTAATATTGAATAACCCATGAATGAATAAGTAGTCTGTGTCTATTTATTTCAAATGGGGGGGAAGGGGTTACAAAAAACAAACAAAATAACCTTTTGCATTGCCCTGGATATCCTAAACCCCTATTTGGAATCCCTTAGGTGAAAGCTTGAATATCCAAGCCTCCTTTTTTATATGTTCCTAATTTAAAGATCCACTCAGTTTCCTTCCTTGAAATGTTTTCTGCGCTATTCCCTCCTCTCCAATTTGGGGGTACAATGTCTATTCCCATGATTCAAAATGGATTAATTGAGAAAACAGGACATGAATCAGTGTCGCGGGACACCGTGTTTAATGCTTGAATTCTTAATGTTCCCAAGATGTTCCAAAATTCTTTCTTTAAATGGACATTGTAATAAATAAATTACACATTTGGTGGTGCAGGTGATGAATTTCCTCATTTCGTATGTATTCCTATTACTAATAAAACTGTTTGTTTTCCTTGGTAGGTCGGTGCACATCTTGCACCTACCGCATGGGAAAAAAACGATGGGTTTCTTGCCCAGAAAGGTATTAGAATTAATTTCTGTTTTCTTTGTTGGGAGGAAAATGTTTTTCAAATTATTTGTTTTTTTTTAAATATGATTTGAGGTTTTTCTGGTAAGAGGGGACCTAAAATGTCCTCGCTCTTCAGGACATGCCAGTGTTTCCGCAAAATCTTTTTAATGTGGTGAGCCTTAGTATTATATTTCGTCATGAATGAAAAACTGAAATCTTTTTTGTTCATATTATTTTTGAGGTTTCCTTTTAGTAGATGGGATCCGTCCATTTGTTCCACTTTCTGTTGGCTTCTCTCTAATAACTCTATTGGATAGTGTTTCTCCCTAAATGTACTTTTAATATCTGTGGTGTGTTTAATAAAGTCCTGGTCCCGTGTACAGTTCCTCCTTATTCTCATCATCTGTCCCGTGGGGATGTTATCTAACCATGCTGGGTGATGACAGCGTGTGTAATCAATGAAACCATTGGCATCGGTGGCATTTTTATAATTTCTGGAGCATTGCCTTCTGTGAATAGTTCCACATCCAAGAATTCAACACTTTGCTTTAGTATGTTGAAAGTAAATTTTAGGTTGTATTGGTTCTGATTGATGTATTCTGTAAATTAATGTAAGTTATCCAGTGTTCCCCTCCATATAATTAACACATCATTGATATATCTCTTCCACAGCACCAGGTCCGCTTCGGATGGATTGTTGTGCCATATCTGTTCTGCTTCCCATTCGGCTACGGAAAGGTTGGCGTAACTCGACGTGAACCTGGCACCCATGGCTGTCCCACATAGATGACGGTAAAACTGGTGTTCAAACCAGAAATAGTTATATTTCAGAATGAAATCGATACATTCCAAAAGGAAATCCTTCTGTATTGTGTTAATTCGTAAGTCCCCTGGTTAGTGTTTTATAAATGGCTTCAATTCCCTGTTCATGCCTTATTACCGTGTATAAAGAAGATACATCTATTGTGGGCCATAGCCAACCTTCTGACCACACTATCGAATCTATTAAATTGAGTAGGTGTGTAGTATCTTTAATATATGCGGGGGTGTTGGGTACGTATTTTTGTACGAAGTGGTCCACATATAACGATGTGTTGCATGTTATCTCCATGTTTAATGCTATCTCAATAAGTAGTGTTATGTCCATGTTTATCGCTATGTCCATGTTTAATGCTATATCCATGTGTAATGCTATGTCCATGATTAATGCTATGTCCATGTTTAATGCTATTTCCATGTGTAATGCTATGTCCATGTTTATCGCTATGTCCATGTTTAATGCTATATCCATGTGTAATGCTATGTCCATGATTAATGCTATGTCAATGTTTAATGTTATCTCTATGTCTAATGCTATCTCCATTAGGGCTGCAACTAACGATTATTTTCATAATCAATTAGTTGGCCGATTATTTTCTCGATTAATTGATTAATCGGATAAAAAAAACGATATGCAAATTTTTCATTTATTTAAAATAAAAACTTATACTTTACATTAAGATGTGTCATTAACACTTTATTTCTCTTTATCGCAATGGCATTTCTCTATTTGCCTTCTTATTTTACTGACATAATAATGAAAGCTATATTCTAAAGGTACAAGAACCCAAAACACGTTATTTCTCAAACTAAGTTTTACCAAAATACCCAAAAAAAGTTTTACTAGTAAATATTCATTCATGTAAACTATTTTTTCATATTTAATAAAATCTATGATTGAGAAAAATGCCTCTTGTTTATATTTTCTTTTATTTGCCAATCTCACCCCCAGCTTGCCTCTCTGACCCAGAATGCCTTATACCTCCTATATGCCAGAGGTGCCACTGTGCCCCCTCACATCCGTTATACCTCCTATATGCTACTCTGTCCCCTGATATGCCTTTTACCCCCAATATGCCTTATACCCCCTATATGCCAATGAGATGCCACTGTGCCCCCTGATATGCCTTAAACCCCCCCTGATATAAGAAAAACTGACAGCGCTAAAATAGGTATAAAAATATGCTTTAATAAATATAGACAAAAAAGAATAAATAATACACAATACAATATAAATATATGCACAATACAAACAATAAATCAAATATTACAGCAATCAAAAATTAAAAAAACACAAAGAATGCACATAATTAATAGATCCCGAAAAAATTCTACACGCCCCAGCAGGGGTTAATATACCAACAGAAGAAACATGGGGCAAATAAGCATAAAAATAAAGATAATAGTCCAGGCTTAGCTTACCCAGTGGTGCTTATTTGTCCCGTTTTTCTTCTTTTGATATATTAACCCCTGGTGGGGAAGGTAGAAGTGTAAGTGAAGGGAAGTAGCGGAGGTTTCAGACATTTAATGTTGTGTCCATGTTTAATGTTTAATGCTATGTTCATGTTTAATCTCTATGTGCAATGCTATGGCCATGTTTAATGCTATATCCATATGTAATGATATGTCCATGTTATATCTACTTGTAATGCTATATCCATGTTGAATGCTATATCCATGTGTAATGCTGTGTCCATGTTTAATGTTTCA
The DNA here is from genome assembly GCA_029215755.1 of Spea hammondii. Classification (NCBI taxonomy): domain Eukaryota; kingdom Metazoa; phylum Chordata; class Amphibia; order Anura; family Pelobatidae; genus Spea; species Spea hammondii. Next base: position 94,022,425 of record JARDYJ010000001.1, on the reverse strand, counting down.
TGCTATGCCCATGTTTAATGTTATCTCTATGTGCAATGCTATGTCCATCTTTAATGCTATATCCATGAGTAGTGTTATGTCCATGTTTAATGCTATGTCCATGTTTAATGTTATCTCTATGTTTAATGTTATCTCCATGTGTAATGCTATGTCCATGTTTAATGCTATGTCCATGTTTAATGTTATCTCTATGTGTAATGCTATGTCCATGTTTAATGCTATGTCAATGTTTAATGTTATCTCTGTGTAATGCTATGTCCATGTTTAATGCTATGTCCATGTTTTTTGCTACATCTATGAGTAGTGTTATGTCCATGTTCATTGGTATAGCCATGTCTAATGCTACCTCCATGTGTAATGCCATGTCCATGTGTAATGCTATGTCCATGTGTAATGCTATGTCCATGTTTAATGTTATTTCTAGGTGTAATTCTATGTTCATGTTTAATGCTACATCCATGTTTAATGCTATGTTCATGTTTAATGTTATCTCTATGTGTAATGCCATATCCATTTTTAGTGCTGTGTCCATGTGTAGTGCTGTGTCCATGTGTAGTGCTATGTCCATGTTTAGTGCCGTGTCCATGTTTAATGTTGTATCCATGTTTAATGTTTAATGCTATGCCCATGTTTAATACTATGTGCATGTGTAATGCTATTTCCATGTTTAATGTTATCTCTGTGTAATGCTATATCCATGTTTATTTCTATGTCCATGTGAAATCTTATGTCCATGTATAATGCTATCTCCATGTTTAATGCTATGTCCATGTTTAATGCAAAGTCCATGTTTAATGTTATCTCTATGTTTAATGCTATCTCCATGTTAAAAGTAGGGCTGAAACAACTAGTCGAATCGATTTTTATCGATTATAAAAGAGTTTTTTTTCAGAGCAAATGCTCTGAAAAACTCCTCTCTTTATATGATCCCCCGCAACGCTGCAGGGGACCTGGATTCCCCTCACTGTCAGCCGGTGGGTGTCCGTGCGATGCGCACAGACCACTTCCTCCTCTCCACTTCCGCTCCTACGATGCAGTGGCAGCATCACATGATGTAGAAGCCCCAGCGAAGGTGAGTAACGGAGGCTGTCTGTGCACATCGTGCAGACCCCCACCAGCTGACAGAGAGGATGATCCTCTGCAGGAGACCTCGATTCTCTGTCAGCCGGTGGGGGTCTGCACGATGTGCACAGACAGCCTCCGTTACTGCCCTTCACTTACGCTGAGGCTTCTATGAAGCTGCAGTGAAAATGCCTATCAGCAACGGAGGTTCACAAAACACCAGGGAGTCGGGAGAAAGGCAGAGTGGTGTATGGGAGGGGGAGGAGTCAGAGGGGTGTATTTGAGGGGGGAGGCAAAGTGGTGTATGGGAGGGGGAGGAGGCAGAGTGGTGTATGGGAGGGGGAGGAGGCAGAGTGGTGTATGGGAAGGGGGAGGAGGCAGAGTGGTGTATGGGAGGGGGGAGGAGGCAGAGTGGTGTATGGGAGGGGGGAGGAGTCAGAGGGGTGTATGGGAGCCACCCTCCCATACACCACTCTGGCTCCTCCCCACCCCATACACCACTCTGCCTCTCTACCCGGCTCCCTGGTGTCTTGTTAACCTCAGTTGCTGACAGGAGGCAGAGTGATGTATGGGAGGGGGAGGAGGCAAAGTGATGTATGGGAGGGGGAGGAGGCAGAGTGGTGTATGGGAGGGGGAGGAGGCAGAGTGGTGTATGGGAGGGGGAGGAGGCAGAGTGATGTATGGGAGGAGGCAGAGTGGTGTATGGGAGGGGGGAGGAGGCAGAGTGGTGTATGGGTGAATTATAGTGGTGTATGGGGGGTATAATGAATTTCAGGGTAGCAGAGTGGTGTATGGAGGTGTAATGAATTTCATGGAGGCAGAATGGCATATCTGGGGGAGTGGTGTATATGGGGAGGTAGAGTGGTGTATGGGGGTATAATGAATTTCAGAGTGGCATATCTGGGGGAGGCAGAGCGGTGAATCAGGGAGTATAATGAATTTCAGGGTGGTGCAGGGCATTTATGGGGGGCGGAGCGGCATATCAGGGTGCACAGTGGCATATAGGGAGGTATAAAGCATAAATGGGGGCGAGTGGCATATTGGAAGTTATAAGGCATACCAGGGGGCACAGTGGCATATAGGGGGTATAAGGCATATCGATATTAGGCATATCAGGGGGCATAAGACATATCTGGGGGTAAAAGGTATATCAGGGGGCTCAGTTGCATATCACTGGCATATAAGGAGTATAAGGCATATCGGGGCACAGTGGCATATATGGGGGCAGAGTGGCAAGCTGGGGGTCAGATGTGCATAACTGGGGGCAGTTTGGTAAATAAAAGAAAATACAAACAAGGCTTTTTTTCTCATAGTTTTTATTAAATATGAAAAATAGTTAACATATGAATTAATATTTACTAATAAGTTTGTATTAAAACCTAGTTTGAGAAACACTGTGTTTGGGTTCTTGTAGCTTTTATTATTATGTCAGTAAAATAAGAAGGTGAATAGAGAAATGCCATTGCGATAAAGAGATGAAAGTGTAAATTGTACGTTTTTTATTACATTATTTTAAATTTAAAAAATTTGCATTTTTTATCCGATTAATCGAAAAAATAATTGGCCAACTAATCGATTATTAAAATAATAGTTAGTTGCAGCCCTAGTTAAAAGTTATATCCATGTTTAATGCTCTGTCCATGTGGAAGGCTATATCAATGTTTAATGCTATGCCATGTTTAATGCTATGTCCATGTAGGGCTGCAACAACGAATCGATAAAATCGTTAATAATTGATTCTGAAAATCGTTGTCAACGATTTTCATTATCGATTAGTTGAATCGATTTTCATCGATTTATAAAATAGAGATCGGATTATAACTCTAGAATCCAGACCCCCGGAGAGCTGCAGGGGACCTGGATTCTCCTCTCTGTCAGTCGGTGGGGGTCTGTGCGATACGCGCAGACATCCTCTGCTTCTCCCTTCCACTTCAGCTTCTCCCCTCCATATCCGCTGGGGCTTCTCTATTACTGAACGCCAGCGTCACGTGATCTTCTGGCGCTCCATCATGGAAGCCCCAACGGAAGTGGAGGGGCGAAGCGGAGTTTGTTTGCGTGCATCGCACAGACCCCCACCGGCTGCCAGGATCTAGGTCCCCTGCAGCGCTGCAGGGAATTTGGATTTTAGTGGCCGATGTGCGCAACCTCCGCTACTTCCCTTCACTTCTACCTGCCCCACCAGGGGTTAATATATCAACAGAAGAAAAACGGGACAAATAAGAACCACTGGGTATGCTAAGCTTGGAGTATTATCTTTATTTTTATGCTTATTTGCCCCGTGTTTCTTCTGTTGATATATTAACCCCTGGTGGGGCAGGTAGAATTTTTTCGGGATCTATTAATTATGTGCATTCTTTAATTTGTGGTTGTTTTTTTTTTTATTGCTGTAATATTTGATTTATTGTTTGCATTGTCCATATATTTATATATATTTTATTGTGTAGTATCTATTCTTTTTTGCCTATATTTATTAAAGCATTTTATTTTATACCTATTTTAGCGCTGTAAGTTTTTGTTATATCGGGGGGGCATAAGACATATCTGTGGGTATAAGGCATATCAGGATCAGGGGGGCACAGTGGCATAAAGGGGCTATAAGGCATATCAGGAGGCACAGTGGCATATCAGGGGTATAAGGTATTTCAGGGGGCTCAGTGACATATAGGGGGGTATATGGCATATTGGGGCACAGTGACATATCGGGGTTATAAGGCATATCAGGGGCACGGTGGCATATTAGTGGCATATCGAGGGAAAAAGGTAAATCAGTGACATATCAGGGGGCACAGTGGCATATAGGGGCTATAAGGCATATGAGGGGGCACAGTGGCATATAGGGAGGTATAAGGCATATCAGGGGACAGAGCGGCATATGAGTGGCATATAGGGGGCTATAAGGCATATCGGGGGGGCACAGTGGCATATAAGGGGGTATAAGGCATATCAGCAGACAGAGTGGCATATAAGGGGCTATAATGCATATCAGGGGGCCACAGTGGCATATAGGGGTTATAAGGCATATCAGGGACAAAACAGTGGCTTATAGGGGGTATAAGGCATATCAGGGGGGCACAGTGGCATGTTTGGAGGTATAAGGCATATCAGGGGGGGCACAGTGGCATATAATTGGGGGTGCGATGTGCATAACTGGGAAATAAAATATAAATGAGGTATTTTTATCCATCATAGCTTTTATTAAATATGAGAAATAGTTGACATGAATTAATATTTACTAGTAACTTTTTTGGGTATTTTGGTAAAACTTAGTTTGAAAAATAATGTGGGTCTAATTCCATTGTGATAAAGAGAAAAAAGCGTTAATGACACAAGTTTTTATTTTAAGTAAACGAAAAATGTGCAGATTTTTTTATCCGATTAATTGAAAAAGTAATCGGCCAACTAATTGATTATGAGCAGCGGGCGTCTGTGCGATGGAGACAACCCCGCTGCTGCCGGCGGCTCCGCCCACCCTCCTCACTGAACGGGGCTGTCACCGCCCACGAAGGTCACTGAGTCGTACTGGCCAGCTGATTCTATTTCAGATCAACAGGGACTGCTTCTTAAATTGCCACACCTGTCGATTCAAAATTGAATTGAGTGAGCCGGCGCAGCCTCAATAACTTTCCCGGGCAGCAACAGCGCTGCTCAATGACCTTTGTGGGCGGTGCCAGCCCCGTTCAGTGAGGAGGGCGGGCGGAGCCGCCGGCAGCAGCAGTGGATGTTTGACAGCGGGAATCCTACAGAGTGCACATCGGGGTCAGGTAAGTGGAAGTAACTGGGGGCATGCTTGGCAGTGGGAGGCTGGAACATAGATGGATATGGGAGACTGGGGGCAAAGACAAACTCTGTCCCCAATTTCCTATAGGCATCTTTGTCACTAAATAGCTTCCCATAGTCCCATGTTTAGTAACAAAGATGCCAATGGGAAACTGGGGGCAAAGGCAAATTCTGTCCCCAGTTTCCCGTAGGCATCTTTGTCACTAAACATGGGACTATGGGAAGCTATTTAATGACAAAGATGCCTATGGGAAACTGGGGACAGAGTTAATGGGATTAATTCATGGTAATTAGAAATATGCACTGGTGCTTTTTAGTGTGGGCAAAGTGCTGGGGCAAAGTGCTGGGGCAAAGTGTGAGTGCTGGGCAAAGTGTGGGTGCAGGGCAATGTGCTGGGGCAAAAAAAAGTCCTGGCTCCTAACTTTTTTAGCTGGCTCCTAGATTTAAAAAAATTGTCAAGCCCTGGCTAATATTATGTCCATGTTTAATGTTATCTCTATGTTTAATGTTATCTCCATGTGTAATGATATCTCCATGTTTAAAGCTATAGCCATGTTTAATGTTATCTCTATGTTTAATGTTATCTCTATGTTTAATGCTATGTCCATGTTTAATGCTATATCCATGTTTAATGTTAATTGATTGGATGACTTCAGTTTCTGGAGTGATTATTTAAAGAAGTCCCTGGAGTGCCGGTAACTATTTTTGGATGTTTCATGTTTAATGTTATCTATATGTGTAATGCTATGTCTATGTGTAAGGCTGTGTCTATGTTTAATGTTTAATGATATGTGCATGTTTAATGTTATCTCTATGTGCAATGCTATGTCCATGTTTAATGTTATATCTATGTGTAAGGCTGTGTCTATGTTTATTCTTTAATGTTTAATGCTATGTCCATGTTTACTGTTATCTCTATGTGCAATGTTATGTTAATGTTTAATGCTATGTCCATGTTTACTGTTATCTCTATGTGCAATGTTATGTCCATGTTTAATGCTATGCCCATGTTTAATGTTATCTGTATGTTTAATGCTGTGTCCTTGTCTAATGCTATGTCCATGTTTAATGCTATTTCCATGTGTAATGCTATATCTATGTTTAATGCTATGCCCGTGTTTAATGTTATCTCTATGTTTAATGATATGTCCATGTTTAATGTTATCTGTATGTTTAATGCTATGTCGATGTTTAATGCTATATCTATGTTTAATGCTATTCCCATGTTTAATGTTATCTCTATGTGTAATGATGTGTCCATGATTAATGCTATATCCATGTGTAGTGCTATGTCCATGTTTATTGCTTTCTGTATGTTTAATGCTATGTCCATGTTTAATGTTATCTCTATGTTTAATGCTTTGTCCAATGTTTAATGTTATATCCATGGTTGATGCTATGCCCATTTTTAATATTATATCTATGTGCAATGATATGTCCATGTTTAATGTTATCTCTATGTGTAATGATATGTCCATGTTTAATCTTATCTATATATGTAATGTTATGTCCATGTTTTATGCTATGCCCATGTTTTATGCTATGCCCATGTTTTATGTTATCTCTATGTGTAATGCTATGTCCATGTTTAATCTTATCTATATATGTAATGTTATGTCCATGTTAATGCTATGCCCATTTTTAATGTTATCTCTATGTGTAATGATATGTCCATGTTTAATGCTATATCCATGTTCAATGTTATCTCTATGTTTAATGTTATCTCTATATTTAATGCTATGTCCATGTTTAATGCTATATCCATGTTTAATGCTATGCCCATGTTTAATGCTATGTCCATGTTTAATATGATCACTATGTTTAATGTTATCTCTATGCTTAATGCCATGTCCATGTTTAATGCTATATCCATGCTTAATGCTATGTCCATGTTTAATGCTATAGCCATGTTTAATGCTATAGCCATGCTTAATGCTATGTCCATGTTTAATGCTATGTCCATGTTTAATGCTATGTCCATGTTTAATGTTATCTCTTTGTGTAATACTATCTCCATGTGTAATGATATATCCATGTTTAATGCTATGCCCATGTTTAATGTTATCTATATGTGTAAGGATTTGTCCATATTTAATGCTATATCCATGTTTAACGCTATGTCCATGTTTAATGTTATCTCTATGTTTAATCCTATGTCCAGTTTAATGCTATATCCATGCTTAATGCTATGTCCATGTTTAATGCTATGTCCATGCTATATCCATGTGTAAGGCTGTGTCTATGTTTAATGTTTAATGCTATGTCCATGTTTAATGTTATCTCTTTGTGCAATGCTATGTCCATGTTTAATGCTATATCCATTTGTTATCTCTATGTTTAATGCTTTGTCCATGTTTAATGTTATCTCTATGTTGAATGATGTAACCATGCTATATCCATGTGTAAGGCTGTGTCTATGTTTAATGTTTAATGATATGTCCATGTTTAATGTTATATCTTTGTGCAGTGCTATGTCCATGGTTAATGCTATATCCATGTTTAATGTTATCTGTATGTTTAATGATATGTCCATGTTTAATGCTATGTCCTTGTTTAATGCTATGCCCATGTTTTATGCTATGCCCATGTGTAATGTTATCTCTATGTGTAATGCTATATCCATGTTTAATGCTATATCCATGTTTAATTGTATCTATATATGTAATGCTATGTCCATGTTTAATGCTATGTCCATGTTTAATGCTATCTCCATATTTAATGTTATCTCCATGTTTATTGCTATGTCCATGTTTAATGCTCTGTCTATGTTTAATGCTATATCCATGTGTAATGCTATGTCATGTTTAATGTTATCTCTATGTGTAATGATATGTCTATGTGTAATGCTATGTCCATGTTTAATGTTATCTCTATGTTTATTGCTATGTCCATGTTTAATGCTATATCCACGTTTAATGCTATTCCCATGTTTAATGTTATCTCTCTGTTTAATTCTATGTCCATGTTTAATGCTATGTCCATGTTTAATGTTATCTCTATGTTTAATGCTATGTCCTTGGTTAAGGCTATGTCCTTGTTGAATGCTATGTCAATGTTTAATGTTACCTCTATGTACAATGATATGTCCAGGCTTAATGCTATGTCCATGTTTCATGCTATATCCATGTTTAATGCTATGTCCATGTTTAATGCTATATCCATGTTAATGCTTTCTCCATTTTTATTGCTATCTCCATGTGTAATGCTATATCCATGTTTAATGATATGTCCATGTTTAATGTTATATCTATGTGTAGTTCTATGTCCATGTTTAATGTTATATGTATGTTTAATGCTATGTCCATGCTCACTGTTATCGCTATGTTTAATGCCGCTGTTTAATGCTATATCCATGTTTAATGCTATGCCCATGTTTAATGTTATCTATATGTGTAAGGATTTGTCCATATTTAATGCTATGTCCATGTTTAATGTTATATCTATGTTTAATGCTATGTCCATGTTTAATGCTATGTCCATGTTTTTTGCTATGTCCATGTTTAATGCTATCCCCATGTGTAATGATATATCTATGTTTAATGTTATGTCCGTGTTTAATGTTATCTCTATGTTTAATGATATGTCCATGTGGAAGGCTATGTCAATGTCTAATGCTATGTCCATGTTTAATACTATCTCCATGAGTAATGCTATGTCATGTTTAATGCTATATCCATGTGTAATGCTATGTCATGTTTAATGCCTGGCGATTAGGTGTTTGTGAGCCAAACCTATAATTGGGTTTAGGATCCAGATCCCCCGCGGCGTTGCAGGGGACTTGGATCCTCCGTTCTGGCAGCAGTGGGCGTCTGTGCGATGTAGACAACCCCGCTGCTGCCGGCGGCTCCGCCCACCCTCCTCACTGAACGGGGCTGTCACCGCCCACGAAGGTCACTGAGTCGCGCTGGACAGCTGACTCAATTCTATTTCTGATCAACGGGGACTGCTTCTTAAAATGCCACCCTTGTCGATTCAAAATAGAAGTGAGTGAGCCGGCGCCGCTCAATAACTTTCACGGGCGGCAACAGCGCCCTTACGAAAAATTACTGCAGTTTTTTTGAAGTAATACTGCAGTATTTTGGACATGAAAAAACTGCAATACTGCAGTTTTACTGCAGTATTACTGCACATTTACCGCACTTTTGTCTTTTATATTGCAAACCTACAGTTGTACTTCAATGTACTGTAGCTTTATTGCATTTGTTCTTCCGTACAAAAATAACTGCAGTAAAACTGCAGTACAGTGAAGTACAAATGCAGGAAAAGTGCAGTACTACTGCAGTAAAAGTGCAGTATTGCAGTTTTTTCATGTCCAAAAAACTGCAGTATTACTTCAGAAAAACTGCAGTAATCTTTTCGTAAGGGCGCTGCTCAATGACCTTTGTGGGCGGTGCCAGCCCCGTTCAGTGAAGAGGGTGGGCGGAGCCGCCGGCAGCAGCAGCGGATGTTTGACAGCGGGAATCCTACAGAGTCCACATCAGAGTCAGGTAAGTGGAAGTAACTGGGGGCATGCTCGGCAGTGGGAGGCTGGGACAAAGATGGCTATGGGAGACTGGGGGCAAAGACAAGCTCTGTCCCCAATTTCTTATAGGCATCTTTGTCACTAAATAGCTTCCCATAGTCCCATGTTTAGTAACAAAGATACCTATGGGACCTGGGGGCAAAGGCAAACAATGTCCCCAATTTCCTAAAGGCATCTTTGTCACTAAATAGCTTCCCATAGTCCCATGTTTAGTGACAAAGATGCCAATGGGAAACTGGGGGCAAAGGCAAATTCTGTCCCCTGTTTCCCGTAGGCATCTTTGTCACTAAACATGGCACTATGGGAAGGTATTTAATGACAAAGATGCCCATGGGAAACTGGGGACAGAGTTAATGGGATTAATTAATGGTAATTAGAAGTATGCACTGGTGCTTTTTAGTGTGAGCAAAGTGCTAGGGCAAAGTGAAAGTGCTGGGGCAAAGTGAGGGGTAGGGTAAAGTGTGAGACTGTTAGTGCTGGGCAAAGGGTGGGTGCAGGGCAAAGTGCTGGGGCAAAAAAAAGTCCTGGCTCCTAACTTTTTTAGTTGGCTCCTAGATTTAAAAAAATTGTCAAGCCCTGGTTAATGCTATGTCCATGTTTAATGTTATCTCTATGTTTAATGTTATCTCCATGTGTAATGATAGCTCCATATTTAAAGCTATATCCATGTTTAATGCTATGTCCATGTTTAATGTTATCTCTATGTTTAATGTTATCTCTATGTTTAATGCTATGTCCATGTTTAATGCTATATCCATGTTTAATGCTATGCCCATGTTTAATGTTATCTATATGTGTAATGCTATGTCTATGTGTAAGGCTGTATCTATGTTTAATGTTTAATGCTATGTGCATGTTTAATGTTATCTCTATGTGCAATTCTATGCCCATGTTTCATGTTATATCTATGTGTAAGGCTGTGTCTATGTTTATTCTTTAATGTTTAATGCTATGCCCATGTTTAATGTTATCTCTATGTTTAATGCTTTGTCCATGTTTAATGTTATCTCTATGTTTAATGCTATGTCCATGCTATATCCATGTGTAAGGCTGTGTCTATGTTTAATGTTTAATGCTATGTCCATGTTTAATGTTATCTCTATGTTTAATGCTATGTCCATGTTTAATGTTATCTCTATGTTTAATGATATGTCCAGGTTTAATGCTATGTCCATGTTTCATGCTATCTCCATTTTTAATGCTATCTCCATCTTTAATGCTATGTCATGTTTTTTGCTATGTCCATGTTTAATGCTATCTCCATGTGTAATGCTATATCTATGTTTAATACTATGTCCGTGTTTAATGTTATCTCTATGTTTAATGATATGTCCATGTTCAATGTTATATCCATGTGTATTGCTATGTCCATGTTCAATGTTATCTGTATGTTTATTGCTATGTCGATGTTTAATGCTCTATCTATGCTTAATGCTATTCCCATGTTTAATGTTATCTCTATGTGTAATGATGTGTCCCTAATTAATGCTATATCCATCTGCAGTGCTATGTCCATGTTTATTGTTATCTGTATGTTTAATGCTATGTCCATGTTTAATGTTATCTCTATGTGTAATGATATGTCCATGGTTAATGCTATATGCATGTGTAATGATATGTCCATGTTTAATCCTATGTCCATGTTTAATCCTGTGTCTATGTTTAATCTGTAATGTTTAATACTATGTCCATGTTTAATGTTATCTCTATGTGCAATATTATGTCCATGTTTAATGCTATATTCATGTGTAATGCTATGTCCATGTTTAATGCTATGCCCATGTTTAATTTTATCTCTATGTTTAATGCTATGTCCTTGTCTCATGCTATATCCATGTTTTATGCAATATCCATGTTTTATGCTATTCCCATGTTTAATGTTATCTCTATTTTTAATGCTATATCCATGCTAGCTCCATATTTATTGCTCCTTCCGTGTGTAATTTTATGTATGTCCATGTTTAATGCTATATCCATGTTAATGCTATGCCCATGTTTAAGTTTTTTTTCTATTTGTAATGATATGTCCATGTTTAATGCTATAGCCATGTGTAGTGGTATGCCATTGTTTAATGTTTTCTCTATGTTTAATGCTATGTCCATGTTTAATGCTATGTCCATGTTTAATGTTATCGCTATGTGTAATGCTATGTTCATGTGTTGTCCATATTTAATGTTATCTCTATGTTTAATGCTATGTCCATGTGTAATGTTATCTCTATGTGTAATGCTATATCCTTGTTTAATGCTATGTCCATGTGAAATCGTATGTCCATATGTAATGCTATGTCCATGTTTAGTTCAAAGTCCATTTTTAATGTTTTTTTTCTATGTGTAATGCTATGCCCATGTTTAATGCTATATCCATTTTTAATGCTATGCCCATGTTTAATGCTATGTCCATGTTTAATGCTATATCCATGCTTAATGCTATGTCCATGTTTAATGATATGTCCATGTTTAATGCTATACCCATTCTTAATGCTATATCCATATTTAATGCTATCTCCATGTTTAATGAAATGTCCATGTTTAATGCTATCTCCGTGTGTAATGCTTTATCCATTTTTAATGCTATGTCAATGTTTAATGATATGTCCATGTTTAATGCTATGTTCATGTTTTATGATATGTCCATGTTTAATGCTATGTCCATGTTTAATATAATGCCCATGTTTAACGTTATCTTATGTGTAATGCTATCTCCATGTTTAATGCTTTCTCCATATGTAGTGCTATGCCCATGTTTAATTGTATCTCTATAGGCAATGCTATATCCATGTTTAATGCTATATCAATGTGTAAGGCTGTGTCTATGTTTAATGTTTAATGCTATGTCCATGTTTAATCCTCTGTCCATGTTTAATGCTATGTCCATGTTTAATGTTATCGCTATGTGTAATGCTATGTCCATGTTTAATGCTATGTCCTTGTTAATGCTATGTTCATGTTTAATGTTATCTCTATGTGTAATGATATGTCCAGGTTTAATGCTATGTCCATGTTTAATGCTATCTCCATGTGTAATGCTATCTCCATGTTTAATGCTATCTCCTTGTGTAATGCTATCTCCATGTGTAATGCTATGTCATGTTTAATGCTATGTCCATGTTTATTGCTATGTCCATGTTTAATGCTATGTCCATCTGTAACGCTATGTCCATGTTTAATGCTATGTCCATGTTTACTGCTCTGTCCATGTGGAAGGCTATGTCCATGTTTAGTGCTATGTCCGTGAGTAGTTCTACATCCATGTGTAATGCTATCTCCATGTTTAATGCCATCTCCATGTTTAAAGCCGTCTCCATGTTTAATGCTATGTCCATTTATATTGAACTTAAGGCAGCCTATTCAAGGGAATGAGCTTGCGGTGGAGGCATAATCATCCACAGAGGCTTTGTGCTTCCGTGTTGTCAAATACATTTTGCCTTATCTTCTCTACAGGTCGTACACAGTTAACCTCTTAGTGTCCAGAGGGAAGGACAATCTTTCAAGCCATTCCCCAGAGGTTTCCCCCCTTTGGGTGGTTTTTCCTCTCCTGTGTGCTGAAAGGTGACTCTTCGTGAGTCTCGAGGTAGCTGTCACCACAATCAGTGCTTTCAGGCCTAATTAATTTGACTATTAATTCATTAATGTTGTAATTAATAATAAATAAATTAAATGACCATTAGTTTCTGTTGTGTTTTTTTATACTATTGACTAAAAGTAGCTTTAACCATATGTATTAACAAAAATGAATGGAGTTTATCCAGACCAATGGATCGGGCCCAACCAGTGTGTACGCTAAAGAGCTTCAAGGCATTCTCAGGGCCCTTTGCCAGGCATTTCATGCTTTAATAAAAAACACCAATGCACAGGCGTAGAAAAAGGACAATGTATGAATTTAAAAGGTTACAAATTTGCATCAGTGCGTCTTTTTTCTCATGTATAGACGTCACTTACATCTTCACACACATCATAGTTAAACATTTAGAATGAGTAATGTTATAAAAAAATACTAAAACCCCATATTTTTCATATATATCTAGACCCTCACTAAATCAGTTAAATTGACAGAACTTACCCCCAACAACAATTCAGGTGTCCAGATTGTATATGCATTTTGAGCATTTTAATTGCTTATAAGGTGTATACTGCTGTTTTGGAACTGTTGTTTTTTTACATTTAGTATGTTGAGTTTGTAACTGGAAATTTTAAACAAAGAAGCCATAAACACCACCCAATCTAGGATATGTCACTAGTGGCTTCAGGACACATTCCAAGCAGCCATTTTGCCACCAATCACTGCCGAAATTAGCTATAGAAATACTTTCCTGAACTTTTTTCACCAACACTTCTGTGTTTTTTAGAATTTTTTGGCACAGGTTATGTGTTATGGCAGAGAAATCCAGTATATGGTTTTTTTTAATTATGGAAATACCCTACATGCATAGGTTTTTTTACATTTTTGGGGGAGGAATTTGCCTGGAACAAACTTTTTGATACCTGCTTAGAGTTTTTATGTAGGTTATGTGCCATCAAAATACCCTACATTTTCATCTTGTTTTACTAAGTTGCAGCAGTCCTACGTTTTTTGTTTTTTTTTATTATCTCAATTCAAATCTCCGTTTATTCAAGGTATGCGTAAAGACAAGTTATAGTGTGTACATTAGAGAAATGGGAGACAACTCCCGCGTTTGCACAGTAAAACAAAACAATATCTGTAAGCGTACCAGGGTCCTAAAGACTCTAGAATGAAAACAGAATCATAACACTCCAGGATGTCATTGCCATCCTACTGTTAAAGCAAAAGCAGAACGATATATATTATTGAAAACATTTCCAATTCCCTACTTTTGTATGATACAGAGTCCTGGTAGAGAGGGACAGGAAGGGCAGTGGTACCTAAGGAGTCTTTCCTAATACCTTTTTTATAGCAGACTTTTTGTGTGTTTTGTGGGGGGATTGTACAAGGAAAATGCCATTTTTGTCTTTGGATCAGAGGATGTTTCTAAAAATCTTTAGCTGGAACTGGAAAATTGTAGCTCTTGCCAGTTCCAAATTTATCTTAAAGCACCTATGTATTAAACACGGCAACTTGGGTTAGGTAGATCACAACTTTTGTATACCATGTTGTGGTCTTGCCTAACACTAGGTAGGGCTGTTGACTACCACCATGTTGTATTGTTATTGATAATGCACTGTGGTTTTGGGAACTGTGCATCACCCTTAACGCTGACATGTACCAGCACCAAACTTTCATTGTGTATGGAGGAGAGAACATACTCTACATGTCTTCACAAAGCACTTTTGTTTTGGGTATACCAATTGGTGGATGGAAGCTTTTCAGGCTGTCATATATATAAAAAAAAATTAACTCCAGGCTGGTATCGGAATTATCTACCTAGATACCAAAGGTACGTACATTTCCAGTTTCCTATTTTTCCTTCTAGATACATAACCCTGCACCCACTGATCTTTATACTTTTTAACCTGGCTTTCTAGACCTCAGAGGTCTTTTCGTCAACATTTCTTCTGTAGGAGAGACCTCTGAGGTCCAAACACACACCTTTCAATATAAATCATACAACTTATGCAGTTAAGTGTCCATTTTGCTTGTGGAGCTCTGTAAGAACAATACCAAGACTTTGCTACACCTTTAATTTTATTTCAAATATTTGAAATACACGATAGATACTTAACATAGACACAACTGTACAATGGAACTGACAAAATGTTGATATTGTTTTAAAGATACAATGCCTGGCTTCTTCAAAATATATATAAATAAAAATTCATTAATTCAATCTGAATCCCGTTATGAGCAATGTATTCCTGTTTTTTTCCCCGAAATCAATGTTTATTGAATTTTGTAGTAAGTTTATGGGGGTAGGGTTGGGGAGAGGATACAGAAGGAAAGAAGAAAAAAATAAAAATAAAGGGGGGGGGACGGGAAGGGGACAGGTATACACGTCCATACACAGCAGCAGAACATCAAAACAAAAAGGGCATAAGAACCCGCGCAGGGGTTACAGCAGAAACGACAATCCCAGAAATGCGAGGGGGCACACAGGCCCCACGATAGACCATGAAAAGAAGAGTCCCATACACCGTGTCAGCAAGAACACAGAGCGCAAAATGTGGACGGAGGAGAGGCCCAACTATATATCATGAGGGTGCACAAAAGAGAGCCAGTGAAACCAAGTGGCCGTGTACCTCTCCCTCTGCCTCAAAGAAACAGCGGAGAGATCCTCGACCCTACGAACATCCTTAACCCTGGACATCCATTCCCGGATTGGCGGGGAGCACGCTTGCTTCCAATACAAAGGAATGAGGCCCTTGGCCGCGTCAAGGAGATGACGCACAACCGAGCGTTTATAGTGGGAGAGAGAATGAGGAGTGTGGTGCAAAAGCATCGACAACGCATGAAAAGGGGGAGGTGAGTCTGAGAGCTCCGAGATCACACAGTGGACCTCCTTCCAAAACGGCTGGATCCGGGGGCAATCCCACCACAGGTGCAGCATCGTGCCCACATCCCCATCACATCGCCAGCATCTATCCGAGCAACCGGGGAACATAAGGTGTAGCCTCTGAGGCGTGCGATACCAGTGGGTCAAGATTTTATAATTAGTTTCCTGCACCCTAGTCGCCCTCGAGCTTTTGTGAGTGAGAATGAATATCTTCTCCCAGTCCTCATCTGTAAGAGCCTCAGCGCTCAAGTACTCCCAACTCGTGCAGAAGGAAGGCCTCGAAGTGTGCAAAGCGGTCAGGAGCAGGGAGTAGAGCAAAGAGATGCCACCCCTAGGGGAGTGCTCACCTGAGCACCAAGTCTCAAAACAGGTCAGGTCCCTGTGTAAATGTTGGCGGTTGGGAAGGGTGTTGAGGTAGTGCGTAACCTGGTGGTGTGCAAATCGGGCAGACCAAGAAAATCCAGCGGCAGGGCGCAGGTCCCCAAGTGCCATGACCGACCCACCCGCCAGCAGGTCCCGAGCCCGGACGGGCAGGGGGAGTCCCGCGTACCCCTCAGGCCCCCAGAGCCGACCCGGAGCAAAGTCCGGGTTGTCCCAGAGAGGCAGCATGGGCGATGGTGACGAAGAGAGACCGGCCCTACGTCCCGTAGCCCTCCACACCGACAAAGTCGCCGATACAAGGGGATGCGACGGCACGTGAGCCCCCACGGCAGGTCCCCAGAGGGCATGTAGGACCTGGCCCCGAAGGTCGCCAAGTTCCAGCGCGACCCAGGGCTTCCGTCCCGGACCCGCCACATTCCACTCTACCACGCGCAACAGGTGAGTAGCCTGGTAATATCTGTGAAAGTCCGGCAGCGCAAGTCCGCCCGCGGGCTTTGGCCGCATAAGTTGTGAGAACCTCTGCCTCGGGCTCCTGTTACCCCAAACGAACCTAATGACCGCAGAGCGAAAAGAGGCAAAAAAGTCCTGGGGAAGCCTGATCGGCAAGGTCTGAAACAGGTATAAGACCCGCGGGAGCAGGTTCATTTTTATCACATTCACCCGGCCTATCCAGGAGAGATACAGGGGCATCCACTCCCGGAGGTCGGACGCTAAAGTAGACAGTAAAGGGGCAAAATTCGCATCATACAGCTGAGAAAGGTCCGTCGTCAACCAAACGCCCAGGTATTTCATCTTCCCGGGACACCAGCGAAAGGGAAAGCTGGAGGCAAGGGTCGGGACCCGCTGCGGAGGCACCGAGACATTCAAGATCTCGGATTTCGAAAAATTTCTTTTGAGGTTGGATAAATCCCCGTAGGAGCGGAACAGCGCGAGAATGCTTGGCAAGGAGATCTCAGGGCGGTCCACCACAAAAAGTAGGTCGTCCGTGTAGGCGGCAACCTTATGATGTCTCCCTCCTTCCTGAAACCCCCGGATATCGGGGCACGCACGGACAGCTGCCAAAAAGGGCTCCAGGGACAGCACGAACAAGAGGGGGGACAGAGGGCAACCCTGCCTGGTGCCGTTGTTAATCGACACAGGTGGTGACAAAGCACCATTAACTCGTATACGGGCCGTAGGTGTGGTGTAAAGAGCAGCAATCCATGCGAGCATGGAAGGGCCGAGACCCTGATGCACCAGGGTGGCACGCAGAAACGTCCAGTCCACCCTGTCGAAAGCTTTTTCGGCATCGGTGGAAAGGAACAAAAGACGGTGAACCCCCGCCCCGTGAGCAATGTTAAGGAGCCGGATAGTATTGTCGCGCGCTTCACGACGAGGTAAACGAACCCCGCCTGATCGGGGTGCACGAGATGGGGGAGAAACCCCGCAAGCCGCGTCGCCAGGACCTTCGCAAAAAGCTTTAAGTCTGTGTTCAACAGAGATATAGGTCTGTAGCTCTGGCACAAGCAGGGGTCCTTACCCTCCTTATGGAGAACAGTTATTGTGGCCGCCAAAGTCTGGGAGGGCAAGCTGTGGCCCTCCAAGAGGGAATTCAAAGCTCTGTGCAAGAAGGGAAGCAGTCTGTCGGAAAACGTCTTATAGTAACCCAAGGGCAACCCGTCCGGGCCCGGGCATTTGCCTGTCTGCGAAGCCCTCAGGGCAAGGGCAAGCTCCTCAACAGAAATCGGTTTGTCAATTTCGGCAGCCTGCTCGTTCGTAAGTTTGCGTCGTACGTGTTGGGCAAGGTAGCGGTGTATAAGCGCGCGTCTGTCAGACTCTGTCAGCCGGTGGTCCCCCCGGGGCAAGTTATAAAGATCTGTATAATAGGAGTGGAAGGCTTCAACAATTTTAGAAGGAAAGGAGGACACAGTATTTGCAGCCGTCCTTATCTTATGAACATGGGTAGCCTTTCTGTGGGGAGTTATCATTTTCGCTAAGAGTTTACCACATTTGTTGCCGTGTTCATGGAAGAACCGGCGGCTATACAGGGAGGCTCGCCGGAAGCGAGAGTTCAGGATGTCGGACAGTTGGCCCCTCAGGGACAACAGCTCCCCATGTACGTCGTCAGTTTGGGATCGTTTATGTGTGGCCTCTAGGTGCGCGATGCGAGACGTCAACCTGTCTATCTCCTGTGAGCGTAATTTCTTCCGCTGCGCACCCTCCAGGATAAAGAAACCGCGTATGACACTCTTATGGGCTTCCCAGACAACCGGGGGGGGCACCCCCTGTGAGTCATTTTCCGAGAAGTACCGTTCCAACTCCAAGCTTACACGAGCCACAAGCCCCTCGTCCAACAAAAAGGAGTCATTCAACCTCCACGTCCACTCCCTAGCCATATACAAAGGGGATGCCAGGGTCAGTGTCACAGGGGAGTGGTCCGACCAGGTCATCGGCAGTATCGAGCACGTAAGCAGGAGGTCGAGATGGGATTGGGAGAGGAACAAGTAATCAAGGCGGGAGTAGCTGTTATGAGGCGGGGAATAAAACGTGTAATCACGATCCACGGGGTGCATGGACAGCCAACAATCAATCATATGTGCATCGGCCAACAATTTGCGCATGGAGCGCAAATGACCGTGTGGGACGCAGCAGGACCCGGCTGAGGTATCCAGTTCGGGGCACAGCGGGACGTTCATGTCACCGCCCAAAACGAGAAGTCCCTCTGCAAAAACAGAGAGGGAAGTCATAATGGAGCGCAGAGCAGTGTGTTGACCCCTATTGGGCAGATAGACGCTGGCGAATGTGTACAGAACCTCGGCGATAGTGCCCTTCACAAAGACAAATCTACCGGACCCATCGGACAAAGTGTCCGTAACCAAAAACGGGAGCGACTTGGCCAGTAGAATGGCAGTCCCCTTAGTCTGAAATGTGTGTCCTGGAGGAAGACAACGGATGCTTTATGTAAACGGAATTCCCTAAGGGCCCTAGAGCGCTTTTCAGGGATGTTAAGGCCCTTGGCATTCACAGAGAAGAACGTCAGGGGGGCCGGTTGGAAGGCCATCTAGAGCGGTGTTGGACTGATACCCAGGAAAAGAAATGGGAGGGGGAAAACCAGGGAAGTATGGAACAGGAGGGCAGAGGAGAGAAGGTAGGGCAAGGAGGGGAAGGGAATCTCAGGGCAGGTGTGTCGTCTACCGGCGGGAAACCCAAACCTCAGCAGAGGCGGAAAGGGCCACCAATAGAGCACTGCAAGGACACTAGAACCCACGTGGGGCAGAAAAGTTAGTAGTCAAGGAAGGTAAGATAACGAAGGCAACAGTATAACCGTTTATAGTAGTAACGTAACAATGACAGAACAAGTGTCCCGCCACCCGCTCTGCCAAAACAACAATAAAGAGAGCACCCTAGTAAATCACAGAAAGGGTACAAGGTAAAGCGAGCAACAGCATAATGAAAGCGGCCACCGCCCCAGAGTAAACTCATGGAGAATGATATGTGAGGTGAGGAAATTAAAAAAAAAAAAAAAAAAAAAAAAAAAGGGTATTATTATACATGCTTTAGCAAAGCAAATACCAGAACAAGCCAATCAGGCAGACGTCCCAATGGCTACTAGCAGCCAAAACCACGTCTCACAATTCGTAGCACCCATGGTATTGAGAGCCCAAACATTTCAACGTGGCCCTGGTAGATACAGCAAGGGCTGAACAAATGTGGTAGAAAAGATAAAATCATTTATTATTTATTATTATTATCCTTTATTTATATAGCGCCAACAGTTTACGCAGCGCTTAATACAATACATAAATTCAAGGGATATGACAAGACAAGAATTGACAGACTAAGACAAACCGATACATTTGGTGCAGAGAGCCCTGCTCGCAAGCTTACAATCTAGAGGGAAATGGGGTGACAAACATAAGGCATAGAGAAAGGGTGAGAGGTATTGTGGGGGTTGTATCGATGACAAGGAAGTTCTAGCAGCTAAGATGGTATGCTTCTCTGAAGAAGTGGGTTTTTAGATGTTTCTTGAAAGTTGGGAGGGAGGGACAATGCTGAAGGTTCCTTGGGAGTAGATTCCAGAGATATGGATCAGCTCGAGTGAAATCTTGTAGACGGGAAAAGGAAGAGGTGATGAGTGAGGAGGAGAGCCTTAGCCCATGGGAGGAACGTAGGGATCGAGTAGGAGAGTATTTGCTAATGAGGTCAGAAATGTACGGAGGAGCAGTATTATGGATGGCCTTATATGTCAGTACCAGGATCTTAAATTTAATTCTAAAGGTAATTGGGAGCCAGTGGAGGGTTTCACAGAGGGGGGAAGCAGAAGAGGAGCGACGTGCAAGGAAGATGAGCCTAGCAGCGGCATTTAGGATAGACTGTAAAGGAGAGAGTCGAGACAGTGGAGTGCCAACCAGAAGAGTGTTGCAGTAGTCAAGACGGGAAATGATAAGGGAATGAACGAGTGTTTTTGTGGATTCTTGGGTGAGGAATGGGCGGATACGAGAGATGTTTTTTAGGTGCAAGCGGCAGGATTTGGCGAGGGACTGAATGTGAGGGATGAAGGAGAGGTTTGAGTCAAGGATGACCCCAAGGCATCGGGCCTGGTTAGTAGGAGAGATAGTCGTGTTGTTAATGGTGATAGAGAATTCAGGTAGTGGAGTGGAGATGGAGGGAGGGAAGATAATGAGTTCAGTTTTAGAAAGATTAAGTTTCAGGTAGTGTTGTGACATCCATGAAGAAATAGCAGACAAGCAATTGGTAATACGGGACAGGATAGATGGAGAGAGATCAGGAGAAGACAGGTAGATTTGGGTATCATCTGCATATAGGTGATACTGGAGGCCAAATGAGTTGATTAGTGTGCCAAGAGAGGAAGTATAAAGAGAGAACAGCAGAGGGCCAAGGACTGAACCTTGGGGGACACCAACCGAAAGTGGAAGGGGTGATGATGTCTTGCCAGAGAAGTTGACAGAGAAGGAACGGTTAGACAGATATGAGGAGATCCAGGAGAGAGCTGTATCTTGAATGCCTATAGAAGTAAGTGAGTGTAGAAGAAGGTGGTGATCAACAGTATCGAAAGCAGCAGAGAGATCCAGTAGAATTAGAATAGAGAAGTGACCTTTTGCTTTGGCAGAGAGCAAGTCATTGGAGACTTTTGTTAGAGCTGTTTCAGTAGAGTGAAGGGGTTTGAAACCAGACTGTAGAGGGTCAAGGAGGGAATTAGAGGAGAGGAAGTTAATGAGGCGGTTGTACACAATCCGTTCAAGCAGCTTAGAGATAAAAGGAAGCAGAGAGATAGGGCGGTAGTTAGTCAAACAGACGGGATCTGAGGAAGGATTCTTTAGAATTGGTGTGATTAGCGCATGCTTGAAGGCAGATGGTACAGTTCCAGATGATAGAGAAAGATTAAATAGGTGGGTAAGTGATGTACCAAGGGATGGATATAGAGACTTTGTGAGGTGTGAAGGGATGGGGTCGAGGGGACAGGTTGTTGGGTGAGAGGAAGAAAGAAGAGTGGCTATCTCTTCTTCGGTTGTAGGGGAAAAGGCAGTTAGTATAGTAGGAGTGGAGAGAAATGGTGTTGAGTGGTGTAGGAGGGAGTTGTAAGGAAGAGAGGTCTTTTCTAATAGTCTCGATCTTCTCTTTGAAGTGGGTAGCAAGATCTTGGGCAGTGAGAGAGGTTTGTGGTGTGGGTGTGGAGGGACAGAGAAGGGAGTTGAAAGTAGAAAAAAGGCGTCGTGGGTTGGAAGAAAGAGAGGATATGAGAGTGGAGAAGTAGAGCTGTTTGGTGAGAGAGAGGGCAGAGTTGTAGGTGTGGAGCATGAATTTATAGTGATTAAAGTCTTCGCTGGATTTGGATTTTCTGAAGTAACGCTCAGCCGTGCGGCAGCACTTCTGAAGAAACCGTGTGGTTTTGGTATGCCATGGTTGGCGTTTAACTTGTCGGGGGTAATTTGTACTAATTGGAGCTATGGTGTCGAGGGATGAAGCAAGTGTGTTGTTATAAAAAGAGGCTGCTGTGTCTGGGCAGGAAAGGGTTAACATGGAAGGTAAGAGAGGTTCAAGTGAGGCTGACAGTTGGGTAATGGTATTGTCTGGTAATGGCCTACAAGTATGAGCTGAGCGCTGTAAGTATGTCTTGTTAGGGGTTAGCACTGGAGAAAAGGATAGAAGGTGGTGGTCAGACAGAGGGAACGGGTAGATGGAGAAGTCTGAAAGGGAGCATGATCTGGAGAAAACCAGGTCAAGTGAGTGTCCCTCGGTGTGCGTAGGGGAATTAGTCCATTGAGAGAGACCAGAGGAGGATGTTAGGGAGAGGAGTTTGGAGCTAGCAGAGTTGTTAGATATATCTAAAGGAATGTTAAAGTCACCCAGAATAAGACAGGGGATATTAGGAGAGAGGAAGAAAGGGAGCCAGGCAGAAAGGTGGTCAAAGAACTGCGAGGTAGGACCTGGAGGGCGATATATGACAGCAATTTGAAGAGAGAGTGGAGAGAAAAGACGGATTGTGTGAGCTTCAAAGGAACAGAATGAGAGGGAGGGAGGGCTTGGTATATTCTGGAAGGTGCAGTGAGGTGAGAGAATTATAAAATCATAATCAGACCAGGGTCATGTAGCACACAGCTATGCAACCCCCATAACGACAGTGAGGCAGAGATAAAGGTGCAGGTGAGGCAATAGGGCGAACATGAGAAGAGTAAGTGAGAGCGTAGGGGACGGCGTGTGTGTGTGCATGTTGTACTGTCTGTATGCTAGAGAGTAGACGCTAGAGAGTACACGTGATTGGGAGCATGTGTACATGTGTAAGGTAGCCTGAGCAGGCATATGCAAGTGTGAGGGAGTACGCATGGCAGCATGAGAGTGTAATCGGCAATGCAGATAAGGGTAAACATGAGTGCAAATGTGACTGTGTGTGAAAATGTGTGCTAGAGCCCCAAGAAAAGCCCCAGGTAAGCGCACAAAGCGGAACGAGGCGGGGCAAAAGGTTCACCTGGTGCGGCAACCAACAGGGGGCGTATGCAGGAGCGTAACGCCACCGAAGGGGAAGCGGACCATAACAATGCAAGGTGTATGAGTGTATGAGGGAAGGTTAAGGGGCACACACCCCACAGTATCACCCCAATGGCCTGAAGCCCGGCTAGGGCCCAGATGGGGCTCGGAAGGGGGGCATCACAGTAGCTGTCACCATAAAGGCTGGTATGAAACAATAAGAAAACAAAACAGAAAAATAATAAAAAGAGAAAAAAAAACAAAAACAGAATGGCTCACGTGAGCCATGAATCCGACATGGCAAAAGCAGTAAAGTCAGTACAGGGTCGAGAGGCGGAAGGCACTGTATCGGCAACTGCAGATGTCGGAGAGATGCAGGCGTATAGTCGCACAAGCTCGCCTGCACAGTCGAGTCAAAGGGGTACGGTGCGAGGTAGTCAATCCTCTCGAGGTAAGTCCTGGACATTCTCAGCCGCATCCCGACGAACAGGTCGCGGTCGGCGATCACCTCGGTTCACCATCCCAGGGCCCGGGTCCTTCAGAAGCCAATCCTCCACTTCCACGGTCGGTAGATCCAAGGCGCGGAGGAAGGGGCCAACATCCGCGGGAGTCCGGAGCGTGGCAGAAGCGGTGCCCCTGCGCGCCATCAGGGAAAACGGGTATCCCCACCTGTAGGTGATGTGGTGATCTTGCAGTACCGCCGTAACTGGGCGGAGCGCACGCCGAGCCTGGAGGGTAAAGCGGGAAAGGTCCTGGAAAAGGGAGACCCTGTGTCCCTCAAAGGACCAGAACCGTTGAGCACGAGCCACCCCGCATGATCTCCTCCTTGAGAGCGAAACTGTGCAGGCAACAAATAATGTCCCGGGGAGGGTCCCCTGATCCACCACCGAAACGCAAGGCCCTGTGGGCCCGATCAAACTTGATGGGTTTCCTCACCGCTTCGGTCGGCCAGCCCAGGATCAAGGAAAACAGGCGGTCCAGAAGGCCCTTGAGGTCTTCAGGGCGCTCGCCCTCAGGCATACCTCTCACGAGTATGTTGGAGCGTCGGCCCCTGTTATCCAAATCCTCCAGATGGTAAAACAGGGTGGCGAGTTGGGAGGAACAGGTGCGCTTAAAAGCAGAGAGCTGTCGGTCCACGTCCCGCGTCCTGGTTTCGGCAGACGAAACCCTCACGTCCAATCTTGAGATGTCCGCCCGCAAGGCTGTAACCTCGGCCCGGACTGTTTTCTTCACCTCCGTAACAAGGAGGCTAAAGTCCTCTTTAGTAGGCAGCGAGGAGAAAATGCGACGCCAGTCCCTGGCGGAGGGCTCTGGAGGGCTCTCAGGGCCACGCTGAGGCGAATCCTCCCCTGAGGCCTGCGAGCACGCGGGGTTCGGCGCCATTTCTGGTTCCTCCGGCTGCGAGTGAAGTAAGGCCGGCGTGTGAAAGTATTCACGCAGAGACGTCCCAGGAGCCTTGCTACTGGTCCCTGGGGTACCAGGGTCCGAGGGAGCCCGTTTTGTTCTACCCATATTGGGTTTAGCTGGTGCAATACGCGGTAATTAGGAGCGGGTGGCGAGGAGCACTCAGACTATGCGGCCATCTTCCTTGCCAGGCTAACCACGCCCCCTCGTATTCCTGGTTTTCATCACATTGCTTACAGATCTTCAATTTTATCTGGCAAGTGGGTCCAATACAAAAGCCCGACAAATGGAGATTTTTCTATTGGAGATTATTATAATGTGGTGGAGCCTTGAACGAGTTTTCTAGTGTGAACTCTTTCTTATTCATTTATTGAATATCAATGCACTTATTTCACTTTTTTCAATTGTTTTTTTTCTCTCTAATTAATGATATAATTCGTTATGTTTACTATGTTTTCGACATGGTAAGACGTGGTAAGTGGTAACTAGGCATCGGATAATTTAAGAGTTCCTCTAGACATATACACAGTACAAGCCGTCCCAGTGTCCTTAAACAGTTTGGTTTCATGGGAACGTAAAAGTGGCCATACCAAGTGGTTTTTGGCCAACCAAGTCAGGACTCTAGGAACGATTCTTAGAATCATGTCACATAGTTACATAGTTATATAGGCTGAAAAAAGACATGCGTCCATCAAGTTCAGCCTTTCCTATATCTGTTAATTTGTTGCTGTTGATCCAGAAGAAGGCAAAAAAACCCCAGTTTTGCTCTTTCCAATTTTGCACTAACCAGGGAAAACAATTCCTTCTTGACCCCAAAATGGCAGTCAGATTTCTCCTTGGATCAATAAGCTGTTTCCCCATAATTAAAGATTATATCACCGAATGTTGATGCATTGTCATCTTTAAAGAGTTTCTTCTAAATCAATGTCATCGGGAAGGTTCATACAGGTTATCAGAGAAATATAGAAAAGAGCATCTCTGGATAGCTTCACCCTACTGATGGGAATCTCCGAGCGTGGTTTCTCCTTCTCTGTAACATAAGTTATATGCACCGGGCCTTTGAAGTCAGTTGTGGAGATGTTGTCATGTGTGTTCCGATTCACGTTGACACTTGAGACTCCTGTTTCTTCCGCGTACTCTTTGTAAGAGGAGTCACAGCCACCCCAACGCCTGTGAGAAAGACAAAGAACCATTTAAACGAGTGATATTCACAGAAAATGTCTGAAGAAGAGACCCATGACTTTCTGAAAACCTTTGTAACTTTACATCGTTTTGTATGTTGGCCCAATAAAGTATCAACTTTGACGTAATACCCTGCTATCACCCTTTCAACTGTTGGGCTGAGTAAAAACACATTAAGAACAATCTCAATGCTCGCTTGACAGTCTTATCACACCAATATCAGCACCCACTAAATAAGACTGCAAACTAAAATCTAGATCTAGGCTTTCCTGTGTGTTGGACATCACAGCAGGCACAGACCTCCCTAATACCCCTTTGGCCAACCGTGTGACCTCTGGATGCGTTATTATGTGAAGTCATGTCCTGGTACTCCAAGATTACACTTAGTACAAGGATGAGGAGGTAGGTTATGTGTCCCTCCCAAATATGTATAAGACCAGGGCAAAACTAAAGACATAGCTACATTTAACCCCTTCAATCCCCTATAGACGTACCGGGACGTCCAAAAAACGCCCACAAAGAAACCCCTATGGACGTCCCGGTACGTCCAGCCCTTCGTGCAGCGTCAGGGACACATCCCTGCCGCTGCACGGGAGACCAGGCTGTCGTTTGACAGCCTGGACTCCCCACTGACAGCAGAAGCCGGCTTTGCCGGCTTTCTGCTGTCCGATCTCCCGCAACAGCTTCCGGCATGAAAGCCGGTAAGCTGTTACCGGTAAACTGCCCGATCGCGCGATCGCGCAGTTGCAAACGCGCGATCGGGCATTCCCTTCCGGGTTACGTCACTGCTGACGTAACCCGGAAGGTCATCGGAGGACAGGATATCCCCTGCGGGGATATCCTGCCCTCCGATGAGGCACAGAGACGCTGCGATCTCTATGCAGGTCTGTGAGGACCTGCATAGAGATCACAGTGTGATCGGTGCAGGGGGATCGCGGGGAGGGGAGTGAGAAACCAT
The DNA here is from genome assembly GCA_029215755.1 of Spea hammondii. Classification (NCBI taxonomy): domain Eukaryota; kingdom Metazoa; phylum Chordata; class Amphibia; order Anura; family Pelobatidae; genus Spea; species Spea hammondii. Next base: position 93,995,724 of record JARDYJ010000001.1, on the reverse strand, counting down.
CTCTCTCACTCCCCCTCCCGGCCTGTAACAGAAAAGCAGAAAAAAAAAACGTTAGTCCATTTAAAAATAATATTAAAAAAATCATTAAAATAATAATATAAATAATACTAAAAAAATTATAATATGAGCTGTGATGTCACTGTGACATCACTGGTATGTTCAGGAGGTCCCTAGGAGGACCTCTAACCATTACTGTTTAAAAAAATATATATAAAAAATAAAAAAAATGTAAAAAAAATTAAAATAAATTTTTTTTTAAAAAAAAATATATAAAAAAAGATAATAAAAAAAATTCTTAAAAAAACCTTACATCCCATTGCCCTAGCATAACATCTAGCCAGTATAACCCTCCTGCCCCCGTTCACAACCCCCAAACCCGTTAAGCCATAGGCATAAAAATTATACAAAATTGTACACCTAATAGTATGCTCCCTGGTGCTGGGAAAGTCTGGAAAATCTATATAAATTAGGTATTTCTGAAATCAGGACAGCTGAATTGATAAACTTGGAGGGGATTTTCCATCACTTTACCTAATTTTGTGAGGATTCAGAGGGAAAATGTAAAAAAAAATTAGTTTATTTTTCTAATCTTCGCTAGTTTTTACTAAATTTCTCATTCTAAATTTTCAGCTAATCATCCAACTATGGTATCAAACGAAAGCTCTATCTCTCCTTGAAAAAACAATATATAGTTTACATGGGTACACTATTCACAGGAAAAGAGAATCATCGCTAAACTGACATACCCCAAAAATGGCAAAATTGCTCTGGGCTTTGAGGTACCAAAAACCCCTGGGATTGAAGGGGTTAAACATAAATACCCCTTGAGGGCATACATATAATAACAAGTAAAAAAAACCCAGAAGGTTCTAGTGCCTGACCTCATATCATGAGAAATAAGAAAATCATGGGGACTTATCTGTCAGAATCTTTATCAATGCCACATGACATACCTTTTCATTATTGCCAGCAATAAGATAACGGCAGATACCAGCATAATACTTCCTGCAATAGACACCATGATGATCTCATAGGTCCTGTTTGTATAATCTGCTATAGAAAGGGCATAAAAAAAGTAGTCATTTTCCTCTTCCCGTACTGCCACTCAAGAGTAATACGCAAACATGACAAAGAAAGAGAATATCCAAGTCCACACAGCAAGCCAAGCATAGTCAGAAACCATTAAAGTCCATTATTTTACACATTTATAGAAAGTGTTATTGTATAAGTGAATTAGTGCTCCTTTTAACTTTCCTGAGAACAGCTGAGCTCACGAACATTAATGAAACATACCCCTGCTTGAGTACGGGTGACTTAATTCAGAAGTGTTGTATTTGAGTGCCAAGCTAGTTCCCAAGTCTATGTATAACTTAATATTAAAATTAATCAATCCTTGGTTAAGCCTCTACTACTTCATCTGGAAGGCTGTGCCATGCATCAACCACCCTCTCAGTAAAACTTTTGTTGAGTCATGTTTTGTAACAGCTTTCTTGAATGTTGCTTAATTGTGGTTCTCTCTCTCTCTTAAGCATTTAATATTTCAGCCCACAAAGAAAAAACTCCTTTTTCAGAGTTTGTGTCTGCAACCATCTCGCTTCCAGAGTTATCCAGAGCCATTCTGTAAAACAGCAACCAAAACATAATATAAAACATATATATATATATATCCCATAGTACATCACTGTGGAATATGATGGTGCCGTATAAAATAATTATAATAATAAATATTATTTTTATTAAAAATGAAATTCAATATTGTGTGTATTATCGATGTATAGTTACTTTCTTAAGATATTTATAAGACAAAATATTGCTTTATAATAGCATCAAAAAGCATAGTGTAAGAAGGATAGTTTAGTCACCTTAACACTTTATTTAGTGATTACCTTAATAATAATAATAATTAATACTTTAGCCTTTATACTAAAGACTGGTTGTGTTTAGTATTTTTTCCACCCTTTTGTTTTACACTATTTTTTTGCAGTAACCAAACAAAATAAGTGACATCCTTTTATTAAACAATATTTCCTTAAAATAAAAAAATAAAAAATTATTTGTATTGCTAATTGAATTAGAGGCAAGACGAGTGTTTTAAAATATCAACCTCAAAGCAAACTCATACCATGGGAATGGGTGGTGGATTAGAGAACATCCTAAAATAAAAACGTTAGTCTAATAAGAAAGCTATGACCCCTATACATTTTTTTTTCCATTTATACGACTAACATGGCTGGTCCTGAACAACATGTGATTAGTAAATCTTGTATGTAATGAACGTAAATCACAGAGTGTATTTACCTGGGAAAGAGATGCTTCTGCCTCTATAGCCCACGGGACTCTTGATTTTGTTTCTGGCTCTCCTCTTTTATCTTGGGTGGTTTATGATATATTTTATTGCATATAGTTAGCACCTTGAATCATTCCTATCACCCCCCCTTACATTTTTTCCAGTATAAATTCCATTGTAAAAATGCCAGCGGCTAATTAACAGAGGTTAGATCTCCACCTAGAGGGGACTGAAGCTGGATTGGAGTCAACGTTCTTCTGCCCTGGACCGAAGGTTTATGTTGGCAGAGAGCTAAGAAAACAAATATACAGTGTATATATATATATTTTGTCCATTAAAATAACATGAAATGGATCAGAAATCCAGAGCAGAAGGGGTTAATGTTGTAAATAACTATTGTATTGTAGCTGGAAACAGCTGATTTTCTAATGGAATGTCTTCATAGGCGTACAGAGGCCCTTTATCACTCCCATCACTCCTGTGTTGAAAAGGCCTTTATCACTCCCGTGTTCCAATGGCCCTTTATCACTCCCATCACTCCTGCGTTCCAATGGCCCTTAATCACTCCCATCACTCCTGTGTTCCAATGGCCCTTTATCACTCCCACACTGGAGCACCAGGGCCTTTTGTCTTATGATGTGAAACATAGAAAGTGACGCCAGATAAGAACCAGTAGGCCCATCCAGTCTGCCCAACCTCTGAGTACTTTCCTTTAGTACCTGCCCTTATCCTATATCTAGCTTGGCATTATGCCTATCCCATGCTTGCTTAAATGCCTTTACTGTATTAACATCTACCACTTCTGCTGAAAGGCTATTCCATGCATCCACTACCCTTTCTGTAAAGTAATATTTTATGATGTTACCATTAAACCTTTGCCCCTCTAGCTTATGACTATGTCCTCTTGTTGTGGTAGTATTTCTCATTTTAAATAAACTCCCTTTATCTTGTTGATTCCCTTTAAGTATTTAAAATGTTTCTATCATATCCCCCCTGTCACGTCTTTCTTCCAGGCTATATAGGTTAAGATCCTTTAACCTGTCCTGTTAAGGTTTATCCTGTAATCCATAAACCATTTTAGTAGCCCTTCTCTGAACTTTCTCCAACATATCTATGTCCTTCTGGAGATACGGTCTCCAGTACTGTACACAATACTCCAAGTGAGGTCTCACCAGTGCTCTGTACAACGGCATGAGCCTCTTTCTACTGCTAATACCTCTCGCTATACAACCAAGCATTCTGCTAGCATTACCCGCTGCTCTACTGCATTGTCTGCCTACCTTTAAATCCTCAGAAATAATTACCCCTAAATCCCTTTCCTCACATGTTGAGGTTAGGACAGTATCAAATATTCTATACTCTGCCCTTGGGTTTGTATGCCCTAGATGCATTACTGTGCTTTTATCCACATTAAATGCCAGTTGCCACCACTCTGACCATTTTTCCAGTTTGCCATTTGGCTTCTTCATCCAGGAACATCAATCCTGTTGCAAATTTTTGTGTCGTCAGCAAATAGAGGTACCTTTCCATTAGACTTGTGCATTCGTCTTCGGGCGAACATGGAAACGAACACGAAGAGTGCGTTTTCGTGTTCGTTCCGAAGACACGCCGAAGAGAAGACGGCGGCGGTAAAACGTAGGCGAAGACGAAGACACACACCACGAAGATCTTCGTGAATGTCTTCGTCTTCGTCTACCATTCTTTCCCCCCCTTCTAACTTACCTTGTCTTTGCAGCTTCGCGGCAGTTCCCGGAAGTGGAAATCCGCAGGTTCGCCGTCATGGGTTACAGGGCAGTGCGAGTGAGCTTATTGGTCGCCTACAGGGACCTCCTCTGGCATCAACCAATTGGTTGATGCCAGAGGAAGACCCTGCAGGTGACCAATAGGCTCACTCGCACGGTCTTTGTAACCCTGACAGCGAACCTATGGATTTCCGCTCCCGTTAACCCCTTCGATGCTGCGTTATCTAACACAGCATCGAAGGGGTTAACGGGAGCGGAAATCCATAGGTTAAAGGGCCGTGCAAGCGACCAATAGGCTCACTTGCACGGCCCCTTAACCCTTTAAAAAAACAAAGTTAACCCCTAACTAATTGAACAGGGAGGGAGACCAGTGGGATCTGCCGGGTAAGTTGCAGCATTGAGGTTTTAAAACCCCAATGCTGCAACTTACCCTGCAGATGCCACTGGTCTCCCTCCCTGTTCAATTAGTTAAAGACCAGTAGCATCTGCAGGGCAAGTTGCAGCATTGGGGTTTTAAAACCTCAGTGCTGCAACTTACCCTGCCGATGCCACTGGTCTCCGTCCCTGTTCAATTAGTTAAATGTCCGTACGAGCGACTTTATTGGTCGCTCGTACGGACATTTAATTAATTAAACAGGGAGGAAGACCAGTGGGATGTGCCGGGTAAGTTGCATCATTGGGGTTTTAAAACCTCAATGCTGCAACTTGCCCTGCCGATGCCACTGGTCTCCCTCCCTGTTCAATTAGTTAAATGTCCGTACGAGCGACTTTATTGTTCGCTCGTACGGACATTTAATTAATTGAACAAGGAGGGAGACCAGTGGGATGTGCCGGGTAAGTTGCAGCATTGGGGTTTTAAAACCCCAATGCTGCAACTTACCTTGCCATTGCTACTGGTCTCCCTCCCTGTTCAATTAGTTAATTGTCCTTACGAGCGACTTTATTGGTTGCTCATACGGACATTTAACCCGGCACAGACTAACTAATTGAACAGGGAGGGAGACCAGTGGGATGTGCCGGGTAAGTTGCAGCATTGGGGTTTTAAAAGTCTGCACGAGCGACCAACAGAGTGGCTCGTGCAGACTTTTAAAACCCCAATTCTGCAACTTACCCGGCACATCCCACTGGTCTCCCTGTTCTATCAGTTAAATGTCTGTCTGATAGAACAGGGAGACCAGTGGGATGTGCCGGGTAAGTTACAGCACCAGGACCCTAAAAGTCTGTACGAGCGACCAACAGAGTCGCTCGTACAGACTTTTAAAATCACAATGCTGCAACTTACCCGGCAGATCAAACTGGTCTCCCTGTTCTATCTGTTAATAAATGATAGAACAGGGAGACCAGCGGGATCTGCCGGGCAATTACGGCACCAGGAGTTCAACAGTCTGAACGAGCGACCCTATTGGTCGCCAGCAGGGGGCTCGTCTGCCATATTATTAAAATATTCATAATCCAAGTCAGTCTTTGGGCTCTAGTATCGATATCCACAAACCCTAAGAGAGGATAACACATCACCATATTGTTATTAAGTTCTACAGGATATATATATATATATATATATATATATGTTGGTTGCCCAGGGGGGTTGATATATATATAGAGATAAAGGTTCTAACTCGGATTTCTCACGAATCCGGTATCAAAATCGTGAGTGGTGGCAGACTACCTGGGGGGATACAGGCAGGATTTGGGGGTTAATTTGGTGTCATTTATGCCTTGTTAATGGGTGAAGTTAGTAAATCCAGAGGCCTGGTGCTATTAACCCCTTCATGCCCACGCCCTCCACACAGTCACGGCTTGGCAAGTAGTCCTGACCGTGACAACCACCATCTGTTATCTGCTATTTGTATGGTGTCAAAACATCATATGTCACAACGTACGTACTTATCTGTTGCCTCTTCAAACAGTGTTTTAAAGATCATCCATTTTTCTTCTGTACTTTTACCTGAAAAAGAGCTTCAGAGAGTAAAATAAGCTGTATTTTAGTACCCCAACAACACGGTTTAACCGAGGGCATTTCAAAATAATCCATGTTGTGATCACTTTCCTTAATGTCCCCACTTGAATGTTGGATATGATTTCTACATTCTTTGTGATCATCATGTCCAGCAATAATAAATATCTGGTAGGCTCTTCCACTAACTGATCTAACCAGTTCTGTTTCGTCATACCCAAAAAACTCTTCCCCTTTGAGGAACTACAGGTTCACTTTCTGGATAATTTAATCCCCCCATAGTTATAGTTCTCCCTAATTAAGAAGCATTTTCTATGTGCAATAACAGTTGTAATTCTTCAAGATCACCCATGTTTGGTGGTTTGTAACAAATACCTGGTAATATTTTCTGGCCAGCTCTACCTCCACTATTTCAACCACAAGGGTTCCATAAATTCACTACTGCCATGTATGTCTTCCCACAAATGAGGCAATGTTGCTGGTTTAACATACAGACCACTCTTCCTTCTTTGTTTGACCTATCTTTTCTGCACAACATGTAGCCCTCCAAATTGGTTAACCAGTCATGCATGTGATCCCACGATGTTTCTGTTATGCTAATTAACTCAAGGTCCTCCATTTGAGCTATCATCTCCAATTCTCCTATCTTACCAGTTAAACTTATGCTATTTGAAAGCATACAATTAGCGCCACTGCCATGTTCCATGTTGTTGTGGTAGATAACTCTTAATAATAGAGACCCCTACCACCACGACCTGCCTAGGTTTGCTTTCTTCTGGATCTCCTCTACACTAGATGAGCTGTTAGGAAAAACAGTTTTATCCAGCAATTCCACTTCTGACTCTACCTTCTTAACATTTTCAAATTTGATGGGATGGAATCTGACTGATCTCCACCCTCATTGCTTGGTGCCCCATCTAACCTCTGCTCAATGAGCAAGATACTCTTCTCAAGGTTGTCAATATCTTTGTGTCTGAGCTTCCAGGAAGGCCACTTGCTCACACTCACCACATGATGGAACTTGGAACTGCTGTTCCAAGCATGCATACATATAGCTAGATTAGTGAGATCTCCGTGTTTGCTCACAATGTATGGTGGGCATGAGTCCTTACAAATTGAAAGAATGAATTTATGGCTTTGCTTTGTTTCTCTACCTCTTGTGTTGCACTAACCTAAGTCATGTTGTGAAAACCAAGCTCTTACTGTGAGCAAGCTCTGTGAAGTTTCCTACTTGTTTTATACTGACCACCAAAGGTATTTCAAACCTGCTAAATATTAAAGTTGGATGTACAGTGACAAGAAAAAGTAAGTGAGCCCCTTGGAATGATCTGGTTTTCTGCATTAATTATTCACAAAATGTGATCTAATCTACATCTAAGTCACAAGTATAAATACACACAATGTGCTTAAGCTAATAACACACAAACAATGATACTGTTTCATGTTTTTTATTGAACACACCCATTAAACATTCACAATGCCAGTGGAAAAGTGAGAACTGCTTAAGCTCAGCCATATACGTAGGGTGTCTGGTATGAATGGCTATCTTGAAGTCATCTCCAATGGGTTAAGATCTGTGCTCTGACTGGGTCACTCCAAAAAGCAGTTTTTAAGCTATTCTGTAGTATATTTAATTTGATGTTTAGGGTCATTGTCCTGATGCATTACCCAACTTCTACTGAGCTTCAGCTGGTGGACAGTCATCCTGACATTTTCGTGTCTGATACCTTGATAAACTTGGGAATCCATTGTCCCCTCAATGGTGGCAATCAGTACAGGCCCTGAGGCAGCAAAGAAGCCACAAATCATAATGCTCCCTCCACTGTACTTCACTGTTGGGATGATGTTTTCATGCATGTATGCAGTGCCCTTTTTACGCCATGTGTAGTGCTGTGTGTTCTTTGCAAACAATTTAAGCTTAGTTTCATCAATCCACAAAATATTTTCCCAGTAGCAATGTAGAGTGTGAAGCGCACTTTGGCAAACTTCAGACGCGCAGCAATGTTTTTTTGGAGAGCAGAGGCTTCCTCTGTGGTGTCCTGCCATGGACTCCATGCCTGTTTTTGCATATGGTAGACTTATGAACAGAGATGTTAATCAGTCCCAATAATTCCTTTAAGCCTTTAGCTGTTACTCTAAGGTTCTTTTGTTTACTACATTGAGCATTCTGCGATGAGCCCTTGGAGTCATCCAGCCAGTCATCATCTCCCTTTATAGGGAGAAAAGCCACAGTATTAAATCGTCTCCATTTATAAACAATTGGTCTAATTGTGGACTGATGAATATGTAAACTATTTGACATTACTTTGTAACCCTTTCCAGTTTATGCAAATCAACAATTCTTCATTGTGGTACTTCTGAGATTTCTTTGTTTGGGAGGCATGTTTTAGCAGATGCTTCTTGAGTATAGCATACTCAAAATGTTTGAGTGTTTTTAATGTTAAAATAGCTCTAAAACACACCTCCAATCCTAGTTAATTAATTGGAATCCAGGTTTGCTAACTTCAATTAGCTTTTTTTAAAGTGATTAGCCTAGGGGTTTACATACCCTTTTAACCCACAATGTTAATGTATGAATGCTGTATTCAACATGGACAAGAACAATACAATAAATTGTGTATTATGAGTTAAAACAGATTTCAAGTTGTGCCTGTCTACCCGTTTGATTACAACGTAGTTTTTCTTTGTAGTAGAATTCTACGCATGATGTTAGGACTCATAAGCAGCATAATTCATTTAAGTAAACTGTTCTTCTGAAATGACATTTTAATAAAACGCCCGTGTCATTGTGATATTGATGTAGTCGGTCAAAGTCATAAGTTAAATCACGTAATATATTATATTATTATATATATCAGACTTAAAAAATACAATGGGAAAAAATACTTTCCTTATAAAACCAAACTCTGTAAGGATTCCTCCAACCCCAAAGGTAAATATATAAGGATACAGAGATTGGAATCTTTGGCTCCTAGGAGCTCCCCAGGGCTCAAAAGAGATTAGAGAGTATGCAGGTTACAGGTACACTGTCACTTTAAACAAGAGATATCGATCTGACTCAAAAGCCGTCAAAGGGTGTCCAGCGGAATCTGGAGCAGAAGCCTTGCACACATCCTTCACAGTTTTTTTAAATTGGTTTCACAGGGTTTTATAAAAGAATGGATCAATCAACAAAAAAAAATCATAAGATCAATTCCCTACGCGTTTTGTCGGTAATTACAAACTTCCTCAGGGTGCAAACTAATACAAAGGTATTACTTTTGAGCCCCTGAGGAAGTCGGTAATAGCCGACAAAAGCGCGTAAGGCATTGATTCAGCCTTTTATAAAACCATGTGAAAGCACTTTTAAAATCTGTGTGGTGGATGTATGCAAGGTGTTTGCCTCAGATTCTGGTGGACACCCTTTGATGGCTTGTGTGGCTTTTATCTGTGAGAAACATCGATAGCTCTTGTTTAAAGCAGCAGTGTACCAGTAACCTGCATACTTTCTAAGCTGTTTTTATTTGTGAGTGCATTTGTAACATATTTATTTTATTATTTTTTCATACTAATACAGTGCTGTGCTATTATTTATTTCTTCCTATATATATACTTTTGAGCCCTGGGGAGCTCCTAGGAGCATAAGATCACAATCTCTGTATCATCATATAAATTGTCACACAAAACTTTATAATGTCAATAATCTGTATGTCTATATATTACCCCACACTCTCACATGCTCTTTTATACTCTCATTTTCCATGTCCCTGTCTATTTCTTCTGCAACTCTGCTTGTCTTGCCTCTTGATCTTCACTTCTACTTGTTTTTTTTATTCTTTTTTTTTTTTTTTTGTCTCCCCACTATCCGCTGCATTATCAAGACCTCCTGGAGAGCTTCTGTAAAGGGGTGGAGCCTCTGCACACTACCTCTCTCCCGGTTGGAGGAATGGGGAGAGGCTCCGCCCCTTAGCGGAAGTACTCCAAGTGGCCGGAATTACGTAGATGGATTGACAGAGAAAAGAGAGGTATAGAAATGGTTGCGACTAGTTCCTATCCGGTAGAAGGACCATGTCCTTTACAGGGATAGGAAATAGCTTGCTCAGTCTGTGTGAGCTATTTTCTATCCAGCAAAATTACCTTTTGCCCCCTAGTGGTCAGGTCCTGTACAGGGATAGGAACTATCCAACTCATGTAAAGAGAGCTAGTTTCTATCCCTGTAAAGGACCTTTCGCTCCATCGTGGCCAGGTCCTGTTAACGGATAGGAACTAGAGGGTTCATGGTGAGAAATCTAGTTACCATCCAGCTTAAGGACCCTTATCTCTCCAGCTCACACAGGTCCCTTAAAGGGATAGGAACTAGACGGTTCATAGTGAGCAATCTAGTTTCCATCCAGCTAAAGGACTTTTATACCTTCAGCTAACAATGGTCCTTTACAAGGATAACAATCCCTAGTTCCTATACTGCAAAGGGACTCATATCTCCAGCTCACACAGGTCCCTTACAGGGATAGGAACTAGACGGTTCATAGTGAGAAATCTAGTTTCCATCCAACTAAATGACTTTTATACCTTCAGGTAACAATGGTCCTTAACAAGGATACAATATCTAGTTCGAATACCGCAAAGGGACTCATATCTCCAGCTCACGCAGGTCCCTTACAGGGATAGGAACTAAACGCTTCATAGTGAGAAATCTAGTTTCCATCCAGCTAAAGGACTTTCATACCAAGGATAACAATCCCTAGTTCTTATACTGCAAAGGAACTCATATCTCTTGCTCACACAGGTCCCTTACAGGGATAGAAACTAGACGGTTTACGGTGAAAAATCTAGTTTCTATCCAGCTAAAGGACTTTCATACCTCCAGCTCACACAGGTCCCTTACAGGAATAGGAACTAGACAGTTCATAGTGAGAAATCTTGTTTCCATGGTCTTGCCATGGTCAAAAAGGCAAGAAACAAAAAGGCAGAAACATTGTCTATTAGATTTTATTTAATCTAACCCGGTTTCATAACATACCCATAGATATTCCTAATAATAATTGTTGTGTTAATGGGTACCGACGTGTCCTTTTTATGACTCCAATTGTCTTCCATCTGTCCTGGATTCACACCTTAACCCTGTGTGGTCCCTAATCACCTGAGCAGAAGAAAGACACAACCAATGGAGCTTTTCTTGGATATTCTCCCTTGTGTATGGCAGTCCGACGCACACAGCTGAGCTGTTCCCACTACCTTTGCACTTGTCCGCTGCACAATACTCGGTGGGCAACAGCTTATGCCTGGCTCCTATTCCAAAAAGCCGCCACCATGAGGACGTAATCTATTAATCTACTCATGTCACTAAAAAGTTAATGTTTTGTGAGTGGTTGAGATAGACTGTAGAAGAAGAAAACAGTATAAACATCTAGTTAAAGATAAAAAAACAAACAAAAAAACCCCCTGATTTTTAATTGCAATTCCAGATATATTACATGCGTTATGTTCATTTAATTATTCGTGAACATATATTATTATTACTATTATTTTGAAACATATACAGCTGTTGCTTTATTTTATCACATTCTCATATACATTGTGAAGGTCTCAATTACAGACATGGCATTTAGTCTATAACAAATGAGTCTACTCACTAAAAAATGATGTGCAGGAGAGTTGAGCGGAGGCGCGAGAGACACACTCGCTTGCACAGAGAGAGAGACAGTCTGAGACACTCACTGGCACAGAGAGAGAGCGAGTCAGAGACACTCACTGGCACAGAGAGAGAGCGAGTCAGAGACCCTCACTGGCACAGAGAGAGAGAGTCAGAGACACTCACTGGCACAGAGAGAGAGAGTCAGAGACACTCACTGGCACAGAGAGAGAGACACTCACTGGCACAGAGAGAGAGACACTCACTGGCACAGAGAGAGCGACACTCACTGGCACAGAGAGAGAGAGAGACATAGACACTCACTGGCACAGAGAGAGAGACACTCACTGGCACAGAGAGAGAGACACTCATTGGCACAGAGAGAGAGACACTCATTGGCACAGAGAGAGAGACACTCACTGGCACAGAGAGAGAGACACTCACTGGCACAGAGAGAGAGACACTCACTGGCACAGAGAGAGAGACACTCACTGGCACAGAGAGAGACACTCACTGGCACAGAGAGAGACACTCACTGGCACAGAGAGAGAGAGAGAGACACACACACTGGCACAGAGAGAGAGAGAGACACACGCTGACACAGAGAGAGAGAGAGACACACGCTGACACAGAGAGAGAGAGACACACACGCTGACACAGAGAGAGAGAGAGAGACACACGCTGACACAGAGAGAGAGACACACGCTGACACAAAGAGAGAGAGACACACACACACTGACACAGAGAGAGACACACACACACACTCACTGACACAGAGAGAGAGACACACACTCACTGACACAGGGACATACTAAAACGAATGACAAAATGGAATGCCCATAGACTATAATGGGGAGGAATGCCCATAGACTATAATGGGGAGGAATGCCCATAGACTATAATGGGGAGGAATGCCCATAGACTATAATGGGGAGGAATGCCCATAGACTATAATGGAAGGGAAAAGAATAATTGATTTTGAAATAAAAGCTTAAGAAATAGCATTTAGACCTTTGGCACACATACTCCCTTAGGACACACATGTGATCTAAAACTCAGATTACGTTGGATTATAGCTGTTTTCTATGGAATGACAGGTGAATGACAGTATTGATGGAATGCCCATAGGATATAATGGGAGAAAAATCAAACCTGTTTTTCAGACAAAACCCTCTGAAATAGCATATAGATCTTTGGCACATATACTCCCCTAGTACAGAGACAGGATCTAAAACTCATATTATGTGCGATTATAGCTGTTTTCTATGGAATGACAGGTGAATGGCAGTTTTGAGGGAATGCCCATAGGATATAATGGGAAAAAAAAAATCTTTTTTTTTTTTTTTTTAGAGAAAACCAAAGGTCTAAATGCTATTTCTTAAGCTTTTATTTCAAAATCAATTATTCTTTTCCCTTCCATTATAGTCTATGGGCATTCCTCCCCATTATAGTCTATGGGCATTCCTCCCCATTAAAGTCTATGGGCATTCCATTTTGTCATTCGTTTTAGTATGTCCCCTGACACAGAGAGAGACACACACTCACTGACACAGAGAGAGAGACACACACTTGCTGACAGAGAGAGAGACACACACTCGCTGGCACAGAGAGAGACACACAATCGCTGGCACAGAGAGACACACAATCGCTGGCACAGAGAGACACACAATCGCTGGCACAGAGAGACACACAATCGCTGGCACAGAGAGACACACAATCGCTGGCACAGAGAGACACACAATCGCTGGCAGAGAGAGACACACAATCGCTGGCACAGAGAGACACACAATCGCTGGCACAGAGAGAGAGAGACTCACTGTGAATTATTTCACAGATTCAAGTTTTCTTCTGCCTCCATAATATTCTGTATTTTCAGGAGTTCTGTTAAAGCTTCATCCTCACATCCCATGTTATTGAAAAAGAAACAGCATCCTAGCACAGCCCATTTGCACGTCCCGCGCTGCTGCTTCTTCTTCTTCTTCCTGTAGTTCTTTGTACCATGTGACCAAACAGTCACATGGTCTGTTGACATCACCAGAGTCCTTCTACTGGGTAGGAACTAGCCGCTACCGTATAGAAATGCTCAGCAGATCTGTCTGTATTATTCTGGCTTGGTGTAGTACTTCCACAACAAGGCGGACAATGAAAGAGCGTGAGAGTGAAAAAACAATGAAATGCTGAACGAATTAACAAAATTTCTTCCAAATTAAGTCCTACAAATCCAAAAACATGTCTAATTTATTTTAGATATAATATATATTAGATATAAAAAGATATAAAGATCTTTTTTTCCCATTACAGCTACCTTTACAACATAAAATTTAAACTTTAAAATTGTGTTATCTATTCAAACTAGTGATAATGGTACAAGAAAGATAAAGAACACCCTCACGTGTCTAAAGTGAAAATAATATATATATACTCCCCACAGGTTCCGCAGCTCCCAAAAACAACACTCCTCACAAGTGTATCACAGCAATATATCGAATAAGGGGCGCATGAACATGTGGAGAAAAATAACAACACAATAGTGTAGCAAGTTCAAACAAAATATCTGTGTAGTGAATGTATATTGCACTCACAAGAGTAACTGGTAGTAGAGGCTCATCAGATAATGACAGATCTTGATAAATCCTGGAATGCAGATAAAAGAACCGCCAATGGTGCAGTATAATAGAAAATATATTTAATAAGAAAAAACTGGGTAAACTCACAAGTAAGTTGGCACAACAAAATTGTTATGCTATAAGCGCAATATGGAAACAAGAATCCAGCAAGGTAAGAAATATCCGTATGGAAAAAATCTTTCAGAGTCTCTCAACGCGTTTCGCCAAACTCGTTGGCTTCTTCAGGAGCAGAATACAGATATTACAAATAAAATAAAGTAAAAAACTGCAGTCTATACATTTTCGTCCATTTGTCCCGTTTTTGAAGGTTCCCAGTGGTGTTCCAGTCCAATCACGTCCTCGAGCGGTTACGTCATCACGTTGCCACGCGTTGACGCGATTACGTTGCTTCCGTCATCCCGGCGCGATCGCACAGCAGCGTAGTCGTGTCATTAAGCGTGTTTCGTCACTCCCTCCCGGCTCAATTTGCATCTTTATTCCTCCACAGCTTGTTAAATAAAGTTGATTCAAGGAAACGGAGGAGTGCTTCTTTATCTTTAACCCTTTTACTTTAAAGGATTCCGGACGTCTCGGGCACAGGCATTTTAAACAGACACCCCGGGTAAAGACAAAGACAATTAATAAACATATTTGAAACAAGAACAGTGTGTGTGTATTAGTTCTCCAATGTGTTAGAACCAAGAAAAAGGTAAGTAAAAAATAAAAAATAGAAATGTAAGCCAATAAGGAGTAAAATAAGATGAAGGTTAAAAGTTAAAAATGGAGATAGTCAAAAAGAAATGTAAAAAGGAATTCATTAAACGGTGATTTAGGACAATATAATAATAATAATATAATCCATAAGAATTGATAATATAAATAATGAAATGAAGATGTATGTATATAATATGAATCTAAAAAACAAATAAAAAATAAATAAATAAATATAAATAAGTGTTAAAAATGGATGAATATATGTAAGTATGTAAATAAAGTGTGTGTACATAAAATGTAAATAAATATATATATATATATATAAGTATAAAAATAATGATAAAAATAGTAAATATATGTAAGTATATAAAATAAAAAATATAAGTGTAAGTAAAATATATTAAATGAAAAAGCTAACATAAACCCTACTCCTAACCCTAACACTGACCCTATCCTAAACCCTAATGCTAAACCCTCACTCTAACATGAAACCAAAAAACTAACCCTAACCCTAACAGTAACCCTAACCCTAACCCTAATCTCCAGCCCTAACCTTAACCTTAACACTAACCCTAACTCTAATAAATAATATAGTGAAAATGTATATGTATAATATGAATCAATATATATAAATAAGTATTAAAAAGTAATAAATATATGTAAGTATATAAATGAAGTTAAAAAATGTGTGTGCAAGTAAAATAATATTTATATAGATAAATGAATTAATAAAAATTTATTTAAATAAATGTTAATATGTCCAATTCAACGTTTAAACCTTCCTTTTTATAAATTTGAAATTTATATATCCACTCGGTCTCTCTTTTACTTAACATTTCTTTAATATCTCCACCTCTCCAATGGGGAGATACCATATCTATCCCCACCATCTTAAAATCAGGGAGGGAAAATTTATCACAATTAACACAGTGTTTGGGGACACTGTGTTTAAAATTTTTATTTCTTATTCCCCCCAAATGTTCCAGACCCCTTATTTTTAATTCTCTTGATGTGCGGCCTATATATTGAATGCCGCACTTACATTCTAAAAGATAAATAACATTTTTTGTTTTACAATGAATAAAATGTCGGATTTCATATTCTTTTTTTGTAATCGTGCATTTGAATGTGGTAATCTTTTTATCTTGTAGATTACATGTCTTGCAAAATTTACATACCCCACATCGGTGGAAACCAAGGGGTTTTTGTGCTAAAAAAATGTTCTTCCATTTGAATTCTGGGAAGGGCACTAGGTGCTACAATATTTTTCAAATTGTTCAATTTTTTATATATAATTCTTGGTTCCTCTGGTAAATGGTTTTGTAAAACATTATCTCCCTGTAGAATAGGCCAACATTTTTTAATGGTTCTCTTAATTTGTGCCGCTCTATCATTATATTGGGTGAAAAATGCAAAATTGAAATCCATATTCTCTTGTGATTTTTCTTTATTTAATAACAAGTCGCCTCTCTTTATATTTTTAACTTGTGTAAAACTATCTGTTAATAATTTTTTAGGAAAATTTCTTTCTTCAAATTTCTTAATTAAATGTTGGCTTTGTGATATAAAGTCCTTATCTTGTGTGCAATTTCTGCGAATCCTCGCTAATTGTCCTTTCGGAATGTTTTTAAGCCATTGTGGATGGTGACGGCTAGAAAAATCAATGAAGCCGTTTCCATCAGTTGGTTTGAAGAAGTTTTTAGTGTCTATTTTTTCATTTATTACACCAATTAAAGTGAGGTCCAAAAAATCAATTTGTTTTTTATTTATATTCGAAGTGAATTTCAAATTGTATTCATTTTTATTTATATGTACTAAAAACTTATCTAAATCTTCCATTGATCCATTCCAGATAATTAAAACGTCATCAATGTAGCGTTTCCAGAGGACCAGATTTGCACCAAACGGGTTGTTAGTCCAGATGTTATTGGACTCCCAATCTGCCACATATAAATTGGCATAGCTTGGTGCAAATCTGGTCCCCATGGCCGTTCCACATTTTTGCAAGTAGAATTGTTGATCGAACAAAAAATAGTTATGAGTAAGGATAAAACAGATACACTCCAGAATAAATTCACTTTGTTTATGGTCCATTGTTTTATCTGTATCGAATACCCTTTCAATTGCTTTAATCCCTTGTTCGTGTGGGATTACAGTGTACAAGGAGGCTACATCTACCGTAGCCCAAATATATTTTTCTGACCAAATAATATTTTCCACGATATTTAATATGTGTATAGTGTGCTTAACATACGAAGGGACAGATGTAACTAATTTTTGTAAAAAGTGATCCACATATTGTGACACATTGTTCGTCAGAGAATCGATTCCACTGATTATTGGACGACCAGGGGGATTTTTGGGGTCTTTATGGACTTTAGGTAAAAAATAAAATATAGCAATTTTTGGAAACTTGATATTTAAAAAATCAAGCTCCTTCTTATTTAAGATGTTATTATTCTTGCCTTCCAATAATAATTTATATAGTTCATTTTGAAATGTTTTTGTAGGGTTATCTTTCAGTTTCTCATATGTACTTTCATCATTCAGCAACCTATATGATTCATTCATATAATAACTTCTATCTAATATAACTGTAGCCCCCCCCTTATCAGCAGCTTTAATGACAATTTGTTTATTTTCTTTTAAAGTTTTCAGACTTTCTTGTTCTTTCCTTGTTAGGTTATGTCTTCTCTTATTGTCATTCTCAAATTTGCTGAACTCTTTAAGGAGCATGTCTGAAAAAACTTCCAAATGTTCACCCTTACTGTGTTGAGGAAAAAAAGTGGATTTAGGTTTAAACCCAGTATGAATAAAAGGATCTATCCTATCATTACAGTCAATACATTCATTGTTTTTCTTCAGAAAAAACTTTTTTATAGTTAGTTTTCTGACATATTTTTGGACATCTATAAACAGGTTAAAATTGTTAGGACCCCTATTTGGGGCAAACTTTAAACCTTTATTTAATAAAGACAATTCTGCTGAATTTAAGTGATGTGCTGATAGGTTCATTATTTCATTTTTAGGGGTACTCTCAGGTCTTAATAACTTTCCCTTTCCTCTATGTCCTCTTGATATCTTAGGGTTTTCCTTTTCTTTATTGGGGAGCAAGTTGTCGTTGGAAATTTCAATTCCTGGTCTATGCGTGAATGGTGTGTTTGATCCCTCAATATAGGCCTAATTTTATTAATTCATTTATGCATACAAATATATATTTTACTTGCACACACATTTTTTAACTTCAGTTATATACTTACATATATTCATTACTTTTTAATACTTATTTATATATATTGATTCATATTATACATATACATTTTCACTATATTATTTATTAGAGTTAGGGTTAGTGTTAAGGTTAAGGTTAGGGCTGGAGATTAGGGTTAGGGTTACTGTTAGGGTTAGTTTTTTGGTTTCATGTTAGAGTGAGGGTTTAGCATTAGGGTTAGGGTTTAGGATAGGGTCAGTGTTAGGGTTAGGAGTAGGGTTTATGTTAGCTTTTTCATTTAATATATTTTACTTACACTTATATTTTTTATTTTATATACTTACATATATTTACTATTTTTATCATTATTTTTATACTTATATATATATATATATTTATTTACATTTTATGTACACACACTTTATTTACATACTTACATATATTCATCCATTTTTAACACTTATTTATATTTATTTATTTTTTAGATTCATATTATATACATACATCTTCATTTCATTATTTATATTATCAATTCTTATGGATTATATTATTATTATTATATTGTCCTAAATCACCGTTTAATGAATTCCTTTTTACATTTCTTTTTGACTATCTCCATTTTTAACTTTTAACCTTCATCTTATTTTACTCCTTATTGGCTTACATTTCTATTTTTTACTTATCTTTTTCTTGGTTCTAACACATTGGAGAACTAATACACACACACTGTTCTTGTTTCAAATATGTTTATTAATTGTCTTTGTCTTTACCCGGGGTGTCTGTTTAAAATGCCTGTGCCCGAGACGTCCGGAATCCTTTAAAGTAAAAGGGTTAAAGATAAAGAAGCACTCCTCCGTTTCCTTGAATCAACTTTATTTAACAAGCTGTGGAGGAATAAAGATGCAAATTGAGCCGGGAGGGAGTGACGAAACACGCTTAATGACACGACTACGCTGCTGTGCGATCGCGCCGGGATGACGGAAGCAACGTAATCGCGTCAACGCGTGGCAACGTGATGACGTAACCGCTCGAGGACGTGATTGGACTGGAACACCACCGGGAACCTTCAAAAACGGGACAAATGGACGAAAATGTATAGACTGCAGTTTTTTACTTTATTTTATTTGTAATATCTGTATTCTGCTCCTGAAGAAGCCAACGAGTTTGGCGAAACGCGTTGAGAGACTCTGAAAGATTTTTTCCATACGGATATTTCTTACCTTGCTGGATTCTTGTTTCCATATTGCGCTTATAGCATAACAATTTTGTTGTGCCAACTTACTTGTGAGTTTACCCAGTTTTTTCTTATTAAATATATTTTCTATTATACTGCACCATTGGCGGTTCTTTTATCTGCATTCCAGGATTTATCAAGATCTGTCATTATCTGATGAGCCTCTACTACCAGTTACTCTTGTGAGTGCAATATACATTCACTACACAGATATTTTGTTTGAACTTGCTACACTATTGTGTTGTTATTTTTCTCCACATGTTCATGCGCCCCTTATTCGATCTATTCAAACTAGCCAAGGTCTAGTCGTCGTCCCCCCCCCATCCCTCCTTGTCAGCCCTCACCTGGAGCTAGCTGTCCCAAGGCAGTATCACCCCACCTCCCCAGTTGTGAATACAAAAAGAGTGTCAGAGCATTCCGGCTGGAACATCAATGTATAGGCAGTAATCAAAGCGGCACCATTTACCTGGGTTCATTGAGACAAATCACAAAAACATTAACCCCTCATGTGCTGGCTCATGCAATATAGCAGGGCCACCAATGATTAGCTGGTCTTGTATATTGCAAAGTGTTTTCTTTTTGTTAACTCAACACTGTCCTGCGGAAGGTTACTGCACATCCACCAAGCGTCCCTGCTTAATTTGGCCATTTTCTATTTCCCACATCCGTCTGTCCGTCTTTCCCTCACTGATGGCGCTCTTGTCTTGGAGCTCAGCGAGGCTTTCTGGCTCTGCGTGTATTACAGAATTCTACTGCTGCTCGAAATAGATAAAATGCGTACAATTCCTCAGCACGTCAAACTCACATACACAACCGTCAAGCTTTCCCCAGACATGTGTCTTAACAAACCCTGCCCCTAAAGCAAGCGCATTCTTTATTGGCCATTTCACCAGTTGGGCGGTACGAGAGTACGGCCGTTCATGCCACACTAAAGATGGAGTTGGATATCCGACGGGACCCGTCGTGTCTGTAGTGACGTAATGTTGCGGAGACCGGTTCTCTGGTTAGAGAGAGTAGGAGACTGACGGGAGGGGGAAGATGGCGGCGTCCAAGGTGAAGCAGGACATGCCTCCTCCGGGAGGTTATGGACCCATAGATTATAAGAGAAATCTCCCCCGCCGTGGTTTGAGCGGTAAGTGGGAGGGCAGTCGCAAGAAGTGACAGGAGAAGGTGGTTTGCTTGAGGCTGGCTTAGACTTCCAGAATTTGTCTTTGTTTTGTTTTATATAATGTCGTTTTTGGGTGAAACGTATGTTCTGAGTCGGGTTGTAGAGGCAGATCCACTTAAATGGAAGCTGTCACAGAGTAAGGTTACTCACTGGCCCCATGAATGAAAGCTTGTCACTGAGAGAAATGGCTTGAGGGGCTCACTGGCAATATCTGTTATCCTACACAAAAATAAAAAGGCTAAATGCTATCCAGTTAAAGCACTGCGTGTAACGGGTAGTCTTCAGTTGTAATGTTATTTTATAAACGTGCACAATCTAACTTTTCTTTCCCCTCCAGGTTACTCCATGTTTGCTGTTGGCATTGGCACCTTGCTCTTTGGTTATTGGAGCATATTCCGTTGGAACAGAGAAAGAAGGTGTGTATTAGATCGTTGGACCACGCTTTAAAATCACAAGGCATGCTTGCCTCTTGCTTGTGATATACTCATCAACGAGACACTGGAACAAAGTGCGGGTGACTGCGGGTACTGAATTAAAATATTCTATTAACTTCTGGTAGAGGGTTTACTGTAGAAAATATTCAACAGTTAGGTTGACCAAGTTCCGTCAAGTGTGGCCCCATTTCTCTGTCTGCTATAAAAATCCAAAGTCTGGTGCACAACAGGCTTTAAACTTAAACTACAGCATACGTGGCTCTGATCTGTTTCGGCATGCTAGACGCCGTCATCAAGGTGATTATGGCAGCTAGTACGCCAAAACTGGTAGGACTCCTGGATTTATGTTCCCTGTGCTTCTTTTGTCGAAAGCCACGTGTACCAGACCTATTGTTTCATACTTCATTGGAGATTAAAACGGTTGTGAATATCTTGAAGCTTGAGTTACTTTTATTTGAACCATTACTCCAGCGCACCAGACCTGCTTTCAGCTCCGTGGATTGCTGACATTAGACATACACACTATACTGTGAGCGCTTGATATACCGCTACATCCAAAAGCGGCAAGGTTTGTGAATATATACATTCCCTGTGGCATTTGCGTTGGGGCAAATATAATAAGTGTTTCCTTTATTGTTACCGATAAATATTTGCTAGAGATACTAAGTGTCCGATAGGTCTTCTAGCTCCCAGATTAGCTGCTATTGTACTTATTCATGTTTATACCGAGTCAAATTTAAAACAATGTGAATTACCATATATTGTAATATGCGCTGAGGTTAACACACTATGAGTTAATCTGACACTTCTTTCTAGTACAGAATTTGTCCAAAGCTTTACAACCACCACTAAAGGGCAATAGCCAAAAATTGGCCTCCCTGATGGGTAAGGTGTTGATTGCTTTCGGCATCCTTTGCTCCATTTGCCAGAGGATTTGTATGATAACATCAGGACAGGAAAATGATTAGATAATGCTGGCACTGCCACAGGCAGCCATAAGTCTCCAGCTGCCAACATTTAAATATTTCCAAAACAATTATACTGATTTTGATAAATTAATTTACTTATGCTAAAAGTTGCAACACGTCTCGCAAGCTTTAGAGTGATTCCGATTCAACATAGTTGAAGATGAATGAAGACTTTGTAACAAGCCTAATAAAAGTTAGCAAGAGTGGAAAAGTATATAATGTATTCTGTTTCTGAGTCTTCTCAAGTGGACTTCTCAAGCCATTCCTTGCTAATGCTGTATTACCTTAACATTGCCTCTTAATCGAAGTATGTACAATTTAGTCATTTTATATCGTAATCAGTCATTGTTATGAATGTAGAACTTAAATGAGCTCATTCATTTACTCAACACTGACTTTATCTTCTAGGCGGCTGCTAATTGAAGATCTAGAAACCCGTGTGGCTATTTTACCCCTCCTTCAGGCTGAATCAGACAGACGGTAAGAGGTTTATATTAAGTCATTATTAACCTGTGATGTACTTGGCGTAGCGCAGTCTTTTGGCAAGAAGCTCTTATTGTTAATTTGTAATGCATATATTGATAGGACTGGGTTTGCCAGATCTGCCAGATAAACTCTGACACCTTTACACCCTGCATGCTGCTGTCTGGTTTTGCAAACTGCAGCTCAGGAGCATATAGAGGTTATACACTTAAACGATTTATACATAATTACAGCTTGTCAAGGGCTTGCCTCCAGCCTGCCTTATTCATAGATTGTCAGGATTAAGGTGTCCAACCCGAAAACCACAGGAAGGGGCTGCATTTGTTTAATATATCTGTTAACAAATATATTTAGGTGTGCTCAAGAATATTCATAGATATTGAAGACCCTGCCCCAGTGTCTGGCTCTATTCCTTTTTGATTGATGGGGCATTAGCAGGTTATCTTGTGATTAACACAGACTGGTTGCAGCAGGTACAATCTTAAACTTGCTTGCTTCCCTGATCCTTGAGAAAGAGGGGGAAAAAGTATTGATCTTCCCTTTGAAGTTGCCCGCTTCAAATGAATATTAGTTATTCCATTAATAACCAGTCCTGTTCATCTGAGCTGCATGTGCACCTTTCATGTCATGACTGATACTTTTAACTACCTCATCCTCTCTACTGATCAAACATTTGGCATGTACTAAAAAAAAAACAACAAATGGGTGTGAGCAGTACAATTTTATATAATGCATGTAGGAGTTGCTTGACATGTTGCCAGAGGACTACATAAAATGAATACATAAAATGTATTGTACTTTTTCTTCCAGTAAGATGCTACAGCTCCTATGTAATGATTGTAATTGTTAGCAAAGCACCCAAGTGGCAATCAAAGCATTGAATTACATTAATAGAATTGTGTTATAGAACAAAAAGTTCTGATTATGCCAGTTGTGAGGAGCCAGAATATATTAAGATGATTAACTATGCAAAGGGAGTCTATTCTGGTAAATGTAATACATATTTGTGTCTGGCTGCCCCCGTTGAGTTCTTAAAATAAAATCTATTGAATAGTTTTGAATATTTGTTTTCGTAGGTACTTAAAAAGTCTGTGTGATACAAAGTAGTGTTTTTTATATTTCCATTCAATGCAGATGCACATTAGCAGTGTGTTTGGTAATCTGCCCTAAGAGTGATGGGTAGGAAAAGCACCATGTAGTCTTTTTTTATTTATTTATTTATTTTTTATTAATTTAGGGTAGAACATGTTTAAAACGGTGCATTGGCTTTAAGGACGTTCTTTTTGTCATACTGCATCATAAGATTAATATAGACCATAAATCCAATAAATTTAATTCTCTCCACTTATGCATTGGGGAGCAATTTCTAAAATGTTGGTATGGCATGTTACGCAAATGTCAATTAAGGCTGAAACACTGACCAGTGTTTTCTCGATTAGAATGTTACGACAGTTGAGACAAAACCTGGAGGAAGAGGCCGTTATTATGAAAGACGTACCAGGGTGGAAGGTAAGGATCTGGCTTAAAAGTAAAATAGTAGTGTACTTGATGATCATTTGTATCTCTGTTACTTTGTTTCAAGATTCGCATTTATTAAAAATATCAGTGCACAGGTTGCTTTTCTGAACACTAAATGCTTTATAGCAGATCTGTAATCTTATCAGATTATTTATTTCAGTATTAGTCGTGTTAATTATTTTTATGCACATTGGAGTGTGGTCATGCTTTTTACTGCATGCACACTGAAACGTGCATTCTTTATGTATTAGAAATTCTGTCATTTAAATCATCACCTAGCTGCCTCTACTATTTAAACCTGTACACACTTTAGGAGCAATTCCACTGAAGAATAACATGTTAGCATACATACAAATGCGCTGGTGCTTGATTTTAATCGGAGCTCAGCTCCTATTGAATAGAACAAGAATTTTACTGAGCATGAAAAAAAATAATGAGCCATCTCGTGTTCAGTAGAGGTTTTTGAGAAAAAGAGACTAGTTTAACAATTCCAGTAAGTAAAGAATGCTGCGCCAACACACTTAGGCTCCGGTGCATTTAACCATATGTGAAATGGACTCCAATGTGCATTTAATATGAACATTGGCTGAAGTGTTCTTTTAAAAGCATCTCGTTCACCCACACTACCATCGTGGAGCTGCATCAACCACGGAGATGAAACAATCAATCTCCATGTGGAACCAAAAGCAAGACTCGGATCCAGGCTATCATAAAATTATGATTTTTTTTATATAGCTTTGTCTACTGTAGTGCAACATAAAAAGCTTGTTAACTAATTACATGCGGTATACATTCAAGGCAAAGTAAAAGCATTGTCACCTGACATGTTTTGGACCCCTGGCTTGATACCTGTTGCTACATATATCACTTTCCTTGAGCTAAATGGTTTACTTTTGCTATGTGACTTCTTTGGCAGGTTGGAGAGTCCACTTTCAACACTGATCGCTGGGTGACCCCGACTCTGAATGAGCTATACAACCTGCAGCCAAGGGAAGAACTTGTCAGAAAGAGATTTGGTTTGCAGTGGTACGTCTGACCCATGGCATCTACTCCAAAAGTCTGTATTAGCATCCGGAAAATAAAATTCTACATCTCTCTGAGCCTGTACATTTTGTACTTGGGATTTGGCGCTGTGTGCTAATGGTTTCTTTATACCTCTTAGAAGTGCTTTTGTTGGCTTTGGTATTCTGTCATTGGGTTCTAGGTACTGTATGTTAGCATTGACCAAAAGTTTGCTTTTGTTTTATTTTGCACCGATAAACTTCACAAACTACCGTACTTCAAATCCAATAAAAACACTTGAATTAGTTCTGAGTGTCCAGCTAGATGATTGACACCAAGCTATTATTATTTACCACAGGCTGTATGAAAAGGATGCAGGGTGTTTGTCTAGTAAGTCTTAACAAAGAAAACAGCACAACACTTATTTCTAATCAGAAAATAGTAAGTAACTGCAGTGATAGTAAAACAAAACACAAACTATAGATATTTTATCTGCCCCTGAACGTAACTAAGTGCGGTATTAGAGGCA
Organism: Spea hammondii; assembly: GCA_029215755.1. Taxonomy (NCBI): domain Eukaryota; kingdom Metazoa; phylum Chordata; class Amphibia; order Anura; family Pelobatidae; genus Spea; species Spea hammondii. The sequence continues at coordinate 93,970,263 of JARDYJ010000001.1, read as the reverse complement.
TCCTTCCCCCTGTTGCTGAATACCTAAGATAATTTGCAAAAATAATTCTAGGATAGAAATGCTTACTTTTTGTGTGATATGGCAGGCAATGTTAGGGAATAAGCACTGCAAATGGTTCAGAATGGTAGAATTGTTTTAAAAGTGCTTTTTATTACTTAAAGTACATCACATTTACAATTGTAATAACGATATGGTAGTGTATATGTGTATATATATAATATATACACACACACACACACACACACACACTATAGTAAAGTGCACATATCATGCCTAACTGACATTACTTCATATAAAAGAGCCCACAGATTTGTTCTGTGCCATCGGATATTTTTAATAATTGATAAAACTGATATCACAAGTGTGGGCATGATGTTCTAAATATTTTATTTGTAACATTGTGCATTGTATATAGAATATTCTTCTATATTACTGTGATATAGTCGGTATTCTCTTTGGGATACATTCAGCTGTGCTGGTTTTCAGACTGGTCAGGTTAGTAAACATTTTGGAGACAGGTTTGTGGAAATCAGTTGCTACTGATGAGGGTAAACGAGCACCAGATATGCACACAAATTTGGGTGGAAGTCCCAGCTGGTGTTTTTTTTTTATTTTTTCTTATTAGAATGTCATGTGTTTCTAGAGTGTTGCACAATCCTTTACTTATACATATGGCAATTACTGAAGGTCATCTGGTAGTTCATTAGTAAATACAGGTCGTTCTCTTCAGGGACTACCCCGATTGATCCTTGTCACTCCCAGTGCAGGATAACGTTAATGCTACATCAGACATTTCAGACAATTGTATGCTTCCAACTTTGTGGCATCGGTTTGGGGAAACACCCTTTCTTGATACAGCGTGACTGTGCCCCATTGCACAAAGCAAGGTTCATAAATACATAGTTTGGAGGAATTTGAGTGGCCTGCAAGGCGTGTTGAAGTCTTCTTGTCCAACATGAGTGCCTGGTCTCAAAATGCTTTTGGCCGAATGGGCACAAATGCCAACGTACGCCCTCCAAAATCTGATGGGAAGACTTCACAGAAGAGTGTAGGCTGTTATAGCTGGAATTATGGAACGGAATGTCCAACAAGCCTATAAAGGCATGATGGTCCAGTGTTCACATAAATTTGTTCATATAGTATACTTCCACTTAGAGGCAGAAGGTGAATTCTGAAGCAATGAACATCACACGTACCGTGTATAGCACAGTAAACATGGAACCGAGACCCAAGAGCCACCCCACTGCCAGCCTGAGCTGAGGCGACCTAGTACGTATTATTTTTAATAGAAGACAACTACCGTAAGCTGTTGGTGGTCATATACACCAATCAGCCATAACATTATGGCCACCTGCCTAATATTGTGTAGGTCCCTTTTGCCACCCTTTGGCATGTACTCCACTAGACCTCTGAAGGTGTGTTGTGATATCTGGCACCAAGAAGCTAGCAGCAAATCCTTTTAAGTCCTGTAAGTTGCGAGGTGGGGCCTCCATGGATCGGACTTGTTTGTCCAGCACCTCCCACAGATGCTCGATTGGATTGAGGTCTGGGGAATTTAGAGGCATTACCTTGAAGTTGTGTTCTTCAAAACATTCCTGAACCAGTTTTGTTTTGTGGCAGGGCGCTTTATCCTGCTGAAAGAGGCCAATGCCATCTGGGAATACTGTGTCCATGAAAGGGTGTACGTGGTCTGCAGCAATGCTTAGGTAGGTGGTATGTGTGAAAGTAACATCCGTGTGACTGGTAGGAGCCAAGGTTTCCCAGCAGAACATTGCCCAAAGCATCACACCATGTGTTCTCCAGGTAAGAGACGCAACCGGCCATCAAACGTGATTCCTTAGACCAGGCCACCTTCTTCCATTGCATCATGGTCCAGTTTTTACGCTCACGTGTTCACTGCTCTTGGCAGTAGACAGGGGTCAGCATGGGCATCCTGACTGGTTTGCGGCAAACTGCGATGCACTGTGTGTTTTGATGGCTTTCTGTCAGAAGCAGCATTAACTTTTTCAGCAATTTGAGCTATAGTAGCTTGTCTATTGGATTTCGCTACACAGGCCGGCCTTTGCCCCCCAAAGTGCATCAATAAGCCTTGGCTTCTCCTGACCATGTCACTAATTCACTGCTTTTCCTTCTTTGGACCACTGTTGATAGGTAGTGACCACTGCAGACTGGGAACACCCCACAAGAGCTGCAGTTTTGGAGATGCTCTGACCCAGTCATCTAGCCACTGCAATTTGCCCCTTGTCAAAGTCACTCAGATCATTACACTTGCCCATTTTTCCTGCTTACACATTAACTTTGACGACTAGATGTTCACTTGCTGCCTAATATATCCCACCCACTGACAGCTGCCACGATAAGATTATCAGTAAGCTCATTTGAGCAGAGCCCTCCTCACCTGTTGTTTCTGTAAGTCAAATTATGTTACATACTACTTGTTATGTCCGGTCTACCCACTGTACAGCGCTACGGAATTTTATGGCATTTATATAAAACAATAAATAATAATTATTATTCCCTTCACCTGTCAGTGGTCATAATGTTATGGCTGATTGGCTGTACAGAAGCATTACTTTGCCAGAGTTGGTTCTAAAATCTACATGACATTCCTATTAATTCTCTGAATGCCAGTGGTGTGCATCTCAAAAGGCTTACAAGAACAAAGCAAAGGGAAGCTAGAGAGGGCAGAAATAACAGTAGAAAAGGGGTGCTCAGGAATGGTAAACAGATAAGGACTAACTCAAACATTACATTGTACATAATCCTTAATCTGTTTAAAGTCCAGAGACTTGTATCAAATGGGTATGCTGAATAGGGAAACACTCATCAGCCATTGTGTTCTGTAATTCAGTTGAGGGGTTAAATGCACATGAGCAGCTAGCACCTGTGTGTGGCATCCAATCCGGTGGAATTTAGACCCCACTGCTGGCTGCTGACTGGCTAATTCTTGCCTCTGTATATCTATACCCAGCCGCACACAGACATTCAGCTGTGAGCAGCCAGATCCCGAGACACACTGAGATAGCCACAATCCAGGGAAAATGAGCAACTCCGGATTTGAAAACAAAGATACAGAAGAAGCTTTACGGTACATCAGGTAAAACTGTCATTTCCCGTCGTGTTGTTATTTCAGAGAGCCGACTGTAGATAATGTTGAAAGCAGATTTTGGATTTTCCATAGACAGTACCCTCCCAATAATATCGACACGCTATTACGATGGCAAGAATCACTGAACCTTACTGTGTAGTTTTGCTGATCTCCCCTAACAAAGAGGAAATGAAAAGCCTGCCTTTTCACTTACACTGGAAAAGACCAAAATTGAAAAAGTTAGAATATTAGCCACATATTAGCCTCTATATCTTTCTATATAATATAATTAATGCATTGTCGTTAACGGTCAGTTCTGCGATCGTTCAAAGAAAGATGAGAAGATCTTTTAATATCGAAATGTTTTTTTAGCTGGCCTGTAAGTTGCCGTGGGTTGGGGTTTCAGTGATCTTTGACGTAAGTGGCCGTACCGTGGCTTTAATTGCATGCATACTATATATGGCAAAAATACAGTTCTCCAATGTACATTTTAGAAAAGCATAGCCACTAAGTGTTTGAGGTAGTATAATGTTCACATTTTGAGAAATATTTTAAGAAATTTATTGTGACGGTTGTCCATTGGATGGAAATTTTGTACAACCTATTCTAGTAGGAAACGCAAACCAAGGATACACAAATGCCGATTTCCCAACTGTTCTACTCTACAGATCTAAACTTAAAAGGTTCATACTTAAGGCCTTAATGATGCCCCGAAGGAAACTTAAAGGACAGGTCGAATGTCTCATGCAGCTTCGCCAACCAAGAGTGCATATTAAGGTACTTTATGAGTAGTTCAATATGCATTCTTCAAAATGTTGAAAAAAAGGGGGCAAAGAATTGCTTACCTTTAGGAGAAGCCGCAGCTCTGAAGTTGCAGAAGAACACCTCCGTGGTCCAAAGTGTCACGCCATTGAAGTGCTCCCAGTGAAACCAACAGTAGCGCTATCAGCCCATGTGCATGAGGGAATCCCCAATAACCCAGAGCTGGAGCTGAATGGTGGTAAGTATATCCGGCAGGAAACGTGTATGACCAAACTCTGCACTGCAACTAGCCTGTGGGACAGGGAAAGTGATAAATATGTATGGGAAACTTTTGTAGAATCACAGTTATCATATGTATTAAAGTGCATATTATTTCTGGAGTGTCCCTTTAAAATGAGAGTGCCAATTTTTGCCTTCACTTTGGAAAATTGACACTCATTCTAGGGGCAGCAGGTTCCTGACAATTTTTCATGTTGTAGGCAACAAAGTCTATTGCACAGGAAGGGAATGGTGGGCAAAATGAGTGAAGGCTACCCTTCTGGCATTTCTGCCAAGCTGGATATCCATCCCTACAGCAGTTACCATGCCGGTTTTCCATCTACTTTACTGTGTTGGGTCTGTGTGGCAGTACTATGTTTTTACGCCTCTGATTTATTTCTCTGTAGCCAATTCATAAACCTGAAAAAAACCCAAAACATTTATACGTAATTTAAGGACATTTTACTTTACCGAGAGGGTGGTAGATAAATGGAACATCCTCCCAGCACAGGTGGTAGAGGTAATTTAAACATGCATGGGATGGCATAACAGTGTATTGAATCTAAGAGGAGTCCAAGAACTGATTAAGGTGTGAATCCTTACATCAGGAAAAACAGACAGACTAGATGGGCTGAATGGTTCTCATCTGCTGTCAAAGTCTATGTTTCTATCATCTGATTTCCTGGAGACTCAATAGAAACCCTCAGTTTTGTTTTGTAAAATAAAGCAGAAAAATTGAGACTTCACTTATTACAAATAGAGAATCTGTTTTACTTGTAGGTAAGTCCTGTACAGTGCTGAGACAAGTAATGCATTGATTAAAGTGTGGATTTTCTAACCTAATCAGTGTTCATGATGTGGGGGGGTTTTCTCTAAATTATACATTAAGATATTACGACATCATGTATGCTTTGACATGGGTTAAGTTGGCCCTACATAATGTATAATTAATTCATTGAGATGAAGTTTTCCTTTGCTAACAAAAAATGCTGTAAATAAGTGTAGGGAATAAATCTATAAATACTATGCAGAATTCTGAATTTATATAATTACCGGTATATTGAAAAATATTCAAAAAAATATTAAATCATTGTACATTTCTTTTTAGATGCCCCAACCTTTTAAAATCTATGTGTGCTTCCACAATCAACATTTGTATGCTTTGTAGCCTTTATTGGCGTCTGCATGGGTGAGGGGGCACTTGACTTAAGTTTTGACCATGGACAAGACATGGCCATTTTGAACAGTGCATTTCCCTATCCCACACAGCAAGTATGGTACTGGACAACCTGCGCAATGGCAGAGAACAGGGCCGGATTAAGAGCGTCATAGGCCTGGTGCTTAGGATTTTGGTGGGCCTTTTTATGGAAATAAATAAAATAGGCAGAACAGACAGAATTTTAACTCCTCGGCTCCTCAAGGGGCAGCTGCCCCTTTTGCCCTGCGTTAAAGACGGCCCTGGTGGCACGGCCAGACTGAGAATGAAAAGCAGCCCTGGAAATATTTGGACACTAGCCCCATGTATTGTATCGAGTGGTCAAGCTCTTGTGCCCACACGCCACACCCCATACACACGCCTATCTGAGCCGCACTATTTACCATCCAAATAGCTATAAATCTTTCTTTTTAAAACTATATTAAATTGTTTGTTTCTTTACGATAACAGAATACCACATTATTATTAAAATCCCAGGAACCAAAAGTGTTAAAAGCCCAAATAAGTATCTGGGAATGGACAGAATCTTAACTCTTCACCATCCATGTGTGCTGGATAAAGATGACATCAGAGCTCGGCAGATATATGAGATAGAATCTTTTGTGATGGGATTGGGAGTACATCCATACACCAAAAAAGTCGGCATACACGGGACGCCTGAATCCACAATTTAGTGCCACTAATCCTTTTTCAATAAAATATGCAGATTGAAACAGAGTAAATAACACAAAACCTTTACTTTTCCTCTCACTGATTTCTGGGCCTAGAATGTTTGTCCTCTGAAATGACTACAAATTCAGGAGACGTATTATCTTCAGAAATTAAAATTAAATAGTTCTGTTTATTCCTGCAGTAAGTAAAGTGCCAGGACACACACACACCAGGACAGGCTCTGCCACACAGACACCCAAACACACACACACACCAGGACAGGCTCTGTCACACTGATACCCAAACACACACACCAGGACAGGCTTTGCCACACCGACACCCAAACACACACACCAGGACAGGCTCTGCCACACCGACACCCAAACACACACACCAGGACAGGCTCTGCCACACTGACACCCAAACACACACCAGGACAGGCTCTGCCACACCGACACCCAAACACACACACCAGGACAGGCTCTGCCACCCAGACACCCACCCAAACACACACACACCAGGACAGGCTCTGTCACACCGACACCCAGACACACACACCAGGACAGGCTGTGCCACACTGACACCCAAACACACACACCAGGACAGGCTCTGCCACACCGACACCCAAACACACACACACCAGGACAGGCTCTGTCACACTGACACCCAAACACACACACCAGGACAGGCTCTGCCACACAGACACCCAGACATACACACACCAGGACAGGCTCTGCCACACAGACACCCAAACATACACACACACACCAGGACAGGCTCTGTCACACCGACACCCAGACATACACACACCAGGACAGGCTCTGTCACACCGACACCCAGACACACACACCAGGACAGGCTGTGCCACACTGACACCCAAACAAACACACCAGGACAGGCTCTGTCACACCGACACCCAGACACACACACCAGGACAGGCTCTGCCACACCGACACCCAGACACACACACCAGGACAGGCTCTGCCACACAGACACCCAAACATACACACACACACCAGGACAGGCTCTGTCACACCGACACCCAGACATACACACAACAGGACAGGCTCTGCCACACCGACACCCAGAAACACACACACCAGGACAGGCTCTGCCCCACAGACACCCAAACACACACACCAGGACAGGCTCTGCCACACAGACACCCAAACATACACACACACACCAGGACAGGCTCTGTCATACCGACATACCAGTGTCAGTGTGGCACAGCCTGTCCTGGTGTGTGTGTGTATGTTTGGGTGTCTGTGTGGCAGAGCCTGTCCTGGTGTGTGTGTGTTTGGGTGGGTGTCTGGGTGGCAGAGCCTGTCCTGGTGTGTGTGTTTGGGTGTCAGTGTGGCAGAGCCTGTCCTGGTGTGTGTGTGTTTGGGTGTCGGTGTGGCAGAGCCTGTCCTGGTGTGTGTGTTTGGGTGTCGGTGTGGCAAAGCCTGTCCTGGTGTGTGTGTTTGGGTATCAGTGTGACAGAGCCTGTCCTGGTGTGTGTGTGTGTGTGTGTTTGGGTGTCTGTGTGGCAGAGCCTGTCCTGGTGTGTGTGTGTCCTGGCACTTTACTTACTGCAGGAATAAATAGAACTATTTAATTTTAATTTCTGAAGATAATACGTCTCCTGAATTTGTAGTCATTTCAGAGGACAAACATTCTAGGCCCAGAAATCAGTGAGAGGAAAAGTAAAGGTTTTGTGTTATTTACTCTGTTTCAATCTGCATATTTTATTGAAAAAGGATTAGTGGCACTAAATTGTGGATTCAGGCGTCCCGTGTATGCCGACTTTTTTGGTGTATGGATGTACTCCCAATCCCATCACAAAAGATTCTATCTCATATATCTGCCATATATCTCAGACATACACATATATATCATATATCTCAGACATACACACACCAGGACAGGCTCTGTCACACCGACACCCAGACACACACACCAGGACAGGCTGTGCCACACTGACACCCAAACAAACACACCAGGACAGGCTCTGTCACACCGACACCCAGACACACACACCAGGACAGGCTCTGCCACACCGACACCCAGACACACACACCAGGACAGGCTCTGCCACACAGACACCCAAACATACACACACACCAGGACAGGCTCTGTCACACTGACACCCAGACATACACACACCAGGACAGGCTCTGCCACACCGACACCCAGAAACACACACACACACCAGGACAGGCTCTGCCACACAGACACCCAAACACACACACACACACCAGGACAGGCTCTGTCATACCGACATACCGGTGTCAGTGTGGCACAGCCTGTCCTGGTGTGTGTGTCTGGGTGTCGGTGTGACAGAGCCTGTCCTGGTGTGTGTGTGTTTGGGTGGGTGTCTGGGTGGCAGAGCCTGTCCTGGTGTGTGTGTTTGGGTGTCGGTGTGGCAGAGCCTGTCCTGGTGTGTGTTTGGGTGTCAGTGTGGCAGAGCCTGTCCTTGTGTGTTTGGGTGTCGGTGTGGCAGAGCTTGTCCTGGTGTGTGTGTTTGGGTGTCGGTGTGGCAAAGCCTGTCCTGGTGTGTGTTTGGGTATCAGTGTGACAGAGCCTGTCCTGGTGTGTGTGTGTGTGTGTGTGTTTGGGTGTCTGTGTGGCAGAGCCTGTCCTGGTGTGTGTGTGTCCTGGCACTTTACTTACTGCAGGAATAAATAGAACTATTTAATTTTAATTTCTGAAGATAATACGTCTCCTGAATTTGTAGTCATTTCAGAGGACAAACATTCTAGGCCCAGAAATCAGTGAGAGGAAAAGTAAAGGTTTTGTTTTATTTACTCTGTTTCAATCTGCATATTTTATTGAAAAAGGATTAGTGGCACTAAATTGTGGATTCAGGCGTCCCGTGTATGCCGACTTTTTTGGTGTATGGATGTACTCCCAATCCCATCACAAAAGATTCTATCTCATATATCTGCCATATATCTCAGACATACACATATATATCATATATCTCAGACATACACACACCAGGACAGGCTCTGTCACACCGACACCCAGACACACACACCAGGACAGGCTGTGCCACACTGACACCCAAACAAACACACCAGGACAGGCTCTGTCACACCGACACCCAGACACACACACCAGGACAGGCTCTGCCACACTGACACCCAGACACACACACCAGGACAGGCTCTGCCACACAGACACCCAAACATACACACACACACCAGGACAGGCTCTGTCACACCGACACCCAGACATACACACACCAGGACAGGCTCTGTCACACAGACACCCAGACACACACACCAGGACAGGCTCCGCCACACTGACACGAAAACACACACACCAGGACAGGTTCTGTCATGCCGACACCCAGACACACACACCAGGACAGGCTCTGCCACACCGACACACACACACACACACACCAGGGCAGGCTCTGTCACACTGACACCAACACACACACACATACTCTCCTACCTGTTGGGTAGGGGACAGTTTCCATACCAAGAACAAGCATTGGTCACAGGCAGCAACGGTATTAACTAGGCAACTAGACGAGCTCAGAATGTTTGGTGGGCATGAGTCCATCCTAGAGCTCTACATCCCTAAAAGGCAAAACAATCTGTATATATACAGCCACAACAGACATATTTTTTGCATGTTGACTTATTTTAAACAAATTATACCACCCCATTGTTGAATAGTCACAGAAAACTTGTTTTATTAACACCAAATTGACAAAACAGTCAACAAGTTTATAAAATGTCACCTGAGAAAATGGCCTCTGAAGCGTACACCTTTTGTTTGCCCAACATAGAAAAATATCTAAAGTTACAAAAGCTTTTAACACCTAAGAGCGCTCTTCTAAACATACAATTTTTATTTGACTCCCACTGTATCTAATGTAATTTTTCACGGGGAGAATTATAGATCAAGGAAAGGGCTATTATCACTGTATACAAGGCACACGGATTTGCCTAATTAAAAAAAATTGAACTACAGAAACCTGTTGCTAGCAATACCCCCTCTGCAGCTACCTCCTTAAGTCTTGTCTATCAGTAGCTATTGACGTCAGCACATTGGCATTTCTAGTTCCATAACACCGATGTTATGTTTTGTAGCTCATAATGTATAAGTTGATGAAGCTTAGAAAGTGGCAGGGCTCGGTGCTGTTATAATATTACAGAGAATAAACAGAAATGAGGTTTAGTTTTTTGGACACCATATTTACCTATACTATATAAGTATTTGTGTTTATCTTTACAATTCCAAAAATAGCCAATCACGTGAGCTTAAAGGGGCATTAGAACACTGAATGGACTCTGTGCAGTCCTTGTTGCTCACTGAGCATATTCTCTGCCAAACGTTACTAGACTATATGGGTAGGCTTTCCTCCTGGGCGGGGAGCTGACAGTCCCCTCTTGTTGCATAAACTTAACCCAAAGCAGAAAAAATGTACTTTAGTTATGTGAGGTATCATGCGGAAGTAAGGTTGTACATTTCTGATGTGTGGTTTCCTGGACACTTATTTAGTTTTGTTTGGAGGAGTGAGGCTTGTTCAGGGTGTGGTCACAGGCTATAGAGAAAGACAGTAGAGAGAAAGGCAAAAAGAGAAAGGAGAAGTGGCAAGACAAAAGAGAGAGAATAAAGTGAGGAGAGAGAAAGCATATGATGAAAGGGGGTAGAATAAAAAAGGAGGATAAGTCATCATGTTTCCACAGAATCTACACTGACTGGACCGTTGGTCACCTCCTCAGAGGGTGGTAGATAAATGGAAAAGGCTCCCGTCAGATAGGCATAAAGCAATCCTGACTCTAAGACAATTTCAAGGTGGGCCACATGGTTCTTTTCTAACATCAAATTATATGTTTCCTTCTGTGCATTATTGTGAACATCCACAGCATATCAACTCCTGCATTCCAGGACCTTTTAAGTGCATCAATCATCTGCTTTCACTTGTCCAAAATCTATTTTGGCCTGTAGACTGGTTCAGCGTTTTCCTTAACCTAAGTCTAGGGCCCGGGACAAACCTCATAATTACAGGACGGTCCAGGGAAAACCTGGACAGGTGGCAACCCTATATTGAAGTCCTCTCTGCCAGTGTATTGCCTCGCCAATGCTCCAGGTGCAATGTAGACCTTGCAAACAACTCCTACTTACTCCTTAATTGGCTTTTAATTAAACATATGTACAAAATAAATTATGTGTTGTGTAATTGGTTACTTTACTCCCTAAGTGGCCCAAAATACTAATGCCATTTAGTGAGTTTATCATTTTCATAAACGTTCTTGTAGCTGCAAATTCCTCTAGCCTAGTGGGAGACAAAATGATTTGTCCTGTTTTATATAGCACAACAGATGTTCGTGTTCAGTAGACTTGTGCATTCGTCTTCGGGCGAACATGAAAACGAACACGAAGAGTGCGTTTTCGTGTTCGTTCCGAAGACACGCCGAAGAGAAGACGGCGGCGGTAAAACGTAGGCGAAGACGAAGACACACACCACGAAGATCTTCGTGATCGTCTTCGTCTACCATTCTCCCCCCCCCCTTCTAACTTACCTAGTCTTTGTGGCATCGCGGCAGTTCCCGGAAGTGGAAATCTGCAGGTTCGCCGTCATGGGTTACAGGGCAGTGCGAATGAGCCTATTGGTCGCCTACAGGGACCTCCTCTGGCATCAACCAATTGGTTGATGCCAGAGGAAGACCCTGCAGGTGACCAATAGGCTCACTCGCACGGTCTTTGTAAGTTAACCCCTGACAGCAAACCTATGGATTTCCAGTGGCATCTGCAAGGTAAGTTGCAGCATTGGACTTTATTGGTCGCTCGTACGGACATTTAACTAATTGAACAGGGAGGGAGACCAGTGGGATGTGCCGGGTAAGTTGCACCATTGAGGTTTTAAAACCCCAATGCTGCAACTTACCCTGCAGATGCCACTGGTCTCCCTCCCTGTTCAATTAGTTAAATGTCCGTACAAGAGACTTTATTGGTCGCTCATACGGACATTTAACTAATTGAACAGGGAGGGAGACCAGTGGGATGTGCCGGGTAAGTTACGGCACCAGGTGTTTAACAGTCTGTACGAGCGACCCTATTGGTCGCCAGCAGGGGGCTCATCTGCCATCAACCAATGGCAGACGAGCCCCCTGCTGACGACCAATAGAGTTGCTCATACGTACATTTAAACTCCTGGCGCCAGAGCTGCGTTAACCCCGTATTAACCCCTTAACCGGGAAAACTAAGAAAAACCGAACACGAAGAATGTCCACGAATATTCGCCCGAAGAGAAGACAGGAACAGGCGAATATTCGCGGAATACGAAGATTCCCCCCCCCCCGAAGATGAGCACGAAGACAAACACGAAGAGCCCCCTGGTGCCCAAGTCTAGTGTTCAGTTGTCCTTATTCCCTATGGTATTGGGTATCCCCACCTGAGACCCTCTCAAAAGCTCATTCCACTGGTTATACTATGGGGAAAAGATGTGTTGGCTGCCCCCTGACAGTTCCTCTGGAATGTAAATGACTGGCTGAGAATCAGATGGTCTCCCCTTTCTAATTTCTCTGTGGCTCATACAATCATAGCACCACATAACATTTACCCAATCTTCATATTTATCATGTGTCATGGGGTTTTACCGAAGGGGTGATTCCTGGCACCCATAACATCAGGGGTGCGATGACATTACTAAACCTTAAATAGTTTGTGAACACGGAAGGAAAAATAACAGGTTCTTTATTTAGCAGTTTCTTTTCCCAGCTTTCCTCTGATTGAATTTTAATTTCTTAATCACCATTAAACGGCTGTGCAGTAATTATCATTCGTGACACTAATAGAGCAATTTTCTGCTTGTGTCAAGTAGAAATGTCCCTAACGCATCTGGAACAGAGGAGAGAAAGAGAGGGTGGGGAGTGAGCGAGGGAAGAAGTGAGGGAGTGCTCAGCGAAGAAGGAATGAAAATCTATTTAACCTACTCACTGAGATTTTAAACCCAGGAGAATTGATTTTCATGTAAAATATGCGGTAACCACATATATACACATAAAACCACAGCTCAAATGAGGGCATAAATCTTACTTTTTTCTATCTGTCTCTGTGCTTCAAATATAATTTCCACTCTGGATTAAAATACTTAATTTAGTAGCACAGGTACATTTTGAACCCTTCGTTTTACCTTTTTTTTTCTCCAATGCTTCCTCCATTAGACCCCACCTTATTAAAAATTTTATATATATATATACAGTATCTCAAAAAAGTGAGTACACCCTCACATTTTTGTAAATACATTATATCTTTTCATGTGACAACACTGAAGAAATGACACTCTGCTACAATGTAAAGTAGTGAGTGTACAGTCTGTATAACAGTGTAAATAGCCGTATAAGTGCTGCCAGCATTGCTGCAGAGCTTGAAGGGGTGAGGGGGTCAGCCTGTCAGTGCTCAGACCATACGCCGCACACTGCATCAAATTGGTCTGCATGTCGTCCCAGAAGGAAGCCTCTTCTAAAGATGATGCACAAGAAAGCCCACAAACAGTTTGCTGAAGACAAGCAGACTAAGAACATGGATTACTGGAACCATGTCCTGTGGTCCGATGAGACCAAAATAAACGTTTTTGGTTCAGATGGTGTCAATTATGTGTGGCGGCAACCAGGTGAGGAGTACAAAGACAAGTGTGTCTTGCCTACAATCAAGAATGGTGGTGGGAGTGTCATGTTCTGGGCCTGCATGAGTGCTGCCGGAATTGGGGAGCTACAGTTCATTGAGGGAACCATGAATGCCAACATGTACTGTGACATACTGAAGCAAAGCATGATCCCCTCCCTTTGGAGACTGGGCCGCATGACAGTATTCAAACATGATAATGACCCCAAACACACCTTCAAGACGACCACCGCCTTGCTAAAGGAGCTGAGGATAAAGGTGATGGACTGGCCAAGCATGTCTCCAGACCTAAACCCTATTGAGCATCTGTGGGGCAACCTCAAACGGAAGGTGGGGGAACGTGAGGTCTCTAACATCCACCAGCTCCGTGATGTCATCATGGAGGAGTGGAATTGGACTCCAGTGGCAACCTGTGAAGCTCTGGTGAACTCTATGCCCAAGAGAGTTAAGGCAGTGCTGGAAAATAATGGTGGCCACACAAAATATTGACACTTTGGGCCCAATTTGGACATTTTCACTTTTGTTGCCAGGGTTTAGATGTTAATGGCTGTGTGTTGAGTTATTTTGAGTTATACAGGCTGTACACTCACTACTTTACATTGTAGCAGAGTGTCATTTCTTCAGTGTTGTCACATGAAAAGATATAATGTATTTACAAAAATGTGAGGGGTGTACTCACTTTTGTGAGATACTGTGTATATATATATATATATATGTGTGTGGATTAACAATATATTATCTTAGATCTGCAATCTGATCTCTGAAGTGTTGTAACAACTCGTACATTTGAACTGCAACTAATCTGCATACTATGTATCTCCTGTGCCGATCTGTGAATCCCTTATATATACCTCGAGCACTACAGGTGTGGTAGGTCTTGTTAATGATATTTCTTGCTATAAATATGATTCACACTGCTTTTCTGACATGTCCTGATGAAAGTCTAATAAACAGACTGAAACGTTGATTAGAAAACTGCAGTTTCTCAAGTGATTATTTAAAGAAGTCCCTGGAGTGCCTGTAACTATTTTTGGATGTTTTATATATATATATATATATATATATATAGATACATAGTATGCAGACACATATATATATCGGATGATCTTAAATTTGGAAACTCAGATTGGCTACAGTGAGACTAAATGATGATCCGAGGAACTAAGTTAGACAGTCCTCAATGCTTGTGGCCAGTAGAGGCCAGTCTTGCACTCAAGGGGTTACAGCCCCTCTCATTATCACCTGGTTTTCTGTGAGCCTGGTGAATAGTGGAAATAAGTGTGTCATTGTTAATGGTCTGACCTGGTTTTCTCTCTCCCTCTTCTCACCCACTGAGGTGTGGCAGCTGTTACACAGCATGATCAGCTGTCAGTTCAGCGGTGCACATCTATCTCTCAATATGTATTTCCAATTCTTATTGTCTAGAATGTACATAATGTTATCACATGCTTAGTGAAAATTATTCTCTCTTTCTTTGGCATATGGATCTACAGTTCTATTTCCTGATCTCAAACATTCCCATATCCTGTATAAATAAAAGTATCCATGAAAATTTAAGGTCATTCGCTAAGGAAAATAAAATGATTCACAATAAATCTGAGCTTGTATTTTAGATGGGGGTGATCTATTAACTTTGATGCAGCAAGCAGTCAGAGGGGAGAACACTCAAGACTTCTGCTTGCATGGATGTTTGTGGTAATTACGTAGTTACCAAGGAAACAGAATTTATGCTACCCAACTTTACTGTAGCATCTTCACCAGTTGTAAGGGTTGTAAGGAGAGGAGCTCATGCTACCTAGGGAGGTTTAATGCATATTAGAGAGAGAGAGAGAGAGGTTGAAGCTGCTGGACACTGAATATAGGAACATGATCAAAGAAGGAGTGATGGTTCATTTATGACTGGAGAGAATGGCTGTAGTGTACACACCGTAACAGAGATTTTGGAGAACCGTTTTAAGAATGCAGGGATAATTCTAAACTGACTGGAGATGGTCCTGATGGACATTTTTACAATTATAGATTATGTTGCATTGTAATCACAGCCAACTTTAATTGTACTGAGACTCATGGTACGCGTACCTGCCAAGCCATACCAGCTCTAGAGCTCCTTGTACTGGTGGTACAGTGAGTTGGAAACTGATGTTTGTGCAGCCACTAGTTCAGACATCTCTATAAGCAATTCCTCCTTCATGTTGCACCTGCCTAATGCTAGTCTGTGACGTATGATGTAGGCCCCGCATGTAACCCCGGGCCCACAGCAGGTGCCCCTTTTGACCCCGGTTGTGATATTTGGCAGGGTAAAGCCTGTCATACTTAAGAGTTGAATTCCTAACTGATGAGTAATTGCACTACACCTCTACTTATAAAGATAGATCCTTCCAACAATAGAGTGTTCCCTATAGACAAACTTCTCTTAACTGCTACTTAGTAAAAACCCCCTCTGTTTCATTGAGAATGATAATCACAGTGAGCATCTTGAGTGGAACTCCCCTGCACTGGAATTGGCACATGAAAATTACATCTCCCTTTTAAATAACCCTGGTACATAAGGCCCCATGGCACAAAACATGCATATTAAATGGTCTTTTCTCAATGCATAGTCTCCATATATCCAATACCCCTTTCGCTAGCATGCAGAGCTACTGTCTCTCAGCCAGAGACAACTGAAAAGAAGCTGCCTACCCCCTCTGAGTCCCAATCACTACGTGGAGCCTGGAAATTTAATATATAATTAATACACATCTTTCTCTCACTCTGTAAAAATCTCTTCATACAGTTATTTTGGCTTCTGTGCACCTGCCATATGAAAAGGATGTGATAAGCTATTTTTCACCGTATTCCTCAAACATTTCCAAGTTTAGAGTATAGAAAATTAGGTATAATTTGTCATTAAAGATTTCTACTAAATATAATCTTCAGCTAAATGACACCCAAAAAGCACCCTAGTAATATCAGTGTTATGAGCCAAAATCTGTTCACTCCCATCTGTTCACAGCTTTAATTTCATTTGATTGTAAAAAAAAAATGACATCATAAGTCTACTACTAGGCAGACCTGAATTCTAAAAATAAAATGCAATCATTTCCATGCTAGTAAGCATAATGAAAATTAAAATTGAACTTTTTTTAAACCATGTAAGAGAACCACCCTAATGTGGCACACATAGGGATGAAAATTAGGCAGAGTGGAGGGTAGTAAATGTGGGAATGGGGATTAGCCACTCCACTAGCCTCGTCCCTCGCCCTGTCTAAAAGCAGATAGCTTAACTATATAGATTCTAGTTCTAGACCCATTGGTAGGCAGACATGTAGCTGGTGAAACACACATCGGGTTTTTTTACTTACTAGTAAAGAGCCTCCACACTATAGCTAATCCCCGTCCTCACGTTTACTGCCCTCGTCTCTGCCTCATTTTTAAACACAATAGGGTGTTTCTCTTACATCTTACATGGTTTAAAAAAAAGTTCAATTTTAATTTTCATTATGCTTAGTAGCATGGAAATGATTGTATTTTATTTTTAGAACTCAGGACTGTCTAGTAGTATGCCTCTAATTTGAATTGGTATCCCAATTTTAAATTATTTCATAAAAGTTACATTTTAATTTATATTATATTGCAATATTTGTGGATTCAATTCTAACTCCTAGATACATTTGGAGTGAGGCTTTTTCTGTTTGTTTTTGAGTTCATGATAGTAAGCTGCCATGTTATTTTAATTTAACATTTTAGAATTGTACTGAGAGAGGGAAAGATGGCTGTCAATCCACACATGTCCAAAAACATTTTTCTGTGGTTTTAAAAATAATTGTTATAAAGGAGCCTAACAATGCCACCAAGTTAGAGATGTGGTTGACATCCCATGTCCACTTTGCAAACCACATATGATATACCAGTCAATACCAGTCAATCCGATTCAACCTGATGTTGACTTGGAGATAGAAATCTCAACTAGGGGGCTATCCCCTAAAAAAATTAATCTGGCCATGTGACTTTTGGGTAATATTTGGGAAATGTGACTGATCTGTGTTAAGTTACAGTGTTGTTTATAGATGTTATTAGCAGTACTTGATAAATAAAGTGATAGAGTCTTAGTTTTAAAGCACAGATTAGAGAAATAATATTTATTTGGAAAGCGCCAGCAATGTCTGTAGCTTTAATTACAAAGTAGGCAGCATACATATAATATACAAGACACTAGCAATTTAAGCAGCTACAATTAAACTAATTCTAAATATGAATAGGTTTCATATGTTTGACAAGCGATTGCACTTAATCATGGCGTAGGAAAAATATATCAGTCTGATTTCAATTGGTTTGAAAACACATTTATTTCCATTTAGTGGTAAAATAAATATTGCAAATCCTTTGTGCTCCTTTACCCAGTAGCCTGGCCCTTTAAAAAATGCATAGGGAAGGCAATCATATGCCTTTTCTACATGCTGTAAAACAGTATAACCACATACAGGATATATATGGATTTAATTTTACCCCAGGGGGATCATGTCAGGAGTCTCACCTCCTACTTCACTGTCATTCTGTAAACCAACATAGAACTGTGTCTAGATAATCCCCACAATTAGAGATATTTATAGCATAAAATATGCAGAATATAGGCACAAGCTATCGTGAAACTCCTCAGAGACCAATTGCCTTTATATGAGCAGCGTGATAATGTAGCTAAAATATTCTATCACTTCTGTCATTCTCTACACTACCTGTTATTCCACTTAATGTTGCCTCTTTCTATTATTTCATGTTATTTATCCTCTCCTTGTTATATATACAAATGTCACTAAACTTCTTCCTACTGTATCGTGTAACACGCCCCCATAATTGTTATCACTCAATATAACAACCTTTCTATTTAACGCCTACTCCATATACCCCCTCTTTACCACTCAATGCTCCCTTTAGCTCTGTTACATATATGACATATGTATTTACTTGCATGCTGCTGCTGATTATCCCCGTACCTCTCATAAGCCTTGGTCACATGGCATACAGTCAGGTATAATACTATTAGAACTTTTATTAAGAGAGTTGTACTACCCTGCCGCTGTCTGAGATATAACATTGAATGCTGGAGCCTCTGGAAAATACATATGAGTGAAAACATCACAAGTTCCATGTAAAATCCCATTTTCATCTAAGGGGGGCTTGTTTTTGCCCTTCACTTTCTTATCTTATTCTGTAAGCCTACTCTGATAATCTTTAAATATCTAAGGGATCCAAATTCACACAAGGTCTCCTTACACTGGTTTAAAGTGTATGAGTTATAATATATCATTTGAGCATGGCATGTCGTTGGCAGTGTATCTCATGGCAAACTACATGATAGCGGCAAGAAAATTACTATTTACCTGTCTTGCTTTTGAGAAAACATGATTTTAACCTGGCTTGCTTGCAGCATCCTAAAGAAGTGCCAGTTTTGCTCATAACGATATGTGGGAATTTCCCAGGATAGGCTTCTTGGAGCTCTCTGTCTTCTGGGATGGCTTTGAAAAGAGGCAAGGAAAGCAATGCATGAGGTGGACCACATAAGGGGAGCTGTAAGTGGGTATGGAGTAGGAGGGTGGAAGGGATGATGCTCATTTTAGAAAGATTATTGTGACTGTAATTTTGTATTTTCTTGCAGGGGCTAAATTGTAATATTTTGTATTTTCACTCTCATTTTCCGTTTTTATGTGTATTCAGATTTACTCACTGCTTTATCTACGTTTAGGTGCTACTTCCTTTCTCTTCACCTCTGTTGCGTATTTGCCATTGTTAAATGTGTGATGAGATTAGTCTGGTGCCGATGTTCTCTGTGTAATCTCTATGTGTTAATTATGGTGATCCTTTCCTATTTTCTATGTTTGACATTTTTCCCTCAACTGATAAAGTGACTATATAAACCATGTCCAGTCCCAATTAAGTGTTCTCTTGCACCCTGACTGGTGTGTCGTGTAGTGACTAGGGACAGTGTTCTTTAGGAGATCTTTTTCACCAGAGAAGCACCTTTACTCTGGAAACCAGAGCAGTTACCCATCTAGTAGCCAGCTTTTGCTACAAGGAAGGTGGCAACAAAGGCTAGGGACTCCTGGTAGACCCCCTGCTTCCCGTAACACAGGGGAAATGGGAGTTATCAAAGAGAGCTTTTCTGACTCAAGAAACGGGAAAGTGACCCAGAGTCCAAGAGAAGCAGAACTTCACTCAAAGACTCCAGCTCAAACCTGGGTCATGCTTTCTGGTATGCTCATAAATGAAGTGCTGTTATTAGGTCTCTGTTGCATCCCATAACGACAATTGACGTGCCTGGCAAAGCAATCTAAGGTAGAGGCATTCAGAAACACTGAAAACTGGTGCAGGGGCCCCCTTCTGATCACTCCCCGCAGTGTAAATGTGCACCATATTAAATATGTTGCTGGCCACCTGGTTTTAAAGAAGTTAGGAGGCAATCAATAAAAAAATAGTTTAAAAAAAAAAAACAAGCAAGTCCTAAAATTAGCACTATATCTTAACAAAAATCCTAGCATGTAAAGTGTTAAAATACTGGCATTTGAAACATCCATGGGATGTCTAGTTTTCAAAAGTGTATGGTATGATGGGTAAAATCTAATTGCCCAGGTTCAAAGATGTCGCAAATAGGACATGAGTCTTTGTTCGCAGTCGTGACTGTATTTTCGAGAAATTGGCCAGTCAAAGTTGGAAGCACAGGATAATTGAGCGTGTAATTGTGTTACTTCAGTGTTTCGATGCCTTTCAATAAAACTAAGTTATTCAATTGAAAGACCACTATTCCAGATTCTAATCAGAAGCACAGAATAACTTGGAATGTCATTGTGTTACTGTAGCCTTCACATGCCCTTCAATAAAAGTAAGTGATACTATGAAAAACAGTCCTAGACCACTAATTCAGGTTCCAGCCTGATAGCACTCTACTGGCATCTGCCAAACCCAGAGTCAGATAGGTAAGTGTGATTCCCCTACTTTAGAGACTACTAGTGGTGATGTTTATATAACTCCAGCCAAAGGCGATCTTGGTCATGGAAACCCATGAGCTAGCAGTTAAACATCACAATAATAGATGTACAGAAGACTGGGACAGCTCTAGTAAGGCAGGAAGTTGACAAACTGACATGTTGAAAAGGTGTCCTCCTCATATGATAACACTTTGATAGTGACTGTCTGTATAAACTGCAAAGTTGTCCATTGGCTTTATAGACCTGTCAGTAATGTATCGGAAGGGCCTATACGTGCACGATGAAGTCATAGGACACCCTAAGATCTACATAACTACTAACATATAATTTGATGGTGTATGTTGTTATTTACAGCATTCACTTACTAGTTTTGGCTGAACTGTTC
Organism: Spea hammondii; assembly: GCA_029215755.1. Lineage (NCBI taxonomy): Eukaryota > Metazoa > Chordata > Amphibia > Anura > Pelobatidae > Spea > Spea hammondii. The sequence continues at coordinate 93,949,312 of JARDYJ010000001.1, read as the reverse complement.
ATTAGTCTTCAAATAAAAGATAGAGTGTTAGTGGGTAGTTGTCTGTGTGTCTTTGGATTATTATTTTAGAGATGGTCATCTTCAACATAAGGAGAATTCATACAGTTCTTTATCGAGAGATATAGTTTGAGCCACCATGACCCAATGATCTAGACTGAGCCACATTTTGAGCATGAGCCACATAGTTATCTAGCAAAGGAAACAAAAATAAACAAGGGTGATTTTGAAGTACAGTTTGTTAATTCAGTTATGCTGTGTGATGCACACTGCCAAAGATACACATGCTATTGTGTCTAACTCTGATGCTTGTGTTTACTTACTATTGGGCATGAGCTATTGCTGACTCCAGCTGTTCTTTAGTGATAATTTTAATGTACCTGGCACATTAAACAAGCTAATGCCTGAGCTGGCTAGTAACCTAGCTAACCAACATCAGCTGTATCCTATCATTGTTTTCTCTTTCTTTTTCCTACATAATTTCTGTTCATTATAACCAGGGATGTAACTATAAACCACGGGGCCCTGGTGCGACAATTTCCCCGGGGCCCCCAAGTTTTACAGCTGGTCTGTGCCATCATTGCCCCCACACAACTGGTCTGTGCCTTCTTTGCCCCTTGCCCTCTTCTTCCAACATACAACATGTAAATACACAAATTACTCACAGTCATTCTCACTAACACACACTCCATCTCACCCCACTTACACATCCATGCTCACACACACACAAAATTACACATATATGCTCACACACACAAGTACACATCCATGCTCTCACCGCTCCTGCAGTGTTTTTTATTCCATTTTTGAAAAATGCTTATTCACACTCACATTCATACTTTAATATGCATTCTTCTTTGGTGGGGCTGTCAGAGTATGAGAATATTTGATATCTATCTGTACCTCTAGAAGCAACAATAATGGGTATAAAAATTTTAGACTATATATAGAATATATAGTGTATATAGCATATTACACTGTCAAAACCGTTATCAGCAGGGCTGGACAAGGGAGAATTGAGCAGCCCTGGCACTTTAAGGCCAACAGCTGCCCAATCACGTTTGTGTGGCCACTGGCTGGATATGTGTGGACACACATTTCATTGTTATACTCTCTCGATGTGCAACCAGCATATTCAGCAGGGGGGCGCTGATTAAAAGACCCGATCTGCAGCTTGTGCAGCAGTACCATTAAATTACCGTATTTGCTCGATTATAAGACTAGGTTTTTTTCAGAGCAAATGCTCTGAAAAATACCCCTCGTCTTCTAATCGGGGTCGTCTTCTAATCAGACCTCAAATAGAGGTCTGATTATGAGACTAAGATCCAGATCCCCCGCACCGCTGCAGGGAACCTGGATCCTCCTGTCTCCCCCCCTCACACACACACACACACCGGTGCGGGGAACTCTGATCTCTGAAGCCGGGGAAGGTATCCGCGACGGACGCAGACAAACCCCCGCTGCCAACTCCACCTCCTTCCGGCTGCAGCGGAAGGAGACGTCAACCCGCTGCCTCGGCAATACAGCAGGAAATTGGAAGCACCGGTAAGTGTGTGTGTGTTAAATGGGGGCATAGGGCATTTCTGGAATGCCTTATACCCCTATATGCCACTCTGGCACTTAGGGGGTTAAAAGGCATATTATGGGGCAGAGTGGCATATAGGGAGGTATAAGGCATTTCAGGAGGCAGAGTGGCGTTAAGGGGGCATTTAATAGAGCACTCTGCCTCCTGAAATGCCTTATACCTCCCTATATGCCACTCTGCCCCATAATATGCCTTTTAACCCCCTAAATGCCAGAGTGGCATATAGGGGTATAAGGCATTTCTGGAGGCAGAGTGCTCTATACAATGCCTTTTAACTCCCTTAATGCCACTCTGCCTCCTGGAATGCCTTATACCTCCCTATATGCCACTCTGCCCCATAATATGCATTTTAACCCCCTAAATGCCAGAATGGGATATAGGGGTATAAGGCATTTCTGGAGGCAGAGTGGCACATAAGGGGTCAAAAGGCATACCATGGGGCACAGTGGCATATAGAGGGTTAAAAGGCATATCATGGGCCACAGTGCCATATTGGTGTGGCAAGGCGTGGGGCAGATGTGCGTAACTGGGGGACAGGTTGGAAAATACAAGGAAATAAAAACAAAAAAATTTTTTTTCTCAATCATAGCTTTTATTTAAAAAAATAGTTTACATGAATTAACATTTACTGGTAAAACTTTTTTCCTTTAGGGTCGTCTTATATTCAGGCTTTTTCTTTTTTTCCTAAGTTAATATTCAGATTTTGGGGGGTCGTCTTTTCGTAAGGGATTGCCAAAAGGCGTATTAATGTGTGGTGCTTACTCACATCGAGGTGGAAAAGATCAAGGGTAGGCAGCAATAAGCTTTGTGGAGGACATGTCACAAAGTGCCCCAGGTATACCAACAATTTTGTCTCATACGCTCGTGTCTTTTACACTTACCTGAATCATATTAATGACATGTTCTAATCCCTATTTAAATGTCTTTATTCTAGAAGTCCAGACATGGAAGGCAGTGTAATATTAAAAAACCTTGTATTACAACCTTGCCTTGGGAGATAGAAGCAGACATCATAAATACAAATAATAGCCGGTTATAGCTTAAGGTCTCACAGGGCAGCTGCTTAATTGGCTCAAATCTTGTTAATGTGTGTGGGAGGTAATGTCATTAGATGCCCATTCTGGAAACACAGTGACACTCACTCAGATATATGGTTCCCTATGGAGAAGTCTTAACTCTTTGTTGTCTTAAATACATATAAGCACTGGCTTGTTCTTCTACCTCTGCACTGGCTTGTTCCACTCTAGGAGGGATATAGGTTTAAAGGGAAATGTAGGGTACTTCTCCAAAAATAATGCAATATATATATAGAGTTTATATATCTGACTACCTATTTACAGTATCTATGATAATGCGGACATGCCACAGTCACACTTGCAACCCCTTCATCTTTACATAAGGGAGGTATAAGTATCATTCTAAGCAGCTGTTTATATGGTAGACTCACCCATAAAATTGCAACAGAAGATAAATTGAGACAAAATGATTCAGTGCAATCTTCCCTTTTCATCTTAAACGTCATTCCTACTTCCTACCACTAGAGGGAGTCAAAGGATTTAAAAAAAAAGAATTGTTAACTTTTCCCTTTAAACATTTTGAGTCTTGAGGTATGCTTATTGCTGCCATTTTCCTGACAGATATGCCATTATTATTATTGCTACCAATTGTAGTTATGGCTACAACAGCGGTTTCTTTGCTCCTATGTAAGCAAGTCACAAATTTTATATTTTTTATATTTATATATTTATATATTATATTTTTTTATATTTATAACTTGTATGGCTCCTGTACTTTCATTGTTCCTTATATTTAAATGGGTCTCTTACTTCGATAATACCAGAAGTGTCACATAGAAAAGCTGTGCTCTTTAAGCTCTATTTCACAGGCCTCAAATGCAGCTCTATGAGGAGCTTTTGCTGGGATGGCGTAATTTAGAGTGAACAGTAAGGGTTATACATGAAAATTGGTTCTGTGCAAACTTGGTCATTTCAAAGAGGAACATCCTATTGGTTGTTCTAGTGATACTTTTCAAACTTTGGACCACATTTCATAGATGAGTGCACCTTTAATGATTTTAATGAATAGCTTTATGTATAATATAGTTTAGTTAACCTAACGGTTTCCTTCCTAGTAAAAAAGAAGCAGATGCTCTAGAGAAAGAGTTGCTGGAGGATTACCGTTTTGGAAAACAGCAGCTTATCGAGATACTGGGACACAACTGTGCCATGGCAGTTACCAAGGTGAGCTCCGCAGTTCAAAAAAATTCACAATTTTTGTGGCTGAAATTATATTCTGTCATGAGTGATGTAAACTTTGTTTTGCTGATGCCTGAAGTGAAAAAACTTTAGTGCCCCATTAAAATATTAGTCTGTAAACTGGTGCTGTAAAATTACAGTATGACATAGAAATTAAACACAAATATACTAAATGTCACAAAAAATATAGAATAAATATAGGATAAAAAGACTTTCAAATATCTAGCTTGGAGATATGTGATATAAACTAGCCTTGTGCAGTTGGATTCATATGAAAGCTGTGTAACTGAGAGCGATAGGGAGAATGAAAGCTGCGAGGGAGAACGAGGGCTGTGTGATGGTTAGAGCTAAGGTACAGAAACGTTGTTAGCAAGGGAGAGCTGTCAGAAGAGCAGAGCTGAGGGAGAATGAGTGCTGTGACAGGGCAAGAGTTGAGGTAGAAGGAGAGCTGGTAGAGCAGGAGAAAAGTAAGGTGGAATTAAAGCTGTGAGGGAGAGCTGAGGGAGAATGAAGGCTGTGAGATGGTGAAAACCGGGGTAGAGGGAAAATTGTAGAGATGCAGTGCTTAGGGCTTAGCTGATGGAGAATTAATTTTGAGACAGGACAAGGGTTGAGGTAGAAAGAGAGCTGAGAGAAGGAGTAGAGCAAAGGAAGGCTATGAGAAGGTGAGCTGAGGCAAAGCTGAGCGAGAGAAGAAGAGTGAGTGTGTGTATGTGCAGGAGTGTAACTAGAAACCACAGGGCCCTGGTGCGAAAAATTGCCCTGGGCTCCCCAACTTCAACAGCTAGTCTGTGCCATAATTATCTCCACACAACTGGTCTGTGCCTTCTTTGCCCCCCTTCCAACATACAACATAATTAAACACACAAATTACACAGACTTACCCATACTCACTAACACACTCCATCTCACTCCACTTACACAATTACACATCTATACTCATACACACACACACACACACACACACACACACAAGTACACATCTATGCTCACACACACAAGTACAGCTCCATGCTCACACACACATATATAGCTATATATCTATATATATATATATATATATATATATATATATATAGATATATATATATACATACATATATATCCTATCCGCCCCCGCTTACCTCTCCGGCTGCTTACACACTGTGTGAGCAGAGCAGCCTCGGTTTCACCTCGGGGTCACATGATACGCTCCTGTCTCCCTGCGCTGGTTCAAAATCTTTTTGGTTTGTGTGAGCGCATGTGTATGTGTATTACTATATGGTATGAGTGTGTATAAGTTAGTGTATGGTGTTGGCGTGAGTGTTTGTTGTTAGAATGTCAGAGGTGAGCCTAGGGTTACTGGAGCCTGGAGGGGGGCATAAGTGTATGGTGTTAGAGGCAATCTGTGCGTGTTTAGTTTATGGTGTTAGAGTGAGGCTGCAGGCTACCCATGGTACAAATGGCCCTGTTTTTATATAATGAGGGAAGCTACAGGCAGGTAAGTTAAAAAGCAGCCATAAAGGTATAGAGGGCAAACTATCAATACCATATTTATTATAGTATTATTAGTTCGCCCTATATACCTTTATATCCTCACTAAGGGTCAGGGCGTGAGAATTAAAACCAGCCCTGGAAGTAATTGAATACCAGCCACGCATTTCATGGTGCCATTTTTGGTCAAACTACACATGACAAGTTCTTGCCCCAATATTTTTTGTCCGGAATAGGAACAAAAACTCTTTTAAAAACACATTAGTCTTATTAAGTTACATATGAAAACACATAGTTCCTAATAACTCTGTGGCCAATGACATCATGTACCTGTATAGTTTGTATAATGCAAATATGCAATATGAAATGAAATAAATTACTGAAAGTTAATTAAAACAGAAATTACTTTCGTAGTAGGTATTAAACATTCTAAATAAACTTGTAGCTCTCATAAGAAAAATGGAACTAGAATGTAAGAAGGAGGGAGACGTGTGTGTGAGCTTCATGGATTATCAGAGAGAGTGGCTGTGTGTGTATGTAAGTGTATGGTTTTAGATTGTGTGTGCATGTATGCTTCAGTGTGTGGTGCTGCAGTGTGCACACATGCTTGTATGCATGTATGTATGTATAAGTGTAGGGTGTTAGAGTGGCTGTGTGTGTAATTTTATGTGTTTGTTCTAAGTGTGTGTGTGCAGGTATGTCTAAAGTGTTTGTGGGTATGTATGTATGTTTGTGGTTAGCGTGATTATGTGTTAATGTAGAGCTGCCCCTGACCATCATCGTGCCCCCAACATCCTAATTAATTCCAATACCAAAATAATCTCCCAGCCACCATATTCATCCCCCTCATCATCTCTGTACCCATCCTTAATTACTATATAATCTTAATAACCTTCCCTTAGCACGCCCTTTCATATTCATACAGTACTTTTCATGAATTCCTACAATTTAACACAGGTACTTAAATAGAAACCACAGGGCACTGACTTCACAAGCAACATGCCCCATTTGTCCACAAACAGTTGTAAGTGCCACCTTTGCCCCCCAAACAGCCTGTCTGTGCCATCTGTTTCTCCCAAACAGCTTGCTTGTGCCACCTTTGCCCCCAAACAGCTTGTCTGTGCTAAGTTTGCCACAGCTTGTATCTGCTCCCAAACAGCCTGTCTGTCCCATCATAGCCCCAAACATGTCTGTGCCACCTTTGCCCCAAACAGCTTGTCAGTGCCCCCAAACAGCCTCCCTGTCCAATCTTTGCCCCTTAAACACTTACACATCCATGCTCACACATAGAAACGCCTACACTAGTGCACATACACATTCATGCTCGCATACATTTGCACATTCATATTAACACACACTTCCTTGCACCATGTTACCTCATCCGCAGCTTTCTCTCTGGTGCTCGTACACAGTGCAAGTTGCCCACCTTTACCATGAGGTAACATCTGCTAGTCAGTGTCGTAGCCGATGCGTTGCTGACTGCTATACCCGCAGTGACTTTTTTGTTATACACTGTCTCTGATTCTGTTGTCTCTTGGAACAATACAGCTATATCCATCTGTTTTAGTCTAGAACTGGAGGTAGAAAGACTTTTGCTGTAGTAAGAAGCAATAATGTATTCTGGTCTAAGACTACAGTGGCAGATCCACGTTGGCTGCAGTCTCCCTGCCATAAACACACGTCACTTTCTAAGCCGATTAAGTTCCTCAGTGTGCTGCTGCTCAATAGGCCGTTTACACTCTGTAATATAAAGGGGCAAAGAATATTAGGGCTAAGAGCGCTTAAGGTAAATACATCTCTGATGAGAAGATAGTGGAGTTGCCGCATGGCAAAAGTTCTACAACTTATAACAGTCAGATAATTTAAGCGTGCATGGGACAGCCATTTAAAGGTCGAGGAGCAAGTACAATGTTTAATCCAACAGACCTCTTTTCCTTCTTTAATTTTTTGTGCTTTCCTTTAATTTAATTTGGAAGTGAGCTATGCGGGTTTAAATAATTATTCTATAAAGCATATTACCGGAATTTTGAAACTGACTTACTTCTTTTTTGTGTGGCAGGCTTTCCCTTTGCGAACACTGCCTAGAAAGCAGCCAACAATACTGGTGATCTGTGGTCCAGAGCAAAATGGGGCTATTGGCTTGGTATGTGCCCGACATCTGCGTACTTATGTAAGTGTCTTATTAAAAGTCAGCAATCAGATTAAATTCTTAATGAAGTATTTGTAATCTAACAAATACCTGCATTATGTTAAATACCCACATTTGGACATATCTAGTACTGCAGCTATCACCAGGAATTGCGTGTTACAGTTTCACTCATGCAGGCTCTATAATATATAATATAATCGGGATTTAGCACAGGGAAGCTCGGTTTGTATCGCCCGACGCCCAGGACATGCAGTTCCAGGCGCCGGGTGAGTAGTTTTTTTTCTTCTTTTTCAAGCAGCAGGGATAGGATCCAGATCCCCCGCAGCGCTGCAGGGGACCTGAATCCTCCTCTCTGGCAGCCAGTGCACGTCTACGTGATACTTGTAGACATCGTCTGCTGCCAGCAGTGACATAACCTTCCGGTGCTCCCCATAGAAGCCCCGGCGGAAGTGCCAGCAGCGGAGGTTGTCTACGCGCATCCCGCAGACGTTCACCAGCTGCAAGAGAGGAGGTTTCCCTGCAGTGCTGCAGGGGACCTGTATCCTCCTCTCTGGCAGCTGGTGAACATCTTTGCAGTGCACGCAGACAACCTCCGCTGCCGGCATTTCCGCTGGTGCTTCTCCGCCATAAGAGCCCCGGCCGAAGTGCCGACAGCGGAGGTTGTCTGCACGCAGACGTCCACCTGCTGGCCCCGCTAGACACCAAGGAGTCTAGCGTTGCATTGGTAAGTCTGTGGGGGGAGTGGCATATTTAGGGGGCAGATTGGCATTTCTAGGGGGCAGAGTGGCATATCAGGGGAGCAGAATGGAATATCTATAAGGAGCATTACGAATTAGGGGAGGGGGACCTTACAATGGCTATTAGTTTTCCAAATTTTTGTTATATATAACAAATGCTGACTAACTGCATAATAGATACCAAAAATGGTAAAATACATGTAGTCCTGTTTATTAGGTAAAATACTGTTTTACCATTCCACTAATGTGTATTTTTTCTTTAAAAATCAATGTTTCTTTAAAATCGCACCGAGGGTGCGGCCTATAATCAAGCTAATATGGTATATTTCATTGTTTATTATTATTATTACTCACAGGGATATCACTTTTTTTGAGTTTTCAAACATTTTTAAAGCATGGCATCATGATTTGCAAAATTGTTAGCTTTTCAGTATGTTCATTACTATTTGGGTTTTGGGCCTTTATAAGCATACCTGGTAACTCTCCGGGTTCCTCCGGGTCACGGGAGCGGGGTCTTGACATGCCCCGCCCATTTCCCCTTTAAATGGGGGTGTTTTCCACTGATTTCAGTAGGAACTCCCACTGACAACACGGGACCGCCCTCTGACATCAGAGGGCAGTCCTGGCCGCGTCACGCAAGGGAAGGCTACGGGTAGCCGGAGCCCAGAAGTTCCCAGGTATGTTTATAAGGCAATAGAGTTATAAACACATGGTTAATTAATACATTTTAACCAAAGGAAACTATTAAGGATTGTTATAAATTATGTGTCCTCCACTGATCCAGTTTGTTTTGAAAATGTCTACTATGAAATGTCTGTGCTAAGAACAAATGGCAGCAGGGTGGGGAGCTCTCTTCCACATGGGAAACCAACAAGAACAGAGTGAGATTCTATTATTTGAGAAAATGTTGTGTATATATATATATATATATATACATATATATACACACACATTTTCTGTGCATGTGTATGCCCACCCAAGCGTTAAAGCTTTTTTACACTGCTATCAAATCTTTTGACCTACACCATGGGCTGAACACATCTGCGATGAGAACACAATATCATTTTAAAAGCTTTTCTGCCTTTTTACATATGCGGCAACACAAGGTCCCTTAACATTTTGACATACTGTTTAGTTGATTGAGCCCTTCAATTCAGCCCATCCACTTAGTTCCAATGCTGGCACTGACAATGTATTGTTGTGGCTCCTCTGATGTTAACGCATTTCCCCTCTTGTAAGTTATTTTTATTTTTCCGTTTTGGAAAATGATGGGAGGAGCAGGCTCTCCACCTGGCGGATATGCCCACAGAGACAACATTCCTGTCTGAAATTATTATTGCATCTACTTTCTTAAATATGAGTTGCTCTTGGTCTCATTCACATTCCTAACCACTTTCAAAAATGTTATTGATGCTTTAACTTAAATTGTAAAGTGTAAGTGCTCTACTGCTGAAAGAGCTCTTAGCTTTCTTGTCCAATTTATTATGTAACAATGTGGCTAAATAACAAAATGAATAACAATAAACGGAAAAAATAACAAAAACTGTGGCTTTGATTTGGGCAATCCAGGAGCTACGACTATCAGTTGTTAATCTGGTATAAATAAACATCACAATTCATCTATTTTTGTATTTTTTTTTTAAAGGGTACTGTTACACTCATTGATCTGTATGGAAAACAGACTATTGCTAATGATCATCCCAACTGCTGTTAAATGTTTGTAAGTCTAGAGAAAAGCAAAATGTACAACAAATAGAACGAAAAATGCTTAAAGAAATATCTACAATTGCGTATCAAGATTCTTTTGGAATTTGCTGACAGTTCTTGCGATCTTTTTTTGTTTACCAAACCATTTACCAGTCTCACTGGGCATTAGGATTTCAGACAGCTAACTTAGCCAAACAAGGCATGGAAGGGAGGTACACACTTACACAGGGCCAAGATTATAAAGATGTTTTAGACGTCTGTATTTTCTATCCAACTGAAATACAGATTTTTTTATCCAAAAACTCAAACCATGTGAAAATCATGTTAAGAAAAGCTCTCAACAAAAAATACAGATAACTGAATGGGTAACAATAGGATAGTTTTTTGCGAACAAAGCAATCTATTTTTCAAGCAGAGTTATTTAAATATATATACCCACTGGCTACTTTATGAGGTACACCTTACTAGTACCAGGTTTGCCTTCAGAACTGCCTTCATTCTTCATGGCTTACTTTCTACAAGGTGCTGGAAACATTCCTCAGAGATTTTGGTCCATATGGACATGATGACATCACGCACTTGCTGCCGATTAGTCGGCTGCATATCCATGATGTGAATCTCCTGTTCTACCACATCCCAAAGGTGCTCTATTGGATTGAGATCTAGTAAATGTGGAGGCCATTGGAGTACAATGAACTCATTGCCATGTTCAAGAAACCAGTTTAAGATGACGTGAGCTTTGTGACATGTTACATTATACTGCTGGAAGTAGCTATCAGATGATGGGTACACTGTGGTCATAAAGTGATGGACATGGTGAGCAACAATACTGTCACATTTAAACGATGCTCAATTGGTACTAAGGGTACCAAGAAAATGCCCCCCACACCATTACACCACAACCACCAACCTGAACTGTTAATACAAGGCACGATGGATCCATGCTTTCATGTTGTTTACGCCAAAGCCTGGCTTATCCATCTGAATGTCACAGCTGTAATCAAGTCTTCCATTGTCCAATTTTGGTGAGCCTGCGCAAAATGTAGCCTCAGTTTCACCCGGTGTGGTCTTCTGCTGCTGTAGCCTTCTGCTTCAAGGTTTGACGTGTTGTGCATTCAGAGATGGTATTCCGCATACCTTGGTTGTAACAAGTGGTTATTTCAGTTACTGTTGCCTTTTAGTCATCTCGAACCAGTCTGCCCATTCTCCTCTGACCTCTGACCTTAACAAGGCATTTTCGTCCACACAACTGCCGCTCACTGGATATTTTCTCTTTTTCGGACCATTCTCTGTAAACTCTAGAAATGGTTGTGCATGAAAATCCTAGTAGGTCAGCAGTTTCTGAAATACTCAGACTAGCCTGTCTGGCACCAACAGTCATGCCATGTTCAAAGTCACTTAAACCCCTTTCTTCCCCAGGGACTAGAATGAGGGATGAAGGAGAGAACAGGGTCAAGTGTGACACCAAGGCAGCGCACTTGGGCAGTGGTTGGATGGTGGAGCTGTCAACAGTAATAGAGATGTTTGGAATTGTGGACAGAGGGGATGGTGGGATAACCATAAGCTCAGTCTTTGAGATGTTAAGCTTTAGGTAGTGTGAAGCCATCCATGATGCAAGTCACGTCATCCATGTATAGGTGATATTGAAAACAAAGTAGAAGAAGACTAGAGGCCCAAGAACTGAGCCCTGGGCAACACCAACAGATAGCGGTAGGGGAGAGGAATAAAGTCCAGTGAAGGAGACACTAAAGGTACGGTCAGAGAGGTAGGATTTGAGCTAGGAAAAGAGCTGTGTCAGACATGCCACAAGCGTGAAGGGTTTGTAGAAGGAGGGGTGATCAACTGTGTCAAAGGCTGCAGAGAGGTCCAAGAGTATAAGTAGTGAGAGTTTGTGGAGAGAAATGTAGTTAGTTGATTATAAGTTAACTCTACCAGCAGTTTGTATGCCAACGGGAGAAGGGAGACTAGAGGGTAGTTTAAAGGGGATGTGGGATCAAGGGAAGGTTTTTTTAAGATGGCAGAGATCATGGCATGTTTAAATGAGAATGGGAATACACCAGAGGAAAGAGTGAAAATATATTGTTAGGGTTGGGATAAGGATTCCAGAAAGAGATGGTAGGAGATGTGAGTGTACAGGATCAAGAGGACAGGTGCAGTTGGGAGGATGTGAGGACCTCAGAAACTTCAGTAGCAATGACTGACTGAAGCAGTCAAGGGTGGCGAGTTGGAGGGTCAGAGTATCATGTGATTATCACCATGGGAAGGGTGTTATCTCTAATGCTGTCAATTTTGGTCTTGGGCTTAGAAGATTGATGCTCAATGTTTTCCTAAAGCGAAGGGGGCTGACCCTGCATCTCCAATGCTGGCCTGGGAGGATGCCAGAAGAAGTGGGAGCCCAATACCATTGCTGGGGAGGAGGAGGGCAGACACCTAGGGGGTGAGCAGAGTGCTGATGCTGCAGTCCAGATGGTTATTCGGACAGGTTTAGGATACATTTTAGAGAGGTTTAGTTGGTTGGTATGGTAGTGAAGAGCTGGAAGTCTGCCCTGTCTCAGGCAGGTGGTTTTTGAGACATTGGGAGTATAACATTGGGCTGGCCCGTTTACACCCCCTTGGCTAATTTACACTTTCCTCTTTGGGAGTTATTCCCAAAAAGGAGCCTGAGAAATTTCAGTTTATATACAATATATACTCAATATACTCAAGAGGAAGGTCTGTCAATGACAGTATTTCTCCTGAACTAAGCAGGGTGTTTATACATCCTTCGATAGAGCGTTTCACTCGGTTAAATCATGTGGTCAAGGGGCACTTATGGCAAGGTTGACTTTGAGTCCGCCTTCGGGGCCATTCGGGACAATAAAGAATGGTCTCGTTTTACTAGGTAAACTTTTCTTGGGAAAAAGAGGAAAACCAAAATGTGGTTTATATTGATGCAAAATGATATTTTTATTTTAGGATGAGATTCCTTTTTTTAACGGTACTATTTTATATTTTTAGTATGAATACCCTCTTATGCAGATTTTGACAAACTTAATTTTAGAATTTACTGATTTCCGTGGAACTAACAATATTGCATAGGTATGAAAAATTGTGGTTTAAAATTATACATTTCTTTTGTACTATATTGCTTAAAAAATCTGAAGGCCATTTTTAATACAGCCTGGTACAAATTTAAAACAACCCATTCTGCTAGGGATGTCTTAAAAAAATTATAATAAATGTAGTAAGGATTTAGTCTATGTAGTTCCAAGGCAGCATGGATTTACGCTAGAGAGATCATGTCAGGCCAATCTTATCAGATTCTTCAACACTGTAGCTAAAATAATAGATGAGTGGGAAGCAGTAGAGCTTACTTGGATTTTAGTAAAGCACTTGATGCTGTTCCAGTAATCATAAACTGCATATGTTGAGACTGGACTTAAATGTAATCGCATGGATAACGTGTTGGCTAAATGATAGAGGACAGTGTTGTATAAATATAGAAAGGAAAGGTTACGCAAGGAGTTCCACATAGATCAGTATTTGGGCCAGCTCTGTATAATATAATTATTAAGAATATTGCTAGTAGTGCGCAACTGTGCAAGAGACGAAATACTGCAGGTCAATTGACACATGATCTAAGAAAACTAGAGGAAAGGACTAATGTTGGAGGCCTAACGTTTAACAAGTCTAACCATAAAAGAATGTTTAGGACACAAAAATCCAAAGGCAGAACAATGGCTTTGATTACAAATACATTATAAGAAAGGGACTTGAGAGTTAATAATTCAAGATGATTTAAAGGTGAGTGGGTAGGCCGGGCTGTGTAGAGAAGCAGTAGGAAAACCCAGTAGGTTGCTAATGATGCCTTAAAGGTCACTGTTCAGACATAATTAAGAATACTCTATCTGCATTCCTGCTCTCCAGGTCAACACCTGAATCCTCGCGGGAGCTGGGTCTTGACACGCCCTGCTCCCCGCCCATTTCCCCTTTAAATGGTGGTGTTTCCCCGGGACCGCCCACATACATCAGCGAGACTGCCCACCGACATCAGCAGAACCGCCTACTGACATCAGTGGGCAGTCCTGGCCTGGAGCTCAGAAGTTCCCAGGTATGTCTGTCTGGTTCTGAGGCCATAGATTCAGAAATACATAAATTATTTAGACAAAATTAAAAAAGGTCTGCAAACTTTCCAGGCAGATAAGAACTTGTCAGCTTATTTAGTCTGCCCTTTTGCTGTAAAAACCTCAGACCTTATTTGGGCCTTTGCTTTGTTTATGAAATATTAGCATCATGTCTAATTGTTATAATTTCTTGTGAAATTCTGTATTTCTGCTTGAGTGGCACACATCGAACAGGTGTGAGATAAGCATTTCACAAGCAAACCAAGTTGTTCCTGGTATCAACTGATGGTACAGTATAGACTAGCAGTGGTGACCTTTAGCATTATTACACCATGTTAGCAATAAAAGCAGATTTTGTCTTTGTTTCTACATTGTGCCCCGTGCATGGCTGAAATGTACATCAGAACTCGGTACACGTGGGATGTCTCACAATCTTGCTGTCGAATTCAAAACTTCAAATTGGCAGTGATTAAGAGATAATTTGGAATGGCAGGCCTTGAATTAATATATGCTGAATAGGCAGTAGCAATTAATATCAAGGGCCCTCAATACTCTAACTAGTCACTCCGACTGTCAAATAATTGTGCAGATGGATACTTGAAACTTACGCAAACTTGCTTGCTAATATATGTTTGCAGCCAATATGTTCTCTTTAACTGGATTAAGCAGAGCATCAACAACTTTAGAACTTTGACCTTTTTTTTTATACCAGACATAAGGGACATCATTAGTCCAACTGGGTCTCTGAGTAAACCTCTCCTCCGTGACCTCTTATATGCACTGAATAAGGATTCTAGGCCAATACAAATTTTACAAAAAGCAACCACGATGTGTATCTTAACAACTATATAAAGTCGAAGACCCTAATGTACATGATAGATTGGGGTATTAAGTGTGTAGCTTGCCAATAATGTTTGGTTATTATAATATATAGAATCGCCTTGCTGGGTCTGCCCCATGCTAGCTTGCCAGTTACCCCCTACTCTGATATAAGGCTTACAATAATATTTTGGCAGGGTGAGTGATTACAATCTCATCGTTGGTTACTCAGATCCATTTAAGATATACATATCATGTCAATTCTTCTTCTATGCCCCCCCCCCCCAAACTGGTTTATTTACTAATTGGCAGGGACTATGTTGGATAATTTTGCATGATGTTACTGTTAAATATGGAGCTACCACTCTCAGTGCTGCAAGAAGTACTCAGCCCTATATAATACATAGTTAAATCATCAAGATTTCGTCAAGGTCTCCTGACCTATTGGATTATTATTACATTATACAGGCCCAACTGATCCCTTCTTGATGGAGAAACTTTGCAGTGTTGACCCTTCATAACGAATAGTGAAGCACGGATATAGAAACCCTATAGTAAATAAACACAGAGCCCGGGGTAGTTTGCCATATTGAAATGATAATCTTGCCAGATATTTTGAACACAGTTTTGTTAGTACTAATTATTGTTTTAGTGACACATTTTTTAGACTATTAGTAGAACCATTTAATGTTATTTTAAAACATCATATCAATAACTAATTAAAACATCATCAAAATAAAACATCATTAACACAATGATGAACCAATATAAGCTTTATAACCTTTAATTCTTTCTACTGCTTCTCTTTTTTTTTAGGATTATGAACCTACAATCTTCTACCCTAAAAGGTCGCTAGACAACCTTTACAAGGACTTAACCATTCAATGTGAAAAAATGGACATTCCTTTTCTATCCTACCTTCCCACAGAAGTAAGATTTAGGATAACAGACAGAGTGACTTTAAAAGAGGTGGAATGTGAGATAAAGTTGACTTTATTTTTAAAGATCACCATTAATTTGGTCAGTTCATGTAAAATGCAAGCCTGTGGTTTAAGTGCATTTAACTCCATGCTACTAACTGTAATTTAAAAAAAAACTGTGTTGAATGTAAAATTTCTGCGATTATAATGCCCATGTGCAGTACAATGACAGATAATACTGTTGCTTCAGCTGAACCACTCTAAACACTTAAGTAAACACGGCACAGTATCTCACTGTCACCCATTTGTGCTTACAAATCTATTTTGTGTAGATCACTAAGATTTTATGGCTTGGTTTTATCTACAAACTTTGCAGTGGCATTTTCTGGGCTCCCTGGTAGGAAACTACTTTGTGGGCCACTTGGGGAGATCAGGGATCTATGGAGGTCTGTGTCTTACTCAATGCTGCATATTCTTCTACCAGAAAAATGCTGGTATATTATATTCTGGCATGTCACCACTCAGCACAGAGGATGGGAGCCACAGAGGTATGTGCTGGGGGATCCAGCCAAAATACACCATTAAGGATTCTTGGAAATTGTATTTTTTATTGTTGCCTTGGGTGATCTCTCCACTCATATTCTCTAGGTGCAGTTAATTAATGATGCATATAATTTAGTAGTGGACGCAGTGCTGGGGATAGAAGCAGAATCTGAAGAAGTGAAAGAACCGTATTACAGCATTTTGGGGACCTTGAAACAGATAAGAATTCCTATAATCAGCCTGGATATTCCATCAGGTGAGTAATTGGGGCAACTGCGGTTCTTTATAATGGTGACTCTGGGATATGGGGTTAGTGGACTGAATGTTAAAAATAAAATGAAACTGGTACCTGAAGCCTCATATACTACAGGCATATCTGGCAACATCAGGTTTGGAATTATGAATTAACAGTAAAATTAATATTTGCACAGTGCCAAAAAAAGAGTATGATGAAGATACAAAATCAACTTCAAAAAGGACAATCATTATAAGTTTGTATAATAAGTGAAGGCAATAAATATATGTTGTGTGTGTGTGTGTATATATATATATATATATATATATATATATATATATATATATATATATATATATATATATACATATGTATATGTATATGTTATATACATATGTATATAACATATGTATATGTATATGTTATATTTTCCCTTTATTTGGAGACATCTAAATACCATCAGTGTATGTTTGGAAGAGTTGCAAGGTAAAGATGGCGGCTCCCTTGGTGTGCACACAAAATGGGTTTCTAATATATTTATTAAGTGTAATAGGCTCAAAAATGTATGCATTTTTTCAGACCTGTAAAAAAACAGCAGTTTTGTTGCCTATGTGCCCCTGCCATGTTTTCCACTTCTGTGTGTACCTTTCCAGAGTGCAGTGGGTACCTTTCAGCATCCAATCCACACGTGTCCTATCTTACTAGTACAAAAAATAAATAAAATGAAAACCTATACAGTAGCACAATATAACTAAACTGAGCATTATTACTGGCTCCACATAGTCAATTTTGTTTCTAAAATATAAACAAAATGAAATGCTACAATGAAGTCTGTCCAGCCAGGGAAAACAGGTTAATGCAGCAGAGAGCCAATATGTTCTGCCAGGATTAATCTGTTTCTACAGACTAAGCATTTTAGATTTCTGAATGTCTGTGGTATGTAAGTCTATGCTTTTAAAATCCTACGATTAAAAGAAGAATGTTTTAACATTTGTTGTCAGACAGGATTGTCACCTGATGACCATACCATGGTCACTAGATTTTAGAACAGTGAAGCTAAGTGTTGATCTCACTTTGTACACTCCACATAGGATAGGTCTATTTTTAAGACAGTACAAAAGGGGCAGCTGTCCAGAGCACAAGCATTTGATATGGCTAACAGCAGACAGCAGCCGAGGTAGTGGCAGGTAAGGGCAAAGGGGATTGAGATAGAGCTGTGTGTAGGTGTATAACCAGGAGGTGATGGTGATCATTAGAGGAGTTGCGTGGAGTGTGAGTCCTTTCACTGGAGCTAAACCTGGCCAAACTTCAGCCCTATATCCTGACTGGTACCAGTACCACAGGGGGAGGTCAACGTAAATCAACTCATCGTACATCCTAGATTTCACACAAATCTTTGGTTTTTTTCATTGTTTTTAAGGTTCTACCCCATACTTCCAAGTGTAACCAGACATATAGAACTTGTGTTCTGTCGTGTACAGGGTAGTGTCCAAACTAAAGCTAAACCAAAAAAAGTTTGAAGTCTATATTTTTTTTGACTACATGGTGCAGTAGATGCACTCTTAGCTGTGATATTAAGAGTTTAGAATACTGAAGGGGTTAAGACTAAATGAGTCCTGTGAGGTGATTATTAGGGAATCTGTGTTTGTTGTTTTTACTTCACCTCCTTTCTTATGGCTTTGATGGGACTTTCTAGAGTAAGGATCTCTGAGATGAGAAGTAGCAGACATGATGTCATTTGAAAACATTTAAGCGTGTCTACTCAAGCTGCATCTGGAAATCCACTCAGCACAGGGAAGAAAGGATGGATTGAGAGGACGGATCAACAAAATCCCAAGGAAAAAGGAAACCTATCAATTCCTCATCTCTCTGGTTAGCCTGCTTCAAACCAGGAGCTGAGATGCATACCTTCCTACTGTACCCCAAACAGAAGCTTACAATAACACCACGTGGCTTAAATTGGAGAGGCCACATTCCCTGTGATAGGTTTTATCACCTTTTCTCATGGGCCCTCAGTCTGGAGGTTTTGTAGCGTATATTTTGAGGATAGTGTATATAGTTTATCAGGAAAGTGATGCAATGTCAATTTTTAATGTTCATTTTCCTGGGATTAATTTAGTGCCCAAAGGAGTAAGCTGTCCACATTTTATAATAAAGTGCTTTATTTATAGAATTTCAATAAGATACAAAGGGGCAAGATAAAGGATAATAAAGGAAATGTAGCTAGAAATAAAGGATATATAGTTTTTTTTAATCTTATTTAATCTCATTGATCTTAATTTAAAGGGCAGTATTCAATAAAATACATTGGTTAGGGGTTTGTAATGCCATGTGACTATGGTAAAAGCCTCAAGAAGAGAAGAGAAAAATGGCCGTTTCTGAAATATCAGAAAGTTTCAGCGGCCAATGGCAGATAAAAGTAGAAACCAGTAACACATCTTTGTAGTACTCCATCATTGTGTATGTCTCCAAACTACCAATAAGAACACTTGGAGCAAAAATATTTTACTGAAAGCTATTTATGTAATTGTGTGTCATTTAGAACACTACAGAAATAGTACAAAGGTCATTTAGAAGACTGCAGTATTTTATTTACATGGATTAAAAGAGATTTTGTTTTGAGCTGTTTTGTCTGAGAGGGACCTCTTTAAGATTCGTACTCATACATATTGCGTTTCCAGTAAAACAGAAAAACAGTGGAAGGATAGAACAAATAGTCTGGGGTAAGATGATAAGGACATAGGGGTAATCAAGGGTTTTGCCTATGGGAACCAGTGGTATGGCGTGAATATGTTTTGAGAGCCACAGCCTACCCTATCATACCCCTAAATGTTTCTGGGCATAGTGGTTTAGGCCCATATTTAAAATTAAAAATGCTATTTCTGATGTGAACATCAGCAGATTCGTCAATTTCAGGCAACCCATTGGTATTAATACATAATTTACTAGTATTGTACATTTTTAGCTTATTTTTGAGATTTGTTTGGTAAATTATTCCTAAAGTGTGGAACTTTTAACCTGCTTTTCTGTTTAATCCTGCATATTACACCTAGGTTGGGATGCTGAGGCCAGGAATCCTGATGGTTTGAACCCTGATGTCTTGATCTCATTGATGGCACCCAAGAAATGTGCTCTCCAGTATTCTGGGAAACATCACTTTGTTGCAGGAAGGTTCCTACCATATGACATACAGAAGAAATATGACCTCAACCTACCAAAGTATACTGGGACAGAGAGCGTGGTGCAGCTTTAGAAAGAAAAACCTGCTTTCTGAATTTAAATCTGTCAATAAATGTAAACATTTTGTGTATAGCTTCTGTGTCATACATGTTTTGCTTAAACAATATGAGTACACCTCAGCTGTGTATTCACTAAACTCTGAGTTTGCAGAAACCTATTCAACACTATGTACACCACATGACAAAAAGTACGTGGACACCACTCATTATTCCGTTCAGATGTTTCATCCACACCCCTGCTAACAGGTATGATGGATGACTTTGTATTTGGCAGATACTAGGAGAACACTACCCAGCAGAATGCATAGTACCATATTGCCTTACTTCCTATGAAGAGTAATGTTAATATCCTGCAGTGTTCATTTTAGACAACGGTACTCTTAACTTTGTGGCACTAGTTTGGGGAAAACCATTTCCTCTTCCAGAATGACTGTGCCCAAAGCAAGGTCCATAAAGACATGTTTTGTCAAGTTTGGTGTGGAGGAACACCTTTTGAAGGAATTTGAACATCTACCTTGAGCCAGGCCTTCTTGTCCAACATCAGTGCCCGACCAAACAAATACTCTTTTGCCCGAATGAACACAAATTACCACAGAAACACCCAGAAGAGTTAAGAATGTTATACTAACAAAGAGAAGAACTGCATATTGATGCCCATGGTTTTGGAATAGAATGTCTAACAAGGTAATGTGGGATGATTTCTTGAATATCATCTTGCAGAAGTGCACCCGGATGTAAGGGAGTTGAAATGTTTACCTGTAGTAATTGCTAGCACCCCTAGCTTAAAACAACATGTAGAAGTAATTCTGTTGATACATTGTTTGTAGAATGGGGTTTGCCTCCTTAATCTGTTTCAGGACAAGGTGATTCTACAAGACATGTCATGTGAAGGACATGAAGGAACGTATCTCATTGAAAATTATTTTCAGTGCAGATACCTACCATGGTACCAGCTTCTAACGGGTTTAACTATAGAGTTGCACAACAGCTTAAATCACTAGGAGTACTTAACAATGAGTAATTTATCGTTTTTGCAGTGTTAACTTACGTATTCATCATTAATATTACATTTTTCAACTGATACACCAATTTAGTTATTTTGCACAGCATTCAATGGAGTCTCACCCGTTTCTTGCACATTTTTTTCATAACATGCGAAAATCAAGAACATGCAAAATTCTGCATGTTTATATTTTCCATAATATCAATAAACAAAGTTTTGTGGAAATGAGGCCATTCTGGTTCTAACTGCATCTGGGAATTGATTGTATCTTAGGAATAAGACCATATTTTATTTAAGCTGTAGTGTTTGACTTGGAAAAATAGCTCTCTGTAATTTAGTTTCTCTCAGTTTTAACTCACTAGAACATTACTGGTATGCTTATCACGTAAATCAAAAACTCTTTTGCGAGATCTATGTGTATGTATGGTGTGTCTGTATGTATATGTATGTGTGTATGTATATATGTATATATATATATATATATATATATATATATATATATATATATATATATATATATACATATATACATACATACATACATACAACAGTCCTAGAGTGAATGTCACCCCAGGGACGCATTTTTCGCTTTGACTTTGTCTTATCTCTAAACTATATTGTAAAACAGTAGGTATGATACAACCACACCAAACAAATATTCTGAGCACCCAAAAAGAAGGTACATAAGGGAAGGAGAGTTGCCTGAAAAGTCCTAAAGAACAATATGTCAGTACTAGGCATGGTACATCCATACCTGGGAACTCTCTGGGTTTGACACGGAGATTGCCTGGTTCTCCGGTTCAAGACCCGAATCCTCTGGGTTTCCTTTAAATGGGGGTGTTTCCCCGTCGCACGTCCTGGCCGCATCCCGCAAGGGAAGGCTCCGGGTAGCCGGAGCCCAGAAGTTCCCAGGTATGGGTATGTCACTTAACGTTAGAGCTAAGCACTAGTTTAGGGATCAGGCTGGCTCATTCACCTATAACACAACATTTAATGAAAATACTGGTTGGCTTGTAACATAATCATTGACAAATGTCACAAAGTTGGAAGCAACACAACAAGGGTCCCAATGATAGAGATTTCTATGCGGTCAATGGAGCACTTTTTATTAGGTACACTATATGACAAAAAGTATGTGGACACATCTCCCATTTATTAGGTTTAGATATTGCAGCCAAATGCATTGCTAGCAGGTATTAATCAAGCCAATAGGCAGCCATCTCCACAGATTGACAGTAGAATGGGTCATACTGAAGAGCTCAGTGAATTTAAACATGGCACTGTCATAAGATGCCACAAGACATTGCTGGCCTGTTGGATCCGCTCTAGTCCACTGTAAATGCTATTATCGTGAAGTGGAAGCATCTAGAAATAACAAGGGCTCCGCCATCAAGTGGTAGACATGCACACTGACAGATCTGGGATGCTGAGTGCTAAAGTGCACATAAAAATCGACTGTCCTCTGTAGCATCACTAACTACAACTTCCTTTGGAAGAAACATCAACATCAAGCACTTGGGAGCTTCATGCACTATGTGCAATGCCAATGGTGTAAAGCACATCATCTCTGGACTTGTAGCAGTGGAGTGATGTTCTCCATTGAACACCTTTGGAGGAATTGGAGGCAGAACTTGCCATCCAACATCAGTGCCTAACCTCACAAATGCTTTTTTGGCTGCACTCCAAAATCGTAAGGCGAGCCTTGCCAGAAGTGTGGAGGTTGTTATAGCTGGAAAAAAGGGGGCAACTCCATATAAATGCCCATGGCTTTGTTATGGGATTTCCAACGAACTCATATAGGTCAGGTGTCCACATACTTTTGGTAATACAGTGCATAGACTATCAGATACTAAGTATACTAGTACCACAGTGAGTGTACCAAAATGATCTATTATTCATATAACAGTTTTGTCCCATAAGTCTACACTTTATATTTTAGCAGCTGTAAAATAAGTCCAAACAATACCCACAGATAAACATCCAAACTTTGTTTTTAAAATAAAGCATTACCTCATAACACAAGTATCCTTCTCCTAGGTTTACACAAAGTGTCCAAAATAAGGCTTCTGATAATCAGTTGGTGACTTTTTTGTATATATATATATATATATATATATATATATATATATATATATATATAGTATGTTGCTATGTATATATGGCGCTGACCTATTTATTTGGTCCTGGAACCTGCTCAGCTTGGATATAAATATAGATGCCTCTGTTGTACGTCAATTCTTGAATTCCTGACTGAAGAGACAGTACATGAAAATGCATAATGACATCATTAGAACAAGGATAGCTAAATAGATCAGATTAGGATTCATTTTGTTGTGATTGTATATGCCTAAAGCACACTTTTTGGATCCGTTGTACCTGAAAGTGGGCTTTGCAGGGTTGATTACATATGAATTGGAGCCCTTCAACCTTTTATTGATAGTCAGCTCAGAAAGACGATAAAGATAAAGCTTTGGATGTGATGTCCATAAGCAGAATAACCTGCCTAAAACACCACTTTTTAAGGTTTCCTCACTTAATCCTACAGATGCAACTCCTTATGTTTGATATTTATTATGATACAGCCTCGTACTTTGGCAACGTGCTTTTAAAAACAGTTAAAGGATTTCTTTCTCAAAAATGACTTCCCTGAGGCTGAATTAGAATTTTTTTTTTCCAATGCATTCATTTAAACCTTATTAGAAAATTGCAAAACATTGGCAAAGACTGTACGAGAATTAACTCTGTGGGACCTAAAGGGCGAACATTAAAAGTTTCATGCAAGATACTGATTTGGACTCCCTTTATCATTGGGTCAGGCAGAAGGGAATTTCACACACTGAAAAAGTCCCTCCCATTCCACCCCGAGACACTGACAATTTAGTCTGCGAGTCCCCTATTTGCAATGGGACTTGGTGGAGCAGTCACTGGAAGATGGGAATGTGGGGACAGAGCCAGGGCAACAGTCAGACTCAGAATGAAACAATGCGGAGAAGTTATAAAAATAAATTGATTTAGAAAGAGGGCAATTACAAAGAGTGGAGGCACACACTGTAGTGTTGGTTTACATCTTGAGTTTTGTCCAGATCCTCCGACACCCTATTTGGGCTCTTATTTCTCCTCCTGTAAACAGATCCCTCATCTGGAAGCTGGAGGAGGATTTATATCCAGCATCTGCTAGAGCTGCTCACTACCTGTCTGTACAGCCTGAGGGAGGGAGACTCAAAAATCCATCTATCCTACACAGGACACAAACATGCCAGCATGTTACCTTACACTTATCCTTACCATTCTCCTGAAATTCTCAACCACTTACAGTAAGTAGACCACTTCTTCTTCTAAAACCTGAAGTTTCTTTACTCCCTTTGTATACTTTTAGAACTTTTTTTAGCCTCACATTTTTGGAGTGATTGTGCCCAAGAACAAAACTTTTCATGTATTTTAAATATACCTTTTATCTCATACAATGCATCACTTAGACTCTAACCCAAAGAGCTTACATTCCTATACTGCAATGGGGTGGCACAAATACAATAATTTCTAATTATATTTGAATTTAAATTACAATTCTTTTTAATCACGCACCTTGGGAAAATCACGGGTATGTAAAAAGGTTCTGATAAGAACCACAAGCTTTCCAGTGTTATGTTTGGTTTTAATCGTAGCTATTCTTATTGACCAGCACATACAAAGACACTGGACTGGATTCAGTATTATAGGTAAGTGAATAGCATTTGTTTCATAGATTCAAATGGAAAAGAAATTCCTAAAAACACACATATGTTGGCCCACATTCAATACTTGAGATTAAATATATTGCACTCTTATATATGTAATTTTTTTCCCATTGTAATCTATGCAGTTTAGTTCAATTACTTGTGAAAGGTTGATCTCTAGCATTGAATCAAGTCCACTGGCTGTATCAACATTATTGTAGAGGCTGTACAATTTGCTAATTTCACATTGTTAAAGCACATCATCTAAATCTGTGCTTGGTGTGTTATTGATAACACATCCTTTGTGTTAGTGATGGGAACCATTAATTTAACTGTCTTAGGGCCTCTAAAAATGTATGGCCGACATGAGACGATGTATTTGGAGAGAGAGCGAGAAAGAAATGCTCCAGACAATATTATTGAGATTGAAGGTGTCACATCATCAAATTGTAATATAGGCATTAATGCATAGGATCACATATAGGATACCCCCAAAGGTAAATGATGACATCTCTGCGGAACTGTGTAGGGTTTCTTATGCACCTTTTAATGCGGCGGTTCGTTTGCTTCAGGTATCTGGATCCGGAGCTCTCATGGCAAAATCGGACGAGGAATCGGCTGGGAATCGAGATCGATTCCGTGGCTATAGAGTGTCGTCTTCCGTTCATAGACTTGAAGGCTGAGGTAGTGAGGGTTCGGGCACTTAGGAAGATTCGTTCATTTACAGTCACTGTTGGGCAAATTGAACTTTGCCTGTCGAATTATACCGGCCTGGGCATTTTATACGGCTGTCTTGCCCAGGGCTGATTTAGCAGTATGGGGCACTTTTTTGGACTCCTATAATGGGAGGTCTTATTGGCAGGCCCTAGAAGTGTCCAATTCTCAGCTGCATCTCTATACAGATGCTGCAGGGTCAGCTGGCTTTGGTGCCATACTGAGAGCTGGCCAGAGTCTTGGTACGAGTCTGGTCTCACTAGGAACCTTGTGTTCCTGGAGCTGTTCCCTATAGTGGTTGCAGTGGTCCTCTGGTGTGAGTCTATCCGTGATCAGAGGCTGTTCCACTGCGACAACTTGGGGGTTGTGCAGGTCATTAATAATCTGATGGCCTCATCTCCCCCTGTTGTCCAGTTGCTGTGGCTCCTCATGCTTCATTGCCTTTGTCTAAACGTGTCGTGTAGCGCGATGCATATCCCGGCAGTATGTAATATCATGGCTGATGCTCTCTCTCGTTTTCATTGGGAAGAGTTTCGTGCCGCCGCGCCACATGCATGGACAGTTGAAGGGGTGGATTCGGGACTCGGTTTCCAAGGCGACCTCGGGTAAGGTATGGGATGAGTGGATATTTTTCGAGGAGTCGTGGGGTCCATTTCGTGACCGAACTTATGGAGTATTCTGATTGATTTGCCACTGGGAGGCCGCTTGCTTATCTCATTCAGCCGTGTCATCTCGGCTGTCGGGCCTTAGCTTTTTGTTCACCAAGGAGTTCATAGTCAGGCAGGAGTTGAAGGGGTGGAAACGAGATTCCGGCTCTTGTGACTGGCGGAGGCCTCTTTGTTGGTAAGTTTATTTTCAGCCCTTGCTTCAGTCTGTTCATCTGAATTTGAGGTTTGTCTTTTTCACTGGCGTTCTTTGGGGCCATGCGTATTGGGGAACTGGTAAGCCCCAGCAGGTCGGTCCCAGGTGGGATATTCTGGGAGGATGTCCTGTGTGATGTGTGTCTTTGCACTTTCGGATCCGGCACTCCAAGACTGATGTGCTAGGGAAGGGCTCGTGGATTCGGCTTCGAGCTATCCCAGGGTCGGTGGTCTGCCCCTTTTCGGCTCTACGGAGCTATAGCTTAGTTCATCCTGTCATTCAGGGTCCCCTCCTTCTTCATCAGGATGACTCTTTTCTGTCTCATTTCCAATTTATTCGGGTATTTCGTAAAGCTTTGGAGTTTTTGGGATTACCAAATTTATGCCATGGGGTCATTATATTCTGATTGGGGCAGCAACTGAGGCGAGATCTCATTTGAACGAGATCAGTTTAGACCTTTTTAATTTGGCAACTCAAGATGCAGTCGAGTAGGCCATGGCCTTAGTGGGGGGTCCGCCCCGCTGAGTTAAGGAGTTAATCAGCGTGGCTAGTGGTGATTGACATGTCGTTGCCAGTCAGGGATTATAAGTGGATGAGAAAGGAAGCGATTGGTACGGAAGTCGAGTTGGGTCTCAATCCCTCCCCTAACCTCTCATGTGTTAAGGTTGGTTATCAGTGGACGTGCCCACCGAGCTTTGTAAACGGCTGGTGGTTAGCACTTGATTTATTGGAGGTATGTCGATTTATGTTGGATGAGGGGGGAGGTGAGAACCTGGGGAATTTTTTGTGGTGGATGGCTAGCAAGGAGGGTTTTAGATATTTCTGTATTAGTTTACTAAATTATGTTCTAAGTTAGTAACATAATGTTCGATTATTTATAATATGTTTTAATACTTATGGTTCTGTTTCTTGGCTAATACAGTATTTGAAATATGCAATAAATGCTGTGGCCTGTTTACATCCAAATCTGGTGTCTGTGTTTATTTGTAGAGGGGTGTTTATTAGGTCAAGTATCGTTCAGCACTGTCCCCCCTACTTTCATACAAGTGGTAGTGGACTATACAAGGGCAAATGAGGCTACATGCAACTGTCAATGGAACACCAACTTCTGGTAGTGGTATTTGTAACCATGGTGCAAGTTCAACAGCTCTCTTTGCCTGAAACGTTCCTTTGTTACACCACTCCATATTCTACAATCAGAGACTGGCATGTGAAGTACGTTTTAATTAATTATGTTGTGCCCTTAGTCTAGAAACAAAATAATCAAATTCAATATTTTAAGCTACGGGGGTAGGGTTACAGAAACACACACTCATGTAGAGGGAGATGATAGGTCTGTTCTCTTTCTTCTTTACACGTTTTCTTTTTACTAATTCTAAACCGTCACCCTCAATATTTTACCTGTGTCTTATATCATATACCCTTTGTCTTGTAAAACCAAACTCAAACCAAACATGTATTGTTTTTATCTTTTCAGTACCTTGCCTGTTTGCAAAAGCCTATACCCCATATGTTCCTTGGCTACTATGAAACCTGTTTGGTTGATTTATGCTTCCTTGTTTTGTATTAAAAATATCACTTGCTCCATTCTTTCCAATGTATTATTGACAAGATGTGGTCATTTTCTTGTGTATCATAACCTTTTTTTTGCTTTTTGTCTTCAGTCAACTATACAACTGAGACAGTCTCATCTCCCTTTTCAGGTGCCACAGAGTGGACATCTTGGTTTAACATAGACCACCCAGGAGGGGAAGGGGATTACGAAACAGTACAGGCTATTCGCTTCTATTATAAAGATCGCTTGTGTTCTCGACCTATTGCCCTTGAAGCCAGAACGACAGATTGGGCAACTCCCGAACAAACAAAGGAGGTTGTACACTCTAATCCAGAAAAGGGGTTCTGGTGCATTAACAAAGAGCAGCCCAAAGACCAGAGGTGTTCAAACTACCATGTTAGATTTCAGTGTCCACTGGGTAAGTGATCTGTGTTAAATAAGACACCAAAGATTTACACATTATAGAAACAATGGTAGGTCCAAGGTTGATTCGCTGTAACACTTAATAGCGTGTGTTGAGTGTGTGATCTCTATATATATTCACGTGAAACACACCCTAATCAAAAAAAAGATATAAATTGGTAGTTTGAAAATATTATTATGAGCCATAAATGAATTAGCTTGTCTGTATGGATTAATATATCAGAACTATTCATCTCTTTGAGTCAATGAATTTCCATGGGAAACACAAGTTAGGTTTAAAGCCAATGTCAGCACAAATTTAACAGTACCAATGTTCTATTGAAAAGCAGCTTTCATACATTTAATATTGAGCTTGTCATATTGTTGCATTATTATTTTCCAAAACTTATTGGCATAAGAGCAAGTTGGTACCTTAATAAATAAACCAATAGAAACGAAGATGATCCCAGTTCTTTAAAAATATTTACTGTATATGTGGGAGCACTGGATTATATTTTTTGGTATGTACACCATATTGAGTAAAAATGATATTTACATGGGAACTAACAATTTTATGCCTCACTCCAGATCTGCTTTACTCGTCTCATTGGTCACCATGGAGTTCGTGTTCCCAGACCAGCTGTGGCTCCAGAGGGATTCAGGTCAGGCATCGTTCTTGCATCTATACTCAGCCTTTGGGTATTTTGAGTCTGAAAAGGTGTGTGGGGGAAGCTACGGAGAGGAGAGTCTGCAACTCCAGCCCCTGTGTAGGTGAGAAACTAAGCAGCATTGATGGGTTCTATTCACTAAAGCATTCTTTGATAGGACAAGTATTAAAACTTTTTTTTTACCTTGTGGCTGACAGCCCTGGTATTTACCAACAGTATTCTTACCTGGTAAAGTGGCAAGCCCTGGGAAAATCATATGGGTAGACCAGTTTCCGTGACCCTTTTAAGCACTGACTATAATGTTAAAGGTCACAACTGCATTGTTCAAAGCTTGGATTTTAAATGTGTCAGTTGGAGGTAACTTCCTACACTGCATCACATCAGTTACTGGGAAAAAAAAGGTGATAAAGGGGTATTACTGCCGGGTGACTCTAGCATTCATATCACCATGTGCTACCTGGGCCACTGCCCATCTTGCACTGCTACTCCCAAAATATGGTAAGAACTTATTTCAGAAGGTAATGAAAAATGTAATAGTAGGTTTAAATGAACTCAGAACACAATGGTAAGTTAAGACCACATTAGCAAAATGGTGGGGACTACATGCCTCATCCTTCTAACAGAGAGAATGTAAAAGTAAAACACAACTTATCCATATAGTTTAGTAGGATACTGAAAAGACTGGACAAGTTAACTTTCTGAGTAACAATGAATTTCACGTTAAAGTATAGAAGACTTTAGAAATGTATATTCTGCACATCATGTTAATGACATTAGATGCACCTGAAAGGTACTTTTTAAAGCCCCCATTTTATAGCTGCATATGTTTAATAAAATTGTTCACACAAACTGATTTTGACAATGGCCATACTACTCAGAAGGGAAGTGGTCACCCTGGGGATTGTGGACCCCTTGTACAAAGGGAATGGGAAGAAGCATCAGACGCCGGACCTGCAATAGCAAGGACATTTCCTGTGTTGGAAAGTCGTTCCAAGTTCAAAAGTGTCAGAAGTCTCCATGCAATGGTAGGAAATATCTCTTGTATTTTTAGTCAAGAGATATGCAGGTATGCAGTCAAAGTCTATGTTTCTATTCTACCAGTCTCTCTGCTGAAGATTCATGTTCTTTATGATTAGCAAGATTATGTGTCCACTATTAAAGGGATGTTACAAGATTCAGTTTGTCCATCGGTGCTAGACGATGATTTTGTTCAGCTGTTCCACGTGTCTAATCTAGTATTTTTGTTCTTGACAAAGTATTAATGAAAGATGCCACTGGCACCAACATTTTTCATATTGTAAATTTTTATTTTCTTTCAACTTTTCATCAACCTCATTTCTGGATGCCACTACCAGCCTGCAGTGGGTGTACTTGTGCCATTCACACACTAGTGGGGAAGGTCCACACTAGCCAAGGATCTGTCATTAAAAATGCCAAGGTGTTCCTCACAGACAAGCTGCTGGGAAGTACTGACCTACATGGCCACTTCAGAGTAATTGGACTATGCAAAGAAGATACTTTCAACATCACTGTGGCAAAGGATGGTTTCTCTTCTGTAACCTTGCAGACCCTGACAAACAGCACTGGAATGTCATATTTTGAGACTATTTTAAAGAGAAAAGGTGAGAAAATATGGTATAATTACAGTATTTTTTAAACACAACCCAAAGGCCCAGATGTATGGTTATCCCTATGATTAACAAAAAAGTAATATTAGTGTGCATAAGACCAAGGATGTTGCTAGGTCTTCAAAAGATTCAGGCTAGAGTGCACAGCAGATCAGATAGCAGTGGAGTCTGCTTTGGGAGTGGCCCCTTCTCTCCTCTTCTACCTCTTCCCTTTCTGTTTCTCTCTTTTTTATTTATCTCAACTCTTCCATTTCTCCAGGGTCTCCATTTGGGGCTATAAAGTCAAGATTTGGGGCTTCAGTAGCCCCAGTAGCCCCTAGCAACATCCCTGCATAAAAACACCCTTCTGTAAAGTTGTATAAAGACTGGTCTTTCTGTAAAGCTTGCACTAAGGAAAATTCTCAATATTTCAAGATTTTGTTGACCAGATTAAGATTACGCAGCACTTCTTACAATACATATATTCAAGGGGTATAACAAGACCAGAATTGACAGACTAAGACAAACCGATACATTAGGTCGAGAGAGCCCTGCTCGCAAGCTTACAATCTTGAGGGAATGGGGTGAGGACAAACATAAGGAACAGAGAAAGGTGAGAGGTAGTGTGGGGTTGTATCAGTGACAGGGAAGTTCTAGCAGCTAGGGTGGTATGTGGTATGGTGAGATGTTTCTTGAATGTTGGAAGGGTAAATGCTGAAACTTTGGTGGAAGTAGATTCTAGAGATATGGGGCAGCCCGAGGGAAATCTTGTTGACGGGGAAAGGATGTGGTGATAAGTGAGGAGGAGAGCCTTAACCCATGGGAAGAACGTAAGGATCGAGTAGGGGAGTACTTGCTTATGAGGGCTGAAATGTATGGACGAGCAGTGTTATGGAGGGCCTTATATATTAGTACCTGGATTCAAAATTTAATTCTAAAGGTAATAGGGAACCAGTTATCTTCATTGAATGCAGCTCCTCTTCTGCTTCCCAGTTTCACAGAGTGGGGAAGCAGAAGAGGAGCTGCATTCAAGGAAGATAAGCCTAGCAGCAGCATTTAGCAGAGGAGAGAACCTATGTTTTACAGCTCTGTACACTAAATGTAAAGTGGCTTTGTTTGTAGCCTTTTTCTTTCTCCTAAGGAAAGCCATATATTGTACAGCATCCTTACTCCAAGATCCGAAGGGTAGGACACAAGGTTACTCTGTGCTGTGAAGCTACTGGAAACCCACCACCCACTAAATATTACTGGTAAGGAGCAAGGTATCATGGGAGAGGATAGCATCATTGTTTATTTTTTTGCATAATGTGAAGTCTGCTATATATAGTAGATGTTTTTTTGACTGAAACTTTTTTTTACTAAACTTCTCTGTCTTCTTACCTTGGCTTTGCTTCCTGTAAGCTACTGTAGATTTCACATGATCTGACGTAAGACACCCCATGCGTCACTTTTATTTATAGTAAATCTGATATCAGTATTTGAATTTGCAAGTCTATTCATGAAAACAGGAGGAAAAACAATAAAGTAATATCTGGAGTGACGTCAAAAGCCACTTCAAACAGACACTCAGGCTGACATTAGGTTACTTCCAATTTTTATAAAATTATATGATTTGCAACACAATGATGTACTCTTAGTTAATAGTAATGTGGTACATAATTTATAGCTTCTACTGTAAATCACTTAGGGCACTTCCTTGTTATTCAATGTAAGGGTCACAGAGTGTTCCCTTTTTAACCCCGTATTTTTTAAAATTGGATTTTTCTACAAATATGGAAACCTAAAGGAAAGACACAGGAAGGTCATAGTATAAAAGCTACAGTAATTTAGCTGTGAAAGAACAATGGACTAAGGAGGTTCGAGGAGTGACATTACTGCAGTAACACCCCATCTTGGAAATGTACGTAATGTGACATCCATGTGCTGTTGCTGCTGTTGCAGATGGCTGCGCACGCACTTATCTGGTATGGTGCCCTAATGAGGTTCTTTCCTATGTAGCAAGTGCATATAAGAGGAGTAGCTGGAGATACAGTTCACCTAAAAACAAGAACAAGTGCCAGATAAAGTTTGAGGTTTATACAGCAGGAAAAATGGACAGACTAGATGGGCCAAATGGTTATTACTTGCCATCAAATTTAACGCCTTAAGAATAGAGGACATAATATTATATAGTACATCCTCTTCAACTGTCACCGATTGTAGCTAATTACTAGACTTGTGCATTCGTATTCAGACGAATTGAAAACGAACACGAAGGGTGCGTTTTCGTTGTTCAGCCCAAATACTAAACATACGAACATGGCGGCAGCAAACCGTATACGAAGACACACAACACGAAGAATCCTCGTGTTCGTCTTTATCTACTAATCTCCCTGGTCCCTTCCCGATCTAGCCTACCTTATCTACGCAGCATCGCAGGAGTTACCGAAAGCGGAAATCCGTCAGAAGTTAATGGAGCAGGGGGACAGGAAAAGTTCCCCGTCAGGAGTGCAAGCGACTCTATTGGTCGCCTGCAGGGGTCTCTTCTGGTATCAACCAACTGATCCAAGAGTTAAAGGTCCGTACAAGCGACTTTATTGGTCGTTCGTACGGACTTTTAACTCTTGGAGCGGGGAGACCAGTGGTCTCTCCCGGCCAAGTTGCGGCACCAGGATTTTAAAAGTCTGTACGAGCGACTCTATTGGTCGCCAGCAGGGAGCTCGTCTGCCATCAACCAATGAAGTACAGGTGTACTTCATTGGTTGATGGCAGAGGAGGCCCCTGCAGGCCACCAATAGAGTTGCTCGTCCGGACATTTAAAATCCTGGCCCCAAAGTTTCTGCGTAGTCTGTACCGCATTAACCCCGTATTAACCCCTTCTACAAAAAACGGCAAAAAACTAAGAAGAAAAACAAACACGAAGAATCTACACGAATATTCGCCCGAACCGAACACAGGAACGGGCGCTTATTCACTTAATAGAAAGATTTTTTTCCCCCACCAAGATGAACACCAAGACAAACACGAAGAAGAGATATTTCTGCACTCCAGGAGCCAATGACATGCACATTGTCAATAGCAATGCCTTTCTCTTCCTCACCCTGATGTTGAGGTGTAAAATACTGTCTCAGTGTTTTCAGAAGCATTTGTTTTAACAAATGTGGTTTTTTTGCTGCCTGGTCAGTCACCCTATTATGCAGTTATTAGCAGTCTTTTTCTTTTTCTTACCTTAAATATTTTTTTTTACACTTAGTAGATTTGTGGGATGGCTGTAGGAAAATTTGCTAGTGCAGATATATAAAGATTTAGATATGTTTTAAAAAAAAAATAATTTACATTTTTAAATTTAAAATGTATCTATTCCAGTTTTAACCCTGCAACGTAATGAAATGTTTCCGAAATCGAGACAAATACCTATACATATACTGTATATACAATATATTTTTTTTTCAACTGTACTAGTTATGTATAGTTCTATAGATGAAACCAATTGGAAAAACCAATTTTTCCAATTTTATTAGGTTCTAGATGATGGTTTATATACGAGGGCAGTTCTAAAAGTTTCCGCACTTTTATATAGTCCTAAAATAAAATAAAATTTGTGTTGTTAAAGGGGTAATGTTTCTAATTTATTTAATTCTTATGAGAGAGCAGTGCAATTTGACTAGCGTCTTTGTAGATACCTGGGGGCCGACTCATAAAACTATAGTACATTCGACGGTATTAAAATGCTGCATTGAAACCATAGTAATTCACTATTTATTATGTGATCTACTAAACTGTGTAATTTCTCTCTAGAAGAACTCTAATATTACTATATACGCTATATTACTATGTATATTAAATCTATTAGTAATCATTTGTACCATCATATCCAAACCTAAAGCAGTGGCGCCTTCTTTCTATTAAAGTAGTTATAGAAATTATATAGTATCCTTATATTTCTGTCTCACTGTCTTCATGCAGGTACCACAATGGCACATTACTTGATAAACATACATTCAAGTATGAACAGAGTTTAACACTTCATAATATAACAGCGGCCCAGGCTGGGGCATACCAGTGCAAGGCTAGCAATGGACTAGGAGTTATCAAGTCCTCAATATCCCAACTGACTGTCATAGGTAAATAAAATACAAAATAATAACTATGATGAGTGTGAAATAGACGTTAATTGAAGTTTTAATAGTAGTTGATTCTGGACTATGCTAATATATCTATACTACAGAAAAATGACAAAAATACTTAAGGTATACTTAGTTGCATGAAATGTGTTTTCTGCCCTGTGACCACATTATCATCTACTGATAAATACAAATCATTTAACAGATTAATATACTTAAGACTTAATTACTTTTGTAGCAATCCACAACAGCCAAATCACATTGGCTTTTAAGAACTTTGCTTTTACATAGTTGTGTACATAAGGATATGTGCAGTACCGATTATCTATAGTCATTCATCACTTAAATTATGTTGTCACACAATCTTCCGAATATGAATTCGCAGCATAGATGATGGTTGCTCCATATGTTCAACTGTGTCAATAAACAAAATAGTGTCAGGAAAAGTATACTTATTGATACACTTTATCCCCGCTAATGTATGTTGTATAAATTGTAGTTTATGAATTATTTATGTTCCATCAATCAGTCCTGTTTTCATCTTTTTGTACACTCTTGGCACTATTGTATTTTCTTTTTCAATTTCCATGTTATTTGTCATCCTTTCATTATCACTGTTTTTTGCCATTCTGCTCTCACTAATTCCGTGCTCAGATTACCCTGAGTTGTTGGGAAAGGGGCATAAGTGGTTTTTATTTGCCCATCTAGTTATAACTTTCCTGGGATAGTATATTTAGATATCATTATGTTCAAATTTGTGTTTACTAAAATTCCTCTCATTAACCATAACCTTGTAATTTTACTGTAGGGAAAGGTGAAGCTGGCTGTAACAAATCACCACTGGAACATCTTGTTAAACTCCCTGTTGATTGCTATCAAAAAAGATCTGGTTCTAGCTACTACAACGTAGGCGAGTGCCCAAATATACAGTGTGTTGGGCAAATGACTTCAGACTTGCTATGCAAAGATAAAGTAGACTATTGTTGCGGGGTAAAACGAATGAAGTTACAAGAAGTAAAGTGTCCTGGATACATACTACCAATTATGGTGGTGGTGGAGTGTGGTTGTGCCCAGTGCATTCAACCTAAAGTTTTGATAAGAGGAAGGGTGACCTCATATGACAGCGGGGAGCCCCTGCGTTTCGGACAAATCATTGTGAGTGGTAAAAACATGGGCTTCACAGGATTTAAGGGTGAATTTACCTTAGAAGTGCCAAAAGGAACAAAAAGGCTGGTGGTTACTTTTGTGGATCCCAAGGATAGATTCTTGGAAACAATCAAAGTTTTTCCATTTGATCCAAAAGGTAGCACTGTGTTTCAAGATGTCAAGGTAATGAGAAGACAAGAGCCAGTTGATCTTGACCCTACAGTAACAAATGTAATTTCTCTTGGGGAATCAGGGGAAGAGGATCCAATGGGAGAGTTAGTCATCCCACCAAATTCTTTCACCAAAACCAATGGAGAAGCCTATTTGGGAACCGTCAAGGCCAGTGTGACCTTTCTGGATCCTAGGAATTTGAGCACTGCCTTTGCTGCTTCCAGTGACCTAAATTTTGTTAACAGGGATGGGGATATTTCCCCACTCAGGACTTATGGGATGTTTGCTGTTGACTTTAGAGAGGATACTACACATTCATTGCTACAGACTGGGAAAGTGGAGGTGAGGCTCAATACAGAGCAAGTTAAGATGCTCCAGCATCTTGAGAAAATGAAACTTTGGTCTTTGAACCAAGAGACTGGAATTTGGGAAGAAGAAAGCAATTTACAGATGGTTAAGGGTGGAAGGAGGGGAAAAAGAGAAGAGAGGTCATTTCTAATTGGACAGCTGGAGATACGAGAAAGACGCCTATTCAATCTGGATGTTCCAGAATTCCGGAGATGTTTTGTAAAGGTTCGAGCCTATATGAATGAGAAGTTCATACCTAATGAACAGCTGGAGGGGGTAGTGGTGACACTCATAAATCTAGAACCCATGCCAGGATTCCCATCAAATCCAAGAGCTTGGGGTCGATTTGATAGTGTAATCACAGGAAGAAATGGAGCATGTCTACCAGCTTTCTGTGATGCTCAACAGCCAGATGCCTACACTGCCTATGTTACTGCCACAATGGGGGGAGAAGAGTTAGAAGCTGCTCCATCATCTCCCAAACTGAACCCAAATATTGTTGGTGTATCTCAACCCTACTTGAACAAGCTGGGTTACCAGCGGACTGACCATGATGACCCTGCTGGTAAAAAGACCGCCTTCAAAGTTAACCTTGCCAAACCAAACCCAAACAGTTTTGATGAGAACCATGGCCCAATATATGTCTATCGAAATTTGCGTGGATGTGAGGAAGCACCAGTTTCAGATAATCACTTTAGATTCTACCGGGTAGAAGTAGACAAATATGAGTATAATGTTGTTCCTTTTGACGAGACAGACTTGACTTCATGGATTGGTGGGTACTTATCTTGGTGGCCTAACCCACAAGAGTTTCGGGCCTGTTACATAAAAGTGAGGATCCACGGTCCACAGGAGTACATGGTTCGCTCTAGGAATATTGGAGGGAGTAACTCAAGGACTAAAGGGCAGCTTTATGGTTTAAGAGATACCCGTAGTGTTAGAGGCTTGGATGTGCATAGCACATCTGCAGCCTGTGTCGAATTCAAGTGCAGTGGAATGCTTTATGACCAGAGTTTAGTAGATCGGACCCAGGTTGTGGTGACTCCTCAAGGTAGCTGTCGTATTGTGGAAGTGAACAGGCTTCTGGAAGAATATCTTGCACGCCACCCTCCTTTGGCTTTAGGAAATGACACTGGTGAATTCAGTATGTTGGCTCCTTTTGACCCTTTAGGTCATAACTACGGCATTTATACTGTGACAGATCAGAACCCACGATTGGCCAAAGAAATTGCTATCGGACGCTGTTTTGATGGCACTTCTGATGGCTTCTCCAGAGAAATGAAGTCTCAAAGTGGAGTAGCATTAACATTCCGATGCCAAGAGAAGGCCATAACACATGAAAGTTTTTTCCAGCGTTTGCTTAACAATCCAGGACAAGCCCTTCGTGAGATTAGGCAAGAAATGCGTGAGAATGAACAGCAAGCAGCACCTGGACAAAGAGTGCCGTATCCTGTGACTGGGATTCCCAGCCTAATTAGAAGGCCCTTTGTCTCTCAGAGAGGAATGGGGCAATCTCAAAACAAGTAATATCAAAGAAAAGGCGAGAAATGGTAAAGCTTTGTTGTAGTAAGCACTATTGCAGTCTGAGGCTCACATGTAAAAGCACAATATTGTGTCCATGGAAATATTGCATTATCATAAAATAATCTTGTAGAACTATCAGATCAGACGTGTGAAACTGTCGACTATGATAGTTGTATGTATAAATAATGGAATGGACAATCAACAAGAGCTCATGGCCTGACCATATTTCATGGGGAAACATTATTCAATGGTAGCAATGTTCTGCAATCCACAGACTTTAAACAACAGGACAGCCCTAAAATTCTAGTTTATTGGGCCACAAAAAATGCTGAATAGACTGGTTTGTTACTAATCAATACAATATCTAATGAAAGTTTTTCTTGTACAAAAAATACTGAAAAGAGAATATGCTGCACTATAACATAACACTATCCAATAACTTTTTGTACCTTCTAAGGTTTCTTAACTACTCTGTACTGTTTATTTTATTGGAACGATGAGCAGAATGAGTAGCTATTTCCTCACTCCAGTTGACATGGTTAGAAACACAAAGCTTTGCTGAAATCGGCATAATAACAACATTGTACTTTACACATGCTTTTAATTTAAAGGTTCCTGAGATTGCAGCGGCTTGCCACCTAAGTACCCAAAACGCAGCAGCCCATTATTTTCAAAAAATTGATCCAACCTGTACTGGTTTTGCAGAATTACTCAAATAAAAATGTACATACTTACAAAAGTCAGTCTGTGTTTGGCCAATGAAAGTTTGTTAGTAATATACAGGATTAATTCTGTAAGCTAAAATGGATAGTATAGTCATGACATGAGTGTAAAACAGCTAAGCCTGGGCAATTACTCGCTAAGCACTATCATTTCTACAACCTTCTCCTTGACACTTGACATGATATTTCTGCTCTTTAGATTAGGTCCTTACTTTAATTTTCCTAATTTTTCACAAGTGCATGCTTACATGTATATATACATCTTCCAGAACATGGTATAAGCAATCCACAACAGCAGAACTTTATGCCTGGCAGCTCCATGATTTGGCAACAGCATCCTCACTAAAGGGAAAAAACTTCCAACAAAATAATTGCCAGAAAAAAAACAGAATTGCAAAAGGGTTTTTAATGAGCAGTTAGCCTTTTAAACATAAATATGGATTGGTGAGCACAACATCCCATTGGAACACAGTAGTGATGGTTGCCGATAAAGGGCCTCTGTAAAAATCAGACAAAATGTGTTTTTCTTTCAAAAACAAGGCAACTTCTAAGTGACCCCATACCTTTGAACTGTAGTATATGTATTTCACAGTCCACTCTTTTCCAATTCTTTTTCCATGTTTAATATCCTGTAGTAATTTATCTGCCTGGTTTAACTTCCTCTTGTCTTAAAGACAACAGCATTTTTTTCTTGTCTCCCGTAGACATCAGGAAATTAGCTGGGATTTATTTAGTTGCTGAACAATAAAATCCCTCTGAAAAAAAGAGCCAAACAGCCTTTTCACATCTCCAATCATGTCTCTGCATCACTGAAATGTGGATTAATATTATGATTATTATTATTAACATCTAAGTTGGACCATTGAGGGTTTACCTTGCTGATTTCTGTCTTTTATGGGAACAGGTGCTACAATACTCAAAACTGAGTATTGTTAAGTATAAAGCACATACCTAGTTATTCCTGCATCTGTTGTTCCACAGGAATTTTTTATCCTCCTTGAGCTTATTTTTGGAAAATGTCGGCATCCTTCCTACACAATGGCATGTTATCATGTTATCAAGTAGGCTAATGGGTATAACTAGGAACACTTTGGGCCAATTTTTGCGTTCTCCAGGCAGGATAGTAGGGTGTTGCCATGCTCACTTCTTGCCACATTCTGCCATATCTTTCCATCCCACAAAAAGCACTCTGGAGAGTTTTTCCATGGAAGAACATTTTGATTAACAAGACAGTAGGCAGTGAATGCATTATGCAGAGTTTGTTTAAATGCAATATACCGGTATATGGTTTTTTTGTGTTTTAACAAGGATATTGTACATGTTGTTGACAATATTCTAAACTGGGACAGCCTCCATAGTGTATATGGACAGTTTGGAATATTAGCGATCTTCCCTTTTAACCAGCTCATTGCGTACACCTTTTTTACATTTACTATATTTCTAGCATTCTTTTTTACAACACTGTTTTACAAGCCAACGCTCAATATTCCTGTCTGCAAACATGAATATGTCACGTCCTTCCCAGGCTGCGGAGCTGCATATCTCGCTCTTGTTTCAATTTCCCTGTTTTGCTTCAATCCATTCCTGGATTTCCTTTTGCTCTTTTCTGATCTTCCATTCCTTGCTTCTGCTTCAGTACCTCTGTCAGCAGTGATTGGCGTTAGGACCCACCGTCATTGGAGTGCTTTGGCGTAGTGGTGGGCTAAGCATACTATGGCCATATGATGTGACGGAATCTCCAATAGTTATCATACAGTCCTAGGCTAGTTTCTGTATTTGTGTGTCAGTCTGTCCTGTATCCCCGGCAGCGGGGTGTCCTGTCCTGTATCCCGGGCAGCGGGGTGTCCTGTCTTGTTCCCTGTTGTGCCCTGTGTTATGTATATCTTGTCTGGTTATGTTTATTCCTTGTCTTGTTCACTGTTGTGCTCAGTAACATGTATATCTTGTCTGGTTATGTTTCGTGCTTGGTCTCCCTGTCCCTTGCTTGTTATGTGTCTGCTATATTTCTCTGCTTAGCTTCCATACTCCCATACTCCCAGCCTGCAGCATCCTGCATATGAGTCTTGTGATGTCTCATGCCTGTTCCAGGGTGCCTGCAGGATTTGACTTTGTTCTGGACTACATCTGCTGCTATATCAGGGCACTGGGGTTTGGCTGCACATCCCTAGATACTCAACACCTGGGTGAGTGTGGTCGCCCTGCAACCAGGCCCTGTTCAACTCCACTACTGCACCGTAACTCCTGCACACAATCTTTGGGCGCGCTGGGTCTTTTAGTCATCTGTTTGGACCCAGTCCGTGACAGAATATTGTTGGCTTTGAATACTAAGCCTATGTCATCATTTCCAGAGGGCTCTCAGTTGGACAATTACAATTGCCTTGAAACCTGTCCAGCTGAGGTCTGTATAAACGTCCATAAGTATAATTTCTGCTTAAACTAAGGCGTAGCACCAAGATATGAAGTAATAATGAGATATGCCAAAAGACCTTGACATGAAAGGTCTGGGGGTGGATCAGGCCTGGCAGCTAACCCTCTATTACATTGATATTGTTCCATAATAATTTCATTCTTAATTTCCTGATGTTGAAAACTATCATTCTGTACAGCTCAATTGGTCAGTTACAGAGGTCCATGATGTCCATTGAAACCGGCCCAGCTATACTGTGGAGGTCTATACAGATCTCCATAAGAATAATTTCTGATTAAACTATAATGGAGCACCAAGATCTAAAGTCATAAGGAGGCTGGCAAAAGACCTGGACATGGTTGGTATGAGGGATGGATCAGGCCTGGAAGCAAGCCCTCTATTGCATTGATTTTGTTCCTTAACAATTTCATTTTAAATTTCCTGATGTCTAAAACATATTAATCTGTAAGGCTTAATAGAAAAAATATATAATTTTTTTTTTCACTTTGCTTATTTGGATATTGAAATCTGGTATTTGATTGAAGAAAGAAATACTTGGCATATGCATTAAAACATCCCAGCACATGATTACATAGAAATCAGCAGCTGATCACTGAGCCATGTTTTTTTTAAATGGTCGCACATGTGCAGCTATATTGTGTGAAGGTTTGTTTGGCTGCCTTGCTGGAAGTTCCGTGTATTTAAAGCCTGTGGGGAAGGAACGGTGTGACAGTGGAACAATATCTACAATCCTGTGTGGGCAAACATCCCAATACCCCTTGCTTTTAATATGTATAGAATTATCTATCATAACAAATAATAAAATTATTCTACAATACTGTTTTCTTTTGTTTATTCAGTGCTGAATGGATTTTCATTCACGTTACGTTTCCTATTTAACTATATTTTTTTCTAAAAATGCACTAGTTTCATTTAAAATCTCACTACATCTCACTATAATGGGGGGTTACAGTTTTCCCAAAATGCAGCAACTGTTCTTGCAAACATTTCCTGTCCAATGTCTGTCTAAAATACACATCCTTTTAGCAATTTTTTTATAGCCAGTTTTTCTGTGGTTGTCTCCTTCTCACTTGCTTTTAGAGGTTAACAAGCGGACACCGTATTCCTTAGAACGGAAATGCCTCACACCTCATCGTTCTGTGGATTCTAGTGTGTTTACCTCATTCGCCTCAATTGCTTTGAAAGTGGGACAGAAAATATAAAGACTCAGGCAGGAAAAATGCTTGTTTTGGCATCTAAACACTGAAAACAAGAACATCAAGTAAGAAAGGGAGCAAGGCCTTATGAGTGGATTACCTTCCACTGTGCATTTAAACATCTATGTACACAAGTTGTAAAAAAATATTACCTTTTAAAAACAGACTAGCCATTTTCAACATCCATTGCATTTTTACACACTACAAATATAAGCATTCAGTATCATTATAAATATTTACTATAGGGAGCTTGTCTTTGCAGAGTAACAAATACCTAGTTGTAGAAGCAGAAAGGGCAAGTATAGGACATACTTGCCCTTTCTGCTTCTACAACTAGGTATTTGTTACTCTGCAAAGGATAAGGATTT
Organism: Spea hammondii; assembly: GCA_029215755.1. Taxonomy (NCBI): domain Eukaryota; kingdom Metazoa; phylum Chordata; class Amphibia; order Anura; family Pelobatidae; genus Spea; species Spea hammondii. The sequence continues at coordinate 93,907,021 of JARDYJ010000001.1, read as the reverse complement.
CTAGACTACGATATCATACAGATACCAAGAAACTTTCCGGGTCTGACCATAAGTCTACAGACAAAGCCTTGTTTCCTCGGGGTCTCTGGGTAATTTTCCTCTTTCTTCGGGATGCCTACTCCCTGCCCCTATGAACAGCTAGCTCTGGGCATTCTACCCTGGGACGTTCCCTGGTGTGATCATACAACTTTGTTCCCTGTGTCTCTGGTAATGCATGTGGACCATCGCTCATAGAAGCACAGGCATCAGGGATAGATATTTATTTGAGTGTAGCATTACTGGACACCATGGGACTGTCAGAGTTGCACCCATGTGTGCTCTGTTGTTACTCCACTGCTACCCTAATTATTAAAATGAAAATCATATTGCTCTTTTATTGATATTAAAATACATTCTACCAGTGTTGAAATAATAAATTTGTAGAGATGTCCAAGACAGCAACTCCTTCAAATTATTAGCAGAGCTGAAGTGATTATGTTCATATCGGGAAATAGAGTTAAACAAAGCCAGTCCATCTGTGTTCAATTGCACTGAATACAGACATCTCTAACATTGAATTTATTTTATAAAATAACTGAAGGAACATGTCAAAAAGTGCCATACAAGATTAAAGGAAGCATCAGAAAAGCTGATGAGTTCAGTAATAATCTCTTAACCAGGAAAGTTGTTTGATGTCCTAAAATAAAAGACCCGTGATGAGACAGGACAAGTTTTATACAGTATAATAGGAAAGCTGATGGCGGCCAAGTGGGATAATTGGTGCTCACCTGCCAAATGTGTATTATTCATTTTGCAATCATATGGTATAATGGCAAATTTAGTAGGCATTTGTCCGCTTATATAGTGTTTGTGGGTTTAGCATGGGAGTGTTGTGGGATGCAGAAGTTGGCACTATTTGGAGCAAATAGTGCCAACTATTTGGAGCAAATAGTTGGCACTATTTGCTCCAAATTTATTGTTTTATAGGGTTACAGCGTAGACAGATGGATTGACTAAATGTCTGCTGCATATGAATGTCTGTGCTAATGACGATCACAGATCTTTGGTTTGGGATTTCATACACATCATGAGATATAAATATGAGTGGACATTTATGGATGGGTTCTGAGAAGGAAGAACAGACCAGTCTGAAAGGGACACTGTTCACAGTACTCTCTGCATGTGTTATTCCCATTGAATCAAGATTTTTGGGATTACATTTGAAACCAAGTCCTTTCCTACTTCCAAAAGAACTCAGCAGGAAGCAAGTGCCCAGCTAATAAATATAATCAGGATAATATTTTGCTCAGACTGAAACATATAACTGAATATAACTTTCGTAAGATGATTCTGTAGACACAACATATTTATATAAATATATATGGAGAAAGAGACAGAAAATTGGCAGCCTTCATTAAAACTGGCATTGTGAATACAATAATGGCACTTTGGATGCTGATTGAAAATTAACAAATATTTATACATGGGATAAGCCATGTTTGGGGCCTTTTGATTAAAAGATCTACTTTTTGGCTTGAATGATAAAATGTTAACAATACTGATGCACACAATGTAGTGCATTCAATAGTAAACCCTTTCATGTCTAAACACAACAATATAGGGTGGGGTTCTTAGTATTTGGGGGGAAAAAGGAACAAGAATGGTACTCAATCAAATATATACATTGGAATGTGCCAACATCAGTTGGTTTTTCCTAATGGGCTGGAAAATGTTTGCCCCAGAGTCTCAGGGTTTCTACCTCAGGTTCTTAGGATTGTACAATTTGTAATGCTCTTCATGTTCTAGGTCCTTAAAAACAGGTGATTTGGGTTGCCACCATTTAGCACACCACTGCATAAAATCCTGAAGATGGATTATTATAAAGCTTTGCCATTTGCATACCTCCCAACATTTCAATATGTGAAAGAGGGACACTTTTTATTAAATCTCGCGGAAGTCATCGATACAAGCGATTGCAGTTTACAATGTCGTGCTTGCATCGCCACTTAAAACACGCTTCATTTTTGTCAGCACAGTCATGCATATGAAAAATAACCAACACATTGAATTGAATTCCCATACAGACATACTACTTCCATGATGCTGGCTGAGCGTCATGGGAAGTGCAGCAACAGTAAAGCTGCAGATGCCAGCTGTAAACTAAAATTCCTATGATTCTCAGCCAGCCAGGTGGCCACTATAATGCTGGCTGAGCATCATTGGAAAAGTAGTCAACAGCAGCAGAGTTTTTTTTTATGAAAAAAGGCTAATGTTAGCCTCCCTCCCAGTACCCCTACACACTGCCTTTACACACACCTGCCCATAAACACACATATACACATACACTGCTTTTACACACACACATATACACATACATTGAAGTGAAGAGGAGATAGAGTGTGACTACTGAGTATGTCCAAGATGTTTACATACTAATGCTTTGGGGTGTTTCGTAGAAGCAGCCAGGGGATGAGTTTGAAGTCTCGTTTTCTAACCCAATACCTAAACAAAATAATGTAATGCTTTAGAAATAGATTCTATTAAAAAATAAACCAAAAAAAATGTGTGGGACATGACTATTCAATGTGTAGATACACCTAAAATATGATTCAACCATATACTACCTAAAATGTGGCTGAAAATAATTTTTTTTATAATTATGTTTTAGTTAATGTTGTGTAGTTAGTGAGGTTGTGGTTAGTTAGTGGAGAATAAGATATATAGCTTTAGGGTGAGGTTAAAGGTTAGGGAAGGAATTAAAGAAATCAAAACCTAAAACCTAGCCGGGTGAAGCACCGCTTCTACCGTTTTCGGGGTCAAGACCCAAATGTCACAAACCGGGTCCATACAGACGACTGTAAAGACCCAGAGCGCCCAAAGATTGTGTTCAGGAGTTACGGTGCAGTAGCGGAGTTGGACAGGGCCTGGTGCAGGGCAGCCACATACCAGCGCCCTGACATAGCAGCGGATGATGGCAGAACAGAGTAGAACTTGGAGATATCCTGCAGGCACCCTGGAGCAGGCATGAGACATAGCACTGGAATCATGTGCAGGATACTGCAGGCTGGGAGTACGGAAGCTAAGCAGAGTAACGGCAGAAACATAGCAAGCAAGGGGGACAGAGCAAGGAGCATAACCAGACAACACATGACAAGAATACACAGAAACCACAGGACCAAACAGGACTAGCCTAGGACTACGAGATAACTATTGGAGATTCCGTCACATCTTATGGCCATAGTATGCTTAGCCCACCATTATGCCAAAGTACTCCAATGACAGTGGGTCCTAACGCTAAATTCCTGCCTACAGAGGTACTAAACAAACCAAACATGAAATCCAAACACATAGCACTGAGACATACCTTTAGACTGCAGACTGAGACAAACAGAACACACGGGTAGGGCATACCTTATAAAGAAAACAGAGCTGAAGCAAATAGCAAGACTGGAATTCAGGACAGAACATACAGAAATCCAGAAATTGACCACAGCAAGACAGGGAAACAAAAGACATGCAGCTCTGCAGCCTGGGAAGAGCGTGACACCGAATCCTCTGGGTCGCAGGAGCAGGGTCTTGACACGCCTCGCTCGCCAGCCATTTTCCCTGTAAATGGGGGTGTTTCTCGCTGATGTCAGCGGGAACACCCCGACATCAGCGAGAATGCCCCCAATATCAGGGGGAACTGGAAAGAAAGAATGTATAATTTGTATGGGTACCCCACACATTCAAATGAAGAATACGTTTAACAAACATATGGTAAAGATGGCAAGAAGGCCCCAGTCTGTAGGCTTGAAAAAAGAGTGCATTTTTTACACGTTTCAGTACAACAGAAGCAATCAATCTTTTTTCCACAGGTATCCCTCAAAAAAGGGTTGACAGATTCATGCCTTAGCAGAGAATGTTTCATTCTAACCCCCCATTGTTATTTGTACTGAAAGAATGAAGTTTTTTCGACAAATTAATAGAAAGATTAGTATGTCTTTACATGTCTTTTTAGTATGTCTTAGTGTGCCATCTAGCGGCCAATACAGTCACTGCACTAAAATTTGCCTTAAAACAAAAACAAAAAAAAGAGAGTAGGAGAAATTAACTATGAAGTGCACAACTGGCTGGGTGCTTCACTGTTCATCAAAAGCTACCAAATATGTTGGTACATCACTACAATCTTACTAATAATATCAAGGAGGTCTCCTCAATCTTGCACTGCCATAACTCCTGAATCACTCCCACAATATCATTGAAACCCTATCACCTGTTATTTCCTTGCTAGAGATATATATATATATATATATATATATATATATATATATATACTGATATTAGCTTCCTTCCCTTTTGGCACAGTAAAGTACTAGTTGATGGTATAAAAACAGCACATTTTCCCTCATCTCCCTCTCTTCCTTTGTCATGCCATCTGATGTTAGTAATCCTCCAAGATAAAAAGATTGCAATCTGTTATAATTTTGGCTCTACTTTAATGAATAGGCTAACCAAATGTAACACAGATGTTCGGGTCATGCGGGCCCCTTTGTCAGTGTGCAAAAAATTTACTGAAAAAGTGGGCCTTTTTTGCACGTTGATAAAGGGGCCTGCGTGCCCTGAAACTTTTGTGTTACATTTGGTCTGTCTAACCATGTTACTAAATTAATGACTTGAGTCACACTTTTACATATTCCTGTGTGCTTGTTTTTTTCTGCAGTCTTTATTCAGATCTAAGACCTTCCAGAGCAAGGGGTGACATTTGCCTATAGCAGCATATCTATGAACTTTTGGTAATGTAAATACTACCCCAACACTTTGCTGTTATTGGACTATAATTTAGGCTGTTGGTGTTCCTCATTTAAGGATAATCTGATTGTTGTGGGACATTAGTTTAAAGTCTATACTCCTGGGCTGCACCACTCCAAATACTCAAAAAAGTATAGCACGGCAATGTTATTATTCTTTGTTTAAATGTGGTAACTTATATAACTTGTATATAGCTCAGAAACAAAACAAATGAAACGTATACAATACTTCTACTTGTATCCCACATAAAACAAAATGATAGTCCGGCTAGGCGATAAGTAGGACTTCAGAAACTCATATGTGAATAGTAGATATTATAATTCATATACTATTATTATTATTATTATTATTATAGTATATTAAGTGGGTTGTCTGCCATCTGGTTCTTATCTGCAGTAACTTAATAACTTTATTACCTGAGATTGTGCACAGAACCCAAAATAAAATATTATTAATATTGTTTTATGATTTTATAATATTATAATGATTAGCATGGTTGAGGTCCACATCCAGGTGGTCCATATTTGTGTGGCTTCCACCCTTCCCCCCCCCCCACATCTTGATAGGCAAGGTAGCTGGCTACAGCACAATGAAAACAAGAACAACACAAGGATACCTACGTGGTTTATGGATCTGTTTAACTCACAACCTCGCTACAAATGTTTTTGGTTAAAGCTTGGTTTAGACTAGAAAGAACTCAGGTTGCTTAACAAAGTTAAATAAATATTTACCATTCCTTTGTTAAACTATAAAAAGTTACATTTCTTACTATGTGCTTAAATATATAATTCCGATGTTATTGGTTAGAGGCACAATTTGGGAGCTAATGGGGGAACCCTAGCTTGTTAGCTTATGTCAAGTCTTGGATATCTGGAGCAGTGGTTTCAAGTCTGTACAAGCGACTCTATTGGTCGCCAGCAAGGGGCTCGTCTGGCATAAACCAATTGGTTGATGCCAGAGGAGGCCCCTGCAGGCGACCAATAGGCTCACTCACACGGCCCTTTAACCCCTGACGGTGCAACTTGGCCGGCAGAGGCCAATGGTCTCCCTGCTCCAACAGTTATGTACGATTGACCAATAAAGTCGCTTGTACGGACCTCTACCCAGGCTGTGGCGCTGCATGTCTTTTGTTTCCCTGTCTTGCTGTGGTCCACTTCTGGATTTCTGTATGTTCTATCCTGAACCTCTGATTCCTTGATTCCAGTCTTGCTCTTTGCTTCAGCTCTGTTTCCTTTATAAAGGTGTGCCCCACCCTTGTGTTCTATTTGTCTGCAGTCTACAGGTATGTCTCTCTGATATGTGTTTGGAGTTCATGTTTAGTTCCTCTGTAGGCATGGTTTAGTGCTAGGACCCACCATCATTGGAGTACTTTGGCATAGTGGTGGGCTAAGCATATTATGGCCATAAGATATGATGGAATCTCCAATAGTTATCATATAGCCCTAGGCTAGTTCCTGTATGTATGTATGTGTGTCAGCCTGTGATGTCTTGTGTCCCCGGTAGAGGGGTGTCCTGTCTTGTAACCCCGGTAGAGGGGTGTCCTATCTTGTAACCCCGGTAGAGGGGTGTCCTGTCTTGTAAACCCAGTACAGGGGTGTCCTGTTCGTGTCGCATCTTGAGTATTCCTTGTCTTGTTCCCTGTTGTGCCCTGTATTATGTATATCTTGTCTGGTTATGCTCCTTGCTCTGTCCCCCTTGCTTGCTATGTTTCTCCTGTACTCTGCTTAGCTTCGCTACTCTCAGCCTGCAGCATCCTGCACATGATTCTAGTACTATGTCTCATGCCTGCTCCAGGGTGCCTGCAGGATATCTCCAAGTTTTGTTCTGTCATCATCAGCTGCTATGTCAGGGCCCTGGGATGTGGCTGCACAACCCTAGATGCCCACCAAGAGAGTGCAGTCGCCCTGCACCAGGCCCTGTCCAACTCCGTTACTGCACCGTAACTCCTGAACACAATCTTTGGGCGCTCTGGGTCTTTACAGTCGTCTGTATGGACCCGGTTCGTGACACTATACTTGACACAGCTAATACAATATGACCAAACATATATGTACACCTCTCCTAATTACCGAGTTTAGGTGTTTGACCAGAAGTGGGATTCGTTTTTAGACACTGTGACACTTCAATTGGGGTACCTCTAGAAGATCTTCCCAGAGAGATGGCTGCTTAAGTGTATACACCGAAATAAAAAACGGGTTTACCTGACCCTACCAGAGTATTTTTACAAGACAAAGCACAGGAGCCACCTACTGGATGCGTAACCTTGTTATCAACTGCTTTTACAGTAATTTGGATGAATCATACTTTTTTGTATACTAGTACAGGATAATAATGCTTCAACATTATTGTAGGTTTAACAGAAGAAAAAAATCAAATTTTCATAATGATATAAACAACACATGAACAGACATTATAGCAGTGCATCAAGTATAAAAATAGTTGGGCAAATATTTGCCTCGAGTGGGAGGAAGAATTAACATTTGGTAACATAAGCTTTGACACAAGGCCTCATGTTGTACACTCCATAAGGTTCTTTGGGTCATTATAAGTATATCCCCCTCCTCCAGATAGATAGTACTGTATTTAAGGGAAAAAACAAAAGCTCAGTGGCAAAGATACCTCATCTTATTTTAAAAAAAAACAACATTTGTTCCAGCAAAGACCACAATCATATACGGTACTTTGGAATCTTAATGCGTTATAATAGGTAATACAAAACATTTTTAAAAAAACCTTTTCCCTTGCCACCTCTCAGTCAGTAATACATCCTGGCCTAGGGCAGCGGGTTCAGGGGGGCAGCAGTCCAACTGGCCCAGTATCCATAGACTGCACTAAAAGGCACTATGCATCTTTAAGAGACAAAAACACTGTAGTGAAATTGGCGGCTGCTGATACAGCTGCCCTCTATCAGAACACCCCTTCTCCTAATCACACATAGCATTTTTTTTTTCATTTGCCTTATGTCTAAGCCATTATTTGTTTCATACTTTCTATGCTTTGATTTTGCATTATATATATATATAGGCCTCCCACATATCTCCTTATTTCATTATCTCTCATTACAATATGGTGTAACTGCTTCGAATTTCTGTATCAATGTTCAAACACGTGTGCTGTTATATTGCTTATATCATACATACTGTCATGGTTCCTGAATAAGTTGGGCAAGATTGTGGTATGTAATTTCACCATATATAGAAAAGGAATTAATTCTAACTCTGATATTTGGTATACCACTCATCAGGAGCCTTTTGTTTACAGGTCATCTGTAGTTACTAGAGTATACTTTTTAAATGGCCTTACTACACAAGTCACATTCATTATAATTATTTACCTATTCCCAGTATATCCGAAATCAGTGACTGATAAACTTAAAGATCCCTCTTCTGCACACCCTACGCCTGCACTGTGTATAAGATACTGCTTATCAAAATAAGCATGCTTTGGAACTTATGTAATTCAGAACTCTAATTATACGTATTTAGCTTTACAATAAAAATTGTGACAAAAGTATAATTGGAAACACAAGATTAACAAAAGCAAAAGGAGCTGGGAGTTGGCTCAATGTCGATCCTATGCGTGAAAATATGTCTTGTTCATTACTATTTGTAACAATAGACCATTTCTCGGTCTAGGCTGTTATTTGAGGAAGTCAGGGTATCCTGAGTGTCAGGAAGGAGCCAGGCTTGGGAAACTCTTCAAGAAACTTATATAAACAGTCTGTGTCAGACCTTCTGTAGATAAATGTGATGATCCAAAACCTTTTTAAGATAAGAAGTCTAGACTCTCTCAGGCTTATTGTTTGCTGGTGTTTTCTATGAAATACCACTTGCTGGTACCAAGACACCGGTGAGAATCAAGGGGCTTAATCCAAATTCAGAAGAAGGCAAGCCTACACCAGCCTACCAGAACCATGGACAAAAGTTATGCGATGGCCAAGTTTGGACTGGAGTCCAAAGAGATGTTACGATCTAACCAGAAAGACTGCTGGTATTACGTGAAATATTTCTTCCTTTTTACGTCCATCATCCAGTTTCTCATCATTTTGGGGCTGGTGCTTTTTATGATTTATGGTAATGCTCATGCTTCAACAGAGACCCGACTTAAAAATGTAGAAAGCCACAACCTTAAACTATTGGGAGATATAAAAACACAAGAGAGAGTTGTCCAAATGCTCAGCATTAATCTAACCCGGGCAGAGAAAGAGAAGAATTTGTTGTACGTCATGCTAGAAGGAAAAAAGAAAGAGCTAGTCTCCATGAATGCAACAGTTATGATCCAGGCTGCCAAAATAGTAAGTGAAATAACTGTATGAATGAAAACCTCTTTAAAACTGGATGATATTAAGTCAATTCCTTCCAACGTTGTTTCATGAGGTTGGATTGAACAAGACTTATATAATCAAAAGGCTTCATGTTAACATTTTTCAAGTATTTAACTTGAGATGTAAAACACGTTCCACCATTATTTTCATGTTCTGCATTATATGGCGATGATATGTGCTTATAATGAAATGTACTTTGAATTTGTTTTTCTAGTATTGCATTGCAAGTAAACCTTCATGTGCTTGATAATGTTGTGTACTCAACTATTGCATTATATGTAGGTAACACTTTTTAATTATTAGTTCAGGTTTTATATAGGTAGACTCTGCAGGATGGCTGCAGATACCTGTATAAAAAAAAGAGCTGTGGACTTCAAATAGAAAATATGGTTGGTATACAGGAGCTTTAAAACCCACAGCTTCTTTGCTTAGCTGCTTTGAATACTGTGAGCATTTTTGATTGTAAGAAAAAGTCACAAGACATATATATATATAAATATGATCATAAATATCTATAAATATCAAATATATTTTTTACGTTTATTCAGTAGGATAACTCTCCATTGTTCTTTATATAATAATTACCCTTTAACTAAAGTAATGTATTCATGTGATTTGTCTCTTTTGTTTTGATGGGTTTTTATACTTAATCTTAAAAGGTAAATGAGAAAACCAAGTCTGTGAGTCAGGTACTAAAGAAGGTAGAATCAGGTTAACCTCAATAACAATAGTGCATTTATAGCAAATTCAGAGAGGTTCCGTGCCACAAACACTATCATTCTAAATTGTGTACGTCGTGTACATACACTAAATACACACCACTTGCACAACCTAAACACCCCACAGGCATAAACTTGAAACTTGTGTCTCTGCATCCTGTATTCTTCATGATGTCTCTGTCTCATGATATTCCTTTAAATCAAATTGGTCCAGATGGATTGATATTCGAGATTTTAACGCCGATAACTAAAGAATGCCTTCGACTATTTACATGGGGAGAATGTACTGGAGTCCATGCAGAGCAGACTCCAACTAGTATTAAACATTAAAAAATACAATTTGGGGGACTAGACTGTTCCTTTAACATGTTACTCAGTATAACTGAGGTTAGACTAATACTAGTCAATAGCGAAGTTAAGAGCCCTGCACGTAATTCTGTAACTATAGATATGTTTTTTTTCATGCTGTTTGACCTTTTTATCTGCATACTAACCGCACATGGAATTTTCATCTTAATGTCATTAAATATTTTGCGGCTTTATGCTTGTGTTTCTTCATCATATTGTTTACCTATGGTATACATAATGAAGAAGTAGCATCTCAATCTTGAGTGACATAAATCAAGACTGATTGACTGAATTGACTGTTTAAAGGTTGGCTTGAAATCATAAGAGTTGTTGGTTCTGCAAATCTGGATAGCTACTTGTTTTCCCCTATTTGAGTGGAATTCATGGTTTCTGTTGATTTGATTTGGATTCAGTACAGAAAAACTTCAAAGAGGAAACGAGATTTTGACTTGTAATTAAATGATTTTAAAAAGTATGCATTGTTTTAACATTTCCTGCGGCATTTATTTTCCACGGAACTATCAATAATAGGTCAGGCTTTTCTTTGTACTTTTTGGGTTACTTATTTTTCTTGGTACTTTTTTCTCTATTTCAGCTAAATGCTTAATAACCAACTGTCTTTTTAAATAATAAAGCAAATTGAAAAACAAAATCCTCATTATTCAAAACAACTTTTGTGCCTAAGACCCTTAGAAGAGAGTCCTTCATTGGGACACAAATCCCTCTCTCCCTCTTTCCTTCACTGAAGTCCCTCTTTTCAGGGAGCTCAGAGTGTTCGCTGGGTATAAGGGTATTACACCTTAAGTATATATATTTTTTTAAAGATAAGGGCCAACCTTGACTGAATCCTCTGTAAACTTAATGGAAAATCAATACTTTATTTCCTCCACTTTCACCCCTAATTTATTTGACCCCATTACCTTCTTTAAATCCCCAATAAATCCCCTTAAATGATACTCCTTCATTTATCCCATTTCCACTATTCTCAAACGGAACACATTTTAGAGTTTTCATCTTTTATACTGTTATGTTTCTCTGTGCATAACTCTGCTTCTAGCAGGTGAAAGTATTAGGAGTGCATGAATAAGGTCCAGAAAAACAGATCTTGGCATTACTGCCTTATTATATACAGTGTGAAGGACTAAGGACCAAGATGCATATCACACACTTATGCAAGTGCTACTTCTGCTTATCCTATTTTTTATGTATGTTTCAGCTAGTAGCATTGCTCTCTTATTCAGACAACTGCATTTTTTTATACAGGTTGAACTGACTAGACTAACCTCAAAACTTGTGACAAATCAAACACCTGCACCAAAGTGTGACTCCTGCTCTGAAGCTATCCAGAAGCTAAACAATACATGGTTTGGTGAGTTATTCAAACACAGACCAACATAAATCCATGTACCATCAGTACCATCAGTACCATCTGCTTTACCCTAGACAGCTATAGAATGCTTGAGTTAAAGCTAAATGATCCTCTCTCAGTAATGGAATCTTTCCTGATATAACTTTTAAACTTTTGCCCCTATAATTTAAGACTATGTCCTCTTATTGTGGTAGTTTCTCTTCTTTTAAATATACTCTCCTTCTTTGTCGTGCTGATTCCCTTATTTAAATGTTTCTATTATATGTGATGTATTTAAATGTTTCTATTATATGCCCCCTGTCTCTTCTTTCTGGTAAATTGTATCCTGTAATCATTAAACCATTTAAGTAGCCTTTCTCTGAACTTTCTCCAACATTTTTATATCCTTCTGGAGATAGGGTCTCCAGTACTGTACACAATACTCCAAGTGAGGTCTCACCAGTGATCTGTACAACGGCATGAGCCTCTTTCTACTGCTAATACCTCTCGCTATACAACCAAGCATTCTGCTAGAATTACCTGCTGCTCTACTGCATTGTCTACCTACCTTTAAATAATACCTTGAAATAATAATAATACGTAAATGTATATTATTGTAAGTATGTGTAAGCATGTGTATGTGTGTTAGTGTGTGTACATAAGTGTGTTAGTGCGTATGTTGGGAGGCAAGGGACACTTGGCATCTAGCCCAACGTGCCAGAAGGTGCCAGAATGCCCTGCTCTTACACATATAAGCACACACTATATCCTTCAACTTCCTTGTACCAATAACCCTAGGGTCACCCCTGACACTCTAACACCATACACTTACACCACACTCATGCTAATACCATACACACTGCAAAAATGCTAATGCACATATTCATGCTAACACTTTTAGGTAAAGTGACCCTTCTGGTTTTCTCAGTTTCTGTGGTGACTGCGACTAGGACAGTTGGGATCTGGGCTATTGTACAGAGATCTCCACATTAATATATATATATGCATTTGCTTAGTGACTGTAACATGTAACTACAAAAGGAGCTTCTTACTGGCACAAAAATCTAAAGTTTAAATTTGTAAAATGTTATATTTTTTTTATACGTGTTTTAAAACCAGTCCCTCTACAATAATCCTAAATACCTAAAGTGTGGAAAAATGCAAGTAAAGTTATTTTGAGATTTGTACTTTCTCCAGATATAATCCATTCCTAGGATTATCCATGCTATATCACATTGCAACTCCCTTACCTCCTTTATTAAGGCCATTTTCTCATTTGCATCTCATTCTCACTTTTCTCTTCTGAAACAGTTGACAAGTTACTATGCCAAAATGAGAAAGAACGTATTTTGTCTGAATACAGAACATATAAGGAAACTTGCAACAAGACAGTAGATAATGTGAGCAGTAGGCTTAGACAGGCTGAATCTGAAAAAGACAAGTATCTGACGCAGACCAACACACTTAGGAAGGAAAAGTTGGACTTAATGGCACAGATGGACATGTTCCAGAGATCCTGCACAACTATTGAAAATAAATTTAAGGAAGAACTGGATCTCCTGAAACAGAACTTTGAGACAGCTCTTAAGAACTCTCTGCCAGATGTCTGGAACATTAACTATCAACGATCTAAGTATGAAGTCATTCAACAAGCCTGTAATCCTTTACCCTCTCAAATCACCAGTAACATAGACCAAGCTTTAACTCGCTTGAGGCAGTATGTCACATCCACTTTCAATGAAAACAGCCTCTTGAAGGTCAACAACCAAAGGAGCACTGAAGATCTGAGGAAATGTAGCCAAGAGAAAGAAGAAATCTTACAGAGCAAGCGTGATGAGCTGTCTACTATGCAAAAGAGTTCCAATATGAATCTAATGAAGATTCAGGAGGAGAAGAATAGGTTGAAGATAGAGAAGGATGAAGTTGACAGGAACCTTAAAGAGACACACAACTCTCTGACTAGGACCAGTATGCAGCTAGTGGGATTGATGGAAGAGTTACAACGCTGCATTAAGAAAGTAAGTTATATACACATTTTTGGGAAATTTAGTCAAGGGCCAATATTTTTACAATGTGAAATGTCACTCCGAGATGCCCTAAGAACATTTTGTTTTCGGTTTCCTAAAACATCGATCTAATGCCATTCTTCTGTTTTTGGCCATAATAAAAATCTGTTTTGGATTTATTTGCATTACCAACTTAATTATAAATTATTTTTGTTTAATAAATTATATATAAAATAATTATGTGTAAGAGACACAAAAAAGTATATTAAAGACCTGATTTCCATCATGAATCCTGTAGAATTCTTTCTATACAAAGCAAGTCTACTTATTTTGGGTTTTTTTCATAGATCCTTCAAATTTCAAATAGTCAGAGGGGCACTTTTAATGTGGTTAGTAGCATGGCTATAGAGTGGGATTTTAATGAGACATTGTAGGTAATTTTGTGGTTATTAAGGATTATAAACGTGATTTTGTAAGGATTTTGGAAAATAATATTTAATTACACATTTCTTTGCCGTTTGTGTAATTATAAGTATTGCTTTGTTACACTCACACTCTATTTTTCTCTTTACAGGATCCATTAGGCCCTGGTACAGGTGTGGGTAAGTATGTTACTTAAAGTACTTATAATCAGCTGCTGTGCATGGCGAATGCCTGCACTCATACATTTAACCTGGTAGACCAACCTGCGCCCTTCAAATTTGGATTCCTATTTTTCTATTTATTTGTAGTGTATTGCTATATATACAACTTCTGTTCAGTTGAGATTGGCCTGTTAGTTCCTTTATTTTTCTCCCTGTCTGTCGTGCCTAGTCACTGTATATATCGCTTATCATTTACACTCAACCCAACTGTAGCACTTTTAAGTTGATGCACATTTGCCTGTATTTTTTTTTATATATATATATATATATATATATATCTGTCTCTGTCTAGATGATTGCCTTACTTGTGTGTATTCTTGTCACTACCTATCCACCTATGTATCACTATACTATTTGAAACACCTGGTGACTTAATGTTCCAGCATTAGAAAACATTTAAAAATATTTTCAACATAATATGTGCCTCTATTTATTATACTTTAAGAGTCACAACAGAAAGAAGAGATTATTGATGTACAATATTTTAATTATGACTTTTATCTGCAGCACCAAACCCATTTAACCAGGAGGTTAAGAAGACAGTGACATAAATGGATGAATGGCATTCCAAGTTCTGAAAATAACCTCCTCGCGGATTGCAAAAATACAATCAAAACTAAGACATTTGCTCAAACATCTGCTGGATTCATTATCATTACTAAACCAATGGAACCAGTCTAATAGGCCTAGAAATTAAATGTCTCTCTCTCTCTGTCCCTCCTTCTCTATCTCTCTTCTCTCTCCCTGTGTAAAAGCTTTAGGCAGGTGTGAAAAAAGGTTGTAAAGTAAGAATGCTTTAAAGAGATGTTGATAGTTTATTTTGATCATTTAACAAAATTCAAACCGAGTGAACGGAGGAAAAATCTGAATCAAATTAATATTTGATGTGACCAACATTTACCCTCAAAACAGAATCAATTCTTATATGTACACTTACACAGTTATTTTGTAGGCACATAGTCAAATGTATGATTAAACAATTATACAAAACAGGTGTTAATGATCATCAATTTAATATGTAGATTAAAACACAATCATTAACTGCTGTGGAATAAAACTGGGTGGGCAACAGCCAAACTCAATAGCAAGGTGAGGTTACTGAAGACATAAGACACAAGGTAGTTAGAGTGCATCAGCAAGGTCTCTCCCAGGGAGAAATTTAAAGGCAGACATGGGTTTTCAGATGTTCTGCCTAAGCTCTTTTAAAGATGCAAAGAAATGGGCACTGTTAAGGACCACAGATGCAGTGGTCGATCAAGAAAACTTAGTGCAGAAGATGAAAGACACATCATGCAATCAGAAGATGTCTAGCAGTGCCATCAGCTCGGAAGTTGCAGAAAACAGATGGATCCACTGCCCGTAGAAGTTTAGGCAGAAGTGGTCTTCATCGTAGACTCGCAGGAAAGAAGCCATACCTCTGATGTGGAAACATGGCCAATCGACTCAATTATTCACGAAAACACAGGAACTGGAGTGCATGCAAACAAATTCAATGGGTGCTCTAGACTAATTTAATTATCTGGCTGTAGCAAAAGGCAGTTAGTTAGCTGAAAGGCTGGGAAAAGACTGAATTAGTGTTTGCAGTTAACAGTGAAACATAGTGGAGGTTCATGAAAACAACCCCAAACATACACCCAAAGTCAATAAAAAAACGGTCTCAGTGTAAAGAAGAACAAGGACTCCTGGAGGTGATGGAATGGCCCCATAGAGCTCTGATCTCAACACCATCCAGTCGAAGGTCGATCACATCAAATATGGATTTGATGTGTATTTTTCTTTGGTTAACTCACTTAGCATTTTGTTTAAATTATGAAATTAAACTATGAACATTTCTTTAAAGCATTCTTACTTTACAGCATTTTTCCACACCTGCCTAAAATGTTTCCACAGTACTGTATATTCTGTAAATAATCTATATATTTGTATATATATATATATATATATATATATCAATAATACCACTGTTGTCATTATTGCTACTCATATAAGTATATCCATCACTATTAATTATACCACCAGTAATAAAATAAGATGAAAGTATTCTTTAATGTAAAAATTATTTTGTATATTCCTGAACCTTTTCACTATAACAAATATATGCTATGTTTCTGAATTAAAACGATAACTATTTAACTAGACATGTTCACCTCATTTGGGCATCATATTAAGTATCCATCAAGCTTTAGCTAATCCAAGCCTAACTAAGTTAATTAACAACCTGTTTACAAGGTCCTCTTGAGAAGCTCTGAGCTTGTTGGGTAGAACTTGAAAATGATCATCTTGGGGTGGTTCTGAGCCAACTACATCAGTTATGAACACTAGATGAATACCCCCTACCTATGTTTTAAATAGTGAATACATACTGCTATAATAGCTTTTCCAGGGAAAATTAAGCCTTTTGGTGGTTAGAAAGGAGGGACATCATTATTAAAATCTTTATATTTTTTTATAAAGTGTTGATCTTCTGCCATGCACCTTGGGTAGTTGTCATGATAACTCTCAAAACAGGTCCACCAAAGAAGAGATTGTTGAAATGTGGTGTTAAAGGATCCTCATAATTACACTAAGAAAGCTAGCTGTTTGTTTATACCCACCACTTTTTTTCCCTGATTGTATTAACTGTTTATATAAGCATTCATGGATTTTTCCTTTCTCCACCAAAAAAAAGGCTATATTTCTTTTCCAGGAAAACCCTTCTAATTTTCCCTTGCATGCCAATTATTTTTTTCCTTTAAATTCTACCCAAACACAAACGTATTGTTCTTTGTGTAAATATTTCTTTGCTGTTCCGGAAGCTGAAAATAAATGTTATGGTTGAGTGTAACACGAGCTGTTTCCTGTTAGTGATAACTGTCACCGATTGACGTGTTGGGAAGGGATTGGTGACAATCCTAGGCTGTGACTAACCACTGGGAAGGTCAGGAGGACAAATAAATATTTGGGAACAACCTAGTTATTAAATACGTAGTTATGTGAATAGCCAACATGTTTTGGGACAGAAAACACTTGGCTTCTACACTCCAATGTCTCAAAGTAAACACACTTATAATTACTTTTTGTTATAAAATGTATTATATCTGCTAGTGCTCTAAAATATAATGATATCGAATGTATTTACCGTGCTTTCTTAATGCTGAGTTGTAATTATTTCAGATCAGTGAATTGAAGGGGTAAGACTTACTGATCAAGATGATTATAATATATTTTACTTATGTTAGGGGTGGTACCAGTGTAGAGCAGGTACAGACAGGCTGACAACATTTAGCCAAAGTGGCTAGCGCTGCATAATTGCCCAGCATGGCCAGACTGAGAATAAAAAACAGCCCTGAAAAAATTGAACACCAGCCCCAGATGTTATAGTGCATTTTTTTGTAGTTACAATTGTCCTAGACTAATAAATATTTTTGTGTTCAATCCTCTTTAATAAATACACCATCTTGCCCTCACCAATTTGCAGACCTTGATATGCTTATAAGCAGTTAGCCTCATCGCTGGCCGGGTGAACGTTTTGGGTGGAGGTCTGTTTGAGACCTCTGTGTATATATATGCGGCAAACATTCCCATTGATATCAATAGGTGCACTCCGGTCACTGATTGGCTACTTCAAGCAGCCAATCAGTGGTAACTTACCTAGGTCATGTAAAAAGGGAAAAAGGCATATATAAGTACTCAAACAGTCCTTTAGATGGAGTTTTAGGACATTAGAATGTCATACACATGCACAGTGTGAGCTATGAAAATGCAGCTCACAGACACTTAAAGCACCGGATCTGGCAAAAATAAGAGATTCGGGCCATCTGCAAGCTGCCGACTGGTCAGTTCTTGGCCTCGTTCAGATAATATACCCAGTACAAGCTTCCCATTAATCTTCCTGTTAGCAACATAGTTACAGTAGGACAAAAAAAGGAATGTATGTTATTGATGTTACTGTATTCAGTACCAAGGACAGTGACCTCTGTGGGATTTTCTGCAAGTGCAAACTGGATGCATTTAGATGTCTAAGTTAACAGTGATCAAAAAGTAAAAATCAAAAGGTAACTCAACAGATACAACTAAAATACAAAAAAGTAAAAATCAAAAGGTAACTCAACAGATACAACTAAAATACAAAAGGCTTAATAATGTGTAGTTAAACAACAGCTACAAATCTTCCTTTACGGATACTTCTGGTTTGAATACATAAGAGAGGTCATCGCCTCTATGTCACTTACTTTTTATTTTTATTATAAGATCACGTTAGGTGTAAATGGGATACCACTTATTAAAATTTTAGATATTTCTGATATAGTCTATAAGTTGGGTAAATAAATCAACCCTATGTTAAAAAAAAATACATAACAGCTATTCTATACACAGTATCAATTTTACCAATTCAATATCCCGGAATAAAAAAAATGAACCACATTCTAGGAGATAGATAGGAACAGGTCATAGTCTACACAAAATGTTATAGTGCAAATGTCTGTATCCATATGTGCTTTATCCTTGAAGATGTTACAAAAGAGCCTATCCCTTTCCACGAAAACAATTCATCAACAGGTACCTCATCTTGTACATGTGGTTCTATGTCCTCCAGGAGATATGTATCCATGGAAGAAAGCACATGCCATGATAATTACGCACACTTTCTTTAGAGCTCCCCCAGTTGTATCCAAGCACAATAAGAGACCAATGGTTCTTTCCTCTAAAGACTGGGGAGGGAGATACTTTTGGGGAAAGTTTGAGGGGGCTATGGAAGAGGAGATTCACACATCAAGGAATAAAAGGAGGTAGAAGACTAAGACTTGTGGAGATTAAGCAGGCCGGGGGGGGGGGCGGCGATTACACCGGCCTTTACTAGCTCTGTGTGCAGTGGGTTGGGGGGACACAATAATGTACCCTTAAGAAGGGGATAACTGGCACTTCCTTGACTGTGGGCAAGTAACACTCCTTCTTACACCACTTACACATTGTCAGGGTCCACTCTCTGCTCCCTGAACCATGGCTGAATCATACATCAAGCTAATACATCTGCTACCACTAGTGGCCACCCTCCTCCCTCTGGAGTGAGCTGAACCTGATTATCAGGTACAGCTGCGCCTCATGAACTGAGTGAACCCTGCCTTTATAAGACATGCCCTGCCCATCAGTCAGGGCCTTGGCATTGATGTTAAAGGACTGCCTTTGCTCTGAGCCGCTACCTGTACCTGAGCTTGGGCCTGAGCCTGAACCCGTGCCTGAGCCTGAACCCGTGCCTGAGCCCGTTCCTGTACCCGTGCCTGAGCCGGTACTCGTGCATGATCCAGTACCCGAGCGTAAGTCCGTACCCGTGCATGAACCTGTACACGTGCCTGGCCCGGTAGTACTCCGTTCCCGTCCGCCCTGCCAGTGGGCCTCCGTTCCCGTCCGCCCTGCCAGTGGGCCTCCGTTCCCGTCCGCCTTGCCAGTGGGCCTCACCTGTACCTGTACCTGTGCCTGAACCTGCCTGTGGGCTTACCTGCCAGTGGGCCCGCACCCGAGCCTGTACCTGTGCCTGAACCTGCCTGTGGGCTTACCTGCCAGTGGGCCCGCACCCGAGCCTGTACCTGTGCCTGAACCTGCCTGTGGGCTTACCTGCCAGTGGGCCCGCACCCGAGCCTGTACTTGTGCCTGAACCTGCCTGTGGGCTTACCTGCCAGTGGGCCCGCACCCGAGCCTGTACCTGCACCTGCACCCGAACCTGTGCCTGCACCTGCACCCGAGCCGGTACCTGCACCTGCACCCGAGCCTGTACCTGCCTCAGCTCCCGTCTCTCTGCCTCAGCTCCCGAGCCTGCACCTTCCTCTGCTCCCGTCTCTGTGCCTCAGCTCCCGTCTTTTCCAGTTCTGCTACTCTGTCTGTACCTATCTCTCTGTCACCATGCATAAAGGAGTACAGACAGAGTCCCCCGTATCCCCTGCACATGGACTCCTACCAGACCTGCTCGCCCGGGTCCTGACAGAATGCCAAGGCCATACCAAGGAGTCCGCGGGGATGACTGCAGTTCTGGAATTACTGGCGGAATGTCTTTTGCAGCTGTGTAAATCCGTACGGTCTGTGTTGGAATGTGAAAGCACCAAACAAAAGCCTATGACTGTGACCAAAGGCAAGAAAGCACCACAGAAGAGTGTTAAGCGTGAGCCTCTCACCAAAGAAGAGAAACAAAAACGGCGAGAGGACAACTTGTGTTATTATTGTGGTGAGACCGGTCATAGGATCACGTATTGTCCGTGGAAACCTGCTAAGTCACCTGCAACCCACACTGACCAACCCTGTGCCCAGGAACCTGCATATGACACCAGCAACCTGTCACAGCGGGAGCACACCCCGTCTCTTCCTCAGCCCGGTGAACCAGAGGCTTCTCATGTCACGGCACCAGGAGAACCTACACCATCTGAAGCCATGTCAGAGGATCTCCAGAACATGTCGGACGACCCTGACTGGTCTGACATGGATTATGCTTCGTCTGAGGCTGATATGGCATACTCACCCGAGAACAAAGACACCAAGGCTGTTTGTGCGGTTGGGATCACCACTCCCATCACTCACAAAAGGGTACATAGGAAACCCCAGACCGCTAGACACTCCCTTGGGGCTCCCGGTAACGTCCTGGCGTCCGATGGGACAATCGTGCACAGGAAAGACCTAAACCGCTACGAGCAACTGCTGCGCGATCAGAGGTCTGGTACACCCTCCTACGTTCTAGCCTCCACCCAGTCCAGTCCTGGTGTTATCCAACGCCAGGTAGAGAGACTCTGTGTACAGGGGGAGTTCCTAACCCCTGACGAATGCAGAAGTCGGACAAGACAATTGCTTCCCGGAACCATCGCCTCTGCGCATCCAGCGGCTAAGGCCCATACCACCCAGGCCAGCGCACCTAAGGCCATGTCATCAGAATGTGTGGTGGCGTCTAATGGGACTGTCGTACGTCGAGGTGACCTGCAGGTTTTCGAAAACGCTCTACGTGTGAGAAAAGCTTTCAGCACCATTGGCTACTGCCACACCACTGCCGTCCTAGGAACGCCCGGAGGACGCTCCTTGAGGGGGGGGTACTGTCAGGGTCCACTCTCTGCTCCCTGAACCATGGCTGAATCATACATCAAGCTAATACATCTGCTACCACTAGTGGCCACCCTCCTCCCTCTGGAGTGAGCTGAACCTGATTATCAGGTACAGCTGCGCCTCATGAACTGAGTGAACCCTGCCTTTATAAGACATGCCCTGCCCATCAGTCAGGGCCTTGGCATTGATGTTAAAGGACTGCCTTTGCTCTGAGCCGCTACCTGTGCCTGAACCCGTGCCTGAGCCTGAACCCGTGCCTGAGCCTGAGCCTGAACCCGTGCCTGAGCCTGAACCCGTGCCTGAGCCGGTACTCGTGCATGATCCAGTACCCGAGCGTAAGTCCGTACCCGTGCATGAACCTGTACACGTGCCTGGCCCGGTAGTACTCCGTTCCCGTCCGCCCTGCCAGTGGGCCTCCGTTCCCGTCCGCCCTGCCAGTGGGCCTCCGTTCCCGTCCGCCCTGCCAGTGGGCCTCACCTGTACCTGTACCTGTGCCTGAACCTGCCTGTGGGCTTACCTGCCAGTGGGCCCGCACCCGAGCCTGTACCTGTGCCTGAACCTGCCTGTGGGCTTACCTGCCAGTGGGCCCGCACCCGAGCCTGTACCTGTGCCTGAACCTGCCTGTGGGCTTACCTGCCAGTGGGCCCGCACCCGAGCCTGTACTTGTGCCTGAACCTGCCTGTGGGCTTACCTGCCAGTGGGCCCGCACCCGAGCCTGTACCTGCACCCGAACCTGTGCCTGTGCCTGCACCTGCACCCGAGCCGGTACCTGCACCTGCACCCGAGCCTGTACCTGCCTCAGCTCCCGTCTCTCTGCCTCAGCTCCCGAGCCTGCACCTTCCTCTGCTCCCGTCTCTGTGCCTCAGCTCCCGTCTTTTCCAGTTCTGCTACTCTGTCTGTACCTATCTCTCTGTCACCATGCATAAAGGAGTACAGACAGAGTCCCCCGTATCCCCTGCACATGGACTCCTACCAGACCTGCTCGCCCGGGTCCTGACCCACATACACATCCATGCTTCCATATACACATCCATGTAAACACACACTTACACATTCATCCTAATACACAAACACTTACACATATACATCCGTGCTAGCACACAAACACTTACACATGCATGCTAATACATAAACACTCAACATATACTTGCACATTTTTGTTAACACACAGATTTATAGATACATTCTAACATGCATACACACACATACATACATACTCACTTGCTTCTTGCACCCCCTTTACCTTACGGAGAGCTTTATCTGTGACTACTCGTCCTGGGTCCTCAAGAGAGGGAGAGAACCACTCATGCCTTCTACTCCAGCCTCTGTTGCACTGAACTTGCATCCACTCACACTTTAGTTAATAGACCTGATTTACTATGAAATATACAGCTCTGTTATGTTTAACTGCAAAATGTAAAGCCATACACTTTAGGAAACTGCATATTATACCGTTATACAGTATACCGTACTGTGTATATTGGGTATTTAGGTCAGAACATAACCTTATTTATATCATTATTCCTATGTAAAAATCAGACTTGACTTTAATAATTTAAGATCATCACGTGTTGATGTAGCCCGAAATGTAACCCAGGCATGGTTGTAAACATTTATCGTACATTTTCTATAAATATAGTTTTGGTCATAACCTAATTTAGTCAAAGACTATAGTAGAAAAATCTAAGAATACCCAGGTGTGTTATGTTTTCCATTTTCTAGCTATTAAAAGCAGCGTCTGCCAATTTCCTCTACATGTTAGGACCAGCTGTTCCAATGGGCTTACAAATTAAAGTTTGTATGGCTTCATATCATAACACAATACATGGGTATAATTATATTTATTACTGCAGTGGACAATAGGACACTGCGTGCTGTCCCTTTCTGGAGGATGTTTGATGTTCCAATTATTAAACTAGAACACTTTACCAGCGAAGGAACAAAATGTTTTTTTTATCACTAAAATATGAATAACTTTTCCTGCATGCTCTTTATTTTGTAGTGTTTTTTGGCAATTGGATTACTTGTCCTGTCATGTTAGTCACTGCAACTTCCTGTGAACAATAAAGTAACTGAAGTGAATGATGAGATTATGGAAAATGAGGGATTGTAGAACAGAAATGGTTAACTGATCACACCCATATATTTTGGAAGTGAGTCCTTCCCGCAATGCTATGTAGTGTAGTCTGGTATATTTAAAGGGACACTCCAGCAATCGTGCTCTTTTATGGATATGATAGCCTCCCTTACACATTAATGGAGGGATTCTGCAGAATATGTGTTTGCCCCTTTCCCCACCACCAGGTATTTTCCTTGCTGGAGATATATTTGGACAAATACATCTCCTGACAAGTAGTACATTTACCACCAGTCAGCTCCAGTACTGGCTCGATCAATGTCATGGGGATTCTAACGAGACTCTTCAGGTCACATGAGCAGACAGCGCTCTCATTGACTTTAGTGAGACCTTTTCCCACCACTGATTGGTTGCAGCTTCTTCTCCCCATTGTTGCTGGAATATAAATTGGGTTTAATGATTATACTAAGAATAGTTGCTTGAGTAACAGCTAACCTCTAGTCTACTTTTCTCACCGATAATAAGTCCCACTGATGTAACTTAAAATTACATAAAAAAACAGCCCCTGGACATATATACTAGGACATATATCAGAATCTGAGTACTTAGCCTCAGAATCAGATGACGGCATGTATGTTATGCTTGGAACATTAAGCCTTGTGTGGTAAGAATTTATCACCAGTGTCCAATGTGTTTCTGGCACAGTCATGTGGCGACCCTATTCATATCTTCCAAATGTAACCAGGTTCAGCTCCAGTTCCAAGTGATCCCCAATACTTTAGTCAAGAGTCTGAACTACTTAGGACTCACATGTCCAAATTCTGGTTTGATATGTATGGATATGGCTATTACATGACAGCATGACGTCATTTCGGTAGGATTTCTGCATGAAATGGTTGGAACTAGAACAAAGTAAAAAGGATGAAGGCTTGAACCAATAAGGCTCAGCTGCTGAAACGATTTCTACAGAAGATCTTACTTCTCAGGAGATCCTGTCTTATTTTCATTCCCTGAATACAGCAATAATTGTATTCCAATATAGGCATACACAAAGACGATCTTTGGGATGCTACAAGAACATAAATGCAAGAAGTGGTTAGTTCCCTATGTGCCTTTGAGGAAGGTATTTTAGGTATCAGGGTAATGGGAGTTAAAGATAGAGATACCTTGGGGATGGAGCACAAGAGGTTATAGCAGAAGCTAAAAAGATAACGTTAAAGTTTGACTTATTTGCAAGAACAAGGGTAAGATTTTTATTTGAGACAGCCTTGTAATTGTTCTGCTGCTACTACTCAAGGTGTAGAATGAGGACCCTCAAATGTCCTCCCACATGATGTTGATTGTATTGTTGGGTGCCTTTTGAGACAATCTATGTGCTGAGTATGCAAAAGTCACTTTGCATGAAGTCATTGTAAGACGTCCCTTAACAAGGAATTCACTCTGCCCGAATTACAGCGCTTATAGCTCTTAACAAAGCGTGTAAAATATCTACTGAAAAATCTATGCACATAAACTACCATTACATAGTAGTGATTTTAAGGGGTTTAAAAAACTATACATTCTCACAGCTCTTAGTATTTGAATGTTTCATTAATTCAACAAGTGAAGCTAGAATTAAATAACCATGGATTAAAAGGCATACATTATCTCCTAATGTAATGTATTTATTGACAGCAGTGCAAGGCAGCTGCAACTCATTGTTCCTACAGACCTTTTCCAGACTGGGTTGGGCTCTCATCATGATGCTAAGAAAGTGGCAAAGAAACCTCTGCAGGAAATTCCCTAGATATGGCCTGCCTCAGATCACTAACATCGATCAAAGGACATATTTCACAGGATATGCCATTCAGACAGTTTATGAGAATACAAAACAACAAGAATTCAATGCAATAAACACATATCATATTTTTGAACACCTATATAAGGCATATTGGGGATCCTGTCACACTATATGGCCATATATTGCTTAGCCCCTCACTAAGTCAAAGTACCCCAAGTTTGGAGAGTCCTAACTTATTTTTCATGGCTATATTGCTTACCAAGGAGCTGAATTAATGGGAGTGCACTGCATTTTAAGCCAAATGAGAGCCTCAAGCAATTTAAAGCATACCTTGGAAATTCCCAGGGTAGGCTATCCAGCTTTCCCCCCTCTTCTTGGAGCTTGGCTTTATAGAAGGGCTAGGCTAGCCCCAGACAGTCTTTAGTGGGTAGGTAGTGAGAAGGAAGGTGAGAAGTGGATGGTCATGTACCTAGCAAAAAAAGGAGAAACTGACCAGGAGATCCAAGAATGCAGAGCTTTACCAAGAGACTCCAGGTCAAACCCAGAGAGTTTCCAGGTATGTTAATAAGGTTCGGGGATTGAACTAAATTTTCATTGCTCATACCATCCTCAAGCAGCTGGTTCATTTCTTCCTTTCATGATAATCATTTTAATGGTTTTGTGTATGGATCGTATCCTATGAGTTTGTGATGCTATACAAACTAGGTGCCATGAAAAACCCTTTAGGTACTGTCTCAGTAACTGCTA
Source organism: Spea hammondii (assembly GCA_029215755.1). NCBI lineage: Eukaryota > Metazoa > Chordata > Amphibia > Anura > Pelobatidae > Spea > Spea hammondii. The sequence continues at coordinate 93,881,199 of JARDYJ010000001.1, read as the reverse complement.
ATAAACATTTCTTGCCTTCAACTTTTTCTTCACAGTTAAGATTTATACAACATTACTAAATTTAGAACACAACTGCAAAAAAAATGTACTTGTTCTAAACAGCAGCAGCACTGTTGGATAGACTCCAGATCATTTTATTGTTTACATTCAAACTTATCTGACAAGGACAGTGCTAGATCCTGAATCCCAAGCCTAATGTTTACATAAGAAGACAATGCCTCCTGAAAGCCTAAAATACCCAATTTCAGAGGTAAACCATATTAAATTAACTATAGTCCGCTATAAAAGGCAGTGACCTCATGGCAAGACTGGACATTTTTAGGCTCACCTTGACAACAGTGGATATAAAAGGCTACACAGCCCTGTTAACTTAAAATGCCAGATCCGTGTGATGTTAAAGAATGAGACACAGATAAATCATGTCCGAGCTTTTTCCACCCTTAATGCGTAGACTTTTTATATCCACTGTATGTTAGAATTAAAATAGATCTCAGGACAGAGTATGCTGACGGTATACCTAATAATATGGCACATTAATCCCAAAGTGTGTGTCTTCGCTACAATGTGTTGTATACTGTAAGGGGCTTTGTATGCAATCTACAGGTATGCAGAACTACAGATATTTACTATAGGGGAGAGATCGTCAATATAAATATATACTACGAAATTATATAGTTTTGGTTACTTTGCTTATTTGGTTCAGAGCTAAGGGATCTGCTGGTGCTATGTAAATAAATGTGATGTAATGTAATTTTAAATATTTAGATAGTGTGATGCGCATGCTGACTTAATCTAGGTATCTGTTAACATGTCAGGTTGTTGTAACCTAAATATAATTACATAGAATCCACAAGGGTGAGCAGTACTCAACAACTGCAGAAATAAGGCTAGTTGACTTTAGCGGTATTAGTAATAATCTCTTTATCCCAGGTCAAATGTTAAAAGGACACAGAGACTTTCCCACTTAAATCATGACAGCTGGGAGGTATGAGATAATCAGTAAACAGTAATGCAGGGCTCAACAGAACAATGTACCTTTATAATAGCATAAAATGTCCAGGCTAAAGGGAAAGTCACTCAACTCCTTGGGTCAAAAACTGTGGTTCCCAAATTACAAATCTGGAGCTACTGGTGAGTAATCCAGAGCTATGACCAGCACCCAGACCCAGCACACTACAGAAAACATCCAGGACAGGAGTTTAATCTGCACAAGAACACTGGCTGAAATCCTCTATTTAGCATGACTGCAGAAGGCCATGGCGTACTAGGATTTATTTTAGTACCATTGAGGATTATATTACCATTAAAAAAATTTGGTCACCATTATTAGCAGTTCACTAGAACAGATATTTTTGAGTTAATGCTGGAAGAGTCTCAGGGTCAGCTCATTTTATAAAGTTCCAAGATATGTTGAGTTAAAGGGGACACATTTTATATCGGAGCCAACACCTGCATGTTCCCCTACAAAGTTGATAATGCGTGCATGATGTGATGCTAATGTGATGAGATGGGACTCATCATAATGGGATTACCTGCGTGTTGTCTATATATATTTTTTATAACAGCAGCTTCTCATTGCGCACATGTATAGCGACCATACACGCTGATTCAATGTCTATAGGTTTGAAGCTACTATTTGCAAGTCTTCCTTTTACATCCAGCTACAATACACTCCCATCCCTTTGCTAAGTTGGTGTACGGAAATCCTGCTGGCAGTAGCGTGTGACAGGATGCGGACTATACTGTATGTGCCAGATGAGGAAATGTCCTTTGAGAGGTTAATGGGGCATCAAAATACCAAAAAGAGACTTAGACATGTGCTTCCTACAGCTTATCTCTATTACTGCCATGATTAAGGGAGAGCTGTCACGTTTTCCAAATCCTACGTTTTTACAGATCTATAGACCGCATAAACACATAATAATGTTGAAAGATTAAAATAACGAATTCAGAGATAAGAAATGCATTTTATTTTATTTACACAATTGATGAAGCCATCCTGTTCTCTATAGCTGCATGGGATGTGGGGTAAAGTTGGTGAAGTTGCCTGCTACCATTTCAGCTTTTGGCTGGGGTGGGGAATATAGAATGAACTTAGTGTATTTAAGGGAGGAATAGGGGTTTTAGTTGAGGTATTCCAGTAGGGGGTTTAAATATAATGTCATTATTATGTCAGTCTCACCAACAAGGAATGTATCACATTAGCTTCACATCATTAAAGACCAGGGCCTTTTTATGCTATAGGACCAGAGCAATTTTGGCATTATTGCTATGCCCTTCTTGAACTGTTTTCACAGGGTTTTTTGGGGGGCATTTAAGTGTATCCCTGTATGTGATTGGCTGTAGCAGTGATCACATGCATGGAAGTGCATGGCATCTGCTGTAGGTTGCAGATATTGCTGTACAATGGGCCGTTTACCTGGGAGATATTTAATCTCCCCAACCAGCCTATTTACACTATGAATGCTGTCCCGGCTCAGCACAGCATCCATAGACGTCATTCACTAACACACACCAATCAGTGGGCGAAAAGTGCTCTGAAATGAATGGAAGCACTTCTCACACATGCACATGGGGGTTTGAATTGCTCCCCAGTGTTCATGAGCCAGCACTGGAGCTATGGTATCCCTTTAAGCTTGAAGTCAATGGAATATGATTTACAACTCATAGTTTATGTAAATGTTATCCAGTGGTATTGAACACGTAAGCACAGTTAGATTTAATACAGTGACGGGAAACATTTGTGATAAGACATAAGGCCATCCCATACCTCTTGTAAAAAGAACAATGAAAAATGTATAGTGCAGAATAAAGTGATACATACTATGAATAGTTACAAGGTTTATGAGTTTGTTTATAGAGAGCAGTGAAGACATGTGCAAGGAGAATGGGGGACTGGAATGAAGAGCCACACAACCTTTATTGTGAGCCAGAGTAATCAAGCTTGCCCTGATTGTATATAACCGTGTGACTGGAAACGTTTATTTTCTAAAAGAGGAAATGGCACAGCTGGAAGATAGCTTATATATACATTAAACTGTAGCACTTAACTGTATTTTTGGAATCTCCAGGGTCCAGAGAGAATTCTAGGAATGGGTTGCTGCTAAGGATTGCTTCCTCTTCCTTTCACAAAACTGATGTAAACATTCACACCCAATTTTGATTTGGTTTCCATTGATAGAAACATAGAATTCGATGAAAGATAAGATCCATTCAGCCCCCCTAGTCTGCCTATTTCTCCTGATGTAAAGGCCCAGACCTTAATCACTCCTTGGGCTGATTCAGGATGCCCATCCCCTGCATGTTTAAATTCCATCATTATTTTTTGGCCTCTTCCACTTATCTACCATCATTCCAATAAAGTGAAAAAATGTAAACATTTGACCATCAAAGGCATTTTAGTATCCTCATGAAGTATTACATTTGCTAATAGACATGTTCAAACTTCCATTGTACAAGGCAAATTCTGGACATAATAAAAGCATGTACAGTATGTTCAGAGCTGGCCTTAAAGGGTGTGCAATCCATACAGCTGTAAAGTGCCATGAGAAGGACAGCAACATGTGGTAACTGTGTAACCACGTGGTGCCTCTAAGATCATTATAAAGAGAGCTTTATAATGCGAGGGACATGCGAGGTTGATCTATATACACCAGTTAGTCTATCAGCACAATGGTTAGTTTGTCATTGTTTATGTAGAATTTGCACAGACTGGTCCAGAGTGTGGACTTATGATTTTGTTTTAGCCTCTTAAATAGGTTATTTTGTACCCCCAAAACCAGAGCTTTTGCCATTTCTGCTGTTTGTTCAACTGTGTATCTATAGTATTATCTTTAATTTATATAGCGCTTAATACAATACATATATTTAAGGGGTATGACAAGAATCGACAGACTAAGACAAACCGATACATTAGGTGGAGAGAGCCCTCTTTTGAGGGAATGGGGTGAGGACAAACATAAGGCACAGAGAAAGGTGAGAGGTAGTGTGGGGTTGTATCAGTGACAGGAAAATTCTAGAAAACACTATAATATATATATATATTTCTGAATGTCTCAGTGCCCCAGTGCCACAAAGGTTAACAAACAAAACAAAACAAAAAAAAGAGTATTGAATGCAGTTTATTATATCAAAGTTTCATTTCATGAAATCTTAATTTCACGACTTTGGTAGTTATCACAAGTCAAACCTGCCCTATGAACCTGTATGTTGTGAGGTAGCTGAGTGGGAGTTGCAACACAGACCTCCATTACTTTTTCAGCTGCCTTTGTCACCCAGCAGAGATCATAGGATTTCCCCTACTGATGTATGAACCCCACTACCCACGAAAGTGTGACAGTTACTCATTGTGACACAGGGAGAATGCATGGAAATGAGACACTTATGAGACATGCAGAAGCTGTCATTCTATAACCGTGTCAATTTGTTGCCAATATAAAAGCAAAATCATGATTTGAAACATGGTCACGTGATCTAGGAGTGTTTACAGCGAACAACCTATGTTGTAAAATGGACCTATGATCCCACGGTGTTCTATTCTGCCCTGTGGTATGTATATACATACAGTACACACATACATGCATAGCAGCATAGATATTGTATCCATTGATAAATGGCACATGGAATATATACTTCAGTAACCCAGAATGCTTTGTGAGGTAACATCAAAGAAAGAGGACCAAACAATCCCAAAACATGTCAATAGTAATACAGATTCGATGATGTATCACACGTTTCTGAGAAGGAAGGACCCTTTAGAATTGCTATTTTTGAGCAATAGAATACTTTTGAGGTCATTTTCCAATACAGAAATCCCGGAATATAATGTCCAGTATCTCCTCTGCTCCAACCTTGCCAGTGATGGCCCCCAGCTGCCTGTTGGCTACACGAAGCTGCTCTGCAGCTAACACTAGATCTTGTTCCCGATACACAGGGTACTGCCCAATAGCATCCAGACAGGAGGTCAAGTGTAATCGATGCCGCATCTGTGTGATACTGGGAGATCCTTCCAGAGGGTCCCCACAGCTGGGGAGACATAAATAAAACAATCCGCTTTAGATAACAAGCTAATTTGTGTTCTCAAATTACACCAAGGTTCTCTAAATCTCCAATACAAAAACTTGGTTTTCATATATACTTCAATAGAACTGAAAAAAATGTTATGTTGCACAGAGATTAAGTCAAAGACAACTGTTTGATCAGTGAATAGTGAAATCTGGGAGCTAAAACCACAACTCCCCCTGCTTTATTGAATAACCCCAAAGTGAATTAAAAAGGGTGCGCTAGAGTGGGCCTGACAGTGTTACTAGACCCATGTTTATGGTTCCAATACTGTTCCTCCTCTTCTATTCGTTTTCCATAAGAAATCGTTCTCTTCTCACTCCCCACATCTGTCTCCCAGCTTTTTCTGAAGACAATTACAAGAGCTTGGGAGACAACACTAAATACAGGTGTTCCATATTTTATGAGGAGGTCCATGGGTAGCTGTCAGCAGAGGCAAAACTATCGCTACCAACACTGTGGACCTCTGAAGCCTTTGTTAAAAAAAAAACAAACAATAATAAAATACATTGAAACAAGGCATAAATCAGGATAAACTGATTTCCGGACCACTGATTTGCTTGAAAATGAGGACAGGATATTTACAGTAATAATACTGCTAAACCTGCTTACATTAAAGTACACATTCTCTGGGTCAGGGACATATATTGTGTGCTATACATATGAGGTTTTCTATATATTATTTTTTCCCTAACTAGTAAAAAGGAGGGATTGGGGAAGTGACACATGGGAAAGCATCTGCAAAATCTATGAAATATTAACAGTGAAGGCTTTTTTGATGCATTTGAAAATCCATGGAGGGATTACCCCTATGCGTTTGCCTCTTTACCCAGAACCCCATCATCACTTTGTGGAACAGGAAGTAAATTTAAATACACATTAAAACATTTCCAAAAAAAACCACAAAACAATTTAAGCAAACTGTAGTTATAAGAAAAATGTTAAACAAATGTAATAAAAACATAGAACTATATGATTGGACCATAGAAAATAACTATTCAGTCCATCTAGTCTTCCCATTTTTCCTGATGTAAAAACCCCTTATTCAGACCCTGGTCTCTTTTCAAAGTCCATGCCTGAAAACCACTTCTCACAACCAGTCTTAACATACCGTATTTGCTCGATTATAAGACGAGGTTTTTTCCAGAAAAAAACTTCTGAAAAACCGACCTCGTCTTATAATCGAGGTCGTCTTGTAATCAGGCCTCAGATCATCCCCCACGATACCTCACAATTCCATCGGCAGCCGCCGCCGCCGTATCAGCTGCAGCCACCGCCGCCGCTTCTGTATTCGCGGCAGCTGCCGCCGCCGCTTCTGTATTCACGGCAGCCGCCGCCGCTTCTGTATTCGCGGCAGCCGTCGCCGTTTCTGTATTCGCGGGAGCCGCCGACTCCGTATCCGCGGCAGCCGCCGCCTCCGCCTCCGTAATCCGCGGCAGCAGCCGCCGCCTCCGTAATCCGCGGCTTCAGCATCCTCCGATGCGGCCGAATCGGAAGCTGTGACCATAACAGATGCGCGGGTCACGTGGGTCGCGCTGTTCTCACCTGACCCAGCTTCGTTTTTTACGTTTTGTGCCTATGATTCTATGCAAATCAGTCCTACCTGACAGTCTGTGCTCCTGTTCACAATTTGTGAAGAGGAGCATAGACTGTCAGGTAGGAATGATTTGCATAGCTGGTTCAATTAGGGGCACAACCTAGTGAACTACATTTCCCATGATTCCCAGACCCCTTTAAGCGTGACTGAGGAGCATGGGACATGTTGATGGGACAAGTTGATGGGACAAGTTGATGGGACATATAGATCTGCTATTCCCACTGACAGGTGAGAAAGAAAAAAGAAAAAAACACAAAAACAGTGGTTTTGATTTTTTTCCCATTAGGGTCGTCTTATATTCAGGCCTTTTCTTTTTTTCCCCAATAAGATCCAAAATTTGAGGGGTCGTCTTATAATCGGGGTCATCTTATAATCGAGCAAATACGGTATTACGTTTCTGTAATATTTCAATATATATACAGCTCAAGATGCTCCTTACATGTTTTCAAGGCTCCCTTGGAGAATGTTTAGGAAATCGCTGACTCCTTGACCAGTGTGGCAGGACAAAAAGCACACAGGGGGTATTTTAGGACCTTCACAAAGCTCCTGCAGGCTGATGAGGGCTGACTGGGTCAGAAGATCCATCTTGTTAAGAACGATGATTACGTCACCAAGGTTTTCTGCTTGAGAAGTGGAACATAAGAGACTTTGCCAATGGTTGAGTAAGGCGTCCTTGTTAAGAGGAACTTCGCTGGCATCTATCACTACTACAAGGATGTCGGCATCGCCTTGCCTTGGTAAACAAAATAAAAATATTTTTCATATATATATATATAATTCACAGATATTTGTCAAACAAGAAGAAAAAGGACTGTAGAAAAATGAATAAAGGTACTTTGTTATTTCCAGTAATTTGCATGGAAGACTTACTTTAATGTATGTGATAGCTGAGTGATCCCTCATCTTGCAAATGCACAAGGATGGACTCTGCAGAATCCCTCTATAGGCATTTGCTGCGCAAGAGATGGGTTATAAAAGCATGCATATGACAGCTGTCGCCTGACAGTTATATTTCTTTGTAAATTCAAATTTATAGAGGAACCAATCAGAATCCTGTCTGTCTTTCTCCCTGCCCAACCCGTTCTCCTGGATTAAACGGGACACCCTGCAGGCATGTACAGAAAGTGCTCTCATTGGTTTTAATCTAGAGCGCTTTACTGCCAGAGGTCAGCTTCTACAAGCATTCAAAACCTGAGGGCTTATACTACCTCATTTTAGCAAGGTAAATATCTTTTTGTTCTTCTTCCGTGTAAAAGAAAGCAAAGTACTTTAACTAGGATTTATCATAGGGGCAACAAACTGTCCCTTTAAGTTTATAAATAAAGAGTGATTCATCTCCCTAGTAAAGCCAACCGAGTGAAAGGGATTATTAAGGCCCGGTGTTTGAAGACTTTGGTAAACAAAAGGGACCTGATTTAGGCCAGTGCTGTTTGATATAAACCTGACTAAAAGTTGGCCCTTGCCATCAGACTGACAGTGCCAAAAACTCACAGTCCAAAGCCTCATATACACCTACCTGTGAAGATCTTCAATGAACAAAGAGAAAAACTTACGAACTAAACCAAACACAGAGAGAACCCCAGTAATCTCTGAGTGGGCAGTAATAACTGGATATGTGCATTAGAAAGAAGCACATGGTGAGCAACAATCCAAAACAAGACTCTCAACCTAATCAAGACCTTGGGCCCAGTGGAGCAGGTGATTGTGTCTCATTTTAAACCGAATATTAAATGATAGTTTTGCATAGCTAGCAAGAATTTATTTCCAGATGAAAATGGGGCACAACATTTTGTAATGCTGAAAAGTAAATTGTAGTGCGTGCCAGATAACACTTCATTTAATATAAATAGCTTCATTATATAAATGTTGATATGCACTTCAAAAATGAATAGGACGTGGAAACGAGAAAAGATGCAGATGTTTGGATCTCCCCAGAACCTGTTTATTTGCCAGATGCACTTATTGGAGGCTTAAATCTCGACAGGAGGTGAAAACAGGAAAACAGGACACTACTTGCTTTTAACTTGAGGCATTTCATGTTCATCATTTCCAGTAACTCCATTCATTTTAGGAGTAGTTTAATCTAAACTTAACAATTATGGAGTAGACACAACAGCTCCACTATTGCCAGCCACATACCTTCGGTAGGTCAACACTGCCTTTGGCCCCCCATTACAGTGCAGTCAATCTGTTTTCTTGCTTAAGCCCTGAAAGGCCAGTCACTGGTCATTTAATTAGTACATATGCTCACACTAGTCTCTTATGACAGACGTTCCTTTTGCCGGTGACATTATTTGCAGTAGGGCTGCAACTAACTATTATTTTAACAATCGATTAGTTGGCCGATTATTTTTTTGATTAATCAGATTAAAAAAATGCAATTTTTTTAATTTAAGATAATGTAATAAAAAACGTACAATTTACACTTTCATCTCTTTTTGTAATGGCCTCTCTCTCTCTATTCACCTTCTTATTTTACTGACATAAAAGCTACAAGAACCCAAACACAGTGTTTCTCAAACTAGGTTTTAATACAAAAAGTTATTAGTAAATATTAATTCATATGTTAACTATTTTTCATATTTAATAAAAACTGAGAAAAAAAAGCCTTGTTTATATTTTCTTTTATTTACCAAACTGCCCCAGTTATGCACATCTGACCCCCAGCTTGCCACTCTTCCCCATATATGCCTTATACCTCCTATTTGCCAGAGATTCCACTGTGCCCCCTGATACGCCACTGTGCCACCGATATGCCTTATACTCCTTATATGTCAGTGATATGCAACTGAGCCCCCTGATATACCTTTTACCCCCACATGTCTTATGCCCCCATGATATGCCTAATATCGATATGCCTTATGCCCCCTATATGCCTCATAACTTCCAATATGCCACTCGCCCCCATTTATGCCTTATACCTCCCTATATGCCACTGTGCACCCTGATATGCCACTCCGCCCCCCCCATAAATGCCCTGCACCACCCTGAAATTCATTATACTCCCTGATTCACCACTCTGCCTCCCCCAGATATGCCACTCTGAAATTTATTATACCCCCCCATACACCTCTCTGCCTCCTCCTCCCCCCTCCCATACTCCACTCTGCCTCCTCCTCCCCCCTCCCATACTCCACTCTGCCTCCTCCTCCCCCCTCCCATACTCCACTCTGCCTCCACCTCCCCCTCCCATACTCCACTCTGCCTCCTCCTCCCCCCTCCCATACTCCACTCTGCCTCCTCCTCCCCCCTCCCATACTCCACTCTGCCTCCTCCTCCCCCCTCCCATACTCCACTCTGCCTCCTCCTCCCCCCTCCCATACTCCACTCTGCCTCCTCCTCCCCCCTCCCATACTCCACTCTGCCTCCTCCTCCCCCCTCCCATACTCCACTCTGCCTCCTCCTCCCCCCTCCCATACTCCACTCTGCCTCCTCCTCCCCCCTCCCATACTCCACTCTGCCTCCTCCTCCCCCCTCCCATACTCCACTCTGCCTCCTCCTCCCCCCTCCCATACTCCACTCTGCCTCCTCCTCCCCCCTCCCATACGCCTCCTCCTCCCCCCTCCCATACTCCACTCTGCCTCCTGTCAGCAACGGAGGTTCACAAGACACCAGGGAGCCGGGTAGAGAGGCAGAGTGGCATATGGGAGGGGGAGGAGCCAGAGTGGTGTAAGGAAGTGGAGGGGAGAGACGGAAGTTGTCTGTGTGTATGGCACGGACACCCAGCGGCCGACAGCGAGGGGAATCCAGGTACCCTGCAGCGTTGCAGGGGATCTGGATTCTAGTGTTATAATCCGATCTCTGTTTGAGGTCGGATTATATAAGGAGAGGAGTTTTTCAGAGCATTTGCTCTGAAAAAACCTTTTTATAAATCGATAAAAATCGATTCGACTAATCGATAATGAAAATCGTCAACGATTTTAATTATCGATTATTATCGATTTTATCGATTAGTTGTTTCAGCCCTAATTTGCCCTATCAACATAAATGTGTTGTGATACTCAAAAGCCATGCTGTACTTCCAATGAGATTGAAGATGAGTGGTGTATGGCTAGAAAAATCCATAAGCTCAACAACTGGGGGCAAGTCGGCTCCTAGCCAATTCATAACTAAACAACGATGTCTGAATATCTGCACTTTAATGCATATTACGACGGACAGTTCCTTTTAAATTGTTGTGGTGTCCGTGTTGCAAATTCATGAGGACTGACATTTTAGAAGGATCCACTCACCGCTCCTTTGCTCTTCGTATTCCTTCCATCTCTACCGGATCATCTGAAGCCCTAAGCCCAGCTGTGTCACTCAATATAATGGGGTAACCTCCAATATTTAGCGTAGTCTCAACCACATCACGGGTGGTGCCAGGAATTGGAGAGACAATGGCAGCAGGTTTCTGACCTGAGAAACAGCAAGGCATTCATCATTTAAAAGATAAGGTGAACGGTTCGTAGGAGGTAGTTATGTTGTAATGCTGGAGGTTATAGAATAACTCAAGAGTAGCTAGCAACAGGCTTTCTAGGTACATATGTATATTTATTAAGGGCTAACAGATTTACTATGAACAGTACAGTAAAACAGGAGGTACATGCGTGCTGTTTATATAATAAATACAGGTATGAATACATTAGGAAAGGAAGAGTAAGGAGTGAATGGACATATACAATCATTCTTGACAAAGAGTAAGAACTGTTGTAAAGTATGCCATGTTAATAGATGTGTGTGTGCTTGAAAGAGAATGGGTTGTGGGAATTTGCAATGTACCTAAAGTTGTGGTAGTCTGCATTTGTGGAAACCACCTAGGGGAACTCAGTTTAGTTGGATCCCACGGCACTTGTCATGCTGCCAGGATCTGCTATCAACAGGCACGTTGCTTCTAGATGGTTTGGGAGTGTGGATCCAAAGGCTAATGGATTATTATTATTAAATTCTACGGACCAAAAGCAAATACATAAAAGTATCCCCCCCTCGTAGGGCAGAAATAGACAATGCAGTTACTTCCAAAAGAGGTGCATTAACCATATAATGACCAAGAAAGTAAGGTGACTACAAACAAAAAAAATATATTTGCCAACCCTAAAATTCTGTATAAGCCCTGTACTTTACCACGGTGCCTAGAACACATCTGACCTCTGTCAGTGCTAAAAATAAAAAAAGTCTGGTCCTCAAACCTTTCAGCAGTGCTTTCAAAGGGTCACATCCTACAATGCATAATGCATATTTACACAATAGGGAAGGAAACCAATGCTTCAGTGTAACTGACGTGCTTGAGACCGTTTAACCTCTCTGCGAGGAGGCACACTGTCAGGGAGAGGACAACCTTTATTATTTTAGTCTTTTTTTTTTTTTTGCAGAACATTTCTAAATATGGCTTCCTCAGAAGAAGCTCCATTAAAGTGAACACGCCACTCTTCCCCAAATAAACTTATGTAAATAAAAGTATGTTTGGTAAAAGTTGATTGGTTGGGTAATGAGAAGGGCATATGACAATTAGGATAAGAAACATATTGTTGTGCCTTTTCTTCCATCTTTTGTCATGATGCTTCAGTTTTCATGAGATAAACAGAATCAATCATAGTGATGTAGACTCTTCGAACACCTACACCTATTTAAATCTTAAAGAGAATCTATTAAAATGAAACAAAAAGATACTTCCTTTCAGGGCCCTACTAGGGATTAAAGCTGGCCTTGTAAATTATATAAATCCAGCCACCAGGCAGATACACATAGCCAAACTCTCCATTCACACTTCTGGAGTATCTAAAGTATCACAAAAAAAGGACAGTATCTGGTACATGAGAGACAATAAAAGGACAGTATCTGGCAGGGGCGTAACTAGAAACCTCAGGGCCCCGGTGCGAGAATCTGTTAAGGGCCCCCCCCCCACACCCCCAACCCATCTATTCCTTTCTCACTTTCTATCCTCTCCCTCCCTACCCCCCCTTCTCACGATCTCCCCTCTCCCTCCCTCCCCCCCTTCTCACGATCTCCCCTCTCCCTCCCTCCCCCCCTTCTCACGATCTCCCCTCTCCCTCCCTCCCCCCCTTCTCACAATCTCCCCTCTCCCTCCCTCCCCCCCTTCTCACAATCTCCCCTCTCCCTCCCTCCCCCCCTTCTCACAATCTCCCCTCTCCCTCCCTACCCCCCCTTCTCACAATCTCCCCTCTCCCTCCCTACCCCCCCTTCTCACAATCTCCCCTCTCCCTCCCTACCCCCCCTTCTCACAATCTCCCCTCTCCCTCCCTACCCCCCCTTCTCACAATCTCCCCACTTCCCCCTTCTCACGATCTACCCACTCCCCCCCCCCCCCTTGTAGGTCACTTACCGTCAACTCCTGTGTTGGGAGCGTGAGGCGTTTGTCTCGGGTGCCGGCGCTTCACTGCTGAGCAGTGGCGTTTGTCTCGGGTGCCGGCACTCTGCGTGAAGCGCTGGCACCCGAGACAAACGCCTCACGCTCCCAACACTGCACTCTGGGCAGCGCTGAGGCAGGCGGCAGCGGCAACAGCGGGGAGCAGAGGCATCCTGGATTTCTGTCAGTCAGGGGGGCCCAAGAGTTGCCGAGCGGTCGTTTTCAGCAACCGCTCGGCACCCCTTGGGCCCCCCTAACTGGCAGAACTCCAGGGCCCGGTCGCAGTCGCGACCCCTGCGACCCCGGTAGTTCCGCCACTGGTATCTGGTACATGAGAGACAATAAAAGGCTATTTTACCTCAGCGGCAATATCTGGAAAAACTGTCATATTAATTAATTTCCTATTTTCTTGTCTATCTGCCTTCATCCTGAGAAAGACTACAAGAACCAATTATGATTTTTAAAATGGAAGAAATAATAATGCAATTTTAAGAAAAGGTTGTTAAGGCATATGGTGCTGTGGCAGGGTAAATGGCCACAGGTGATACCTTTTATCAGAGCACCACAAAAAAGTATTTAAAGTCACATAGGATTTTGTGACCTCAGATTTCTATTATTTAGACGGAATGTTATTAATGATAAACGGGGAACAGGAGTGATTTAAGACTACTCATTAGGGATGCAAAACTGCAAAAAAAACACAAGTTTTCTTAAAGCATTATTTTTTTATACCGTATTTGCTTGATTATAAGATGACCCCCCAAATCTGAATATTAAATTTAGGGGAAAAAAAAAGAAAAAGCCTGAATATAAGACGACCCTATAAGAAAAAAGTTTCACCAGTAAATGTTAATTCATGTAAACTATGTGAACTATTTTTTTTTTAAATAAAAGCTATGATTGAGAAAAATATTTTGTTTTTATTTCCTTTTATTTTCCAACCTGCCCCGGCAGTAATACACATCTGCCCCCAGGCTTGCCACTCTGCCCCAGAAATGCCTTATACCCCCTATATGCCACTGAGCCCGATGATATGCCTTTTAACCCTCTAAATACCACTGTGCCCCATGATATGCCTTTTAACCCTCTATATGCCACTGTGCCCCATGATATGCCTTTTGACCCCCTATGTGCCACTCTGCCTCCAGAAATGCCTTACACCCCTATATGCCACTCTGGCATCTAGGGGGTTAAAAGGCATATTATGGGGCACAATGGAGTGCCCCACACTTACCGGTGCTTCTGATTCCCCGGTGTGTTGTCCGAGCAGCAAGTAGACTTCTACGCGGTTCGCGTAGACAACTTCCGCTGCAGCCGGGAGGAGGTGTGGTTAGCAGCGGGGGTTGTCTGTGTCCATCGTGCAGACCTTCCCCGGCTGTCGGTGAGAAGAGTTCCCCGCACCGGTGCGGGGCGAATCGCGTAGACGTTTACATGCTGCCCCGTCTACCTACACACCGGGGAGTCCGAAGCACCGGTAAGTGGGGGGGGGGGGGGGGGGCCTGCAGCATTCAGCATTTGCTCTGAAAAAAACCTTGTCTTATAATCGAGCAAATACGGTATATTGTCATGTTTATTGATTAAAACAGAACAAAAGAAAACCATAACACAGAGCATAACGTCCAACAACCTCCTATAGCTTACCAATTCTTTATAAGAAGAATAGTGGAGAATACAGGAAAAAGAAAGAGGTAAGAAGGAGAGGGAACCATTATCCAAGCCCTAATGCATTATTGTAAACACTTTTACATTGTTATGGAGCACCATCTAGTGCCCAAATGCAGTATGACAACAATTATAACAGCTGTGAAATACGGGGAAAACAGAGCTGCAGGAAGACATTGTATGTCATATTACCAATAGTTGCAAACCAATCTACTCTGTCCATTTTTCCTGATGTTAAAACCCAGAACTTAATCTGTCCATGGCCTTGTCTCTTAAATTCAGACTAGCCTTACGCATATCCCATGCATATATAAATGTCCTCTCTTTCCTAGCCTCTACAACTTCATTTATCCACCACCCCCTCAACAACATTTAAGCCACTGCCCACCTAGTTTTAGATTACAATGTCTTGTTCCAACATTTCTCCTCCTTTGAAATATACTTCCCTCCTCTAGTTTGTCAATTCCATTGAAGTACTTCAATATTTCTACACACATCTCCCCTCTCTCTTCTTTCCTCCAAGCTATACATGTTGCTCAGTCTTTCTGGATATTTGTTATCCTGCAAACCATTTACCATTTTAGTAGCCCTACCCTTATGGAGATGGGGTCTCCAGAACCATATGCAATGCTCGAAGTGAGGTTTGTAAAATTGCAAAACCACCCTCCTCTTTCCGCTACTAATGTCTCTAGCTGTACAACCCACTGCTTGCTATTCCTAATGCTTTATTGCATTGTCTTCTCACCTTTAAGTCCTCAAATAATTACTCCAAGTCCCTTTTTTGTTGTTACTGAGGACAGTGACCCAAGTATTATATTCCACCTTGGGAATTTTACAATTATCAACATTAAGCTGCAGCTGGATAGCAAAAACGTTTGTAGAGAGGTAAAGTATGTGATAATAGGGAGATAATATAATTTAGCTTCACATTAGTTCGAAGTAAAATAAGGGTTATGGAAAAGTTTTGGATTATAAGCAGGCGCATTATGTCACGTGAACAGGTTTTGTTTCATCAAATCCAATTTAAGGTTCCTTTAATATTACCCTTTATCAGCTGCTAAAAACGGTGTATGTATGTGTGTACATTTTGGAAAGAGGTACATGCTGTTTGAAAAAGAAAGGCTTACTGGAGGATAGATCAGGGAAGCAGAGTTGAACTTAGGTCTCCAAAGTATGCAGGACATACAAAGACAAGAATTGTGTGTGTTTGTTGCCAAAAGATTAACTAGTCTAGCTCTCAGAAGATTGAAACAAAGAACCAAGGACCAATGATCCTCCGACCTAGAGAATTATCAACACAGGACGGCTTCCCACACTTATAGAAATGTAGCAATACTGTAGCGCTTACTTATGACATTCAGAAGACTGCTTTTTCCAGCATTGGTGGCTCCTGAAAGGACAACGTGAACCCCGTCTCTTAACCTTTCCCCTCGTCGACTGTCGGTAAGATGTTGCGCCAGCTCATTTCGAAGCCTTTTGACCTGCTCATCAACTGTTAATTAAAGAGTGGACATAAGTAATCCAAAGAAAATTTCCTTTAAATAATTATGAAATCTTGTAAAAGCGAAACAATTAGACGAGCAGTATTCTAAGCATAATTTGCTACATATACGGTACTGTGAAAACTTATTTGCCCCTTCCTGATTTTTTTTCTCCATGTTTTCCACAATTTCAGATCATCAAACTAATTTTAAATATTAGACAAAGCTAAACTGAGTTAATGATGATTTCATGTATAGAAGGAAAAAGCTATCCAACCCTACCTGGCCCTATGTGAAAAAGTAATTGCCTCCTTAGTTACTAAATCAACCAATTTTTTTTTTCAATGGAGTTCAATTTCACTATACACTCTCAGGCATGATTGCTGCCAGCCCTGTGGAATCTAGCAAAAATATCTAAAAAAAAAAATAAAAAATAAAAAAAAGCAGTACTACAGTAAGAGCTATTATCTACAAACAGAGAAAACATGGAACAGTGATGAACCTTCTAGGTTGGTCGGCCTACTACAATTTAGGGCTGCAACAACTAATCGATAATGAAAATCGTTGACAACGATTTTCATTATCGATTAGTCAAATCGATTTTTATCGATTATAAAAAAAAGAGGGTTTTTTCAGAGCAAATGCTCTGAAAAACTCCTCTCCTTATAATTCGATCTCTGTTTGAGGTCGGATTATATAACACTAGAACCCAGATCCCCCACAACGCTGCAGGGGACCTGGATTCCCCTCACTGTCTGCCTGTGGGTGTCCGTGCGATGCGCACAGACAACTTCCGTTTCTCCCCTCTACTTCCGCTGGGGCTTCTACGATGCAGTGGCAGCATCACAAGATGTAGAAGCCCCAGCGGAAGTGAAGGTGAGTAACAGAGGCTGTCTGTGCACATCGTGCAGACCCCCACCGGCTGACAGAGAATCGAGGTCTCCTGCAGAGGATCATCCTCTCTGTCAGCTGGTGGGTATCCGCGCAATGCGCACAGACAGCCTCCGTTACTGCCCTTCACTTACGCTGAGGCTTCTATGAAGCTCCAGTGAAAGTGCCTGTCAGCAACGGAGGTTCACAAAACACCAGGGAGTCGGGAGAGAGGCAGAGCTGGAGGAGGGAGGAGGCAGAGGGGTTTATGGCTCCCATACACCCCTCTGCCTCCCCCCCCTCCCATATACTCATATGGATACACATAAAATTGCTAAAACTAAAAAAAAAAAAAAAACAGCTAAATTTGATCATACAACAAAAACCATGCAATTTGTTCACACATACAGCGTATTCTAATAAATACGGTGGAAAGGTGCGTTCTGGTGGTTGTTGGATACAAAAGATCTTGCGTGTGTGATTTGGCCTAGCAATCTGCAACGCATTTGGATAAATTACCTGCAATAAGAACCCCATCTTCCACATTATCATCTTCACTAAAATCTATGAATGCTTCAATATGTGCAAGTGCCTGAAAATCACAAACAGGAAGATATGCTCTTGTAATTTGCCGAGACCAGATGAAATTTATCTGAGAAACAAACAGATGAAGAAAAAAAGGAAGGCAGAAGAACAAGAAGAGGCAAAACAAGATGCAGAGGCGCAGCAAAGCAGACAGGGACATGGAAGCGTTGGCTGAGAATGTAGAGACATTGAGACAGAACATGAGAAAGTATGAGTGTGAGACAGCATGAGAAAGTGTGAGAGCATTAGTAATGTTAATGACAACACATTGTTTCTAAATGGAAAAAGACCTCTGAATTTCATGCAAACCGACTAATGCTCCATTTGCATAAGTCTAGTTAGTAATTAACCAGGCACGTCACGGAAAAATGGTCAGTTAACAACAAATGATGTGCCTGGCACATTGTGGAATTAGGTTAGCTTAGAAAGCGTTCTAAGATTGCTTTCTTTGCTTAAACGGTGTTGCTGTAATGCTCCGATGAGGCATTCAACACCTGATTTTTGCCTCTTGCAAGATGGCGGCGCCAATTAATCAAGTTTCCAAGAGAGTCTCTCCAGACCCTCCTGAATTCTGCAGGTTGAATATAGGTACTGCTTTCAACCATGCAGGTCAATGGAGCCCAGCTTTCTAATCACAATATGATTAGCAAATTAAAAAAAAAAAAAAATAGAAAGAAAATAAAAATAGTAGAAAAAAAAAATTGGCAACATTTAAAAATAATTATGCAGTAATGTCAACATCAGGTGAACCATCCAGTCCCAACAAAATTAAAAAAAACAAAAACAAAAAAACAAACACCCAAAATAAAGTTATATCATATAAAAAAAGGTTTATTTTTATCTTCCCAACAATCCTGGCACGGAATATGTTAAATACTAGCATTTCAAAAACTCATGGGAGTAATTAAGTAATTAAAAAATGTATTGTTTGATGGGGGTAAATTGATTTGGCCAGATTCAAAGATGCCCCTAATAGGACATTGGCGCAGATTGACAAGATGTCAGATGAAAAGAAAAAAAATGTGCACCATGTGAGATGTTGCTGAACACGTATTGGGGTGTTCATCAGTGACATATGCCAAGGGTTGTAAATTCATACGCAAAGTACAATGCTTTTGAATTTTTTTTTGTTTTTAAACTACTACCACAAACTTTGGCAAAGGATGGTAGCAGAATGAATGCATGGAAAGGGTTAAATGCCAGCATTTGAAATACCCTGGGGTGTCTAGTTTTCAAAAATATGTGGTTTGATGGGGTAAATTGAATTGACTGGCTTCAAAGATGTCCATTTTTTGGAAAAATAGCAAAATGCTACTTGTACTCAGGACAAATAAATAAACGCAAGAAAATTAGCTTTTTTCATATTTCAGAATTTTTCTGAAAAGAAATTAGATATGCTCACAAAATGTTATCTGAAGAAAGCCCTTTGTGTTCTGAAAAAAAAACCCCAATACATAACTTGTGTGGGTACAGTAAACGAGAGAGAAAAAAATTCTAGCTAAACACGATAAGCACAAAAAGGTTAAAATAGCCTCGAAGGGAACAAAAAATAGCCTGGTGCTAAAGGGGTTAACACCTAATAACTAACATTCTGGACCATATTATCACATTGCAGAATAAGAAACATGATTTATTTAGCCTCTAACCTTCACCAGTCTGTGACTCCATCCTTGATATAGGTTTCCAAGCTCTCCAGACATCTGCCTCAACGCTTGCCTTCTTTGAAACTCCGTGTCTGCATGGATAAGGTCGCCAAGGCCTTCTACCTCAGTCAGATCCAGCTTACCATTTTGGAAGGCCCGTTTAGTGAACTCCCCTGGCTCTGCTGGACGCAGTGTTGGTATACTCCCTACACACACAGAACATACTTTATCTAAAGAAACTTTCTTGGCTGAGTAATCAAAATATGAAAATATCAGTTCTTCTCACCAGAGCAAAATTAATTTTATGCACATACATTTATATACATATATACACACTATATGGACAAAAGTATTGGGGCACACATCTTAATTATTGAATTCAGCTGTTTCCCATCTGCATTTACAAACATTTATGAGAAAAATGGCTCAGTGAATGCAAGCATAGTACTGTGATAGGATGCAACATTTGCAATAAGTTAGTTAATGAAATGTCATCCCTGCTAGATATTTTTTGTTTAGGAACAGCAGCAATAGTGCGCATGGTGCGCAAAAGCCTCCAACACTCCACTGATTCCATTCCAAGCGTCCACTGGCCTGGACGGCACAGATCCCTGAACTCAACCCCACCAAACACCTTTGGGAGGAACTGGAATGGAGATTGCAAGACAGGCCATCTTGTCCAACATCAGTGCCTGACCTCACTAATGGTCTTCTGAATGATTGGGCAAAAATTCCCACACAAACACTCCAAAATCTTGTGGAAAGCCTTACCCAGCAGAGTGGAAGCTGCTATAGCTGCAAGGGGGGGTACATATTAATGTCTATGTATCCAGAATCCAATGTCATAAATGCTCCTGTTGGTGAAATGGTCAGGTATCCCGATCCTTTTGTCCATATAGTGTCTGTGTATGTATATATATATATACACACACACACACACACACACCATATATACCTTTCTAAACATTTTTGTTGTTAGAATTCGCTAATAGATAATCATGGATACCAGAATTCAAATTTGAAAATATATATATGAACATGGATGAAGCAAACAATCTTGGGTATAGCTTGCCCTTATGCTTAATAAACCTTACACACTTAAAACTAATAATAATAAAATATCCACTACTTAACTACTAGAGAAAAGAGAAAAATGTATTGTATAAATACATTACTGTAACATCTGAGAGAGCTACAGTGTGTCATATTATAACCCAAATAAAACTCTTAAGAATGCATCAAACGTGCACATATTTGAAAGCCTAGGATGAAAATGATCTTGCTTTGACTATATAAACAAAACAAAAACCATGCGATTTTAGCTCGATTTTAAATCTTACCCAAAGCCTGCAGTACACCTCTGACCACAGCTGGACCCCCATGCACATGGTATTCACAGCAATCCTCTCCTGTAAAACTACGAGGACCTGGGAAAAACACATTATTTAAGCAAAGCCTCTGTTTCTTGAGCATTCAGAAAGGTATGTATTTATATTAATGCACACTAATGATCATCTTTTATGTTATTTCTTATATGTGTGCAGATTAGGGTTAAAACATGACAGATGTTTTTCACAGTGTGAAAATCTGTCATTTGTGCGGCAAATGTTTCCGATCAAGGTCATATATTTTGTAGATGGTAATACTCTAATCATATGGCCCACTATGGTGATGTGGCCTTTCCAAATACTGCTGTAATGTTGGTATTACACTTGTTATTTTTATCTAGTTTGATACTGTAAGTAAGACTCAAAGAGCTGACAGGGCCATGTGGTTTTCTCTTTGGGCATCCTTGAATTAACCCTGTTTGACCTTTATCATTCTTCACCAGGTGTGCCTTGTGAATGTGTAAGAATCAGACATGTACATGTTTCCTTTTGATACAAAAATGCCTCGCTCTGTAATAGTTTAAGCTATTACTCTGAAGCAGAATTGATTGTGGATATTGTCATAAGACACAGACTGCAAGAAGGGAACTGAGTGCTATTACACTGGATCTGCCATTTTTTGGCTCCAGCTGACAGAGCCGAATTTAACCAATGATGTATTGGATAATTTTTTTTTTTTTTATGGGGTTAAGCAACAACTTGAGAATTCCACAACCAAAACATTATTAGACATAATCGAAAGGAACAACTAAAACGAGGGTGGTTAAAGTTATTTCTATCTCACATCATATTGTTAATGAAAAAAGGATCATGAGCTCACCTGAAAACCATACTATCAAGCCTTTGTCAAGCAGTTCCCCAGACTTAGGGCAGGATACTGGGGTAAGGGTGACTTTACGTGGGGCAGGTAACTGCTGCCATCCTGTTAATAGCTGGAGTGCCTTCCGACTGGCAGGGCCACTGGTACGAATCACTGCTACGCCACATTTCCCATGGCCAGAGGACAGGGCAAAAATAGTATCCCTGGTAAAATCATGACAAGCCCACCTTTTGGACAGACTAGGAAGAATAAAAAAAACAATAGTAATAGTGATCTGGATAAATGACATACACTAGTAACACCTTAATGCAGTTGCTGGGAGAAAATCTATGAACCAAATTTGAGTATTTGTATTTTTTTCTACTGTGTTTGAAACAAGCAGCCAGGAACCATACTGACTTTGGCTATCATTCTAGAGATTTAAGGCACCTTGCCATTCTAATAAAACAGAGGCTGCCTTCTGAGATAACAAATTGAACATCATTGTTTTAGAAAGGACACAAACAAGCACCTGTGGACTAGCTTTAATTAAGAGAAAATCAAATCAGATCAGCCCCCTGTTATAAGTAATTAATAAACCATTTTTGAGTATCTCCGGGAACTACATTGAGTCTCATTAGATTTGAAAGAGAACTTAGTCCATGAAATAAACTCGGGGGAAATGCAATGAACCACAATTGCTGATGACTTTCCAAATAATGTCATTCAGAGTTACTCAGTATATTTTGCACTGAGCTTACTGGGTCCAAACTTGCTAAATAACACTTGACAATTTGGATCACCAATTCCTGCATAGGATGCTCTATGCAATTTAACCCCTTAACAACTAATGACTTGCCAGGCAGGTCACGCAAAAAAGAGATTTCCTTGCTTAAACGGTGTTGCTGTAATGCTTCAATGTCAAGGCACCGAGATAGACATCACAGACCATGTCTGGCCCCTTCCCGTGGGCGTCAACATCCGCCATACACGTTTTAAAATAGTTCAGGAGGTGATCGCTGAATTGCCTCGATAACGAGTACCCAAGGGGTGTCAAAAAAAAAATAAAAAAAATAAAAAAAAAATAAAAATGAATGGTTTGATGGGGTAAATTGGAGTGGCCGGGTTCAGATAGGGCATAGGCACAGACAGACCAAAATGGGGGGAAAAGAGCGCACTTCCCAAATGTGGCCTCTTAGCCCCCAAACAACCAGACAATCCCATGCATGGGTGGTATCGCGGTACACAAGAGCTGGCACATATTGGGGTGTTTGACAGCGACATATACCAGGAGCTGTAACTTCATACCTGAAGTACAATGTGTGTGTGTGAAAAGAAAAAAAAAAAAAGGCTGGTGGTATAATCTTTTATTATGTTTTTTTAAATAATGTTTTTTTATCATCATAGATCATATGATCAAAACAATAGTATCTTAAGAAATCCCTTCTTGTCCTGAAAAAACAAACAAACAATGTATACCTTGTGTGGGTTCACTAAATGAGAAGAAAATCACAGCTAGACATGAGCAAAGCAAGTGTTAAGACAGCCTTGGTCACAAAGTGTACAAATTAAAAAAAAAACCAAAAAAACAGCCCTTAACAGGTACATATCTGGGATAATTCCATCCAGAGTTGTAGACATCAGCTCTAAATGTATTTTTTTTTTTTTTTAATTTCCAGTGGGGGTATTGTGTACCTGTAAATGAAACCCCCTTGTGAATTTTGTGAGATGTATAATGTTTATGTATAAGGCCAAATGTGCTTTTCAGTTACAAAAGCCTTAGATGTATGCTTTAATTTCATTGTACCATAACTATGGGAATACACAAGCAGCAAAATAGCCTATTACACTGCTTGAGAAGGGTATTTCATTAAATATCCATACGCTTCAGTGGCCATAGACTGCCATTACCTGGTATCACTCCAAATGTTTGGTTTGTAGTCAGTATACATATGTCAATGTCAGAAGAAATAGATATAAACCAATAATAGACTTCTGGGCAATCAAAAAACACAATTGTGTATCAATTCTTAGCATACTAGACCAACCATATAATTGATTGAGAGAGAACAGCAATGGCTCATACAGAAAGTATTCACAGTTATCACCGACACATAGGAACACTATATTAAAATGTTAATGATTCATACGAAAGCACATGCTGCTGGCAGGTGAATATTTTCAAGTGGATACTCCACCTCTCATATTGGTGAAGACTATGACGTCTTCCTCTGACAGTAATGCAAGTATGGTCACCGGTGCTGTTTAAAGACATACTCCAGTAGCCTCAACGAAAAATACATAATAACTGTCACGAACGGGGTCTATGCAGACGACTAATGACCCAGAGTGCCCAAAGATGGCGTTTAGGCGTTATTGTGCAGTAGTGGAGTTGGACAGGGCCTGGTGCAGGGCGACTGCACTCTCCAAGGTGATGAGCACCAAGGGTTGTGCGGCCACATACCAGGGCCCTGACACAGCAGCTGATGTTGACCAGAACAAAGCAGAACTTGGAGATATCCTGCAGGCATGAGGCATAGTACTAGAATCATGTGCAGGATGCTGCAGGCTGGGAGTAGGGAAGCTAAGCAGAGTAACAGCAGAACCATAGCAAGCAAGGGGGACAGAGCTACCAAGAAAGAAACAGCCACACAAGACATACATGTACAGGACACAACAAAGGACAGGGAACAAGGAACACAAAGGGTGGAGTGAGGAGCCGGGATCCTCGGACGCTTCTCCTTTAAGCAAGGACAGTACATCTTAAAACATGGACATGGGGAGAGGAAACGAATCAGATGATTCAGGGAAAAAGAGGGGAAAAGTACTGTATTTGCTCGATTATTCGACAAGGACTTTTTCGGAGCAAATGCTCTGAAAAATACCCCTCGTCTAATAATTGAGGTTGTCTTCTAATCAGACCTCATATCGAGGTCTGACTATGAGACTAAGATCCCGATCCCCCTCAGCGCTGCAGGGGACCAGGATCGTCCTGTCTGGTAACTTCAGCTGTTGCCGGCACTTCCACCAGGTGTCTATCACCGAGCGATGGCGAAAGCCTAGAACTATATGATAACAATCGCAGATTCAGTCACATCTTATGACCATGATATGCTTAGTATGAATAGTATGGCCCACTACACCAAAGTACTCCAATATTCGGTGGGTCCTAGCGCTAAACCCTTCCGACTGAATCACTAATAAGCTGAAACTAAACATTAAGTCTATACACAGAACAGAGAAGGACATACCTATAGACTGCAGACAGATAAAAATAACAAACAGGTGGGGCACACCTTATAAAGGAAACAGGAACTGTGCATGGGGCCCGACATTAACCTGCTTTTTAAGTACCTTAATATGCTTTCCCAACCTTTAAAAAAGTATATGAATGGCAGCTTTAGGAAAAGCTGCAGCTTTACAACACCTCTATGCTGATTAAAGCAGCTAGTCAAAGTCAGGAAAGCACTGCCACTAGAATCAATGGGATCGCTTTTTTGCATGCAACAGACATGTTTGCCTGCACACATCTTGTGCAAGCCTAGGAGATTCTGCAGAATACCTCCTGGCATTTGCAATGGGGACCACAGAAACATTTATGTTTTTATGAATATTTTTTCACTGCATGTAAAAAAAAAAAAAAAAATAAAAAAAAAAGCTTTTTTCAAAGCATGCACTTGTATCACATATTGCTACTTTAGAATCCTGAGCCCTCTGTTTTCTGATATCCCACTGTTATTGATAACCATTAAGCACTTCATTTCTATCTCTTCTGGAAAAAGTTGGTTAAACCCCTGAGAATCTGTGGAGGCTGCTATAAATGTAAACGGATTACTCTCCCCTGGGAGAAATTTACACAGCCAAATGCTTATCTGTGGCCTTAATGCCTTCAAAGAGATATATCCTTAACATTTCACTGAAGCATTGGTTTCCCTAATCCCAACTCTTCATCCTTCAGCAGAACATTAAAAGGGATCACTGCCTGAACATTAATAGCTTGTTTTCCTTACCGGTAGGCAAAAAGTTGCAGGCAAAAAAGTTGCAGGCAAGAAAGTCACATTGCTTCCATTTGAAAAGAAACATATACATTTCAAACTGATACGGCGAGAAAGGTTCACAGATAATTCAGATTAGTAGAGGGCTTCACAAATATCAGGAGGCTCTTAAAAGGGCTTTAGAAAAAACTTGAATATATATATTAACTCGATGTAAAGGAGCCTTTTTTTAGATGATCTTAATACATCACAGGATTTGTATGTAACTCATAGCAAGGAAAAAATATTCTTCACCTGGTTGAAGCTGAAAGTCCCAACTCTACATATTTAAAGGGACACTCCAGCCATCATATGCATTTTAATGCACATTATAGGTGTGTGTGGTCCCTTTATCTGACTGACAGCTTACGGCCAGGGTCAAGACATTTCAGATCTTTGAGGAATAAAAAGAACGTTTTTGCAGCATGGCTCTTGTAGGAGTTTTATCCGTTTTTGGAAGAATGCATATTAAAAGTATTCACATAGTACTTTAATACACATTATTGCATAGCAGGGGTGTCGAGGACATCAGACTGACATTTTAATGCGGGGTATGACTTTACCAAAAAACATGTATCTTAGGAGAAACTGCAGCTATAGCGTTACTATGTGCGCGCTTTGGCAAGCCTAGGATATGGGGGCAGGGAAACAGACAAATGCATGGGTGGGCTGCTATGAACCCCTCAATGTTTTTGCACAAGGGAGAAAACCGGGATGTTAAGAGGACACAGATATTTACAGTTACCCCTTAAGGACTAGGCTTTTTTGTTTTTGTTTTTACACTATAGGACACATTTTCGGGTTTTTGCTTGGTCTTTCTTACCCACTCAAATATTTATTTTTAATATTCATAGATTATTCAAGACATTTTATGAATCCAATTTAAATTAAAAAAAAACAAAAAAAATAAAAAAGTCATACATAGCTAGTATAAATGGGAGAAAATATATATTTCATATTTGTTAACTTTTCCTGATTTGAAAACCACACTATATTCCTATATCGTTTTTATTTTGAAACCCTACCTATTCCTAAACATAACCCTATATACCGTAATTCCCAATAACCCCTACACAACATTCATTAAAAAAAAAAAAAAAATGAAACCTGGGACAAAGGGAATCACTATTTCTGTCTCCGTATCTCTCAGCTCACGTTCACAGTTTACAAGCATTGCCTTTGTCCTCTGATTGTATCTGTGCATAGACGGTGTGAATACGATCACATGCAGGTGGGATCTGCAGACTGACGGCTCTGGTCAGTAACAGCGCTGACCCTGCGATTACAACAATGCGGACCATTTTGTTTTCATGACATATCTGGCAAGTCATTGGTCACGGAGTGGAGTCGCGTATCCTGGTTTCCCAAGTTTCTACAAACAAGCATATTTTTGCAACAGAGTGACCACTGCTACCAGTAAACTCTGTCGATACAATGGAGATATAGAGCAATTATGCTGCAAAGTGACAATAGCTAAACAAACCAAACAAGGTTATGGTCCTAAACATACATTTGAAGTTGATTACTGGCTGCATACCCTAGTACAATTATTATAACAAATGCTTGGAATAGAGATGGGGTGGAGGCAGTTGATCATTGGCAAATATTTGTTGTGTTGTATTCTTTGGATTAATAAATTCATATTTGATTGGCAGTTGGCGTGCAGATCCTATTTGTACTCTTGTTGCATTGGCTGTTTAGGAAGGTCGTTTTTTTGAGATACTTTTCTCTTCTTTGATTTGTTTATGTGCGGCCCTTACAATATTTGTTAATATACCTTAATGCATCGCCTATACATATATCTTCCATAGCCAAATCTGGTCATACTAAACCGCTAGTGGGTGGGCGATGTACCTGACAAATTTTCTTTTCTTTATTCTGGGGGTTACCGAGAACTCAATGCTTAGCTCCTAATAACTTAAAACGACTAAAGGAATACAGCTGGCCATTTTTGTCACAAATGAGTATTCATTTCAACATACATCAATGCGATTTGCTTTAGAACCACCTCATACAACGATTAACCCCAGACATTCTAGTAATCTAGACCGAAGGGAGACGTTGGTCTGGCTGCCAAAGAGACATCTGACAGGTTTGCTCATGATGAAATGCTTTTTTTGTAATAAACAAATTTATATATTGGCTGTAAACATATTTATGGTTATTATATATATATATATATATATATATATATTCGTTTGCAATTAGGACTGTGACCTCCGGGTCGTAGCCCTCATAATACAAAGTGACATATTATTGGAAGTACCGGGTATTCACGAGACAGAAACACATACTTCCCTAGAACAGCCTGAATGTCAAGGTACATGGAGGTCTAATATTAAGGGAACAGAGAACGCGCCGTACTTACATATCTATCTGCCCGAACTTGAGAGTGAGGATAGAACGCGAGAATATGCGCGCGATCGCTTTATGCATATGCGCTCGTATGGCGATTTAACTAAATAACCTCAGTAATACCAAGCTCGTGTCCTCTACTTCCTGCTCGGACCTACACACAAACCCGATGCGCATGCGTGAAGAACCAAACTAAATCAACTACGCATGCGCAAAGTTTGCCCGTACCCTGAATTGATACTGGTGATTAGCCAAAGTCACGGTCACTGCAGGCTGGCGCCAATTCAATAAGAGTCTGACTGATAACGGAATGTGGCGCTTCTGTGACTTTTGCCCCTAGGGGTATTTGCAGACACCACAGTAGCGAAAAGTATTAGTGCCTACGTTACAATAATTTTGACAACTAACGGTATGGCTCTTAAAACCATGTATGACAAAGTTTAATTTAATACTGCACGCTTACGGTGGTTTTCCGACCTTGCATCAGCGTTCGTGCCTTTTTGAGGCCGTTCTGCGCATGCTCAGTCCCCATAAAATGGAAATTAAGCAGAGGCTGGAGCATCCCTGTTGATACAGGGGTCCTTCTATTTGGATGATCTATTCCAACTAGTCAAACAGAGTCTTTTCACTAAAACTGAAGATTTCAACTGCCTTATATTACAGATTTTTGCACTTACTGATTTAATTATGTTTTATAGAGGGCTCGCTCAGCTGCTTTGAAGCTCACAGGTGTTTGCTCTTGGACTGCACTGCGGCATTAAAGAGGTTAAATAATCACACACCCATACAATGTTCTACTGCCACAAACAACATTACCAACAATTAACAGAAAGATAGAATTTGATGGCAGATATGAACCACTTGGCCTATTTAGTCTGACCGTTTTTCCAGATGACTAATATCCATTAAAGTTTGCATGATGGCTGGAGAGTTCTTTTAAACCATTATAGACACATTTGCAGTAATGTATAAAGAAGTTAAGTAATTGAGCAGATGTTTTTCACTTCACCGTGCAGAGGTTAAATAAGTATAGATGCACCTATGTTTTGCATGACTCACAGCATTCATACGTGTTTGTTATGAGCGAATATGAACAATACAGCATATCTGTTTGTTGTCTTAGCAATGTATGCCAGAACAAAGCTCTACTGTCAAAAACGTGGGTATGGGTATTTGCAGCCAATCAGTGGCCACATTTTGGACCCCAGAACGGGTGTTTTCTTTAAATTTAAAACAATGTATCTTATTAAAGTACTCACAAAGTAAAATGCATTCTCTTTTGGTGATGTTGGGACATTAAATTCTATGGTTCTGGTCAATGCACAGAAATGAATGACCATCATCTGTGCGACAGGCAAACGGTCCCTAATGAGAAGCTGGAAAAAATGTAAACCTCTTACGATCCAAGAGATTGTGGATCTATTACATTATATATGCATTAACGAGAAAACTTACCTTAATGCTCAAAATAGATCACGTCTTCTGACTAAGTTGGGAATCAAGGCTCCTTTGTATTGGGGGCTCCTAAACTCTAATTTGAATTGGCGACAGCATTTATTTATGAAATACTACAAATGGGTTGTTTTTCTAACAAGCAATACATGTTAATAGTTAAAATGGAAACATTTTGGGTCCCTGCCATTCCCTGGCATTAATCATCTATGATGTATTAAACTATTGATGTCCCGCTGAATACCATCCGTAGGTCGGAACACCAATTTATTTGTTAACCAGCCATGTCTCCTCCAGTGGGGTAGCCAGGTCTAACCCTTCTAAAACCCTGCTTACCTGTCCCACAGGCTAATAAACTGCAACATATTCTCAATTCCCAGTGAACTAATGGTATTGCATGTTCCCCAAACAGGACCCCAAATCTGGCCAACAGTTTCTGGAAAAAATGAAGAAGAACAGCACAAACCTGGAAATCTAGAGCCAGTCACCTATATTTAGGAGATAACAGCACCCCACAAACTCAAAAAAATGAACTAAACCTGGACACAAAACTTGAACCCAATGTACTGCCCCTAATACGCCATACGGGTCCCAGCAAAATGTAAAAATCAATCTCAACTTCTTTTCTGCTGATCCAATTGACAGCACTTGTCCCTGCCTCCAGCCAAAGTCTTGTGGAGTTTAAATGTATACACAATATGTCTGTTATACATAATTTGTGTTTACATTAGCTTTAAATTTTTCACATGAACTTTTAATTTATCCATTGAACTATGAGCTTGCAGGAGGTCAGAGGTAAAATGAAACATTTCAACCATATGCATGCTATCTATGACGCAAAATATGAACATTATTGTTTGGTCTTGTTATGACTGAGCATGTTGATTATACTGTATGTGCTTAGTGTTAGTGCATTAAAACACTGTTTCATTATTTTAGCTGTGTTGTAGCCCCTTAAGGACCAGGGCTATTTTACTCCAAATGACTAAAGCAATTTTTTTATTTTTGCCATGTCTTTCTTCAACTATTACTTCCCGTTTTCTCATTTCAATTTCCCACACAGATGATTTTTTTTTTTGTGATAAGAAAAAATAAATGTAAGACATTATTTTCATGAATGAAATGTCAAAAAGTGAAATACAACATGTTTCACAGTTTTATAGGTGTATACATTATACACATCTAGTATGAATGGGGGGAAATACCTAAACTATGTATTCGTTAACTTGCCCTGATTTGGAAACCATCCTATTGTCAGGAACTGGGTCAATACAGACGACTGTAATGACCCAGCACGCCCATAGATGGAGTTCAGGAGGTATTGCGCAGGAGTGGAGTAGGACAGGGCCTGGTGCAGGGTGACCGCACTCACCCGGGTGAGCATCTAGGGTTGAGCAGCCACATACCAGCGCCCTGACATATCAGCAGGTCTAGTCCAAAACAGAGCAGAACCAAACTTGGCTGGATGTGGAAATCCAAACTAAACTTGGAGATATCCTGCAGGCACCCTGGAGCAGGCATGAGACATAGCACTGGAATCATGTGCAGGATACTGCAGGCTGGGAGTATGGAAGCAAAGCAGAGTACATAATGGAAACATAGCAAGCAAGGACAGAGCAAGGTGCAAGGAGGACAGAGCAAGGAACAGGGAGACCGAGCAAGGAACATAACCATACATGATACAGGGCACAACAAAGGACAGGGAACAAGGCAAGGAACACAGGGGAAGGAGTGAGGAGCCTCAGACGCTTCTCCTTTAAGCAAGGATAGGCCATATTAACTAGGACAAAGGGAGAGGAGAGAGGAACCAGAATCCTCAGATGATACAAGGAAGCAGGGCAAAGGTACATAAGAGACAAACAAACATGGATACAGGAACTAGCCTAGAACTATATGATAACAATTGGAGATTCCGTCACATCATATGGCCATAGTATGCTTAGCCCACCACTACGCCAAAGTACTCCAATGACGGTGGGTTCTAACGCTAAGCCCTGTATACGAAAGTACTGATAAACTAAACATTGAATCCAAACACAGAACCGAGAAGGACAAACCTTTAGACTGTAGACTGAGACAAACAGAACAAACGGGTGGGACACACTTTATAAAGGAAACAGAGCTGAACCAAAGAGCAAGGCTGGAATCAAGGGATGGAAGATCAGAACAGAGCACACGGAAATCCAGGAATGGATTAAAGCAAGTCTGGGTAGAGCATGACACCTATATCCTTAAATGATTTTCATTTATTATTAGTTTACTAAAAAAAAACATTAGGTTTTTTTTTTTTAACTCATACCTAACCATAAACCTAACCCAAATTTGTCACATTACATTAACTGCACAATATAAATTCCTTTTTCCAATGGCAGATTTCAGCTCTTTGCAAAGGTTTTCAACAGGATAGATAACAGCATACATGGGAACTTCTGGGCTCCTGCTATCCAGAGCCTTCCGTTGCAGGATGCGGCCCTGACCTCGGGGGCGTACCCACTGACAGCAGCGGGAAATGGGGCGTGTCAATACCCCGCGACGGTTCCACTATTACAGGTGAATTTAATACAAACTGATTTGAATTCTTCAAATGGGTTGTTTCATAGCAATGCTTCCATTTTTATACTCTTCCCTCCAATTCCCTTTTTAATTGTTATTTTTTTATCCTGTGCTGTTCTGTACATCAAATGTATGAGTGTAAATAGACCAAAGCTGTTTCATTACACACTTTTTTCAGGGAGATGTTATATATAATGTACAGAATATTCAAGAATGCCAATAATGTTGACCATAACAATTTACATAGCACAATATAAGTAAATTGTGAGTTTTAGAATTTCAGAGTGTAGAGCCAAAGAGTTTCAATACCAACATTTGAAGTACCCTGGGGTGTCTGGTAACAAAGATATATGGTTTGATGGGGGTAACTTAAACTGGCCATTTTCAAAGATGTCTCAATAGGGCATTGGCGCAAACTGACCAGATGTAAAAATTACTAAACAAACAAAAGAGATGCTTCAAAGATGTCCCAAATAGGATGTGGGGGCAATTTTTTGAAAAAATGGTTTAGAAATAGAAATGCTACTTGCACTTATTTCTCTATCACTTGCCAAAAATTTGCAAAAAACAAACAAACATAAAGTTTATTTCTAAACTCAGGATTATTTTAGAACCTATTTTTTGATCATATTATATATATCTTTTAACAGCAAATTAGATGATATTATCAAAATAAAGGTATCTAAAGAAAGCCCTTCTAGTCCTGAAAAAAAAGATAATTTGTGTGAGTACAGTAAATGTGAGAGAAGAAAATTACAGCTAAACACGAGCAACGCATAAATGTTAAAACCACTGCTAAAGCCATTGTCACGAAGGATACAAAAAATGGCTCTGTCCTTAAGTGGTTAAGACCCAAATAACTATGTTGTTCTTTCTAATGCTGTTACCTCAGGTTCAGAATAAAAAGTATGTTTGAGTATATGGCATGGCATAAAACATGTAAACTTTACAGTAATGTAAGTTTGAACTGCAAAAAAACATGTCATAGTTTATATTTTGAATTTTAAATTATTTGCATCTTTTTTAGATGACTTAATAACATAAATAGCTATGAGTTGGTAATTAATTTACCTGAAATGACAAGCATCCCCCTACCAACTACTCAAAATAAAATACATAAAATACTGCCTACAGTAGTAGGGTGGAAACTAGTAGAGAAAGAGAAGAGAGACAACAGAGAAATGGGATGAAATAATACAGACAGAGTGAAGAAATAAACGAGATAGGATAGACAAAGGAAACAAGAGAGAAAGAAGAGAGATAAAGTATTTGAGACAGAGGGTAGAAATAAAGCAAATGCTTCCCACAGCCCCCGTTTCTTGGATACTCTTTGAGTTTGTTATGTGGTCAAAGTTTAGCTAAGGACACAGGTTTTACAGATGACAGCTTAAATGTTTGGTTTAGTAGAGAGAAAAGAGAAAAGAGGGTGAGTGGTGAGAGAAGGGACAAGAGAGGAGAGAAAAGAGAGTATAAATATAGAGAAATGAGAGGAGAGAAAAAAGGGATGAGAGAAATGATGTCAGAGAGAAAGGCTTCTAATGCCGCTCCCTTTCCTGTATTCTCTTTGAGATGTTTCCCTAAGGGTGCGGTCAGGGATGTGGCCATCAGCACAGTTTTACAGATGTCAGATAAAATGTTTAGCTTAGTAAAAAGAAAGGAGAGGAGACACAAAAAATAGGCAAATTAGAGGTTAGAGAAGCAAGAGCGTTGGGGAGAATGCAAAATTACAGGGCCAGGGACATATTACGGTAAACCATGGGCCCTGGACTTAACTCCAAGACTGTCCGGATGAAAATGGCACAGTAAACAACGCTAGGCAACCTATACCTTATTCCTCTACTTATACAGAACCACATAAAACATATAATTTCATTTATGTGCATGATTTTGGACTGCCGCTGGTCCAAGCAGACCTACTAATGGACTAAAGTATTTAGCTTTATTAGTCTACAATAAACAACCAACTTGATTATAGGCTACAAAGAACTGTAAGAAGCCCCTTAAATTTGCTATAAAATCGTTTAAAATAAAATAGTTCTAACGCTTGCGATAAATGTTATTTGACATTGCACAGTTTCCCAAAATGCTCTTTGCTGACCAAGGGTCTTGACTTCTGAGTTGTAACCTAGCATGACTTTTGCAGACGAGAGCACTAAAATCCCTGGCTCATATAAGGTTTCTTGTGAAGGAAACCAGGCTGACTGCTGGTTGGTTTTTTGTTTTTACTGTCTTGCAAACATAAAATTTATCAGAGCATGAAGGGTGCTCTTTGAGAGTAGGTTTCAGTCTGGCCAAGATATTAATTTTATTATTGATATTAAAATCATTGTCTGGGGCAGAGAATTCTGCGTATGTTATCTTTTTTAATTAACCCCTTAATGACAAAGCCCGTACATGTACGGGCTCAAAATGCATTGTTTTCAATGGGTTTAGGGATCGCCCATTGTCCTTAAGGGGTTAAAACAAATGTATGTTACCTTTAACTGATTTGGAACACAATGAGAATAAACTGAACGAAAGGCGGTGAATATGTTTGTTATTGAATAGTTTTAATATGTAACAACCTAAAAACATTATGCAAAAACCAGCTACATTTATAGAAATTAACAATCCTGAAATAAATAAAACCGCAGAAGGGAGAAAACGCTACCCATGCTCTGTATCTGGGAAACCACCTGCAAGCACTCCTATTGTGACCTCATAGATCCCACAGTGAATTATGACATCATCCTGGAAGCATGCAGGTTGGTTGCACAGCATTCTATCTTCAGTGCAGTTGGGCGCTCGACACTTTCAGGCTGCTATTTCTTTAGTGAACTTGAAGTGTGGTTACCAACTACGTCAACAGCTACCAGAGAAGAAAAACTCACCAATCATTATGGCAGAGTGTTGTCTCTTCTCAGGACTAAGGTGGATTTTAAAGAAGTGCTGCCCCAGAAAACTACTCAAATATTTCAACAGGCTCAAAAAGACTTCCGATATCGTTCCAACACATAGCACAGGAGATGAAAACAGCGAGCTCTTGACAGACAGAACCTTTCTGCTGAAGCGAAAGAAAGAAGGTAGCAGTACAGAAAACAGAATGAGACTGAGGAAAAGGAGGAGATGTACTGCTAACCAGAGAGAGCAAAAACGCCTGTATATCAGGAAAAAGGAGACAACAAAGCGGAGTCTTATATGGACAGTGTTGGCTACATGACACAGAACACAGCCGCATTCTACTCTGCAGAGCTGGTCTGTGGCATCCAATTCCTCCATTCCCAGGGCATCATTCATAGAGATCTGAAGCCGCAGAATGTCCTACTTGACCGTGAGGGCCATGTCAAGATCAGTGATTTTGGTCTTGCTGTAGAAGGTGTTTTTGGAAGCACAGTGAGAGGACATTGTGGAACACGTCTCTACATGGCCCCAGAAATATACTTAAAGAAGCAATATGGTGTTGCTGTCGACT
Organism: Spea hammondii; assembly: GCA_029215755.1. Lineage (NCBI taxonomy): Eukaryota > Metazoa > Chordata > Amphibia > Anura > Pelobatidae > Spea > Spea hammondii. The sequence continues at coordinate 93,845,922 of JARDYJ010000001.1, read as the reverse complement.
GGTGGTCCTTCGGGGTTATTCTCTTCCGCATGCTTAATGGAACTTTTCCCTTCTTCACTGGCTACTGCAAGAAGGCAACCGTCCATTCTATTATCAATGGCAGGCCCAAATACACCAAGGCATTAAGCCAAGAAGCTGTGGATATACTGACTTGTCTGTTAAAGAAAGATCCTCAGCTTCGCCTCTGGATGACCGAATACATCAGGGAGCATCCGTTCTTTGACAGCATAAATTGGGAAGACATAGAGAGCCGGAGAATGCCGCCACCATACCAGAAGGCTGAAAGACCCAATCGCCGCTTCAAGAACATCCAACCCATACCACCAGTTTTGGAGATCACAGAGGACATTGCCTCTCCATCTAGTAAACAGAGCCTGTCTGACACCTCCTCTTTATTTAGTGATCAGAGCCCGGCCGGCGCGTCCTCTTCATCTAGTGACCAGAGCCTGTTCGGCTTCTCTTTTGTGACTCCAGACTGGATGTTTTGAAGATTTTGTCAGAGCGATTGTCAAGACTTTCCACATTTTTTGTCTCCAAGAAAGTCAAAAATAAAATTAACCCCCCCCCCCTAATTTTGGTTATAGTTTCCTTCCTGTTGTACAGTTACATGGTGCATATGACCTCACAATGCAGGCTCAGCCTGACATCATATGTTATGACCTTTCTTATGTGCAGATTGAAATGTCCCAAATACTGAATTTTAAAACTGAATTTTAAATATTCTTCTTGTATCCAGGAATTAATATTAAATCTTATGATATATGATTTTTAAAGGCTTCTTCTGGCAAAAGTTAACCAGATTTTTAAAATGAAATTAAAATTTAATCCTGGGACATATTTTCTTCAAACTATAAATGCAGTGTATTTGGTATGTGAAGTGATGGTATAATATATACTTTATTTCTCACATTTTGTCCTTGAAATTCAAACGCACTTCTTTTGGGCAGGGCCGGATGCTGAGGAATTTGGTGGCCTTTTTATGGAAATAAATAAAATAGACAGAATCTTATGTGTACCGGATAAAGATGACACCGGTGCTCGGCAGATAATATAGGATAGAATTTTATGTGATGGGATTGGGAGTAATCAGTACACACAAAAAAGTCATCATCACAGGTCATAGCTGCAACCAGAGCACCACTTCCCAGCAGCTGGTGGTCCAACAAGAAAGCATGAAGATCTCTGAACATCACCTAGGTCTTCAACTACTGCCAACCAACCTGCATGTTGCTACGACTCAGAGGGCCATATATTAATGATGATAAACATTTAGCTGTTACTAGACCAATGCTTCACAAGGAGGTAAAGGGTAGATTTTTTACTGTAGGGGTCCACAACTTCATCTAAGAGTTAGAAAGTTTACAACAACAGCACTGTGGCCTCCTAGTGCATGATGGATACTCTGCAGACCTGTATATAAAACCTTGTAGAGTAAAGATCTAGTTTGGTTATATCTGCGGTTATAACCAATGTGCATGATCTCTTTACGAATTAACCTACAATTAAAGAATAAAAACAAACAAAGAAATAGAAAGTTGGTAATTAAGATCCTCGGGTTAATATACTATATTCATTTTTTATAATGCAACTTTTTTAACATATTCACATTTTAGAATGGTCTGTATGGTAAAGACCTTAAATGCGCTGTCCCACTACACAAAAACATTAATTACACATTTAAGAAGCTTTGTTCGGTTTCTCACACAAGAACCGATCACTGTGCATGTGAAAACTACAGAGTCGTTACAGAATATATTTCAAATATGTCTTTCAAACAGTCTGGGATCTGATCCTTTTGTTTTAAGAGTGCCAAAAAAATGTATCAAGACATCGGTGTCCTAATGTGGTCAAGAACATTATTATCACTTATCTTCTGGAGGGTTTCTTTTTACCCAGATATCCAATATATCTGCTGGTATAAATATCCCTTACTTTCAATCCTAAAACACTGCCTACTGCATTACAGTCTTTTCCATTATGAAAGCTTCGCTGTAGCTCAGTGGCAGTTTTTAACCCCTTAATGACAAAGCCCGTACATGTACGGGCTCAAAATGCATTGTTTTCAATGGGTTTAGGGATCGCCCATTGTCCTTAAGGGGTTAAAACAAATGTATGTTACCTTTAACTGATTTGGAACACAATGAGAATAAACTGAACGAAAGGCGGTGAATATGTTTGTTATTGAATAGTTTTAATATGTAACAACCTAAAAACATTATGCAAAAACCAGCTACATTTATAGAAATTAACAATCCTGAAATAAATAAAACCGCAGAAGGGAGAAAACGCTACCCATGCTCTGTATCTGGGAAACCACCTGCAAGCACTCCTATTGTGACCTCATAGATCCCACAGTGAATTATGACATCATCCTGGAAGCATGCAGGTTGGTTGCACAGCATTCTATCTTCAGTGCAGTTGGGCGCTCGACACTTTCAGGCTGCTATTTCTTTAGTGAACTTGAAGTGTGGTTACCAACTACGTCAACAGCTACCAGAGAAGAAAAACTCACCAATCATTATGGCAGAGTGTTGTCTCTTCTCAGGACTAAGGTGGATTTTAAAGAAGTGCTGCCCCAGAAAACTACTCAAATATTTCAACAGGCTCAAAAAGACTTCCGATATCGTTCCAACACATAGCACAGGAGATGAAAACAGCGAGCTCTTGACAGACAGAACCTTTCTGCTGAAGCGAAAGAAAGAAGGTAGCAGTACAGAAAACAGAATGAGACTGAGGAAAAGGAGGAGATGTACTGCTAACCAGAGAGAGCAAAAACGCCTGTATATCAGGAAAAAGGAGACAACAAAGCGCAGAAGAACCAGCACAGGCAGCTATGAACATGAGCGGAAGAGGCATAGAAATAACGAGAGCCATGATCTGGGGCAGCAGGTGAAACCAACAGCAGATGCATACCTGGAGGAGTACAGGAGCAGGAGGATGAAGGTTCCCAGGAAAAGGCGCAGAAGTGAGGAGGACTGCAGCCTGACCGCAAAACGATTCAGGAACCTTCTCCCCATGTCGGTGTCCTGCTTAAGGTTTCATTTTCAATTGGGACAAGGGAGCTTTGGAAAGGTCATGTTGGCCTCTGTTCCTTCCAAGGATTCTTTAATAGCGGTAAAAATGATACGCAAGAGATCTATGAAGTCTCTGCACATCATGAGAGAGAGGAGGATTCTGGAGGTAGCCAGGAACAGCCCGTTTCTATGCCACGGGTATGCAGCTTTCCAGACAGAGACCTGTGTGTTCCTCGCCATGGAGTTTATGGCTGGAGGAACCTTGGAGTCTTATATGGACAGTGTTGGCTACATGACACAGAACACAGCCGCATTCTACTCTGCAGAGCTGGTCTGTGGCATCCAATTCCTCCATTCCCAGGGCATCATTCATAGAGATCTGAAGCCGCAGAATGTCCTACTTGACCGTGAGGGCCATGTCAAGATCAGTGATTTTGGTCTTGCTGTAGAAGGTGTTTTTGGAAGCACAGTGAGAGGACATTGTGGAACACGTCTCTACATGGCCCCAGAAATATACTTAAAGAAGCAATATGGTGTTGCTGTCGACTGGTGGTCCTTCGGGGTTATTCTCTTCCGCATGCTTAATGGAACTTTTCCCTTCTTCACTGGCTACTGCAAGAAGGCAACCGTCCATTCTATTATCAATGGCAGGCCCAAATACACCAAGGCATTAAGCCAAGAAGCTGTGGATATACTGACTTGTCTGTTAAAGAAAGATCCTCAGCTTCGCCTCTGGATGACCGAATACATCAGGGAGCATCCGTTCTTTGACAGCATAAATTGGGAAGACATAGAGAGCCGGAGAATGCCGCCACCATACCAGAAGGCTGAAAGACCCAATCGCCGCTTCAAGAACATCCAACCCATACCACCAGTTTTGGAGATCACAGAGGACATTGCCTCTCCATCTAGTAAACAGAGCCTGTCTGACACCTCCTCTTTATTTAGTGATCAGACCCCGGCCGGCGCGTCCTCTTCATCTAGTGACCAGAGCCTGTTCGGCTTCTCTTTTGTGACTCCAGACTGGATGTTTTGAAGATTTTGTCAGAGCGATTGTCAAGACTTTCCACATTTTTTGTCTCCAAGAAAGTCAAAAATAAAATTAACCCCCCCCCCTAATTTTGGTTATAGTTTCCTTCCTGTTGTACAGTTACATGGTGCATATGACCTCACAATGCAGGCTCAGCCTGACATCATATGTTATGACCTTTCTTATGTGCAGATTGAAATGTCCCAAATACTGAATTTTAAAACTGAATTTTAAATATTCTTCTTGTATCCAGGAATTAATATTAAATCTTATGATATATGATTTTTAAAGGCTTCTTCTGGCAAAAGTTAACCTGATTTTTAAAATGAAATTAAAATTTAATCCTGGGACATATTTTCTTCAAACTATAAATGCAGTGTATTTGGTATGTGAAGTGATGGTATAATATATACTTTATTTCTCACATTTTGTCCTTGAAATTCAAACGCACTTCTTTTGGGCAGGGCCGGATGCTGAGGAATTTGGTGGCCTTTTTATGGAAATAAATAAAATAGACAGAATCTTAACTCCTCGGCATCTATGTGTACCGGATAAAGATGACACCGGTGCTCGGCAGATAATATAGGATAGAATTTTATGTGATGGGATTGGGAGTAATCAGTACACACAAAAAAGTCATCATCACAGGTCATAGCTGCAACCAGAGCACCACTTCCCAGCAGCTGGTAGTCCAACAAGAAAGCATGAAGATCTCTGAACATCACCTAGGTCTTCAACTACTGCCAACCAACCTGCATGTTGCTACGACTCAGAGGGCCATATATTAATGCTGATAAACATGTAGCTGTTACTAGACCAATGCTTCACAAGGAGGTAAAGGGTAGATTTTTTACTGTAGGGGTCCACAACTTCATCTAAGAGTTAGAAAGCTTACAACAACAGCACTGTGGCCTCCTAGTGCATGATGGATACTCTGCAGACCTGTATATAAAACCTTGTAGAGTAAAGATCTAGTTTGGTTACATCTGCGGTTATAACCAATGTGCATGATCTCTTTACGAATTAACCTACAATTAAAGAATAAAAACAAACAAAGAAATAGAAAGTTGGTAATTAAGATCCTCGGGTTAATATACTATATTCATTTTTTATAATGCAACTTTTTTAACATATTCACATTTTAGAATGGTCTGTATGGTAAAGACCTTAAATGCGCTGTCCCACTACACAAAAACATTAATTACACATTTAAGAAGCTTTGTTCGGTTTCTCACACAAGAACCGATCACTGTGCATGTGAAAACTACAGAGTCGTTACAGAATATATTTCAAATATGTCTTTCAAACAGTCTGGGATCTGATCCTTTTGTTTTAAGAGTGCCAAAAAAATGTATCAAGACATCGGTGTCCTAATGTGGTCAAGAACATTATTATCACTTATCTTCTGGAGGGTTTCTTTTTACCCAGATATCCAATATATCTGCTTGTATAAATATCCCTTACTTTCAATCCTAAAACACTACCTACTGCATCACAGTCTTTTCCATTATGAAAGCTTCGCTGTAGCTCAGTGGCAGTTTTTAACCCCTTAATGACAAAGCCCGTACATGTACGGGCTCAAAATGCATTGTTTTCAATGGGTTTAGGGATCGCCCATTGTCCTTAAGGGGTTAAAACAAATGTATGTTACCTTTAACTGATTTGGAACACAATGAGAATAAACTGAACGAAAGGCGGTGAATATGTTTGTTATTGAATAGTTTTAATATGTAACAACCTAAAAACATTATGCAAAAACCAGCTACATTTATAGAAATTAACAATCCTGAAATAAATAAAACCGCAGAAGGGAGAAAACGCTACCCATGCTCTGTATCTGGGAAACCACCTGCAAGCACTCCTATTATGACCTCATAGATCCCACAGTGAATTATGACATCATCCTGGAAGCATGCAGGTTGGTTGCACAGCATTCTATCTTCAGTGCAGTTGGGCGCTCGACACTTTCAGGCTGCTATTTCTTTAGTGAACTTGAAGTGTGGTTACCAACTACGTCAACAGCTACCAGAGAAGAAAAACTCACCAATCATTATGGCAGAGTGTTGTCTCTTCTCAGGACTAAGGTGGATTTTAAAGAAGTGCTGCCCCAGAAAACTACTCAAATATTTCAACAGGCTCAAAAAGACTTCCGATATCGTTCCAACACATAGCACAGGAGATGAAAACAGCGAGCTCTTGACAGACAGAACCTTTCTGCTGAAGCGAAAGAAAGAAGGTAGCAGTACAGAAAACAGAATGAGACTGAGGAAAAGGAGGAGATGTACTGCTAACCAGAGAGAGCAAAAACGCCTGTATATCAGGAAAAAGGAGACAACAAAGCGCAGAAGAACCAGCACAGGCAGCTATGAACATGAGCGGAAGAGGCATAGAAATAACGAGAGCCATGATCTGGGGCAGCAGGTGAAACCAACAGCAGATGCATACCTGGAGGAGTACAGGAGCAGGAGGATGAAGGTTCCCAGGAAAAGGCGCAGAAGTGAGGAGGACTGCAGCCTGACCGCAAAACGATTCAGGAACCTTCTCCCCATGTCGGTGTCCTGCTTAAGGTTTCATTTTCAATTGGGACAAGGGAGCTTTGGAAAGGTCATGTTGGCCTCTGTTCCTTCCAAGGATTCTTTAATAGCGGTAAAAATGATACGCAAGAGATCTATGAAGTCTCTGCACATCATGAGAGAGAGGAGGATTCTGGAGGTAGCCAGGAACAGCCCGTTTCTATGCCACGGGTATGCAGCTTTCCAGACAGAGACCTGTGTGTTCCTCGCCATGGAGTTTATGGCTGGAGGAACCTTGGAGTCTTATATGGACAGTGTTGGCTACATGACACAGAACACAGCCGCATTCTACTCTGCAGAGCTGGTCTGTGGCATCCAATTCCTCCATTCCCAGGGCATCATTCATAGAGATCTGAAGCCGCAGAATGTCCTACTTGACCGTGAGGGCCATGTCAAGATCAGTGATTTTGGTCTTGCTGTAGAAGGTGTTTTTGGAAGCACAGTGAGAGGACATTGTGGAACACGTCTCTACATGGCCCCAGAAATATACTTAAAGAAGCAATATGGTGTTGCTGTCGACTGGTGGTCCTTCGGGGTTATTCTCTTCCGCATGCTTAATGGAACTTTTCCCTTCTTCACTGGCTACTGCAAGAAGGCAACCGTCCATTCTATTATCAATGGCAGGCCCAAATACACCAAGGCATTAAGCCAAGAAGCTGTGGATATACTGACTTGTCTGTTAAAGAAAGATCCTCAGCTTCGCCTCTGGATGACCGAATACATCAGGGAGCATCCGTTCTTTGACAGCATAAATTGGGAAGACATAGAGAGCCGGAGAATGCCGCCACCATACCAGAAGGCTGAAAGACCCAATCGCCGCTTCAAGAACATCCAACCCATACCACCAGTTTTGGAGATCACAGAGGACATTGCCTCTCCATCTAGTAAACAGAGCCTGTCTGACACCTCCTCTTTATTTAGTGATCAGAGCCCGGCCGGCGCGTCCTCTTCATCTAGTGACCAGAGCCTGTTCGGCTTCTCTTTTGTGACTCCAGACTGGATGTTTTGAAGATTTTGTCAGAGCGATTGTCAAGACTTTCCACATTTTTTGTCTCCAAGAAAGTCAAAAATAAAATTAACCCCCCCCCCCTAATTTTGGTTATAGTTTCCTTCCTGTTGTACAGTTACATGGTGCATATGACCTCACAATGCAGGCTCAGCCTGACATCATATGTTATGACCTTTCTTATGTGCAGATTGAAATGTCCCAAATACTGAATTTTAAAACTGAATTTTAAATATTCTTCTTGTATCCAGGAATTAATATTAAATCTTATGATATATGATTTTTAAAGGCTTCTTCTGGCAAAAGTTAACCAGATTTTTAAAATGAAATTAAAATTTAATCCTGGGACATATTTTCTTCAAACTATAAATGCAGTGTATTTGGTATGTGAAGTGATGGTATAATATATACTTTATTTCTCACATTTTGTCCTTGAAATTCAAACGCACTTCTTTTGGGCAGGGCCGGATGCTGAGGAATTTGGTGGCCTTTTTATGGAAATAAATAAAATAGACAGAATCTTATGTGTACCGGATAAAGATGACACCGGTGCTCGGCAGATAATATAGGATAGAATTTTATGTGATGGGATTGGGAGTAATCAGTACACACAAAAAAGTCATCATCACAGGTCATAGCTGCAACCAGAGCACCACTTCCCAGCAGCTGGTGGTCCAACAAGAAAGCATGAAGATCTCTGAACATCACCTAGGTCTTCAACTACTGCCAACCAACCTGCATGTTGCTACGACTCAGAGGGCCATATATTAATGATGATAAACATTTAGCTGTTACTAGACCAATGCTTCACAAGGAGGTAAAGGGTAGATTTTTTACTGTAGGGGTCCACAACTTCATCTAAGAGTTAGAAAGTTTACAACAACAGCACTGTGGCCTCCTAGTGCATGATGGATACTCTGCAGACCTGTATATAAAACCTTGTAGAGTAAAGATCTAGTTTGGTTATATCTGCGGTTATAACCAATGTGCATGATCTCTTTACGAATTAACCTACAATTAAAGAATAAAAACAAACAAAGAAATAGAAAGTTGGTAATTAAGATCCTCGGGTTAATATACTATATTCATTTTTTATAATGCAACTTTTTTAACATATTCACATTTTAGAATGGTCTGTATGGTAAAGACCTTAAATGCGCTGTCCCACTACACAAAAACATTAATTACACATTTAAGAAGCTTTGTTCGGTTTCTCACACAAGAACCGATCACTGTGCATGTGAAAACTACAGAGTCGTTACAGAATATATTTCAAATATGTCTTTCAAACAGTCTGGGATCTGATCCTTTTGTTTTAAGAGTGCCAAAAAAATGTATCAAGACATCGGTGTCCTAATGTGGTCAAGAACATTATTATCACTTATCTTCTGGAGGGTTTCTTTTTACCCAGATATCCAATATATCTGCTGGTATAAATATCCCTTACTTTCAATCCTAAAACACTGCCTACTGCATTACAGTCTTTTCCATTATGAAAGCTTCGCTGTAGCTCAGTGGCAGTTTTTAACCCCTTAATGACAAAGCCCGTACATGTACGGGCTCAAAATGCATTGTTTTCAATGGGTTTAGGGATCGCCCATTGTCCTTAAGGGGTTAAAACAAATGTATGTTACCTTTAACTGATTTGGAACACAATGAGAATAAACTGAACGAAAGGCGGTGAATATGTTTGTTATTGAATAGTTTTAATATGTAACAACCTAAAAACATTATGCAAAAACCAGCTACATTTATAGAAATTAACAATCCTGAAATAAATAAAACCGCAGAAGGGAGAAAACGCTACCCATGCTCTGTATCTGGGAAACCACCTGCAAGCACTCCTATTGTGACCTCATAGATCCCACAGTGAATTATGACATCATCCTGGAAGCATGCAGGTTGGTTGCACAGCATTCTATCTTCAGTGCAGTTGGGCGCTCGACACTTTCAGGCTGCTATTTCTTTAGTGAACTTGAAGTGTGGTTACCAACTACGTCAACAGCTACCAGAGAAGAAAAACTCACCAATCATTATGGCAGAGTGTTGTCTCTTCTCAGGACTAAGGTGGATTTTAAAGAAGTGCTGCCCCAGAAAACTACTCAAATATTTCAACAGGCTCAAAAAGACTTCCGATATCGTTCCAACACATAGCACAGGAGATGAAAACAGCGAGCTCTTGACAGACAGAACCTTTCTGCTGAAGCGAAAGAAAGAAGGTAGCAGTACAGAAAACAGAATGAGACTGAGGAAAAGGAGGAGATGTACTGCTAACCAGAGAGAGCAAAAACGCCTGTATATCAGGAAAAAGGAGACAACAAAGCGCAGAAGAACCAGCACAGGCAGCTATGAACATGAGCGGAAGAGGCATAGAAATAACGAGAGCCATGATCTGGGGCAGCAGGTGAAACCAACAGCAGATGCATACCTGGAGGAGTACAGGAGCAGGAGGATGAAGGTTCCCAGGAAAAGGCGCAGAAGTGAGGAGGACTGCAGCCTGACCGCAAAACGATTCAGGAACCTTCTCCCCATGTCGGTGTCCTGCTTAAGGTTTCATTTTCAATTGGGACAAGGGAGCTTTGGAAAGGTCATGTTGGCCTCTGTTCCTTCCAAGGATTCTTTAATAGCGGTAAAAATGATACGCAAGAGATCTATGAAGTCTCTGCACATCATGAGAGAGAGGAGGATTCTGGAGGTAGCCAGGAACAGCCCGTTTCTATGCCACGGGTATGCAGCTTTCCAGACAGAGACCTGTGTGTTCCTCGCCATGGAGTTTATGGCTGGAGGAACCTTGGAGTCTTATATGGACAGTGTTGGCTACATGACACAGAACACAGCCGCATTCTACTCTGCAGAGCTGGTCTGTGGCATCCAATTCCTCCATTCCCAGGGCATCATTCATAGAGATCTGAAGCCGCAGAATGTCCTACTTGACCGTGAGGGCCATGTCAAGATCAGTGATTTTGGTCTTGCTGTAGAAGGTGTTTTTGGAAGCACAGTGAGAGGACATTGTGGAACACGTCTCTACATGGCCCCAGAAATATACTTAAAGAAGCAATATGGTGTTGCTGTCGACTGGTGGTCCTTCGGGGTTATTCTCTTCCGCATGCTTAATGGAACTTTTCCCTTCTTCACTGGCTACTGCAAGAAGGCAACCGTCCATTCTATTATCAATGGCAGGCCCAAATACACCAAGGCATTAAGCCAAGAAGCTGTGGATATACTGACTTGTCTGTTAAAGAAAGATCCTCAGCTTCGCCTCTGGATGACCGAATACATCAGGGAGCATCCGTTCTTTGACAGCATAAATTGGGAAGACATAGAGAGCCGGAGAATGCCGCCACCATACCAGAAGGCTGAAAGACCCAATCGCCGCTTCAAGAACATCCAACCCATACCACCAGTTTTGGAGATCACAGAGGACATTGCCTCTCCATCTAGTAAACAGAGCCTGTCTGACACCTCCTCTTTATTTAGTGATCAGAGCCCGGCCGGCGCGTCCTCTTCATCTAGTGACCAGAGCCTGTTCGGCTTCTCTTTTGTGACTCCAGACTGGATGTTTTGAAGATTTTGTCAGAGCGATTGTCAAGACTTTCCACATTTTTTGTCTCCAAGAAAGTCAAAAATAAAATTAACCCCCCCCCCTAATTTTGGTTATAGTTTCCTTCCTGTTGTACAGTTACATGGTGCATATGACCTCACAATGCAGGCTCAGCCTGACATCATATGTTATGACCTTTCTTATGTGCAGATTGAAATGTCCCAAATACTGAATTTTAAAACTGAATTTTAAATATTCTTCTTGTATCCAGGAATTAATATTAAATCTTATGATATATGATTTTTAAAGGCTTCTTCTGGCAAAAGTTAACCAGATTTTTAAAATGAAATTAAAATTTAATCCTGGGACATATTTTCTTCAAACTATAAATGCAGTGTATTTGGTATGTGAAGTGATGGTATAATATATACTTTATTTCTCACATTTTGTCCTTGAAATTCAAACGCACTTCTTTTGGGCAGGGCCGGATGCTGAGGAATTTGGTGGCCTTTTTATGGAAATAAATAAAATAGACAGAATCTTAACTCCTCGGCATCTATGTGTACCGGATAAAGATGACACCGGTGCTCGGCAGATAATATAGGATAGAATTTTATGTGATGGGATTGGGAGTAATCAGTACACACAAAAAAGTCATCATCACAGGTCATAGCTGCAACCAGAGCACCACTTCCCAGCAGCTGGTGGTCCAACAAGAAAGCATGAAGATCTCTGAACATCACCTAGGTCTTCAACTACTGCCAACCAACCTGCATGTTGCTACGACTCAGAGGGCCATATATTAATGCTGATAAACATGTAGCTGTTACTAGACCAATGCTTCACAAGGAGGTAAAGGGTAGATTTTTTACTGTAGGGGTCCACAACTTCATCTAAGAGTTAGAAAGTTTACAACAACAGCACTGTGGCCTCCTAGTGCATGATGGATACTCTGCAGACCTGTATATAAAACCTTGTAGAGTAAAGATCTAGTTTGGTTACATCTGCGGTTATAACCAATGTGCATGATCTCTTTACGAATTAACCTACAATTAAAGAATAAAAACAAACAAAGAAATAGAAAGTTGGTAATTAAGATCCTCGGGTTAATATACTATATTCATTTTTTATAATGCAACTTTTTTAACATATTCACATTTTAGAATGGTCTGTATGGTAAAGACCTTAAATGCGCTGTCCCACTACACAAAAACATTAATTACACATTTAAGAAGCTTTGTTCGGTTTCTCACACAAGAACCGATCACTGTGCATGTGAAAACTACAGAGTCGTTACAGAATATATTTCAAATATGTCTTTCAAACAGTCTGGGATCTGATCCTTTTGTTTTAAGAGTGCCAAAAAAATGTATCAAGACATCGGTGTCCTAATGTGGTCAAGAACATTATTATCACTTATCTTCTGGAGGGTTTCTTTTTACCCAGATATCCAATATATCTGCTGGTATAAATATCCCTTACTTTCAATCCTAAAACACTGCCTACTGCATTACAGTCTTTTCCATTATGAAAGCTTTGCTGTAGCTCAGTGGCAGTTTTTAACCCCTTAATGACAAAGCCCGTACATGTACGGGCTCAAAATGCATTGTTTTCAATGGGTTTAGGGATCGCCCATTGTCCTTAAGGGGTTAAAACAAATGTATGTTACCTTTAACTGATTTGGAACACAATGAGAATAAACTGAACGAAAGGCGGTGAATATGTTTGTTATTGAATAGTTTTAATATGTAACAACCTAAAAACATTATGCAAAAACCAGCTACATTTATAGAAATTAACAATCCTGAAATAAATAAAACCGCAGAAGGGAGAAAACGCTACCCATGCTCTGTATCTGGGAAACCACCTGCAAGCACTCCTATTGTGACCTCATAGATCCCACAGTGAATTATGACATCATCCTGGAAGCATGCAGGTTGGTTGCACAGCATTCTATCTTCAGTGCAGTTGGGCGCTCGACACTTTCAGGCTGCTATTTCTTTAGTGAACTTGAAGTGTGGTTACCAACTACGTCAACAGCTACCAGAGAAGAAAAACTCACCAATCATTATGGCAGAGTGTTGTCTCTTCTCAGGACTAAGGTGGATTTTAAAGAAGTGCTGCCCCAGAAAACTACTCAAATATTTCAACAGGCTCAAAAAGACTTCCGATATCGTTCCAACACATAGCACAGGAGATGAAAACAGCGAGCTCTTGACAGACAGAACCTTTCTGCTGAAGCGAAAGAAAGAAGGTAGCAGTACAGAAAACAGAATGAGACTGAGGAAAAGGAGGAGATGTACTGCTAACCAGAGAGAGCAAAAACGCCTGTATATCAGGAAAAAGGAGACAACAAAGCGCAGAAGAACCAGCACAGGCAGCTATGAACATGAGCGGAAGAGGCATAGAAATAACGAGAGCCATGATCTGGGGCAGCAGGTGAAACCAACAGCAGATGCATACCTGGAGGAGTACAGGAGCAGGAGGATGAAGGTTCCCAGGAAAAGGCGCAGAAGTGAGGAGGACTGCAGCCTGACCGCAAAACGATTCAGGAACCTTCTCCCCATGTCGGTGTCCTGCTTAAGGTTTCATTTTCAATTGGGACAAGGGAGCTTTGGAAAGGTCATGTTGGCCTCTGTTCCTTCCAAGGATTCTTTAATAGCGGTAAAAATGATACGCAAGAGATCTATGAAGTCTCTGCACATCATGAGAGAGAGGAGGATTCTGGAGGTAGCCAGGAACAGCCCGTTTCTATGCCACGGGTATGCAGCTTTCCAGACAGAGACCTGTGTGTTCCTCGCCATGGAGTTTATGGCTGGAGGAACCTTGGAGTCTTATATGGACAGTGTTGGCTACATGACACAGAACACAGCCGCATTCTACTCTGCAGAGCTGGTCTGTGGCATCCAATTCCTCCATTCCCAGGGCATCATTCATAGAGATCTGAAGCCGCAGAATGTCCTACTTGACCGTGAGGGCCATGTCAAGATCAGTGATTTTGGTCTTGCTGTAGAAGGTGTTTTTGGAAGCACAGTGAGAGGACATTGTGGAACACGTCTCTACATGGCCCCAGAAATATACTTAAAGAAGCAATATGGTGTTGCTGTCGACTGGTGGTCCTTCGGGGTTATTCTCTTCCGCATGCTTAATGGAACTTTTCCCTTCTTCACTGGCTACTGCAAGAAGGCAACCGTCCATTCTATTATCAATGGCAGGCCCAAATACACCAAGGCATTAAGCCAAGAAGCTGTGGATATACTGACTTGTCTGTTAAAGAAAGATCCTCAGCTTCGCCTCTGGATGACCGAATACATCAGGGAGCATCCGTTCTTTGACAGCATAAATTGGGAAGACATAGAGAGCCGGAGAATGCCGCCACCATACCAGAAGGCTGAAAGACCCAATCGCCGCTTCAAGAACATCCAACCCATACCACCAGTTTTGGAGATCACAGAGGACATTGCCTCTCCATCTAGTAAACAGAGCCTGTCTGACACCTCCTCTTTATTTAGTGATCAGAGCCCGGCCGGCGCGTCCTCTTCATCTAGTGACCAGAGCCTGTTCGGCTTCTCTTTTGTGACTCCAGACTGGATGTTTTGAAGATTTTGTCAGAGCGATTGTCAAGACTTTCCACATTTTTTGTCTCCAAGAAAGTCAAAAATAAAATTAACCCCCCCCCCTAATTTTGGTTATAGTTTCCTTCCTGTTGTACAGTTACATGGTGCATATGACCTCACAATGCAGGCTCAGCCTGACATCATATGTTATGACCTTTCTTATGTGCAGATTGAAATGTCCCAAATACTGAATTTTAAAACTGAATTTTAAATATTCTTCTTGTATCCAGGAATTAATATTAAATCTTATGATATATGATTTTTAAAGGCTTCTTCTGGCAAAAGTTAACCAGATTTTTAAAATGAAATTAAAATTTAATCCTGGGACATATTTTCTTCAAACTATAAATGCAGTGTATTTGGTATGTGAAGTGATGGTATAATATATACTTTATTTCTCACATTTTGTCCTTGAAATTCAAACGCACTTCTTTTGGGCAGGGCCGGATGCTGAGGAATTTGGTGGCCTTTTTATGGAAATAAATAAAATAGACAGAATCTTATGTGTACCGGATAAAGATGACACCGGTGCTCGGCAGATAATATAGGATAGAATTTTATGTGATGGGATTGGGAGTAATCAGTACACACAAAAAAGTCATCATCACAGGTCATAGCTGCAACCAGAGCACCACTTCCCAGCAGCTGGTGGTCCAACAAGAAAGCATGAAGATCTCTGAACATCACCTAGGTCTTCAACTACTGCCAACCAACCTGCATGTTGCTACGACTCAGAGGGCCATATATTAATGCTGATAAACATGTAGCTGTTACTAGACCAATGCTTCACAAGGAGGTAAAGGGTAGATTTTTTACTGTAGGGGTCCACAACTTCATCTAAGAGTTAGAAAGTTTACAACAACAGCACTGTGGCCTCCTAGTGCATGATGGATACTCTGCAGACCTGTATATAAAACCTTGTAGAGTAAAGATCTAGTTTGGTTACATCTGCGGTTATAACCAATGTGCATGATCTCTTTACGAATTAACCTACAATTAAAGAATAAAAACAAACAAAGAAATAGAAAGTTGGTAATTAAGATCCTCGGGTTAATATACTATATTCATTTTTTATAATGCAACTTTTTTAACATATTCACATTTTAGAATGGTCTGTATGGTAAAGACCTTAAATGCGCTGTCCCACTACACAAAAACATTAATTACACATTTAAGAAGCTTTGTTCGGTTTCTCACACAAGAACCGATCACTGTGCATGTGAAAACTACAGAGTCGTTACAGAATATATTTCAAATATGTCTTTCAAACAGTCTGGGATCTGATCCTTTTGTTTTAAGAGTGCCAAAAAAATGTATCAAGACATCGGTGTCCTAATGTGGTCAAGAACATTATTATCACTTATCTTCTGGAGGGTTTCTTTTTACCCAGATATCCAATATATCTGCTGGTATAAATATCCCTTACTTTCAATCCTAAAACACTGCCTACTGCATTACAGTCTTTTCCATTATGAAAGCTTTGCTGTAGCTCAGTGGCAGTTTTTAACCCCTTAATGACAAAGCCCGTACATGTACGGGCTCAAAATGCATTGTTTTCAATGGGTTTAGGGATCGCCCATTGTCCTTAAGGGGTTAAAACAAATGTATGTTACCTTTAACTGATTTGGAACACAATGAGAATAAACTGAACGAAAGGCGGTGAATATGTTTGTTATTGAATAGTTTTAATATGTAACAACCTAAAAACATTATGCAAAAACCAGCTACATTTATAGAAATTAACAATCCTGAAATAAATAAAACCGCAGAAGGGAGAAAACGCTACCCATGCTCTGTATCTGGGAAACCACCTGCAAGCACTCCTATTGTGACCTCATAGATCCCACAGTGAATTATGACATCATCCTGGAAGCATGCAGGTTGGTTGCACAGCATTCTATCTTCAGTGCAGTTGGGCGCTCGACACTTTCAGGCTGCTATTTCTTTAGTGAACTTGAAGTGTGGTTACCAACTACGTCAACAGCTACCAGAGAAGAAAAACTCACCAATCATTATGGCAGAGTGTTGTCTCTTCTCAGGACTAAGGTGGATTTTAAAGAAGTGCTGCCCCAGAAAACTACTCAAATATTTCAACAGGCTCAAAAAGACTTCCGATATCGTTCCAACACATAGCACAGGAGATGAAAACAGCGAGCTCTTGACAGACAGAACCTTTCTGCTGAAGCGAAAGAAAGAAGGTAGCAGTACAGAAAACAGAATGAGACTGAGGAAAAGGAGGAGATGTACTGCTAACCAGAGAGAGCAAAAACGCCTGTATATCAGGAAAAAGGAGACAACAAAGCGCAGAAGAACCAGCACAGGCAGCTATGAACATGAGCGGAAGAGGCATAGAAATAACGAGAGCCATGATCTGGGGCAGCAGGTGAAACCAACAGCAGATGCATACCTGGAGGAGTACAGGAGCAGGAGGATGAAGGTTCCCAGGAAAAGGCGCAGAAGTGAGGAGGACTGCAGCCTGACCGCAAAACGATTCAGGAACCTTCTCCCCATGTCGGTGTCCTGCTTAAGGTTTCATTTTCAATTGGGACAAGGGAGCTTTGGAAAGGTCATGTTGGCCTCTGTTCCTTCCAAGGATTCTTTAATAGCGGTAAAAATGATACGCAAGAGATCTATGAAGTCTCTGCACATCATGAGAGAGAGGAGGATTCTGGAGGTAGCCAGGAACAGCCCGTTTCTATGCCACGGGTATGCAGCTTTCCAGACAGAGACCTGTGTGTTCCTCGCCATGGAGTTTATGGCTGGAGGAACCTTGGAGTCTTATATGGACAGTGTTGGCTACATGACACAGAACACAGCCGCATTCTACTCTGCAGAGCTGGTCTGTGGCATCCAATTCCTCCATTCCCAGGGCATCATTCATAGAGATCTGAAGCCGCAGAATGTCCTACTTGACCGTGAGGGCCATGTCAAGATCAGTGATTTTGGTCTTGCTGTAGAAGGTGTTTTTGGAAGCACAGTGAGAGGACATTGTGGAACACGTCTCTACATGGCCCCAGAAATATACTTAAAGAAGCAATATGGTGTTGCTGTCGACTGGTGGTCCTTCGGGGTTATTCTCTTCCGCATGCTTAATGGAACTTTTCCCTTCTTCACTGGCTACTGCAAGAAGGCAACCGTCCATTCTATTATCAATGGCAGGCCCAAATACACCAAGGCATTAAGCCAAGAAGCTGTGGATATACTGACTTGTCTGTTAAAGAAAGATCCTCAGCTTCGCCTCTGGATGACCGAATACATCAGGGAGCATCCGTTCTTTGACAGCATAAATTGGGAAGACATAGAGAGCCGGAGAATGCCGCCACCATACCAGAAGGCTGAAAGACCCAATCGCCGCTTCAAGAACATCCAACCCATACCACCAGTTTTGGAGATCACAGAGGACATTGCCTCTCCATCTAGTAAACAGAGCCTGTCTGACACCTCCTCTTTATTTAGTGATCAGAGCCCGGCCGGCGCGTCCTCTTCATCTAGTGACCAGAGCCTGTTCGGCTTCTCTTTTGTGACTCCAGACTGGATGTTTTGAAGATTTTGTCAGAGCGATTGTCAAGACTTTCCACATTTTTTGTCTCCAAGAAAGTCAAAAATAAAATTAACCCCCCCCCCCTAATTTTGGTTATAGTTTCCTTCCTGTTGTACAGTTACATGGTGCATATGACCTCACAATGCAGGCTCAGCCTGACATCATATGTTATGACCTTTCTTATGTGCAGATTGAAATGTCCCAAATACTGAATTTTAAAACTGAATTTTAAATATTCTTCTTGTATCCAGGAATTAATATTAAATCTTATGATATATGATTTTTAAAGGCTTCTTCTGGCAAAAGTTAACCAGATTTTTAAAATGAAATTAAAATTTAATCCTGGGACATATTTTCTTCAAACTATAAATGCAGTGTATTTGGTATGTGAAGTGATGGTATAATATATACTTTATTTCTCACATTTTGTCCTTGAAATTCAAACGCACTTCTTTTGGGCAGGGCCGGATGCTGAGGAATTTGGTGGCCTTTTTATGGAAATAAATAAAATAGACAGAATCTTATGTGTACCGGATAAAGATGACACCGGTGCTCGGCAGATAATATAGGATAGAATTTTATGTGATGGGATTGGGAGTAATCAGTACACACAAAAAAGTCATCATCACAGGTCATAGCTGCAACCAGAGCACCACTTCCCAGCAGCTGGTGGTCCAACAAGAAAGCATGAAGATCTCTGAACATCACCTAGGTCTTCAACTACTGCCAACCAACCTGCATGTTGCTACGACTCAGAGGGCCATATATTAATGATGATAAACATTTAGCTGTTACTAGACCAATGCTTCACAAGGAGGTAAAGGGTAGATTTTTTACTGTAGGGGTCCACAACTTCATCTAAGAGTTAGAAAGTTTACAACAACAGCACTGTGGCCTCCTAGTGCATGATGGATACTCTGCAGACCTGTATATAAAACCTTGTAGAGTAAAGATCTAGTTTGGTTATATCTGCGGTTATAACCAATGTGCATGATCTCTTTACGAATTAACCTACAATTAAAGAATAAAAACAAACAAAGAAATAGAAAGTTGGTAATTAAGATCCTCGGGTTAATATACTATATTCATTTTTTATAATGCAACTTTTTTAACATATTCACATTTTAGAATGGTCTGTATGGTAAAGACCTTAAATGCGCTGTCCCACTACACAAAAACATTAATTACACATTTAAGAAGCTTTGTTCGGTTTCTCACACAAGAACCGATCACTGTGCATGTGAAAACTACAGAGTCGTTACAGAATATATTTCAAATATGTCTTTCAAACAGTCTGGGATCTGATCCTTTTGTTTTAAGAGTGCCAAAAAAATGTATCAAGACATCGGTGTCCTAATGTGGTCAAGAACATTATTATCACTTATCTTCTGGAGGGTTTCTTTTTACCCAGATATCCAATATATCTGCTGGTATAAATATCCCTTACTTTCAATCCTAAAACACTGCCTACTGCATTACAGTCTTTTCCATTATGAAAGCTTCGCTGTAGCTCAGTGGCAGTTTTTAACCCCTTAATGACAAAGCCCGTACATGTACGGGCTCAAAATGCATTGTTTTCAATGGGTTTAGGGATCGCCCATTGTCCTTAAGGGGTTAAAACAAATGTATGTTACCTTTAACTGATTTGGAACACAATGAGAATAAACTGAACGAAAGGCGGTGAATATGTTTGTTATTGAATAGTTTTAATATGTAACAACCTAAAAACATTATGCAAAAACCAGCTACATTTATAGAAATTAACAATCCTGAAATAAATAAAACCGCAGAAGGGAGAAAACGCTACCCATGCTCTGTATCTGGGAAACCACCTGCAAGCACTCCTATTGTGACCTCATAGATCCCACAGTGAATTATGACATCATCCTGGAAGCATGCAGGTTGGTTGCACAGCATTCTATCTTCAGTGCAGTTGGGCGCTCGACACTTTCAGGCTGCTATTTCTTTAGTGAACTTGAAGTGTGGTTACCAACTATGTCAACAGCTACCAGAGAAGAAAAACTCACCAATCATTATGGCAGAGTGTTGTCTCTTCTCAGGACTAAGGTGGATTTTAAAGAAGTGCTGCCCCAGAAAACTACTCAAATATTTCAACAGGCTCAAAAAGACTTCCGATATCGTTCCAACACATAGCACAGGAGATGAAAACAGCGAGCTCTTGACAGACAGAACCTTTCTGCTGAAGCGAAAGAAAGAAGGTAGCAGTACAGAAAACAGAATGAGACTGAGGAAAAGGAGGAGATGTACTGCTAACCAGAGAGAGCAAAAACGCCTGTATATCAGGAAAAAGGAGACAACAAAGCGCAGAAGAACCAGCACAGGCAGCTATGAACATGAGCGGAAGAGGCATAGAAATAACGAGAGCCATGATCTGGGGCAGCAGGTGAAACCAACAGCAGATGCATACCTGGAGGAGTACAGGAGCAGGAGGATGAAGGTTCCCAGGAAAAGGCGCAGAAGTGAGGAGGACTGCAGCCTGACCGCAAAACGATTCAGGAACCTTCTCCCCATGTCGGTGTCCTGCTTAAGGTTTCATTTTCAATTGGGACAAGGGAGCTTTGGAAAGGTCATGTTGGCCTCTGTTCCTTCCAAGGATTCTTTAATAGCGGTAAAAATGATACGCAAGAGATCTATGAAGTCTCTGCACATCATGAGAGAGAGGAGGATTCTGGAGGTAGCCAGGAACAGCCCGTTTCTATGCCACGGGTATGCAGCTTTCCAGACAGAGACCTGTGTGTTCCTCGCCATGGAGTTTATGGCTGGAGGAACCTTGGAGTCTTATATGGACAGTGTTGGCTACATGACACAGAACACAGCCGCATTCTACTCTGCAGAGCTGGTCTGTGGCATCCAATTCCTCCATTCCCAGGGCATCATTCATAGAGATCTGAAGCCGCAGAATGTCCTACTTGACCGTGAGGGCCATGTCAAGATCAGTGATTTTGGTCTTGCTGTAGAAGGTGTTTTTGGAAGCACAGTGAGAGGACATTGTGGAACACGTCTCTACATGGCCCCAGAAATATACTTAAAGAAGCAATATGGTGTTGCTGTCGACTGGTGGTCCTTCGGGGTTATTCTCTTCCGCATGCTTAATGGAACTTTTCCCTTCTTCACTGGCTACTGCAAGAAGGCAACCGTCCATTCTATTATCAATGGCAGGCCCAAATACACCAAGGCATTAAGCCAAGAAGCTGTGGATATACTGACTTGTCTGTTAAAGAAAGATCCTCAGCTTCGCCTCTGGATGACCGAATACATCAGGGAGCATCCGTTCTTTGACAGCATAAATTGGGAAGACATAGAGAGCCGGAGAATGCCGCCACCATACCAGAAGGCTGAAAGACCCAATCGCCGCTTCAAGAACATCCAACCCATACCACCAGTTTTGGAGATCACAGAGGACATTGCCTCTCCATCTAGTAAACAGAGCCTGTCTGACACCTCCTCTTTATTTAGTGATCAGAGCCCGGCCGGCGCGTCCTCTTCATCTAGTGACCAGAGCCTGTTCGGCTTCTCTTTTGTGACTCCAGACTGGATGTTTTGAAGATTTTGTCAGAGCGATTGTCAAGACTTTCCACATTTTTTGTCTCCAAGAAAGTCAAAAATAAAATTAACCCCCCCCCCCTAATTTTGGTTATAGTTTCCTTCCTGTTGTACAGTTACATGGTGCATATGACCTCACAATGCAGGCTCAGCCTGACATCATATGTTATGACCTTTCTTATGTGCAGATTGAAATGTCCCAAATACTGAATTTTAAAACTGAATTTTAAATATTCTTCTTGTATCCAGGAATTAATATTAAATCTTATGATATATGATTTTTAAAGGCTTCTTCTGGCAAAAGTTAACCAGATTTTTAAAATGAAATTAAAATTTAATCCTGGGACATATTTTCTTCAAACTATAAATGCAGTGTATTTGGTATGTGAAGTGATGGTATAATATATACTTTATTTCTCACATTTTGTCCTTGAAATTCAAACGCACTTCTTTTGGGCAGGGCCGGATGCTGAGGAATTTGGTGGCCTTTTTATGGAAATAAATAAAATAGACAGAATCTTATGTGTACCGGATAAAGATGACACCGGTGCTCGGCAGATAATATAGGATAGAATTTTATGTGATGGGATTGGGAGTAATCAGTACACACAAAAAAGTCATCATCACAGGTCATAGCTGCAACCAGAGCACCACTTCCCAGCAGCTGGTGGTCCAACAAGAAAGCATGAAGATCTCTGAACATCACCTAGGTCTTCAACTACTGCCAACCAACCTGCATGTTGCTACGACTCAGAGGGCCATATATTAATGCTGATAAACATGTAGCTGTTACTAGACCAATGCTTCACAAGGAGGTAAAGGGTAGATTTTTTACTGTAGGGGTCCACAACTTCATCTAAGAGTTAGAAAGCTTACAACAACAGCACTGTGGCCTCCTAGTGCATGATGGATACTCTGCAGACCTGTATATAAAACCTTGTAGAGTAAAGAACTAGTTTGGTTACATCTGCGGTTATAACCAATGTGCATGATCTCTTTACGAATTAACCTACAATTAAAGAATAAAAACAAAGAAATAGAAAGTTGGTAATTAAGATCCTCGCGTTAATATACTATATTCATTTTTTATAATGCAACTTTTTTAACATATTCACATTTTAGAATGGTCTGTATGGTAAAGACCTTAAATGCGCTGTCCCACTACACAAAAACATTAATTACACATTTAAGAAGCTTTGTTCGGTTTCTCACACAAGAACCGATCACTGTGCATGTGAAAACTACAGAGTCGTTACAGAATATATTTCAAATATGTCTTTCAAACAGTCTGGGATCTGATCCTTTTGTTTTAAGAGTGCCAAAAAAATGTATCAAGACATCGGTGTCCTAATGTGGTCAAGAACATTATTATCACTTATCTTCTGGAGGGTTTCTTTTTACCCAGATATCCAATATATCTGCTGGTATAAATATCCCTTACTTTCAATCCTAAAACACTGCCTACTGCATTACAGTCTTTTCCATTATGAAAGCTTCGCTGTAGCTCAGTGGCAGTTTTTAACCCCTTAATGACAAAGCCCGTACATGTACGGGCTCAAAATGCATTGTTTTCAATGGGTTTAGGGATCGCCCATTGTCCTTAAGGGGTTAAAACAAATGTATGTTACCTTTAACTGATTTGGAACACAATGAGAATAAACTGAACGAAAGGCGGTGAATATGTTTGTTATTGAATAGTTTTAATATGTAACAACCTAAAAACATTATGCAAAAACCAGCTACATTTATAGAAATTAACAATCCTGAAATAAATAAAACCGCAGAAGGGAGAAAACGCTACCCATGCTCTGTATCTGGGAAACCACCTGCAAGCACTCCTATTGTGACCTCATAGATCCCACAGTGAATTATGACATCATCCTGGAAGCATGCAGGTTGGTTGCACAGCATTCTATCTTCAGTGCAGTTGGGCGCTCGACACTTTCAGGCTGCTATTTCTTTAGTGAACTTGAAGTGTGGTTACCAACTACGTCAACAGCTACCAGAGAAGAAAAACTCACCAATCATTATGGCAGAGTGTTGTCTCTTCTCAGGACTAAGGTGGATTTTAAAGAAGTGCTGCCCCAGAAAACTACTCAAATATTTCAACAGGCTCAAAAAGACTTCCGATATCGTTCCAACACATAGCACAGAAGATGAAAACAGCGAGCTCTTCACAGACAGAACCTTTCTGCTGAAGCGAAAGAAAGAAGGTAGCAGTACAGAAAACAGAATGAGACTGAGGAAAAGGAGGAGATGTACTGCTAACCAGAGAGAGCAAAAACGCCTGTATATCAGGAAAAAGGAGACAACAAAGCGCAGAAGAACCAGCACAGGCAGCTATGAACATGAGCGGAAGAGGCATAGAAATAACGAGAGCCATGATCTGGGGCAGCAGGTGAAACCAACAGCAGATGCATACCTGGAGGAGTACAGGAGCAGGAGGATGAAGGTTCCCAGGAAAAGGCGCAGAAGTGAGGAGGACTGCAGCCTGACCGCAAAACGATTCAGGAACCTTCTCCCCATGTCGGTGTCCTGCTTAAGGTTTCATTTTCAATTGGGACAAGGGAGCTTTGGAAAGGTCATGTTGGCCTCTGTTCCTTCCAAGGATTCTTTAATAGCGGTAAAAATGATACGCAAGAGATCTATGAAGTCTCTGCACATCATGAGAGAGAGGAGGATTCTGGAGGTAGCCAGGAACAGCCCGTTTCTATGCCACGGGTATGCAGCTTTCCAGACAGAGACCTGTGTGTTCCTCGCCATGGAGTTTATGGCTGGAGGAACCTTGGAGTCTTATATGGACAGTGTTGGCTACATGACACAGAACACAGCCGCATTCTACTCTGCAGAGCTGGTCTGTGGCATCCAATTCCTCCATTCCCAGGGCATCATTCATAGAGATCTGAAGCCACAGAATGTCCTACTTGACCGTGAGGGCCATGTCAAGATCAGTGATTTTGGTCTTGCTGTAGAAGGTGTTTTTGGAAGCACAGTGAGAGGACATTGTGGAACACGTCTCTACATGGCCCCAGAAATATACTTAAAGAAGCAATATGGTGTTGCTGTCGACTGGTGGTCCTTCGGGGTTATTCTCTTCCGCATGCTTAATGGAACTTTTCCCTTCTTCACTGGCTACTGCAAGAAGGCAACCGTCCATTCTATTATCAATGGCAGGCCCAAATACACCAAGGCATTAAGCCAAGAAGCTGTGGATATACTGACTTGTCTGTTAAAGAAAGATCCTCAGCTTCGCCTCTGGATGACCGAATACATCAGGGAGCATCCATTCTTTGACAGCATAAATTGGGAAGACATAGAGAGCCGGAGAATGCCGCCACCATACCAGAAGGCTGAAAGACCCAATCGCCGCTTCAAGAACATCCAACCCATACCACCAGTTTTGGAGATCACAGAGGACATTGCCTCTCCATCTAGTAAACAGAGCCTGTCCGACACCTCCTCTTTATTTAGTGATCAGAGCCCGGTCGGCGCGTCCTCTTCATCTAGTGACCAGAGCCTGTTCGGCTTCTCTTTTGTGACTCCAGACTGGATGTTTTGAAGATTTTGTCAGAGCGATTGTCAAGACTTTCCACATTTTTTGTCTCCAAGAAAGTCAAAAATAAAATTAACCCCCCCCCTAATTTTGGTTATAGTTTCCTTCCTGTTGTACAGTTACATGGTGCATATGACCTCACAATGCAGGCTCAGCCTGACATCATATGTTATGACCTTTCTTATGTGCAGATTGAAATGCCCCAAATACTGAATTTTAAAACTGAATTTTAAATATTCTTCTTGTATCCAGGAATTAATATAAAGTCTTATGATATATGATTTTTAAAGGCTTCTTCTGGCAAAGGTAAACAGATTTTTAAAATGAAATAAAAATTTAATCCTGGGACATATTTTCTTCAAACTATAAATGCAGTGTATTTGGTATTGTGACGATACGGATACCTGGAGCAGCCTCTCCCCCAGGATGTATCGTCCAGAAAGGAGCGTTGCTGAGACCGGGGTCAAGTCGGTGACTGTATCTCCCCCAGGATGCTGGTCTCAGTAGGGTAAACTTCTGGAGCGAGGCTGAAGGGTCAGTAGACGGTAGCAGGTTTGACCTGAGCTGGGGTAGGCATCGAGTCCTTTAACCACTGGATAGGAAGGCAGGTATTGATCCCTCTGCCTCCAAGTACAGCCCTTACAGAGGCTGCCAAGTGTTAAGCTCAATGCTGACAGATCCGAAGACTCTGCCGCAACCCTCCCAAGAAATGGACGCACACCAAACTCTTGGGGAAGACTTCTCTCTTTATTGCAAGGCATACAAGGTTATATAGGAAAACAAGGGGTGGGTAAAACACTACAAACAACCAAGTACTTTGTATACAAAAGGAAAGTTAAAATAAGGAGATTAACTCAGGCATTTCATTAATACAATACAATAGTTCACGCCACAACAAAGGATCAATACCATCACCTCAAGATAATGGTATTGCAGACGGGAAGCGGCACCAATAAACATAACGGGATTATACAGGGCAAGAACTTTTAAACACATGAAATACATCCTGGGATACAATAGTTCACACCACAACAAAGGGTTAATAACATCAGCTCCAGATAATGGCAGTACAGACAGGAAGCAGCACCAATAAACATAAAGGGATTATACAAAGAAGGAACATCAGTTTGAAAATACAAAACACACATTAATCCTTGTATGCCCAAAAGTCTCAGACGGCTACCATCACAGGTATGTGAAGTGATGGTATAATATATACTTTATTTCTCACATTTTGTCCTTGAAATTCAAACGCACTTCTTTTGGGCAGGGCCGGATGCTGAGGAATTTGGTGGCCTTTTTATGGAAATAAATAAAATAGACAGAATCTTAACTCCTCGGCATCTATGTGTACCGGATAAAGATGACACCGGTGCTCGGCAGATAATATAGGATAGAATTTTATGTGATGGGATTGGGAGTAATCAGTACACACAAAAAAGTCATCATCACAGGTCATAGCTGCAACCAGAGCACCACTTCCCAGCAGCTGGTGGTCCAACAAGAAAGCATGAAGATCTCTGAACATCACCTAGGTCTTCAACTACTGCCAACCAACCTGCATGTTGCTACGACTCAGAGGGCCATATATTAATGCTGATAAACATGTAGCTGTTACTAGACCAATGCTTCACAAGGAGGTAAAGGGTAGATTTTTTACTGTAGGGGTCCACAACTTCATCTAAGAGTTAGAAAGCTTACAACAACAGCACTGTGGCCTCCTAGTGCATGATGGATACTCTGCAGACCTGTATATAAAACCTTGTAGAGTAAAGAACTAGTTTGGTTACATCTGCGGTTATAACCAATGTGCATGATCTCTTTACGAATTAACCTACAATTAAAGAATAAAAACAAACAAAGAAATAGAAAGTTGGTAATTAAGATCCTCGCGTTAATATACTATATTCATTTTTTATAATGCAACTTTTTTAACATATTCACATTTTAGAATGGTCTGTATGGTAAAGACCTTAAATGCGCTGTCCCACTACACAAAAACATTAATTACACATTTAAGAAGCTTTGTTCGGTTTCTCACACAAGAACCGATCACTGTGCATGTGAAAACTACAGAGTCGTTACAGAATATATTTCAAATATGTCTTTCAAACAGTCTGGGATCTGATCCTTTTGTTTTAAGAGTGCCAAAAAAATGTATCAAGACATCGGTGTCCTAATGTGGTCAAGAACATTATTATCACTTATCTTCTGGAGGGTTTCTTTTTACCCAGATATCCAATATATCTGCTGGTATAAATATCCCTTACTTTCAATCCTAAAACACTGCCTACTGCATTACAGTCTTTTCCATTATGAAAGCTTTGCTGTAGCTCAGTGGCAGTTTTTAACCCCTTAATGACAAAGCCCGTACATGTACGGGCTCAAAATGCATTGTTTTCAATGGGTTTAGGGATCGCCCATTGTCCTTAAGGGGTTAAAACAAATGTATGTTACCTTTAACTGATTTGGAACACAATGAGAATAAACTGAACGAAAGGCGGTGAATATGTTTGTTATTGAATAGTTTTAAAATGTAACAACCTAAAAACATTATGCAAAAACCAGCTACATTTATAGAAATTAACAATCCTGAAATAAATAAAACCGCAGAAGGGAGAAAACGCTACCCATGCTCTGTATCTGGGACACCACCTGCAAGCACTCCTATTGTGACCTCATAGATCCCACAGTGAATTATGACATCATCCTGGAAGCATGCAGGTTGGTTGCACAGCATTCTATCTTCAGTGCAGTTGGGCGCTCGACACTTTCAGGCTGCTATTTCTTTAGTGAACTTGAAGTGTGGTTACCAACTACGTCAACAGCTACCAGAGAAGAAAAACTCACCAATCATTATGGCAGAGTGTTGTCTCTTCTCAGGACTAAGGTGGATTTTAAAGAAGTGCTGCCCCAGAAAACTACTCAAATATTTCAACAGGCTCAAAAAGACTTCCGATATCGTTCCAACACATAGCACAGGAGATGAAAACAGCGAGCTCTTGACAGACAGAACCTTTCTGCTGAAGCGAAAGAAAGAAGGTAGCAGTACAGAAAACAGAATGAGACTGAGGAAAAGGAGGAGATGTACTGCTAACCAGAGAGAGCAAAAACGCCTGTATATCAGGAAAAAGGAGACAACAAAGCGCAGAAGAACCAGCACAGGCAGCTATGAACATGAGCGGAAGAGGCATAGAAATAACGAGAGCCATGATCTGGGGCAGCAGGTGAAACCAACAGCAGATGCATACCTGGAGGAGTACAGGAGCAGGAGGATGAAGGTTCCCAGGAAAAGGCGCAGAAGTGAGGAGGACTGCAGCCTGACCGCAAAACGATTCAGGAACCTTCTCCCCATGTCGGTGTCCTGCTTAAGGTTTCATTTTCAATTGGGACAAGGGAGCTTTGGAAAGGTCATGTTGGCCTCTGTTCCTTCCAAGGATTCTTTAATAGCGGTAAAAATGATACGCAAGAGATCTATGAAGTCTCTGCACATCATGAGAGAGAGGAGGATTCTGGAGGTAGCCAGGAACAGCCCGTTTCTATGCCACGGGTATGCAGCTTTCCAGACAGAGACCTGTGTGTTCCTCGCCATGGAGTTTATGGCTGGAGGAACCTTGGAGTCTTATATGGACAGTGTTGGCTACATGACACAGAACACAGCCGCATTCTACTCTGCAGAGCTGGTCTGTGGCATCCAATTCCTCCATTCCCAGGGCATCATTCATAGAGATCTGAAGCCGCAGAATGTCCTACTTGACCGTGAGGGCCATGTCAAGATCAGTGATTTTGGTCTTGCTGTAGAAGGTGTTTTTGGAAGCACAGTGAGAGGACATTGTGGAACACGTCTCTACATGGCCCCAGAAATATACTTAAAGAAGCAATATGGTGTTGCTGTCGACTGGTGGTCCTTCGGGGTTATTCTCTTCCGCATGCTTAATGGAACTTTTCCCTTCTTCACTGGCTACTGCAAGAAGGCAACCGTCCATTCTATTATCAATGGCAGGCCCAAATACACCAAGGCATTAAGCCAAGAAGCTGTGGATATACTGACTTGTCTGTTAAAGAAAGATCCTCAGCTTCGCCTCTGGATGACCGAATACATCAGGGAGCATCCGTTCTTTGACAGCATAAATTGGGAAGACATAGAGAGCCGGAGAATGCCGCCACCATACCAGAAGGCTGAAAGACCCAATCGCCGCTTCAAGAACATCCAACCCATACCACCAGTTTTGGAGATCACAGAGGACATTGCCTCTCCATCTAGTAAACAGAGCCTGTCTGACACCTCCTCTTTATTTAGTGATCAGAGCCCGGCCGGTGCGTCCTCTTCATCTAGTGACCAGAGCCTGTTCGGCTTCTCTTTTGTGACTCCAGACTGGATGTTTTGAAGATTTTGTCAGAGCGATTGTCAAGACTTTCCGCATTTGTTGTCTCCAAGAAAGTCAAAAATAAAATTAACCCCCCCCCTAATTTTGGTTATAGTTTCCTTCCTGTTGTACAGTTACATGGTGCATATGACCTCACAATGCAGGCTCAGCCTGACATCATATGTTATGACCTTTCTTATGTGCAGATTGAAATGCCCCAAATACTGAATTTTAAAACTGAATTTTAAATATTCTTCTTGTATCCAGGAATTAATATAAAGTCTTATGATATATGATTTTTAAAGGCTTCTTCTGGCAAAGGTAAACAGATTTTTAAAATGAAATAAAAATTTAATCCTGGGACATATTTTCTTCAAACTATAAATGCAGTGTATTTGGTATGTGAAGTGATGGTATAATATATACTTTATTTCTCACATTTTGTCCTTGAAATTCAAACGCACTTCTTTTGGGCAGGGCCGGATGCTGAGGAATTTGGTGGCCTTTTTATGGAAATAAATAAAATAGACAGAATCTTAACTCCTCGGCATCTATGTGTACCGGATAAAGATGACACCGGTGCTCGGCAGATAATATAGGATAGAATTTTATGTGATGGGATTGGGAGTAATCAGTACACACAAAAAAGTCATCATCACAGGTCATAGCTGCAACCAGAGCACCACTTCCCAGCAGCTGGTGGTCCAACAAGAAAGCATGAAGATCTCTGAACATCACCTAGGTCTTCAACTACTGCCAACCAACCTGCATGTTGCTACGACTCAGAGGGCCATATATTAATGCTGATAAACATGTAGCTGTTACTAGACCAATGCTTCACAAGGAGGTAAAGGGTAGATTTTTTACTGTAGGGGTCCACAACTTCATCTAAGAGTTAGAAAGCTTACAACAACAGCACTGTGGCCTCCTAGTGCATGATGGATACTCTGCAGACCTGTATATAAAACCTTGTAGAGTAAAGAACTAGTTTGGTTACATCTGCGGTTATAACCAATGTGCATGATCTCTTTACGAATTAACCTACAATTAAAGAATAAAAACAAACAAAGAAATAGAAAGTTGGTAATTAAGATCCTCGCGTTAATATACTATATTCATTTTTTATAATGCAACTTTTTTAACATATTCACATTTTAGAATGGTCTGTATGGTAAAGACCTTAAATGCACTGTCCCACTACACAAAAACATTAATTACACATTTAAGAAGCTTTGTTCGGTTTCTCACACAAGAACCGATCACTGTGCATGTGAAAACTACAGAGTCGTTACAGAATATATTTCAAATATGTCTTTCAAACAGTCTGGGATCTGATCCTTTTGTTTTAAGAGTGCCAAAAAAATGTATCAAGACATCGGTGTCCTAATGTGGTCAAGAACATTATTATCACTTATCTTCTGGAGGGTTTCTTTTTACCCAGATATCCAATATATCTGCTTGTATAAATATCCCTTACTTTCAATCCTAAAACACTGCCTACTGCATTACAGTCTTTTCCATTATGAAAGCTTTGCTGTAGCTCAGTGGCAGTTTTTAACCCCTTAATGACAAAGCCCGTACATGTACGGGCTCAAAATGCATTGTTTTCAATGGGTTTAGGGATCGCCCATTGTCCTTAAGGGGTTAAAACAAATGTATGTTACCTTTAACTGATTTGGAACACAATGAGAATAAACTGAACGAAAGGCGGTGAATATGTTTGTTATTGAATAGTTTTAAAATGTAACAACCTAAAAACATTATGCAAAAACCAGCTACATTTATAGAAATTAACAATCCTGAAATAAATAAAACCGCAGAAGGGAGAAAACGCTACCCATGCTCTGTATCTGGGAAACCACCTGCAAGCACTCCTATTGTGACCTCATAGATCCCACAGTGAATTATGACATCATCCTGGAAGCATGCAGGTTGGTTGCACAGCATTCTATCTTCAGTGCAGTTGGGCGCTCGACACTTTCAGGCTGCTATTTCTTTAGTGAACTTGAAGTGTGGTTACCAACTACGTCAACAGCTACCAGAGAAGAAAAACTCACCAATCATTATGGCAGAGTGTTGTCTCTTCTCAGGACTAAGGTGGATTTTAAAGAAGTGCTGCCCCAGAAAACTACTCAAATATTTCAACAGGCTCAAAAAGACTTCCGATATCGTTCCAACACATAGCACAGGAGATGAAAACAGCGAGCTCTTGACAGACAGAACCTTTCTGCTGAAGCGAAAGAAAGAAGGTAGCAGTACAGAAAACAGAATGAGACTGAGGAAAAGGAGGAGATGTACTGCTAACCAGAGAGAGCAAAAACGCCTGTATATCAGGAAAAAGGAGACAACAAAGCGCAGAAGAACCAGCACAGGCAGCTATGAACATGAGCGGAAGAGGCATAGAAATAACGAGAGCCATGATCTGGGGCAGCAGGTGAAACCAACAGCAGATGCATACCTGGAGGAGTACAGGAGCAGGAGGATGAAGGTTCCCAGGAAAAGGCGCAGAAGTGAGGAGGACTGCAGCCTGACCGCAAAACGATTCAGGAACCTTCTCCCCATGTCGGTGTCCTGCTTAAGGTTTCATTTTCAATTGGGACAAGGGAGCTTTGGAAAGGTCATGTTGGCCTCTGTTCCTTCCAAGGATTCTTTAATAGCGGTAAAAATGATACGCAAGAGATCTATGAAGTCTCTGCACATCATGAGAGAGAGGAGGATTCTGGAGGTAGCCAGGAACAGCCCGTTTCTATGCCACGGGTATGCAGCTTTCCAGACAGAGACCTGTGTGTTCCTCGCCATGGAGTTTATGGCTGGAGGAACCTTGGAGTCTTATATGGACAGTGTTGGCTACATGACACAGAACACAGCCGCATTCTACTCTGCAGAGCTGGTCTGTGGCATCCAATTCCTCCATTCCCAGGGCATCATTCATAGAGATCTGAAGCCGCAGAATGTCCTACTTGACCGTGAGGGCCATGTCAAGATCAGTGATTTTGGTCTTGCTGTAGAAGGTGTTTTTGGAAGCACAGTGAGAGGACATTGTGGAACACGTCTCTACATGGCCCCAGAAATATACTTAAAGAAGCAATATGGTGTTGCTGTCGACTGGTGGTCCTTCGGGGTTATTCTCTTCCGCATGCTTAATGGAACTTTTCCCTTCTTCACTGGCTACTGCAAGAAGGCAACCGTCCATTCTATTATCAATGGCAGGCCCAAATACACCAAGGCATTAAGCCAAGAAGCTGTGGATATACTGACTTGTCTGTTAAAGAAAGATCCTCAGCTTCGCCTCTGGATGACCGAATACATCAGGGAGCATCCGTTCTTTGACAGCATAAATTGGGAAGACATAGAGAGCCGGAGAATGCCGCCACCATACCAGAAGGCTGAAAGACCCAATCGCCGCTTCAAGAACATCCAACCCATACCACCAGTTTTGGAGATCACAGAGGACATTGCCTCTCCATCTAGTAAACAGAGCCTGTCTGACACCTCCTCTTTATTTAGTGATCAGAGCCCGGCCGGTGCGTACTCTTCATCTAGTGACCAGAGCCTGTTCGGCTTCTCTTTTGTGACTCCAGACTGGATGTTTTGAAGATTTTGTCAGAGCGATTGTCAAGACTTTCCACATTTGTTGTCTCCAAGAAAGTCAAAAATAAAATTAACCCCCCCCCTAATTTTGGTTATAGTTTCCTTCCTGTTGTACAGTTACATGGTGCATATGACCTCACAATGCAGGCTCAGCCTGACATCATATGTTATGACCTTTCTTATGTGCAGATTGAAATGTCCCAAATACTGAATTTTAAAACTGAATTTTAAATATTCTTCTTGTATCCAGAAATTAATATAAAGTCTTATGATATATGATTTTTAAAGGCTTCTTCTGGCAAAGGTAAACAGATTTTTAAAATGAAATAAAAATTTAATCCTGGGACATATTTTCTTCAAACTATAAATGCAGTGTATTTGGTATGTGAAGTGATGGCATAATATATACTTTATTTCTCACATTTTGTCCTTGAAATTCAAACGCACTTCTTTTGGGCAGGGCCGGATGCTGAGGAATTTGGTGGCCTTTTTATGGAAATAAATAAAATAGACAGAATCTTAACTCCTCGGCATCTATGTGTACCGGATAAAGATGACACCGGTGCTCGGCAGATAATATAGGATAGAATTTTATGTGATGGGATTGGGAGTAATCAGTACACACAAAAAAGTCATCATCACAGGTCATAGCTGCAACCAGAGCACCACTTCCCAGCAGCTGGTAGTCCAACAAGAAAGCATGAAGATCTCTGAACATCACCTAGGTCTTCAACTACTGCCAACCAACCTGCATGTTGCTACGACTCAGAGGGCCATATATTAATGCTGATAAACATGTAGCTGTTACTAGACCAATGCTTCACAAGGAGGTAAAGGGTAGATTTTTTACTGTAGGGGTCCACAACTTCATCTAAGAGTTAGAAAGTTTACAACAACAGCACTGTGGCCTCCTAGTGCATGATGGATACTCTGCAGACCTGTATATAAAACCTTGTAGAGTAAAGATCTAGTTTGGTTACATCTGCGGTTATAACCAATGTGCATGATCTCTTTACGAATTAACCTACAATTAAAGAATAAAAACAAACAAAGAAATAGAAAGTTGGTAATTAAGATCCTCGCGTTAATATACCATATTCATTTTTTATAATGCAACTTTTTTAACATATTCACATTTTAGAATGGTCTGTATGGTAAAGACCTTAAATGCGCTGTCCCACTACACAAAAACATTAATTACACATTTAAGAAGCTTTGTTCGGTTTCTCACACAAGAACCGATCACTGTGCATGTGAAAACTACAGAGTCGTTACAGAATATATTTCAAATATGTCTTTCAAACAGTCTGGGATCTGATCCTTTTGTTTTAAGAGTGCCAAAAAAATGTATCAAGCCATCGGTGTCCTAATGTGGTCAAGAACATTATTATCACTTATCTTCTGGAGGGTTTCTTTTTACCCAGATATCCAATATATCTGCTTGTATAAATATCCCTTACTTTCAATCCTAAAACACTGCCTACTGCATTACAGTCTTTTCCATTATGAAAGCTTTGCTGTAGCTCAGTGGCAGTTTTTAACCCCTTAATGACAAAGCCCGTACATGTACGGGCTCAAAATGCATTGTTTTCAATGGGTTTAGGGATCGCCCATTGTCCTTAAGGGGTTAAAACAAATGTATGTTACCTTTAACTGATTTGGAACACAATGAGAATAAACTGAACGAAAGGCGGTGAATATGTTTGTTATTGAATAGTTTTAATATGTAACAACCTAAAAACATTATGCAAAAACCAGCTACATTTATAGAAATTAACAATCCTGAAATAAATAAAACCGCAGAAGGGAGAAAACGCTACCCATGCTCTGTATCTGGGAAACCACCTGCAAGCACTCCTATTGTGACCTCATAGATCCCACAGTGAATTATGACATCATCCTGGAAGCATGCAGGTTGGTTGCACAGCATTCTATCTTCAGTGCAGTTGGGCGCTCGACACTTTCAGGCTGCTATTTCTTTAGTGAACTTGAAGTGTGGTTACCAACTACGTCAACAGCTACCAGAGAAGAAAAACTCACCAATCATTATGGCAGAGTGTTGTCTCTTCTCAGGACTAAGGTGGATTTTAAAGAAGTGCTGCCCCAGAAAACTACTCAAATATTTCAACAGGCTCAAAAAGACTTCCGATATCGTTCCAACACATAGCACAGGAGATGAAAACAGCGAGCTCTTGACAGACAGAACCTTTCTGCTGAAGCGAAAGAAAGAAGGTAGCAGTACAGAAAACAGAATGAGACTGAGGAAAAGGAGGAGATGTACTGCTAACCAGAGAGAGCAAAAACGCCTGTATATCAGGAAAAAGGAGACAACAAAGCGCAGAAGAACCAGCACAGGCAGCTATGAACATGAGAGGAAGAGGCATAGAAATAACGAGAGCCATGATCTGGGGCAGCAGGTGAAACCAACAGCAGATGCATACCTGGAGGAGTACAGGAGCAGGAGGATGAAGGTTCCCAGGAAAAGGCGCAGAAGTGAGGAGGACTGCAGCCTGACCGCAAAACGATTCAGGAACCTTCTCCCCATGTCGGTGTCCTGCTTAAGGTTTCATTTTCAATTGGGACAAGGGAGCTTTGGAAAGGTCATGTTGGCCTCTGTTCCTTCCAAGGATTCTTTAATAGCGGTAAAAATGATACGCAAGAGATCTATGAAGTCTCTGCACATCATGAGAGAGAGGAGGATTCTGGAGGTAGCCAGGAACAGCCCGTTTCTATGCCACGGGTATGCAGCTTTCCAGACAGAGACCTGTGTGTTCCTCGCCATGGAGTTTATGGCTGGAGGAACCTTGGAGTCTTATATGGACAGTGTTGGCTACATGACACAGAACACAGCCGCATTCTACTCTGCAGAGCTGGTCTGTGGCATCCAATTCCTCCATTCCCAGGGCATCATTCATAGAGATCTGAAGCCGCAGAATGTCCTACTTGACCGTGAGGGCCATGTCAAGATCAGTGATTTTGGTCTTGCTGTAGAAGGTGTTTTTGGAAGCACAGTGAGAGGACATTGTGGAACACGTCTCTACATGGCCCCAGAAATATACTTAAAGAAGCAATATGGTGTTGCTGTCGACTGGTGGTCCTTCGGGGTTATTCTCTTCCGCATGCTTAATGGAACTTTTCCCTTCTTCACTGGCTACTGCAAGAAGGCAACCGTCCATTCTATTATCAATGGCAGGCCCAAATACACCAAGGCATTAAGCCAAGAAGCTGTGGATATACTGACTTGTCTGTTAAAGAAAGATCCTCAGCTTCGCCTCTGGATGACCGAATACATCAGGGAGCATCCGTTCTTTGACAGCATAAATTGGGAAGACATAGAGAGCCGGAGAATGCCGCCACCATACCAGAAGGCTGAAAGACCCAATCGCCGCTTCAAGAACATCCAACCCATACCACCAGTTTTGGAGATCACAGAGGACATTGCCTCTCCATCTAGTAAACAGAGCCTGTCTGACACCTCCTCTTTATTTAGTGATCAGAGCCCGGCCGGCGCGTCCTCTTCATCTAGTGACCAGAGCCTGTTCGGCTTCTCTTTTGTGACTCCAGACTGGATGTTTTGAAGATTTTGTCAGAGCGATTGTCAAGACTTTCCACATTTTTTGTCTCCAAGAAAGTCAAAAATAAAATTAACCCCCCCCCTAATTTTGGTTATAGTTTCCTTCCTGTTGTACAGTTACATGGTGCATATGACCTCACAATGCAGGCTCAGCCTGACATCATATGTTATGACCTTTCTTATGTGCAGATTGAAATGTCCCAAATACTGAATTTTAAAACTGAATTTTAAATATTCTTCTTGTATCCAGGAATTAATATTAAATCTTATGATATATGATTTTTAAAGGCTTCTTCTGGCAAAAGTTAACCAGATTTTTAAAATGAAATTAAAATTTAATCCTGGGACATATTTTCTTCAAACTATAAATGCAGTGTATTTGGTATGTGAAGTGATGGTATAATATATACTTTATTTCTCACATTTTGTCCTTGAAATTCAAACGCACTTCTTTTGGGCAGGGCCGGATGCTGAGGAATTTGGTGGCCTTTTTATGGAAATAAATAAAATAGACAGAATCTTAACTCCTCGGCATCTATGTGTACCGGATAAAGATGACACCGGTGCTCGGCAGATAATATAGGATAGAATTTTATGTGATGGGATTGGGAGTAATCAGTACACACAAAAAAGTCATCATCACAGGTCATAGCTGCAACCAGAGCACCACTTCCCAGCAGCTGGTGGTCCAACAAGAAAGCATGAAGATCTCTGAACATCACCTAGGTCTTCAACTACTGCCAACCAACCTGCATGTTGCTACGACTCAGAGGGCCATATATTAATGCTGATAAACATGTAGCTGTTACTAGACCAATGCTTCACAAGGAGGTAAAGGGTAGATTTTTTACTGTAGGGGTCCACAACTTCATCTAAGAGTTAGAAAGCTTACAACAACAGCACTGTGGCCTCCTAGTGCATGATGGATACTCTGCAGACCTGTATATAAAACCTTGTAGCGTAAAGAACTAGTTTGGTTACATCTGCGGTTATAACCAATGTGCATGATCTCTTTACGAATTAACCTACAATTAAAGAATAAAAACAAACAAAGAAATAGAAAGTTGGTAATTAAGATCCTCGCGTTAATATACTATATTCATTTTTTATAATGCAACTTTTTTAACATATTCACATTTTAGAATGGTCTGTATGGTAAAGACCTTAAATGCGCTGTCCCACTACACAAAAACATTAATTACACATTTAAGAAGCTTTGTTCGGTTTCTCACACAAGAACCGATCACTGTGCATGTGAAAACTACAGAGTCGTTACAGAATATATTTCAAATATGTCTTTCAAACAGTCTGGGATCTGATCCTTTTGTTTTAAGAGTGCCAAAAAAATGTATCAAGACATCGGTGTCCTAATGTGGTCAAGAACATTATTATCACTTATCTTCTGGAGGGTTTCTTTTTACCCAGATATCCAATATATCTGCTTGTATAAATATCCCTTACTTTCAATCCTAAAACACTGCCTACTGCATTACAGTCTTTTCCATTATGAAAGCTTTGCTGTAGCTCAGTGGCAGTTTTTAACCCCTTAATGACAAAGCCCGTACATGTACGGGCTCAAAATGCATTGTTTTCAATGGGTTTAGGGATCGCCCATTGTCCTTAAGGGGTTAAAACAAATGTATGTTACCTTTAACTGATTTGGAACACAATGAGAATAAACTGAACGAAAGGTGGTGAATATGTTTGTTATTGAATAGTTTTAATATGTAACAACCTAAAAACATTATGCAAAAACCAGCTACATTTATAGAAATTAACAATCCTGAAATAAATAAAACCGCAGAAGGGAGAAAACGCTACCCATGCTCTGTATCTGGGAAACCACCTGCAAGCACTCCTATTGTGACCTCATAGATCCCACAGTGAATTATGACATCATCCTGGAAGCATGCAGGTTGGTTGCACAGCATTCTATCTTCAGTGCAGTTGGGCGCTCGACACTTTCAGGCTGCTATTTCTTTAGTGAACTTGAAGTGTGGTTACCAACTACGTCAACAGCTACCAGAGAAGAAAAACTCACCAATCGTTATGGCAGAGTGTTGTCTCTTCTCAGGACTAAGGTGGATTTTAAAGAAGTGCTGCCCCAGAAAACTACTCAAATATTTCAACAGGCTCAAAAAGACTTCCGATATCGTTCCAACACATAGCACAGGAGATGAAAACAGCGAGCTCTTGACAGACAGAACCTTTCTGCTGAAGCGAAAGAAAGAAGGTAGCAGTACAGAAAACAGAATGAGACTGAGGAAAAGGAGGAGATGTACTGCTAACCAGAGAGAGCAAAAACGCCTGTATATCAGGAAAAAGGAGACAACAAAGCGCAGAAGAACCAGCACAGGCAGCTATGAACATGAGAGGAAGAGGCATAGAAATAACGAGAGCCATGATCTGGGGCAGCAGGTGAAACCAACAGCAGATGCATACCTGGAGGAGTACAGGAGCAGGAGGATGAAGGTTCCCAGGAAAAGGCGCAGAAGTGAGGAGGACTGCAGCCTGACCGCAAAACGATTCAGGAACCTTCTCCCCATGTCGGTGTCCTGCTTAAGGTTTCATTTTCAATTGGGACAAGGGAGCTTTGGAAAGGTCATGTTGGCCTCTGTTCCTTCCAAGGATTCTTTAATAGCGGTAAAAATGATACGCAAGAGATCTATGAAGTCTCTGCACATCATGAGAGAGAGGAGGATTCTGGAGGTAGCCAGGAACAGCCCGTTTCTATGCCACGGGTATGCAGCTTTCCAGACAGAGACCTGTGTGTTCCTCGCCATGGAGTTTATGGCTGGAGGAACCTTGGAGTCTTATATGGACAGTGTTGGCTACATGACACAGAACACAGCCGCATTCTACTCTGCAGAGCTGGTCTGTGGCATCCAATTCCTCCATTCCCAGGGCATCATTCATAGAGATCTGAAGCCGCAGAATGTCCTACTTGACCGTGAGGGCCATGTCAAGATCAGTGATTTTGGTCTTGCTGTAGAAGGTGTTTTTGGAAGCACAGTGAGAGGACATTGTGGAACACGTCTCTACATGGCCCCAGAAATATACTTAAAGAAGCAATATGGTGTTGCTGTCGACTGGTGGTCCTTCGGGGTTATTCTCTTCCGCATGCTTAATGGAACTTTTCCCTTCTTCACTGGCTACTGCAAGAAGGCAACCGTCCATTCTATTATCAATGGCAGGCCCAAATACACCAAGGCATTAAGCCAAGAAGCTGTGGATATACTGACTTGTCTGTTAAAGAAAGATCCTCAGCTTCGCCTCTGGATGACCGAATACATCAGGGAGCATCCGTTCTTTGACAGCATAAATTGGGAAGACATAGAGAGCCGGAGAATGCCGCCACCATACCAGAAGGCTGAAAGACCCAATCGCCGCTTCAAGAACATCCAACCCATACCACCAGTTTTGGAGATCACAGAGGACATTGCCTCTCCATCTAGTAAACAGAGCCTGTCTGACACCTCCTCTTTATTTAGTGATCAGAGCCCGGCCGGTGCGTCCTCTTCATCTAGTGACCAGAGCCTGTTCGGCTTCTCTTTTGTGACTCCAGACTGGATGTTTTGAAGATTTTGTCAGAGCGATTGTCAAGACTTTCCACATTTGTTGTCTCCAAGAAAGTCAAAAATAAAATTACCCCCCCCCCTAATTTTGGTTATAGTTTCCTTCCTGTTGTACAGTTACATGGTGCATATGACCTCACAATGCAGGCTCAGCCTGACATCATATGTTATGACCTTTCTTATGTGCAGATTGAAATGTCCCAAATACTGAATTTTAAAACTGAATTTTAAATATTCTTCTTGTATCCAGAAATTAATATAAAGTCTTATGATATATGATTTTTAAAGGCTTCTTCTGGCAAAGGTAAACAGATTTTTAAAATGAAATAAAAATTTAATCCTGGGACATATTTTCTTCAAACTATAAATGCAGTGTATTTGGTATGTGAAGTGATGGCATAATATATACTTTATTTCTCACATTTTGTCCTTGAAATTCAAACGCACTTCTTTTGGGCAGGGCCGGATGCTGAGGAATTTGGTGGCCTTTTTATGGAAATAAATAAAATAGACAGAATCTTAACTCCTCTGCATCTATGTGTACCGGATAAAGATGACACCGGTGCTCGGCAGATAATATAGGATAGAATTTTATGTGATGGGATTGGGAGTAATCAGTACACACAAAAAAGTCATCATCACAGGTCATAGCTGCAACCAGAGCACCACTTCCCAGCAGCTGGTAGTCCAACAAGAAAGCATGAAGATCTCTGAACATCACCTAGGTCTTCAACTACTGCCAACCAACCTGCATGTTGCTACGACTCAGAGGGCCATATATTAATGCTGATAAACATGTAGCTGTTACTAGACCAATGCTTCACAAGGAGGTAAAGGGTAGATTTTTTACTGTAGGGGTCCACAACTTCATCTAAGAGTTAGAAAGTTTACAACAACAGCACTGTGGCCTCCTAGTGCATGATGGATACTCTGCAGACCTGTATATAAAACCTTGTAGAGTAAAGATCTAGTTTGGTTACATCTGCGGTTATAACCAATGTGCATGATCTCTTTACGAATTAACCTACAATTAAAGAATAAAAACAAACAAAGAAATAGAAAGTTGGTAATTAAGATCCTCGCGTTAATATACTATATTCATTTTTTATAATGCAACTTTTTTAACATATTCACATTTTAGAATGGTCTGTATGGTAAAGACCTTAAATGCGCTGTCCCACTACACAAAAACATTAATTACACATTTAAGAAGCTTTGTTCGGTTTCTCACACAAGAACCGATCACTGTGCATGTGAAAACTACAGAGTCGTTACAGAATATATTTCAAATATGTCTTTCAAACAGTCTGGGATCTGATCCTTTTGTTTTAAGAGTGCCAAAAAAATGTATCAAGACATCGGTGTCCTAATGTGGTCAAGAACATTATTATCACTTATCTTCTGGAGGGTTTCTTTTTACCCAGATATCCAATATATCTGCTTGTATAAATATCCCTTACTTTCAATCCTAAAACACTGCCTACTGCATTACAGTCTTTTCCATTATGAAAGCTTTGCTGTAGCTCAGTGGCAGTTTTTAACCCCTTAATGACAAAGCCCGTACATGTACGGGCTCAAAATGCATTGTTTTCAATGGGTTTAGGGATCGCCCATTGTCCTTAAGGGGTTAAAACAAATGTATGTTACCTTTAACTGATTTGGAACACAATGAGAATAAACTGAACGAAAGGCGGTGAATATGTTTGTTATTGAATAGTTTTAATATGTAACAACCTAAAAACATTATGCAAAAACCAGCTACATTTATAGAAATTAACAATCCTGAAATAAATAAAACCGCAGAAGGGAGAAAACGCTACCCATGCTCTGTATCTGGGAAACCACCTGCAAGCACTCCTATTGTGACCTCATAGATCCCACAGTGAATTATGACATCATCCTGGAAGCATGCAGGTTGGTTGCACAGCATTCTATCTTCAGTGCAGTTGGGCGCTCGACACTTTCAGGCTGCTATTTCTTTAGTGAACTTGAAGTGTGGTTACCAACTACGTCAACAGCTACCAGAGAAGAAAAACTCACCAATCGTTATGGCAGAGTGTTGTCTCTTCTCAGGACTAAGGTGGATTTTAAAGAAGTGCTGCCCCAGAAAACTACTCAAATATTTCAACAGGCTCAAAAAGACTTCCGATATCGTTCCAACACATAGCACAGGAGATGAAAACAGCGAGCTCTTGACAGACAGAACCTTTCTGCTGAAGCGAAAGAAAGAAGGTAGCAGTACAGAAAACAGAATGAGACTGAGGAAAAGGAGGAGATGTACTGCTAACCAGAGAGAGCAAAAACGCCTGTATATCAGGAAAAAGGAGACAACAAAGCGCAGAAGAACCAGCACAGGCAGCTATGAACATGAGCGGAAGAGGCATAGAAATAACGAGAGCCATGATCTGGGGCAGCAGGTGAAACCAACAGCAGATGCATACCTGGAGGAGTACAGGAGCAGGAGGATGAAGGTTCCCAGGAAAAGGCGCAGAAGTGAGGAGGACTGCAGCCTGACCGCAAAACGATTCAGGAACCTTCTCCCCATGTCGGTGTCCTGCTTAAGGTTTCATTTTCAATTGGGACAAGGGAGCTTTGGAAAGGTCATGTTGGCCTCTGTTCCTTCCAAGGATTCTTTAATAGCGGTAAAAATGATACGCAAGAGATCTATGAAGTCTCTGCACATCATGAGAGAGAGGAGGATTCTGGAGGTAGCCAGGAACAGCCCGTTTCTATGCCACGGGTATGCAGCTTTCCAGACAGAGACCTGTGTGTTCCTCGCCATGGAGTTTATGGCTGGAGGAACCTTGGAGTCTTATATGGACAGTGTTGGCTACATGACACAGAACACAGCCGCATTCTACTCTGCAGAGCTGGTCTGTGGCATCCAATTCCTCCATTCCCAGGGCATCATTCATAGAGATCTGAAGCCGCAGAATGTCCTACTTGACCGTGAGGGCCATGTCAAGATCAGTGATTTTGGTCTTGCTGTAGAAGGTGTTTTTGGAAGCACAGTGAGAGGACATTGTGGAACACGTCTCTACATGGCCCCAGAAATATACTTAAAGAAGCAATATGGTGTTGCTGTCGACTGGTGGTCCTTCGGGGTTATTCTCTTCCGCATGCTTAATGGAACTTTTCCCTTCTTCACTGGCTACTGCAAGAAGGCAACCGTCCATTCTATTATCAATGGCAGGCCCAAATACACCAAGGCATTAAGCCAAGAAGCTGTGGATATACTGACTTGTCTGTTAAAGAAAGATCCTCAGCTTCGCCTCTGGATGACCGAATACATCAGGGAGCATCCGTTCTTTGACAGCATAAATTGGGAAGACATAGAGAGCCGGAGAATGCCGCCACCATACCAGAAGGCTGAAAGACCCAATCGCCGCTTCAAGAACATCCAACCCATACCACCAGTTTTGGAGATCACAGAGGACATTGCCTCTCCATCTAGTAAACAGAGCCTGTCTGACACCTCCTCTTTATTTAGTGATCAGAGCCCGGCCGGTGCGTCCTCTTCATCTAGTGACCAGAGCCTGTTCGGCTTCTCTTTTGTGACTCCAGACTGGATGTTTTGAAGATTTTGTCAGAGCGATTGTCAAGACTTTCCACATTTGTTGTCTCCAAGAAAGTCAAAAATAAAATTAACCCCCCCCCTAATTTTGGTTATAGTTTCCTTCCTGTTGTACAGTTACATGGTGCATATGACCTCACAATGCAGGCTCAGCCTGACATCATATGTTATGACCTTTCTTATGTGCAGATTGAAATGTCCCAAATACTGAATTTTAAAACTGAATTTTAAATATTCTTCTTGTATCCAGAAATTAATATAAAGTCTTATGATATATGATTTTTAAAGGCTTCTTCTGGCAAAGGTAAACAGATTTTTAAAATGAAATAAAAATTTAATCCTGGGACATATTTTCTTCAAACTATAAATGC
Source organism: Spea hammondii (assembly GCA_029215755.1). Lineage (NCBI taxonomy): Eukaryota > Metazoa > Chordata > Amphibia > Anura > Pelobatidae > Spea > Spea hammondii. The sequence continues at coordinate 93,801,431 of JARDYJ010000001.1, read as the reverse complement.
AGTGTATTTGGTATGTGAAGTGATGGCATAATATATACTTTATTTCTCACATTTTGTCCTTGAAATTCAAACGCACTTCTTTTGGGCAGGGCCGGATGCTGAGGAATTTGGTGGCCTTTTTATGGAAATAAATAAAATAGACAGAATCTTAACTCCTCGGCATCTATGTGTACCGGATAAAGATGACACCGGTGCTCGGCAGATAATATAGGATAGAATTTTATGTGATGGGATTGGGAGTAATCAGTACACACAAAAAAGTCATCATCACAGGTCATAGCTGCAACCAGAGCACCACTTCCCAGCAGCTGGTAGTCCAACAAGAAAGCATGAAGATCTCTGAACATCACCTAGGTCTTCAACTACTGCCAACCAACCTGCATGTTGCTACGACTCAGAGGGCCATATATTAATGCTGATAAACATGTAGCTGTTACTAGACCAATGCTTCACAAGGAGGTAAAGGGTAGATTTTTTACTGTAGGGGTCCACAACTTCATCTAAGAGTTAGAAAGTTTACAACAACAGCACTGTGGCCTCCTAGTGCATGATGGATACTCTGCAGACCTGTATATAAAACCTTGTAGAGTAAAGATCTAGTTTGGTTACATCTGCGGTTATAACCAATGTGCATGATCTCTTTACGAATTAACCTACAATTAAAGAATAAAAACAAACAAAGAAATAGAAAGTTGGTAATTAAGATCCTCGCGTTAATATACTATATTCATTTTTTATAATGCAACTTTTTTAACATATTCACATTTTAGAATGGTCTGTATGGTAAAGACCTTAAATGCGCTGTCCCACTACACAAAAACATTAATTACACATTTAAGAAGCTTTGTTCGGTTTCTCACACAAGAACCGATCACTGTGCATGTGAAAACTACAGAGTCGTTACAGAATATATTTCAAATATGTCTTTCAAACAGTCTGGGATCTGATCCTTTTGTTTTAAGAGTGCCAAAAAAATGTATCAAGACATCGGTGTCCTAATGTGGTCAAGAACATTATTATCACTTATCTTCTGGAGGGTTTCTTTTTACCCAGATATCCAATATATCTGCTTGTATAAATATCCCTTACTTTCAATCCTAAAACACTGCCTACTGCATTACAGTCTTTTCCATTATGAAAGCTTTGCTGTAGCTCAGTGGCAGTTTTTAACCCCTTAATGACAAAGCCCGTACATGTACGGGCTCAAAATGCATTGTTTTCAATGGGTTTAGGGATCGCCCATTGTCCTTAAGGGGTTAAAACAAATGTATGTTACCTTTAACTGATTTGGAACACAATGAGAATAAACTGAACGAAAGGCGGTGAATATGTTTGTTATTGAATAGTTTTAATATGTAACAACCTAAAAACATTATGCAAAAACCAGCTACATTTATAGAAATTAACAATCCTGAAATAAATAAAACCGCAGAAGGGAGAAAACGCTACCCATGCTCTGTATCTGGGAAACCACCTGCAAGCACTCCTATTGTGACCTCATAGATCCCACAGTGAATTATGACATCATCCTGGAAGCATGCAGGTTGGTTGCACAGCATTCTATCTTCAGTGCAGTTGGGCGCTCGACACTTTCAGGCTGCTATTTCTTTAGTGAACTTGAAGTGTGGTTACCAACTACGTCAACAGCTACCAGAGAAGAAAAACTCACCAATCATTATGGCAGAGTGTTGTCTCTTCTCAGGACTAAGGTGGATTTTAAAGAAGTGCTGCCCCAGAAAACTACTCAAATATTTCAACAGGCTCAAAAAGACTTCCGATATCGTTCCAACACATAGCACAGGAGATGAAAACAGCGAGCTCTTGACAGACAGAACCTTTCTGCTGAAGCGAAAGAAAGAAGGTAGCAGTACAGAAAACAGAATGAGACTGAGGAAAAGGAGGAGATGTACTGCTAACCAGAGAGAGCAAAAACGCCTGTATATCAGGAAAAAGGAGACAACAAAGCGCAGAAGAACCAGCACAGGCAGCTATGAACATGAGCGGAAGAGGCATAGAAATAACGAGAGCCATGATCTGGGGCAGCAGGTGAAACCAACAGCAGATGCATACCTGGAGGAGTACAGGAGCAGGAGGATGAAGGTTCCCAGGAAAAGGCGCAGAAGTGAGGAGGACTGCAGCCTGACCGCAAAACGATTCAGGAACCTTCTCCCCATGTCGGTGTCCTGCTTAAGGTTTCATTTTCAATTGGGACAAGGGAGCTTTGGAAAGGTCATGTTGGCCTCTGTTCCTTCCGAGGATTCTTTAATAGCGGTAAAAATGATACGCAAGAGATCTATGAAGTCTCTGCACATCATGAGAGAGAGGAGGATTCTGGAGGTAGCCAGGAACAGCCCGTTTCTATGCCACGGGTATGCAGCTTTCCAGACAGAGACCTGTGTGTTCCTCGCCATGGAGTTTATGGCTGGAGGAACCTTGGAGTCTTATATGGACAGTGTTGGCTACATGACACAGAACACAGCCGCATTCTACTCTGCAGAGCTGGTCTGTGGCATCCAATTCCTCCATTCCCAGGGCATCATTCATAGAGATCTGAAGCCGCAGAATGTCCTACTTGACCGTGAGGGCCATGTCAAGATCAGTGATTTTGGTCTTGCTGTAGAAGGTGTTTTTGGAAGCACAGTGAGAGGACATTGTGGAACACGTCTCTACATGGCCCCAGAAATATACTTAAAGAAGCAATATGGTGTTGCTGTCGACTGGTGGTCCTTCGGGGTTATTCTCTTCCGCATGCTTAATGGAACTTTTCCCTTCTTCACTGGCTACTGCAAGAAGGCAACCGTCCATTCTATTATCAATGGCAGGCCCAAATACACCAAGGCATTAAGCCAAGAAGCTGTGGATATACTGACTTGTCTGTTAAAGAAAGATCCTCAGCTTCGCCTCTGGATGACCGAATACATCAGGGAGCATCCGTTCTTTGACAGCATAAATTGGGAAGACATAGAGAGCCGGAGAATGCCGCCACCATACCAGAAGGCTGAAAGACCCAATCGCCGCTTCAAGAACATCCAACCCATACCACCAGTTTTGGAGATCACAGAAGACATTGCCTCTCCATCTAGTAAACAGAGCCTGTCTGACACCTCCTCTTTATTTAGTGATCAGAGCCCGGCCGGCGCGTCCTCTTCATCTAGTGACCAGAGCCTGTTCGGCTTCTCTTTTGTGACTCCAGACTGGATGTTTTGAAGATTTTGTCAGAGCGATTGTCAAGACTTTCCACATTTTTTGTCTCCAAGAAAGTCAAAAATAAAATTAACACCCCCCCCTAATTTTGGTTATAGTTTCCTTCCTGTTGTACAGTTACATGGTGCATATGACCTCACAATGCAGGCTCAGCCTGACATCATATGTTATGAGCTTTCTTATGTGCAGATTGAAATGTCCCAAATACTGAATTTTAAAACTGAATTTTAAATATTCTTCTTGTATCCAGGAATTAATATTAAATCTTATGATATATGATTTTTAAAGGCTTCTTCTGGCAAAAGTTAACCAGATTTTTAAAATGAAATTAAAATTTAATCCTGGGACATATTTTCTTCAAACTATAAATGCAGTGTATTTGGTATGTGAAGTGATGGTATAATATATACTTTATTTCTCACATTTTGTCCTTGAAATTCAAACGCACTTCTTTTGGGCAGGGCCGGATGCTGAGGAATTTGGTGGCCTTTTTATGGAAATAAATAAAATAGACAGAATCTTAACTCCTCGGCATCTATGTGTACCGGATAAAGATGACACCGGTGCTCGGCAGATAATATAGGATAGAATTTTATGTGATGGGATTGGGAGTAATCAGTACACACAAAAAAGTCATCATCACAGGTCATAGCTGCAACCAGAGCACCACTTCCCAGCAGCTGGTGGTCCAACAAGAAAGCATGAAGATCTCTGAACATCACCTAGGTCTTCAACTACTGCCAACCAACCTGCATGTTGCTACGACTCAGAGGGCCATATATTAATGCTGATAAACATGTAGCTGTTACTAGACCAATGCTTCACAAGGAGGTAAAGGGTAGATTTTTTACTGTAGGGGTCCACAACTTCATCTAAGAGTTAGAAAGCTTACAACAACAGCACTGTGGCCTCCTAGTGCATGATGGATACTCTGCAGACCTGTATATAAAACCTTGTAGAGTAAAGAACTAGTTTGGTTACATCTGCGGTTATAACCAATGTGCATGATCTCTTTACGAATTAACCTACAATTAAAGAATAAAAACAAACAAAGAAATAGAAAGTTGGTAATTAAGATCCTCGCGTTAATATACTATATTCATTTTTTATAATGCAACTTTTTTAACATATTCACATTTTAGAATGGTCTGTATGGTAAAGACCTTAAATGCGCTGTCCCACTACACAAAAACATTAATTACACATTTAAGAAGCTTTGTTCGGTTTCTCACACAAGAACCGATCACTGTGCATGTGAAAACTACAGAGTCGTTACAGAATATATTTCAAATATGTCTTTCAAACAGTCTGGGATCTGATCCTTTTGTTTTAAGAGTGCCAAAAAAATGTATCAAGACATCGGTGTCCTAATGTGGTCAAGAACATTATTATCACTTATCTTCTGGAGGGTTTCTTTTTACCCAGATATCCAATATATCTGCTTGTATAAATATCCCTTACTTTCAATCCTAAAACACTGCCTACTGCATTACAGTCTTTTCCATTATGAAAGCTTTGCTGTAGCTCAGTGGCAGTTTTTAACCCCTTAATGACAAAGCCCGTACATGTACGGGCTCAAAATGCATTGTTTTCAATGGGTTTAGGGATCGCCCATTGTCCTTAAGGGGTTAAAACAAATGTATGTTACCTTTAACTGATTTGGAACACAATGAGAATAAACTGAACGAAAGGCGGTGAATATGTTTCTTATTGAATAGTTTTAATATGTAACAACCTAAAAACATTATGCAAAAACCAGCTACATTTATAGAAATTAACAATCCTGAAATAAATAAAACCGCAGAAGGGAGAAAACGCTACCCATGCTCTGTATCTGGGAAACCACCTGCAAGCACTCCTATTGTGACCTCATAGATCCCACAGTGAATTATGACATCATCCTGGAAGCATGCAGGTTGGTTGCACAGCATTCTATCTTCAGTGCAGTTGGGCGCTCGACACTTTCAGGCTGCTATTTCTTTAGTGAACTTGAAGTGTGGTTACCAACTACGTCAACAGCTACCAGAGAAGAAAAACTCACCAATCATTATGGCAGAGTGTTGTCTCTTCTCAGGACTAAGGTGGATTTTAAAGAAGTGCTGCCCCAGAAAACTACTCAAATATTTCAACAGGCTCAAAAAGACTTCCGATATCGTTCCAACACATAGCACAGGAGATGAAAACAGCGAGCTCTTGACAGACAGAACCTTTCTGCTGAAGCGAAAGAAAGAAGGTAGCAGTACAGAAAACAGAATGAGACTGAGGAAAAGGAGGAGATGTACTGCTAACCAGAGAGAGCAAAAACGCCTGTATATCAGGAAAAAGGAGACAACAAAGCGCAGAAGAACCAGCACAGGCAGCTATGAACATGAGCGGAAGAGGCATAGAAATAACGAGAGCCATGATCTGGGGCAGCAGGTGAAACCAACAGCAGATGCATACCTGGAGGAGTACAGGAGCAGGAGGATGAAGGTTCCCAGGAAAAGGCGCAGAAGTGAGGAGGACTGCAGCCTGACCGCAAAACGATTCAGGAACCTTCTCCCCATGTCGGTGTCCTGCTTAAGGTTTCATTTTCAATTGGGACAAGGGAGCTTTGGAAAGGTCATGTTGGCCTCTGTTCCTTCCGAGGATTCTTTAATAGCGGTAAAAATGATACGCAAGAGATCTATGAAGTCTCTGCACATCATGAGAGAGAGGAGGATTCTGGAGGTAGCCAGGAACAGCCCGTTTCTATGCCACGGGTATGCAGCTTTCCAGACAGAGACCTGTGTGTTCCTCGCCATGGAGTTTATGGCTGGAGGAACCTTGGAGTCTTATATGGACAGTGTTGGCTACATGACACAGAACACAGCCGCATTCTACTCTGCAGAGCTGGTCTGTGGCATCCAATTCCTCCATTCCCAGGGCATCATTCATAGAGATCTGAAGCCGCAGAATGTCCTACTTGACCGTGAGGGCCATGTCAAGATCAGTGATTTTGGTCTTGCTGTAGAAGGTGTTTTTGGAAGCACAGTGAGAGGACATTGTGGAACACGTCTCTACATGGCCCCAGAAATATACTTAAAGAAGCAATATGGTGTTGCTGTCGACTGGTGGTCCTTCGGGGTTATTCTCTTCCGCATGCTTAATGGAACTTTTCCCTTCTTCACTGGCTACTGCAAGAAGGCAACCGTCCATTCTATTATCAATGGCAGGCCCAAATACACCAAGGCATTAAGCCAAGAAGCTGTGGATATACTGACTTGTCTGTTAAAGAAAGATCCTCAGCTTCGCCTCTGGATGACCGAATACATCAGGGAGCATCCGTTCTTTGACAGCATAAATTGGGAAGACATAGAGAGCCGGAGAATGCCGCCACCATACCAGAAGGCTGAAAGACCCAATCGCCGCTTCAAGAACATCCAACCCATACCACCAGTTTTGGAGATCACAGAGGACATTGCCTCTCCATCTAGTAAACAGAGCCTGTCTGACACCTCCTCTTTATTTAGTGATCAGAGCCCGGCCGGCGCGTCCTCTTCATCTAGTGACCAGAGCCTGTTCGGCTTCTCTTTTGTGACTCCAGACTGGATGTTTTGAAGATTTTGTCAGAGCGATTGTCAAGACTTTCCACATTTTTTGTCTCCAAGAAAGTCAAAAATAAAATTAACACCCCCCCCTAATTTTGGTTATAGTTTCCTTCCTGTTGTACAGTTACATGGTGCATATGACCTCACAATGCAGGCTCAGCCTGACATCATATGTTATGACCTTTCTTATGTGCAGATTGAAATGTCCCAAATACTGAATTTTAAAACTGAATTTTAAATATTCTTCTTGTATCCAGGAATTAATATTAAATCTTATGATATATGATTTTTAAAGGCTTCTTCTGGCAAAAGTTAACCAGATTTTTAAAATGAAATAAAAATTTAATCCTGGGACATATTTTCTTCAAACTATAAATGCAGTGTATTTGGTATGTGAAGTGATGGTATAATATATACTTTATTTCTCACATTTTGTCCTTGAAATTCAAACGCACTTCTTTTGGGCAGGGCCGGATGCTGAGGAATTTGGTGGCCTTTTTATGGAAATAAATAAAATAGACAGAATCTTAACTCCTCGGCATCTATGTGTACCGGATAAAGATGACACCGGTGCTCGGCAGATAATATAGGATAGAATTTTATGTGATGGGATTGGGAGTAATCAGTACACACAAAAAAGTCATCATCACAGGTCATAGCTGCAACCAGAGCACCACTTCCCAGCAGCTGGTGGTCCAACAAGAAAGCATGAAGATCTCTGAACATCACCTAGGTCTTCAACTACTGCCAACCAACCTGCATGTTGCTACGACTCAGAGGGCCATATATTAATGCTGATAAACATGTAGCTGTTACTAGACCAATGCTTCACAAGGAGGTAAAGGGTAGATTTTTTACTGTAGGGGTCCACAACTTCATCTAAGAGTTAGAAAGCTTACAACAACAGCACTGTGGCCTCCTAGTGCATGATGGATACTCTGCAGACCTGTATATAAAACCTTGTAGAGTAAAGAACTAGTTTGGTTACATCTGCGGTTATAACCAATGTGCATGATCTCTTTACGAATTAACCTACAATTAAAGAATAAAAACAAACAAAGAAATAGAAAGTTGGTAATTAAGATCCTCGCGTTAATATACTATATTCATTTTTTATAATGCAACTTTTTTAACATATTCACATTTTAGAATGGTCTGTATGGTAAAGACCTTAAATGCGCTGTCCCACTACACAAAAACATTAATTACACATTTAAGAAGCTTTGTTCGGTTTCTCACACAAGAACCGATCACTGTGCATGTGAAAACTACAGAGTCGTTACAGAATATATTTCAAATATGTCTTTCAAACAGTCTGGGATCTGATCCTTTTGTTTTAAGAGTGCCAAAAAAATGTATCAAGACATCGGTGTCCTAATGTGGTCAAGAACATTATTATCACTTATCTTCTGGAGGGTTTCTTTTTACCCAGATATCCAATATATCTGCTTGTATAAATATCCCTTACTTTCAATCCTAAAACACTGCCTACTGCATTACAGTCTTTTCCATTATGAAAGCTTTGCTGTAGCTCAGTGGCAGTTTTTAACCCCTTAATGACAAAGCCCGTACATGTACGGGCTCAAAATGCATTGTTTTCAATGGGTTTAGGGATCGCCCATTGTCCTTAAGGGGTTAAAACAAATGTATGTTACCTTTAACTGATTTGGAACACAATGAGAATAAACTGAACGAAAGGCGGTGAATATGTTTCTTATTGAATAGTTTTAATATGTAACAACCTAAAAACATTATGCAAAAACCAGCTACATTTATAGAAATTAACAATCCTGAAATAAATAAAACCGCAGAAGGGAGAAAACGCTACCCATGCTCTGTATCTGGGAAACCACCTGCAAGCACTCCTATTGTGACCTCATAGATCCCACAGTGAATTATGACATCATCCTGGAAGCATGCAGGTTGGTTGCACAGCATTCTATCTTCAGTGCAGTTGGGCGCTCGACACTTTCAGGCTGCTATTTCTTTAGTGAACTTGAAGTGTGGTTACCAACTACGTCAACAGCTACCAGAGAAGAAAAACTCACCAATCATTATGGCAGAGTGTTGTCTCTTCTCAGGACTAAGGTGGATTTTAAAGAAGTGCTGCCCCAGAAAACTACTCAAATATTTCAACAGGCTCAAAAAGACTTCCGATATCGTTCCAACACATAGCACAGGAGATGAAAACAGCGAGCTCTTGACAGACAGAACCTTTCTGCTGAAGCGAAAGAAAGAAGGTAGCAGTACAGAAAACAGAATGAGACTGAGGAAAAGGAGGAGATGTACTGCTAACCAGAGAGAGCAAAAACGCCTGTATATCAGGAAAAAGGAGACAACAAAGCGCAGAAGAACCAGCACAGGCAGCTATGAACATGAGCGGAAGAGGCATAGAAATAACGAGAGCCATGATCTGGGGCAGCAGGTGAAACCAACAGCAGATGCATACCTGGAGGAGTACAGGAGCAGGAGGATGAAGGTTCCCAGGAAAAGGCGCAGAAGTGAGGAGGACTGCAGCCTGACCGCAAAACGATTCAGGAACCTTCTCCCCATGTCGGTGTCCTGCTTAAGGTTTCATTTTCAATTGGGACAAGGGAGCTTTGGAAAGGTCATGTTGGCCTCTGTTCCTTCCGAGGATTCTTTAATAGCGGTAAAAATGATACGCAAGAGATCTATGAAGTCTCTGCACATCATGAGAGAGAGGAGGATTCTGGAGGTAGCCAGGAACAGCCCGTTTCTATGCCACGGGTATGCAGCTTTCCAGACAGAGACCTGTGTGTTCCTCGCCATGGAGTTTATGGCTGGAGGAACCTTGGAGTCTTATATGGACAGTGTTGGCTACATGACACAGAACACAGCCGCATTCTACTCTGCAGAGCTGGTCTGTGGCATCCAATTCCTCCATTCCCAGGGCATCATTCATAGAGATCTGAAGCCGCAGAATGTCCTACTTGACCGTGAGGGCCATGTCAAGATCAGTGATTTTGGTCTTGCTGTAGAAGGTGTTTTTGGAAGCACAGTGAGAGGACATTGTGGAACACGTCTCTACATGGCCCCAGAAATATACTTAAAGAAGCAATATGGTGTTGCTGTCGACTGGTGGTCCTTCGGGGTTATTCTCTTCCGCATGCTTAATGGAACTTTTCCCTTCTTCACTGGCTACTGCAAGAAGGCAACCGTCCATTCTATTATCAATGGCAGGCCCAAATACACCAAGGCATTAAGCCAAGAAGCTGTGGATATACTGACTTGTCTGTTAAAGAAAGATCCTCAGCTTCGCCTCTGGATGACCGAATACATCAGGGAGCATCCGTTCTTTGACAGCATAAATTGGGAAGACATAGAGAGCCGGAGAATGCCGCCACCATACCAGAAGGCTGAAAGACCCAATCGCCGCTTCAAGAACATCCAACCCATACCACCAGTTTTGGAGATCACAGAAGACATTGCCTCTCCATCTAGTAAACAGAGCCTGTCTGACACCTCCTCTTTATTTAGTGATCAGAGCCCGGCCGGCGCGTCCTCTTCATCTAGTGACCAGAGCCTGTTCGGCTTCTCTTTTGTGACTCCAGACTGGATGTTTTGAAGATTTTGTCAGAGCGATTGTCAAGACTTTCCACATTTTTTGTCTCCAAGAAAGTCAAAAATAAAATTAACACCCCCCCCTAATTTTGGTTATAGTTTCCTTCCTGTTGTACAGTTACATGGTGCATATGACCTAACAATGCAGGCTCAGCCTGACATCATATGTTATGACCTTTCTTATGTGCAGATTGAAATGTCCCAAATACTGAATTTTAAAACTGAATTTTAAATATTCTTCTTGTATCCAGGAATTAATATTAAATCTTATGATATATGATTTTTAAAGGCTTCTTCTGGCAAAAGTTAACCAGATTTTTAAAATGAAATTAAAATTTAATCCTGGGACATATTTTCTTCAAACTATAAATGCAGTGTATTTGGTATGTGAAGTGATGGTATAATATATACTTTATTTCTCACATTTTGTCCTTGAAATTCAAACGCACTTCTTTTGGGCAGGGCCGGATGCTGAGGAATTTGGTGGCCTTTTTATGGAAATAAATAAAATAGACAGAATCTTAACTCCTCGGCATCTATGTGTACCGGATAAAGATGACACCGGTGCTCGGCAGATAATATAGGATAGAATTTTATGTGATGGGATTGGGAGTAATCAGTACACACAAAAAAGTCATCATCACAGGTCATAGCTGCAACCAGAGCACCACTTCCCAGCAGCTGGTGGTCCAACAAGAAAGCATGAAGATCTCTGAACATCACCTAGGTCTTCAACTACTGCCAACCAACCTGCATGTTGCTACGACTCAGAGGGCCATATATTAATGCTGATAAACATGTAGCTGTTACTAGACCAATGCTTCACAAGGAGGTAAAGGGTAGATTTTTTACTGTAGGGGTCCACAACTTCATCTAAGAGTTAGAAAGCTTACAACAACAGCACTGTGGCCTCCTAGTGCATGATGGATACTCTGCAGACCTGTATATAAAACCTTGTAGAGTAAAGAACTAGTTTGGTTACATCTGCGGTTATAACCAATGTGCATGATCTCTTTACGAATTAACCTACAATTAAAGAATAAAAACAAACAAAGAAATAGAAAGTTGGTAATTAAGATCCTCGCGTTAATATACTATATTCATTTTTTATAATGCAACTTTTTTAACATATTCACATTTTAGAATGGTCTGTATGGTAAAGACCTTAAATGCGCTGTCCCACTACACAAAAACATTAATTACACATTTAAGAAGCTTTGTTCGGTTTCTCACACAAGAACCGATCACTGTGCATGTGAAAACTACAGAGTCGTTACAGAATATATTTCAAATATGTCTTTCAAACAGTCTGGGATCTGATCCTTTTGTTTTAAGAGTGCCAAAAAAATGTATCAAGACATCGGTGTCCTAATGTGGTCAAGAACATTATTATCACTTATCTTCTGGAGGGTTTCTTTTTACCCAGATATCCAATATATCTGCTTGTATAAATATCCCTTACTTTCAATCCTAAAACACTGCCTACTGCATTACAGTCTTTTCCATTATGAAAGCTTTGCTGTAGCTCAGTGGCAGTTTTTAACCCCTTAATGACAAAGCCCGTACATGTACGGGCTCAAAATGCATTGTTTTCAATGGGTTTAGGGATCGCCCATTGTCCTTAAGGGGTTAAAACAAATGTATGTTACCTTTAACTGATTTGGAACACAATGAGAATAAACTGAACGAAAGGCGGTGAATATGTTTGTTATTGAATAGTTTTAATATGTAACAACCTAAAAACATTATGCAAAAACCAGCTACATTTATAGAAATTAACAATCCTGAAATAAATAAAACCGCAGAAGGGAGAAAACGCTACCCATGCTCTGTATCTGGGAAACCACCTGCAAGCACTCCTATTGTGACCTCATAGATCCCACAGTGAATTATGACATCATCCTGGAAGCATGCAGGTTGGTTGCACAGCATTCTATCTTCAGTGCAGTTGGGCGCTCGACACTTTCAGGCTGCTATTTCTTTAGTGAACTTGAAGTGTGGTTACCAACTACGTCAACAGCTACCAGAGAAGAAAAACTCACCAATCATTATGGCAGAGTGTTGTCTCTTCTCAGGACTAAGGTGGATTTTAAAGAAGTGCTGCCCCAGAAAACTACTCAAATATTTCAACAGGCTCAAAAAGACTTCCGATATCGTTCCAACACATAGCACAGGAGATGAAAACAGCGAGCTCTTGACAGACAGAACCTTTCTGCTGAAGCGAAAGAAAGAAGGTAGCAGTACAGAAAACAGAATGAGACTGAGGAAAAGGAGGAGATGTACTGCTAACCAGAGAGAGCAAAAACGCCTGTATATCAGGAAAAAGTAGACAACAAAGCGCAGAAGAACCAGCACAGGCAGCTATGAACATGAGCGGAAGAGGCATAGAAATAACGAGAGCCATGATCTGGGGCAGCAGGTGAAACCAACAGCAGATGCATACCTGGAGGAGTACAGGAGCAGGAGGATGAAGGTTCCCAGGAAAAGGCGCAGAAGTGAGGAGGACTGCAGCCTGACCGCAAAACGATTCAGGAACCTTCTCCCCATGTCGGTGTCCTGCTTAAGGTTTCATTTTCAATTGGGACAAGGGAGCTTTGGAAAGGTCATGTTGGCCTCTGTTCCTTCCAAGGATTCTTTAATAGCGGTAAAAATGATACGCAAGAGATCTATGAAGTCTCTGCACATCATGAGAGAGAGGAGGATTCTGGAGGTAGCCAGGAACAGCCCGTTTCTATGCCACGGGTATGCAGCTTTCCAGACAGAGACCTGTGTGTTCCTCGCCATGGAGTTTATGGCTGGAGGAACCTTGGAGTCTTATATGGACAGTGTTGGCTACATGACACAGAACACAGCCGCATTCTACTCTGCAGAGCTGGTCTGTGGCATCCAATTCCTCCATTCCCAGGGCATCATTCATAGAGATCTGAAGCCGCAGAATGTCCTACTTGACCGTGAGGGCCATGTCAAGATCAGTGATTTTGGTCTTGCTGTAGAAGGTGTTTTTGGAAGCACAGTGAGAGGACATTTTGGAACACGTCTCTACATGGCCCCAGAAATATACTTAACCCCTTAACGACAATTGCCGGTCCTGGCACGACACGGAAAAGCATGTGCTTTACGACAATTGACGTGCCAGGACCGGCACGTCTTTAAACGGGTGCAGAAAGCGATCTGTTTTCGCTTTCTGCACCCAAAAAACGTTGCTGAATGCCTCGACCCCGAGGCATTCAGCAACGCCGCTATCGGAACGAAGGGGCCATCTCTGGCCCCTCCACGGGGCGTCAACATCCGCCATACTTTGTATGGCGGCGGACGCCCGTATTAAAAGCGTTTAGGAGGCGATCGACGATCGCCTCCTAAACTTAAATGGTGTCGCTGGAATGCCTCGATCAGGAGGCATCCAGCGACACCAAACACTTACCTTTCGATGGGCTGTGACCGCTCCGGAGAGCGGTCACAGCCGCAGCTGCCGATGATCTTCGCCATCAAGCAAGATGGCCGCTGCCCTGTAACAGGAACAAACAAATTTTAAAAGTTCGCTAGACGGTCCAGACCATCTAGAGAACTTTGGCTCCACTTGCAGGTTGAAGACAGGTACTGCGTTCACCATGCAAGTCAATGGAAGCCAGCTTTCTAATCACAGTGTGATTAGTAAAAATAAATTAAAAAATAAAATAAAATGTATAATAATTAGAAAAAAAATAGTAAAAAACTAGTAAAATGTAAAAATCATTTCCCACTGATGTCACTATCAGGGGAACCTCCAAGTTGAAAAAAAATGTTAAAATTTTTTTTTTAAAAAGACAAAAAAAAAATATATATATATAAAAAATATATTTTTGTGAGCAAGTCCTAAAATTAGCATATTAGCTTAAAACAATTCTCGCATGGAAAGAGTTAAAATACCGGCATATTAAATGCCCGTGGGGTGTCTACTTTTAAAAAAGGTATGATTTGATGGGGTAAATTGAATTGGCCAGGTTCAACAACGTCCCAATTAACACCGGGGGAAGGATGGCCACACACCTAATTTCCAATTAGAAAAATGCACACGTACCAAATGTGGCCTTTTAGTTCCCACAAAAATGACACACCCATGCATGTGGGATATCACTGCACTCAGGAGATGTTGCTGAACACATTATGGGGTGTCGTGTGACAGCGGCATATACCAGGAGCTGTAAATTCATACATAAAGTAGGTGTGTGTGGGAAAAATACACACACAAAAATACTACTGCAGACTTTGAAAACATGCTGGTGGTAAAATGTGTGCATGCAAAGAGTTAAAATACCAGCATTTAAAATACCCTGTGGTGTCTAGTTTTGAAAAATATATGGTTTTGTTGGGCACACTGAAATGGCCCGGCTCAAAGATGTACCAAATAGGGCATGGGCAGTGGATCCCCAAATGCCAAAGTTCAACATTGAAAAATGCGCATGCCCCAAATGTGGCCCTTTTGCTCCCAAACGGCCAGGCAAAATCCTTCATGTGAGGTATCGCTGTGCTCAGGAGATGTTGCTGAACACATATTGGGGTGTTTTGTGATAGTGACATATACCAGAACCTGTTTATTCATACCTAAAGTAAAATGTGTGTGACAAAACAAATGCAAAAAAATGACTACCACAAAGCTTGACAAAAACTGGTGGTAGATATGGTGCATGGAAAGAGTTAAAATACTAGCATTTGGAATACCCTGGGCTGTCTAGTTTTCAAAAATATATGATTTGATGGGGTAAATTGCATTGGCCGGGTTCAAAGATACCCGAAATGGCACATGAGGGGAAGAATTACCAGATTTGGAAAAAATGGCTTTGAAATAGCAAAACGCTACCTGTACTTATTGCCCCATAATGGGTAGAAAAAAGCAAAAAAACATAAAAACATTGGGTATTTCTAAACTCAGGACAAATAGTAGAATCCATTTAGCAGGTTTTTTCATTACCTTTTATAGATGAGTAAAAGATTTTTCAACTAAAAGTTAGAAACAGTCATTTTTTTCTACATTTTTCACCATATTTTATACTTTTTTTAGTAGTAAATAATATGATACAATCAAAACAATGTCATCTAAAGAAAGCCCTTCTTGTCCTGAAAAAAACAATATCTAATGTGTGTGGGTTCAGTAAACGGGAAAGAAGAAAATTACAACTAAACACGAGCAGCGCAGAAATGTTAAAACGGCCATTGTCACGAAGGGTACAAAAAGTAAAATCAGCCTTTGTCACGAAGGGGTTAAAGAAGCAATATGGTGTTGCTGTCGACTGGTGGTCCTTCGGGGTTATTCTCTTCCGCATGCTTAATGGAACTTTTCCCTTCTTCACTGGCTACTGCAAGAAGGCAACCGTCCATTCTATTATCAATGGCAGGCCCAAATACACCAAGGCATTAAGCCAAGAAGCTGTGGATATACTGACTTGTCTGTTAAAGAAAGATCCTCAGCTTCGCCTCTGGATGACCGAATACATCAGGGAGCATCCGTTCTTTGACAGCATAAATTGGGAAGACATAGAGAGCCGGAGAATGCCGCCACCATACCAGAAGGCTGAAAGACCCAATCGCCGCTTCAAGAACATCCAACCCATACCACCAGTTTTGGAGATCACAGAGGACATTGCCTCTCCATCTAGTAAACAGAGCCTGTCTGACACCTCCTCTTTATTTAGTGATCAGAGCCCGGCCGGCGCGTCCTCTTCATCTAGTGACCAGAGCCTGTTCGGCTTCTCTTTTGTGACTCCAGACTGGATGTTTTGAAGATTTTGTCAGAGCGATTGTCAAGACTTTCCACATTTTTTGTCTCCAAGAAAGTCAAAAACAAAATTGACCCCCCCCCCTAATTTTGGTTATAGTTTCCTTCCTGTTGTACAGTTACATGGTGCATATGACCTCACAATGCAGGCTCAGCCTGACATCATATGTTATGACCTTTCTTATGTGCAGATTGAAATGTCCCAAATACTGAATTTTAAAACTGAATTTTAAATATTCTTCTTGTATCCAGGAATTAATATTAAATCTTATGATATATGATTTTTAAAGGCTTCTTCTGGCAAAAGTTAACCAGATTTTTAAAATGAAATTAAAATTTAATCCTGGGACATATTTTCTTCAAACTATAAATGCAGTGTATTTGGTATGTGAAGTGATGGTATAATATATACTTTATTTCTCACATTTTGTCCTTGAAATTCAAACGCACTTCTTTTGGGCAGGGCCGGATGCTGAGGAATTTGGTGGCCTTTTTATGGAAATAAATAAAATAGACAGAATCTTAACTCCTCGGCATCTATGTGTACCGGATAAAGATGACACCGGTGCTCGGCAGATAATATTGGATAGAATTTTATGTGATGGGATTGGGAGTAATCAGTACACACAAAAAAGTCATCATCACAGGTCATAGCTGCAACCAGAGCACCACTTCCCAGCAGCTGGTGGTCCAACAAGAAAGCATGAAGATCTCTGAACATCACCTAGGTCTTCAACTACTGCCAACCAACCTGCATGTTGCTACGACTCAGAGGGCCATATATTAATGCTGATAAACATGTAGCTGTTACTAGACCAATGCTTCACAAGGAGGTAAAGGGTAGATTTTTTACTGTAGGGGTCCACAACTTCATCTAAGAGTTAGAAAGCTTACAACAACAGCACTGTGGCCTCCTAGTGCATGATGGATACTCTGCAGACCTGTATATAAAACCTTGTAGAGTAAAGAACTAGTTTGGTTACATCTGCGGTTATAACCAATGTGCATGATCTCTTTACGAATTAACCTACAATTAAAGAATAAAAACAAACAAAGAAATAGAAAGTTGGTAATTAAGATCCTCGCGTTAATATACTATATTCATTTTTTATAATGCAACTTTTTTAACATATTCACATTTTAGAATGGTCTGTATGGTAAAGACCTTAAATGCGCTGTCCCACTACACAAAAACATTAATTACACATTTAAGAAGCTTTGTTCGGTTTCTCACACAAGAACCGATCACTGTGCATGTGAAAACTACAGAGTCGTTACAGAATATATTTCAAATATGTCTTTCAAACAGTCTGGGATCTGATCCTTTTGTTTTAAGAGTGCCAAAAAAATGTATCAAGACATCGGTGTCCTAATGTGGTCAAGAACATTATTATCACTTATCTTCTGGAGGGTTTCTTTTTACCCAGATATCCAATATATCTGCTTGTATAAATATCCCTTACTTTCAATCCTAAAACACTGCCTACTGCATTACAGTCTTTTCCATTATGAAAGCTTCGCTGTAGCTCAGTGGCAGTTTTTAACCCCTTAATGACAAAGCCCGTACATGTACGGGCTCAAAATGCATTGTTTTCAATGGGTTTAGGGATCGCCCATTGTCCTTAAGGGGTTAAAACAAATGTATGTTACCTTTAACTGATTTGGAACACAATGAGAATAAACTGAACGAAAGGCGGTGAATATGTTTGTTATTGAATAGTTTTAATATGTAACAACCTAAAAACATTATGCAAAAACCAGCTACATTTATAGAAATTAACAATCCTGAAATAAATAAAACCGCAGAAGGGAGAAAACGCTACCCATGCTCTGTATCTGGGAAACCACCTGCAAGCACTCCTATTGTGACCTCATAGATCCCACAGTGAATTATGACATCATCCTGGAAGCATGCAGGTTGGTTGCACAGCATTCTATCTTCAGTGCAGTTGGGCGCTCGACACTTTCAGGCTGCTATTTCTTTAGTGAACTTGAAGTGTGGTTACCAACTACGTCAACAGCTACCAGAGAAGAAAAACTCACCAATCATTATGGCAGAGTGTTGTCTCTTCTCAGGACTAAGGTGGATTTTAAAGAAGTGCTGCCCCAGAAAACTACTCAAATATTTCAACAGGCTCAAAAAGACTTCCGATATCGTTCCAACACATAGCACAGGAGATGAAAACAGCGAGCTCTTCACAGACAGAACCTTTCTGCTGAAGCGAAAGAAAGAAGGTAGCAGTACAGAAGACAGAATGAGACTGAGGAAAAGGAGGAGATGTACTGCTAACCAGAGAGAGCAAAAACGCCTGTATATCAGGAAAAAGGAGACAACAAAGCGCAGAAGAACCAGCACAGGCAGCTATGAACATGAGCGGAAGAGGCATAGAAATAACGAGAGCCATGATCTGGGGCAGCAGGTGAAACCAACAGCAGATGCATACCTGGAGGAGTACAGGAGCAGGAGGATGAAGGTTCCCAGGAAAAGGCGCAGAAGTGAGGAGGACTGCAGCCTGACCGCAAAACGATTCAGGAACCTTCTCCCCATGTCGGTGTCCTGCTTAAGGTTTCATTTTCAATTGGGACAAGGGAGCTTTGGAAAGGTCATGTTGGCCTCTGTTCCTTCCAAGGATTCTTTAATAGCGGTAAAAATGATACGCAAGAGATCTATGAAGTCTCTGCACATCATGAGAGAGAGGAGGATTCTGGAGGTAGCCAGGAACAGCCCGTTTCTATGCCACGGGTATGCAGCTTTCCAGACAGAGACCTGTGTGTTCCTCGCCATGGAGTTTATGGCTGGAGGAACCTTGGAGTCTTATATGGACAGTGTTGGCTACATGACACAGAACACAGCCGCATTCTACTCTGCAGAGCTGGTCTGTGGCATCCAATTCCTCCATTCCCAGGGCATCATTCATAGAGATCTGAAGCCGCAGAATGTCCTACTTGACCGTGAGGGCCATGTCAAGATCAGTGATTTTGGTCTTGCTGTAGAAGGTGTTTTTGGAAGCACAGTGAGAGGACATTGTGGAACACGTCTCTACATGGCCCCAGAAATATACTTAAAGAAGCAATATGGTGTTGCTGTCGACTGGTGGTCCTTCGGGGTTATTCTCTTCCGCATGCTTAATGGAACTTTTCCCTTCTTCACTGGCTACTGCAAGAAGGCAACCGTCCATTCTATTATCAATGGCAGGCCCAAATACACCAAGGCATTAAGCCAAGAAGCTGTGGATATACTGACTTGTCTGTTAAAGAAAGATCCTCAGCTTCGCCTCTGGATGACCGAATACATCAGGGAGCATCCGTTCTTTGACAGCATAAATTGGGAAGACATAGAGAGCCGGAGAATGCCGCCACCATACCAGAAGGCTGAAAGACCCAATCGCCGCTTCAAGAACATCCAACCCATACCACCAGTTTTGGAGATCACAGAGGACATTGCCTCTCCATCTAGTAAACAGAGCCTGTCTGACACCTCCTCTTTATTTAGTGATCAGAGCCCGGCCGGCGCGTCCTCTTCATCTAGTGACCAGAGCCTGTTCGGCTTCTCTTTTGTGACTCCAGACTGGATGTTTTGAAGATTTTGTCAGAGCGATTGTCAAGACTTTCCACATTTTTTGTCTCCAAGAAAGTCAAAAATAAAATTAAACCCCCCCCTAATTTTGGTTATAGTTTCCTTCCTGTTGTACAGTTACATGGTGCATATGACCTCACAATGCAGGCTCAGCCTGACATCATATGTTATGACCTTTCTTATGTGCAGATTGAAATGTCCCAAATACTGAATTTTAAAACTGAATTTTAAATATTCTTCTTGTATCCAGGAATTAATATTAAATCTTATGATATATGATTTTTAAAGGCTTCTTCTGGCAAAAGTTAACCAGATTTTTAAAATGAAATTAAAATTTAATCCTGGGACATATTTTCTTCAAACTATAAATGCAGTGTATTTGGTATGTGAAGTGATGGTATAATATATACTTTATTTCTCACATTTTGTCCTTGAAATTCAAACGCACTTCTTTTGGGCAGGGCCGGATGCTGAGGAATTTGGTGGCCTTTTTATGGAAATAAATAAAATAGACAGAATCTTAACTCCTCGGCATCTATGTGTACCGGATAAAGATGACACCGGTGCTCGGCAGATAATATAGGATAGAATTTTATGTGATGGGATTGGGAGTAATCAGTACACACAAAAAAGTCATCATCACAGGTCATAGCTGCAACCAGAGCACCACTTCCCAGCAGCTGGTGGTCCAACAAGAAAGCATGAAGATCTCTGAACATCACCTAGGTCTTCAACTACTGCCAACCAACCTGCATGTTGCTACGACTCAGAGGGCCATATATTAATGCTGATAAACATGTAGCTGTTACTAGACCAATGCTTCACAAGGAGGTAAAGGGTAGATTTTTTACTGTAGGGGTCCACAACTTCATCTAAGAGTTAGAAAGCTTACAACAACAGCACTGTGGCCTCCTAGTGCATGATGGATACTCTGCAGACCTGTATATAAAACCTTGTAGAGTAAAGAACTAGTTTGGTTACATCTGCGGTTATAACCAATGTGCATGATCTCTTTACGAATTAACCTACAATTAAAGAATAAAAACAAACAAAGAAATAGAAAGTTGGTAATTAAGATCCTCGCGTTAATATACTATATTCATTTTTTATAATGCAACTTTTTTAACATATTCACATTTTAGAATGGTCTGTATGGTAAAGACCTTAAATGCGCTGTCCCACTACACAAAAACATTAATTACACATTTAAGAAGCTTTGTTCGGTTTCTCACACAAGAACCGATCACTGTGCATGTGAAAACTACAGAGTCGTTACAGAATATATTTCAAATATGTCTTTCAAACAGTCTGGGATCTGATCCTTTTGTTTTAAGAGTGCCAAAAAAATGTATCAAGACATCGGTGTCCTAATGTGGTCAAGAACATTATTATCACTTATCTTCTGGAGGGTTTCTTTTTACCCAGATATCCAATATATCTGCTTGTATAAATATCCCTTACTTTCAATCCTAAAACACTGCCTACTGCATTACAGTCTTTTCCATTATGAAAGCTTCGCTGTAGCTCAGTGGCAGTTTTTAACCCCTTAATGACAAAGCCCGTACATGTACGGGCTCAAAATGCATTGTTTTCAATGGGTTTAGGGATCGCCCATTGTCCTTAAGGGGTTAAAACAAATGTATGTTACCTTTAACTGATTTGGAACACAATGAGAATAAACTGAACGAAAGGCGGTGAATATGTTTGTTATTGAATAGTTTTAATATGTAACAACCTAAAAACATTATGCAAAAACCAGCTACATTTATAGAAATTAACAATCCTGAAATAAATAAAACCGCAGAAGGGAGAAAACGCTACCCATGCTCTGTATCTGGGAAACCACCTGCAAGCACTCCTATTGTGACCTCATAGATCCCACAGTGAATTATGACATCATCCTGGAAGCATGCAGGTTGGTTGCACAGCATTCTATCTTCAGTGCAGTTGGGCGCTCGACACTTTCAGGCTGCTATTTCTTTAGTGAACTTGAAGTGTGGTTACCAACTACGTCAACAGCTACCAGAGAAGAAAAACTCACCAATCATTATGGCAGAGTGTTGTCTCTTCTCAGGACTAAGGTGGATTTTAAAGAAGTGCTGCCCCAGAAAACTACTCAAATATTTCAACAGGCTCAAAAAGACTTCCGATATCGTTCCAACACATAGCACAGGAGATGAAAACAGCGAGCTCTTGACAGACAGAACCTTTCTGCTGAAGCGAAAGAAAGAAGGTAGCAGTACAGAAAACAGAATGAGACTGAGGAAAAGGAGGAGATGTACTGCTAACCAGAGAGAGCAAAAACGCCTGTATATCAGGAAAAAGGAGACAACAAAGCGCAGAAGAACCAGCACAGGCAGCTATGAACATGAGCGGAAGAGGCATAGAAATAACGAGAGCCATGATCTGGGGCAGCAGGTGAAACCAACAGCAGATGCATACCTGGAGGAGTACAGGAGCAGGAGGATGAAGGTTCCCAGGAAAAGGCGCAGAAGTGAGGAGGACTGCAGCCTGACCGCAAAACGATTCAGGAACCTTCTCCCCATGTCGGTGTCCTGCTTAAGGTTTCATTTTCAATTGGGACAAGGGAGCTTTGGAAAGGTCATGTTGGCCTCTGTTCCTTCCAAGGATTCTTTAATAGCGGTAAAAATGATACGCAAGAGATCTATGAAGTCTCTGCACATCATGAGAGAGAGGAGGATTCTGGAGGTAGCCAGGAACAGCCCGTTTCTATGCCACGGGTATGCAGCTTTCCAGACAGAGACCTGTGTGTTCCTCGCCATGGAGTTTATGGCTGGAGGAACCTTGGAGTCTTATATGGACAGTGTTGGCTACATGACACAGAACACAGCCGCATTCTACTCTGCAGAGCTGGTCTGTGGCATCCAATTCCTCCATTCCCAGGGCATCATTCATAGAGATCTGAAGCCGCAGAATGTCCTACTTGACCGTGAGGGCCATGTCAAGATCAGTGATTTTGGTCTTGCTGTAGAAGGTGTTTTTGGAAGCACAGTGAGAGGACATTGTGGAACACGTCTCTACATGGCCCCAGAAATATACTTAAAGAAGCAATATGGTGTTGCTGTCGACTGGTGGTCCTTCGGGGTTATTCTCTTCCGCATGCTTAATGGAACTTTTCCCTTCTTCACTGGCTACTGCAAGAAGGCAACCGTCCATTCTATTATCAATGGCAGGCCCAAATACACCAAGGCATTAAGCCAAGAAGCTGTGGATATACTGACTTGTCTGTTAAAGAAAGATCCTCAGCTTCGCCTCTGGATGACCGAATACATCAGGGAGCATCCGTTCTTTGACAGCATAAATTGGGAAGACATAGAGAGCCGGAGAATGCCGCCACCATACCAGAAGGCTGAAAGACCCAATCGCCGCTTCAAGAACATCCAACCCATACCACCAGTTTTGGAGATCACAGAGGACATTGCCTCTCCATCTAGTAAACAGAGCCTGTCTGACACCTCCTCTTTATTTAGTGATCAGAGCCCGGCCGGCGCGTCCTCTTCATCTAGTGACCAGAGCCTGTTCGGCTTCTCTTTTGTGACTCCAGACTGGATGTTTTGAAGATTTTGTCAGAGCGATTGTCAAGACTTTCCACATTTTTTGTCTCCAAGAAAGTCAAAAATAAAATTAAACCCCCCCCTAATTTTGGTTATAGTTTCCTTCCTGTTGTACAGTTACATGGTGCATATGACCTCACAATGCAGGCTCAGCCTGACATCATATGTTATGACCTTTCTTATGTGCAGATTGAAATGTCCCAAATACTGAATTTTAAAACTGAATTTTAAATATTCTTCTTGTATCCAGGAATTAATATTAAATCTTATGATATATGATTTTTAAAGGCTTCTTCTGGCAAAAGTTAACCAGATTTTTAAAATGAAATTAAAATTTAATCCTGGGACATATTTTCTTCAAACTATAAATGCAGTGTATTTGGTATGTGAAGTGATGGTATAATATATACTTTATTTCTCACATTTTGTCCTTGAAATTCAAACGCACTTCTTTTGGGCAGGGCCGGATGCTGAGGAATTTGGTGGCCTTTTTATGGAAATAAATAAAATAGACAGAATCTTAACTCCTCGGCATCTATGTGTACCGGATAAAGATGACACCGGTGCTCGGCAGATAATATAGGATAGAATTTTATGTGATGGGATTGGGAGTAATCAGTACACACAAAAAAGTCATCATCACAGGTCATAGCTGCAACCAGAGCACCACTTCCCAGCAGCTGGTGGTCCAACAAGAAAGCATGAAGATCTCTGAACATCACCTAGGTCTTCAACTACTGCCAACCAACCTGCATGTTGCTACGACTCAGAGGGCCATATATTAATGCTGATAAACATGTAGCTGTTACTAGACCAATGCTTCACAAGGAGGTAAAGGGTAGATTTTTTACTGTAGGGGTCCACAACTTCATCTAAGAGTTAGAAAGCTTACAACAACAGCACTGTGGCCTCCTAGTGCATGATGGATACTCTGCAGACCTGTATATAAAACCTTGTAGAGTAAAGAACTAGTTTGGTTACATCTGCGGTTATAACCAATGTGCATGATCTCTTTACGAATTAACCTACAATTAAAGAATAAAAACAAACAAAGAAATAGAAAGTTGGTAATTAAGATCCTCGCGTTAATATACTATATTCATTTTTTATAATGCAACTTTTTTAACATATTCACATTTTAGAATGGTCTGTATGGTAAAGACCTTAAATGCGCTGTCCCACTACACAAAAACATTAATTACACATTTAAGAAGCTTTGTTCGGTTTCTCACACAAGAACCGATCACTGTGCATGTGAAAACTACAGAGTCGTTACAGAATATATTTCAAATATGTCTTTCAAACAGTCTGGGATCTGATCCTTTTGTTTTAAGAGTGCCAAAAAAATGTATCAAGACATCGGTGTCCTAATGTGGTCAAGAACATTATTATCACTTATCTTCTGGAGGGTTTCTTTTTACCCAGATATCCAATATATCTGCTTGTATAAATATCCCTTACTTTCAATCCTAAAACACTGCCTACTGCATTACAGTCTTTTCCATTATGAAAGCTTTGCTGTAGCTCAGTGGCAGTTTTTAACCCCTTAATGACAAAGCCCGTACATGTACGGGCTCAAAATGCATTGTTTTCAATGGGTTTAGGGATCGCCCATTGTCCTTAAGGGGTTAAAACAAATGTATGTTACCTTTAACTGATTTGGAACACAATGAGAATAAACTGAACGAAAGGCGGTGAATATGTTTGTTATTGAATAGTTTTAATATGTAACAACCTAAAAACATTATGCAAAAACCAGCTACATTTATAGAAATTAACAATCCTGAATGAAGTAGCGTCCAGTTTCGGTACCTCTTTCACAAATAAAACAAGAGACACTTCTTTATTTCAAAATTTTATTAACGTCAGAATGGAATTATTTGTCCGCGGTGCGGACTTAAACACCTCAGCACCGCGACACTCAACCTTTATTAATATGTCATAAAGTGTCAAATATTATAAACACAACAAATTTGACACAACATATATCAATAATTATTGTCAAAACGAAAGACAACATAACCAATTGTAACCATTAATAACCAAATTAATAGCCTGCTGGTATGGGCGTGGCCACCTGTATCTCTGCTGGAACTGCCGGCGTCCCCTAGCGCGGCAGTCACATGACCTTACGATTCACAGAGGCGCATGCCCCTGGAGTGTCCTGCACTTACACCTCTGTGCACCACAAGTAACCATACCTAGATGGTTAACTCCTGCACCGTACCAGCTTAACCAAACCAGAGTACCTGGCAGAGCCAAAAATTAGGGGAGGGATGGGCGGGAAAAATCTCTTTGAAAATAATTGCCCCTATAGGCCACGACCCTTCCTTATATATCCCCCAGGGAGGGTAATTACCCCCTCCCCTCTGGCCCCTGCACGTGCCTCCAAACTTAACTCCTTCCGTGCTAAAATTTCCGCTTAGTCATGCCTTAACCCCTTAAACCGGCTTGACCATTGGTACCTCGTCCGCACTACATTCATGGGGCCCCTCTGTCCAATTCTTTCCCTCCGGGGCTGTTCTTGAAATAAATAAAACCGCAGAAGGGAGAAAACGCTACCCATGCTCTGTATCTGGGAAACCACCTGCAAGCACTCCTATTGTGACCTCATAGATCCCACAGTGAATTATGACATCATCCTGGAAGCATGCAGGTTGGTTGCACAGCATTCTATCTTCAGTGCAGTTGGGCGCTCGACACTTTCAGGCTGCTATTTCTTTAGTGAACTTGAAGTGTGGTTACCAACTACGTCAACAGCTACCAGAGAAGAAAAACTCACCAATCATTATGGCAGAGTGTTGTCTCTTCTCAGGACTAAGGTGGATTTTAAAGAAGTGCTGCCCCAGAAAACTACTCAAATATTTCAACAGGCTCAAAAAGACTTCCGATATCGTTCCAACACATAGCACAGGAGATGAAAACAGCGAGCTCTTGACAGACAGAACCTTTCTGCTGAAGCGAAAGAAAGAAGGTAGCAGTACAGAAAACAGAATGAGACTGAGGAAAAGGAGGAGATGTACTGCTAACCAGAGAGAGCAAAAACGCCTGTATATCAGGAAAAAGGAGACAACAAAGCGCAGAAGAACCAGCACAGGCAGCTATGAACATGAGCGGAAGAGGCATAGAAATAACGAGAGCCATGATCTGGGGCAGCAGGTGAAACCAACAGCAGATGCATACCTGGAGGAGTACAGGAGCAGGAGGATGAAGGTTCCCAGGAAAAGGCGCAGAAGTGAGGAGGACTGCAGCCTGACCGCAAAACGATTCAGGAACCTTCTCCCCATGTCGGTGTCCTGCTTAAGGTTTCATTTTCAATTGGGACAAGGGAGCTTTGGAAAGGTCATGTTGGCCTCTGTTCCTTCCAAGGATTCTTTAATAGCGGTAAAAATGATACGCAAGAGATCTATGAAGTCTCTGCACATCATGAGAGAGAGGAGGATTCTGGAGGTAGCCAGGAACAGCCCATTTCTATGCCACGGGTATGCAGCTTTCCAGACAGAGACCTGTGTGTTCCTCGCCATGGAGTTTATGGCTGGAGGAACCTTGGAGTCTTATATGGACAGTGTTGGCTACATGACACAGAACACAGCCGCATTCTACTCTGCAGAGCTGGTCTGTGGCATCCAATTCCTCCATTCCCAGGGCATCATTCATAGAGATCTGAAGCCGCAGAATGTCCTACTTGACCGTGAGGGCCATGTCAAGATCAGTGATTTTGGTCTTGCTGTAGAAGGTGTTTTTGGAAGCACAGTGAGAGGACATTGTGGAACACGTCTCTACATGGCCCCAGAAATATACTTAAAGAAGCAATATGGTGTTGCTGTCGACTGGTGGTCCTTCGGGGTTATTCTCTTCCGCATGCTTAATGGAACTTTTCCCTTCTTCACTGGCTACTGCAAGAAGGCAACCGTCCATTCTATTATCAATGGCAGGCCCAAATACACCAAGGCATTAAGCCAAGAAGCTGTGGATATACTGACTTGTCTGTTAAAGAAAGATCCTCAGCTTCGCCTCTGGATGACCGAATACATCAGGGAGCATCCGTTCTTTGACAGCATAAATTGGGAAGACATAGAGAGCCGGAGAATGCCGCCACCATACCAGAAGGCTGAAAGACCCAATCGCCGCTTCAAGAACATCCAACCCATACCACCAGTTTTGGAGATCACAGAGGACATTGCCTCTCCATCTAGTAAACAGAGCCTGTCTGACACCTCCTCTTTATTTAGTGATCAGAGCCCGGCCGGCGCGTCCTCTTCATCTAGTGACCAGAGCCTGTTCGGCTTCTCTTTTGTGACTCCAGACTGGATGTTTTGAAGATTTTGTCAGAGCGATTGTCAAGACTTTCCACATTTTTTGTCTCCAAGAAAGTCAAAAATAAAATTAACCCCCCCCCTAATTTTGGTTATAGTTTCCTTCCTGTTGTACAGTTACATGGTGCATATGACCTCACAATGCAGGCTCAGCCTGACATCATATGTTATGACCTTTCTTATGTGCAGATTGAAATGTCCCAAATACTGAATTTTAAAACTGAATTTTAAATATTCTTCTTGTATCCAGGAATTAATATAAAGTCTTATGATATATGATTTTTAAAGGCTTCTTCTGGCAAAGGTAAACAGATTTTTAAAATGAAATAAAAATTTAATCCTGGGACATATTTTCTTCAAACTATAAATGCAGTGTATTTGGTATGTGAAGTGATGGTATAATATATACTTTATTTCTCACATTTTGTCCTTGAAATTCAAACGCACTTCTTTTGGGCAGGGCCGGATGCTGAGGAATTTGGTGGCCTTTTTATGGAAATAAATAAAATAGACAGAATCTTAACTCCTCGGCATCTATGTGTACCGGATAAAGATGACACCGGTGCTCGGCAGATAATATAGGATAGAATTTTATGTGATGGGATTGGGAGTAATCAGTACACACAAAAAAGTCATCATCACAGGTCATAGCTGCAACCAGAGCACCACTTCCCAGCAGCTGGTGGTCCAACAAGAAAGCATGAAGATCTCTGAACATCACCTAGGTCTTCAACTACTGCCAACCAACCTGCATGTTGCTACGACTCAGAGGGCCATATATTAATGCTGATAAACATGTAGCTGTTACTAGACCAATGCTTCACAAGGAGGTAAAGGGTAGATTTTTTACTGTAGGGGTCCACAACTTCATCTAAGAGTTAGAAAGCTTACAACAACAGCACTGTGGCCTCCTAGTGCATGATGGATACTCTGCAGACCTGTATATAAAACCTTGTAGAGTAAAGATCTAGTTTGGTTACATCTGCGGTTATAACCAATGTGCATGATCTCTTTACGAATTAACCTACAATTAAAGAATAAAAACAAACAAAGAAATAGAAAGTTGGTAATTAAGATCCTCGGGTTAATATACTATATTAATTTTTTATAATGCAACTTTTTTAACATATTCACATTTTAGAATGGTCTGTATGGTAAAGACCTTAAATGCGCTGTCCCACTACACAAAAACATTAATTACACATTTAAGAAGCTTTGTTCGGTTTCTCACACAAGAACCGATCACTGTGCATGTGAAAACTACAGAGTCGTTGCAGAATATATTTCAAATATGTCTTTCAAACAGTCTGGGATCTGATCCTTTTGTTTTAAGAGTGCCAAAAAAATGTATCAAGACATCGGTGTCCTAATGTGGTCAAGAACATTATTATCACTTATCTTCTGGAGGGTTTCTTTTTACCCAGATATCCAATATATCTGCTGGTATAAATATCCCTTACTTTCAATCCTAAAACACTGCCTACTGCATTACAGTCTTTTCCATTATGAAAGCTTTGCTGTAGCTCAGTGGCAGTTTTTAACCCCTTAATGACAAAGCCCGTACATGTACGGGCTCAAAATGCATTGTTTTCAATGGGTTTAGGGATCGCCCATTGTCCTTAAGGGGTTAAAACAAATGTATGTTACCTTTAACTGATTTGGAACACAATGAGAATAAACTGAACGAAAGGCGGTGAATATGTTTGTTATTGAATAGTTTTAATATGTAACAACCTAAAAACATTATGCAAAAACCAGCTACATTTATAGAAATTAACAATCCTGAAATAAATAAAACCGCAGAAGGGAGAAAACGCTACCCATGCTCTGTATCTGGGAAACCACCTGCAAGCACTCCTATTGTGACCTCATAGATCCCACAGTGAATTATGACATCATCCTGGAAGCATGCAGGTTGGTTGCACAGCATTCTATCTTCAGTGCAGTTGGGCGCTCGACACTTTCAGGCTGCTATTTCTTTAGTGAACTTGAAGTGTGGTTACCAACTACGTCAACAGCTACCAGAGAAGAAAAACTCACCAATCATTATGGCAGAGTGTTGTCTCTTCTCAGGACTAAGGTGGATTTTAAAGAAGTGCTGCCCCAGAAAACTACTCAAATATTTCAACAGGCTCAAAAAGACTTCCGATATCGTTCCAACACATAGCACAGGAGATGAAAACAGCGAGCTCTTGACAGACAGAACCTTTCTGCTGAAGCGAAAGAAAGAAGGTAGCAGTACAGAAAACAGAATGAGACTGAGGAAAAGGAGGAGATGTACTGCTAACCAGAGAGAGCAAAAACGCCTGTATATCAGGAAAAAGGAGACAACAAAGCGCAGAAGAACCAGCACAGGCAGCTATGAACATGAGCGGAAGAGGCATAGAAATAACGAGAGCCATGATCTGGGGCAGCAGGTGAAACCAACAGCAGATGCATACCTGGAGGAGTACAGGAGCAGGAGGATGAAGGTTCCCAGGAAAAGGCGCAGAAGTGAGGAGGACTGCAGCCTGACCGCAAAACGATTCAGGAACCTTCTCCCCATGTCGGTGTCCTGCTTAAGGTTTCATTTTCAATTGGGACAAGGGAGCTTTGGAAAGGTCATGTTGGCCTCTGTTCCTTCCAAGGATTCTTTAATAGCGGTAAAAATGATACGCAAGAGATCTATGAAGTCTCTGCACATCATGAGAGAGAGGAGGATTCTGGAGGTAGCCAGGAACAGCCCGTTTCTATGCCACGGGTATGCAGCTTTCCAGACAGAGACCTGTGTGTTCCTCGCCATGGAGTTTATGGCTGGAGGAACCTTGGAGTCTTATATGGACAGTGTTGGCTACATGACACAGAACACAGCCGCATTCTACTCTGCAGAGCTGGTCTGTGGCATCCAATTCCTCCATTCCCAGGGCATCATTCATAGAGATCTGAAGCCGCAGAATGTCCTACTTGACCGTGAGGGCCATGTCAAGATCAGTGATTTTGGTCTTGCTGTAGAAGGTGTTTTTGGAAGCACAGTGAGAGGACATTGTGGAACACGTCTCTACATGGCCCCAGAAATATACTTAAAGAAGCAATATGGTGTTGCTGTCGACTGGTGGTCCTTCGGGGTTATTCTCTTCCGCATGCTTAATGGAACTTTTCCCTTCTTCACTGGCTACTGCAAGAAGGCAACCGTCCATTCTATTATCAATGGCAGGCCCAAATACACCAAGGCATTAAGCCAAGAAGCTGTGGATATACTGACTTGTCTGTTAAAGAAAGATCCTCAGCTTCGCCTCTGGATGACCGAATACATCAGGGAGCAGCCGTTCTTTGACAGCATAAATTGGGAAGACATAGAGAGCCGGAGAATGCCGCCACCATACCAGAAGGCTGAAAGACCCAATCGCCGCTTCAAGAACATCCAACCCATACCACCAGTTTTGGAGATCACAGAGGACATTGCCTCTCCATCTAGTAAACAGAGCCTGTCTGACACCTCCTCTTTATTTAGTGATCAGAGCCCGGCCGGCGCGTCCTCTTCATCTAGTGACCAGAGCCTGTTCGGCTTCTCTTTTGTGACTCCAGACTGGATGTTTTGAAGATTTTGTCAGAGCGATTGTCAAGACTTTCCACATTTTTTGTCTCCAAGAAAGTCAAAAATAAAATTAACCCCCCCCCTAATTTTGGTTATAGTTTCCTTCCTGTTGTACAGTTACATGGTGCATATGACCTCACAATGCAGGCTCAGCCTGACATCATATGTTATGACCTTTCTTATGTGCAGATTGAAATGTCCCAAATACTGAATTTTAAAACTGAATTTTAAATATTCTTCTTGTATCCAGGAATTAATATTAAATCTTATGATATATGATTTTTAAAGGCTTCTTCTGGCAAAAGTTAACCAGATTTTTAAAATGAAATAAAAATTTAATCCTGGGACATATTTTCTTCAAACTATAAATGCAGTGTATTTGGTATGTGAAGTGATGGTATAATATATACTTTATTTCTCACATTTTGTCCTTGAAATTCAAACGCACTTCTTTTGGGCAGGGCCGGATGCTGAGGAATTTGGTGGCCTTTTTATGGAAATAAATAAAATAGACAGAATCTTAACTCCTCGGCATCTATGTGTACCGGATAAAGATGACACCGGTGCTCGGCAGATAATATAGGATAGAATTTTATGTGATGGGATTGGGAGTAATCAGTACACACAAAAAAGTCATCATCACAGGTCATAGCTGCAACCAGAGCACCACTTCCCAGCAGCTGGTGGTCCAACAAGAAAGCATGAAGATCTCTGAACATCACCTAGGTCTTCAACTACTGCCAACCAACCTGCATGTTGCTACGACTCAGAGGGCCATATATTAATGCTGATAAACATGTAGCTGTTACTAGACCAATGCTTCACAAGGAGGTAAAGGGTAGATTTTTTACTGTAGGGGTCCACAACTTCATCTAAGAGTTAGAAAGTTTACAACAACAGCACTGTGGCCTCCTAGTGCATGATGGATACTCTGCAGACCTGTATATAAAACCTTGTAGAGTAAAGATCTAGTTTGGTTACATCTGCGGTTATAACCAATGTGCATGATCTCTTTACGAATTAACCTACAATTAAAGAATAAAAACAAACAAAGAAATAGAAAGTTGGTAATTAAGATCCTCGGGTTAATATACTATATTCATTTTTTATAATGCAACTTTTTTAACATATTCACATTTTAGAATGGTCTGTATGGTAAAGACCTTAAATGCGCTGTCCCACTACACAAAAACATTAATTACACATTTAAGAAGCTTTGTTCGGTTTCTCACACAAGAACCGATCACTGTGCATGTGAAAACTACAGAGTCGTTACAGAATATATTTCAAATATGTCTTTCAAACAGTCTGGGATCTGATCCTTTTGTTTTAAGAGTGCCAAAAAAATGTATCAAGACATCGGTGTCCTAATGTGGTCAAGAACATTATTATCACTTATCTTCTGGAGGGTTTCTTTTTACCCAGATATCCAATATATCTGCTGGTATAAATATCCCTTACTTTCAATCCTAAAACACTGCCTACTGCATTACAGTCTTTTCCATTATGAAAGCTTTGCTGTAGCTCAGTGGCAGTTTTTAACCCCTTAATGACAAAGCCCGTACATGTACGGGCTCAAAATGCATTGTTTTCAATGGGTTTAGGGATCGCCCATTGTCCTTAAGGGGTTAAAACAAATGTATGTTACCTTTAACTGATTTGGAACACAATGAGAATAAACTGAACGAAAGGCGGTGAATATGTTTGTTATTGAATAGTTTTAATATGTAACAACCTAAAAACATTATGCAAAAACCAGCTACATTTATAGAAATTAACAATCCTGAAATAAATAAAACCGCAGAAGGGAGAAAACGCTACCCATGCTCTGTATCTGGGAAACCACCTGCAAGCACTCCTATTGTGACCTCATAGATCCCACAGTGAATTATGACATCATCCTGGAAGCATGCAGGTTGGTTGCACAGCATTCTATCTTCAGTGCAGTTGGGCGCTCGACACTTTCAGGCTGCTATTTCTTTAGTGAACTTGAAGTGTGGTTACCAACTACGTCAACAGCTACCAGAGAAGAAAAACTCACCAATCATTATGGCAGAGTGTTGTCTCTTCTCAGGACTAAGGTGGATTTTAAAGAAGTGCTGCCCCAGAAAACTACTCAAATATTTCAACAGGCTCAAAAAGACTTCCGATATCGTTCCAACACATAGCACAGGAGATGAAAACAGCGAGCTCTTGACAGACAGAACCTTTCTGCTGAAGCGAAAGAAAGAAGGTAGCAGTACAGAAAACAGAATGAGACTGAGGAAAAGGAGGAGATGTACTGCTAACCAGAGAGAGCAAAAACGCCTGTATATCAGGAAAAAGGAGACAACAAAGCGCAGAAGAACCAGCACAGGCAGCTATGAACATGAGCGGAAGAGGCATAGAAATAACGAGAGCCATGATCTGGGGCAGCAGGTGAAACCAACAGCAGATGCATACCTGGAGGAGTACAGGAGCAGGAGGATGAAGGTTCCCAGGAAAAGGCGCAGAAGTGAGGAGGACTGCAGCCTGACCGCAAAACGATTCAGGAACCTTCTCCCCATGTCGGTGTCCTGCTTAAGGTTTCATTTTCAATTGGGACAAGGGAGCTTTGGAAAGGTCATGTTGGCCTCTGTTCCTTCCAAGGATTCTTTAATAGCGGTAAAAATGATACGCAAGAGATCTATGAAGTCTCTGCACATCATGAGAGAGAGGAGGATTCTGGAGGTAGCCAGGAACAGCCCGTTTCTATGCCACGGGTATGCAGCTTTCCAGACAGAGACCTGTGTGTTCCTCGCCATGGAGTTTATGGCTGGAGGAACCTTGGAGTCTTATATGGACAGTGTTGGCTACATGACACAGAACACAGCCGCATTCTACTCTGCAGAGCTGGTCTGTGGCATCCAATTCCTCCATTCCCAGGGCATCATTCATAGAGATCTGAAGCCGCAGAATGTCCTACTTGACCGTGAGGGCCATGTCAAGATCAGTGATTTTGGTCTTGCTGTAGAAGGTGTTTTTGGAAGCACAGTGAGAGGACATTGTGGAACACGTCTCTACATGGCCCCAGAAATATACTTAAAGAAGCAATATGGTGTTGCTGTCGACTGGTGGTCCTTCGGGGTTATTCTCTTCCGCATGCTTAATGGAACTTTTCCCTTCTTCACTGGCTACTGCAAGAAGGCAACCGTCCATTCTATTATCAATGGCAGGCCCAAATACACCAAGGCATTAAGCCAAGAAGCTGTGGATATACTGACTTGTCTGTTAAAGAAAGATCCTCAGCTTCGCCTCTGGATGACCGAATACATCAGGGAGCATCCGTTCTTTTACAGCATAAATTGGGAAGACATAGAGAGCCGGAGAATGCCGCCACCATACCAGAAGGCTGAAAGACCCAATCGCCGCTTCAAGAACATCCAACCCATACCACCAGTTTTGGAGATCACAGAGGACATTGCCTCTCCATCTAGTAAACAGAGCCTGTCTGACACCTCCTCTTTATTTAGTGATCAGAGCCCGGCCGGCGCGTCCTCTTCATCTAGTGACCAGAGCCTGTTCGGCTTCTCTTTTGTGACTCCAGACTGGATGTTTTGAAGATTTTGTCAGAGCGATTGTCAAGACTTTCCACATTTTTTGTCTCCAAGAAAGTCAAAAATAAAATTAACCCCCCCCCCCTAATTTTGGTTATAGTTTCCTTCCTGTTGTACAGTTACATGGTGCATATGACCTCACAATGCAGGCTCAGCCTGACATCATATGTTATGACCTTTCTTATGTGCAGATTGAAATGTCCCAAATACTGAATTTTAAAACTGAATTTTAAATATTCTTCTTGTATCCAGGAATTAATATTAAATCTTATGATATATGATTTTTAAAGGCTTCTTCTGGCAAAAGTTAACCAGATTTTTAAAATGAAATTAAAATTTAATCCTGGGACATATTTTCTTCAAACTATAAATGCAGTGTATTTGGTATGTGAAGTGATGGTATAATATATACTTTATTTCTCACATTTTGTCCTTGAAATTCAAACGCACTTCTTTTGGGCAGGGCCGGATGCTGAGGAATTTGGTGGCCTTTTTATGGAAATAAATAAAATAGACAGAATCTTATGTGTACCGGATAAAGATGACACCGGTGCTCGGCAGATAATATAGGATAGAATTTTATGTGATGGGATTGGGAGTAATCAGTACACACAAAAAAGTCATCATCACAGGTCATAGCTGCAACCAGAGCACCACTTCCCAGCAGCTGGTGGTCCAACAAGAAAGCATGAAGATCTCTGAACATCACCTAGGTCTTCAACTACTGCCAACCAACCTGCATGTTGCTACGACTCAGAGGGCCATATATTAATGCTGATAAACATGTAGCTGTTACTAGACCAATGCTTCACAAGGAGGTAAAGGGTAGATTTTTTACTGTAGGGGTCCACAACTTCATCTAAGAGTTAGAAAGTTTACAACAACAGCACTGTGGCCTCCTAGTGCATGATGGATACTCTGCAGACCTGTATATAAAACCTTGTAGAGTAAAGATCTAGTTTGGTTACATCTGCGGTTATAACCAATGTGCATGATCTCTTTACGAATTAACCTACAATTAAAGAATAAAAACAAACAAAGAAATAGAAAGTTGGTAATTAAGATCCTCGGGTTAATATACTATATTCATTTTTTATAATGCAACTTTTTTAACATATTCACATTTTAGAATGGTCTGTATGGTAAAGACCTTAAATGCGCTGTCCCACTACACAAAAACATTAATTACACATTTAAGAAGCTTTGTTCGGTTTCTCACACAAGAACCGATCACTGTGCATGTGAAAACTACAGAGTCGTTACAGAATATATTTCAAATATGTCTTTCAAACAGTCTGGGATCTGATCCTTTTGTTTTAAGAGTGCCAAAAAAATGTATCAAGACATCGGTGTCCTAATGTGGTCAAGAACATTATTATCACTTATCTTCTGGAGGGTTTCTTTTTACCCAGATATCCAATATATCTGCTGGTATAAATATCCCTTACTTTCAATCCTAAAACACTGCCTACTGCATTACAGTCTTTTCCATTATGAAAGCTTTGCTGTAGCTCAGTGGCAGTTTTTAACCCCTTAATGACAAAGCCCGTACATGTACGGGCTCAAAATGCATTGTTTTCAATGGGTTTAGGGATCGCCCATTGTCCTTAAGGGGTTAAAACAAATGTATGTTACCTTTAACTGATTTGGAACACAATGAGAATAAACTGAACGAAAGGCGGTGAATATGTTTGTTATTGAATAGTTTTAATATGTAACAACCTAAAAACATTATGCAAAAACCAGCTACATTTATAGAAATTAACAATCCTGAAATAAATAAAACCGCAGAAGGGAGAAAACGCTACCCATGCTCTGTATCTGGGAAACCACCTGCAAGCACTCCTATTGTGACCTCATAGATCCCACAGTGAATTATGACATCATCCTGGAAGCATGCAGGTTGGTTGCACAGCATTCTATCTTCAGTGCAGTTGGGCGCTCGACACTTTCAGGCTGCTATTTCTTTAGTGAACTTGAAGTGTGGTTACCAACTACGTCAACAGCTACCAGAGAAGAAAAACTCACCAATCATTATGGCAGAGTGTTGTCTCTTCTCAGGACTAAGGTGGATTTTAAAGAAGTGCTGCCCCAGAAAACTACTCAAATATTTCAACAGGCTCAAAAAGACTTCCGATATCGTTCCAACACATAGCACAGGAGATGAAAACAGCGAGCTCTTGACAGACAGAACCTTTCTGCTGAAGCGAAAGAAAGAAGGTAGCAGTACAGAAAACAGAATGAGACTGAGGAAAAGGAGGAGATGTACTGCTAACCAGAGAGAGCAAAAACGCCTGTATATCAGGAAAAAGGAGACAACAAAGCGCAGAAGAACCAGCACAGGCAGCTATGAACATGAGCGGAAGAGGCATAGAAATAACGAGAGCCATGATCTGGGGCAGCAGGTGAAACCAACAGCAGATGCATACCTGGAGGAGTACAGGAGCAGGAGGATGAAGGTTCCCAGGAAAAGGCGCAGA
This sequence comes from Spea hammondii, assembly GCA_029215755.1. NCBI lineage: Eukaryota > Metazoa > Chordata > Amphibia > Anura > Pelobatidae > Spea > Spea hammondii. The sequence goes on along the minus strand of JARDYJ010000001.1, from coordinate 93,764,227 downwards.
AGTGAGGAGGACTGCAGCCTGACCGCAAAACGATTCAGGAACCTTCTCCCCATGTCGGTGTCCTGCTTAAGGTTTCATTTTCAATTGGGACAAGGGAGCTTTGGAAAGGTCATGTTGGCCTCTGTTCCTTCCAAGGATTCTTTAATAGCGGTAAAAATGATACGCAAGAGATCTATGAAGTCTCTGCACATCATGAGAGAGAGGAGGATTCTGGAGGTAGCCAGGAACAGCCCGTTTCTATGCCACGGGTATGCAGCTTTCCAGACAGAGACCTGTGTGTTCCTCGCCATGGAGTTTATGGCTGGAGGAACCTTGGAGTCTTATATGGACAGTGTTGGCTACATGACACAGAACACAGCCGCATTCTACTCTGCAGAGCTGGTCTGTGGCATCCAATTCCTCCATTCCCAGGGCATCATTCATAGAGATCTGAAGCCGCAGAATGTCCTACTTGACCGTGAGGGCCATGTCAAGATCAGTGATTTTGGTCTTGCTGTAGAAGGTGTTTTTGGAAGCACAGTGAGAGGACATTGTGGAACACGTCTCTACATGGCCCCAGAAATATACTTAAAGAAGCAATATGGTGTTGCTGTCGACTGGTGGTCCTTCGGGGTTATTCTCTTCCGCATGCTTAATGGAACTTTTCCCTTCTTCACTGGCTACTGCAAGAAGGCAACCGTCCATTCTATTATCAATGGCAGGCCCAAATACACCAAGGCATTAAGCCAAGAAGCTGTGGATATACTGACTTGTCTGTTAAAGAAAGATCCTCAGCTTCGCCTCTGGATGACCGAATACATCAGGGAGCATCCGTTCTTTGACAGCATAAATTGGGAAGACATAGAGAGCCGGAGAATGCCGCCACCATACCAGAAGGCTGAAAGACCCAATCGCCGCTTCAAGAACATCCAACCCATACCACCAGTTTTGGAGATCACAGAGGACATTGCCTCTCCATCTAGTAAACAGAGCCTGTCTGACACCTCCTCTTTATTTAGTGATCAGAGCCCGGCCGGCGCGTCCTCTTCATCTAGTGACCAGAGCCTGTTCGGCTTCTCTTTTGTGACTCCAGACTGGATGTTTTGAAGATTTTGTCAGAGCGATTGTCAAGACTTTCCACATTTTTTGTCTCCAAGAAAGTCAAAAATAAAATTAACCCCCCCCCCCTAATTTTGGTTATAGTTTCCTTCCTGTTGTACAGTTACATGGTGCATATGACCTCACAATGCAGGCTCAGCCTGACATCATATGTTATGACCTTTCTTATGTGCAGATTGAAATGTCCCAAATACTGAATTTTAAAACTGAATTTTAAATATTCTTCTTGTATCCAGGAATTAATATTAAATCTTATGATATATGATTTTTAAAGGCTTCTTCTGGCAAAAGTTAACCAGATTTTTAAAATGAAATTAAAATTTAATCCTGGGACATATTTTCTTCAAACTATAAATGCAGTGTATTTGGTATGTGAAGTGATGGTATAATATATACTTTATTTCTCACATTTTGTCCTTGAAATTCAAACGCACTTCTTTTGGGCAGGGCCGGATGCTGAGGAATTTGGTGGCCTTTTTATGGAAATAAATAAAATAGACAGAATCTTAACTCCTCGGCATCTATGTGTACCGGATAAAGATGACACCGGTGCTCGGCAGATAATATAGGATAGAATTTTATGTGATGGGATTGGGAGTAATCAGTACACACAAAAAAGTCATCATCACAGGTCATAGCTGCAACCAGAGCACCACTTCCCAGCAGCTGGTGGTCCAACAAGAAAGCATGAAGATCTCTGAACATCACCTAGGTCTTCAACTACTGCCAACCAACCTGCATGTTGCTACGACTCAGAGGGCCATATATTAATGCTGATAAACATGTAGCTGTTACTAGACCAATGCTTCACAAGGAGGTAAAGGGTAGATTTTTTACTGTAGGGGTCCACAACTTCATCTAAGAGTTAGAAAGTTTACAACAACAGCACTGTGGCCTCCTAGTGCATGATGGATACTCTGCAGACCTGTATATAAAACCTTGTAGAGTAAAGATCTAGTTTGGTTACATCTGCGGTTATAACCAATGTGCATGATCTCTTTACGAATTAACCTACAATTAAAGAATAAAAACAAACAAAGAAATAGAAAGTTGGTAATTAAGATCCTCGGGTTAATATACTATATTCATTTTTTATAATGCAACTTTTTTAACATATTCACATTTTAGAATGGTCTGTATGGTAAAGACCTTAAATGCGCTGTCCCACTACACAAAAACATTAATTACACATTTAAGAAGCTTTGTTCGGTTTCTCACACAAGAACCGATCACTGTGCATGTGAAAACTACAGAGTCGTTACAGAATATATTTCAAATATGTCTTTCAAACAGTCTGGGATCTGATCCTTTTGTTTTAAGAGTGCCAAAAAAATGTATCAAGACATCGGTGTCCTAATGTGGTCAAGAACATTATTATCACTTATCTTCTGGAGGGTTTCTTTTTACCCAGATATCCAATATATCTGCTGGTATAAATATCCCTTACTTTCAATCCTAAAACACTGCCTACTGCATTACAGTCTTTTCCATTATGAAAGCTTTGCTGTAGCTCAGTGGCAGTTTTTAACCCCTTAATGACAAAGCCCGTACATGTACGGGCTCAAAATGCATTGTTTTCAATGGGTTTAGGGATCGCCCATTGTCCTTAAGGGGTTAAAACAAATGTATGTTACCTTTAACTGATTTGGAACACAATGAGAATAAACTGAACGAAAGGCGGTGAATATGTTTGTTATTGAATAGTTTTAATATGTAACAACCTAAAAACATTATGCAAAAACCAGCTACATTTATAGAAATTAACAATCCTGAAATAAATAAAACCGCAGAAGGGAGAAAACGCTACCCATGCTCTGTATCTGGGAAACCACCTGCAAGCACTCCTATTGTGACCTCATAGATCCCACAGTGAATTATGACATCATCCTGGAAGCATGCAGGTTGGTTGCACAGCATTCTATCTTCAGTGCAGTTGGGCGCTCGACACTTTCAGGCTGCTATTTCTTTAGTGAACTTGAAGTGTGGTTACCAACTACGTCAACAGCTACCAGAGAAGAAAAACTCACCAATCATTATGGCAGAGTGTTGTCTCTTCTCAGGACTAAGGTGGATTTTAAAGAAGTGCTGCCCCAGAAAACTACTCAAATATTTCAACAGGCTCAAAAAGACTTCCGATATCGTTCCAACACATAGCACAGGAGATGAAAACAGCGAGCTCTTGACAGACAGAACCTTTCTGCTGAAGCGAAAGAAAGAAGGTAGCAGTACAGAAAACAGAATGAGACTGAGGAAAAGGAGGAGATGTACTGCTAACCAGAGAGAGCAAAAACGCCTGTATATCAGGAAAAAGGAGACAACAAAGCGCAGAAGAACCAGCACAGGCAGCTATGAACATGAGCGGAAGAGGCATAGAAATAACGAGAGCCATGATCTGGGGCAGCAGGTGAAACCAACAGCAGATGCATACCTGGAGGAGTACAGGAGCAGGAGGATGAAGGTTCCCAGGAAAAGGCGCAGAAGTGAGGAGGACTGCAGCCTGACCGCAAAACGATTCAGGAACCTTCTCCCCATGTCGGTGTCCTGCTTAAGGTTTCATTTTCAATTGGGACAAGGGAGCTTTGGAAAGGTCATGTTGGCCTCTGTTCCTTCCAAGGATTCTTTAATAGCGGTAAAAATGATACGCAAGAGATCTATGAAGTCTCTGCACATCATGAGAGAGAGGAGGATTCTGGAGGTAGCCAGGAACAGCCCGTTTCTATGCCACGGGTATGCAGCTTTCCAGACAGAGACCTGTGTGTTCCTCGCCATGGAGTTTATGGCTGGAGGAACCTTGGAGTCTTATATGGACAGTGTTGGCTACATGACACAGAACACAGCCGCATTCTACTCTGCAGAGCTGGTCTGTGGCATCCAATTCCTCCATTCCCAGGGCATCATTCATAGAGATCTGAAGCCGCAGAATGTCCTACTTGACCGTGAGGGCCATGTCAAGATCAGTGATTTTGGTCTTGCTGTAGAAGGTGTTTTTGGAAGCACAGTGAGAGGACATTGTGGAACACGTCTCTACATGGCCCCAGAAATATACTTAAAGAAGCAATATGGTGTTGCTGTCGACTGGTGGTCCTTCGGGGTTATTCTCTTCCGCATGCTTAATGGAACTTTTCCCTTCTTCACTGGCTACTGCAAGAAGGCAACCGTCCATTCTATTATCAATGGCAGGCCCAAATACACCAAGGCATTAAGCCAAGAAGCTGTGGATATACTGACTTGTCTGTTAAAGAAAGATCCTCAGCTTCGCCTCTGGATGACCGAATACATCAGGGAGCAGCCGTTCTTTGACAGCATAAATTGGGAAGACATAGAGAGCCGGAGAATGCCGCCACCATACCAGAAGGCTGAAAGACCCAATCGCCGCTTCAAGAACATCCAACCCATACCACCAGTTTTGGAGATCACAGAGGACATTGCCTCTCCATCTAGTAAACAGAGCCTGTCTGACACCTCCTCTTTATTTAGTGATCAGAGCCCGGCCGGCGCGTCCTCTTCATCTAGTGACCAGAGCCTGTTCGGCTTCTCTTTTGTGACTCCAGACTGGATGTTTTGAAGATTTTGTCAGAGCGATTGTCAAGACTTTCCACATTTTTTGTCTCCAAGAAAGTCAAAAATAAAATTAACCCCCCCCCCTAATTTTGGTTATAGTTTCCTTCCTGTTGTACAGTTACATGGTGCATATGACCTCACAATGCAGGCTCAGCCTGACATCATATGTTATGACCTTTCTTATGTGCAGATTGAAATGTCCCAAATACTGAATTTTAAAACTGAATTTTAAATATTCTTCTTGTATCCAGGAATTAATATTAAATCTTATGATATATGATTTTTAAAGGCTTCTTCTGGCAAAAATTAACCAGATTTTTAAAATGAAATTAAAATTTAATCCTGGGACATATTTTCTTCAAACTATAAATGCAGTGTATTTGGTATGTGAAGTGATGGTATAATATATACTTTATTTCTCACATTTTGTCCTTGAAATTCAAACGCACTTCTTTTGGGCAGGGCCGGATGCTGAGGAATTTGGTGGCCTTTTTATGGAAATAAATAAAATAGACAGAATCTTATGTGTACCGGATAAAGATGACACCGGTGCTCGGCAGATAATATAGGATAGAATTTTATGTGATGGGATTGGGAGTAATCAGTACACACAAAAAAGTCATCATCACAGGTCATAGCTGCAACCAGAGCACCACTTCCCAGCAGCTGGTGGTCCAACAAGAAAGCATGAAGATCTCTGAACATCACCTAGGTCTTCAACTACTGCCAACCAACCTGCATGTTGCTACGACTCAGAGGGCCATATATTAATGCTGATAAACATGTAGCTGTTACTAGACCAATGCTTCACAAGGAGGTAAAGGGTAGATTTTTTACTGTAGGGGTCCACAACTTCATCTAAGAGTTAGAAAGTTTACAACAACAGCACTGTGGCCTCCTAGTGCATGATGGATACTCTGCAGACCTGTATATAAAACCTTGTAGAGTAAAGATCTAGTTTGGTTACATCTGCGGTTATAACCAATGTGCATGATCTCTTTACGAATTAACCTACAATTAAAGAATAAAAACAAACAAAGAAATAGAAAGTTGGTAATTAAGATCCTCGGGTTAATATACTATATTCATTTTTTATAATGCAACTTTTTTAACATATTCACATTTTAGAATGGTCTGTATGGTAAAGACCTTAAATGCGCTGTCCCACTACACAAAAACATTAATTACACATTTAAGAAGCTTTGTTCGGTTTCTCACACAAGAACCGATCACTGTGCATGTGAAAACTACAGAGTCGTTACAGAATATATTTCAAATATGTCTTTCAAACAGTCTGGGATCTGATCCTTTTGTTTTAAGAGTGCCAAAAAAATGTATCAAGACATCGGTGTCCTAATGTGGTCAAGAACATTATTATCACTTATCTTCTGGAGGGTTTCTTTTTACCCAGATATCCAATATATCTGCTGGTATAAATATCCCTTACTTTCAATCCTAAAACACTGCCTACTGCATTACAGTCTTTTCCATTATGAAAGCTTTGCTGTAGCTCAGTGGCAGTTTTTAACCCCTTAATGACAAAGCCCGTACATGTACGGGCTCAAAATGCATTGTTTTCAATGGGTTTAGGGATCGCCCATTGTCCTTAAGGGGTTAAAACAAATGTATGTTACCTTTAACTGATTTGGAACACAATGAGAATAAACTGAACGAAAGGCGGTGAATATGTTTGTTATTGAATAGTTTTAATATGTAACAACCTAAAAACATTATGCAAAAACCAGCTACATTTATAGAAATTAACAATCCTGAAATAAATAAAACCGCAGAAGGGAGAAAACGCTACCCATGCTCTGTATCTGGGAAACCACCTGCAAGCACTCCTATTGTGACCTCATAGATCCCACAGTGAATTATGACATCATCCTGGAAGCATGCAGGTTGGTTGCACAGCATTCTATCTTCAGTGCAGTTGGGCGCTCGACACTTTCAGGCTGCTATTTCTTTAGTGAACTTGAAGTGTGGTTACCAACTACGTCAACAGCTACCAGAGAAGAAAAACTCACCAATCATTATGGCAGAGTGTTGTCTCTTCTCAGGACTAAGGTGGATTTTAAAGAAGTGCTGCCCCAGAAAACTACTCAAATATTTCAACAGGCTCAAAAAGACTTCCGATATCGTTCCAACACATAGCACAGGAGATGAAAACAGCGAGCTCTTGACAGACAGAACCTTTCTGCTGAAGCGAAAGAAAGAAGGTAGCAGTACAGAAAACAGAATGAGACTGAGGAAAAGGAGGAGATGTACTGCTAACCAGAGAGAGCAAAAACGCCTGTATATCAGGAAAAAGGAGACAACAAAGCGCAGAAGAACCAGCACAGGCAGCTATGAACATGAGCGGAAGAGGCATAGAAATAACGAGAGCCATGATCTGGGGCAGCAGGTGAAACCAACAGCAGATGCATACCTGGAGGAGTACAGGAGCAGGAGGATGAAGGTTCCCAGGAAAAGGCGCAGAAGTGAGGAGGACTGCAGCCTGACCGCAAAACGATTCAGGAACCTTCTCCCCATGTCGGTGTCCTGCTTAAGGTTTCATTTTCAATTGGGACAAGGGAGCTTTGGAAAGGTCATGTTGGCCTCTGTTCCTTCCAAGGATTCTTTAATAGCGGTAAAAATGATACGCAAGAGATCTATGAAGTCTCTGCACATCATGAGAGAGAGGAGGATTCTGGAGGTAGCCAGGAACAGCCCGTTTCTATGCCACGGGTATGCAGCTTTCCAGACAGAGACCTGTGTGTTCCTCGCCATGGAGTTTATGGCTGGAGGAACCTTGGAGTCTTATATGGACAGTGTTGGCTACATGACACAGAACACAGCCGCATTCTACTCTGCAGAGCTGGTCTGTGGCATCCAATTCCTCCATTCCCAGGGCATCATTCATAGAGATCTGAAGCCGCAGAATGTCCTACTTGACCGTGAGGGCCATGTCAAGATCAGTGATTTTGGTCTTGCTGTAGAAGGTGTTTTTGGAAGCACAGTGAGAGGACATTGTGGAACACGTCTCTACATGGCCCCAGAAATATACTTAAAGAAGCAATATGGTGTTGCTGTCGACTGGTGGTCCTTCGGGGTTATTCTCTTCCGCATGCTTAATGGAACTTTTCCCTTCTTCACTGGCTACTGCAAGAAGGCAACCGTCCATTCTATTATCAATGGCAGGCCCAAATACACCAAGGCATTAAGCCAAGAAGCTGTGGATATACTGACTTGTCTGTTAAAGAAAGATCCTCAGCTTCGCCTCTGGATGACCGAATACATCAGGGAGCATCCGTTCTTTGACAGCATAAATTGGGAAGACATAGAGAGCCGGAGAATGCCGCCACCATACCAGAAGGCTGAAAGACCCAATCGCCGCTTCAAGAACATCCAACCCATACCACCAGTTTTGGAGATCACAGAGGACATTGCCTCTCCATCTAGTAAACAGAGCCTGTCTGACACCTCCTCTTTATTTAGTGATCAGAGCCCGGCCGGCGCGTCCTCTTCATCTAGTGACCAGAGCCTGTTCGGCTTCTCTTTTGTGACTCCAGACTGGATGTTTTGAAGATTTTGTCAGAGCGATTGTCAAGACTTTCCACATTTTTTGTCTCCAAGAAAGTAAAAAATAAAATTAACCCCCCCCCCTAATTTTGGTTATAGTTTCCTTCCTGTTGTACAGTTACATGGTGCATATGACCTCACAATGCAGGCTCAGCCTGACATCATATGTTATGACCTTTCTTATGTGCAGATTGAAATGTCCCAAATACTGAATTTTAAAACTGAATTTTAAATATTCTTCTTGTATCCAGGAATTAATATTAAATCTTATGATATATGATTTTTAAAGGCTTCTTCTGGCAAAAGTTAACCAGATTTTTAAAATGAAATTAAAATTTAATCCTGGGACATATTTTCTTCAAACTATAAATGCAGTGTATTTGGTATGTGAAGTGATGGTATAATATATACTTTATTTCTCACATTTTGTCCTTGAAATTCAAACGCACTTCTTTTGGGCAGGGCCGGATGCTGAGGAATTTGGTGGCCTTTTTATGGAAATAAATAAAATAGACAGAATCTTATGTGTACCGGATAAAGATGACACCGGTGCTCGGCAGATAATATAGGATAGAATTTTATGTGATGGGATTGGGAGTAATCAGTACACACAAAAAAGTCATCATCACAGGTCATAGCTGCAACCAGAGCACCACTTCCCAGCAGCTGGTGGTCCAACAAGAAAGCATGAAGATCTCTGAACATCACCTAGGTCTTCAACTACTGCCAACCAACCTGCATGTTGCTACGACTCAGAGGGCCATATATTAATGCTGATAAACATGTAGCTGTTACTAGACCAATGCTTCACAAGGAGGTAAAGGGTAGATTTTTTACTGTAGGGGTCCACAACTTCATCTAAGAGTTAGAAAGTTTACAACAACAGCACTGTGGCCTCCTAGTGCATGATGGATACTCTGCAGACCTGTATATAAAACCTTGTAGAGTAAAGATCTAGTTTGGTTACATCTGCGGTTATAACCAATGTGCATGATCTCTTTACGAATTAACCTACAATTAAAGAATAAAAACAAACAAAGAAATAGAAAGTTGGTAATTAAGATCCTCGGGTTAATATACTATATTCATTTTTTATAATGCAACTTTTTTAACATATTCACATTTTAGAATGGTCTGTATGGTAAAGACCTTAAATGCGCTGTCCCACTACACAAAAACATTAATTACACATTTAAGAAGCTTTGTTCGGTTTCTCACACAAGAACCGATCACTGTGCATGTGAAAACTACAGAGTCGTTACAGAATATATTTCAAATATGTCTTTCAAACAGTCTGGGATCTGATCCTTTTGTTTTAAGAGTGCCAAAAAAATGTATCAAGACATCGGTGTCCTAATGTGGTCAAGAACATTATTATCACTTATCTTCTGGAGGGTTTCTTTTTACCCAGATATCCAATATATCTGCTGGTATAAATATCCCTTACTTTCAATCCTAAAACACTGCCTACTGCATTACAGTCTTTTCCATTATGAAAGCTTTGCTGTAGCTCAGTGGCAGTTTTTAACCCCTTAATGACAAAGCCCGTACATGTACGGGCTCAAAATGCATTGTTTTCAATGGGTTTAGGGATCGCCCATTGTCCTTAAGGGGTTAAAACAAATGTATGTTACCTTTAACTGATTTGGAACACAATGAGAATAAACTGAACGAAAGGCGGTGAATATGTTTGTTATTGAATAGTTTTAATATGTAACAACCTAAAAACATTATGCAAAAACCAGCTACATTTATAGAAATTAACAATCCTGAAATAAATAAAACCGCAGAAGGGAGAAAACGCTACCCATGCTCTGTATCTGGGAAACCACCTGCAAGCACTCCTATTGTGACCTCATAGATCCCACAGTGAATTATGACATCATCCTGGAAGCATGCAGGTTGGTTGCACAGCATTCTATCTTCAGTGCAGTTGGGCGCTCGACACTTTCAGGCTGCTATTTCTTTAGTGAACTTGAAGTGTGGTTACCAACTACGTCAACAGCTACCAGAGAAGAAAAACTCACCAATCATTATGGCAGAGTGTTGTCTCTTCTCAGGACTAAGGTGGATTTTAAAGAAGTGCTGCCCCAGAAAACTACTCAAATATTTCAACAGGCTCAAAAAGACTTCCGATATCGTTCCAACACATAGCACAGGAGATGAAAACAGCGAGCTCTTGACAGACAGAACCTTTCTGCTGAAGCGAAAGAAAGAAGGTAGCAGTACAGAAAACAGAATGAGACTGAGGAAAAGGAGGAGATGTACTGCTAACCAGAGAGAGCAAAAACGCCTGTATATCAGGAAAAAGGAGACAACAAAGCGCAGAAGAACCAGCACAGGCAGCTATGAACATGAGCGGAAGAGGCATAGAAATAACGAGAGCCATGATCTGGGGCAGCAGGTGAAACCAACAGCAGATGCATACCTGGAGGAGTACAGGAGCAGGAGGATGAAGGTTCCCAGGAAAAGGCGCAGAAGTGAGGAGGACTGCAGCCTGACCGCAAAACGATTCAGGAACCTTCTCCCCATGTCGGTGTCCTGCTTAAGGTTTCATTTTCAATTGGGACAAGGGAGCTTTGGAAAGGTCATGTTGGCCTCTGTTCCTTCCAAGGATTCTTTAATAGCGGTAAAAATGATACGCAAGAGATCTATGAAGTCTCTGCACATCATGAGAGAGAGGAGGATTCTGGAGGTAGCCAGGAACAGCCCGTTTCTATGCCACGGGTATGCAGCTTTCCAGACAGAGACCTGTGTGTTCCTCGCCATGGAGTTTATGGCTGGAGGAACCTTGGAGTCTTATATGGACAGTGTTGGCTACATGACACAGAACACAGCCGCATTCTACTCTGCAGAGCTGGTCTGTGGCATCCAATTCCTCCATTCCCAGGGCATCATTCATAGAGATCTGAAGCCGCAGAATGTCCTACTTGACCGTGAGGGCCATGTCAAGATCAGTGATTTTGGTCTTGCTGTAGAAGGTGTTTTTGGAAGCACAGTGAGAGGACATTGTGGAACACGTCTCTACATGGCCCCAGAAATATACTTAAAGAAGCAATATGGTGTTGCTGTCGACTGGTGGTCCTTCGGGGTTATTCTCTTCCGCATGCTTAATGGAACTTTTCCCTTCTTCACTGGCTACTGCAAGAAGGCAACCGTCCATTCTATTATCAATGGCAGGCCCAAATACACCAAGGCATTAAGCCAAGAAGCTGTGGATATACTGACTTGTCTGTTAAAGAAAGATCCTCAGCTTCGCCTCTGGATGACCGAATACATCAGGGAGCATCCGTTCTTTGACAGCATAAATTGGGAAGACATAGAGAGCCGGAGAATGCCGCCACCATACCAGAAGGCTGAAAGACCCAATCGCCGCTTCAAGAACATCCAACCCATACCACCAGTTTTGGAGATCACAGAGGACATTGCCTCTCCATCTAGTAAACAGAGCCTGTCTGACACCTCCTCTTTATTTAGTGATCAGAGCCCGGCCGGCGCGTCCTCTTCATCTAGTGACCAGAGCCTGTTCGGCTTCTCTTTTGTGACTCCAGACTGGATGTTTTGAAGATTTTGTCAGAGCGATTGTCAAGACTTTCCACATTTTTTGTCTCCAAGAAAGTCAAAAATAAAATTAACCCCCCCCCCCTAATTTTGGTTATAGTTTCCTTCCTGTTGTACAGTTACATGGTGCATATGACCTCACAATGCAGGCTCAGCCTGACATCATATGTTATGACCTTTCTTATGTGCAGATTGAAATGTCCCAAATACTGAATTTTAAAACTGAATTTTAAATATTCTTCTTGTATCCAGGAATTAATATTAAATCTTATGATATATGATTTTTAAAGGCTTCTTCTGGCAAAAGTTAACCAGATTTTTAAAATGAAATTAAAATTTAATCCTGGGACATATTTTCTTCAAACTATAAATGCAGTGTATTTGGTATGTGAAGTGATGGTATAATATATACTTTATTTCTCACATTTTGTCCTTGAAATTCAAACGCACTTCTTTTGGGCAGGGCCGGATGCTGAGGAATTTGGTGGCCTTTTTATGGAAATAAATAAAATAGACAGAATCTTATGTGTACCGGATAAAGATGACACCGGTGCTCGGCAGATAATATAGGATAGAATTTTATGTGATGGGATTGGGAGTAATCAGTACACACAAAAAAGTCATCATCACAGGTCATAGCTGCAACCAGAGCACCACTTCCCAGCAGCTGGTGGTCCAACAAGAAAGCATGAAGATCTCTGAACATCACCTAGGTCTTCAACTACTGCCAACCAACCTGCATGTTGCTACGACTCAGAGGGCCATATATTAATGATGATAAACATTTAGCTGTTACTAGACCAATGCTTCACAAGGAGGTAAAGGGTAGATTTTTTACTGTAGGGGTCCACAACTTCATCTAAGAGTTAGAAAGTTTACAACAACAGCACTGTGGCCTCCTAGTGCATGATGGATACTCTGCAGACCTGTATATAAAACCTTGTAGAGTAAAGATCTAGTTTGGTTATATCTGCGGTTATAACCAATGTGCATGATCTCTTTACGAATTAACCTACAATTAAAGAATAAAAACAAACAAAGAAATAGAAAGTTGGTAATTAAGATCCTCGGGTTAATATACTATATTCATTTTTTATAATGCAACTTTTTTAACATATTCACATTTTAGAATGGTCTGTATGGTAAAGACCTTAAATGCGCTGTCCCACTACACAAAAACATTAATTACACATTTAAGAAGCTTTGTTCGGTTTCTCACACAAGAACCGATCACTGTGCATGTGAAAACTACAGAGTCGTTACAGAATATATTTCAAATATGTCTTTCAAACAGTCTGGGATCTGATCCTTTTGTTTTAAGAGTGCCAAAAAAATGTATCAAGACATCGGTGTCCTAATGTGGTCAAGAACATTATTATCACTTATCTTCTGGAGGGTTTCTTTTTACCCAGATATCCAATATATCTGCTGGTATAAATATCCCTTACTTTCAATCCTAAAACACTGCCTACTGCATTACAGTCTTTTCCATTATGAAAGCTTCGCTGTAGCTCAGTGGCAGTTTTTAACCCCTTAATGACAAAGCCCGTACATGTACGGGCTCAAAATGCATTGTTTTCAATGGGTTTAGGGATCGCCCATTGTCCTTAAGGGGTTAAAACAAATGTATGTTACCTTTAACTGATTTGGAACACAATGAGAATAAACTGAACGAAAGGCGGTGAATATGTTTGTTATTGAATAGTTTTAATATGTAACAACCTAAAAACATTATGCAAAAACCAGCTACATTTATAGAAATTAACAATCCTGAAATAAATAAAACCGCAGAAGGGAGAAAACGCTACCCATGCTCTGTATCTGGGAAACCACCTGCAAGCACTCCTATTGTGACCTCATAGATCCCACAGTGAATTATGACATCATCCTGGAAGCATGCAGGTTGGTTGCACAGCATTCTATCTTCAGTGCAGTTGGGCGCTCGACACTTTCAGGCTGCTATTTCTTTAGTGAACTTGAAGTGTGGTTACCAACTACGTCAACAGCTACCAGAGAAGAAAAACTCACCAATCATTATGGCAGAGTGTTGTCTCTTCTCAGGACTAAGGTGGATTTTAAAGAAGTGCTGCCCCAGAAAACTACTCAAATATTTCAACAGGCTCAAAAAGACTTCCGATATCGTTCCAACACATAGCACAGGAGATGAAAACAGCGAGCTCTTGACAGACAGAACCTTTCTGCTGAAGCGAAAGAAAGAAGGTAGCAGTACAGAAAACAGAATGAGACTGAGGAAAAGGAGGAGATGTACTGCTAACCAGAGAGAGCAAAAACGCCTGTATATCAGGAAAAAGGAGACAACAAAGCGCAGAAGAACCAGCACAGGCAGCTATGAACATGAGCGGAAGAGGCATAGAAATAACGAGAGCCATGATCTGGGGCAGCAGGTGAAACCAACAGCAGATGCATACCTGGAGGAGTACAGGAGCAGGAGGATGAAGGTTCCCAGGAAAAGGCGCAGAAGTGAGGAGGACTGCAGCCTGACCGCAAAACGATTCAGGAACCTTCTCCCCATGTCGGTGTCCTGCTTAAGGTTTCATTTTCAATTGGGACAAGGGGGCTTTGGAAAGGTCATGTTGGCCTCTGTTCCTTCCAAGGATTCTTTAATAGCGGTAAAAATGATACGCAAGAGATCTATGAAGTCTCTGCACATCATGAGAGAGAGGAGGATTCTGGAGGTAGCCAGGAACAGCCCGTTTCTATGCCACGGGTATGCAGCTTTCCAGACAGAGACCTGTGTGTTCCTCGCCATGGAGTTTATGGCTGGAGGAACCTTGGAGTCTTATATGGACAGTGTTGGCTACATGACACAGAACACAGCCGCATTCTACTCTGCAGAGCTGGTCTGTGGCATCCAATTCCTCCATTCCCAGGGCATCATTCATAGAGATCTGAAGCCGCAGAATGTCCTACTTGACCGTGAGGGCCATGTCAAGATCAGTGATTTTGGTCTTGCTGTAGAAGGTGTTTTTGGAAGCACAGTGAGAGGACATTGTGGAACACGTCTCTACATGGCCCCAGAAATATACTTAAAGAAGCAATATGGTGTTGCTGTCGACTGGTGGTCCTTCGGGGTTATTCTCTTCCGCATGCTTAATGGAACTTTTCCCTTCTTCACTGGCTACTGCAAGAAGGCAACCGTCCATTCTATTATCAATGGCAGGCCCAAATACACCAAGGCATTAAGCCAAGAAGCTGTGGATATACTGACTTGTCTGTTAAAGAAAGATCCTCAGCTTCGCCTCTGGATGACCGAATACATCAGGGAGCATCCGTTCTTTGACAGCATAAATTGGGAAGACATAGAGAGCCGGAGAATGCCGCCACCATACCAGAAGGCTGAAAGACCCAATCGCCGCTTCAAGAACATCCAACCCATACCACCAGTTTTGGAGATCACAGAGGACATTGCCTCTCCATCTAGTAAACAGAGCCTGTCTGACACCTCCTCTTTATTTAGTGATCAGAGCCCGGCCGGCGCGTCCTCTTCATCTAGTGACCAGAGCCTGTTCGGCTTCTCTTTTGTGACTCCAGACTGGATGTTTTGAAGATTTTGTCAGAGCGATTGTCAAGACTTTCCACATTTTTTGTCTCCAAGAAAGTCAAAAATAAAATTAACCCCCCCCCTAATTTTGGTTATAGTTTCCTTCCTGTTGTACAGTTACATGGTGCATATGACCTCACAATGCAGGCTCAGCCTGACATCATATGTTATGACCTTTCTTATGTGCAGATTGAAATGTCCCAAATACTGAATTTTAAAACTGAATTTTAAATATTCTTCTTGTATCCAGGAATTAATATTAAATCTTATGATATATGATTTTTAAAGGCTTCTTCTGGCAAAAGTTAACCAGATTTTTAAAATGAAATAAAAATTTAATCCTGGGACATATTTTCTTCAAACTATAAATGCAGTGTATTTGGTATGTGAAGTGATGGTATAATATATACTTTATTTCTCACATTTTGTCCTTGAAATTCAAACGCACTTCTTTTGGGCAGGGCCGGATGCTGAGGAATTTGGTGGCCTTTTTATGGAAATAAATAAAATAGACAGAATCTTAACTCCTCGGCATCTATGTGTACCGGATAAAGATGACACCGGTGCTCGGCAGATAATATAGGATAGAATTTTATGTGATGGGATTGGGAGTAATCAGTACACACAAAAAAGTCATCATCACAGGTCATAGCTGCAACCAGAGCACCACTTCCCAGCAGCTGGTGGTCCAACAAGAAAGCATGAAGATCTCTGAACATCACCTAGGTCTTCAACTACTGCCAACCAACCTGCATGTTGCTACGACTCAGAGGGCCATATATTAATGCTGATAAACATGTAGCTGTTACTAGACCAATGCTTCACAAGGAGGTAAAGGGTAGATTTTTTACTGTAGGGGTCCACAACTTCATCTAAGAGTTAGAAAGTTTACAACAACAGCACTGTGGCCTCCTAGTGCATGATGGATACTCTGCAGACCTGTATATAAAACCTTGTAGAGTAAAGATCTAGTTTGGTTACATCTGCGGTTATAACCAATGTGCATGATCTCTTTACGAATTAACCTACAATTAAAGAATAAAAACAAACAAAGAAATAGAAAGTTGGTAATTAAGATCCTCGGGTTAATATACTATATTCATTTTTTATAATGCAACTTTTTTAACATATTCACATTTTAGAATGGTCTGTATGGTAAAGACCTTAAATGCGCTGTCCCACTACACAAAAACATTAATTACACATTTAAGAAGCTTTGTTCGGTTTCTCACACAAGAACCGATCACTGTGCATGTGAAAACTACAGAGTCGTTACAGAATATATTTCAAATATGTCTTTCAAACAGTCTGGGATCTGATCCTTTTGTTTTAAGAGTGCCAAAAAAATGTATCAAGACATCGGTGTCCTAATGTGGTCAAGAACATTATTATCACTTATCTTCTGGAGGGTTTCTTTTTACCCAGATATCCAATATATCTGCTGGTATAAATATCCCTTACTTTCAATCCTAAAACACTGCCTACTGCATTACAGTCTTTTCCATTATGAAAGCTTTGCTGTAGCTCAGTGGCAGTTTTTAACCCCTTAATGACAAAGCCCGTACATGTACGGGCTCAAAATGCATTGTTTTCAATGGGTTTAGGGATCGCCCATTGTCCTTAAGGGGTTAAAACAAATGTATGTTACCTTTAACTGATTTGGAACACAATGAGAATAAACTGAACGAAAGGCGGTGAATATGTTTGTTATTGAATAGTTTTAATATGTAACAACCTAAAAACATTATGCAAAAACCAGCTACATTTATAGAAATTAACAATCCTGAAATAAATAAAACCGCAGAAGGGAGAAAACGCTACCCATGCTCTGTATCTGGGAAACCACCTGCAAGCACTCCTATTGTGACCTCATAGATCCCACAGTGAATTATGACATCATCCTGGAAGCATGCAGGTTGGTTGCACAGCATTCTATCTTCAGTGCAGTTGGGCGCTCGACACTTTCAGGCTGCTATTTCTTTAGTGAACTTGAAGTGTGGTTACCAACTACGTCAACAGCTACCAGAGAAGAAAAACTCACCAATCATTATGGCAGAGTGTTGTCTCTTCTCAGGACTAAGGTGGATTTTAAAGAAGTGCTGCCCCAGAAAACTACTCAAATATTTCAACAGGCTCAAAAAGACTTCCGATATCGTTCCAACACATAGCACAGGAGATGAAAACAGCGAGCTCTTGACAGACAGAACCTTTCTGCTGAAGCGAAAGAAAGAAGGTAGCAGTACAGAAAACAGAATGAGACTGAGGAAAAGGAGGAGATGTACTGCTAACCAGAGAGAGCAAAAACGCCTGTATATCAGGAAAAAGGAGACAACAAAGCGCAGAAGAACCAGCACAGGCAGCTATGAACATGAGCGGAAGAGGCATAGAAATAACGAGAGCCATGATCTGGGGCAGCAGGTGAAACCAACAGCAGATGCATACCTGGAGGAGTACAGGAGCAGGAGGATGAAGGTTCCCAGGAAAAGGCGCAGAAGTGAGGAGGACTGCAGCCTGACCGCAAAACGATTCAGGAACCTTCTCCCCATGTCGGTGTCCTGCTTAAGGTTTCATTTTCAATTGGGACAAGGGAGCTTTGGAAAGGTCATGTTGGCCTCTGTTCCTTCCAAGGATTCTTTAATAGCGGTAAAAATGATACGCAAGAGATCTATGAAGTCTCTGCACATCATGAGAGAGAGGAGGATTCTGGAGGTAGCCAGGAACAGCCCGTTTCTATGCCACGGGTATGCAGCTTTCCAGACAGAGACCTGTGTGTTCCTCGCCATGGAGTTTATGGCTGGAGGAACCTTGGAGTCTTATATGGACAGTGTTGGCTACATGACACAGAACACAGCCGCATTCTACTCTGCAGAGCTGGTCTGTGGCATCCAATTCCTCCATTCCCAGGGCATCATTCATAGAGATCTGAAGCCGCAGAATGTCCTACTTGACCGTGAGGGCCATGTCAAGATCAGTGATTTTGGTCTTGCTGTAGAAGGTGTTTTTGGAAGCACAGTGAGAGGACATTGTGGAACACGTCTCTACATGGCCCCAGAAATATACTTAAAGAAGCAATATGGTGTTGCTGTCGACTGGTGGTCCTTCGGGGTTATTCTCTTCCGCATGCTTAATGGAACTTTTCCCTTCTTCACTGGCTACTGCAAGAAGGCAACCGTCCATTCTATTATCAATGGCAGGCCCAAATACACCAAGGCATTAAGCCAAGAAGCTGTGGATATACTGACTTGTCTGTTAAAGAAAGATCCTCAGCTTCGCCTCTGGATGACCGAATACATCAGGGAGCATCCGTTCTTTGACAGCATAAATTGGGAAGACATAGAGAGCCGGAGAATGCCGCCACCATACCAGAAGGCTGAAAGACCCAATCGCCGCTTCAAGAACATCCAACCCATACCACCAGTTTTGGAGATCACAGAGGACATTGCCTCTCCATCTAGTAAACAGAGCCTGTCTGACACCTCCTCTTTATTTAGTGATCAGAGCCCGGCCGGCGCGTCCTCTTCATCTAGTGACCAGAGCCTGTTCGGCTTCTCTTTTGTGACTCCAGACTGGATGTTTTGAAGATTTTGTCAGAGCGATTGTCAAGATTTTCCACATTTTTTGTCTCCAAGAAAGTCAAAAATAAAATTAACCCCCCCCCCCTAATTTTGGTTATAGTTTCCTTCCTGTTGTACAGTTACATGGTGCATATGACCTCACAATGCAGGCTCAGCCTGACATCATATGTTATGACCTTTCTTATGTGCAGATTGAAATGTCCCAAATACTGAATTTTAAAACTGAATTTTAAATATTCTTCTTGTATCCAGGAATTAATATTAAATCTTATGATATATGATTTTTAAAGGCTTCTTCTGGCAAAAGTTAACCAGATTTTTAAAATGAAATAAAAATTTAATCCTGGGACATATTTTCTTCAAACTATAAATGCAGTGTATTTGGTATGTGAAGTGATGGTATAATATATACTTTATTTCTCACATTTTGTCCTTGAAATTCAAACGCACTTCTTTTGGGCAGGGCCGGATGCTGAGGAATTTGGTGGCCTTTTTATGGAAATAAATAAAATAGACAGAATCTTATGTGTACCGGATAAAGATGACACCGGTGCTCGGCAGATAATATAGGATAGAATTTTATGTGATGGGATTGGGAGTAATCAGTACACACAAAAAAGTCATCATCACAGGTCATAGCTGCAA
This sequence comes from Spea hammondii, assembly GCA_029215755.1. Classification (NCBI taxonomy): domain Eukaryota; kingdom Metazoa; phylum Chordata; class Amphibia; order Anura; family Pelobatidae; genus Spea; species Spea hammondii. The sequence goes on along the minus strand of JARDYJ010000001.1, from coordinate 93,744,664 downwards.
CCAGAGCACCACTTCCCAGCAGCTGGTGGTCCAACAAGAAAGCATGAAGATCTCTGAACATCACCTAGGTCTTCAACTACTGCCAACCAACCTGCATGTTGCTACGACTCAGAGGGCCATATATTAATGCTGATAAACATGTAGCTGTTACTAGACCAATGCTTCACAAGGAGGTAAAGGGTAGATTTTTTACTGTAGGGGTCCACAACTTCATCTAAGAGTTAGAAAGTTTACAACAACAGCACTGTGGCCTCCTAGTGCATGATGGATACTCTGCAGACCTGTATATAAAACCTTGTAGAGTAAAGATCTAGTTTGGTTATATCTGCGGTTATAACCAATGTGCATGATCTCTTTACGAATTAACCTACAATTAAAGAATAAAAACAAACAAAGAAATAGAAAGTTGGTAATTAAGATCCTCGGGTTAATATACTATATTCATTTTTTATAATGCAACTTTTTTAACATATTCACATTTTAGAATGGTCTGTATGGTAAAGACCTTAAATGCGCTGTCCCACTACACAAAAACATTAATTACACATTTAAGAAGCTTTGTTCGGTTTCTCACACAAGAACCGATCACTGTGCATGTGAAAACTACAGAGTCGTTACAGAATATATTTCAAATATGTCTTTCAAACAGTCTGGGATCTGATCCTTTTGTTTTAAGAGTGCCAAAAAAATGTATCAAGACATCGGTGTCCTAATGTGGTCAAGAACATTATTATCACTTATCTTCTGGAGGGTTTCTTTTTACCCAGATATCCAATATATCTGCTGGTATAAATATCCCTTACTTTCAATCCTAAAACACTGCCTACTGCATTACAGTCTTTTCCATTATGAAAGCTTCGCTGTAGCTCAGTGGCAGTTTTTAACCCCTTAATGACAAAGCCCGTACATGTACGGGCTCAAAATGCATTGTTTTCAATGGGTTTAGGGATCGCCCATTGTCCTTAAGGGGTTAAAACAAATGTATGTTACCTTTAACTGATTTGGAACACAATGAGAATAAACTGAACGAAAGGCGGTGAATATGTTTGTTATTGAATAGTTTTAATATGTAACAACCTAAAAACATTATGCAAAAACCAGCTACATTTATAGAAATTAACAATCCTGAAATAAATAAAACCGCAGAAGGGAGAAAACGCTACCCATGCTCTGTATCTGGGAAACCACCTGCAAGCACTCCTATTGTGACCTCATAGATCCCACAGTGAATTATGACATCATCCTGGAAGCATGCAGGTTGGTTGCACAGCATTCTATCTTCAGTGCAGTTGGGCGCTCGACACTTTCAGGCTGCTATTTCTTTAGTGAACTTGAAGTGTGGTTACCAACTACGTCAACAGCTACCAGAGAAGAAAAACTCACCAATCATTATGGCAGAGTGTTGTCTCTTCTCAGGACTAAGGTGGATTTTAAAGAAGTGCTGCCCCAGAAAACTACTCAAATATTTCAACAGGCTCAAAAAGACTTCCGATATCGTTCCAACACATAGCACAGGAGATGAAAACAGCGAGCTCTTGACAGACAGAACCTTTCTGCTGAAGCGAAAGAAAGAAGGTAGCAGTACAGAAAACAGAATGAGACTGAGGAAAAGGAGGAGATGTACTGCTAACCAGAGAGAGCAAAAACGCCTGTATATCAGGAAAAAGGAGACAACAAAGCGCAGAAGAACCAGCACAGGCAGCTATGAACATGAGCGGAAGAGGCATAGAAATAACGAGAGCCATGATCTGGGGCAGCAGGTGAAACCAACAGCAGATGCATACCTGGAGGAGTACAGGAGCAGGAGGATGAAGGTTCCCAGGAAAAGGCGCAGAAGTGAGGAGGACTGCAGCCTGACCGCAAAACGATTCAGGAACCTTCTCCCCATGTCGGTGTCCTGCTTAAGGTTTCATTTTCAATTGGGACAAGGGAGCTTTGGAAAGGTCATGTTGGCCTCTGTTCCTTCCAAGGATTCTTTAATAGCGGTAAAAATGATACGCAAGAGATCTATGAAGTCTCTGCACATCATGAGAGAGAGGAGGATTCTGGAGGTAGCCAGGAACAGCCCGTTTCTATGCCACGGGTATGCAGCTTTCCAGACAGAGACCTGTGTGTTCCTCGCCATGGAGTTTATGGCTGGAGGAACCTTGGAGTCTTATATGGACAGTGTTGGCTACATGACACAGAACACAGCCGCATTCTACTCTGCAGAGCTGGTCTGTGGCATCCAATTCCTCCATTCCCAGGGCATCATTCATAGAGATCTGAAGCCGCAGAATGTCCTACTTGACCGTGAGGGCCATGTCAAGATCAGTGATTTTGGTCTTGCTGTAGAAGGTGTTTTTGGAAGCACAGTGAGAGGACATTGTGGAACACGTCTCTACATGGCCCCAGAAATATACTTAAAGAAGCAATATGGTGTTGCTGTCGACTGGTGGTCCTTCGGGGTTATTCTCTTCCGCATGCTTAATGGAACTTTTCCCTTCTTCACTGGCTACTGCAAGAAGGCAACCGTCCATTCTATTATCAATGGCAGGCCCAAATACACCAAGGCATTAAGCCAAGAAGCTGTGGATATACTGACTTGTCTGTTAAAGAAAGATCCTCAGCTTCGCCTCTGGATGACCGAATACATCAGGGAGCATCCGTTCTTTGACAGCATAAATTGGGAAGACATAGAGAGCCGGAGAATGCCGCCACCATACCAGAAGGCTGAAAGACCCAATCGCCGCTTCAAGAACATCCAACCCATACCACCAGTTTTGGAGATCACAGAGGACATTGCCTCTCCATCTAGTAAACAGAGCCTGTCTGACACCTCCTCTTTATTTAGTGATCAGAGCCCGGCCGGCGCGTCCTCTTCATCTAGTGACCAGAGCCTGTTCGGCTTCTCTTTTGTGACTCCAGACTGGATGTTTTGAAGATTTTGTCAGAGCGATTGTCAAGACTTTCCACATTTTTTGTCTCCAAGAAAGTCAAAAATAAAATTAACCCCCCCCCTAATTTTGGTTATAGTTTCCTTCCTGTTGTACAGTTACATGGTGCATATGACCTCACAATGCAGGCTCAGCCTGACATCATATGTTATGACCTTTCTTATGTGCAGATTGAAATGTCCCAAATACTGAATTTTAAAACTGAATTTTAAATATTCTTCTTGTATCCAGGAATTAATATTAAATCTTATGATATATGATTTTTAAAGGCTTCTTCTGGCAAAAGTTAACCAGATTTTTAAAATGAAATAAAAATTTAATCCTGGGACATATTTTCTTCAAACTATAAATGCAGTGTATTTGGTATGTGAAGTGATGGTATAATATATACTTTATTTCTCACATTTTGTCCTTGAAATTCAAACGCACTTCTTTTGGGCAGGGCCGGATGCTGAGGAATTTGGTGGCCTTTTTATGGAAATAAATAAAATAGACAGAATCTTATGTGTACCGGATAAAGATGACACCGGTGCTCGGCAGATAATATAGGATAGAATTTTATGTGATGGGATTGGGAGTAATCAGTACACACAAAAAAGTCATCATCACAGGTCATAGCTGCAACCAGAGCACCACTTCCCAGCAGCTGGTGGTCCAACAAGAAAGCATGAAGATCTCTGAACATCACCTAGGTCTTCAACTACTGCCAACCAACCTGCATGTTGCTACGACTCAGAGGGCCATATATTAATGCTGATAAACATGTAGCTGTTACTAGACCAATGCTTCACAAGGAGGTAAAGGGTAGATTTTTTACTGTAGGGGTCCACAACTTCATCTAAGAGTTAGAAAGTTTACAACAACAGCACTGTGGCCTCCTAGTGCATGATGGATACTCTGCAGACCTGTATATAAAACCTTGTAGAGTAAAGATCTAGTTTGGTTATATCTGCGGTTATAACCAATGTGCATGATCTCTTTACGAATTAACCTACAATTAAAGAATAAAAACAAACAAAGAAATAGAAAGTTGGTAATTAAGATCCTCGGGTTAATATACTATATTCATTTTTTATAATGCAACTTTTTTAACATATTCACATTTTAGAATGGTCTGTATGGTAAAGACCTTAAATGCGCTGTCCCACTACACAAAAACATTAATTACACATTTAAGAAGCTTTGTTCGGTTTCTCACACAAGAACCGATCACTGTGCATGTGAAAACTACAGAGTCGTTACAGAATATATTTCAAATATGTCTTTCAAACAGTCTGGGATCTGATCCTTTTGTTTTAAGAGTGCCAAAAAAATGTATCAAGACATCGGTGTCCTAATGTGGTCAAGAACATTATTATCACTTATCTTCTGGAGGGTTTCTTTTTACCCAGATATCCAATATATCTGCTGGTATAAATATCCCTTACTTTCAATCCTAAAACACTGCCTACTGCATTACAGTCTTTTCCATTATGAAAGCTTCGCTGTAGCTCAGTGGCAGTTTTTAACCCCTTAATGACAAAGCCCGTACATGTACGGGCTCAAAATGCATTGTTTTCAATGGGTTTAGGGATCGCCCATTGTCCTTAAGGGGTTAAAACAAATGTATGTTACCTTTAACTGATTTGGAACACAATGAGAATAAACTGAACGAAAGGCGGTGAATATGTTTGTTATTGAATAGTTTTAATATGTAACAACCTAAAAACATTATGCAAAAACCAGCTACATTTATAGAAATTAACAATCCTGAAATAAATAAAACCGCAGAAGGGAGAAAACGCTACCCATGCTCTGTATCTGGGAAACCACCTGCAAGCACTCCTATTGTGACCTCATAGATCCCACAGTGAATTATGACATCATCCTGGAAGCATGCAGGTTGGTTGCACAGCATTCTATCTTCAGTGCAGTTGGGCGCTCGACACTTTCAGGCTGCTATTTCTTTAGTGAACTTGAAGTGTGGTTACCAACTACGTCAACAGCTACCAGAGAAGAAAAACTCACCAATCATTATGGCAGAGTGTTGTCTCTTCTCAGGACTAAGGTGGATTTTAAAGAAGTGCTGCCCCAGAAAACTACTCAAATATTTCAACAGGCTCAAAAAGACTTCCGATATCGTTCCAACACATAGCACAGGAGATGAAAACAGCGAGCTCTTGACAGACAGAACCTTTCTGCTGAAGCGAAAGAAAGAAGGTAGCAGTACAGAAAACAGAATGAGACTGAGGAAAAGGAGGAGATGTACTGCTAACCAGAGAGAGCAAAAACGCCTGTATATCAGGAAAAAGGAGACAACAAAGCGCAGAAGAACCAGCACAGGCAGCTATGAACATGAGCGGAAGAGGCATAGAAATAACGAGAGCCATGATCTGGGGCAGCAGGTGAAACCAACAGCAGATGCATACCTGGAGGAGTACAGGAGCAGGAGGATGAAGGTTCCCAGGAAAAGGCGCAGAAGTGAGGAGGACTGCAGCCTGACCGCAAAACGATTCAGGAACCTTCTCCCCATGTCGGTGTCCTGCTTAAGGTTTCATTTTCAATTGGGACAAGGGAGCTTTGGAAAGGTCATGTTGGCCTCTGTTCCTTCCAAGGATTCTTTAATAGCGGTAAAAATGATACGCAAGAGATCTATGAAGTCTCTGCACATCATGAGAGAGAGGAGGATTCTGGAGGTAGCCAGGAACAGCCCGTTTCTATGCCACGGGTATGCAGCTTTCCAGACAGAGACCTGTGTGTTCCTCGCCATGGAGTTTATGGCTGGAGGAACCTTGGAGTCTTATATGGACAGTGTTGGCTACATGACACAGAACACAGCCGCATTCTACTCTGCAGAGCTGGTCTGTGGCATCCAATTCCTCCATTCCCAGGGCATCATTCATAGAGATCTGAAGCCGCAGAATGTCCTACTTGACCGTGAGGGCCATGTCAAGATCAGTGATTTTGGTCTTGCTGTAGAAGGTGTTTTTGGAAGCACAGTGAGAGGACATTGTGGAACACGTCTCTACATGGCCCCAGAAATATACTTAAAGAAGCAATATGGTGTTGCTGTCGACTGGTGGTCCTTCGGGGTTATTCTCTTCCGCATGCTTAATGGAACTTTTCCCTTCTTCACTGGCTACTGCAAGAAGGCAACCGTCCATTCTATTATCAATGGCAGGCCCAAATACACCAAGGCATTAAGCCAAGAAGCTGTGGATATACTGACTTGTCTGTTAAAGAAAGATCCTCAGCTTCGCCTCTGGATGACCGAATACATCAGGGAGCATCCGTTCTTTGACAGCATAAATTGGGAAGACATAGAGAGCCGGAGAATGCCGCCACCATACCAGAAGGCTGAAAGACCCAATCGCCGCTTCAAGAACATCCAACCCATACCACCAGTTTTGGAGATCACAGAGGACATTGCCTCTCCATCTAGTAAACAGAGCCTGTCTGACACCTCCTCTTTATTTAGTGATCAGAGCCCGGCCGGCGCGTCCTCTTCATCTAGTGACCAGAGCCTGTTCGGCTTCTCTTTTGTGACTCCAGACTGGATGTTTTGAAGATTTTGTCAGAGCGATTGTCAAGACTTTCCACATTTTTTGTCTCCAAGAAAGTCAAAAATAAAATTAACCCCCCCCCCTAATTTTGGTTATAGTTTCCTTCCTGTTGTACAGTTACATGGTGCATATGACCTCACAATGCAGGCTCAGCCTGACATCATATGTTATGACCTTTCTTATGTGCAGATTGAAATGTCCCAAATACTGAATTTTAAAACTGAATTTTAAATATTCTTCTTGTATCCAGGAATTAATATTAAATCTTATGATATATGATTTTTAAAGGCTTCTTCTGGCAAAAGTTAACCAGATTTTTAAAATGAAATTAAAATTTAATCCTGGGACATATTTTCTTCAAACTATAAATGCAGTGTATTTGGTATGTGAAGTGATGGTATAATATATACTTTATTTCTCACATTTTGTCCTTGAAATTCAAACGCACTTCTTTTGGGCAGGGCCGGATGCTGAGGAATTTGGTGGCCTTTTTATGGAAATAAATAAAATAGACAGAATCTTATGTGTACCGGATAAAGATGACACCGGTGCTCGGCAGATAATATAGGATAGAATTTTATGTGATGGGATTGGGAGTAATCAGTACACACAAAAAAGTCATCATCACAGGTCATAGCTGCAACCAGAGCACCACTTCCCAGCAGCTGGTGGTCCAACAAGAAAGCATGAAGATCTCTGAACATCACCTAGGTCTTCAACTACTGCCAACCAACCTGCATGTTGCTACGACTCAGAGGGCCATATATTAATGCTGATAAACATGTAGCTGTTACTAGACCAATGCTTCACAAGGAGGTAAAGGGTAGATTTTTTACTGTAGGGGTCCACAACTTCATCTAAGAGTTAGAAAGTTTACAACAACAGCACTGTGGCCTCCTAGTGCATGATGGATACTCTGCAGACCTGTATATAAAACCTTGTAGAGTAAAGATCTAGTTTGGTTATATCTGCGGTTATAACCAATGTGCATGATCTCTTTACGAATTAACCTACAATTAAAGAATAAAAACAAACAAAGAAATAGAAAGTTGGTAATTAAGATCCTCGGGTTAATATACTATATTCATTTTTTATAATGCAACTTTTTTAACATATTCACATTTTAGAATGGTCTGTATGGTAAAGACCTTAAATGCGCTGTCCCACTACACAAAAACATTAATTACACATTTAAGAAGCTTTGTTCGGTTTCTCACACAAGAACCGATCACTGTGCATGTGAAAACTACAGAGTCGTTACAGAATATATTTCAAATATGTCTTTCAAACAGTCTGGGATCTGATCCTTTTGTTTTAAGAGTGCCAAAAAAATGTATCAAGACATCGGTGTCCTAATGTGGTCAAGAACATTATTATCACTTATCTTCTGGAGGGTTTCTTTTTACCCAGATATCCAATATATCTGCTGGTATAAATATCCCTTACTTTCAATCCTAAAACACTGCCTACTGCATTACAGTCTTTTCCATTATGAAAGCTTCGCTGTAGCTCAGTGGCAGTTTTTAACCCCTTAATGACAAAGCCCGTACATGTACGGGCTCAAAATGCATTGTTTTCAATGGGTTTAGGGATCGCCCATTGTCCTTAAGGGGTTAAAACAAATGTATGTTACCTTTAACTGATTTGGAACACAATGAGAATAAACTGAACGAAAGGCGGTGAATATGTTTGTTATTGAATAGTTTTAATATGTAACAACCTAAAAACATTATGCAAAAACCAGCTACATTTATAGAAATTAACAATCCTGAAATAAATAAAACCGCAGAAGGGAGAAAACGCTACCCATGCTCTGTATCTGGGAAACCACCTGCAAGCACTCCTATTGTGACCTCATAGATCCCACAGTGAATTATGACATCATCCTGGAAGCATGCAGGTTGGTTGCACAGCATTCTATCTTCAGTGCAGTTGGGCGCTCGACACTTTCAGGCTGCTATTTCTTTAGTGAACTTGAAGTGTGGTTACCAACTACGTCAACAGCTACCAGAGAAGAAAAACTCACCAATCATTATGGCAGAGTGTTGTCTCTTCTCAGGACTAAGGTGGATTTTAAAGAAGTGCTGCCCCAGAAAACTACTCAAATATTTCAACAGGCTCAAAAAGACTTCCGATATCGTTCCAACACATAGCACAGGAGATGAAAACAGCGAGCTCTTGACAGACAGAACCTTTCTGCTGAAGCGAAAGAAAGAAGGTAGCAGTACAGAAAACAGAATGAGACTGAGGAAAAGGAGGAGATGTACTGCTAACCAGAGAGAGCAAAAACGCCTGTATATCAGGAAAAAGGAGACAACAAAGCGCAGAAGAACCAGCACAGGCAGCTATGAACATGAGCGGAAGAGGCATAGAAATAACGAGAGCCATGATCTGGGGCAGCAGGTGAAACCAACAGCAGATGCATACCTGGAGGAGTACAGGAGCAGGAGGATGAAGGTTCCCAGGAAAAGGCGCAGAAGTGAGGAGGACTGCAGCCTGACCGCAAAACGATTCAGGAACCTTCTCCCCATGTCGGTGTCCTGCTTAAGGTTTCATTTTCAATTGGGACAAGGGAGCTTTGGAAAGGTCATGTTGGCCTCTGTTCCTTCCAAGGATTCTTTAATAGCGGTAAAAATGATACGCAAGAGATCTATGAAGTCTCTGCACATCATGAGAGAGAGGAGGATTCTGGAGGTAGCCAGGAACAGCCCGTTTCTATGCCACGGGTATGCAGCTTTCCAGACAGAGACCTGTGTGTTCCTCGCCATGGAGTTTATGGCTGGAGGAACCTTGGAGTCTTATATGGACAGTGTTGGCTACATGACACAGAACACAGCCGCATTCTACTCTGCAGAGCTGGTCTGTGGCATCCAATTCCTCCATTCCCAGGGCATCATTCATAGAGATCTGAAGCCGCAGAATGTCCTACTTGACCGTGAGGGCCATGTCAAGATCAGTGATTTTGGTCTTGCTGTAGAAGGTGTTTTTGGAAGCACAGTGAGAGGACATTGTGGAACACGTCTCTACATGGCCCCAGAAATATACTTAAAGAAGCAATATGGTGTTGCTGTCGACTGGTGGTCCTTCGGGGTTATTCTCTTCCGCATGCTTAATGGAACTTTTCCCTTCTTCACTGGCTACTGCAAGAAGGCAACCGTCCATTCTATTATCAATGGCAGGCCCAAATACACCAAGGCATTAAGCCAAGAAGCTGTGGATATACTGACTTGTCTGTTAAAGAAAGATCCTCAGCTTCGCCTCTGGATGACCGAATACATCAGGGAGCATCCGTTCTTTGACAGCATAAATTGGGAAGACATAGAGAGCCGGAGAATGCCGCCACCATACCAGAAGGCTGAAAGACCCAATCGCCGCTTCAAGAACATCCAACCCATACCACCAGTTTTGGAGATCACAGAGGACATTGCCTCTCCATCTAGTAAACAGAGCCTGTCTGACACCTCCTCTTTATTTAGTGATCAGAGCCCGGCCGGCGCGTCCTCTTCATCTAGTGACCAGAGCCTGTTCGGCTTCTCTTTTGTGACTCCAGACTGGATGTTTTGAAGATTTTGTCAGAGCGATTGTCAAGACTTTCCACATTTTTTGTCTCCAAGAAAGTCAAAAATAAAATTAACCCCCCCCCTAATTTTGGTTATAGTTTCCTTCCTGTTGTACAGTTACATGGTGCATATGACCTCACAATGCAGGCTCAGCCTGACATCATATGTTATGACCTTTCTTATGTGCAGATTGAAATGTCCCAAATACTGAATTTTAAAACTGAATTTTAAATATTCTTCTTGTATCCAGGAATTAATATTAAATCTTATGATATATGATTTTTAAAGGCTTCTTCTGGCAAAAGTTAACCAGATTTTTAAAATGAAATAAAAATTTAATCCTGGGACATATTTTCTTCAAACTATAAATGCAGTGTATTTGGTATGTGAAGTGATGGTATAATATATACTTTATTTCTCACATTTTGTCCTTGAAATTCAAACGCACTTCTTTTGGGCAGGGCCGGATGCTGAGGAATTTGGTGGCCTTTTTATGGAAATAAATAAAATAGACAGAATCTTAACTCCTCGGCATCTATGTGTACCGGATAAAGATGACACCGGTGCTCGGCAGATAATATAGGATAGAATTTTATGTGATGGGATTGGGAGTAATCAGTACACACAAAAAAGTCATCATCACAGGTCATAGCTGCAACCAGAGCACCACTTCCCAGCAGCTGGTGGTCCAACAAGAAAGCATGAAGATCTCTGAACATCACCTAGGTCTTCAACTACTGCCAACCAACCTGCATGTTGCTACGACTCAGAGGGCCATATATTAATGCTGATAAACATGTAGCTGTTACTAGACCAATGCTTCACAAGGAGGTAAAGGGTAGATTTTTTACTGTAGGGGTCCACAACTTCATCTAAGAGTTAGAAAGTTTACAACAACAGCACTGTGGCCTCCTAGTGCATGATGGATACTCTGCAGACCTGTATATAAAACCTTGTAGAGTAAAGATCTAGTTTGGTTACATCTGCGGTTATAACCAATGTGCATGATCTCTTTACGAATTAACCTACAATTAAAGAATAAAAACAAACAAAGAAATAGAAAGTTGGTAATTAAGATCCTCGGGTTAATATACTATATTCATTTTTTATAATGCAACTTTTTTAACATATTCACATTTTAGAATGGTCTGTATGGTAAAGACCTTAAATGCGCTGTCCCACTACACAAAAACATTAATTACACATTTAAGAAGCTTTGTTCGGTTTCTCACACAAGAACCGATCACTGTGCATGTGAAAACTACAGAGTCGTTACAGAATATATTTCAAATATGTCTTTCAAACAGTCTGGGATCTGATCCTTTTGTTTTAAGAGTGCCAAAAAAATGTATCAAGACATCGGTGTCCTAATGTGGTCAAGAACATTATTATCACTTATCTTCTGGAGGGTTTCTTTTTACCCAGATATCCAATATATCTGCTGGTATAAATATCCCTTACTTTCAATCCTAAAACACTGCCTACTGCATTACAGTCTTTTCCATTATGAAAGCTTTGCTGTAGCTCAGTGGCAGTTTTTAACCCCTTAATGACAAAGCCCGTACATGTACGGGCTCAAAATGCATTGTTTTCAATGGGTTTAGGGATCGCCCATTGTCCTTAAGGGGTTAAAACAAATGTATGTTACCTTTAACTGATTTGGAACACAATGAGAATAAACTGAACGAAAGGCGGTGAATATGTTTGTTATTGAATAGTTTTAATATGTAACAACCTAAAAACATTATGCAAAAACCAGCTACATTTATAGAAATTAACAATCCTGAAATAAATAAAACCGCAGAAGGGAGAAAACGCTACCCATGCTCTGTATCTGGGAAACCACCTGCAAGCACTCCTATTGTGACCTCATAGATCCCACAGTGAATTATGACATCATCCTGGAAGCATGCAGGTTGGTTGCACAGCATTCTATCTTCAGTGCAGTTGGGCGCTCGACACTTTCAGGCTGCTATTTCTTTAGTGAACTTGAAGTGTGGTTACCAACTACGTCAACAGCTACCAGAGAAGAAAAACTCACCAATCATTATGGCAGAGTGTTGTCTCTTCTCAGGACTAAGGTGGATTTTAAAGAAGTGCTGCCCCAGAAAACTACTCAAATATTTCAACAGGCTCAAAAAGACTTCCGATATCGTTCCAACACATAGCACAGGAGATGAAAACAGCGAGCTCTTGACAGACAGAACCTTTCTGCTGAAGCGAAAGAAAGAAGGTAGCAGTACAGAAAACAGAATGAGACTGAGGAAAAGGAGGAGATGTACTGCTAACCAGAGAGAGCAAAAACACCTGTATATCAGGAAAAAGGAGACAACAAAGCGCAGAAGAACCAGCACAGGCAGCTATGAACATGAGCGGAAGAGGCATAGAAATAACGAGAGCCATGATCTGGGGCAGCAGGTGAAACCAACAGCAGATGCATACCTGGAGGAGTACAGGAGCAGGAGGATGAAGGTTCCCAGGAAAAGGCGCAGAAGTGAGGAGGACTGCAGCCTGACCGCAAAACGATTCAGGAACCTTCTCCCCATGTCGGTGTCCTGCTTAAGGTTTCATTTTCAATTGGGACAAGGGAGCTTTGGAAAGGTCATGTTGGCCTCTGTTCCTTCCAAGGATTCTTTAATAGCGGTAAAAATGATACGCAAGAGATCTATGAAGTCTCTGCACATCATGAGAGAGAGGAGGATTCTGGAGGTAGCCAGGAACAGCCCGTTTCTATGCCACGGGTATGCAGCTTTCCAGACAGAGACCTGTGTGTTCCTCGCCATGGAGTTTATGGCTGGAGGAACCTTGGAGTCTTATATGGACAGTGTTGGCTACATGACACAGAACACAGCCGCATTCTACTCTGCAGAGCTGGTCTGTGGCATCCAATTCCTCCATTCCCAGGGCATCATTCATAGAGATCTGAAGTCGCAGAATGTCCTACTTGACCGTGAGGGCCATGTCAAGATCAGTGATTTTGGTCTTGCTGTAGAAGGTGTTTTTGGAAGCACAGTGAGAGGACATTGTGGAACACGTCTCTACATGGCCCCAGAAATATACTTAAAGAAGCAATATGGTGTTGCTGTCGACTGGTGGTCCTTCGGGGTTATTCTCTTCCGCATGCTTAATGGAACTTTTCCCTTCTTCACTGGCTACTGCAAGAAGGCAACCGTCCATTCTATTATCAATGGCAGGCCCAAATACACCAAGGCATTAAGCCAAGAAGCTGTGGATATACTGACTTGTCTGTTAAAGAAAGATCCTCAGCTTCGCCTCTGGATGACCGAATACATCAGGGAGCATCCGTTCTTTGACAGCATAAATTGGGAAGACATAGAGAGCCGGAGAATGCCGCCACCATACCAGAAGGCTGAAAGACCCAATCGCCGCTTCAAGAACATCCAACCCATACCACCAGTTTTGGAGATCACAGAGGACATTGCCTCTCCATCTAGTAAACAGAGCCTGTCTGACACCTCCTCTTTATTTAGTGATCAGAGCCCGGCCGGCGCGTCCTCTTCATCTAGTGACCAGAGCCTGTTCGGCTTCTCTTTTGTGACTCCAGACTGGATGTTTTGAAGATTTTGTCAGAGCGATTGTCAAGACTTTCCACATTTTTTGTCTCCAAGAAAGTCAAAAATAAAATTAACCCCCCCCTAATTTTGGTTATAGTTTCCTTCCTGTTGTACAGTTACATGGTGCATATGACCTCACAATGCAGGCTCAGCCTGACATCATATGTTATGACCTTTCTTATGTGCAGATTGAAATGTCCCAAATACTGAATTTTAAAACTGAATTTTAAATATTCTTCTTGTATCCAGGAATTAATATTAAATCTTATGATATATGATTTTTAAAGGCTTCTTCTGGCAAAAGTTAACCAGATTTTTAAAATGAAATTAAAATTTAATCCTGGGACATATTTTCTTCAAACTATAAATGCAGTGTATTTGGTATGTGAAGTGATGGTATAATATATACTTTATTTCTCACATTTTGTCCTTGAAATTCAAACGCACTTCTTTTGGGCAGGGCCGGATGCTGAGGAATTTGGTGGCCTTTTTATGGAAATAAATAAAATAGACAGAATCTTAACTCCTCGGCATCTATGTGTACCGGATAAAGATGACACCGGTGCTCGGCAGATAATATAGGATAGAATTTTATGTGATGGGATTGGGAGTAATCAGTACACACAAAAAAGTCATCATCACAGGTCATAGCTGCAACCAGAGCACCACTTCCCAGCAGCTGGTGGTCCAACAAGAAAGCATGAAGATCTCTGAACATCACCTAGGTCTTCAACTACTGCCAACCAACCTGCATGTTGCTACGACTCAGAGGGCCATATATTAATGCTGATAAACATGTAGCTGTTACTAGACCAATGCTTCACAAGGAGGTAAAGGGTAGATTTTTTACTGTAGGGGTCCACAACTTCATCTAAGAGTTAGAAAGTTTACAACAACAGCACTGTGGCCTCCTAGTGCATGATGGATACTCTGCAGACGTGTATATAAAACCTTGTAGAGTAAAGATCTAGTTTGGTTACATCTGCGGTTATAACCAATGTGCATGATCTCTTTACGAATTAACCTACAATTAAAGAATAAAAACAAACAAAGAAATAGAAAGTTGGTAATTAAGATCCTCGGGTTAATATACTATATTCATTTTTTATAATGCAACTTTTTTAACATATTCACATTTTAGAATGGTCTGTATGGTAAAGACCTTAAATGCGCTGTCCCACTACACAAAAACATTAATTACACATTTAAGAAGCTTTGTTCGGTTTCTCACACAAGAACCGATCACTGTGCATGTGAAAACTACAGAGTCGTTACAGAATATATTTCAAATATGTCTTTCAAACAGTCTGGGATCTGATCCTTTTGTTTTAAGAGTGCCAAAAAAATGTATCAAGACATCGGTGTCCTAATGTGGTCAAGAACATTATTATCACTTATCTTCTGGAGGGTTTCTTTTTACCCAGATATCCAATATATCTGCTGGTATAAATATCCCTTACTTTCAATCCTAAAACACTGCCTACTGCATTACAGTCTTTTCCATTATGAAAGCTTTGCTGTAGCTCAGTGGCAGTTTTTAACCCCTTAATGACAAAGCCCGTACATGTACGGGCTCAAAATGCATTGTTTTCAATGGGTTTAGGGATCGCCCATTGTCCTTAAGGGGTTAAAACAAATGTATGTTACCTTTAACTGATTTGGAACACAATGAGAATAAACTGAACGAAAGGCGGTGAATATGTTTGTTATTGAATAGTTTTAATATGTAACAACCTAAAAACATTATGCAAAAACCAGCTACATTTATAGAAATTAACAATCCTGAAATAAATAAAACCGCAGAAGGGAGAAAACGCTACCCATGCTCTGTATCTGGGAAACCACCTGCAAGCACTCCTATTGTGACCTCATAGATCCCACAGTGAATTATGACATCATCCTGGAAGCATGCAGGTTGGTTGCACAGCATTCTATCTTCAGTGCAGTTGGGCGCTCGACACTTTCAGGCTGCTATTTCTTTAGTGAACTTGAAGTGTGGTTACCAACTACGTCAACAGCTACCAGAGAAGAAAAACTCACCAATCATTATGGCAGAGTGTTGTCTCTTCTCAGGACTAAGGTGGATTTTAAAGAAGTGCTGCCCCAGAAAACTACTCAAATATTTCAACAGGCTCAAAAAGACTTCCGATATCGTTCCAACACATAGCACAGGAGATGAAAACAGCGAGCTCTTGACAGACAGAACCTCTCTGCTGAAGCGAAAGAAAGAAGGTAGCAGTACAGAAAACAGAATGAGACTGAGGAAAAGGAGGAGATGTACTGCTAACCAGAGAGAGCAAAAACACCTGTATATCAGGAAAAAGGAGACAACAAAGCGCAGAAGAACCAGCACAGGCAGCTATGAACATGAGCGGAAGAGGCATAGAAATAACGAGAGCCATGATCTGGGGCAGCAGGTGAAACCAACAGCAGATGCATACCTGGAGGAGTACAGGAGCAGGAGGATGAAGGTTCCCAGGAAAAGGCGCAGAAGTGAGGAGGACTGCAGCCTGACCGCAAAACGATTCAGGAACCTTCTCCCCATGTCGGTGTCCTGCTTAAGGTTTCATTTTCAATTGGGACAAGGGAGCTTTGGAAAGGTCATGTTGGCCTCTGTTCCTTCCAAGGATTCTTTAATAGCGGTAAAAATGATACGCAAGAGATCTATGAAGTCTCTGCACATCATGAGAGAGAGGAGGATTCTGGAGGTAGCCAGGAACAGCCCGTTTCTATGCCACGGGTATGCAGCTTTCCAGACAGAGACCTGTGTGTTCCTCGCCATGGAGTTTATGGCTGGAGGAACCTTGGAGTCTTATATGGACAGTGTTGGCTACATGACACAGAACACAGCCGCATTCTACTCTGCAGAGCTGGTCTGTGGCATCCAATTCCTCCATTCCCAGGGCATCATTCATAGAGATCTGAAGCCGCAGAATGTCCTACTTGACCGTGAGGGCCATGTCAAGATCAGTGATTTTGGTCTTGCTGTAGAAGGTGTTTTTGGAAGCACAGTGAGAGGACATTGTGGAACACGTCTCTACATGGCCCCAGAAATATACTTAAAGAAGCAATATGGTGTTGCTGTCGACTGGTGGTCCTTCGGGGTTATTCTCTTCCGCATGCTTAATGGAACTTTTCCCTTCTTCACTGGCTACTGCAAGAAGGCAACCGTCCATTCTATTATCAATGGCAGGCCCAAATACACCAAGGCATTAAGCCAAGAAGCTGTGGATATACTGACTTGTCTGTTAAAGAAAGATCCTCAGCTTCGCCTCTGGATGACCGAATACATCAGGGAGCATCCGTTCTTTGACAGCATAAATTGGGAAGACATAGAGAGCCGGAGAATGCCGCCACCATACCAGAAGGCTGAAAGACCCAATCGCCGCTTCAAGAACATCCAACCCATACCACCAGTTTTGGAGATCACAGAGGACATTGCCTCTCCATCTAGTAAACAGAGCCTGTCTGACACCTCCTCTTTATTTAGTGATCAGAGCCCGGCCGGCGCGTCCTCTTCATCTAGTGACCAGAGCCTGTTCGGCTTCTCTTTTGTGACTCCAGACTGGATGTTTTGAAGATTTTGTCAGAGCGATTGTCAAGACTTTCCACATTTTTTGTCTCCAAGAAAGTCAAAAATAAAATTAACCCCCCCCCCTAATTTTGGTTATAGTTTCCTTCCTGTTGTACAGTTACATGGTGCATATGACCTCACAATGCAGGCTCAGCCTGACATCATATGTTATGACCTTTCTTATGTGCAGATTGAAATGTCCCAAATACTGAATTTTAAAACTGAATTTTAAATATTCTTCTTGTATCCAGGAATTAATATTAAATCTTATGATATATGATTTTTAAAGGCTTCTTCTGGCAAAAGTTAACCAGATTTTTAAAATGAAATTAAAATTTAATCCTGGGACATATTTTCTTCAAACTATAAATGCAGTGTATTTGGTATGTGAAGTGATGGTATAATATATACTTTATTTCTCACATTTTGTCCTTGAAATTCAAACGCACTTCTTTTGGGCAGGGCCGGATGCTGAGGAATTTGGTGGCCTTTTTATGGAAATAAATAAAATAGACAGAATCTTAACTCCTCGGCATCTATGTGTACCGGATAAAGATGACACCGGTGCTCGGCAGATAATATAGGATAGAATTTTATGTGATGGGATTGGGAGTAATCAGTACACACAAAAAAGTCATCATCACAGGTCATAGCTGCAACCAGAGCACCACTTCCCAGCAGCTGGTGGTCCAACAAGAAAGCATGAAGATCTCTGAACATCACCTAGGTCTTCAACTACTGCCAACCAACCTGCATGTTGCTACGACTCAGAGGGCCATATATTAATGCTGATAAACATGTAGCTGTTACTAGACCAATGCTTCACAAGGAGGTAAAGGGTAGATTTTTTACTGTAGGGGTCCACAACTTCATCTAAGAGTTAGAAAGTTTACAACAACAGCACTGTGGCCTCCTAGTGCATGATGGATACTCTGCAGACGTGTATATAAAACCTTGTAGAGTAAAGATCTAGTTTGGTTACATCTGCGGTTATAACCAATGTGCATGATCTCTTTACGAATTAACCTACAATTAAAGAATAAAAACAAACAAAGAAATAGAAAGTTGGTAATTAAGATCCTCGGGTTAATATACTATATTCATTTTTTATAATGCAACTTTTTTAACATATTCACATTTTAGAATGGTCTGTATGGTAAAGACCTTAAATGCGCTGTCCCACTACACAAAAACATTAATTACACATTTAAGAAGCTTTGTTCGGTTTCTCACACAAGAACCGATCACTGTGCATGTGAAAACTACAGAGTCGTTACAGAATATATTTCAAATATGTCTTTCAAACAGTCTGGGATCTGATCCTTTTGTTTTAAGAGTGCCAAAAAAATGTATCAAGACATCGGTGTCCTAATGTGGTCAAGAACATTATTATCACTTATCTTCTGGAGGGTTTCTTTTTACCCAGATATCCAATATATCTGCTGGTATAAATATCCCTTACTTTCAATCCTAAAACACTGCCTACTGCATTACAGTCTTTTCCATTATGAAAGCTTTGCTGTAGCTCAGTGGCAGTTTTTAACCCCTTAATGACAAAGCCCGTACATGTACGGGCTCAAAATGCATTGTTTTCAATGGGTTTAGGGATCGCCCATTGTCCTTAAGGGGTTAAAACAAATGTATGTTACCTTTAACTGATTTGGAACACAATGAGAATAAACTGAACGAAAGGCGGTGAATATGTTTGTTATTGAATAGTTTTAAAATGTAACAACCTAAAAACATTATGCAAAAACCAGCTACATTTATAGAAATTAACAATCCTGAAATAAATAAAACCGCAGAAGGGAGAAAACGCTACCCATGCTCTGTATCTGGGAAACCACCTGCAAGCACTCCTATTGTGACCTCATAGATCCCACAGTGAATTATGACATCATCCTGGAAGCATGCAGGTTGGTTGCACAGCATTCTATCTTCAGTGCAGTTGGGCGCTCGACACTTTCAGGCTGCTATTTCTTTAGTGAACTTGAAGTGTGGTTACCAACTACGTCAACAGCTACCAGAGAAGAAAAACTCACCAATCATTATGGCAGAGTGTTGTCTCTTCTCAGGACTAAGGTGGATTTTAAAGAAGTGCTGCCCCAGAAAACTACTCAAATATTTCAACAGGCTCAAAAAGACTTCCGATATCGTTCCAACACATAGCACAGGAGATGAAAACAGCGAGCTCTTGACAGACAGAACCTTTCTGCTGAAGCGAAAGAAAGAAGGTAGCAGTACAGAAAACAGAATGAGACTGAGGAAAAGGAGGAGATGTACTGCTAACCAGAGAGAGCAAAAACGCCTGTATATCAGGAAAAAGGAGACAACAAAGCGCAGAAGAACCAGCACAGGCAGCTATGAACATGAGCGGAAGAGGCATAGAAATAACGAGAGCCATGATCTGGGGCAGCAGGTGAAACCAACAGCAGATGCATACCTGGAGGAGTACAGGAGCAGGAGGATGAAGGTTCCCAGGAAAAGGCGCAGAAGTGAGGAGGACTGCAGCCTGACCGCAAAACGATTCAGGAACCTTCTCCCCATGTCGGTGTCCTGCTTAAGGTTTCATTTTCAATTGGGACAAGGGAGCTTTGGAAAGGTCATGTTGGCCTCTGTTCCTTCCAAGGATTCTTTAATAGCGGTAAAAATGATACGCAAGAGATCTATGAAGTCTCTGCACATCATGAGAGAGAGGAGGATTCTGGAGGTAGCCAGGAACAGCCCGTTTCTATGCCACGGGTATGCAGCTTTCCAGACAGAGACCTGTGTGTTCCTCGCCATGGAGTTTATGGCTGGAGGAACCTTGGAGTCTTATATGGACAGTGTTGGCTACATGACACAGAACACAGCCGCATTCTACTCTGCAGAGCTGGTCTGTGGCATCCAATTCCTCCATTCCCAGGGCATCATTCATAGAGATCTGAAGCCGCAGAATGTCCTACTTGACCGTGAGGGCCATGTCAAGATCAGTGATTTTGGTCTTGCTGTAGAAGGTGTTTTTGGAAGCACAGTGAGAGGACATTGTGGAACACGTCTCTACATGGCCCCAGAAATATACTTAAAGAAGCAATATGGTGTTGCTGTCGACTGGTGGTCCTTCGGGGTTATTCTCTTCCGCATGCTTAATGGAACTTTTCCCTTCTTCACTGGCTACTGCAAGAAGGCAACCGTCCATTCTATTATCAATGGCAGGCCCAAATACACCAAGGCATTAAGCCAAGAAGCTGTGGATATACTGACTTGTCTGTTAAAGAAAGATCCTCAGCTTCGCCTCTGGATGACCGAATACATCAGGGAGCATCCGTTCTTTGACAGCATAAATTGGGAAGACATAGAGAGCCGGAGAATGCCGCCACCATACCAGAAGGCTGAAAGACCCAATCGCCGCTTCAAGAACATCCAACCCATACCACCAGTTTTGGAGATCACAGAGGACATTGCCTCTCCATCTAGTAAACAGAGCCTGTCTGACACCTCCTCTTTATTTAGTGATCAGAGCCCGGCCGGCGCGTCCTCTTCATCTAGTGACCAGAGCCTGTTCGGCTTCTCTTTTGTGACTCCAGACTGGATGTTTTGAAGATTTTGTCAGAGCGATTGTCAAGACTTTCCACATTTTTTGTCTCCAAGAAAGTCAAAAATAAAATTAACCCCCCCCCTAATTTTGGTTATAGTTTCCTTCCTGTTGTACAGTTACATGGTGCATATGACCTCACAATGCAGGCTCAGCCTGACATCATATGTTATGACCTTTCTTATGTGCAGATTGAAATGTCCCAAATACTGAATTTTAAAACTGAATTTTAAATATTCTTCTTGTATCCAGGAATTAATATTAAATCTTATGATATATGATTTTTAAAGGCTTCTTCTGGCAAAAGTTAACCAGATTTTTAAAATGAAATAAAAATTTAATCCTGGGACATATTTTCTTCAAACTATAAATGCAGTGTATTTGGTATGTGAAGTGATGGTATAATATATACTTTATTTCTCACATTTTGTCCTTGAAATTCAAACGCACTTCTTTTGGGCAGGGCCGGATGCTGAGGAATTTGGTGGCCTTTTTATGGAAATAAATAAAATAGACAGAATCTTAACTCCTCGGCATCTATGTGTACCGGATAAAGATGACACCGGTGCTCGGCAGATAATATAGGATAGAATTTTATGTGATGGGATTGGGAGTAATCAGTACACACAAAAAAGTCATCATCACAGGTCATAGCTGCAACCAGAGCACCACTTCCCAGCAGCTGGTGGTCCAACAAGAAAGCATGAAGATCTCTGAACATCACCTAGGTCTTCAACTACTGCCAACCAACCTGCATGTTGCTACGACTCAGAGGGCCATATATTAATGCTGATAAACATGTAGCTGTTACTAGACCAATGCTTCACAAGGAGGTAAAGGGTAGATTTTTTACTGTAGGGGTCCACAACTTCATCTAAGAGTTAGAAAGTTTACAACAACAGCACTGTGGCCTCCTAGTGCATGATGGATACTCTGCAGACCTGTATATAAAACCTTGTAGAGTAAAGATCTAGTTTGGTTACATCTGCGGTTATAACCAATGTGCATGATCTCTTTACGAATTAACCTACAATTAAAGAATAAAAACAAACAAAGAAATAGAAAGTTGGTCATTAAGATCCTCGGGTTAATATACTATATTCATTTTTTATAATGCAACTTTTTTAACATATTCACATTTTAGAATGGTCTGTATGGTAAAGACCTTAAATGCGCTGTCCCACTACACAAAAACATTAATTACACATTTAAGAAGCTTTGTTCGGTTTCTCACACAAGAACCGATCACTGTGCATGTGAAAACTACAGAGTCGTTACAGAATATATTTCAAATATGTCTTTCAAACAGTCTGGGATCTGATCCTTTTGTTTTAAGAGTGCCAAAAAAATGTATCAAGACATCGGTGTCCTAATGTGGTCAAGAACATTATTAGCACTTATCTTCTGGAGGGTTTCTTTTTACCCAGATATCCAATATATCTGCTGGTATAAATATCCCTTACTTTCAATCCTAAAACACTGCCTACTGCATTACAGTCTTTTCCATTATGAAAGCTTCGCTGTAGCTCAGTGGCAGTTTTTAACCCCTTAATGACAAAGCCCGTACATGTACGGGCTCAAAATGCATTGTTTTCAATGGGTTTAGGGATCGCCCATTGTCCTTAAGGGGTTAAAACAAATGTATGTTACCTTTAACTGATTTGGAACACAATGAGAATAAACTGAACGAAAGGCGGTGAATATGTTTGTTATTGAATAGTTTTAATATGTAACAACCTAAAAACATTATGCAAAAACCAGCTACATTTATAGAAATTAACAATCCTGAAATAAATAAAACCGCAGAAGGGAGAAAACGCTACCCATGCTCTGTATCTGGGAAACCACCTGCAAGCACTCCTATTGTGACCTCATAGATCCCACAGTGAATTATGACATCATCCTGGAAGCATGCAGGTTGGTTGCACAGCATTCTATCTTCAGTGCAGTTGGGCGCTCGACACTTTCAGGCTGCTATTTCTTTAGTGAACTTGAAGTGTGGTTACCAACTACGTCAACAGCTACCAGAGAAGAAAAACTCACCAATCATTATGGCAGAGTGTTGTCTCTTCTCAGGACTAAGGTGGATTTTAAAGAAGTGCTGCCCCAGAAAACTACTCAAATATTTCAACAGGCTCAAAAAGACTTCCGATATCGTTCCAACACATAGCACAGGAGATGAAAACAGCGAGCTCTTGACAGACAGAACCTTTCTGCTGAAGCGAAAGAAAGAAGGTAGCAGTACAGAAAACAGAATGAGACTGAGGAAAAGGAGGAGATGTACTGCTAACCAGAGAGAGCAAAAACGCCTGTATATCAGGAAAAAGGAGACAACAAAGCGCAGAAGAACCAGCACAGGCAGCTATGAACATGAGCGGAAGAGGCATAGAAATAACGAGAGCCATGATCTGGGGCAGCAGGTGAAACCAACAGCAGATGCATACCTGGAGGAGTACAGGAGCAGGAGGATGAAGGTTCCCAGGAAAAGGCGCAGAAGTGAGGAGGACTGCAGCCTGACCGCAAAACGATTCAGGAACCTTCTCCCCATGTCGGTGTCCTGCTTAAGGTTTCATTTTCAATTGGGACAAGGGAGCTTTGGAAAGGTCATGTTGGCCTCTGTTCCTTCCAAGGATTCTTTAATAGCGGTAAAAATGATACGCAAGAGATCTATGAAGTCTCTGCACATCATGAGAGAGAGGAGGATTCTGGAGGTAGCCAGGAACAGCCCGTTTCTATGCCACGGGTATGCAGCTTTCCAGACAGAGACCTGTGTGTTCCTCGCCATGGAGTTTATGGCTGGAGGAACCTTGGAGTCTTATATGGACAGTGTTGGCTACATGACACAGAACACAGCCGCATTCTACTCTGCAGAGCTGGTCTGTGGCATCCAATTCCTCCATTCCCAGGGCATCATTCATAGAGATCTGAAGCCGCAGAATGTCCTACTTGACCGTGAGGGCCATGTCAAGATCAGTGATTTTGGTCTTGCTGTAGAAGGTGTTTTTGGAAGCACAGTGAGAGGACATTGTGGAACACGTCTCTACATGGCCCCAGAAATATACTTAAAGAAGCAATATGGTGTTGCTGTCGACTGGTGGTCCTTCGGGGTTATTCTCTTCCGCATGCTTAATGGAACTTTTCCCTTCTTCACTGGCTACTGCAAGAAGGCAACCGTCCATTCTATTATCAATGGCAGGCCCAAATACACCAAGGCATTAAGCCAAGAAGCTGTGGATATACTGACTTGTCTGTTAAAGAAAGATCCTCAGCTTCGCCTCTGGATGACCGAATACATCAGGGAGCATCCGTTCTTTGACAGCATAAATTGGGAAGACATAGAGAGCCGGAGAATGCCGCCACCATACCAGAAGGCTGAAAGACCCAATCGCCGCTTCAAGAACATCCAACCCATACCACCAGTTTTGGAGATCACAGAGGACATTGCCTCTCCATCTAGTAAACAGAGCCTGTCTGACACCTCCTCTTTATTTAGTGATCAGAGCCCGGCCGGCGCGTCCTCTTCATCTAGTGACCAGAGCCTGTTCGGCTTCTCTTTTGTGACTCCAGACTGGATGTTTTGAAGATTTTGTCAGAGCGATTGTCAAGACTTTCCACATTTTTTGTCTCCAAGAAAGTCAAAAATAAAATTAACCCCCCCCCTAATTTTGGTTATAGTTTCCTTCCTGTTGTACAGTTACATGGTGCATATGACCTCACAATGCAGGCTCAGCCTGACATCATATGTTATGACCTTTCTTATGTGCAGATTGAAATGTCCCAAATACTGAATTTTAAAACTGAATTTTAAATATTCTTCTTGTATCCAGGAATTAATATTAAATCTTATGATATATGATTTTTAAAGGCTTCTTCTGGCAAAAGTTAACCAGATTTTTAAAATGAAATTAAAATTTAATCCTGGGACATATTTTCTTCAAACTATAAATGCAGTGTATTTGGTATGTGAAGTGATGGTATAATATATACTTTATTTCTCACATTTTGTCCTTGAAATTCAAACGCACTTCTTTTGGGCAGGGCCGGATGCTGAGGAATTTGGTGGCCTTTTTATGGAAATAAATAAAATAGACAGAATCTTAACTCCTCGGCATCTATGTGTACCGGATAAAGATGACACCGGTGCTCGGCAGATAATATAGGATAGAATTTTATGTGATGGGATTGGGAGTAATCAGTACACACAAAAAAGTCATCATCACAGGTCATAGCTGCAACCAGAGCACCACTTCCCAGCAGCTGGTGGTCCAACAAGAAAGCATGAAGATCTCTGAACATCACCTAGGTCTTCAACTACTGCCAACCAACCTGCATGTTGCTACGACTCAGAGGGCCATATATTAATGCTGATAAACATGTAGCTGTTACTAGACCAATGCTTCACAAGGAGGTAAAGGGTAGATTTTTTACTGTAGGGGTCCACAACTTCATCTAAGAGTTAGAAAGTTTACAACAACAGCACTGTGGCCTCCTAGTGCATGATGGATACTCTGCAGACCTGTATATAAAACCTTGTAGAGTAAAGATCTAGTTTGGTTACATCTGCGGTTATAACCAATGTGCATGATCTCTTTACGAATTAACCTACAATTAAAGAATAAAAACAAACAAAGAAATAGAAAGTTGGTAATTAAGATCCTCGGGTTAATATACTATATTAATTTTTTATAATGCAACTTTTTTAACATATTCACATTTTAGAATGGTCTGTATGGTAAAGACCTTAAATGCGCTGTCCCACTACACAAAAACATTAATTACACATTTAAGAAGCTTTGTTCGGTTTCTCACACAAGAACCGATCACTGTGCATGTGAAAACTACAGAGTCGTTACAGAATATATTTCAAATATGTCTTTCAAACAGTCTGGGATCTGATCCTTTTGTTTTAAGAGTGCCAAAAAAATGTATCAAGACATCGGTGTCCTAATGTGGTCAAGAACATTATTATCACTTATCTTCTGGAGGGTTTCTTTTTACCCAGATATCCAATATATCTGCTGGTATAAATATCCCTTACTTTCAATCCTAAAACACTGCCTACTGCATTACAGTCTTTTCCATTATGAAAGCTTCGCTGTAGCTCAGTGGCAGTTTTTAACCCCTTAATGACAAAGCCCGTACATGTACGGGCTCAAAATGCATTGTTTTCAATGGGTTTAGGGATCGCCCATTGTCCTTAAGGGGTTAAAACAAATGTATGTTACCTTTAACTGATTTGGAACACAATGAGAATAAACTGAACGAAAGGCGGTGAATATGTTTGTTATTGAATAGTTTTAATATGTAACAACCTAAAAACATTATGCAAAAACCAGCTACATTTATAGAAATTAACAATCCTGAAATAAATAAAACCGCAGAAGGGAGAAAACGCTACCCATGCTCTGTATCTGGGAAACCACCTGCAAGCACTCCTATTGTGACCTCATAGATCCCACAGTGAATTATGACATCATCCTGGAAGCATGCAGGTTGGTTGCACAGCATTCTATCTTCAGTGCAGTTGGGCGCTCGACACTTTCAGGCTGCTATTTCTTTAGTGAACTTGAAGTGTGGTTACCAACTACGTCAACAGCTACCAGAGAAGAAAAACTCACCAATCATTATGGCAGAGTGTTGTCTCTTCTCAGGACTAAGGTGGATTTTAAAGAAGTGCTGCCCCAGAAAACTACTCAAATATTTCAACAGGCTCAAAAAGACTTCCGATATCGTTCCAACACATAGCACAGGAGATGAAAACAGCGAGCTCTTGACAGACAGAACCTTTCTGCTGAAGCGAAAGAAAGAAGGTAGCAGTACAGAAAACAGAATGAGACTGAGGAAAAGGAGGAGATGTACTGCTAACCAGAGAGAGCAAAAACGCCTGTATATCAGGAAAAAGGAGACAACAAAGCGCAGAAGAACCAGCACAGGCAGCTATGAACATGAGCGGAAGAGGCATAGAAATAACGAGAGCCATGATCTGGGGCAGCAGGTGAAACCAACAGCAGATGCATACCTGGAGGAGTACAGGAGCAGGAGGATGAAGGCTCCCAGGAAAAGGCGCAGAAGTGAGGAGGACTGCAGCCTGACCGCAAAACGATTCAGGAACCTTCTCCCCATGTCGGTGTCCTGCTTAAGGTTTCATTTTCAATTGGGACAAGGGAGCTTTGGAAAGGTCATGTTGGCCTCTGTTCCTTCCAAGGATTCTTTAATAGCGGTAAAAATGATACGCAAGAGATCTATGAAGTCTCTGCACATCATGAGAGAGAGGAGGATTCTGGAGGTAGCCAGGAACAGCCCGTTTCTATGCCACGGGTATGCAGCTTTCCAGACAGAGACCTGTGTGTTCCTCGCCATGGAGTTTATGGCTGGAGGAACCTTGGAGTCTTATATGGACAGTGTTGGCTACATGACACAGAACACAGCCGCATTCTACTCTGCAGAGCTGGTCTGTGGCATCCAATTCCTCCATTCCCAGGGCATCATTCATAGAGATCTGAAGCCGCAGAATGTCCTACTTGACCGTGAGGGCCATGTCAAGATCAGTGATTTTGGTCTTGCTGTAGAAGGTGTTTTTGGAAGCACAGTGAGAGGACATTGTGGAACACGTCTCTACATGGCCCCAGAAATATACTTAAAGAAGCAATATGGTGTTGCTGTCGACTGGTGGTCCTTCGGGGTTATTCTCTTCCGCATGCTTAATGGAACTTTTCCCTTCTTCACTGGCTACTGCAAGAAGGCAACCGTCCATTCTATTATCAATGGCAGGCCCAAATACACCAAGGCATTAAGCCAAGAAGCTGTGGATATACTGACTTGTCTGTTAAAGAAAGATCCTCAGCTTCGCCTCTGGATGACCGAATACATCAGGGAGCATCCGTTCTTTGACAGCATAAATTGGGAAGACATAGAGAGCCGGAGAATGCCGCCACCATACCAGAAGGCTGAAAGACCCAATCGCCGCTTCAAGAACATCCAACCCATACCACCAGTTTTGGAGATCACAGAGGACATTGCCTCTCCATCTAGTAAACAGAGCCTGTCTGACACCTCCTCTTTATTTAGTGATCAGAGCCCGGCCGGCGCGTCCTCTTCATCTAGTGACCAGAGCCTGTTCGGCTTCTCTTTTGTGACTCCAGACTGGATGTTTTGAAGATTTTGTCAGAGCGATTGTCAAGACTTTCCACATTTTTTGTCTCCAAGAAAGTCAAAAATAAAATTAA
This sequence comes from Spea hammondii, assembly GCA_029215755.1. Taxonomy (NCBI): domain Eukaryota; kingdom Metazoa; phylum Chordata; class Amphibia; order Anura; family Pelobatidae; genus Spea; species Spea hammondii. Next base: position 93,716,677 of record JARDYJ010000001.1, on the reverse strand, counting down.
CCCCCCCCCTAATTTTGGTTATAGTTTCCTTCCTGTTGTACAGTTACATGGTGCATATGACCTCACAATGCAGGCTCAGCCTGACATCATATGTTATGACCTTTCTTATGTGCAGATTGAAATGTCCCAAATACTGAATTTTAAAACTGAATTTTAAATATTCTTCTTGTATCCAGGAATTAATATTAAATCTTATGATATATGATTTTTAAAGGCTTCTTCTGGCAAAAGTTAACCAGATTTTTAAAATGAAATAAAAATTTAATCCTGGGACATATTTTCTTCAAACTATAAATGCAGTGTATTTGGTATGTGAAGTGATGGTATAATATATACTTTATTTCTCACATTTTGTCCTTGAAATTCAAACGCACTTCTTTTGGGCAGGGCCGGATGCTGAGGAATTTGGTGGCCTTTTTATGGAAATAAATAAAATAGACAGAATCTTAACTCCTCGGCATCTATGTGTACCGGATAAAGATGACACCGGTGCTCGGCAGATAATATAGGATAGAATTTTATGTGATGGGATTGGGAGTAATCAGTACACACAAAAAAGTCATCATCACAGGTCATAGCTGCAACCAGAGCACCACTTCCCAGCAGCTGGTGGTCCAACAAGAAAGCATGAAGATCTCTGAACATCACCTAGGTCTTCAACTACTGCCAACCAACCTGCATGTTGCTACGACTCAGAGGGCCATATATTAATGCTGATAAACATGTAGCTGTTACTAGACCAATGCTTCACAAGGAGGTAAAGGGTAGATTTTTTACTGTAGGGGTCCACAACTTCATCTAAGAGTTAGAAAGTTTACAACAACAGCACTGTGGCCTCCTAGTGCATGATGGATACTCTGCAGACCTGTATATAAAACCTTGTAGAGTAAAGATCTAGTTTGGTTACATCTGCGGTTATAACCAATGTGCATGATCTCTTTACGAATTAACCTACAATTAAAGAATAAAAACAAACAAAGAAATAGAAAGTTGGTCATTAAGATCCTCGGGTTAATATACTATATTCATTTTTTATAATGCAACTTTTTTAACATATTCACATTTTAGAATGGTCTGTATGGTAAAGACCTTAAATGCGCTGTCCCACTACACAAAAACATTAATTACACATTTAAGAAGCTTTGTTCGGTTTCTCACACAAGAACCGATCACTGTGCATGTGAAAACTACAGAGTCGTTACAGAATATATTTCAAATATGTCTTTCAAACAGTCTGGGATCTGATCCTTTTGTTTTAAGAGTGCCAAAAAAATGTATCAAGACATCGGTGTCCTAATGTGGTCAAGAACATTATTATCACTTATCTTCTGGAGGGTTTCTTTTTACCCAGATATCCAATATATCTGCTGGTATAAATATCCCTTACTTTCAATCCTAAAACACTGCGTACTGCATTACAGTCTTTTCCATTATGAAAGCTTCGCTGTAGCTCAGTGGCAGTTTTTAACCCCTTAATGACAAAGCCCGTACATGTACGGGCTCAAAATGCATTGTTTTCAATGGGTTTAGGGATCGCCCATTGTCCTTAAGGGGTTAAAACAAATGTATGTTACCTTTAACTGATTTGGAACACAATGAGAATAAACTGAACGAAAGGCGGTGAATATGTTTGTTATTGAATAGTTTTAATATGTAACAACCTAAAAACATTATGCAAAAACCAGCTACATTTATAGAAATTAACAATCCTGAAATAAATAAAACCGCAGAAGGGAGAAAACGCTACCCATGCTCTGTATCTGGGAAACCACCTGCAAGCACTCCTATTGTGACCTCATAGATCCCACAGTGAATTATGACATCATCCTGGAAGCATGCAGGTTGGTTGCACAGCATTCTATCTTCAGTGCAGTTGGGCGCTCGACACTTTCAGGCTGCTATTTCTTTAGTGAACTTGAAGTGTGGTTACCAACTACGTCAACAGCTACCAGAGAAGAAAAACTCACCAATCATTATGGCAGAGTGTTGTCTCTTCTCAGGACTAAGGTGGATTTTAAAGAAGTGCTGCCCCAGAAAACTACTCAAATATTTCAACAGGCTCAAAAAGACTTCCGATATCGTTCCAACACATAGCACAGGAGATGAAAACAGCGAGCTCTTGACAGACAGAACCTTTCTGCTGAAGCGAAAGAAAGAAGGTAGCAGTACAGAAAACAGAATGAGACTGAGGAAAAGGAGGAGATGTACTGCTAACCAGAGAGAGCAAAAACGCCTGTATATCAGGAAAAAGGAGACAACAAAGCGCAGAAGAACCAGCACAGGCAGCTATGAACATGAGCGGAAGAGGCATAGAAATAACGAGAGCCATGATCTGGGGCAGCAGGTGAAACCAACAGCAGATGCATACCTGGAGGAGTACAGGAGCAGGAGGATGAAGGTTCCCAGGAAAAGGCGCAGAAGTGAGGAGGACTGCAGCCTGACCGCAAAACGATTCAGGAACCTTCTCCCCATGTCGGTGTCCTGCTTAAGGTTTCATTTTCAATTGGGACAAGGGAGCTTTGGAAAGGTCATGTTGGCCTCTGTTCCTTCCAAGGATTCTTTAATAGCGGTAAAAATGATACGCAAGAGATCTATGAAGTCTCTGCACATCATGAGAGAGAGGAGGATTCTGGAGGTAGCCAGGAACAGCCCGTTTCTATGCCACGGGTATGCAGCTTTCCAGACAGAGACCTGTGTGTTCCTCGCCATGGAGTTTATGGCTGGAGGAACCTTGGAGTCTTATATGGACAGTGTTGGCTACATGACACAGAACACAGCCGCATTCTACTCTGCAGAGCTGGTCTGTGGCATCCAATTCCTCCATTCCCAGGGCATCATTCATAGAGATCTGAAGCCGCAGAATGTCCTACTTGACCGTGAGGGCCATGTCAAGATCAGTGATTTTGGTCTTGCTGTAGAAGGTGTTTTTGGAAGCACAGTGAGAGGACATTGTGGAACACGTCTCTACATGGCCCCAGAAATATACTTAAAGAAGCAATATGGTGTTGCTGTCGACTGGTGGTCCTTCGGGGTTATTCTCTTCCGCATGCTTAATGGAACTTTTCCCTTCTTCACTGGCTACTGCAAGAAGGCAACCGTCCATTCTATTATCAATGGCAGGCCCAAATACACCAAGGCATTAAGCCAAGAAGCTGTGGATATACTGACTTGTCTGTTAAAGAAAGATCCTCAGCTTCGCCTCTGGATGACCGAATACATCAGGGAGCATCCGTTCTTTGACAGCATAAATTGGGAAGACATAGAGAGCCGGAGAATGCCGCCACCATACCAGAAGGCTGAAAGACCCAATCGCCGCTTCAAGAACATCCAACCCATACCACCAGTTTTGGAGATCACAGAGGACATTGCCTCTCCATCTAGTAAACAGAGCCTGTCTGACACCTCCTCTTTATTTAGTGATCAGAGCCCGGCCGGCGCGTCCTCTTCATCTAGTGACCAGAGCCTGTTCGGCTTCTCTTTTGTGACTCCAGACTGGATGTTTTGAAGATTTTGTCAGAGCGATTGTCAAGACTTTCCACATTTTTTGTCTCCAAGAAAGTCAAAAATAAAATTAACCCCCCCCCTAATTTTGGTTATAGTTTCCTTCCTGTTGTACAGTTACATGGTGCATATGACCTCACAATGCAGGCTCAGCCTGACATCATATGTTATGACCTTTCTTATGTGCAGATTGAAATGTCCCAAATACTGAATTTTAAAACTGAATTTTAAATATTCTTCTTGTATCCAGGAATTAATATAAAGTCTTATGATATATGATTTTTAAAGGCTTCTAATGGCAAAGGTAACCAGATTTTTAAAATGAAAGAAAAATTTAATCCTGGGACATATTTTCTTCAAACTATAAATGCAGTGTATTTGGTATGTGAAGTGATGGTATAATATATACTTTATTTCTCACATTTTGTCCTTGAAATTCAAACGCACTTCTTTTGGGCAGGGCCGGATGCTGAGGAATTTGGTGGCCTTTTTATGGAAATAAATAAAATAGAATCTTAACTCCTTGGCATCTATGTGTACCGGATAAAGATGACACCGGTGCTCGGCAGATAATATAGGATAGAATTTTATGTGATGGGATTGGGAGTAATCAGTACACACAAAAAAGTCATCATCACAGGTCATAGCTGCAACCAGAGCACCACTTCCCAGCAGCTGGTGGTCCAACAAGAAAGCATGAAGATCTCTGAACATCACCTAGGTCTTCAACTACTGCCAACCAACCTGCATGTTGCTACGACTCAGAGGGCCATATATTAATGCTGATAAACATGTAGCTGTTACTAGACCAATGCTTCACAAGGAGGTAAAGGGTAGATTTTTTACTGTAGGGGTCCACAACTTCATCTAAGAGTTAGAAAGCTTACAACAACAGCACTGTGGCCTCCTAGTGCATGATGGATACTCTGCAGACCTGTATATAAAACCTTGTAGAGTAAAGAACTAGTTTGGTTACATCTGCGGTTATAACCAATGTGCATGATCTCTTTACGAATTAACCTACAATTAAAGAATAAAAACAAACAAAGAAATAGAAAGTTGGTAATTAAGATCCTCGCGTTAATATACTATATTCATTTTTTATAATGCAACTTTTTTAACATATTCACATTTTAGAATGGTCTGTATGGTAAAGACCTTAAATGCGCTGTCCCACTACACAAAAACATTAATTACACATTTAAGAAGCTTTGTTCGGTTTCTCACACAAGAACCGATCACTGTGCATGTGAAAACTACAGAGTCGTTACAGAATATATTTCAAATATGTCTTTCAAACAGTCTGGGATCTGATCCTTTTGTTTTAAGAGTGCCAAAAAAATGTATCAAGACATCGGTGTCCTAATGTGGTCAAGAACATTATTATCACTTATCTTCTGGAGGGTTTCTTTTTACCCAGATATCCAATATATCTGCTGGTATAAATATCCCTTACTTTCAATCCTAAAACACTGCCTACTGCATTACAGTCTTTTCCATTATGAAAGCTTTGCTGTAGCTCAGTGGCAGTTTTTAACCCCTTAATGACAAAGCCCGTACATGTACGGGCTCAAAATGCATTGTTTTCAATGGGTTTAGGGATCGCCCATTGTCCTTAAGGGGTTAAAACAAATGTATGTTACCTTTAACTGATTTGGAACACAATGAGAATAAACTGAACGAAAGGCGGTGAATATGTTTGTTATTGAATAGTTTTAATATGTAACAACCTAAAAACATTATGCAAAAACCAGCTACATTTATAGAAATTAACAATCCTGAAATAAATAAAACCGCAGAAGGGAGAAAACGCTACCCATGCTCTGTATCTGGGAAACCACCTGCAAGCACTCCTATTGTGACCTCATAGATCCCACAGTGAATTATGACATCATCCTGGAAGCATGCAGGTTGGTTGCACAGCATTCTATCTTCAGTGCAGTTGGGCGCTCGACACTTTCAGGCTGCTATTTCTTTAGTGAACTTGAAGTGTGGTTACCAACTACGTCAACAGCTACCAGAGAAGAAAAACTCACCAATCATTATGGCAGAGTGTTGTCTCTTCTCAGGACTAAGGTGGATTTTAAAGAAGTGCTGCCCCAGAAAACTACTCAAATATTTCAACAGGCTCAAAAAGACTTCCGATATCGTTCCAACACATAGCACAGGAGATGAAAACAGCGAGCTCTTGACAGACAGAACCTTTCTGCTGAAGCGAAAGAAAGAAGGTAGCAGTACAGAAAACAGAATGAGACTGAGGAAAAGGAGGAGATGTACTGCTAACCAGAGAGAGCAAAAACGCCTGTATATCAGGAAAAAGGAGACAACAAAGCGCAGAAGAACCAGCACAGGCAGCTATGAACATGAGCGGAAGAGGCATAGAAATAACGAGAGCCATGATCTGGGGCAGCAGGTGAAACCAACAGCAGATGCATACCTGGAGGAGTACAGGAGCAGGAGGATGAAGGTTCCCAGGAAAAGGCGCAGAAGTGAGGAGGACTGCAGCCTGACCGCAAAACGATTCAGGAACCTTCTCCCCATGTCGGTGTCCTGCTTAAGGTTTCATTTTCAATTGGGACAAGGGAGCTTTGGAAAGGTCATGTTGGCCTCTGTTCCTTCCAAGGATTCTTTAATAGCGGTAAAAATGATACGCAAGAGATCTATGAAGTCTCTGCACATCATGAGAGAGAGGAGGATTCTGGAGGTAGCCAGGAACAGCCCGTTTCTATGCCACGGGTATGCAGCTTTCCAGACAGAGACCTGTGTGTTCCTCGCCATGGAGTTTATGGCTGGAGGAACCTTGGAGTCTTATATGGACAGTGTTGGCTACATGACACAGAACACAGCCGCATTCTACTCTGCAGAGCTGGTCTGTGGCATCCAATTCCTCCATTCCCAGGGCATCATTCATAGAGATCTGAAGCCGCAGAATGTCCTACTTGACCGTGAGGGCCATGTCAAGATCAGTGATTTTGGTCTTGCTGTAGAAGGTGTTTTTGGAAGCACAGTGAGAGGACATTGTGGAACACGTCTCTACATGGCCCCAGAAATATACTTAAAGAAGCAATATGGTGTTGCTGTCGACTGGTGGTCCTTCGGGGTTATTCTCTTCCGCATGCTTAATGGAACTTTTCCCTTCTTCACTGGCTACTGCAAGAAGGCAACCGTCCATTCTATTATCAATGGCAGGCCCAAATACACCAAGGCATTAAGCCAAGAAGCTGTGGATATACTGACTTGTCTGTTAAAGAAAGATCCTCAGCTTCGCCTCTGGATGACCGAATACATCAGGGAGCATCCGTTCTTTGACAGCATAAATTGGGAAGACATAGAGAGCCGGAGAATGCCGCCACCATACCAGAAGGCTGAAAGACCCAATCGCCGCTTCAAGAACATCCAACCCATACCACCAGTTTTGGAGATCACAGAGGACATTGCCTCTCCATCTAGTAAACAGAGCCTGTCTGACACCTCCTCTTTATTTAGTGATCAGAGCCCGGCCGGCGCGTCCTCTTCATCTAGTGACCAGAGCCTGTTCGGCTTCTCTTTTGTGACTCCAGACTGGATGTTTTGAAGATTTTGTCAGAGCGATTGTCAAGACTTTCCACATTTTTTGTCTCCAAGAAAGTCAAAAATAAAATTAACCCCCCCCCCTAATTTTGGTTATAGTTTCCTTCCTGTTGTACAGTTACATGGTGCATATGACCTCACAATGCAGGCTCAGCCTGACATCATATGTTATGACCTTTCTTATGTGCAGATTGAAATGTCCCAAATACTGAATTTTAAAACTGAATTTTAAATATTCTTCTTGTATCCAGGAATTAATATTAAATCTTATGATATATGATTTTTAAAGGCTTCTTCTGGCAAAAGTTAACCAGATTTTTAAAATGAAATTAAAATTTAATCCTGGGACATATTTTCTTCAAACTATAAATGCAGTGTATTTGGTATGTGAAGTGATGGTATAATATATACTTTATTTCTCACATTTTGTCCTTGAAATTCAAACGCACTTCTTTTGGGCAGGGCCGGATGCTGAGGAATTTGGTGGCCTTTTTATGGAAATAAATAAAATAGACAGAATCTTAACTCCTCGGCATCTATGTGTACCGGATAAAGATGACACCGGTGCTCGGCAGATAATATAGGATAGAATTTTATGTGATGGGATTGGGAGTAATCAGTACACACAAAAAAGTCATCATCACAGGTCATAGCTGCAACCAGAGCACCACTTCCCAGCAGCTGGTGGTCCAACAAGAAAGCATGAAGATCTCTGAACATCACCTAGGTCTTCAACTACTGCCAACCAACCTGCATGTTGCTACGACTCAGAGGGCCATATATTAATGCTGATAAACATGTAGCTGTTACTAGACCAATGCTTCACAAGGAGGTAAAGGGTAGATTTTTTACTGTAGGGGTCCACAACTTCATCTAAGAGTTAGAAAGTTTACAACAACAGCACTGTGGCCTCCTAGTGCATGATGGATACTCTGCAGACCTGTATATAAAACCTTGTAGAGTAAAGATCTAGTTTGGTTACATCTGCGGTTATAACCAATGTGCATGATCTCTTTACGAATTAACCTACAATTAAAGAATAAAAACAAACAAAGAAATAGAAAGTTGGTAATTAAGATCCTCGGGTTAATATACTATATTCATTTTTTATAATGCAACTTTTTTAACATATTCACATTTTAGAATGGTCTGTATGGTAAAGACCTTAAATGCGCTGTCCCACTACACAAAAACATTAATTACACATTTAAGAAGCTTTGTTCGGTTTCTCACACAAGAACCGATCACTGTGCATGTGAAAACTACAGAGTCGTTACAGAATATATTTCAAATATGTCTTTCAAACAGTCTGGGATCTGATCCTTTTGTTTTAAGAGTGCCAAAAAAATGTATCAAGACATCGGTGTCCTAATGTGGTCAAGAACATTATTATCACTTATCTTCTGGAGGGTTTCTTTTTACCCAGATATCCAATATATCTGCTGGTATAAATATCCCTTACTTTCAATCCTAAAACACTGCCTACTGCATTACAGTCTTTTCCATTATGAAAGCTTTGCTGTAGCTCAGTGGCAGTTTTTAACCCCTTAATGACAAAGCCCGTACATGTACGGGCTCAAAATGCATTGTTTTCAATGGGTTTAGGGATCGCCCATTGTCCTTAAGGGGTTAAAACAAATGTATGTTACCTTTAACTGATTTGGAACACAATGAGAATAAACTGAACGAAAGGCGGTGAATATGTTTGTTATTGAATAGTTTTAATATGTAACAACCTAAAAACATTATGCAAAAACCAGCTACATTTATAGAAATTAACAATCCTGAAATAAATAAAACCGCAGAAGGGAGAAAACGCTACCCATGCTCTGTATCTGGGAAACCACCTGCAAGCACTCCTATTGTGACCTCATAGATCCCACAGTGAATTATGACATCATCCTGGAAGCATGCAGGTTGGTTGCACAGCATTCTATCTTCAGTGCAGTTGGGCGCTCGACACTTTCAGGCTGCTATTTCTTTAGTGAACTTGAAGTGTGGTTACCAACTACGTCAACAGCTACCAGAGAAGAAAAACTCACCAATCATTATGGCAGAGTGTTGTCTCTTCTCAGGACTAAGGTGGATTTTAAAGAAGTGCTGCCCCAGAAAACTACTCAAATATTTCAACAGGCTCAAAAAGACTTCCGATATCGTTCCAACACATAGCACAGGAGATGAAAACAGCGAGCTCTTGACAGACAGAACCTTTCTGCTGAAGCGAAAGAAAGAAGGTAGCAGTACAGAAAACAGAATGAGACTGAGGAAAAGGAGGAGATGTACTGCTAACCAGAGAGAGCAAAAACGCCTGTATATCAGGAAAAAGGAGACAACAAAGCGCAGAAGAACCAGCACAGGCAGCTATGAACATGAGCGGAAGAGGCATAGAAATAACGAGAGCCATGATCTGGGGCAGCAGGTGAAACCAACAGCAGATGCATACCTGGAGGAGTACAGGAGCAGGAGGATGAAGGTTCCCAGGAAAAGGCGCAGAAGTGAGGAGGACTGCAGCCTGACCGCAAAACGATTCAGGAACCTTCTCCCCATGTCGGTGTCCTGCTTAAGGTTTCATTTTCAATTGGGACAAGGGAGCTTTGGAAAGGTCATGTTGGCCTCTGTTCCTTCCAAGGATTCTTTAATAGCGGTAAAAATGATACGCAAGAGATCTATGAAGTCTCTGCACATCATGAGAGAGAGGAGGATTCTGGAGGTAGCCAGGAACAGCCCGTTTCTATGCCACGGGTATGCAGCTTTCCAGACAGAGACCTGTGTGTTCCTCGCCATGGAGTTTATGGCTGGAGGAACCTTGGAGTCTTATATGGACAGTGTTGGCTACATGACACAGAACACAGCCGCATTCTACTCTGCAGAGCTGGTCTGTGGCATCCAATTCCTCCATTCCCAGGGCATCATTCATAGAGATCTGAAGCCGCAGAATGTCCTACTTGACCGTGAGGGCCATGTCAAGATCAGTGATTTTGGTCTTGCTGTAGAAGGTGTTTTTGGAAGCACAGTGAGAGGACATTGTGGAACACGTCTCTACATGGCCCCAGAAATATACTTAAAGAAGCAATATGGTGTTGCTGTCGACTGGTGGTCCTTCGGGGTTATTCTCTTCCGCATGCTTAATGGAACTTTTCCCTTCTTCACTGGCTACTGCAAGAAGGCAACCGTCCATTCTATTATCAATGGCAGGCCCAAATACACCAAGGCATTAAGCCAAGAAGCTGTGGATATACTGACTTGTCTGTTAAAGAAAGATCCTCAGCTTCGCCTCTGGATGACCGAATACATCAGGGAGCATCCGTTCTTTGACAGCATAAATTGGGAAGACATAGAGAGCCGGAGAATGCCGCCACCATACCAGAAGGCTGAAAGACCCAATCGCCGCTTCAAGAACATCCAACCCATACCACCAGTTTTGGAGATCACAGAGGACATTGCCTCTCCATCTAGTAAACAGAGCCTGTCTGACACCTCCTCTTTATTTAGTGATCAGAGCCCGGCCGGCGCGTCCTCTTCATCTAGTGACCAGAGCCTGTTCGGCTTCTCTTTTGTGACTCCAGACTGGATGTTTTGAAGATTTTGTCAGAGCGATTGTCAAGACTTTCCACATTTTTTGTCTCCAAGAAAGTCAAAAATAAAATTAACCCCCCCCCCTAATTTTGGTTATAGTTTCCTTCCTGTTGTACAGTTACATGGTGCATATGACCTCACAATGCAGGCTCAGCCTGACATCATATGTTATGACCTTTCTTATGTGCAGATTGAAATGTCCCAAATACTGAATTTTAAAACTGAATTTTAAATATTCTTCTTGTATCCAGGAATTAATATTAAATCTTATGATATATGATTTTTAAAGGCTTCTTCTGGCAAAAGTTAACCAGATTTTTAAAATGAAATTAAAATTTAATCCTGGGACATATTTTCTTCAAACTATAAATGCAGTGTATTTGGTATGTGAAGTGATGGTATAATATATACTTTATTTCTCACATTTTGTCCTTGAAATTCAAACGCACTTCTTTTGGGCAGGGCCGGATGCTGAGGAATTTGGTGGCCTTTTTATGGAAATAAATAAAATAGACAGAATCTTAACTCCTCGGCATCTATGTGTACCGGATAAAGATGACACCGGTGCTCGGCAGATAATATAGGATAGAATTTTATGTGATGGGATTGGGAGTAATCAGTACACACAAAAAAGTCATCATCACAGGTCATAGCTGCAACCAGAGCACCACTTCCCAGCAGCTGGTGGTCCAACAAGAAAGCATGAAGATCTCTGAACATCACCTAGGTCTTCAACTACTGCCAACCAACCTGCATGTTGCTACGACTCAGAGGGCCATATATTAATGCTGATAAACATGTAGCTGTTACTAGACCAATGCTTCACAAGGAGGTAAAGGGTAGATTTTTTACTGTAGGGGTCCACAACTTCATCTAAGAGTTAGAAAGTTTACAACAACAGCACTGTGGCCTCCTAGTGCATGATGGATACTCTGCAGACCTGTATATAAAACCTTGTAGAGTAAAGATCTAGTTTGGTTACATCTGCGGTTATAACCAATGTGCATGATCTCTTTACGAATTAACCTACAATTAAAGAATAAAAACAAACAAAGAAATAGAAAGTTGGTAATTAAGATCCTCGGGTTAATATACTATATTCATTTTTTATAATGCAACTTTTTTAACATATTCACATTTTAGAATGGTCTGTATGGTAAAGACCTTAAATGCGCTGTCCCACTACACAAAAACATTAATTACACATTTAAGAAGCTTTGTTCGGTTTCTCACACAAGAACCGATCACTGTGCATGTGAAAACTACAGAGTCGTTACAGAATATATTTCAAATATGTCTTTCAAACAGTCTGGGATCTGATCCTTTTGTTTTAAGAGTGCCAAAAAAATGTATCAAGACATCGGTGTCCTAATGTGGTCAAGAACATTATTATCACTTATCTTCTGGAGGGTTTCTTTTTACCCAGATATCCAATATATCTGCTGGTATAAATATCCCTTACTTTCAATCCTAAAACACTGCCTACTGCATTACAGTCTTTTCCATTATGAAAGCTTTGCTGTAGCTCAGTGGCAGTTTTTAACCCCTTAATGACAAAGCCCGTACATGTACGGGCTCAAAATGCATTGTTTTCAATGGGTTTAGGGATCGCCCATTGTCCTTAAGGGGTTAAAACAAATGTATGTTACCTTTAACTGATTTGGAACACAATGAGAATAAACTGAACGAAAGGCGGTGAATATGTTTGTTATTGAATAGTTTTAATATGTAACAACCTAAAAACATTATGCAAAAACCAGCTACATTTATAGAAATTAACAATCCTGAAATAAATAAAACCGCAGAAGGGAGAAAACGCTACCCATGCTCTGTATCTGGGAAACCACCTGCAAGCACTCCTATTGTGACCTCATAGATCCCACAGTGAATTATGACATCATCCTGGAAGCATGCAGGTTGGTTGCACAGCATTCTATCTTCAGTGCAGTTGGGCGCTCGACACTTTCAGGCTGCTATTTCTTTAGTGAACTTGAAGTGTGGTTACCAACTACGTCAACAGCTACCAGAGAAGAAAAACTCACCAATCATTATGGCAGAGTGTTGTCTCTTCTCAGGACTAAGGTGGATTTTAAAGAAGTGCTGCCCCAGAAAACTACTCAAATATTTCAACAGGCTCAAAAAGACTTCCGATATCGTTCCAACACATAGCACAGGAGATGAAAACAGCGAGCTCTTGACAGACAGAACCTTTCTGCTGAAGCGAAAGAAAGAAGGTAGCAGTACAGAAAACAGAATGAGACTGAGGAAAAGGAGGAGATGTACTGCTAACCAGAGAGAGCAAAAACGCCTGTATATCAGGAAAAAGGAGACAACAAAGCGCAGAAGAACCAGCACAGGCAGCTATGAACATGAGCGGAAGAGGCATAGAAATAACGAGAGCCATGATCTGGGGCAGCAGGTGAAACCAACAGCAGATGCATACCTGGAGGAGTACAGGAGCAGGAGGATGAAGGTTCCCAGGAAAAGGCGCAGAAGTGAGGAGGACTGCAGCCTGACCGCAAAACGATTCAGGAACCTTCTCCCCATGTCGGTGTCCTGCTTAAGGTTTCATTTTCAATTGGGACAAGGGAGCTTTGGAAAGGTCATGTTGGCCTCTGTTCCTTCCAAGGATTCTTTAATAGCGGTAAAAATGATACGCAAGAGATCTATGAAGTCTCTGCACATCATGAGAGAGAGGAGGATTCTGGAGGTAGCCAGGAACAGCCCGTTTCTATGCCACGGGTATGCAGCTTTCCAGACAGAGACCTGTGTGTTCCTCGCCATGGAGTTTATGGCTGGAGGAACCTTGGAGTCTTATATGGACAGTGTTGGCTACATGACACAGAACACAGCCGCATTCTACTCTGCAGAGCTGGTCTGTGGCATCCAATTCCTCCATTCCCAGGGCATCATTCATAGAGATCTGAAGCCGCAGAATGTCCTACTTGACCGTGAGGGCCATGTCAAGATCAGTGATTTTGGTCTTGCTGTAGAAGGTGTTTTTGGAAGCACAGTGAGAGGACATTGTGGAACACGTCTCTACATGGCCCCAGAAATATACTTAAAGAAGCAATATGGTGTTGCTGTCGACTGGTGGTCCTTCGGGGTTATTCTCTTCCGCATGCTTAATGGAACTTTTCCCTTCTTCACTGGCTACTGCAAGAAGGCAACCGTCCATTCTATTATCAATGGCAGGCCCAAATACACCAAGGCATTAAGCCAAGAAGCTGTGGATATACTGACTTGTCTGTTAAAGAAAGATCCTCAGCTTCGCCTCTGGATGACCGAATACATCAGGGAGCATCCGTTCTTTGACAGCATAAATTGGGAAGACATAGAGAGCCGGAGAATGCCGCCACCATACCAGAAGGCTGAAAGACCCAATCGCCGCTTCAAGAACATCCAACCCATACCACCAGTTTTGGAGATCACAGAGGACATTGCCTCTCCATCTAGTAAACAGAGCCTGTCTGACACCTCCTCTTTATTTAGTGATCAGAGCCCGGCCGGCGCGTCCTCTTCATCTAGTGACCAGAGCCTGTTCGGCTTCTCTTTTGTGACTCCAGACTGGATGTTTTGAAGATTTTGTCAGAGCGATTGTCAAGACTTTCCACATTTTTTGTCTCCAAGAAAGTCAAAAATAAAATTAACCCCCCCCTAATTTTGGTTATAGTTTCCTTCCTGTTGTACAGTTACATGGTGCATATGACCTCACAATGCAGGCTCAGCCTGACATCATATGTTATGACCTTTCTTATGTGCAGATTGAAATGTCCCAAATACTGAATTTTAAAACTGAATTTTAAATATTCTTCTTGTATCCAGGAATTAATATTAAATCTTATGATATATGATTTTTAAAGGCTTCTTCTGGCAAAAGTTAACCAGATTTTTAAAATGAAATAAAAATTTAATCCTGGGACATATTTTCTTCAAACTATAAATGCAGTGTATTTGGTATGTGAAGTGATGGTATAATATATACTTTATTTCTCACATTTTGTCCTTGAAATTCAAACGCACTTCTTTTGGGCAGGGCCGGATGCTGAGGAATTTGGTGGCCTTTTTATGGAAATAAATAAAATAGACAGAATCTTAACTCCTCGGCATCTATGTGTACCGGATAAAGATGACACCGGTGCTCGGCAGATAATATAGGATAGAATTTTATGTGATGGGATTGGGAGTAATCAGTACACACAAAAAAGTCATCATCACAGGTCATAGCTGCAACCAGAGCACCACTTCCCAGCAGCTGGTGGTCCAACAAGAAAGCATGAAGATCTCTGAACATCACCTAGGTCTTCAACTACTGCCAACCAACCTGCATGTTGCTACGACTCAGAGGGCCATATATTAATGCTGATAAACATGTAGCTGTTACTAGACCAATGCTTCACAAGGAGGTAAAGGGTAGATTTTTTACTGTAGGGGTCCACAACTTCATCTAAGAGTTAGAAAGTTTACAACAACAGCACTGTGGCCTCCTAGTGCATGATGGATACTCTGCAGACGTGTATATAAAACCTTGTAGAGTAAAGATCTAGTTTGGTTACATCTGCGGTTATAACCAATGTGCATGATCTCTTTACGAATTAACCTACAATTAAAGAATAAAAACAAACAAAGAAATAGAAAGTTGGTAATTAAGATCCTCGGGTTAATATACTATATTCATTTTTTATAATGCAACTTTTTTAACATATTCACATTTTAGAATGGTCTGTATGGTAAAGACCTTAAATGCGCTGTCCCACTACACAAAAACATTAATTACACATTTAAGAAGCTTTGTTCGGTTTCTCACACAAGAACCGATCACTGTGCATGTGAAAACTACAGAGTCGTTACAGAATATATTTCAAATATGTCTTTCAAACAGTCTGGGATCTGATCCTTTTGTTTTAAGAGTGCCAAAAAAATGTATCAAGACATCGGTGTCCTAATGTGGTCAAGAACATTATTATCACTTATCTTCTGGAGGGTTTCTTTTTACCCAGATATCCAATATATCTGCTGGTATAAATATCCCTTACTTTCAATCCTAAAACACTGCCTACTGCATTACAGTCTTTTCCATTATGAAAGCTTTGCTGTAGCTCAGTGGCAGTTTTTAACCCCTTAATGACAAAGCCCGTACATGTACGGGCTCAAAATGCATTGTTTTCAATGGGTTTAGGGATCGCCCATTGTCCTTAAGGGGTTAAAACAAATGTATGTTACCTTTAACTGATTTGGAACACAATGAGAATAAACTGAACGAAAGGCGGTGAATATGTTTGTTATTGAATAGTTTTAATATGTAACAACCTAAAAACATTATGCAAAAACCAGCTACATTTATAGAAATTAACAATCCTGAAATAAATAAAACCGCAGAAGGGAGAAAACGCTACCCATGCTCTGTATCTGGGAAACCACCTGCAAGCACTCCTATTGTGACCTCATAGATCCCACAGTGAATTATGACATCATCCTGGAAGCATGCAGGTTGGTTGCACAGCATTCTATCTTCAGTGCAGTTGGGCGCTCGACACTTTCAGGCTGCTATTTCTTTAGTGAACTTGAAGTGTGGTTACCAACTACGTCAACAGCTACCAGAGAAGAAAAACTCACCAATCATTATGGCAGAGTGTTGTCTCTTCTCAGGACTAAGGTGGATTTTAAAGAAGTGCTGCCCCAGAAAACTACTCAAATATTTCAACAGGCTCAAAAAGACTTCCGATATCGTTCCAACACATAGCACAGGAGATGAAAACAGCGAGCTCTTGACAGACAGAACCTTTCTGCTGAAGCGAAAGAAAGAAGGTAGCAGTACAGAAAACAGAATGAGACTGAGGAAAAGGAGGAGATGTACTGCTAACCAGAGAGAGCAAAAACGCCTGTATATCAGGAAAAAGGAGACAACAAAGCGCAGAAGAACCAGCACAGGCAGCTATGAACATGAGCGGAAGAGGCATAGAAATAACGAGAGCCATGATCTGGGGCAGCAGGTGAAACCAACAGCAGATGCATACCTGGAGGAGTACAGGAGCAGGAGGATGAAGGTTCCCAGGAAAAGGCGCAGAAGTGAGGAGGACTGCAGCCTGACCGCAAAACGATTCAGGAACCTTCTCCCCATGTCGGTGTCCTGCTTAAGGTTTCATTTTCAATTGGGACAAGGGAGCTTTGGAAAGGTCATGTTGGCCTCTGTTCCTTCCAAGGATTCTTTAATAGCGGTAAAAATGATACGCAAGAGATCTATGAAGTCTCTGCACATCATGAGAGAGAGGAGGATTCTGGAGGTAGCCAGGAACAGCCCGTTTCTATGCCACGGGTATGCAGCTTTCCAGACAGAGACCTGTGTGTTCCTCGCCATGGAGTTTATGGCTGGAGGAACCTTGGAGTCTTATATGGACAGTGTTGGCTACATGACACAGAACACAGCCGCATTCTACTCTGCAGAGCTGGTCTGTGGCATCCAATTCCTCCATTCCCAGGGCATCATTCATAGAGATCTGAAGCCGCAGAATGTCCTACTTGACCGTGAGGGCCATGTCAAGATCAGTGATTTTGGTCTTGCTGTAGAAGGTGTTTTTGGAAGCACAGTGAGAGGACATTGTGGAACACGTCTCTACATGGCCCCAGAAATATACTTAAAGAAGCAATATGGTGTTGCTGTCGACTGGTGGTCCTTCGGGGTTATTCTCTTCCGCATGCTTAATGGAACTTTTCCCTTCTTCACTGGCTACTGCAAGAAGGCAACCGTCCATTCTATTATCAATGGCAGGCCCAAATACACCAAGGCATTAAGCCAAGAAGCTGTGGATATACTGACTTGTCTGTTAAAGAAAGATCCTCAGCTTCGCCTCTGGATGACCGAATACATCAGGGAGCATCCGTTCTTTGACAGCATAAATTGGGAAGACATAGAGAGCCGGAGAATGCCGCCACCATACCAGAAGGCTGAAAGACCCAATCGCCGCTTCAAGAACATCCAACCCATACCACCAGTTTTGGAGATCACAGAGGACATTGCCTCTCCATCTAGTAAACAGAGCCTGTCTGACACCTCCTCTTTATTTAGTGATCAGAGCCCGGCCGGCGCGTCCTCTTCATCTAGTGACCAGAGCCTGTTCGGCTTCTCTTTTGTGACTCCAGACTGGATGTTTTGAAGATTTTGTCAGAGCGATTGTCAAGACTTTCCACATTTTTTGTCTCCAAGAAAGTCAAAAATAAAATTAACCCCCCCCCCTAATTTTGGTTATAGTTTCCTTCCTGTTGTACAGTTACATGGTGCATATGACCTCACAATGCAGGCTCAGCCTGACATCATATGTTATGACCTTTCTTATGTGCAGATTGAAATGTCCCAAATACTGAATTTTAAAACTGAATTTTAAATATTCTTCTTGTATCCAGGAATTAATATTAAATCTTATGATATATGATTTTTAAAGGCTTCTTCTGGCAAAAGTTAACCAGATTTTTAAAATGAAATAAAAATTTAATCCTGGGACATATTTTCTTCAAACTATAAATGCAGTGTATTTGGTATGTGAAGTGATGGTATAATATATACTTTATTTCTCACATTTTGTCCTTGAAATTCAAACGCGCTTCTTTTGGGCAGGGCCGGATGCTGAGGAATTTGGTGGCCTTTTTATGGAAATAAATAAAATAGACAGAATCTTAACTCCTCGGCATCTATGTGTACCGGATAAAGATGACACCGGTGCTCGGCAGATAATATAGGATTGAATTTTATGTGATGGGATTGGGAGTAATCAGTACACACAAAAAAGTCATCATCACAGGTCATAGCTGCAACCAGAGCACCACTTCCCAGCAGCTGGTGGTCCAACAAGAAAGCATGAAGATCTCTGAACATCACCTAGGTCTTCAACTACTGCCAACCAACCTGCATGTTGCTACGACTCAGAGGGCCATATATTAATGCTGATAAACATGTAGCTGTTACTAGACCAATGCTTCACAAGGAGGTAAAGGGTAGATTTTTTACTGTAGGGGTCCACAACTTCATCTAAGAGTTAGAAAGCTTACAACAACAGCACTGTGGCCTCCTAGTGCATGATGGATACTCTGCAGACCTGTATATAAAACCTTGTAGAGTAAAGAACTAGTTTGGTTACATCTGCGGTTATAACCAATGTGCATGATCTCTTTACGAATTAACCTACAATTAAAGAATAAAAACAAACAAAGAAATAGAAAGTTGGTAATTAAGATCCTCGCGTTAATATACTATATTCATTTTTTATAATGCAACTTTTTTAACATATTCACATTTTAGAATGGTCTGTATGGTAAAGACCTTAAATGCGCTGTCCCACTACACAAAAACATTAATTACACATTTAAGAAGCTTTGTTCGGTTTCTCACACAAGAACCGATCACTGTGCATGTGAAAACTACAGAGTCGTTACAGAATATATTTCAAATATGTCTTTCAAACAGTCTGGGATCTGATCCTTTTGTTTTAAGAGTGCCAAAAAAATGTATCAAGACATCGGTGTCCTAATGTGGTCAAGAACATTATTAGCACTTATCTTCTGGAGGGTTTCTTTTTACCCAGATATCCAATATATCTGCTGGTATAAATATCCCTTACTTTCAATCCTAAAACACTGCCTACTGCATTACAGTCTTTTCCATTATGAAAGCTTCGCTGTAGCTCAGTGGCAGTTTTTAACCCCTTAATGACAAAGCCCGTACATGTACGGGCTCAAAATGCATTGTTTTCAACCCCATTGTCCTTAAGGGGTTAAAACAAATGTATGTTACCTTTAACTGATTTGGAACACAATGAGAATAAACTGAACGAAAGGCGGTGAATATGTTTGTTATTGAATAGTTTTAATATGTAACAACCTAAAAACATTATGCAAAAACCAGCTACATTTATAGAAATTAACAATCCTGAAATAAATAAAACCGCAGAAGGGAGAAAACGCTACCCATGCTCTGTATCTGGGAAACCACCTGCAAGCACTCCTATTGTGACCTCATAGATCCCACAGTGAATTATGACATCATCCTGGAAGCATGCAGGTTGGTTGCACAGCATTCTATCTTCAGTGCAGTTGGGCGCTCGACACTTTCAGGCTGCTATTTCTTTAGTGAACTTGAAGTGTGGTTACCAACTACGTCAACAGCTACCAGAGAAGAAAAACTCACCAATCATTATGGCAGAGTGTTGTCTCTTCTCAGGACTAAGGTGGATTTTAAAGAAGTGCTGCCCCAGAAAACTACTCAAATATTTCAACAGGCTAAAAAAGACTTCCGATATCGTTCCAACACATAGCACAGGAGATGAAAACAGCGAGCTCTTGACAGACAGAACCTTTCTGCTGAAGCGAAAGAAAGAAGGTAGCAGTACAGAAAACAGAATGAGACTGAGGAAAAGGAGGAGATGTACTGCTAACCAGAGAGAGCAAAAACGCCTGTATATCAGGAAAAAGGAGACAACAAAGCGCAGAAGAACCAGCACAGGCAGCTATGAACATGAGCGGAAGAGGCATAGAAATAACGAGAGCCATGATCTGGGGCAGCAGGTGAAACCAACAGCAGATGCATACCTGGAGGAGTACAGGAGCAGGAGGATGAAGGTTCCCAGGAAAAGGCGCAGAAGTGAGGAGGACTGCAGCCTGACCGCAAAACGATTCAGGAACCTTCTCCCCATGTCGGTGTCCTGCTTAAGGTTTCATTTTCAATTGGGACAAGGGAGCTTTGGAAAGGTCATGTTGGCCTCTGTTCCTTCCAAGGATTCTTTAATAGCGGTAAAAATGATACGCAAGAGATCTATGAAGTCTCTGCACATCATGAGAGAGAGGAGGATTCTGGAGGTAGCCAGGAACAGCCCGTTTCTATGCCACGGGTATGCAGCTTTCCAGACAGAGACCTGTGTGTTCCTCGCCATGGAGTTTATGGCTGGAGGAACCTTGGAGTCTTATATGGACAGTGTTGGCTACATGACACAGAACACAGCCGCATTCTACTCTGCAGAGCTGGTCTGTGGCATCCAATTCCTCCATTCCCAGGGCATCATTCATAGAGATCTGAAGCCGCAGAATGTCCTACTTGACCGTGAGGGCCATGTCAAGATCAGTGATTTTGGTCTTGCTGTAGAAGGTGTTTTTGGAAGCACAGTGAGAGGACATTGTGGAACACGTCTCTACATGGCCCCAGAAATATACTTAAAGAAGCAATATGGTGTTGCTGTCGACTGGTGGTCCTTCGGGGTTATTCTCTTCCGCATGCTTAATGGAACTTTTCCCTTCTTCACTGGCTACTGCAAGAAGGCAACCGTCCATTCTATTATCAATGGCAGGCCCAAATACACCAAGGCATTAAGCCAAGAAGCTGTGGATATACTGACTTGTCTGTTAAAGAAAGATCCTCAGCTTCGCCTCTGGATGACCGAATACATCAGGGAGCATCCGTTCTTTGACAGCATAAATTGGGAAGACATAGAGAGCCGGAGAATGCCGCCACCATACCAGAAGGCTGAAAGACCCAATCGCCGCTTCAAGAACATCCAACCCATACCACCAGTTTTGGAGATCACAGAGGACATTGCCTCTCCATCTAGTAAACAGAGCCTGTCTGACACCTCCTCTTTATTTAGTGATCAGAGCCCGGCCGGCGCGTCCTCTTCATCTAGTGACCAGAGCCTGTTCGGCTTCTCTTTTGTGACTCCAGACTGGATGTTTTGAAGATTTTGTCAGAGCGATTGTCAAGACTTTCCACATTTTTTGTCTCCAAGAAAGTCAAAAATAAAATTAACCCCCCCCCTAATTTTGGTTATAGTTTCCTTCCTGTTGTACAGTTACATGGTGCATATGACCTCACAATGCAGGCTCAGCCTGACATCATATGTTATGACCTTTCTTATGTGCAGATTGAAATGTCCCAAATACTGAATTTTAAAACTGAATTTTAAATATTCTTCTTGTATCCAGGAATTAATATTAAATCTTATGATATATGATTTTTAAAGGCTTCTTCTGGCAAAAGTTAACCAGATTTTTAAAATGAAATAAAAATTTAATCCTGGGACATATTTTCTTCAAACTATAAATGCAGTGTATTTGGTATGTGAAGTGATGGTATAATATATACTTTATTTCTCACATTTTGTCCTTGAAATTCAAACGCACTTCTTTTGGGCAGGGCCGGATGCTGAGGAATTTGGTGGCCTTTTTATGGAAATAAATAAAATAGACAGAATCTTAACTCCTCGGCATCTATGTGTACCGGATAAAGATGACACCGGTGCTCGGCAGATAATATAGGATAGAATTTTATGTGATGGGATTGGGAGTAATCAGTACACACAAAAAAGTCATCATCACAGGTCATAGCTGCAACCAGAGCACCACTTCCCAGCAGCTGGTGGTCCAACAAGAAAGCATGAAGATCTCTGAACATCACCTAGGTCTTCAACTACTGCCAACCAACCTGCATGTTGCTACGACTCAGAGGGCCATATATTAATGCTGATAAACATGTAGCTGTTACTAGACCAATGCTTCACAAGGAGGTAAAGGGTAGATTTTTTACTGTAGGGGTCCACAACTTCATCTAAGAGTTAGAAAGTTTACAACAACAGCACTGTGGCCTCCTAGTGCATGATGGATACTCTGCAGACCTGTATATAAAACCTTGTAGAGTAAAGATCTAGTTTGGTTACATCTGCGGTTATAACCAATGTGCATGATCTCTTTACGAATTAACCTACAATTAAAGAATAAAAACAAACAAAGAAATAGAAAGTTGGTCATTAAGATCCTCGGGTTAATATACTATATTCATTTTTTATAATGCAACTTTTTTAACATATTCACATTTTAGAATGGTCTGTATGGTAAAGACCTTAAATGCGCTGTCCCACTACACAAAAACATTAATTACACATTTAAGAAGCTTTGTTCGGTTTCTCACACAAGAACCGATCACTGTGCATGTGAAAACTACAGAGTCGTTACAGAATATATTTCAAATATGTCTTTCAAACAGTCTGGGATCTGATCCTTTTGTTTTAAGAGTGCCAAAAAAATGTATCAAGACATCGGTGTCCTAATGTGGTCAAGAACATTATTATCACTTATCTTCTGGAGGGTTTCTTTTTACCCAGATATCCAATATATCTGCTGGTATAAATATCCCTTACTTTCAATCCTAAAACACTGCGTACTGCATTACAGTCTTTTCCATTATGAAAGCTTCGCTGTAGCTCAGTGGCAGTTTTTAACCCCTTAATGACAAAGCCCGTACATGTACGGGCTCAAAATGCATTGTTTTCAATGGGTTTAGGGATCGCCCATTGTCCTTAAGGGGTTAAAACAAATGTATGTTACCTTTAACTGATTTGGAACACAATGAGAATAAACTGAACGAAAGGCGGTGAATATGTTTGTTATTGAATAGTTTTAATATGTAACAACCTAAAAACATTATGCAAAAACCAGCTACATTTATAGAAATTAACAATCCTGAAATAAATAAAACCGCAGAAGGGAGAAAACGCTACCCATGCTCTGTATCTGGGAAACCACCTGCAAGCACTCCTATTGTGACCTCATAGATCCCACAGTGAATTATGACATCATCCTGGAAGCATGCAGGTTGGTTGCACAGCATTCTATCTTCAGTGCAGTTGGGCGCTCGACACTTTCAGGCTGCTATTTCTTTAGTGAACTTGAAGTGTGGTTACCAACTACGTCAACAGCTACCAGAGAAGAAAAACTCACCAATCATTATGGCAGAGTGTTGTCTCTTCTCAGGACTAAGGTGGATTTTAAAGAAGTGCTGCCCCAGAAAACTACTCAAATATTTCAACAGGCTCAAAAAGACTTCCGATATCGTTCCAACACATAGCACAGGAGATGAAAACAGCGAGCTCTTGACAGACAGAACCTTTCTGCTGAAGCGAAAGAAAGAAGGTAGCAGTACAGAAAACAGAATGAGACTGAGGAAAAGGAGGAGATGTACTGCTAACCAGAGAGAGCAAAAACGCCTGTATATCAGGAAAAAGGAGACAACAAAGCGCAGAAGAACCAGCACAGGCAGCTATGAACATGAGCGGAAGAGGCATAGAAATAACGAGAGCCATGATCTGGGGCAGCAGGTGAAACCAACAGCAGATGCATACCTGGAGGAGTACAGGAGCAGGAGGATGAAGGTTCCCAGGAAAAGGCGCAGAAGTGAGGAGGACTGCAGCCTGACCGCAAAACGATTCAGGAACCTTCTCCCCATGTCGGTGTCCTGCTTAAGGTTTCATTTTCAATTGGGACAAGGGAGCTTTGGAAAGGTCATGTTGGCCTCTGTTCCTTCCAAGGATTCTTTAATAGCGGTAAAAATGATACGCAAGAGATCTATGAAGTCTCTGCACATCATGAGAGAGAGGAGGATTCTGGAGGTAGCCAGGAACAGCCCGTTTCTATGCCACGGGTATGCAGCTTTCCAGACAGAGACCTGTGTGTTCCTCGCCATGGAGTTTATGGCTGGAGGAACCTTGGAGTCTTATATGGACAGTGTTGGCTACATGACACAGAACACAGCCGCATTCTACTCTGCAGAGCTGGTCTGTGGCATCCAATTCCTCCATTCCCAGGGCATCATTCATAGAGATCTGAAGCCGCAGAATGTCCTACTTGACCGTGAGGGCCATGTCAAGATCAGTGATTTTGGTCTTGCTGTAGAAGGTGTTTTTGGAAGCACAGTGAGAGGACATTGTGGAACACGTCTCTACATGGCCCCAGAAATATACTTAAAGAAGCAATATGGTGTTGCTGTCGACTGGTGGTCCTTCGGGGTTATTCTCTTCCGCATGCTTAATGGAACTTTTCCCTTCTTCACTGGCTACTGCAAGAAGGCAACCGTCCATTCTATTATCAATGGCAGGCCCAAATACACCAAGGCATTAAGCCAAGAAGCTGTGGATATACTGACTTGTCTGTTAAAGAAAGATCCTCAGCTTCGCCTCTGGATGACCGAATACATCAGGGAGCATCCGTTCTTTGACAGCATAAATTGGGAAGACATAGAGAGCCGGAGAATGCCGCCACCATACCAGAAGGCTGAAAGACCCAATCGCCGCTTCAAGAACATCCAACCCATACCACCAGTTTTGGAGATCACAGAGGACATTGCCTCTCCATCTAGTAAACAGAGCCTGTCTGACACCTCCTCTTTATTTAGTGATCAGAGCCCGGCCGGCGCGTCCTCTTCATCTAGTGACCAGAGCCTGTTCGGCTTCTCTTTTGTGACTCCAGACTGGATGTTTTGAAGATTTTGTCAGAGCGATTGTCAAGACTTTCCACATTTTTTGTCTCCAAGAAAGTCAAAAATAAAATTAACCCCCCCCCTAATTTTGGTTATAGTTTCCTTCCTGTTGTACAGTTACATGGTGCATATGACCTCACAATGCAGGCTCAGCCTGACATCATATGTTATGACCTTTCTTATGTGCAGATTGAAATGTCCCAAATACTGAATTTTAAAACTGAATTTTAAATATTCTTCTTGTATCCAGGAATTAATATTAAATCTTATGATATATGATTTTTAAAGGCTTCTTCTGGCAAAAGTTAACCAGATTTTTAAAATGAAATAAAAATTTAATCCTGGGACATATTTTCTTCAAACTATAAATGCAGTGTATTTGGTATGTGAAGTGATGGTATAATATATACTTTATTTCTCACATTTTGTCCTTGAAATTCAAACGCACTTCTTTTGGGCAGGGCCGGATGCTGAGGAATTTGGTGGCCTTTTTATGGAAATAAATAAAATAGACAGAATCTTAACTCCTCGGCATCTATGTGTACCGGATAAAGATGACACCGGTGCTCGGCAGATAATATAGGATAGAATTTTATGTGATGGGATTGGGAGTAATCAGTACACACAAAAAAGTCATCATCACAGGTCATAGCTGCAACCAGAGCACCACTTCCCAGCAGCTGGTGGTCCAACAAGAAAGCATGAAGATCTCTGAACATCACCTAGGTCTTCAACTACTGCCAACCAACCTGCATGTTGCTACGACTCAGAGGGCCATATATTAATGCTGATAAACATGTAGCTGTTACTAGACCAATGCTTCACAAGGAGGTAAAGGGTAGATTTTTTACTGTAGGGGTCCACAACTTCATCTAAGAGTTAGAAAGTTTACAACAACAGCACTGTGGCCTCCTAGTGCATGATGGATACTCTGCAGACCTGTATATAAAACCTTGTAGAGTAAAGATCTAGTTTGGTTACATCTGCGGTTATAACCAATGTGCATGATCTCTTTACGAATTAACCTACAATTAAAGAATAAAAACAAACAAAGAAATAGAAAGTTGGTCATTAAGATCCTCGGGTTAATATACTATATTCATTTTTTATAATGCAACTTTTTTAACATATTCACATTTTAGAATGGTCTGTATGGTAAAGACCTTAAATGCGCTGTCCCACTACACAAAAACATTAATTACACATTTAAGAAGCTTTGTTCGGTTTCTCACACAAGAACCGATCACTGTGCATGTGAAAACTACAGAGTCGTTACAGAATATATTTCAAATATGTCTTTCAAACAGTCTGGGATCTGATCCTTTTGTTTTAAGAGTGCCAAAAAAATGTATCAAGACATCGGTGTCCTAATGTGGTCAAGAACATTATTATCACTTATCTTCTGGAGGGTTTCTTTTTACCCAGATATCCAATATATCTGCTGGTATAAATATCCCTTACTTTCAATCCTAAAACACTGCGTACTGCATTACAGTCTTTTCCATTATGAAAGCTTCGCTGTAGCTCAGTGGCAGTTTTTAACCCCTTAATGACAAAGCCCGTACATGTACGGGCTCAAAATGCATTGTTTTCAATGGGTTTAGGGATCGCCCATTGTCCTTAAGGGGTTAAAACAAATGTATGTTACCTTTAACTGATTTGGAACACAATGAGAATAAACTGAACGAAAGGCGGTGAATATGTTTGTTATTGAATAGTTTTAATATGTAACAACCTAAAAACATTATGCAAAAACCAGCTACATTTATAGAAATTAACAATCCTGAAATAAATAAAACCGCAGAAGGGAGAAAACGCTACCCATGCTCTGTATCTGGGAAACCACCTGCAAGCACTCCTATTGTGACCTCATAGATCCCACAGTGAATTATGACATCATCCTGGAAGCATGCAGGTTGGTTGCACAGCATTCTATCTTCAGTGCAGTTGGGCGCTCGACACTTTCAGGCTGCTATTTCTTTAGTGAACTTGAAGTGTGGTTACCAACTACGTCAACAGCTACCAGAGAAGAAAAACTCACCAATCATTATGGCAGAGTGTTGTCTCTTCTCAGGACTAAGGTGGATTTTAAAGAAGTGCTGCCCCAGAAAACTACTCAAATATTTCAACAGGCTCAAAAAGACTTCCGATATCGTTCCAACACATAGCACAGGAGATGAAAACAGCGAGCTCTTGACAGACAGAACCTTTCTGCTGAAGCGAAAGAAAGAAGGTAGCAGTACAGAAAACAGAATGAGACTGAGGAAAAGGAGGAGATGTACTGCTAACCAGAGAGAGCAAAAACGCCTGTATATCAGGAAAAAGGAGACAACAAAGCGCAGAAGAACCAGCACAGGCAGCTATGAACATGAGCGGAAGAGGCATAGAAATAACGAGAGCCATGATCTGGGGCAGCAGGTGAAACCAACAGCAGATGCATACCTGGAGGAGTACAGGAGCAGGAGGATGAAGGTTCCCAGGAAAAGGCGCAGAAGTGAGGAGGACTGCAGCCTGACCGCAAAACGATTCAGGAACCTTCTCCCCATGTCGGTGTCCTGCTTAAGGTTTCATTTTCAATTGGGACAAGGGAGCTTTGGAAAGGTCATGTTGGCCTCTGTTCCTTCCAAGGATTCTTTAATAGCGGTAAAAATGATACGCAAGAGATCTATGAAGTCTCTGCACATCATGAGAGAGAGGAGGATTCTGGAGGTAGCCAGGAACAGCCCGTTTCTATGCCACGGGTATGCAGCTTTCCAGACAGAGACCTGTGTGTTCCTCGCCATGGAGTTTATGGCTGGAGGAACCTTGGAGTCTTATATGGACAGTGTTGGCTACATGACACAGAACACAGCCGCATTCTACTCTGCAGAGCTGGTCTGTGGCATCCAATTCCTCCATTCCCAGGGCATCATTCATAGAGATCTGAAGCCGCAGAATGTCCTACTTGACCGTGAGGGCCATGTCAAGATCAGTGATTTTGGTCTTGCTGTAGAAGGTGTTTTTGGAAGCACAGTGAGAGGACATTGTGGAACACGTCTCTACATGGCCCCAGAAATATACTTAAAGAAGCAATATGGTGTTGCTGTCGACTGGTGGTCCTTCGGGGTTATTCTCTTCCGCATGCTTAATGGAACTTTTCCCTTCTTCACTGGCTACTGCAAGAAGGCAACCGTCCATTCTATTATCAATGGCAGGCCCAAATACACCAAGGCATTAAGCCAAGAAGCTGTGGATATACTGACTTGTCTGTTAAAGAAAGATCCTCAGCTTCGCCTCTGGATGACCGAATACATCAGGGAGCATCCGTTCTTTGACAGCATAAATTGGGAAGACATAGAGAGCCGGAGAATGCCGCCACCATACCAGAAGGCTGAAAGACCCAATCGCCGCTTCAAGAACATCCAACCCATACCACCAGTTTTGGAGATCACAGAGGACATTGCCTCTCCATCTAGTAAACAGAGCCTGTCTGACACCTCCTCTTTATTTAGTGATCAGAGCCCGGCCGGCGCGTCCTCTTCATCTAGTGACCAGAGCCTGTTCGGCTTCTCTTTTGTGACTCCAGACTGGATGTTTTGAAGATTTTGTCAGAGCGATTGTCAAGACTTTCCACATTTTTTGTCTCCAAGAAAGTCAAAAATAAAATTAACCCCCCCCCTAATTTTGGTTATAGTTTCCTTCCTGTTGTACAGTTACATGGTGCATATGACCTCACAATGCAGGCTCAGCCTGACATCATATGTTATGACCTTTCTTATGTGCAGATTGAAATGTCCCAAATACTGAATTTTAAAACTGAATTTTAAATATTCTTCTTGTATCCAGGAATTAATATAAAGTCTTATGATATATGATTTTTAAAGGCTTCTAATGGCAAAGGTAACCAGATTTTTAAAATGAAAGAAAAATTTAATCCTGGGACATATTTTCTTCAAACTATAAATGCAGTGTATTTGGTATGTGAAGTGATGGTATAATATATACTTTATTTCTCACATTTTGTCCTTGAAATTCAAACGCACTTCTTTTGGGCAGGGCCGGATGCTGAGGAATTTGGTGGCCTTTTTATGGAAATAAATAAAATAGAATCTTAACTCCTTGGCATCTATGTGTACCGGATAAAGATGACACCGGTGCTCGGCAGATAATATAGGATAGAATTTTATGTGATGGGATTGGGAGTAATCAGTACACACAAAAAAGTCATCATCACAGGTCATAGCTGCAACCAGAGCACCACTTCCCAGCAGCTGGTGGTCCAACAAGAAAGCATGAAGATCTCTGAACATCACCTAGGTCTTCAACTACTGCCAACCAACCTGCATGTTGCTACGACTCAGAGGGCCATATATTAATGCTGATAAACATGTAGCTGTTACTAGACCAATGCTTCACAAGGAGGTAAAGGGTAGATTTTTTACTGTAGGGGTCCACAACTTCATCTAAGAGTTAGAAAGCTTACAACAACAGCACTGTGGCCTCCTAGTGCATGATGGATACTCTGCAGACCTGTATATAAAACCTTGTAGAGTAAAGAACTAGTTTGGTTACATCTGCGGTTATAACCAATGTGCATGATCTCTTTACGAATTAACCTACAATTAAAGAATAAAAACAAACAAAGAAATAGAAAGTTGGTAATTAAGATCCTCGCGTTAATATACTATATTCATTTTTTATAATGCAACTTTTTTAACATATTCACATTTTAGAATGGTCTGTATGGTAAAGACCTTAAATGCGCTGTCCCACTACACAAAAACATTAATTACACATTTAAGAAGCTTTGTTCGGTTTCTCACACAAGAACCGATCACTGTGCATGTGAAAACTACAGAGTCGTTACAGAATATATTTCAAATATGTCTTTCAAACAGTCTGGGATCTGATCCTTTTGTTTTAAGAGTGCCAAAAAAATGTATCAAGACATCGGTGTCCTAATGTGGTCAAGAACATTATTATCACTTATCTTCTGGAGGGTTTCTTTTTACCCAGATATCCAATATATCTGCTGGTATAAATATCCCTTACTTTCAATCCTAAAACACTGCCTACTGCATTACAGTCTTTTCCATTATGAAAGCTTTGCTGTAGCTCAGTGGCAGTTTTTAACCCCTTAATGACAAAGCCCGTACATGTACGGGCTCAAAATGCATTGTTTTCAATGGGTTTAGGGATCGCCCATTGTCCTTAAGGGGTTAAAACAAATGTATGTTACCTTTAACTGATTTGGAACACAATGAGAATAAACTGAACGAAAGGCGGTGAATATGTTTGTTATTGAATAGTTTTAATATGTAACAACCTAAAAACATTATGCAAAAACCAGCTACATTTATAGAAATTAACAATCCTGAAATAAATAAAACCGCAGAAGGGAGAAAACGCTACCCATGCTCTGTATCTGGGAAACCACCTGCAAGCACTCCTATTGTGACCTCATAGATCCCACAGTGAATTATGACATCATCCTGGAAGCATGCAGGTTGGTTGCACAGCATTCTATCTTCAGTGCAGTTGGGCGCTCGACACTTTCAGGCTGCTATTTCTTTAGTGAACTTGAAGTGTGGTTACCAACTACGTCAACAGCTACCAGAGAAGAAAAACTCACCAATCATTATGGCAGAGTGTTGTCTCTTCTCAGGACTAAGGTGGATTTTAAAGAAGTGCTGCCCCAGAAAACTACTCAAATATTTCAACAGGCTCAAAAAGACTTCCGATATCGTTCCAACACATAGCACAGGAGATGAAAACAGCGAGCTCTTGACAGACAGAACCTTTCTGCTGAAGCGAAAGAAAGAAGGTAGCAGTACAGAAAACAGAATGAGACTGAGGAAAAGGAGGAGATGTACTGCTAACCAGAGAGAGCAAAAACGCCTGTATATCAGGAAAAAGGAGACAACAAAGCGCAGAAGAACCAGCACAGGCAGCTATGAACATGAGCGGAAGAGGCATAGAAATAACGAGAGCCATGATCTGGGGCAGCAGGTGAAACCAACAGCAGATGCATACCTGGAGGAGTACAGGAGCAGGAGGATGAAGGTTCCCAGGAAAAGGCGCAGAAGTGAGGAGGACTGCAGCCTGACCGCAAAACGATTCAGGAACCTTCTCCCCATGTCGGTGTCCTGCTTAAGGTTTCATTTTCAATTGGGACAAGGGAGCTTTGGAAAGGTCATGTTGGCCTCTGTTCCTTCCAAGGATTCTTTAATAGCGGTAAAAATGATACGCAAGAGATCTATGAAGTCTCTGCACATCATGAGAGAGAGGAGGATTCTGGAGGTAGCCAGGAACAGCCCGTTTCTATGCCACGGGTATGCAGCTTTCCAGACAGAGACCTGTGTGTTCCTCGCCATGGAGTTTATGGCTGGAGGAACCTTGGAGTCTTATATGGACAGTGTTGGCTACATGACACAGAACACAGCCGCATTCTACTCTGCAGAGCTGGTCTGTGGCATCCAATTCCTCCATTCCCAGGGCATCATTCATAGAGATCTGAAGCCGCAGAATGTCCTACTTGACCGTGAGGGCCATGTCAAGATCAGTGATTTTGGTCTTGCTGTAGAAGGTGTTTTTGGAAGCACAGTGAGAGGACATTGTGGAACACGTCTCTACATGGCCCCAGAAATATACTTAAAGAAGCAATATGGTGTTGCTGTCGACTGGTGGTCCTTCGGGGTTATTCTCTTCCGCATGCTTAATGGAACTTTTCCCTTCTTCACTGGCTACTGCAAGAAGGCAACCGTCCATTCTATTATC
This sequence comes from Spea hammondii, assembly GCA_029215755.1. NCBI lineage: Eukaryota > Metazoa > Chordata > Amphibia > Anura > Pelobatidae > Spea > Spea hammondii. The sequence continues at coordinate 93,684,987 of JARDYJ010000001.1, read as the reverse complement.
AATGGCAGGCCCAAATACACCAAGGCATTAAGCCAAGAAGCTGTGGATATACTGACTTGTCTGTTAAAGAAAGATCCTCAGCTTCGCCTCTGGATGACCGAATACATCAGGGAGCATCCGTTCTTTGACAGCATAAATTGGGAAGACATAGAGAGCCGGAGAATGCCGCCACCATACCAGAAGGCTGAAAGACCCAATCGCCGCTTCAAGAACATCCAACCCATACCACCAGTTTTGGAGATCACAGAGGACATTGCCTCTCCATCTAGTAAACAGAGCCTGTCTGACACCTCCTCTTTATTTAGTGATCAGAGCCCGGCCGGCGCGTCCTCTTCATCTAGTGACCAGAGCCTGTTCGGCTTCTCTTTTGTGACTCCAGACTGGATGTTTTGAAGATTTTGTCAGAGCGATTGTCAAGACTTTCCACATTTTTTGTCTCCAAGAAAGTCAAAAATAAAATTAACCCCCCCCCCTAATTTTGGTTATAGTTTCCTTCCTGTTGTACAGTTACATGGTGCATATGACCTCACAATGCAGGCTCAGCCTGACATCATATGTTATGACCTTTCTTATGTGCAGATTGAAATGTCCCAAATACTGAATTTTAAAACTGAATTTTAAATATTCTTCTTGTATCCAGGAATTAATATTAAATCTTATGATATATGATTTTTAAAGGCTTCTTCTGGCAAAAGTTAACCAGATTTTTAAAATGAAATTAAAATTTAATCCTGGGACATATTTTCTTCAAACTATAAATGCAGTGTATTTGGTATGTGAAGTGATGGTATAATATATACTTTATTTCTCACATTTTGTCCTTGAAATTCAAACGCACTTCTTTTGGGCAGGGCCGGATGCTGAGGAATTTGGTGGCCTTTTTATGGAAATAAATAAAATAGACAGAATCTTAACTCCTCGGCATCTATGTGTACCGGATAAAGATGACACCGGTGCTCGGCAGATAATATAGGATAGAATTTTATGTGATGGGATTGGGAGTAATCAGTACACACAAAAAAGTCATCATCACAGGTCATAGCTGCAACCAGAGCACCACTTCCCAGCAGCTGGTGGTCCAACAAGAAAGCATGAAGATCTCTGAACATCACCTAGGTCTTCAACTACTGCCAACCAACCTGCATGTTGCTACGACTCAGAGGGCCATATATTAATGCTGATAAACATGTAGCTGTTACTAGACCAATGCTTCACAAGGAGGTAAAGGGTAGATTTTTTACTGTAGGGGTCCACAACTTCATCTAAGAGTTAGAAAGTTTACAACAACAGCACTGTGGCCTCCTAGTGCATGATGGATACTCTGCAGACCTGTATATAAAACCTTGTAGAGTAAAGATCTAGTTTGGTTACATCTGCGGTTATAACCAATGTGCATGATCTCTTTACGAATTAACCTACAATTAAAGAATAAAAACAAACAAAGAAATAGAAAGTTGGTAATTAAGATCCTCGGGTTAATATACTATATTCATTTTTTATAATGCAACTTTTTTAACATATTCACATTTTAGAATGGTCTGTATGGTAAAGACCTTAAATGCGCTGTCCCATTACACAAAAACATTAATTACACATTTAAGAAGCTTTGTTCGGTTTCTCACACAAGAACCGATCACTGTGCATGTGAAAACTACAGAGTCGTTACAGAATATATTTCAAATATGTCTTTCAAACAGTCTGGGATCTGATCCTTTTGTTTTAAGAGTGCCAAAAAAATGTATCAAGACATCGGTGTCCTAATGTGGTCAAGAACATTATTATCACTTATCTTCTGGAGGGTTTCTTTTTACCCAGATATCCAATATATCTGCTGGTATAAATATCCCTTACTTTCAATCCTAAAACACTGCCTACTGCATTACAGTCTTTTCCATTATGAAAGCTTTGCTGTAGCTCAGTGGCAGTTTTTAACCCCTTAATGACAAAGCCCGTACATGTACGGGCTCAAAATGCATTGTTTTCAATGGGTTTAGGGATCGCCCATTGTCCTTAAGGGGTTAAAACAAATGTATGTTACCTTTAACTGATTTGGAACACAATGAGAATAAACTGAACGAAAGGCGGTGAATATGTTTGTTATTGAATAGTTTTAATATGTAACAACCTAAAAACATTATGCAAAAACCAGCTACATTTATAGAAATTAACAATCCTGAAATAAATAAAACCGCAGAAGGGAGAAAACGCTACCCATGCTCTGTATCTGGGAAACCACCTGCAAGCACTCCTATTGTGACCTCATAGATCCCACAGTGAATTATGACATCATCCTGGAAGCATGCAGGTTGGTTGCACAGCATTCTATCTTCAGTGCAGTTGGGCGCTCGACACTTTCAGGCTGCTATTTCTTTAGTGAACTTGAAGTGTGGTTACCAACTACGTCAACAGCTACCAGAGAAGAAAAACTCACCAATCATTATGGCAGAGTGTTGTCTCTTCTCAGGACTAAGGTGGATTTTAAAGAAGTGCTGCCCCAGAAAACTACTCAAATATTTCAACAGGCTCAAAAAGACTTCCGATATCGTTCCAACACATAGCACAGGAGATGAAAACAGCGAGCTCTTGACAGACAGAACCTTTCTGCTGAAGCGAAAGAAAGAAGGTAGCAGTACAGAAAACAGAATGAGACTGAGGAAAAGGAGGAGATGTACTGCTAACCAGAGAGAGCAAAAACGCCTGTATATCAGGAAAAAGGAGACAACAAAGCGCAGAAGAACCAGCACAGGCAGCTATGAACATGAGCGGAAGAGGCATAGAAATAACGAGAGCCATGATCTGGGGCAGCAGGTGAAACCAACAGCAGATGCATACCTGGAGGAGTACAGGAGCAGGAGGATGAAGGTTCCCAGGAAAAGGCGCAGAAGTGAGGAGGACTGCAGCCTGACCGCAAAACGATTCAGGAACCTTCTCCCCATGTCGGTGTCCTGCTTAAGGTTTCATTTTCAATTGGGACAAGGGAGCTTTGGAAAGGTCATGTTGGCCTCTGTTCCTTCCAAGGATTCTTTAATAGCGGTAAAAATGATACGCAAGAGATCTATGAAGTCTCTGCACATCATGAGAGAGAGGAGGATTCTGGAGGTAGCCAGGAACAGCCCGTTTCTATGCCACGGGTATGCAGCTTTCCAGACAGAGACCTGTGTGTTCCTCGCCATGGAGTTTATGGCTGGAGGAACCTTGGAGTCTTATATGGACAGTGTTGGCTACATGACACAGAACACAGCCGCATTCTACTCTGCAGAGCTGGTCTGTGGCATCCAATTCCTCCATTCCCAGGGCATCATTCATAGAGATCTGAAGCCGCAGAATGTCCTACTTGACCGTGAGGGCCATGTCAAGATCAGTGATTTTGGTCTTGCTGTAGAAGGTGTTTTTGGAAGCACAGTGAGAGGACATTGTGGAACACGTCTCTACATGGCCCCAGAAATATACTTAAAGAAGCAATATGGTGTTGCTGTCGACTGGTGGTCCTTCGGGGTTATTCTCTTCCGCATGCTTAATGGAACTTTTCCCTTCTTCACTGGCTACTGCAAGAAGGCAACCGTCCATTCTATTATCAATGGCAGGCCCAAATACACCAAGGCATTAAGCCAAGAAGCTGTGGATATACTGACTTGTCTGTTAAAGAAAGATCCTCAGCTTCGCCTCTGGATGACCGAATACATCAGGGAGCATCCGTTCTTTGACAGCATAAATTGGGAAGACATAGAGAGCCGGAGAATGCCGCCACCATACCAGAAGGCTGAAAGACCCAATCGCCGCTTCAAGAACATCCAACCCATACCACCAGTTTTGGAGATCACAGAGGACATTGCCTCTCCATCTAGTAAACAGAGCCTGTCTGACACCTCCTCTTTATTTAGTGATCAGAGCCCGGCCGGCGCGTCCTCTTCATCTAGTGACCAGAGCCTGTTCGGCTTCTCTTTTGTGACTCCAGACTGGATGTTTTGAAGATTTTGTCAGAGCGATTGTCAAGACTTTCCACATTTTTTGTCTCCAAGAAAGTCAAAAATAAAATTAACCCCCCCCCTAATTTTGGTTATAGTTTCCTTCCTGTTGTACAGTTACATGGTGCATATGACCTCACAATGCAGGCTCAGCCTGACATCATATGTTATGACCTTTCTTATGTGCAGATTGAAATGTCCCAAATACTGAATTTTAAAACTGAATTTTAAATATTCTTCTTGTATCCAGGAATTAATATTAAATCTTATGATATATGATTTTTAAAGGCTTCTTCTGGCAAAAGTTAACCAGATTTTTAAAATGAAATAAAAATTTAATCCTGGGACATATTTTCTTCAAACTATAAATGCAGTGTATTTGGTATGTGAAGTGATGGTATAATATATACTTTATTTCTCACATTTTGTCCTTGAAATTCAAACGCACTTCTTTTGGGCAGGGCCGGATGCTGAGGAATTTGGTGGCCTTTTTATGGAAATAAATAAAATAGACAGAATCTTAACTCCTCGGCATCTATGTGTACCGGATAAAGATGACACTGGTGCTCGGCAGATAATATAGGATAGAATTTTATGTGATGGGATTGGGAGTAATCAGTACACACAAAAAAGTCATCATCACAGGTCATAGCTGCAACCAGAGCACCACTTCCCAGCAGCTGGTGGTCCAACAAGAAAGCATGAAGATCTCTGAACATCACCTAGGTCTTCAACTACTGCCAACCAACCTGCATGTTGCTACGACTCAGAGGGCCATATATTAATGCTGATAAACATGTAGCTGTTACTAGACCAATGCTTCACAAGGAGGTAAAGGGTAGATTTTTTACTGTAGGGGTCTACAACTTCATCTAAGAGTTAGAAAGCTTACAACAACAGCACTGTGGCCTCCTAGTGCATGATGGATACTCTGCAGACCTGTATATAAAACCTTGTAGAGTAAAGAACTAGTTTGGTTACATCTGCGGTTATAACCAATGTGCATGATCTCTTTACGAATTAACCTACAATTAAAGAATAAAAACAAACAAAGAAATAGAAAGTTGGTAATTAAGATCCTCGCGTTAATATACTATATTCATTTTTTATAATGCAACTTTTTTAACATATTCACATTTTAGAATGGTCTGTATGGTAAAGACCTTAAATGCGCTGTCCCACTACACAAAAACATTAATTACACATTTAAGAAGCTTTGTTCGGTTTCTCACACAAGAACCGATCACTGTGCATGTGAAAGCTACAGAGTCGTTACAGAATATATTTCAAATATGTCTTTCAAACAGTCTGGGATCTGATCCTTTTGTTTTAAGAGTGCCAAAAAAATGTATCAAGACATCGGTGTCCTAATGTGGTCAAGAACATTATCATCACTTATCTTCTGGAGGGTTTCTTTTTACCCAGATATCCAATATATCTGCTGGTATAAATATCCCTTACTTTCAATCCTAAAACACTGCCTACTGCATTACAGTCTTTTCCATTATGAAAGCTTTGCTGTAGCTCAGTGGCAGTTTTTAACCCCTTAATGACAAAGCCCGTACATGTACGGGCTCAAAATGCATTGTTTTCAATGGGTTTAGGGATCGCCCATTGTCCTTAAGGGGTTAAAACAAATGTATGTTACCTTTAACTGATTTGGAACACAATGAGAATAAACTGAACGAAAGGCGGTGAATATGTTTGTTATTGAATAGTTTTAATATGTAACAACCTAAAAACATTATGCAAAAACCAGCTACATTTATAGAAATTAACAATCCTGAAATAAATAAAACCGCAGAAGGGAGAAAACGCTACCCATGCTCTGTATCTGGGAAACCACCTGCAAGCACTCCTATTGTGACCTCATAGATCCCACAGTGAATTATGACATCATCCTGGAAGCATGCAGGTTGGTTGCACAGCATTCTATCTTCAGTGCAGTTGGGCGCTCGACACTTTCAGGCTGCTATTTCTTTAGTGAACTTGAAGTGTGGTTACCAACTACGTCAACAGCTACCAGAGAAGAAAAACTCACCAATCATTATGGCAGAGTGTTGTCTCTTCTCAGGACTAAGGTGGATTTTAAAGAAGTGCTGCCCCAGAAAACTACTCAAATATTTCAACAGGCTCAAAAAGACTTCCGATATCGTTCCAACACATAGCACAGGAGATGAAAACAGCGAGCTCTTGACAGACAGAACCTTTCTGCTGAAGCGAAAGAAAGAAGGTAGCAGTACAGAAAACAGAATGAGACTGAGGAAAAGGAGGAGATGTACTGCTAACCAGAGAGAGCAAAAACGCCTGTATATCAGGAAAAAGGAGACAACAAAGCGCAGAAGAACCAGCACAGGCAGCTATGAACATGAGCGGAAGAGGCATAGAAATAACGAGAGCCATGATCTGGGGCAGCAGGTGAAACCAACAGCAGATGCATACCTGGAGGAGTACAGGAGCAGGAGGATGAAGGTTCCCAGGAAAAGGCGCAGAAGTGAGGAGGACTGCAGCCTGACCGCAAAACGATTCAGGAACCTTCTCCCCATGTCGGTGTCCTGCTTAAGGTTTCATTTTCAATTGGGACAAGGGAGCTTTGGAAAGGTCATGTTGGCCTCTGTTCCTTCCAAGGATTCTTTAATAGCGGTAAAAATGATACGCAAGAGATCTATGAAGTCTCTGCACATCATGAGAGAGAGGAGGATTCTGGAGGTAGCCAGGAACAGCCCGTTTCTATGCCACGGGTATGCAGCTTTCCAGACAGAGACCTGTGTGTTCCTCGCCATGGAGTTTATGGCTGGAGGAACCTTGGAGTCTTATATGGACAGTGTTGGCTACATGACACAGAACACAGCCGCATTCTACTCTGCAGAGCTGGTCTGTGGCATCCAATTCCTCCATTCCCAGGGCATCATTCATAGAGATCTGAAGCCGCAGAATGTCCTACTTGACCGTGAGGGCCATGTCAAGATCAGTGATTTTGGTCTTGCTGTAGAAGGTGTTTTTGGAAGCACAGTGAGAGGACATTGTGGAACACGTCTCTACATGGCCCCAGAAATATACTTAAAGAAGCAATATGGTGTTGCTGTCGACTGGTGGTCCTTCGGGGTTATTCTCTTCCGCATGCTTAATGGAACTTTTCCCTTCTTCACTGGCTACTGCAAGAAGGCAACCGTCCATTCTATTATCAATGGCAGGCCCAAATACACCAAGGCATTAAGCCAAGAAGCTGTGGATATACTGACTTGTCTGTTAAAGAAAGATCCTCAGCTTCGCCTCTGGATGACCGAATACATCAGGGAGCATCCGTTCTTTGACAGCATAAATTGGGAAGACATAGAGAGCCGGAGAATGCCGCCACCATACCAGAAGGCTGAAAGACCCAATCGCCGCTTCAAGAACATCCAACCCATACCACCAGTTTTGGAGATCACAGAGGACATTGCCTCTCCATCTAGTAAACAGAGCCTGTCTGACACCTCCTCTTTATTTAGTGATCAGAGCCCGGCCGGCGCGTCCTCTTCATCTAGTGACCAGAGCCTGTTCGGCTTCTCTTTTGTGACTCCAGACTGGATGTTTTGAAGATTTTGTCAGAGCGATTGTCAAGACTTTCCACATTTTTTGTCTCCAAGAAAGTCAAAAATAAAATTAACCCCCCCCCCTAATTTTGGTTATAGTTTCCTTCCTGTTGTACAGTTACATGGTGCATATGACCTCACAATGCAGGCTCAGCCTGACATCATATGTTATGACCTTTCTTATGTGCAGATTGAAATGTCCCAAATACTGAATTTTAAAACTGAATTTTAAATATTCTTCTTGTATCCAGGAATTAATATTAAATCTTATGATATATGATTTTTAAAGGCTTCTTCTGGCAAAAGTTAACCAGATTTTTAAAATGAAATTAAAATTTAATCCTGGGACATATTTTCTTCAAACTATAAATGCAGTGTATTTGGTATGTGAAGTGATGGTATAATATATACTTTATTTCTCACATTTTGTCCTTGAAATTCAAACGCACTTCTTTTGGGCAGGGCCGGATGCTGAGGAATTTGGTGGCCTTTTTATGGAAATAAATAAAATAGACAGAATCTTAACTCCTCGGCATCTATGTGTACCGGATAAAGATGACACCGGTGCTCGGCAGATAATATAGGATAGAATTTTATGTGATGGGATTGGGAGTAATCAGTACACACAAAAAAGTCATCATCACAGGTCATAGCTGCAACCAGAGCACCACTTCCCAGCAGCTGGTAGTCCAACAAGAAAGCATGAAGATCTCTGAACATCACCTAGGTCTTCAACTACTGCCAACCAACCTGCATGTTGCTACGACTCAGAGGGCCATATATTAATGCTGATAAACATGTAGCTGTTACTAGACCAATGCTTCACAAGGAGGTAAAGGGTAGATTTTTTACTGTAGGGGTCCACAACTTCATCTAAGAGTTAGAAAGTTTACAACAACAGCACTGTGGCCTCCTAGTGCATGATGGATACTCTGCAGACCTGTATATAAAACCTTGTAGAGTAAAGATCTAGTTTGGTTATATCTGCGGTTATAACCAATGTGCATGATCTCTTTACGAATTAACCTACAATTAAAGAATAAAAGCAAACAAAGAAATAGAAAGTTGGTAATTAAGATCCTCGGGTTAATATACTATATTCATTTTTTATAATGCAACTTTTTTAACATATTCACATTTTAGAATGGTCTGTATGGTAAAGACCTTAAATGCGCTGTCCCACTACACAAAAACATTAATTACACATTTAAGAAGCTTTGTTCGGTTTCTCACACAAGAACCGATCACTGTGCATGTGAAAACTACAGAGTCGTTACAGAATATATTTCAAATATGTCTTTCAAACAGTCTGGGATCTGATCCTTTTGTTTTAAGAGTGCCAAAAAAATGTATCAAGACATCGGTGTCCTAATGTGGTCAAGAACATTATTATCACTTATCTTCTGGAGGGTTTCTTTTTACCCAGATATCCAATATATCTGCTGGTATAAATATCCCTTACTTTCAATCCTAAAACACTGCCTACTGCATTACAGTCTTTTCCATTATGAAAGCTTCGCTGTAGCTCAGTGGCAGTTTTTAACCCCTTAATGACAAAGCCCGTACATGTACGGGCTCAAAATGCATTGTTTTCAATGGGTTTAGGGATCGCCCATTGTCCTTAAGGGGTTAAAACAAATGTATGTTACCTTTAACTGATTTGGAACACAATGAGAATAAACTGAACGAAAGGCGGTGAATATGTTTGTTATTGAATAGTTTTAATATGTAACAACCTAAAAACATTATGCAAAAACCAGCTACATTTATAGAAATTAACAATCCTGAAATAAATAAAACCGCAGAAGGGAGAAAACGCTACCCATGCTCTGTATCTGGGAAACCACCTGCAAGCACTCCTATTGTGACCTCATAGATCCCACAGTGAATTATGACATCATCCTGGAAGCATGCAGGTTGGTTGCACAGCATTCTATCTTCAGTGCAGTTGGGCGCTCGACACTTTCAGGCTGCTATTTCTTTAGTGAACTTGAAGTGTGGTTACCAACTACGTCAACAGCTACCAGAGAAGAAAAACTCACCAATCATTATGGCAGAGTGTTGTCTCTTCTCAGGACTAAGGTGGATTTTAAAGAAGTGCTGCCCCAGAAAACTACTCAAATATTTCAACAGGCTCAAAAAGACTTCCGATATCGTTCCAACACATAGCACAGAAGATGAAAACAGCGAGCTCTTCACAGACAGAACCTTTCTGCTGAAGCGAAAGAAAGAAGGTAGCAGTACAGAAAACAGAATGAGACTGAGGAAAAGGAGGAGATGTACTGCTAACCAGAGAGAGCAAAAACGCCTGTATATCAGGAAAAAGGAGACAACAAAGCGCAGAAGAACCAGCACAGGCAGCTATGAACATGAGCGGAAGAGGCATAGAAATAACGAGAGCCATGATCTGGGGCAGCAGGTGAAACCAACAGCAGATGCATACCTGGAGGAGTACAGGAGCAGGAGGATGAAGGTTCCCAGGAAAAGGCGCAGAAGTGAGGAGGACTGCAGCCTGACCGCAAAACGATTCAGGAACCTTCTCCCCATGTCGGTGTCCTGCTTAAGGTTTCATTTTCAATTGGGTCAAGGGAGCTTTGGAAAGGTCATGTTGGCCTCTGTTCCTTCCAAGGATTCTTTAATAGCGGTAAAAATGATACGCAAGAGATCTATGAAGTCTCTGCACATCATGAGAGAGAGGAGGATTCTGGAGGTAGCCAGGAACAGCCCGTTTCTATGCCACGGGTATGCAGCTTTCCAGACAGAGACCTGTGTGTTCCTCGCCATGGAGTTTATGGCTGGAGGAACCTTGGAGTCTTATATGGACAGTGTTGGCTACATGACACAGAACACAGCCGCATTCTACTCTGCAGAGCTGGTCTGTGGCATCCAATTCCTCCATTCCCAGGGCATCATTCATAGAGATCTGAAGCCACAGAATGTCCTACTTGACCGTGAGGGCCATGTCAAGATCAGTGATTTTGGTCTTGCTGTAGAAGGTGTTTTTGGAAGCACAGTGAGAGGACATTGTGGAACACGTCTCTACATGGCCCCAGAAATATACTTAAAGAAGCAATATGGTGTTGCTGTCGACTGGTGGTCCTTCGGGGTTATTCTCTTCCGCATGCTTAATGGAACTTTTCCCTTCTTCACTGGCTACTGCAAGAAGGCAACCGTCCATTCTATTATCAATGGCAGGCCCAAATACACCAAGGCATTAAGCCAAGAAGCTGTGGATATACTGACTTGTCTGTTAAAGAAAGATCCTCAGCTTCGCCTCTGGATGACCGAATACATCAGGGAGCATCCATTCTTTGACAGCATAAATTGGGAAGACATAGAGAGCCGGAGAATGCCGCCACCATACCAGAAGGCTGAAAGACCCAATCGCCGCTTCAAGAACATCCAACCCATACCACCAGTTTTGGAGATCACAGAGGACATTGCCTCTCCATCTAGTAAACAGAGCCTGTCCGACACCTCCTCTTTATTTAGTGATCAGAGCCCGGCCGGTGCGTCCTCTTCATCTAGTGACCAGAGCCTGTTCGGCTTCTCTTTTGTGACTCCAGACTGGATGTTTTGAAGATTTTGTCAGAGCGATTGTCAAGACTTTCCACATTTGTTGTCTCCAAGAAAGTCAAAAGTAAAATTAAACCCCCCCCTAATTTTGGTTATAGTTTCCTTCCTGTTGTACAGTTACATGGTGCATATGACCTCACAATGCAGGCTCAGCCTGACATCATATGTTATGACCTTTCTTATGTGCAGATTGAAATGTCCCAAATACTGAATTTTAAAACTGAATTTTAAATATTCTTCTTGTATCCAGGAATTAATATAAAGTCTTATGATATATGATTTTTAAAGGCTTCTTCTGGCAAAGGTAAACAGATTTTTAAAATGAAATAAAAATTTAATCCTGGGACATATTTTCTTCAAACTATAAATGCAGTGTATTTGGTATGTGAAGTGATGGTATAATATATACTTTATTTCTCACATTTTGTCCTTGAAATTCAAACGCACTTCTTTTGGGCAGGGCCGGATGCTGAGGAATTTGGTGGCCTTTTTATGGAAATAAATAAAATAGACAGAATCTTAACTCCTCGGCATCTATGTGTACCGGATAAAGATGACACCGGTGCTCGGCAGATAATATAGGATAGAATTTTATGTGATGGGATTGGGAGTAATCAGTACACACAAAAAAGTCATCATCACAGGTCATAGCTGCAACCAGAGCACCACTTCCCAGCAGCTGGTAGTCCAACAAGAAAGCATGAAGATCTCTGAACATCACCTAGGTCTTCAACTACTGCCAACCAACCTGCATGTTGCTACGACTCAGAGGGCCATATATTAATGCTGATAAACATGTAGCTGTTACTAGACCAATGCTTCACAAGGAGGTAAAGGGTAGATTTTTTACTGTAGGGGTCCACAACTTCATCTAAGAGTTAGAAAGTTTACAACAACAGCACTGTGGCCTCCTAGTGCATGATGGATACTCTGCAGACCTGTATATAAAACCTTGTAGAGTAAAGATCTAGTTTGGTTACATCTGCGGTTATAACCAATGTGCATGATCTCTTTACGAATTAACCTACAATTAAAGAATAAAAGCAAACAAAGAAATAGAAAGTTGGTAATTAAGATCCTCGGGTTAATATACTATATTCATTTTTTATAATGCAACTTTTTTAACATATTCACATTTTAGAATGGTCTGTATGGTAAAGACCTTAAATGCGCTGTCCCACTACACAAAAACATTAATTACACATTTAAGAAGCTTTGTTCGGTTTCTCACACAAGAACCGATCACTGTGCATGTGAAAACTACAGAGTCGTTACAGAATATATTTCAAATATGTCTTTCAAACAGTCTGGGATCTGATCCTTTTGTTTTAAGAGTGCCAAAAAAATGTATCAAGACATCGGTGTCCTAATGTGGTCAAGAACATTATTATCACTTATCTTCTGGAGGGTTTTTTTTTACCCAGATATCCAATATATCTGCTGGTATAAATATCCCTTACTTTCAATCCTAAAACACTGCCTACTGCATTACAGTCTTTTCCATTATGAAAGCTTCGCTGTAGCTCAGTGGCAGTTTTTAACCCCTTAATGACAAAGCCCGTACATGTACGGGCTCAAAATGCATTGTTTTCAATGGGTTTAGGGATCGCCCATTGTCCTTAAGGGGTTAAAACAAATGTATGTTACCTTTAACTGATTTGGAACACAATGAGAATAAACTGAACGAAAGGCGGTGAATATGTTTGTTATTGAATAGTTTTAATATGTAACAACCTAAAAACATTATGCAAAAACCAGCTACATTTATAGAAATTAACAATCCTGAAATAAATAAAACCGCAGAAGGGAGAAAACGCTACCCATGCTCTGTATCTGGGAAACCACCTGCAAGCACTCCTATTGTGACCTCATAGATCCCACAGTGAATTATGACATCATCCTGGAAGCATGCAGGTTGGTTGCACAGCATTCTATCTTCAGTGCAGTTGGGCGCTCGACACTTTCAGGCTGCTATTTCTTTAGTGAACTTGAAGTGTGGTTACCAACTACGTCAACAGCTACCAGAGAAGAAAAACTCACCAATCGTTATGGCAGAGTGTTGTCTCTTCTCAGGACTAAGGTGGATTTTAAAGAAGTGCTGCCCCAGAAAACTACTCAAATATTTCAACAGGCTCAAAAAGACTTCCGATTTCGTTCCAACACATAGCACAGGAGATGAAAACAGCGAGCTCTTGACAGACAGAACCTTTCTGCTGAAGCGAAAGAAAGAAGGTAGCAGTACAGAAAACAGAATGAGACTGAGGAAAAGGAGGAGATGTACTGCTAACCAGAGAGAGCAAAAACGCCTGTATATCAGGAAAAAGGAGACAACAAAGCGCAGAAGAACCAGCACAGGCAGCTATGAACATGAGAGGAAGAGGCATAGAAATAACGAGAGCCATGATCTGGGGCAGCAGGTGAAACCAACAGCAGATGCATACCTGGAGGAGTACAGGAGCAGGAGGATGAAGGTTCCCAGGAAAAGGCGCAGAAGTGAGGAGGACTGCAGCCTGACCGCAAAACGATTCAGGAACCTTCTCCCCATGTCGGTGTCCTGCTTAAGGTTTCATTTTCAATTGGGACAAGGGAGCTTTGGAAAGGTCATGTTGGCCTCTGTTCCTTCCAAGGATTCTTTAATAGCGGTAAAAATGATACGCAAGAGATCTATGAAGTCTCTGCACATCATGAGAGAGAGGAGGATTCTGGAGGTAGCCAGGAACAGCCCGTTTCTATGCCACGGGTATGCAGCTTTCCAGACAGAGACCTGTGTGTTCCTCGCCATGGAGTTTATGGCTGGAGGAACCTTGGAGTCTTATATGGACAGTGTTGGCTACATGACACAGAACACAGCCGCATTCTACTCTGCAGAGCTGGTCTGTGGCATCCAATTCCTCCATTCCCAGGGCATCATTCATAGAGATCTGAAGCCGCAGAATGTCCTACTTGACCGTGAGGGCCATGTCAAGATCAGTGATTTTGGTCTTGCTGTAGAAGGTGTTTTTGGAAGCACAGTGAGAGGACATTGTGGAACACGTCTCTACATGGCCCCAGAAATATACTTAAAGAAGCAATATGGTGTTGCTGTCGACTGGTGGTCCTTCGGGGTTATTCTCTTCCGCATGCTTAATGGAACTTTTCCCTTCTTCACTGGCTACTGCAAGAAGGCAACCGTCCATTCTATTATCAATGGCAGGCCCAAATACACCAAGGCATTAAGCCAAGAAGCTGTGGATATACTGACTTGTCTGTTAAAGAAAGATCCTCAGCTTCGCCTCTGGATGACCGAATACATCAGGGAGCATCCGTTCTTTGACAGCATAAATTGGGAAGACATAGAGAGCCGGAGAATGCCGCCACCATACCAGAAGGCTGAAAGACCCAATCGCCGCTTCAAGAACATCCAACCCATACCACCAGTTTTGGAGATCACAGAGGACATTGCCTCTCCATCTAGTAAACAGAGCCTGTCTGACACCTCCTCTTTATTTAGTGATCAGAGCCCGGCCGGTGCGTCCTCTTCATCTAGTGACCAGAGCCTGTTCGGCTTCTCTTTTGTGACTCCAGACTGGATGTTTTGAAGATTTTGTCAGAGCGATTGTCAAGACTTTCCACATTTGTTGTCTCCAAGAAAGTCAAAAATAAAATTAAACCCCCCCTAATTTTGGTTATAGTTTCCTTCCTGTTGTACAGTTACATGGTGCATATGACCTCACAATGCAGGCTCAGCCTGACATCATATGTTATGACCTTTCTTATGTGCAGATTGAAATGTCCCAAATACTGAATTTTAAAACTGAATTTTAAATATTCTTCTTGTATCCAGGAATTAATATAAAGTCTTATGATATATGATTTTTAAAGGCTTCTTCTGGCAAAGGTAACCAGATTTTTAAAATGAAATAAAAATTTAATCCTGGGACATATTTTCTTCAAACTATAAATGCAGTGTATTTGGTATGTGAAGTGATGGTATAATATATACTTTATTTCTCACATTTTGTCCTTGAAATTCAAACGCACTTCTTTTGGGCAGGGCCGGATGCTGAGGAATTTGGTGGCCTTTTTATGGAAATAAATAAAATAGACAGAATCTTAACTCCTCGGCATCTATGTGTACCGGATAAAGATGACACCGGTGCTCGGCAGATAATATAGGATAGAATTTTATGTGATGGGATTGGGAGTAATCAGTACACACAAAAAAGTCATCATCACAGGTCATAGCTGCAACCAGAGCACCACTTCCCAGCAGCTGGTGGTCCAACAAGAAAGCATGAAGATCTCTGAACATCACCTAGGTCTTCAACTACTGCCAACCAACCTGCATGTTGCTACGACTCAGAGGGCCATATATTAATGCTGATAAACATGTAGCTGTTACTAGACCAATGCTTCACAAGGAGGTAAAGGGTAGATTTTTTACTGTAGGGGTCCACAACTTCATCTAAGAGTTAGAAAGCTTACAACAACAGCACTGTGGCCTCCTAGTGCATGATGGATACTCTGCAGACCTGTATATAAAACCTTGTAGAGTAAAGAACTAGTTTGGTTACATCTGCGGTTATAACCAATGTGCATGATCTCTTTACGAATTAACCTACAATTAAAGAATAAAAACAAACAAAGAAATAGAAAGTTGGTAATTAAGATCCTCGCGTTAATATACTATGGTCATTTTTTATAATGCAACTTTTTTAACATATTCACATTTTAGAATGGTCTGTATGGTAAAGACCTTAAATGCGCTGTCCCACTACACAAAAACATTAATTACACATTTAAGAAGCTTTGTTCGGTTTCTCACACAAGAACCGATCACTGTGCATGTGAAAACTACAGAGTCGTTACAGAATATATTTCAAATATGTCTTTCAAACAGTCTGGGATCTGATCCTTTTGTTTTAAGAGTGCCAAAAAAATGTATCAAGACATCGGTGTCCTAATGTGGTCAAGAACATTATTATCACTTATCTTCTGGAGGGTTTCTTTTTACCCAGGTATCCAATATATCTGCTTGTATAAATATCCCTTACTTTCAATCCTAAAACACTGCCTACTGCATTACAGTCTTTTCCATTATGAAAGCTTTGCTGTAGCTCAGTGGCAGTTTTTAACCCCTTAATGACAAAGCCCGTACATGTACGGGCTCAAAATGCATTGTTTTCAATGGGTTTAGGGATCGCCCATTGTCCTTAAGGGGTTAAAACAAATGTATGTTACCTTTAACTGATTTGGAACACAATGAGAATAAACTGAACGAAAGGCGGTGAATATGTTTGTTATTGAATAGTTTTAATATGTAACAACCTAAAAACATTATGCAAAAACCAGCTACATTTATAGAAATTAACAATCCTGAAATAAATAAAACCGCAGAAGGGAGAAAACGCTACCCATGCTCTGTATCTGGGAAACCACCTGCAAGCACTCCTATTGTGACCTCATAGATCCCACAGTGAATTATGACATCATCCTGGAAGCATGCAGGTTGGTTGCACAGCATTCTTTCTTCAGTGCAGTTGGGCGCTCGACACTTTCAGGCTGCTATTTCTTTAGTGAACTTGAAGTGTGGTTACCAACTACGTCAACAGCTACCAGAGAAGAAAAACTCACCAATCATTATGGCAGAGTGTTGTCTCTTCTCAGGACTAAGGTGGATTTTAAAGAAGTGCTGCCCCAGAAAACTACTCAAATATTTCAACAGGCTCAAAAAGACTTCCGATATCGTTCCAACACATAGCACAGGAGATGAAAACAGCGAGCTCTTGACAGACAGAACCTTTCTGCTGAAGCGAAAGAAAGAAGGTAGCAGTACAGAAAACAGAATGAGACTGAGGAAAAGGAGGAGATGTACTGCTAACCAGAGAGAGCAAAAACGCCTGTATATCAGGAAAAAGGAGACAACAAAGCGCAGAAGAACCAGCACAGGCAGCTATGAACATGAGCGGAAGAGGCATAGAAATAACGAGAGCCATGATCTGGGGCAGCAGGTGAAACCAACAGCAGATGCATACCTGGAGGAGTACAGGAGCAGGAGGATGAAGGTTCCCAGGAAAAGGCGCAGAAGTGAGGAGGACTGCAGCCTGACCGCAAAACGATTCAGGAACCTTCTCCCCATGTCGGTGTCCTGCTTAAGGTTTCATTTTCAATTGGGACAAGGGAGCTTTGGAAAGGTCATGTTGGCCTCTGTTCCTTCCAAGGATTCTTTAATAGCGGTAAAAATGATACGCAAGAGATCTATGAAGTCTCTGCACATCATGAGAGAGAGGAGGATTCTGGAGGTAGCCAGGAACAGCCCGTTTCTATGCCACGGGTATGCAGCTTTCCAGACAGAGACCTGTGTGTTCCTCGCCATGGAGTTTATGGCTGGAGGAACCTTGGAGTCTTATATGGACAGTGTTGGCTACATGACACAGAACACAGCCGCATTCTACTCTGCAGAGCTGGTCTGTGGCATCCAATTCCTCCATTCCCAGGGCATCATTCATAGAGATCTGAAGCCGCAGAATGTCCTACTTGACCGTGAGGGCCATGTCAAGATCAGTGATTTTGGTCTTGCTGTAGAAGGTGTTTTTGGAAGCACAGTGAGAGGACATTGTGGAACACGTCTCTACATGGCCCCAGAAATATACTTAAAGAAGCAATATGGTGTTGCTGTCGACTGGTGGTCCTTCGGGGTTATTCTCTTCCGCATGCTTAATGGAACTTTTCCCTTCTTCACTGGCTACTGCAAGAAGGCAACCGTCCATTCTATTATCAATGGCAGGCCCAAATACACCAAGGCATTAAGCCAAGAAGCTGTGGATATACTGACTTGTCTGTTAAAGAAAGATCCTCAGCTTCGCCTCTGGATGACCGAATACATCAGGGAGCATCCGTTCTTTGACAGCATAAATTGGGAAGACATAGAGAGCCGGAGAATGCCGCCACCATACCAGAAGGCTGAAAGACCCAATCGCCGCTTCAAGAACATCCAACCCATACCACCAGTTTTGGAGATCACAGAGGACATTGCCTCTCCATCTAGTAAACAGAGCCTGTCTGACACCTCCTCTTTATTTAGTGATCAAAGCCCGGCCGGCGTGTCCTCTTCATCTAGTGACCAGAGCCTGTTCGGCTTCTCTTTTGTGACTCCAGACTGGATGTTTTGAAGATTTTGTCAAGACTTTCCACATTTTTTGTCTCCAAGAAAGTCAAAAATAAAATTAACCCCCCCCCTAATTTTGGTTATAGTTTCCTTCCTGTTGTACAGTTACATGGTGCATATGACCTCACAATGCAGGCTCAGCCTGACATCATATGTTATGACCTTTCTTATGTGCAGATTGAAATGTCCCAAATACTGAATTTTAAAACTGAATTTTAAATATTCTTCTTGTATCCAGGAATTAATATAAAGTCTTATGATATATGATTTTTAAAGGCTTCTTCTGGCAAAGGTAACCAGATTTTTAAAATGAAATAAAAATTTAATCCTGGGACATATTTTCTTCAAACTATAAATGCAGTGTATTTGGTATGTGAAGTGATGGTATAATATATACTTTATTTCTCACATTTTGTCCTTGAAATTCAAACGCACTTCTTTTGGGCAGGGCCGGATGCTGAGGAATTTGGTGGCCTTTTTATGGAAATAAATAAAATAGACAGAATCTTAACTCCTCGGCATCTATGTGTACCGGATAAAGATGACACTGGTGCTCGGCAGATAATATAGGATAGAATTTTATGTGATGGGATTGGGAGTAATCAGTACACACAAAAAAGTCATCATCACAGGTCATAGCTGCAACCAGAGCACCACTTCCCAGCAGCTGGTGGTCCAACAAGAAAGCATGAAGATCTCTGAACATCACCTAGGTCTTCAACTACTGCCAACCAACCTGCATGTTGCTACGACTCAGAGGGCCATATATTAATGCTGATAAACATGTAGCTGTTACTAGACCAATGCTTCACAAGGAGGTAAAGGGTAGATTTTTTACTGTAGGGGTCCACAACTTCATCTAAGAGTTAGAAAGCTTACAACAACAGCACTGTGGCCTCCTAGTGCATGATGGATACTCTGCAGACCTGTATATAAAACCTTGTAGAGTAAAGAACTAGTTTGGTTACATCTGCGGTTATAACCAATGTGCATGATCGCTTTACGAATTAACCTACAATTAAAGAATAAAAACAAACAAAGAAATAGAAAGTTGGTAATTAAGATCCTCGCGTTAATATACTATATTCATTTTTTATAATGCAACTTTTTTAACATATTCACATTTTAGAATGGTCTGTATGGTAAAGACCTTAAATGCGCTGTCCCACTACACAAAAACATTAATTACACATTTAAGAAGCTTTGTTCGGTTTCTCACACAAGAACCGATCACTGTGCATGTGAAAACTACAGAGTCGTTACAGAATATATTTCAGATATGTCTTTCAAACAGTCTGGGATCTGATCCTTTTGTTTTAAGAGTGCCAAAAAAATGTATCAAGACATCGGTGTCCTAATGTGGTCAAGAACATTATTATCACTTATCTTCTGGAGGGTTTCTTTTTACCCAGATATCCAATATATCTGCTGGTATAAATATCCCTTACTTTCAATCCTAAAACACTGCCTACTGCATTACAGTCTTTTCCATTATCAAAGCTTTGCTGTAGCTCAGTGGCAGTTTTTAACCCCTTAATGACAAAGCCCGTACATGTACGGGCTCAAAATGCATTGTTTTCAATGGGTTTAGGGATCGCCCATTGTCCTTAAGGGGTTAAAACAAATGTATGTTACCTTTAACTGATTTGGAACACAATGAGAATAAACTGAACGAAAGGCGGTGAATATGTTTGTTATTGAATAGTTTTAATATGTAACAACCTAAAAACATTATGCAAAAACCAGCTACATTTATAGAAATTAACAATCCTGAAATAAATAAAACCGCAGAAGGGAGAAAACGCTACCCATGCTCTGTATCTGGGAAACCACCTGCAAGCACTCCTATTGTGACCTCATAGATCCCACAGTGAATTATGACATCATCCTGGAAGCATGCAGGTTGGTTGCACAGCATTCTATCTTCAGTGCAGTTGGGCGCTCGACACTTTCAGGCTGCTATTTCTTTAGTGAACTTGAAGTGTGGTTACCAACTACGTCAACAGCTACCAGAGAAGAAAAACTCACCAATCATTATGGCAGAGTGTTGTCTCTTCTCAGGACTAAGGTGGATTTTAAAGAAGTGCTGCCCCAGAAAACTACTCAAATATTTCAACAGGCTCAAAAAGACTTCCGATATCGTTCCAACACATAGCACAGGAGATGAAAACAGCGAGCTCTTGACAGACAGAACCTTTCTGCTGAAGCGAAAGAAAGAAGGTAGCAGTACAGAAAACAGAATGAGACTGAGGAAAAGGAGGAGATGTACTGCTAACCAGAGAGAGCAAAAACGCCTGTATATCAGGAAAAAGGAGACAACAAAGCGCAGAAGAACCAGCACAGGCAGCTATGAACATGAGCGGAAGAGGCATAGAAATAACGAGAGCCATGATCTGGGGCAGCAGGTGAAACCAACAGCAGATGCATACCTGGAGGAGTACAGGAGCAGGAGGATGAAGGTTCCCAGGAAAAGGCGCAGAAGTGAGGAGGACTGCAGCCTGACTGCAAAACGATTCAGGAACCTTCTCCCCATGTCGGTGTCCTGCTTAAGGTTTCATTTTCAATTGGGACAAGGGAGCTTTGGAAAGGTCATGTTGGCCTCTGTTCCTTCCAAGGATTCTTTAATAGCGGTAAAAATGATACGCAAGAGATCTATGAAGTCTCTGCACATCATGAGAGAGAGGAGGATTCTGGAGGTAGCCAGGAACAGCCCGTTTCTATGCCACGGGTATGCAGCTTTCCAGACAGAGACCTGTGTGTTCCTCGCCATGGAGTTTATGGCTGGAGGAACCTTGGAGTCTTATATGGACAGTGTTGGCTACATGACACAGAACACAGCCGCATTCTACTCTGCAGAGCTGGTCTGTGGCATCCAATTCCTCCATTCCCAGGGCATCATTCATAGAGATCTGAAGCCGCAGAATGTCCTACTTGACCGTGAGGGCCATGTCAAGATCAGTGATTTTGGTCTTGCTGTAGAAGGTGTTTTTGGAAGCACAGTGAGAGGACATTGTGGAACACGTCTCTACATGGCCCCAGAAATATACTTAAAGAAGCAATATGGTGTTGCTGTCGACTGGTGGTCCTTCGGGGTTATTCTCTTCCGCATGCTTAATGGAACTTTTCCCTTCTTCACTGGCTACTGCAAGAAGGCAACCGTCCATTCTATTATCAATGGCAGGCCCAAATACACCAAGGCATTAAGCCAAGAAGCTGTGGATATACTGACTTGTCTGTTAAAGAAAGATCCTCAGCTTCGCCTCTGGATGACCGAATACATCAGGGAGCATCCGTTCTTTGACAGCATAAATTGGGAAGACATAGAGAGCCGGAGAATGCCGCCACCATACCAGAAGGCTGAAAGACCCAATCGCCGCTTCAAGAACATCCAACCCATACCACCAGTTTTGGAGATCACAGAGGACATTGCCTCTCCATCTAGTAAACAGAGCCTGTCTGACACCTCCTCTTTATTTAGTGATCAGAGCCCGGCCGGCGCGTCCTCTTCATCTAGTGACCAGAGCCTGTTCGGCTTCTCTTTTGTGACTCCAGACTGGATGTTTTGAAGATTTTGTCAGAGCGATTGTCAAGACTTTCCACATTTGTTGTCTCCAAGAAAGTCAAAAATAAAATTAAACCCCCCCTAATTTTGGTTATAGTTTCCTTCCTGTTGTACAGTTACATGGTGCATATGACCTCACAATGCAGGCTCAGCCTGACATCATATGTTATGACCTTTCTTATGTGCAGATTGAAATGTCCCAAATACTGAATTTTAAAACTGAATTTTAAATATTCTTCTTGTATCCAGGAATTAATATAAAGTCTTATGATATATGATTTTTAAAGGCTTCTTCTGGCAAAGGTAACCAGATTTTTAAAATGAAATAAAAATTTAATCCTGGGACATATTTTCTTCAAACTATAAATGCAGTGTATTTGGTATGTGAAGTGATGGTATAATATATACTTTATTTCTCACATTTTGTCCTTGAAATTCAAACGCACTTCTTTTGGGCAGGGCCGGATGCTGAGGAATTTGGTGGCCTTTTTATGGAAATAAATAAAATAGACAGAATCTTAACTCCTCGGCATCTATGTGTACCGGATAAAGATGACACCGGTGCTCGGCAGATAATATAGGATAGAATTTTATGTGATGGGATTGGGAGTAATCAGTACACACAAAAAATTCATCATCACAGGTCATAGCTGCAACCAGAGCACCACTTCCCAGCAGCTGGTGGTCCAACAAGAAAGCATGAAGATCTCTGAACATCACCTAGGTCTTCAACTACTGCCAACCAACCTGCATGTTGCTACGACTCAGAGGGCCATATATTAATGCTGATAAACATGTAGCTGTTACTAGACCAATGCTTCACAAGGAGGTAAAGGGTAGATTTTTTACTGTAGGGGTCCACAACTTCATCTAAGAGTTAGAAAGCTTACAACAACAGCACTGTGGCCTCCTAGTGCATGATGGATACTCTGCAGACCTGTATATAAAACCTTGTAGAGTAAAGAACTAGTTTGGTTACATCTGCGGTTATAACCAATGTGCATGATCTCTTTACGAATTAACCTACAATGAAAGAATAAAAACAAACAAAGAAATAGAAAGTTGGTAATTAAGATCCTCGCGTTAATATACTATGGTCATTTTTTATAATGCAACTTTTTTAACATATTCACATTTTAGAATGGTCTGTATGGTAAAGACCTTAAATGCGCTGTCCCACTACACAAAAACATTAATTACACATTTAAGAAGCTTTGTTCGGTTTCTCACACAAGAACCGATCACTGTGCATGTGAAAACTACAGAGTCGTTACAGAATATATTTCAAATATGTCTTTCAAACAGTCTGGGATCTGATCCTTTTGTTTTAAGAGTGCCAAAAAAATGTATCAAGACATCGGTGTCCTAATGTGGTCAAGAACATTATTATCACTTATCTTCTGGAGGGTTTCTTTTTACCCAGATATCCAATATATCTGCTTGTATAAATATCCCTTACTTTCAATCCTAAAACACTGCCTACTGCATTACAGTCTTTTCCATTATGAAAGCTTTGCTGTAGCTCAGTGGCAGTTTTTAACCCCTTAATGACAAAGCCCGTACATGTACGGGCTCAAAATGCATTGTTTTCAATGGGTTTAGGGATCGCCCATTGTCCTTAAGGGGTTAAAACAAATGTATGTTACCTTTAACTGATTTGGAACACAATGAGAATAAACTGAACGAAAGGCGGTGAATATGTTTGTTATTGAATAGTTTTAATATATAACAACCTAAAAACATTATGCAAAAACCAGCTACATTTATAGAAATTAACAATCCTGAAATAAATAAAACCGCAGAAGGGAGAAAACGCTACCCATGCTCTGTATCTGGGAAACCACCTGCAAGCACTCCTATTGTGACCTCATAGATCCCACAGTGAATTATGACATCATCCTGGAAGCATGCAGGTTGGTTGCACAGCATTCTATCTTCAGTGCAGTTGGGCGCTCGACACTTTCAGGCTGCTATTTCTTTAGTGAACTTGAAGTGTGGTTACCAACTACGTCAACAGCTACCAGAGAAGAAAAACTCACCAATCATTATGGCAGAGTGTTGTCTCTTCTCAGGACTAAGGTGGATTTTAAAGAAGTGCTGCCCCAGAAAACTACTCAAATATTTCAACAGGCTCAAAAAGACTTCCGATATCGTTCCAACACATAGCACAGGAGATGAAAACAGCGAGCTCTTGACAGACAGAACCTTTCTGCTGAAGCGAAAGAAAGAAGGTAGCAGTACAGAAAACAGAATGAGACTGAGGAAAAGGAGGAGATGTACTGCTAACCAGAGAGAGCAAAAACGCCTGTATATCAGGAAAAAGGAGACAACAAAGCGCAGAAGAACCAGCACAGGCAGCTATGAACATGAGCGGAAGAGGCATAGAAATAACGAGAGCCATGATCTGGGGCAGCAGGTGAAACCAACAGCAGATGCATACCTGGAGGAGTACAGGAGCAGGAGGATGAAGGTTCCCAGGAAAAGGCGCAGAAGTGAGGAGGACTGCAGCCTGACCGCAAAACGATTCAGGAGCCTTCTCCCCATGTCGGTGTCCTGCTTAAGGTTTCATTTTCAATTGGGACAAGGGAGCTTTGGAAAGGTCATGTTGGCCTCTGTTCCTTCCAAGGATTCTTTAATAGCGGTAAAAATGATACGCAAGAGATCTATGAAGTCTCTGCACATCATGAGAGAGAGGAGGATTCTGGAGGTAGCCAGGAACAGCCCGTTTCTATGCCACGGGTATGCAGCTTTCCAGACAGAGACCTGTGTGTTCCTCGCCATGGAGTTTATGGCTGGAGGAACCTTGGAGTCTTATATGGACAGTGTTGGCTACATGACACAGAACACAGCCGCATTCTACTCTGCAGAGCTGGTCTGTGGCATCCAATTCCTCCATTCCCAGGGCATCATTCATAGAGATCTGAAGCCGCAGAATGTCCTACTTGACCGTGAGGGCCATGTCAAGATCAGTGATTTTGGTCTTGCTGTAGAAGGTGTTTTTGGAAGCACAGTGAGAGGACATTGTGGAACACGTCTCTACATGGCCCCAGAAATATACTTAAAGAAGCAATATGGTGTTGCTGTCGACTGGTGGTCCTTCGGGGTTATTCTCTTCCGCATGCTTAATGGAACTTTTCCCTTCTTCACTGGCTACTGCAAGAAGGCAACCGTCCATTCTATTATCAATGGCAGGCCCAAATACACCAAGGCATTAAGCCAAGAAGCTGTGGATATACTGACTTGTCTGTTAAAGAAAGATCCTCAGCTTCGCCTCTGGATGACCGAATACATCAGGGAGCATCCGTTCTTTGACAGCATAAATTGGGAAGACATAGAGAGCCGGAGAATGCCGCCACCATACCAGAAGGCTGAAAGACCCAATCGCCGCTTCAAGAACATCCAACCCATACCACCAGTTTTGGAGATCACAGAGGACATTGCCTCTCCATCTAGTAAACACAGCCTGTCTGACACCTCCTCTTTATTTAGTGATCAGAGCCCGGCCGGCGCGTCCTCTTCATCTAGTGACCAGAGCCTGTTCGGCTTCTCTTTTGTGACTCCAGACTGGATGTTTTGAAGATTTTGTCAGAGCGATTGTCAAGACTTTCCACATTTTTTGTCTCCAAGAAAGTCAAAAATAAAATTAACCCCCCCCCCTAATTTTGGTTATAGTTTCCTTCCTGTTGTACAGTTACATGGTGCATATGACCTCACAATGCAGGCTCAGCCTGACATCATATGTTATGACCTTTCTTATGTGCAGATTGAAATGTCCCAAATACTGAATTTTAAAACTGAATTTTAAATATTCTTCTTGTATCCAGGAATTAATATTAAATCTTATGATATATGATTTTTAAAGGCTTCTTCTGGCAAAAGTTAACCAGATTTTTAAAATGAAATTAAAATTTAATCCTGGGACATATTTTCTTCAAACTATAAATGCAGTGTATTTGGTATGTGAAGTGATGGTATAATATATACTTTATTTCTCACATTTTGTCCTTAAAATTCAAACGCACTTCTTTTGGGCAGGGCCGGATGCTGAGGAGTTTGGTGGCCTTTTTATGGAAATAAATAAAATAGACAGAATCTTAACTCCTCGGCATCTATGTGTACCGGATAAAGATGACACCGGTGCTCGGCAGATAATATAGGATAGAATTTTATGTGATGGGATTGGGAGTAATCAGTACACACAAAAAAGTCATCATCACAGGTCATAGCTGCAACCAGAGCACCACTTCCCAGCAGCTGGTGGTCCAACAAGAAAGCATGAAGATCTCTGAACATCACCTAGGTCTTCAACTACTGCCAACCAACCTGCATGTTGCTACGACTCAGAGGGCCATATATTAATGCTGATAAACATGTAGCTGTTACTAGACCAATGCTTCACAAGGAGGTAAAGGGTAGATTTTTTACTGTAGGGGTCCACAACTTCATCTAAGAGTTAGAAAGCTTACAACAACAGCACTGTGGCCTCCTAGTGCATGATGGATACTCTGCAGACCTGTATATAAAACCTTGTAGAGTAAAGAATGAAGCCATTGGAGCAAGCACAGCTTAGCGGAGGAGGCCCTGACAGTGCTAGGAGGTGGGCCTTAGAGGTTTTGGTTTAATTTTATTGGTCAGTTAGGTTAGGGGTTGGGTGTTATAAATAGGTAGCATCCATTTTGTTATCGCACTTTTAATCTGCTTGTCAGACTGGATTGTTGTCTTTTGGCATTTTCTGGTCTGGGGAGCGTGTTTTTTCTTTTTCAGGGTCATGGATCGTGATGTGGAGGCGTTGCTGGAGGGAATCCGGGCTGCTGCGAGGGACCGAGGAGCTGCGTGGCTTCGGGACCAGTTGGGCCCGTTGCTGGAAGGTGCCGGGCCCGCGTCGCTGGAATCACGTCGTCCGGTGCGGAGGACGAGGCCGCCGCAACGCTTGAGTCCGGAGGAGACCGGGCGGCGGCGGCGGCGGGAGCGGAGCCCGTCTGCGGAGGCAGGGCGCGGTCGTCAGCGGGACATGGAGCGGTGTGTGAGCCCAGCGGCAGGACGTCCGGGACCGGAGGAGCGGGGACGGAGGCCCCGGGGCTTGTCGGTGCCTGCGGGAGGACGGCGGGGAGCCGGAGCGGTTCTGCGGGGATCCGGAGGTGCGGCTGATCTGCTTACCGGTGAGGAGCGGGCGGCAGGCCTCGGATGCGGGGGGGGCGCTGCTGGGACGGCGGGAAGCGACGGGGAAGGCCGCGGAGGACACGTGGTCGGCGATGTGTGTGGCGCAGCCGAGGAGGGTGAGGCGGCGGGGCCCTGCGGCGCTGGGGGTGCTGTTAGGAGTCCTAGGATCGGTCAGGCGAGTGGCAGCAGTGATTGCGGCGATCGCGGGATGGCTGAGCGTGATAGGGATGGGCGTGGCCGGCGCTTTGTACAAGGTGAATCTGCATCAGGCCCCAGGGAGGCACGGGGTGCTGTTTTCAGTGGCAGGAGGAGTGAGGATGGCTCTAGGGGGGAACGCACGGTCCCAGTTGGGGTTGGTGCGCAGCGGGGCAGGCACGCTAGTCGGGTTGGCGGTGTTTTTTCACGCAGGAGTCGGTCGCCTTCACGGCCTGTTCAGCGGACTGGCCACGGGCGCTGCTCACGGACCAGGGATCGGAGGTCGCCTAGTGTTACCGGGAGGGCCGGTGACGGTCGGTGGCGCAGGCGTGCAGCAGATGGCGGTGCTGAAAGAGGATGGCGTTCCCGTTCTGGCTCTAGGGGTTCGGTTCCCAGGGATGTTCGGCGGTCTAGTCGGGAGTCCACGTGTAGGGTATTGCCGCGGTCTTCTTCTCGTTCCAGGTCGGAGCAGCGCCAGGCGGATGTACTGGGCGTTCAGCGGTCGAGTGTGGAGTTGCTCGGGACGGCGACCAGACCAGCGGAGTCGTCTGTTGGTGGCGGTCAGGACGCAACCCCGAGGCTTTCAGCAGCCGGGGGTTCTGGTGGTGAGTCGGGCTTGGGTTTTCAGGAGGGTAAATTATTAGCAGGTCTGAAGGCGTTAGTGGAGTCTTTGGGTAGGTCCGGGTCCGGTGCGGATTGTAGCCAGGTTTGGGTTTCCAGGTCTGAACAACAGGTGCAGGCAGGGCCGATTTCTGGTGAGGCAGCAGTAGGTTTGGCGGTCGGTGAGGGTGGTCAGTCGGCTGAGGATGTTGTGCCTGTTGGTGAGCGGGCGGAGTTGGCGGGTGAAATTGCGGATTCAGCTAGGCAGAATGCTTATGTGTCCTTTTCTGGTCCGTTGGGAGTTCACTTGAAGCGCGAGGTTAAGGAGAAGCTGTGGAAAGGGGAATTTGTTGAGATTTTTTCGCTTCTTCCGCTGGAAGAGTTTGTGGAGGTTAAGGAGGAGGATAAAAAAGATGCCAAAAAGGAGGAAGAGGAGAAGCGGCGTCGGTATCGGAAGATACCTAAATCTTTTGGTAATTGGTTAAGGGCTTTTTGCATTTTGGCGAGTGTGTTAGGGGAGAAGTCACCTAATTTGTGTTCGTCTTTATTCTGCTACGTGGATGGGATATGGGAGGCTTATCGTACGTATGGGGGGTTGGCTTGGTGGAAGTATGATGAGCAGTTTAGGCAGCGTTTAGCAGCTAATCCGGGCATGCGGTGGGACCATATGGACCTACCGCTGTGGATGAAGTTGATGATGGCTCAGCGGGCTTCGCCCTTTCAGCAGGGGGCCGGCGCGGGAACCTCCGGTTCCTCGTCGGCCGTTAATAAAAAAGGTTTCTGTTGGCTCTTTAATGAGGGTCAGTGCAAGTGGGGCGCCAGCTGTAAATTTAAGCATGAGTGCTCTGGATGTGGGGGGGCGCATGGTCTCAACCGGTGTTTCAAGAGGGGTAAGTCAGGGGCCGTCGGTGGCGGTGGGTCAACCCCTGCAGCGGCTCCCGCTGGGGCGGTCTCCAGTGAGGTTAAGCGCGATGTTACCGTGGCTAAGCCGCTACGGTAGGCGTGCGGATGCGGAGTTGTTAAAGGAGGGTTTCCTGCATGGGTTTTTCATTCCGTTTCAGCCTAGGGAGGCGGGGCGTGAGTGTAGGAATCTTAAGTCGGTTGCGGACTTTCCTGACGTGGTTAAGGATAAGTTGATGAAGGAAGTGCAGTTGGGTAGGATGGCGGGGCCGTTTTCGGCTCCTCCGTTGGAGAATTTGAGGATTTCGCCTTTGGGGGTAGTCCCGAAGAAGGAGCCGGGGAAGTATCGGCTGATACACCATTTGTCTTACCCCACAGGTTTGTCGGTTAATGATGACATCGATAGGGAGCTGTGTTCGGTCTCCTATGCATCATTCGACCAGGCGGTTGAGTTGGTCAGGAGGGCCGGGCCTAATGCCCTTATGGCTAAGGCTGATGTTGAGGCTGCTTTTCGTTTGTTGCCGATTCATCCGGGGTGTCATCATTTATTAGGTTGTGTTTTTGATCGTGAGTATTTTGTTGATTTGTGTTTGCCGATGGGCTGTTCCATTTCTTGTTCCTATTTTGAAAAGTTTAGTTCTTTTTTGGAGTGGGTGGTTAAAGAGGAGGCTGGGAGCCGGTCGGTGGTTCACTATCTGGACGATTTTTTGTGCGTAGGGGCGGCTGATTCGGCTGATTGTTTTTATTTGCTGCGGACGTTAGAATGGGTTACGGATTTGTTTGGGGTTCCCTTGGCCGCCGATAAGACGGAGGGCCCCACGACTTGTTTAAGTTTTTTGGGATTGGAGATTGATTCCAGTAAGGGGGAGTGCAGGCTCCCTCAGGATAAGCTGATGGCGTTGCGGCAGTGTGTTGGCGTGGTGAAGTCTGCTAGGAAAGTTACCCTTCGGCAGTTACAATCGTTGATCGGTCGCTTGAATTTTGCTTGCAGGGTTATCCCTATGGGCAGGATATTTAGTAGGAGTCTGTCTACAGCAACGTCAGGGGTGCGGTCTGCCCATCACTTTATCAGGGTGTCCGTGAATATGAGGGCGGATTTGGAGGTTTGGGGGACCTTTTTGGCCCATTTTAACGGTACGGTGATTTTTAGGAAGGAGTCTGCTACGGCAGAGGAGTTGGACCTGTTTACGGATGCGTCTGGTAGTGTTGGTTTTGGGGCCTATTTCGGGGGCCGCTGGTGTGCGGAAAGGTGGCCGGTTCAATGGTTGGAGAGTTCCTTGATTCGGAATTTGGCCTTTTTGGAATTGTTCCCTTTGGTTGTTTCTTTGGCTTTGTGGGGGGATCTGTTACGGGATCGGAAGGTTGTTTTCTTTTCCGACAATATGTCAGTGGTGCAGGCGGTGAATCATTTGTCGGCAGCTTCGGGTCCAGTTGTTAGGTTGTTGCGCAGGTTCGTGTTGCTGTGCATGTCATTGAATGTTGTTTTTCGTGCTCGGCATGTTCCTGGATTTCTGAATGTAGTTGCGGATTCTCTGTCTCGTTTCCAGTGGCAGCGGTTTCGGGACGCGGCACCGGGAGCGTGTGCGGAGGGTCAGGCGTGCCCGGAGGAGATCTGGCTGCTCGGGACCGAATGTTTGGAGGTTGCATAAGAGCTTCGTTGGCACCTAAGACGTGGGCGGCTTACAGTAGGGTGTGGGATGCTTGGGATCGGCAGGTGTCTGTGATTGGGGATTTGGGTTCCAGTTCGAATCAGTTGGATGCTTTGCTTTGGTTTATATTTCATTTGTTTTCCTCGGGGGTTTCGGCGTCTGTGATTGATAAGAATATGGCTGCACTGGCCTTTTTGTTTAAACTTCGTGGTTGGGTGGATCACACCAAAAATTTTGTGGTTCGGCAGGCTTTGAAGGGGTTCAGGAGGAATCGTAGGAGAGTGGATTCGAGGCGGCCTGTCTCGGTGCAGGTTCTATCTCGGTTGCTTGGAGTATTACCTGGCATTTGTTTTTCCTTTTATGAGGCCCGGTTGTTTCAAGTTGCGTTTTTGTTTGCGTTTTTTGGGGCGTTTCGGATTGGCGAGCTGGTGAGTGGCAATACGAAGGGTCAAGGCGGGTTGCGTTTTGAGGATGTGGTGGTGAGTAGGGACATGGTCTCGATATGGTTACGGAGATCGAAAACGGATGTTTTGGGGAAGGGTTGTGTGGTGGTTCTGTACCCGTTTGAGGGGTCTTTGTTGTGTCCGGTGAAGGGTGCGATGGAATTTTTGGACGGTCGCCCTCGGGTGTCTGGGGCTTTCTTTGTTCATGCTGATGGTACTGCGTTGTCCCGTTTTCAGTTTTTACAGGTTTTTCGCAAAGGGCTGCTGGGTCTTGGTTTGGACCCTCGGCATTTTGGAACCCATTCGTTCCGGATTGGGGCGGCTACGGAGGCGGCACGCTTAGGTTTGGGCGATGCCTTGGTTAAGAGGATCGGGAGATGGGAGTCCGATTGTTTTCGTTTGGTGGCTTGGATCGTGGGCCACTCGTATGTTTTCTGGGCCAGACGGAGAGCTGCAGTTCGGGTTAACGGTCAGCAACTGGGCTTTCCTGAGGACCGGATCAAGATTTGGTGGTTTGGTTTTCGGGGTTTCAGCTGGATGGATGTGTGTTCTGAGGTGTGGGGGAGGTTGCATTCTGGGTTGCGACCGGATTTTGTGCTATTTCATGCTGGGGGTAATGAGTTGGGTCTGGTGCCGCAGAAGGAATTGGTTCGGAGGATGAAGCAGGATTTGGATCGGTTGAGGGAGTTGGTGCCGGGGGTTATGGTGGTATGGTCAGAGATGGTGCCTCGCTTAAGTTGGAGGCATGCTCGTGATCCTGTGGCTGTTGCTAGATGCCGGGGTAAGGTCAATCGGTTGATGGCCAGTTTTGTTCGGCGGTTTGGGGGTGTGGTGGGGCGGCATTTGGAATTGGAATTGCTGCTCCCAGGTTATTTTCGGGCTGACGGGGTGCATTTGACTGATGTTGGTCTGGATTTGTTGAACTTAGGTTTTCAAGATGGTTTGGTTCGGGCCCTGTTTTTTCGGGGTGGCGTGGCTCAGACGGCTTGAGGGGTCAAGGTCTGGCTGGTGGCGGGGTGGAGTGGCAAGTTTTGGAATTCTTGTATGGGGTTTTTTCGTGGAGAAGGTGAATGAAAGGTTGATGGTGGTGGTTTTTGTAGGTTTCGAGCTGGTCTGTGGCTCAGAACCTGGGGGTGTAGGGGTATCTGGGTATACCCCTATTTTGGAGTTGGAAATGTAAATTGTTGGCACTTTATTGTTATGTTTTTGGTCACTGTTAATTTATTGGGGGTCATTGTCATGGTGTGGGTGGTGTCGGGCTATTTGTATTCTAATGTTTTGTATGACAATGATTTTGGTTTTATGTTCTTTTCAAGCTGTGGACTTATAAATAATTTTCCACTACATTTCTGGTGTCTGTGTTTTATTTGGGGAATGGTATTTGGGTGGGGTCTCTTTTTTCAGGTGGGGCCCACATCTCGACTATGCGCCTGTCATGAAGCCATTGGAGCAAGCACAGCTTAGCGGAGGAGGCCCTGACAGTGCTAGGAGGTGGGCCTTAGAGGTTTTGGTTTAATTTTATTGGTCAGTTAGGTTAGGGGTTGGGTGTTATAAATAGGTAGCATCCATTTTGTTATCGCACTTTTAATCTGCTTGTCAGACTGGATTGTTGTCCCTCCCTCCCTCCCTAATTTTGAGTTGGGGTGGGGGGTTTTTTTCCCGTTTTGTCACAGCGGCGGGGTGGAGTGGCAAGTTTTGGAATTCTTGTATGGGGTTTTTTCGTGGAGAAGGTGAATGAAAGGTTGATGGTGGTGGTTTTTGTAGGTTTCGAGCTGGTCTGTGGCTCAGAACCTGGGGGTGTAGGGGTATCTGGGTATACCCCTATTTTGGAGTTGGAAATGTAAATTGTTGGCACTTTATTGTTATGTTTTTGGTCACTGTTAATTTATTGGGGGTCATTGTCATGGTGTGGGTGGTGTCGGGCTATTTGTATTCTAATGTTTTGTATGACAATGATTTTGGTTTTATGTTCTTTTCAAGCTGTGGACTTATAAATAATTTTCCACTACATTTCTGGTGTCTGTGTTTTATTTGGGGAATGGTATTTGGGTGGGGTCTCTTTTTTCAGGTGGGGCCCACATCTCGACTATGCGCCTGTCACTAGTTTGGTTACATCTGCGGTTATAACCAATGTGCATGATCTCTTTACGAATTAACCTGCAATTAAAGAATAAAAACAAACAAAGAAATAGAAAGTTGGTAATTAAGATCCTCGCGTTAATATACTATATTCATTATTTATAATGCAACTTTTTTAACATATTCACATTTTAGAATGGTCTGTATGGTAAAGACCTTAAATGCGCTGTCCCACTACACAAAAACATTAATTACACATTTAAGAAGCTTTGTTCGGTTTCTCACACAAGAACCGATCACTGTGCATGTGAAAACTACAGAGTCGTTACAGAATATATTTCAAATATGTCTTTCAAACAGTCTGGGATCTGATCCTTTTGTTTTAAGAGTGCCAAAAAAATGTATCAAGACATCGGTGTCCTAATGTGGTCAAGAACATTATTATCACTTATCTTCTGGAGGGTTTCTTTTTACCCAGATATCCAATATATCTGCTTGTATAAATATCCCTTACTTTCAATCCTAAAACACTGCCTACTGCATTACAGTCTTTTCCATTATGAAAGCTTTGCTGTAGCTCAGTGGCAGTTTTTAACCCCTTAATGACAAAGCCCGTACATGTACGGGCTCAAAATGCATTGTTTTCAATGGGTTTAGGGATCGCCCATTGTCCTTAAGGGGTTAAAACAAATGTATGTTACCTTTAACTGATTTGGAACACAATGAGAATAAACTGAACGAAAGGCGGTGAATATGTTTGTTATTGAATAGTTTTAATATATAACAACCTAAAAACATTATGCAAAAACCAGCTACATTTATAGAAATTAACAATCCTGAAATAAATAAAACCGCAGAAGGGAGAAAACGCTACCCATGCTCTGTATCTGGGAAACCACCTGCAAGCACTCCTATTGTGACCTCATAGATCCCACAGTGAATTATGACATCATCCTGGAAGCATGCAGGTTGGTTGCACAGCATTCTATCTTCAGTGCAGTTGGGCGCTCGACACTTTCAGGCTGCTATTTCTTTAGTGAACTTGAAGTGTGGTTACCAACTACGTCAACAGCTACCAGAGAAGAAAAACTCACCAATCATTATGGCAGAGTGTTGTCTCTTCTCAGGACTAAGGTGGATTTTAAAGAAGTGCTGCCCCAGAAAACTACTCAAATATTTCAACAGGCTCAAAAAGACTTCCGATATCGTTCCAACACATAGCACAGGAGATGAAAACAGCGAGCTCTTGACAGACAGAACCTTTCTGCTGAAGCGAAAGAAAGAAGGTAGCAGTACAGAAAACAGAATGAGACTGAGGAAAAGGAGGAGATGTACTGCTAACCAGAGAGAGCAAAAACGCCTGTATATCAGGAAAAAGGAGACAACAAAGCGCAGAAGAACCAGCACAGGCAGCTATGAACATGAGCGGAAGAGGCATAGAAATAACGAGAGCCATGATCTGGGGCAGCAGGTGAAACCAACAGCAGATGCATACCTGGAGGAGTACAGGAGCAGGAGGATGAAGGTTCCCAGGAAAAGGCGCAGAAGTGAGGAGGACTGCAGCCTGACCGCAAAACGATTCAGGAGCCTTCTCCCCATGTCGGTGTCCTGCTTAAGGTTTCATTTTCAATTGGGACAAGGGAGCTTTGGAAAGGTCATGTTGGCCTCTGTTCCTTCCAAGGATTCTTTAATAGCGGTAAAAATGATACGCAAGAGATCTATGAAGTCTCTGCACATCATGAGAGAGAGGAGGATTCTGGAGGTAGCCAGGAACAGCCCGTTTCTATGCCACGGGTATGCAGCTTTCCAGACAGAGACCTGTGTGTTCCTCGCCATGGAGTTTATGGCTGGAGGAACCTTGGAGTCTTATATGGACAGTGTTGGCTACATGACACAGAACACAGCCGCATTCTACTCTGCAGAGCTGGTCTGTGGCATCCAATTCCTCCATTCCCAGGGCATCATTCATAGAGATCTGAAGCCGCAGAATGTCCTACTTGACCGTGAGGGCCATGTCAAGATCAGTGATTTTGGTCTTGCTGTAGAAGGTGTTTTTGGAAGCACAGTGAGAGGACATTGTGGAACACGTCTCTACATGGCCCCAGAAATATACTTAAAGAAGCAATATGGTGTTGCTGTCGACTGGTGGTCCTTCGGGGTTATTCTCTTCCGCATGCTTAATGGAACTTTTCCCTTCTTCACTGGCTACTGCAAGAAGGCAACCGTCCATTCTATTATCAATGGCAGGCCCAAATACACCAAGGCATTAAGCCAAGAAGCTGTGGATATACTGACTTGTCTGTTAAAGAAAGATCCTCAGCTTCGCCTCTGGATGACCGAATACATCAGGGAGCATCCGTTCTT
The DNA here is from genome assembly GCA_029215755.1 of Spea hammondii. NCBI lineage: Eukaryota > Metazoa > Chordata > Amphibia > Anura > Pelobatidae > Spea > Spea hammondii. The sequence continues at coordinate 93,649,772 of JARDYJ010000001.1, read as the reverse complement.
TGACAGCATAAATTGGGAAGACATAGAGAGCCGGAGAATGCCGCCACCATACCAGAAGGCTGAAAGACCCAATCGCCGCTTCAAGAACATCCAACCCATACCACCAGTTTTGGAGATCACAGAGGACATTGCCTCTCCATCTAGTAAACAGAGCCTGTCTGACACCTCCTCTTTATTTAGTGATCAGAGCCCGGCCGGCGCGTCCTCTTCATCTAGTGACCAGAGCCTGTTCGGCTTCTCTTTTGTGACTCCAGACTGGATGTTTTGAAGATTTTGTCAGAGCGATTGTCAAGACTTTCCACATTTTTTGTCTCCAAGAAAGTCAAAAATAAAATTAACCCCCCCCCTAATTTTGGTTATAGTTTCCTTCCTGTTGTACAGTTACATGGTGCATATGACCTCACAATGCAGGCTCAGCCTGACATCATATGTTATGACCTTTCTTATGTGCAGATTGAAATGTCCCAAATACTGAATTTTAAAACTGAATTTTAAATATTCTTCTTGTATCCAGGAATTAATATAAAGTCTTATGATATATGATTTTTAAAGGCTTCTTCTGGCAAAGGTAACCAGATTTTTAAAATGAAATAAAAATTTAATCCTGGGACATATTTTCTTCAAACTATAAATGCAGTGTATTTGGTATGTGAAGTGATGGTATAATATATACTTTATTTCTCACATTTTGTCCTTGAAATTCAAACGCACTTCTTTTGGGCAGGGCCGGATGCTGAGGAATTTGGTGGCCTTTTTATGGAAATAAATAAAATAGACAGAATCTTAACTCCTCGGCATCTATGTGTACCGGATAAAGATGACACCGGTGCTCGGCATATAATATAGGATAGAATTTTATGTGATGGGATTGGGAGTAATCAGTACACACAAAAAAGTCATCATCACAGGTCATAGCTGCAACCAGAGCACCACTTCCCAGCAGCTGGTGGTCCAACAAGAAAGCATGAAGATCTCTGAACATCACCTAGGTCTTCAACTACTGCCAACCAACCTGCATGTTGCTACGACTCAGAGGGCCATATATTAATGCTGATAAACATGTAGCTGTTACTAGACCAATGCTTCACAAGGAGGTAAAGGGTAGATTTTTTACTGTAGGGGTCCACAACTTCATCTAAGAGTTAGAAAGCTTACAACAACAGCACTGTGGCCTCCTAGTGCATGATGGATACTCTGCAGACCTGTATATAAAACCTTGTAGAGTAAAGAACTAGTTTGGTTACATCTGCGGTTATAACCAATGTGCATGATCGCTTTACGAATTAACCTACAATTAAAGAATAAAAACAAACAAAGAAATAGAAAGTTGGTAATTAAGATCCTCGCGTTAATATACTATATTCATTTTTTATAATGCAACTTTTTTAACATATTCACATTTTAGAATGGTCTGTATGGTAAAGACCTTAAATGCGCTGTCCCACTACACAAAAACATTAATTACACATTTAAGAAGCTTTGTTCGGTTTCTCACACAAGAACCGATCACTGTGCATGTGAAAACTACAGAGTCGTTACAGAATATATTTCAGATATGTCTTTCAAACAGTCTGGGATCTGATCCTTTTGTTTTAAGAGTGCCAAAAAAATGTATCAAGACATCGGTGTCCTAATGTGGTCAAGAACATTATTATCACTTATCTTCTGGAGGGTTTCTTTTTACCCAGATATCCAATATATCTGCTGGTATAAATATCCCTTACTTTCAATCCTAAAACACTGCCTACTGCATTACAGTCTTTTCCATTATCAAAGCTTTGCTGTAGCTCAGTGGCAGTTTTTAACCCCTTAATGACAAAGCCCGTACATGTACGGGCTCAAAATGCATTGTTTTCAATGGGTTTAGGGATCGCCCATTGTCCTTAAGGGGTTAAAACAAATGTATGTTACCTTTAACTGATTTGGAACACAATGAGAATAAACTGAACGAAAGGCGGTGAATATGTTTGTTATTGAATAGTTTTAATATGTAACAACCTAAAAACATTATGCAAAAACCAGCTACATTTATAGAAATTAACAATCCTGAAATAAATAAAACCGCAGAAGGGAGAAAACGCTGCCCATGCTCTGTATCTGGGAAACCACCTGCAAGCACTCCTATTGTGACCTCATAGATCCCACAGTGAATTATGACATCATCCTGGAAGCATGCAGGTTGGTTGCACAGCATTCTATCTTCAGTGCAGTTGGGCGCTCGACACTTTCAGGCTGCTATTTCTTTAGTGAACTTGAAGTGTGGTTACCAACTACGTCAACAGCTACCAGAGAAGAAAAACTCACCAATCATTATGGCAGAGTGTTGTCTCTTCTCAGGACTAAGGTGGATTTTAAAGAAGTGCTGCCCCAGAAAACTACTCAAATATTTCAACAGGCTCAAAAAGACTTCCGATATCGTTCCAACACATAGCACAGGAGATGAAAACAGCGAGCTCTTGACAGACAGAACCTTTCTGCTGAAGCGAAAGAAAGAAGGTAGCAGTACAGAAAACAGAATGAGACTGAGGAAAAGGAGGAGATGTACTGCTAACCAGAGAGAGCAAAAACGCCTGTATATCAGGAAAAAGGAGACAACAAAGCGCAGAAGAACCAGCACAGGCAGCTATGAACATGAGCGGAAGAGGCATAGAAATAACGAGAGCCATGATCTGGGGCAGCAGGTGAAACCAACAGCAGATGCATACCTGGAGGAGTACAGGAGCAGGAGGATGAAGGTTCCCAGGAAAAGGCGCAGAAGTGAGGAGGACTGCAGCCTGACTGCAAAACGATTCAGGAACCTTCTCCCCATGTCGGTGTCCTGCTTAAGGTTTCATTTTCAATTGGGACAAGGGAGCTTTGGAAAGGTCATGTTGGCCTCTGTTCCTTCCAAGGATTCTTTAATAGCGGTAAAAATGATACGCAAGAGATCTATGAAGTCTCTGCACATCATGAGAGAGAGGAGGATTCTGGAGGTAGCCAGGAACAGCCCGTTTCTATGCCACGGGTATGCAGCTTTCCAGACAGAGACCTGTGTGTTCCTCGCCATGGAGTTTATGGCTGGAGGAACCTTGGAGTCTTATATGGACAGTGTTGGCTACATGACACAGAACACAGCCGCATTCTACTCTGCAGAGCTGGTCTGTGGCATCCAATTCCTCCATTCCCAGGGCATCATTCATAGAGATCTGAAGCCGCAGAATGTCCTACTTGACCGTGAGGGCCATGTCAAGATCAGTGATTTTGGTCTTGCTGTAGAAGGTGTTTTTGGAAGCACAGTGAGAGGACATTGTGGAACACGTCTCTACATGGCCCCAGAAATATACTTAAAGAAGCAATATGGTGTTGCTGTCGACTGGTGGTCCTTCGGGGTTATTCTCTTCCGCATGCTTAATGGAACTTTTCCCTTCTTCACTGGCTACTGCAAGAAGGCAACCGTCCATTCTATTATCAATGGCAGGCCCAAATACACCAAGGCATTAAGCCAAGAAGCTGTGGATATACTGACTTGTCTGTTAAAGAAAGATCCTCAGCTTCGCCTCTGGATGACCGAATACATCAGGGAGCATCCGTTCTTTGACAGCATAAATTGGGAAGACATAGAGAGCCGGAGAATGCCGCCACCATACCAGAAGGCTGAAAGACCCAATCGCCGCTTCAAGAACATCCAACCCATACCACCAGTTTTGGAGATCACAGAGGACATTGCCTCTCCATCTAGTAAACAGAGCCTGTCTGACACCTCCTCTTTATTTAGTGATCAGAGCCCGGCCGGCGCGTCCTCTTCATCTAGTGACCAGAGCCTGTTCGGCTTCTCTTTTGTGACTCCAGACTGGATGTTTTGAAGATTTTGTCAGAGCGATTGTCAAGACTTTCCACATTTGTTGTCTCCAAGAAAGTCAAAAATAAAATTAAACCCCCCCTAATTTTGGTTATAGTTTCCTTCCTGTTGTACAGTTACATGGTGCATATGACCTCACAATGCAGGCTCAGCCTGACATCATATGTTATGACCTTTCTTATGTGCAGATTGAAATGTCCCAAATACTGAATTTTAAAACTGAATTTTAAATATTCTTCTTGTATCCAGGAATTAATATAAAGTCTTATGATATATGATTTTTAAAGGCTTCTTCTGGCAAAGGTAACCAGATTTTTAAAATGAAATAAAAATTTAATCCTGGGACATATTTTCTTCAAACTATAAATGCAGTGTATTTGGTATGTGAAGTGATGGTATAATATATACTTTATTTCTCACATTTTGTCCTTGAAATTCAAACGCACTTCTTTTGGGCAGGGCCGGATGCTGAGGAATTTGGTGGCCTTTTTATGGAAATAAATAAAATAGACAGAATCTTAACTCCTCGGCATCTATGTGTACCGGATAAAGATGACACCGGTGCTCGGCAGATAATATAGGATAGAATTTTATGTGATGGGATTGGGAGTAATCAGTACACACAAAAAATTCATCATCACAGGTCATAGCTGCAACCAGAGCACCACTTCCCAGCAGCTGGTGGTCCAACAAGAAAGCATGAAGATCTCTGAACATCACCTAGGTCTTCAACTACTGCCAACCAACCTGCATGTTGCTACGACTCAGAGGGCCATATATTAATGCTGATAAACATGTAGCTGTTACTAGACCAATGCTTCACAAGGAGGTAAAGGGTAGATTTTTTACTGTAGGGGTCCACAACTTCATCTAAGAGTTAGAAAGCTTACAACAACAGCACTGTGGCCTCCTAGTGCATGATGGATACTCTGCAGACCTGTATATAAAACCTTGTAGAGTAAAGAACTAGTTTGGTTACATCTGCGGTTATAACCAATGTGCATGATCTCTTTACGAATTAACCTACAATGAAAGAATAAAAACAAACAAAGAAATAGAAAGTTGGTAATTAAGATCCTCGCGTTAATATACTATGGTCATTTTTTATAATGCAACTTTTTTAACATATTCACATTTTAGAATGGTCTGTATGGTAAAGACCTTAAATGCGCTGTCCCACTACACAAAAACATTAATTACACATTTAAGAAGCTTTGTTCGGTTTCTCACACAAGAACCGATCACTGTGCATGTGAAAACTACAGAGTCGTTACAGAATATATTTCAAATATGTCTTTCAAACAGTCTGGGATCTGATCCTTTTGTTTTAAGAGTGCCAAAAAAATGTATCAAGACATCGGTGTCCTAATGTGGTCAAGAACATTATTATCACTTATCTTCTGGAGGGTTTCTTTTTACCCAGGTATCCAATATATCTGCTTGTATAAATATCCCTTACTTTCAATCCTAAAACACTGCCTACTGCATTACAGTCTTTTCCATTATGAAAGCTTTGCTGTAGCTCAGTGGCAGTTTTTAACCCCTTAATGACAAAGCCCGTACATGTACGGGCTCAAAATGCATTGTTTTCAATGGGTTTAGGGATCGCCCATTGTCCTTAAGGGGTTAAAACAAATGTATGTTACCTTTAACTGATTTGGAACACAATGAGAATAAACTGAACGAAAGGCGGTGAATATGTTTCTTATTGAATAGTTTTAATATGTAACAACCTCAAAACATTATGCAAAAACCAGCTACATTTATAGAAATTAACAATCCTGAAATAAATAAAACCGCAGAAGGGAGAAAACGCTACCCATGCTCTGTATCTGGGAAACCACCTGCAAGCACTCCTATTGTGACCTCATAGATCCCACAGTGAATTATGACATCATCCTGGAAGCATGCAGGTTGGTTGCACAGCATTCTATCTTCAGTGCAGTTGGGCGCTCGACACTTTCAGGCTGCTATTTCTTTAGTGAACTTGAAGTGTGGTTACCAACTACGTCAACAGCTACCAGAGAAGAAAAACTCACCAATCATTATGGCAGAGTGTTGTCTCTTCTCAGGACTAAGGTGGATTTTAAAGAAGTGCTGCCCCAGAAAACTACTCAAATATTTCAACAGGCTCAAAAAGACTTCCGATATCGTTCCAACACATAGCACAGGAGATGAAAACAGCGAGCTCTTGACAGACAGAACCTTTCTGCTGAAGCGAAAGAAAGAAGGTAGCAGTACAGAAAACAGAATGAGACTGAGGAAAAGGAGGAGATGTACTGCTAACCAGAGAGAGCAAAAACGCCTGTATATCAGGAAAAAGGAGACAACAAAGCGCAGAAGAACCAGCACAGGCAGCTATGAACATGAGCGGAAGAGGCATAGAAATAACGAGAGCCATGATCTGGGGCAGCAGGTGAAACCAACAGCAGATGCATACCTGGAGGAGTACAGGAGCAGGAGGATGAAGGTTCCCAGGAAAAGGCGCAGAAGTGAGGAGGACTGCAGCCTGACCGCAAAACGATTCAGGAGCCTTCTCCCCATGTCGGTGTCCTGCTTAAGGTTTCATTTTCAATTGGGACAAGGGAGCTTTGGAAAGGTCATGTTGGCCTCTGTTCCTTCCAAGGATTCTTTAATAGCGGTAAAAATGATACGCAAGAGATCTATGAAGTCTCTGCACATCATGAGAGAGAGGAGGATTCTGGAGGTAGCCAGGAACAGCCCGTTTCTATGCCACGGGTATGCAGCTTTCCAGACAGAGACCTGTGTGTTCCTCGCCATGGAGTTTATGGCTGGAGGAACCTTGGAGTCTTATATGGACAGTGTGGCTACATGACACAGAACACAGCCGCATTCTACTCTGCAGAGCTGGTCTGTGGCATCCAATTCCTCCATTCCCAGGGCATCATTCATAGAGATCTGAAGCCGCAGAATGTCCTACTTGACCGTGAGGGCCATGTCAAGATCAGTGATTTTGGTCTTGCTGTAGAAGGTGTTTTTGGAAGCACAGTGAGAGGACATTGTGGAACACGTCTCTACATGGCCCCAGAAATATACTTAAAGAAGCAATATGGTGTTGCTGTCGACTGGTGGTCCTTCGGGGTTATTCTCTTCCGCATGCTTAATGGAACTTTTCCCTTCTTCACTGGCTACTGCAAGAAGGCAACCGTCCATTCTATTATCAATGGCAGGCCCAAATACACCAAGGCATTAAGCCAAGAAGCTGTGGATATACTGACTTGTCTGTTAAAGAAAGATCCTCAGCTTCGCCTCTGGATGACCGAATACATCAGGGAGCATCCGTTCTTTGACAGCATAAATTGGGAAGACATAGAGAGCCGGAGAATGCCGCCACCATACCAGAAGGCTGAAAGACCCAATCGCCGCTTCAAGAACATCCAACCCATACCACCAGTTTTGGAGATCACAGAGGACATTGCCTCTCCATCTAGTAAACAGAGCCTGTCTGACACCTCCTCTTTATTTAGTGATCAGAGCCCGGCCGGCGCGTCCTCTTCATCTAGTGACCAGAGCCTGTTCGGCTTCTCTTTTGTGACTCCAGACTGGATGTTTTGAAGATTTTGTCAGAGCGATTGTCAAGACTTTCCACATTTTTTGTCTCCAAGAAAGTCAAAAATAAAATTAACCCCCCCCCCCTAATTTTGGTTATAGTTTCCTTCCTGTTGTACAGTTACATGGTGCATATGACCTCACAATGCAGGCTCAGCCTGACATCATATGTTATGACCTTTCTTATGTGCAGATTGAAATGTCCCAAATACTGAATTTTAAAACTGAATTTTAAATATTCTTCTTGTATCCAGGAATTAATATTAAATCTTATGATATATGATTTTTAAAGGCTTCTTCTGGCAAAAGTTAACCAGATTTTTAAAATGAAATTAAAATTTAATCCTGGGACATATTTTCTTCAAACTATAAATGCAGTGTATTTGGTATGTGAAGTGATGGTATAATATATACTTTATTTCTCACATTTTGTCCTTAAAATTCAAACGCACTTCTTTTGGGCAGGGCCGGATGCTGAGGAGTTTGGTGGCCTTTTTATGGAAATAAATAAAATAGACAGAATCTTAACTCCTCGGCATCTATGTGTACCGGATAAAGATGACACCGGTGCTCGGCAGATAATATAGGATAGAATTTTATGTGATGGGATTGGGAGTAATCAGTACACACAAAAAAGTCATCATCACAGGTCATAGCTGCAACCAGAGCACCACTTCCCAGCAGCTGGTGGTCCAACAAGAAAGCATGAAGATCTCTGAACATCACCTAGGTCTTCAACTACTGCCAACCAACCTGCATGTTGCTACGACTCAGAGGGCCATATATTAATGCTGATAAACATGTAGCTGTTACTAGACCAATGCTTCACAAGGAGGTAAAGGGTAGATTTTTTACTGTAGGGGTCCACAACTTCATCTAAGAGTTAGAAAGCTTACAACAACAGCACTGTGGCCTCCTAGTGCATGATGGATACTCTGCAGACCTGTATATAAAACCTTGTAGAGTAAAGAACTAGTTTGGTTACATCTGCGGTTATAACCAATGTGCATGATCTCTTTACGAATTAACCTGCAATTAAAGAATAAAAACAAACAAAGAAATAGAAAGTTGGTAATTAAGATCCTCGCGTTAATATACTATATTCATTATTTATAATGCAACTTTTTTAACATATTCACATTTTAGAATGGTCTGTATGGTAAAGACCTTAAATGCGCTGTCCCACTACACAAAAACATTAATTACACATTTAAGAAGCTTTGTTCGGTTTCTCACACAAGAACCGATCACTGTGCATGTGAAAACTACAAAGTCGTTACAGAATATATTTCAAATATGTCTTTCAAACAGTCTGGGATCTGATCCTTTTGTTTTAAGAGTGCCAAAAAAATGTATCAAGACATCGGTGTCCTAATGTGGTCAAGAACATTATTATCACTTATCTTCTGGAGGGTTTCTTTTTACCCAGATATCCAATATATCTGCTTGTATAAATATCCCTTACTTTCAATCCTAAAACACTGCCTACTGCATTACAGTCTTTTCCATTATGAAAGCTTTGCTGTAGCTCAGTGGCAGTTTTTAACCCCTTAATGACAAAGCCCGTACATGTACGGGCTCAAAATGCATTGTTTTCAATGGGTTTAGGGATCGCCCATTGTCCTTAAGGGGTTAAAACAAATGTATGTTACCTTTAACTGATTTGGAACACAATGAGAATAAACTGAACGAAAGGCGGTGAATATGTTTGTTATTGAATAGTTTTAATATATAACAACCTAAAAACATTATGCAAAAACCAGCTACATTTATAGAAATTAACAATCCTGAAATAAATAAAACCGCAGAAGGGAGAAAACGCTACCCATGCTCTGTATCTGGGAAACCACCTGCAAGCACTCCTATTGTGACCTCATAGATCCCACAGTGAATTATGACATCATCCTGGAAGCATGCAGGTTGGTTGCACAGCATTCTATCTTCAGTGCAGTTGGGCGCTCGACACTTTCAGGCTGCTATTTCTTTAGTGAACTTGAAGTGTGGTTACCAACTACGTCAACAGCTACCAGAGAAGAAAAACTCACCAATCATTATGGCAGAGTGTTGTCTCTTCTCAGGACTAAGGTGGATTTTAAAGAAGTGCTGCCCCAGAAAACTACTCAAATATTTCAACAGGCTCAAAAAGACTTCCGATATCGTTCCAACACATAGCACAGGAGATGAAAACAGCGAGCTCTTGACAGACAGAACCTTTCTGCTGAAGCGAAAGAAAGAAGGTAGCAGTACAGAAAACAGAATGAGACTGAGGAAAAGGAGGAGATGTACTGCTAACCAGAGAGAGCAAAAACGCCTGTATATCAGGAAAAAGGAGACAACAAAGCGCAGAAGAACCAGCACAGGCAGCTATGAACATGAGCGGAAGAGGCATAGAAATAACGAGAGCCATGATCTGGGGCAGCAGGTGAAACCAACAGCAGATGCATACCTGGAGGAGTACAGGAGCAGGAGGATGAAGGTTCCCAGGAAAAGGCGCAGAAGTGAGGAGGACTGCAGCCTGACCGCAAAACGATTCAGGAGCCTTCTCCCCATGTCGGTGTCCTGCTTAAGGTTTCATTTTCAATTGGGACAAGGGAGCTTTGGAAAGGTCATGTTGGCCTCTGTTCCTTCCAAGGATTCTTTAATAGCGGTAAAAATGATACGCAAGAGATCTATGAAGTCTCTGCACATCATGAGAGAGAGGAGGATTCTGGAGGTAGCCAGGAACAGCCCGTTTCTATGCCACGGGTATGCAGCTTTCCAGACAGAGACCTGTGTGTTCCTCGCCATGGAGTTTATGGCTGGAGGAACCTTGGAGTCTTATATGGACAGTGTTGGCTACATGACACAGAACACAGCCGCATTCTACTCTGCAGAGCTGGTCTGTGGCATCCAATTCCTCCATTCCCAGGGCATCATTCATAGAGATCTGAAGCCGCAGAATGTCCTACTTGACCGTGAGGGCCATGTCAAGATCAGTGATTTTGGTCTTGCTGTAGAAGGTGTTTTTGGAAGCACAGTGAGAGGACATTGTGGAACACGTCTCTACATGGCCCCAGAAATATACTTAAAGAAGCAATATGGTGTTGCTGTCGACTGGTGGTCCTTCGGGGTTATTCTCTTCCGCATGCTTAATGGAACTTTTCCCTTCTTCACTGGCTACTGCAAGAAGGCAACCGTCCATTCTATTATCAATGGCAGGCCCAAATACACCAAGGCATTAAGCCAAGAAGCTGTGGATATACTGACTTGTCTGTTAAAGAAAGATCCTCAGCTTCGCCTCTGGATGACCGAATACATCAGGGAGCATCCGTTCTTTGACAGCATAAATTGGGAAGACATAGAGAGCCGGAGAATGCCGCCACCATACCAGAAGGCTGAAAGACCCAATCGCCGCTTCAAGAACATCCAACCCATACCACCAGTTTTGGAGATCACAGAGGACATTGCCTCTCCATCTAGTAAACAGAGCCTGTCTGACACCTCCTCTTTATTTAGTGATCAGAGCCCGGCCGGCGCGTCCTCTTCATCTAGTGACCAGAGCCTGTTCGGCTTCTCTTTTGTGACTCCAGACTGGATGTTTTGAAGATTTTGTCAGAGCGATTGTCAAGACTTTCCACATTTTTTGTCTCCAAGAAAGTCAAAAATAAAATTAACCCCCCCCCCCTAATTTTGGTTATAGTTTCCTTCCTGTTGTACAGTTACATGGTGCATATGACCTCACAATGCAGGCTCAGCCTGACATCATATGTTATGACCTTTCTTATGTGCAGATTGAAATGTCCCAAATACTGAATTTTAAAACTGAATTTTAAATATTCTTCTTGTATCCAGGAATTAATATTAAATCTTATGATATATGATTTTTAAAGGCTTCTTCTGGCAAAAGTTAACCAGATTTTTAAAATGAAATTAAAATTTAATCCTGGGACATATTTTCTTCAAACTATAAATGCAGTGTATTTGGTATGTGAAGTGATGGTATAATATATACTTTATTTCTCACATTTTGTCCTTGAAATTCAAACGCACTTCTTTTGGGCAGGGCCGGATGCTGAGGAATTTGGTGGCCTTTTTATGGAAATAAATAAAATAGACAGAATCTTAACTCCTCGGCATCTATGTGTACCGGATAAAGATGACACCGGTGCTCGGCAGATAATATAGGATAGAATTTTATGTGATGGGATTGGGAGTAATCAGTACACACAAAAAATTCATCATCACAGGTCATAGCTGCAACCAGAGCACCACTTCCCAGCAGCTGGTGGTCCAACAAGAAAGCATGAAGATCTCTGAACATCACCTAGGTCTTCAACTACTGCCAACCAACCTGCATGTTGCTACGACTCAGAGGGCCATATATTAATGCTGATAAACATGTAGCTGTTACTAGACCAATGCTTCACAAGGAGGTAAAGGGTAGATTTTTTACTGTAGGGGTCCACAACTTCATCTAAGAGTTAGAAAGCTTACAACAACAGCACTGTGGCCTCCTAGTGCATGATGGATACTCTGCAGACCTGTATATAAAACCTTGTAGAGTAAAGAACTAGTTTGGTTACATCTGCGGTTATAACCAATGTGCATGATCTCTTTACGAATTAACCTACAATGAAAGAATAAAAACAAACAAAGAAATAGAAAGTTGGTAATTAAGATCCTCGCGTTAATATACTATGGTCATTTTTTATAATGCAACTTTTTTAACATATTCACATTTTAGAATGGTCTGTATGGTAAAGACCTTAAATGCGCTGTCCCACTACACAAAAACATTAATTACACATTTAAGAAGCTTTGTTCGGTTTCTCACACAAGAACCGATCACTGTGCATGTGAAAACTACAGAGTCGTTACAGAATATATTTCAAATATGTCTTTCAAACAGTCTGGGATCTGATCCTTTTGTTTTAAGAGTGCCAAAAAAATGTATCAAGACATCGGTGTCCTAATGTGGTCAAGAACATTATTATCACTTATCTTCTGGAGGGTTTCTTTTTACCCAGGTATCCAATATATCTGCTTGTATAAATATCCCTTACTTTCAATCCTAAAACACTGCCTACTGCATTACAGTCTTTTCCATTATGAAAGCTTTGCTGTAGCTCAGTGGCAGTTTTTAACCCCTTAATGACAAAGCCCGTACATGTACGGGCTCAAAATGCATTGTTTTCAATGGGTTTAGGGATCGCCCATTGTCCTTAAGGGGTTAAAACAAATGTATGTTACCTTTAACTGATTTGGAACACAATGAGAATAAACTGAACGAAAGGCGGTGAATATGTTTCTTATTGAATAGTTTTAATATGTAACAACCTCAAAACATTATGCAAAAACCAGCTACATTTATAGAAATTAACAATCCTGAAATAAATAAAACCGCAGAAGGGAGAAAACGCTACCCATGCTCTGTATCTGGGAAACCACCTGCAAGCACTCCTATTGTGACCTCATAGATCCCACAGTGAATTATGACATCATCCTGGAAGCATGCAGGTTGGTTGCACAGCATTCTATCTTCAGTGCAGTTGGGCGCTCGACACTTTCAGGCTGCTATTTCTTTAGTGAACTTGAAGTGTGGTTACCAACTACGTCAACAGCTACCAGAGAAGAAAAACTCACCAATCATTATGGCAGAGTGTTGTCTCTTCTCAGGACTAAGGTGGATTTTAAAGAAGTGCTGCCCCAGAAAACTACTCAAATATTTCAACAGGCTCAAAAAGACTTCCGATATCGTTCCAACACATAGCACAGGAGATGAAAACAGCGAGCTCTTGACAGACAGAACCTTTCTGCTGAAGCGAAAGAAAGAAGGTAGCAGTACAGAAAACAGAATGAGACTGAGGAAAAGGAGGAGATGTACTGCTAACCAGAGAGAGCAAAAACGCCTGTATATCAGGAAAAAGGAGACAACAAAGCGCAGAAGAACCAGCACAGGCAGCTATGAACATGAGCGGAAGAGGCATAGAAATAACGAGAGCCATGATCTGGGGCAGCAGGTGAAACCAACAGCAGATGCATACCTGGAGGAGTACAGGAGCAGGAGGATGAAGGTTCCCAGGAAAAGGCGCAGAAGTGAGGAGGACTGCAGCCTGACCGCAAAACGATTCAGGAGCCTTCTCCCCATGTCGGTGTCCTGCTTAAGGTTTCATTTTCAATTGGGACAAGGGAGCTTTGGAAAGGTCATGTTGGCCTCTGTTCCTTCCAAGGATTCTTTAATAGCGGTAAAAATGATACGCAAGAGATCTATGAAGTCTCTGCACATCATGAGAGAGAGGAGGATTCTGGAGGTAGCCAGGAACAGCCCGTTTCTATGCCACGGGTATGCAGCTTTCCAGACAGAGACCTGTGTGTTCCTCGCCATGGAGTTTATGGCTGGAGGAACCTTGGAGTCTTATATGGACAGTGTGGCTACATGACACAGAACACAGCCGCATTCTACTCTGCAGAGCTGGTCTGTGGCATCCAATTCCTCCATTCCCAGGGCATCATTCATAGAGATCTGAAGCCGCAGAATGTCCTACTTGACCGTGAGGGCCATGTCAAGATCAGTGATTTTGGTCTTGCTGTAGAAGGTGTTTTTGGAAGCACAGTGAGAGGACATTGTGGAACACGTCTCTACATGGCCCCAGAAATATACTTAAAGAAGCAATATGGTGTTGCTGTCGACTGGTGGTCCTTCGGGGTTATTCTCTTCCGCATGCTTAATGGAACTTTTCCCTTCTTCACTGGCTACTGCAAGAAGGCAACCGTCCATTCTATTATCAATGGCAGGCCCAAATACACCAAGGCATTAAGCCAAGAAGCTGTGGATATACTGACTTGTCTGTTAAAGAAAGATCCTCAGCTTCGCCTCTGGATGACCGAATACATCAGGGAGCATCCGTTCTTTGACAGCATAAATTGGGAAGACATAGAGAGCCGGAGAATGCCGCCACCATACCAGAAGGCTGAAAGACCCAATCGCCGCTTCAAGAACATCCAACCCATACCACCAGTTTTGGAGATCACAGAGGACATTGCCTCTCCATCTAGTAAACAGAGCCTGTCTGACACCTCCTCTTTATTTAGTGATCAGAGCCCGGCCGGCGCGTCCTCTTCATCTAGTGACCAGAGCCTGTTCGGCTTCTCTTTTGTGACTCCAGACTGGATGTTTTGAAGATTTTGTCAGAGCGATTGTCAAGACTTTCCACATTTTTTGTCTCCAAGAAAGTCAAAAATAAAATTAACCCCCCCCCCCCTAATTTTGGTTATAGTTTCCTTCCTGTTGTACAGTTACATGGTGCATATGACCTCACAATGCAGGCTCAGCCTGACATCATATGTTATGACCTTTCTTATGTGCAGATTGAAATGTCCCAAATACTGAATTTTAAAACTGAATTTTAAATATTCTTCTTGTATCCAGGAATTAATATTAAATCTTATGATATATGATTTTTAAAGGCTTCTTCTGGCAAAAGTTAACCAGATTTTTAAAATGAAATTAAAATTTAATCCTGGGACATATTTTCTTCAAACTATAAATGCAGTGTATTTGGTATGTGAAGTGATGGTATAATATATACTTTATTTCTCACATTTTGTCCTTAAAATTCAAACGCACTTCTTTTGGGCAGGGCCGGATGCTGAGGAGTTTGGTGGCCTTTTTATGGAAATAAATAAAATAGACAGAATCTTAACTCCTCGGCATCTATGTGTACCGGATAAAGATGACACCGGTGCTCGGCAGATAATATAGGATAGAATTTTATGTGATGGGATTGGGAGTAATCAGTACACACAAAAAAGTCATCATCACAGGTCATAGCTGCAACCAGAGCACCACTTCCCAGCAGCTGGTGGTCCAACAAGAAAGCATGAAGATCTCTGAACATCACCTAGGTCTTCAACTACTGCCAACCAACCTGCATGTTGCTACGACTCAGAGGGCCATATATTAATGCTGATAAACATGTAGCTGTTACTAGACCAATGCTTCACAAGGAGGTAAAGGGTAGATTTTTTACTGTAGGGGTCCACAACTTCATCTAAGAGTTAGAAAGCTTACAACAACAGCACTGTGGCCTCCTAGTGCATGATGGATACTCTGCAGACCTGTATATAAAACCTTGTAGAGTAAAGAACTAGTTTGGTTACATCTGCGGTTATAACCAATGTGCATGATCTCTTTACGAATTAACCTGCAATTAAAGAATAAAAACAAACAAAGAAATAGAAAGTTGGTAATTAAGATCCTCGCGTTAATATACTATATTCATTATTTATAATGCAACTTTTTTAACATATTCACATTTTAGAATGGTCTGTATGGTAAAGACCTTAAATGCGCTGTCCCACTACACAAAAACATTAATTACACATTTAAGAAGCTTTGTTCGGTTTCTCACACAAGAACCGATCACTGTGCATGTGAAAACTACAGAGTCGTTACAGAATATATTTCAAATATGTCTTTCAAACAGTCTGGGATCTGATCCTTTTGTTTTAAGAGTGCCAAAAAAATGTATCAAGACATCGGTGTCCTAATGTGGTCAAGAACATTATTATCACTTATCTTCTGGAGGGTTTCTTTTTACCCAGATATCCAATATATCTGCTTGTATAAATATCCCTTACTTTCAATCCTAAAACACTGCCTACTGCATTACAGTCTTTTCCATTATGAAAGCTTTGCTGTAGCTCAGTGGCAGTTTTTAACCCCTTAATGACAAAGCCCGTACATGTACGGGCTCAAAATGCATTGTTTTCAATGGGTTTAGGGATCGCCCATTGTCCTTAAGGGGTTAAAACAAATGTATGTTACCTTTAACTGATTTGGAACACAATGAGAATAAACTGAACGAAAGGCGGTGAATATGTTTGTTATTGAATAGTTTTAATATATAACAACCTAAAAACATTATGCAAAAACCAGCTACATTTATAGAAATTAACAATCCTGAAATAAATAAAACCGCAGAAGGGAGAAAACGCTACCCATGCTCTGTATCTGGGAAACCACCTGCAAGCACTCCTATTGTGACCTCATAGATCCCACAGTGAATTATGACATCATCCTGGAAGCATGCAGGTTGGTTGCACAGCATTCTATCTTCAGTGCAGTTGGGCGCTCGACACTTTCAGGCTGCTATTTCTTTAGTGAACTTGAAGTGTGGTTACCAACTACGTCAACAGCTACCAGAGAAGAAAAACTCACCAATCATTATGGCAGAGTGTTGTCTCTTCTCAGGACTAAGGTGGATTTTAAAGAAGTGCTGCCCCAGAAAACTACTCAAATATTTCAACAGGCTCAAAAAGACTTCCGATATCGTTCCAACACATAGCACAGGAGATGAAAACAGCGAGCTCTTGACAGACAGAACCTTTCTGCTGAAGCGAAAGAAAGAAGGTAGCAGTACAGAAAACAGAATGAGACTGAGGAAAAGGAGGAGATGTACTGCTAACCAGAGAGAGCAAAAACGCCTGTATATCAGGAAAAAGGAGACAACAAAGCGCAGAAGAACCAGCACAGGCAGCTATGAACATGAGCGGAAGAGGCATAGAAATAACGAGAGCCATGATCTGGGGCAGCAGGTGAAACCAACAGCAGATGCATACCTGGAGGAGTACAGGAGCAGGAGGATGAAGGTTCCCAGGAAAAGGCGCAGAAGTGAGGAGGACTGCAGCCTGACCGCAAAACGATTCAGGAGCCTTCTCCCCATGTCGGTGTCCTGCTTAAGGTTTCATTTTCAATTGGGACAAGGGAGCTTTGGAAAGGTCATGTTGGCCTCTGTTCCTTCCAAGGATTCTTTAATAGCGGTAAAAATGATACGCAAGAGATCTATGAAGTCTCTGCACATCATGAGAGAGAGGAGGATTCTGGAGGTAGCCAGGAACAGCCCGTTTCTATGCCACGGGTATGCAGCTTTCCAGACAGAGACCTGTGTGTTCCTCGCCATGGAGTTTATGGCTGGAGGAACCTTGGAGTCTTATATGGACAGTGTTGGCTACATGACACAGAACACAGCCGCATTCTACTCTGCAGAGCTGGTCTGTGGCATCCAATTCCTCCATTCCCAGGGCATCATTCATAGAGATCTGAAGCCGCAGAATGTCCTACTTGACCGTGAGGGCCATGTCAAGATCAGTGATTTTGGTCTTGCTGTAGAAGGTGTTTTTGGAAGCACAGTGAGAGGACATTGTGGAACACGTCTCTACATGGCCCCAGAAATATACTTAAAGAAGCAATATGGTGTTGCTGTCGACTGGTGGTCCTTCGGGGTTATTCTCTTCCGCATGCTTAATGGAACTTTTCCCTTCTTCACTGGCTACTGCAAGAAGGCAACCGTCCATTCTATTATCAATGGCAGGCCCAAATACACCAAGGCATTAAGCCAAGAAGCTGTGGATATACTGACTTGTCTGTTAAAGAAAGATCCTCAGCTTCGCCTCTGGATGACCGAATACATCAGGGAGCATCCGTTCTTTGACAGCATAAATTGGGAAGACATAGAGAGCCGGAGAATGCCGCCACCATACCAGAAGGCTGAAAGACCCAATCGCCGCTTCAAGAACATCCAACCCATACCACCAGTTTTGGAGATCACAGAGGACATTGCCTCTCCATCTAGTAAACAGAGCCTGTCTGACACCTCCTCTTTATTTAGTGATCAGAGCCCGGCCGGCGCGTCCTCTTCATCTAGTGACCAGAGCCTGTTCGGCTTCTCTTTTGTGACTCCAGACTGGATGTTTTGAAGATTTTGTCAGAGCGATTGTCAAGACTTTCCACATTTTTTGTCTCCAAGAAAGTCAAAAATAAAATTAACCCCCCCCCCCCTAATTTTGGTTATAGTTTCCTTCCTGTTGTACAGTTACATGGTGCATATGACCTCACAATGCAGGCTCAGCCTGACATCATATGTTATGACCTTTCTTATGTGCAGATTGAAATGTCCCAAATACTGAATTTTAAAACTGAATTTTAAATATTCTTCTTGTATCCAGGAATTAATATTAAATCTTATGATATATGATTTTTAAAGGCTTCTTCTGGCAAAAGTTAACCAGATTTTTAAAATGAAATTAAAATTTAATCCTGGGACATATTTTCTTCAAACTATAAATGCAGTGTATTTGGTATGTGAAGTGATGGTATAATATATACTTTATTTCTCACATTTTGTCCTTAAAATTCAAACGCACTTCTTTTGGGCAGGGCCGGATGCTGAGGAGTTTGGTGGCCTTTTTATGGAAATAAATAAAATAGACAGAATCTTAACTCCTCGGCATCTATGTGTACCGGATAAAGATGACACCGGTGCTCGGCAGATAATATAGGATAGAATTTTATGTGATGGGATTGGGAGTAATCAGTACACACAAAAAAGTCATCATCACAGGTCATAGCTGCAACCAGAGCACCACTTCCCAGCAGCTGGTGGTCCAACAAGAAAGCATGAAGATCTCTGAACATCACCTAGGTCTTCAACTACTGCCAACCAACCTGCATGTTGCTACGACTCAGAGGGCCATATATTAATGCTGATAAACATGTAGCTGTTACTAGACCAATGCTTCACAAGGAGGTAAAGGGTAGATTTTTTACTGTAGGGGTCCACAACTTCATCTAAGAGTTAGAAAGCTTACAACAACAGCACTGTGGCCTCCTAGTGCATGATGGATACTCTGCAGACCTGTATATAAAACCTTGTAGAGTAAAGAACTAGTTTGGTTACATCTGCGGTTATAACCAATGTGCATGATCTCTTTACGAATTAACCTGCAATTAAAGAATAAAAACAAACAAAGAAATAGAAAGTTGGTAATTAAGATCCTCGCGTTAATATACTATATTCATTATTTATAATGCAACTTTTTTAACATATTCACATTTTAGAATGGTCTGTATGGTAAAGACCTTAAATGCGCTGTCCCACTACACAAAAACATTAATTACACATTTAAGAAGCTTTGTTCGGTTTCTCACACAAGAACCGATCACTGTGCATGTGAAAACTACAGAGTCGTTACAGAATATATTTCAAATATGTCTTTCAAACAGTCTGGGATCTGATCCTTTTGTTTTAAGAGTGCCAAAAAAATGTATCAAGACATCGGTGTCCTAATGTGGTCAAGAACATTATTATCACTTATCTTCTGGAGGGTTTCTTTTTACCCAGATATCCAATATATCTGCTTGTATAAATATCCCTTACTTTCAATCCTAAAACACTGCCTACTGCATTACAGTCTTTTCCATTATGAAAGCTTTGCTGTAGCTCAGTGGCAGTTTTTAACCCCTTAATGACAAAGCCCGTACATGTACGGGCTCAAAATGCATTGTTTTCAATGGGTTTAGGGATCGCCCATTGTCCTTAAGGGGTTAAAACAAATGTATGTTACCTTTAACTGATTTGGAACACAATGAGAATAAACTGAACGAAAGGCGGTGAATATGTTTCTTATTGAATAGTTTTAATATGTAACAACCTAAAAACATTATGCAAAAACCAGCTACATTTATAGAAATTAACAATCCTGAAATAAATAAAACCGCAGAAGGGAGAAAACGCTACCCATGCTCTGTATCTGGGAAACCACCTGCAAGCACTCCTATTGTGACCTCATAGATCCCACAGTGAATTATGACATCATCCTGGAAGCATGCAGGTTGGTTGCACAGCATTCTATCTTCAGTGCAGTTGGGTGCTTGACACTTTCAGGTTGCTATTTCTTTAGTGAACTTGAAGTGTGGTTACCAACTACGTCAACAGCTACCAGAGAAGAAAAACTCACCAATCATTATGGCAGAGTGTTGTCTCTTCTCAGGACTAAGGTGGATTTTAAAGAAGTGCTGCCCCAGAAAACTACTCAAATATTTCAACAGGCTCAAAAAGACTTCCGATATCGTTCCAACACATAGCACAGGAGATGAAAACAGCGAGCTCTTGACAGACAGAACCTTTCTGCTGAAGCGAAAGAAAGAAGGTAGCAGTACAGAAAACAGAATGAGACTGAGGAAAAGGAGGAGATGTACTGCTAACCAGAGAGAGCAAAAACGCCTGTATATCAGGAAAAAGGAGACAACAAAGCGCAGAAGAACCAGCACAGGCAGCTATGAACATGAGAGGAAGAGGCATAGAAATAACGAGAGCCATGATCTGGGGCAGCAGGTGAAACCAACAGCAGATGCATACCTGGAGGAGTACAGGAGCAGGAGGATGAAGGTTCCCAGGAAAAGGCGCAGAAGTGAGGAGGACTGCAGCCTGACCGCAAAACGATTCAGGAACCTTCTCCCCATGTCGGTGTCCTGCTTAAGGTTTCATTTTCAATTGGGACAAGGGAGCTTTGGAAAGGTCATGTTGGCCTCTGTTCCTTCCGAGGATTCTTTAATAGCGGTAAAAATGATACGCAAGAGATCTATGAAGTCTCTGCACATCATGAGAGAGAGGAGGATTCTGGAGGTAGCCAGGAACAGCCCGTTTCTATGCCACGGGTATGCAGCTTTCCAGACAGAGACCTGTGTGTTCCTCGCCATGGAGTTTATGGCTGGAGGAACCTTGGAGTCTTATATGGACAGTGTTGGCTACATGACACAGAACACAGCCGCATTCTACTCTGCAGAGCTGGTCTGTGGCATCCAATTCCTCCATTCCCAGGGCATCATTCATAGAGATCTGAAGCCGCAGAATGTCCTACTTGACCGTGAGGGCCATGTCAAGATCAGTGATTTTGGTCTTGCTGTAGAAGGTGTTTTTGGAAGCACAGTGAGAGGACATTGTGGAACACGTCTCTACATGGCCCCAGAAATATACTTAAAGAAGCAATATGGTGTTGCTGTCGACTGGTGGTCCTTCGGGGTTATTCTCTTCCGCATGCTTAATGGAACTTTTCCATTCTTCACTGGCTACTGCAAGAAGGCAACCGTC
Source organism: Spea hammondii (assembly GCA_029215755.1). NCBI lineage: Eukaryota > Metazoa > Chordata > Amphibia > Anura > Pelobatidae > Spea > Spea hammondii. The sequence goes on along the minus strand of JARDYJ010000001.1, from coordinate 93,628,454 downwards.
CATTCTATTATCAATGGCAGGCCCAAATACACCAAGGCATTAAGCCAAGAAGCTGTGGATATACTGACTTGTCTGTTAAAGAAAGATCCTCAGCTTCGCCTCTGGATGACCGAATGCATCAGGGAGCATCCGTTCTTTGACAGCATAAATTGGGAAGACATCGAGAGCCGGAGAATGCCGCCACCATACCAGAAGGCTGAAAGACCCAATCGCCGCTTCAAGAATATCCAACCCATACCACCAGTTTTGGAGATCACAGAAGACATTGCCTCTCCATCTAGTAAACAGAGCCTGTCTGACACCTCCTCTTTATTTAGTGATCAGAGCCCGGCCGGCGCGTCCTCTTCATCTAGTGACCAGAGCCTGTTCGGCTTCTCTTTTGTGACTCCAGACTGGATGTTTTGAAGATTTTGTCAGAGCGATTGTCAAGACTTTCCACATTTTTTGTCTCCAAGAAAGTCAAAAATAAAATTAACCCCCCCCCCTAATTTTGGTTATAGTTTCCTTCCTGTTGTACAGTTACATGGTGCATATGACCTCACAATGCAGGCTCAGCCTGACATCATATGTTATGACCTTTCTTATGTGCAGATTGAAATGTCCCAAATACTGAATTTTAAAACTGAATTTTAAATATTCTTCTTGTATCCAGGAATTAATATTAAATCTTATGATATATGATTTTTAAAGGCTTCTTCTGGCAAAAGTTAACCAGATTTTTAAAATGAAATTAAAATTTAATCCTGGGACATATTTTCTTCAAACTATAAATGCAGTGTATTTGGTATTTGAAGTGATGGTATAATATATACTTTATTTCTCACATTTTGTCCTTGAAATTCAAACGCACTTCTTTTGGGCAGGGCCGGATGCTGAGGAATTTGGTGGCCTTTTTATGGAAATAAATAAAATAGACAGAATCTTAACTCCTCGGCATCTATGTGTACCGGATAAAGATGACACCGGTGCTCGGCAGATAATATAGGATAGAATTTTATGTGATGGGATTGGGAGTAATCAGTACACACAAAAAAGTCATCATCACAGGTCATAGCTGCAACCAGAGCACCACTTCCCAGCAGCTGGTGGTCCAACAAGAAAGCATGAAGATCTCTGAACATCACCTAGGTCTTCAACTACTGCCAACCAACCTGCATGTTGCTACGACTCAGAGGGCCATATATTAATGCTGATAAACATGTAGCTGTTACTAGACCAATGCTTCACAAGGAGGTAAAGGGTAGATTTTTTACTGTAGGGGTCCACAACTTCATCTAAGAGTTAGAAAGCTTACAACAACAGCACTGTGGCCTCCTAGTGCATGATGGATACTCTGCAGACCTGTATATAAAACCTTGTAGAGTAAAGAACTAGTTTGGTTACATCTGCGGTTATAACCAATGTGCATGATCTCTTTACGAATTAACCTACAATTAAAGAATAAAAACAAACAAAGAAATAGAAAGTTGGTAATTAAGATCCTCGCGTTAATATACCATATTCATTTTTTATAATGCAACTTTTTTAACATATTCACATTTTAGAATGGTCTGTATGGTAAAGACCTTAAATGCGCTGTCCCACTACACAAAAACATTAATTACACATTTAAGAAGCTTTGTTCGGTTTCTCACACAAGAACCGATCACTGTGCATGTGAAAACTACAGAGTCGTTACAGAATATATTTCAAATATGTCTTTCAAACAGTCTGGGATCTGATCCTTTTGTTTTAAGAGTGCCAAAAAAATGTATCAAGACATCGGTGTCCTAATGTGGTCAAGAACATTATTATCACTTATCTTCTGGAGGGTTTCTTTTTACCCAGATATCCAATATATCTGCTTGTATAAATATCCCTTACTTTCAATCCTAAAACACTGCCTACTGCATTACAGTCTTTTCCATTATGAAAGCTTTGCTGTAGCTCAGTGGCAGTTTTTAACCCCTTAATGACAAAGCCCGTACATGTACGGGCTCAAAATGCATTGTTTTCAATGGGTTTAGGGATCGCCCATTGTCCTTAAGGGGTTAAAACAAATGTATGTTACCTTTAACTGATTTGGAACACAATGAGAATAAACTGAACGAAAGGCGGTGAATATGTTTGTTATTGAATAGTTTTAATATGTAACAACCTAAAAACATTATGCAAAAACCAGCTACATTTATAGAAATTAACAATCCTGAAATAAATAAAACCGCAGAAGGGAGAAAACGCTACCCATGCTCTGTATCTGGGAAACCACCTGCAAGCACTCCTATTGTGACCTCATAGATCCCACAGTGAATTATGACATCATCCTGGAAGCATGCAGGTTGGTTGCACAGCATTCTATCTTCAGTGCAGTTGGGCGCTCGACACTTTCAGGCTGCTATTTCTTTAGTGAACTTGAAGTGTGGTTACCAACTACGTCAACAGCTACCAGAGAAGAAAAACTCACCAATCATTATGGCAGAGTGTTGTCTCTTCTCAGGACTAAGGTGGATTTTAAAGAAGTGCTGCCCCAGAAAACTACTCAAATATTTCAACAGGCTCAAAAAGACTTCCGATATCGTTCCAACACATAGCACAGGAGATGAAAACAGCGAGCTCTTCACAGACAGAACCTTTCTGCTGAAGCGAAAGAAAGAAGGTAGCAGTACAGAAAACAGAATGAGACTGAGGAAAAGGAGGAGATGTACTGCTAACCAGAGAGAGCAAAAACGCCTGTATATCAGGAAAAAGGAGACAACAAAGCGCAGAAGAACCAGCACAGGCAGCTATGAACATGAGCGGAAGAGGCATAGAAATAACGAGAGCCATGATCTGGGGCAGCAGGTGAAACCAACAGCAGATGCATACCTGGAGGAGTACAGGAGCAGGAGGATGAAGGTTCCCAGGAAAAGGCGCAGAAGTGAGGAGGACTGCAGCCTGACCGCAAAACGATTCAGGAACCTTCTCCCCATGTCGGTGTCCTGCTTAAGGTTTCATTTTCAATTGGGACAAGGGAGCTTTGGAAAGGTCATGTTGGCCTCTGTTCCTTCCAAGGATTCTTTAATAGCGGTAAAAATGATACGCAAGAGATCTATGAAGTCTCTGCACATCATGAGAGAGAGGAGGATTCTGGAGGTAGCCAGGAACAGCCCGTTTCTATGCCACGGGTATGCAGCTTTCCAGACAGAGACCTGTGTGTTCCTCGCCATGGAGTTTATGGCTGGAGGAACCTTGGAGTCTTATATGGACAGTGTTGGCTACATGACACAGAACACAGCCGCATTCTACTCTGCAGAGCTGGTCTGTGGCATCCAATTCCTCCATTCCCAGGGCATCATTCATAGAGATCTGAAGCCGCAGAATGTCCTACTTGACCGTGAGGGCCATGTCAAGATCAGTGATTTTGGTCTTGCTGTAGAAGGTGTTTTTGGAAGCACAGTGAGAGGACATTGTGGAACACGTCTCTACATGGCCCCAGAAATATACTTAAAGAAGCAATATGGTGTTGCTGTCGACTGGTGGTCCTTCGGGGTTATTCTCTTCCGCATGCTTAATGGAACTTTTCCCTTCTTCACTGGCTACTGCAAGAAGGCAACCGTCCATTCTATTATCAATGGCAGGCCCAAATACACCAAGGCATTAAGCCAAGAAGCTGTGGATATACTGACTTGTCTGTTAAAGAAAGATCCTCAGCTTCGCCTCTGGATGACCGAATACATCAGGGAGCATCCGTTCTTTGACAGCATAAATTGGGAAGACATAGAGAGCCGGAGAATGCCGCCACCATACCAGAAGGCTGAAAGACCCAATCGCCGCTTCAAGAACATCCAACCCATACCACCAGTTTTGGAGATCACAGAAGACATTGCCTCTCCATCTAGTAAACAGAGCCTGTCTGACACCTCCTCTTTATTTAGTGATCAGAGCCCGGCCGGCGCGTCCTCTTCATCTAGTGACCAGAGCCTGTTCGGCTTCTCTTTTGTGACTCCAGACTGGATGTTTTGAAGATTTTGTCAGAGCGATTGTCAAGACTTTCCACATTTTTTGTCTCCAAGAAAGTCAAAAATAAAATTAACACCCCCCCCTAATTTTGGTTATAGTTTCCTTCCTGTTGTACAGTTACATGGTGCATATGACCTCACAATGCAGGCTCAGCCTGACATCATATGTTATGACCTTTCTTATGTGCAGATTGAAATGTCCCAAATACTGAATTTTAAAACTGAATTTTAAATATTCTTCTTGTATCCAGGAATTAATATTAAATCTTATGATATATGATTTTTAAAGGCTTCTTCTGGCAAAAGTTAACCAGATTTTTAAAATGAAATTAAAATTTAATCCTGGGACATATTTTCTTCAAACTATAAATGCAGTGTATTTGGTATGTGAAGTGATGGTATAATATATACTTTATTTCTCACATTTTGTCCTTGAAATTCAAACGCACTTCTTTTGGGCAGGGCCGGATGCTGAGGAATTTGGTGGCCTTTTTATGGAAATAAATAAAATAGACAGAATCTTAACTCCTCGGCATCTATGTGTACCGGATAAAGATGACACCGGTGCTCGGCAGATAATATAGGATAGAATTTTATGTGATGGGATTGGGAGTAATCAGTACACACAAAAAAGTCATCATCACAGGTCATAGCTGCAACCAGAGCACCACTTCCCAGCAGCTGGTGGTCCAACAAGAAAGCATGAAGATCTCTGAACATCACCTAGGTCTTCAACTACTGCCAACCAACCTGCATGTTGCTACGACTCAGAGGGCCATATATTAATGCTGATAAACATGTAGCTGTTACTAGACCAATGCTTCACAAGGAGGTAAAGGGTAGATTTTTTACTGTAGGGGTCCACAACTTCATCTAAGAGTTAGAAAGCTTACAACAACAGCACTGTGGCCTCCTAGTGCATGATGGATACTCTGCAGACCTGTATATAAAACCTTGTAGAGTAAAGAACTAGTTTGGTTACATCTGCGGTTATAACCAATGTGCATGATCTCTTTACGAATTAACCTACAATTAAAGAATAAAAACAAACAAAGAAATAGAAAGTTGGTAATTAAGATCCTCGCGTTAATATACTATATTCATTTTTTATAATGCAACTTTTTTAACATATTCACATTTTAGAATGGTCTGTATGGTAAAGACCTTAAATGCGCTGTCCCACTACACAAAAACATTAATTACACATTTAAGAAGCTTTGTTCGGTTTCTCACACAAGAACCGATCACTGTGCATGTGAAAACTACAGAGTCGTTACAGAATATATTTCAAATATGTCTTTCAAACAGTCTGGGATCTGATCCTTTTGTTTTAAGAGTGCCAAAAAAATGTATCAAGACATCGGTGTCCTAATGTGGTCAAGAACATTATTATCACTTATCTTCTGGAGGGTTTCTTTTTACCCAGATATCCAATATATCTGCTTGTATAAATATCCCTTACTTTCAATCCTAAAACACTGCCTACTGCATTACAGTCTTTTCCATTATGAAAGCTTTGCTGTAGCTCAGTGGCAGTTTTTAACCCCTTAATGACAAAGCCCGTACATGTACGGGCTCAAAATGCATTGTTTTCAATGGGTTTAGGGATCGCCCATTGTCCTTAAGGGGTTAAAACAAATGTATGTTACCTTTAACTGATTTGGAACACAATGAGAATAAACTGAACGAAAGGCGGTGAATATGTTTCTTATTGAATAGTTTTAATATGTAACAACCTAAAAACATTATGCAAAAACCAGCTACATTTATAGAAATTAACAATCCTGAAATAAATAAAACCGCAGAAGGGAGAAAACGCTACCCATGCTCTGTATCTGGGAAACCACCTGCAAGCACTCCTATTGTGACCTCATAGATCCCACAGTGAATTATGACATCATCCTGGAAGCATGCAGGTTGGTTGCACAGCATTCTATCTTCAGTGCAGTTGGGCGCTCGACACTTTCAGGCTGCTATTTCTTTAGTGAACTTGAAGTGTGGTTACCAACTACGTCAACAGCTACCAGAGAAGAAAAACTCACCAATCATTATGGCAGAGTGTTGTCTCTTCTCAGGACTAAGGTGGATTTTAAAGAAGTGCTGCCCCAGAAAACTACTCAAATATTTCAACAGGCTCAAAAAGACTTCCGATATCGTTCCAACACATAGCACAGGAGATGAAAACAGCGAGCTCTTGACAGACAGAACCTTTCTGCTGAAGCGAAAGAAAGAAGGTAGCAGTACAGAAAACAGAATGAGACTGAGGAAAAGGAGGAGATGTACTGCTAACCAGAGAGAGCAAAAACGCCTGTATATCAGGAAAAAGGAGACAACAAAGCGCAGAAGAACCAGCACAGGCAGCTATGAACATGAGCGGAAGAGGCATAGAAATAACGAGAGCCATGATCTGGGGCAGCAGGTGAAACCAACAGCAGATGCATACCTGGAGGAGTACAGGAGCAGGAGGATGAAGGTTCCCAGGAAAAGGCGCAGAAGTGAGGAGGACTGCAGCCTGACCGCAAAACGATTCAGGAACCTTCTCCCCATGTCGGTGTCCTGCTTAAGGTTTCATTTTCAATTGGGACAAGGGAGCTTTGGAAAGGTCATGTTGGCCTCTGTTCCTTCCGAGGATTCTTTAATAGCGGTAAAAATGATACGCAAGAGATCTATGAAGTCTCTGCACATCATGAGAGAGAGGAGGATTCTGGAGGTAGCCAGGAACAGCCCGTTTCTATGCCACGGGTATGCAGCTTTCCAGACAGAGACCTGTGTGTTCCTCGCCATGGAGTTTATGGCTGGAGGAACCTTGGAGTCTTATATGGACAGTGTTGGCTACATGACACAGAACACAGCCGCATTCTACTCTGCAGAGCTGGTCTGTGGCATCCAATTCCTCCATTCCCAGGGCATCATTCATAGAGATCTGAAGCCGCAGAATGTCCTACTTGACCGTGAGGGCCATGTCAAGATCAGTGATTTTGGTCTTGCTGTAGAAGGTGTTTTTGGAAGCACAGTGAGAGGACATTTTGGAACACGTCTCTACATGGCCCCAGAAATATACTTAACCCCTTAACGACAATTGCCGGTCCTGGCACGACACGGAAAAGCATGTGCTTTACGACAATTGACGTGCCAGGACCGGCACGTCTTTAAACGGGTGCAGAAAGCGATCTGTTTTCGCTTTCTGCACCCAAAACACGTTGCTGAATGCCTCGACCCCGAGGCATTCAGCAACGCCGCTATCGGAACGAAGGGGCCATCTCTGGCCCCTCCACGGGGCGTCAACATCCGCCATACTTTGTATGGCGGCGGACGCCCGTATTAAAAGCGTTTAGGAGGCGATCGACGATCGCCTCCTAAACTTAAATGGTGTCGCTGGAATGCCTCGATCAGGAGGCATCCAGCGACACCAAACACTTACCTTTCGATGGGCTGTGACCGCTCCGGAGAGCGGTCACAGCCGCAGCTGCCGATGATCTTCGCCATCAAGCAAGATGGCCGCTGCCCTGTAACAGGAACAAACAAATTTTAAAAGTTCGCTAGACGGTCCAGACCATCTAGAGAACTTTGGCTCCACTTGCATGTTGAATACAGGTACTGCGTTCACCATGCAAGTCAATGGAAGCCAGCTTTCTAATCACAGTGTGATTAGTAAAAATAAATTAAAAAATAAAATAAAATGTATAATAATTAGAAAAAAAATAGTAAAAAACTAGTAAAATGTAAAAATCATTTCCCACTGATGTCACTATCAGGGGAACCTCCAAGTTGAAAAAAAATGTTAATTTTTTTTTTTTAAAAAGACAAAAAAAATATATATATATATAAAAAATATATTTTTGTGAGCAAGTCCTAAAATTAGCATATTAGCTTAAAACAATTCTCGCATGGAAAGAGTTAAAATACCGGCATATTAAATGCCCGTGGGGTGTCTACTTTTAAAAAAGGTATGATTTGATGGGGTAAATTGAATTGGCCAGGTTCAACAACGTCCCAATTAACACCGGGGGAAGGATGGCCACACACCTAATTTCCAATTAGAAAAATGCACACGTACCAAATGTGGCCTTTTAGTTCCCACAAAAATGACACACCCATGCATGTGGGATATCACTGCACTCAGGAGATGTTGCTGAACACATTATGGGGTGTCGTGTGACAGCGGCATATACCAGGAGCTGTAAATTCATACATAAAGTAGGTGTGTGTGGGAAAAATACACACACAAAAATACTACTGCAGACTTTGAAAACATGCTGGTGGTAAAATGTGTGCATGCAAAGAGTTAAAATACCAGCATTTAAAATACCCTGTGGTGTCTAGTTTTGAAAAATATATGGTTTTGTTGGGCACACTGAAATGGCCCGGCTCAAAGATGTACCAAATAGGGCATGGGCAGTGGATCCCCAAATGCCAAAGTTCAACATTGAAAAATGCGCATGCCCCAAATGTGGCCCTTTTGCCCCCAAACGGCCAGGCAAAATCCTTCATGTGAGGTATCGCTGTGCTCAGGAGATGTTGCTGAACACATATTGGGGTGTTTTGTGATAGTGACATATACCAGAACCTGTTTATTCATACCTAAAGTAAAATGTGTGTGACAAAACAAATGCAAAAAAATGACTACCACAAAGTTTGACAAAAACTGGTGGTAGATATGGTGCATGGAAAGAGTTAAAATACTAGCATTTGGAATACCCTGGGCTGTCTAGTTTTCAAAAATATATGATTTGATGGGGTAAATTGCATTGGCCGGGTTCAAAGATACCCGAAATGGCACATGAGGGGAAGAATTACCAGATTTGGAAAAAATGGCTTTGAAATAGCAAAACGCTACCTGTACTTATTGCCCCATAATGGGTAGAAAAAAGCAAAAAAACATAAAAACATTGGGTATTTCTAAACTCAGGACAAATAGTAGAATCCATTTAGCAGGTTTTTTCATTACCTTTTATAGATGAGTAAAAGATTTTTCAACTAAAAGTTAGAAAGTCATTTTTTTCTACATTTTTCACCATATTTTATACTTTTTTTAGTAGTAAATAATATGATACAATCAAAACAATGTCATCTAAAGAAAGCCCTTCTTGTCCTGAAAAAAACAATATCTAATGTGTGTGGGTTCAGTAAACGGGAAAGAAGAAAATTACAACTAAACACGAGCAGCGCAGAAATGTTAAAACGGCCATTGTCACGAAGGGTACAAAAAGTAAAATCAGCCTTTGTCACGAAGGGGTTAAAGAAGCAATATGGTGTTGCTGTCGACTGGTGGTCCTTCGGGGTTATTCTCTTCCGCATGCTTAATGGAACTTTTCCCTTCTTCACTGGCTACTGCAAGAAGGCAACCGTCCATTCTATTATCAATGGCAGGCCCAAATACACCAAGGCATTAAGCCAAGAAGCTGTGGATATACTGACTTGTCTGTTAAAGAAAGATCCTCAGCTTCGCCTCTGGATGACCGAATACATCAGGGAGCATCCGTTCTTTGACAGCATAAATTGGGAAGACATAGAGAGCCGGAGAATGCCGCCACCATACCAGAAGGCTGAAAGACCCAATCGCCGCTTCAAGAACATCCAACCCATACCACCAGTTTTGGAGATCACAGAGGACATTGCCTCTCCATCTAGTAAACAGAGCCTGTCTGACACCTCCTCTTTATTTAGTGATCAGAGCCCGGCCGGCGCGTCCTCTTCATCTAGTGACCAGAGCCTGTTCGGCTTCTCTTTTGTGACTCCAGACTGGATGTTTTGAAGATTTTGTCAGAGCGATTGTCAAGACTTTCCACATTTTTTGTCTCCAAGAAAGTCAAAAATAAAATTTACCCCCCCCCCTAATTTTGGTTATAGTTTCCTTCCTGTTGTACAGTTACATGGTGCATATGACCTCACAATGCAGGCTCAGCCTGACATCATATGTTATGACCTTTCTTATGTGCAGATTGAAATGTCCCAAATACTGAATTTTAAAACTGAATTTTAAATATTCTTCTTGTATCCAGGAATTAATATTAAATCTTATGATATATGATTTTTAAAGGCTTCTTCTGGCAAAAGTTAACCAGATTTTTAAAATGAAATTAAAATTTAATCCTGGGACATATTTTCTTCAAACTATAAATGCAGTGTATTTGGTATGTGAAGTGATGGTATAATATATACTTTATTTCTCACATTTTGTCCTTGAAATTCAAACGCACTTCTTTTGGGCAGGGCCGGATGCTGAGGAATTTGGTGGCCTTTTTATGGAAATAAATAAAATAGACAGAATCTTAACTCCTCGGCATCTATGTGTACCGGATAAAGATGACACCGGTGCTCGGCAGATAATATAGGATAGAATTTTATGTGATGGGATTGGGAGTAATCAGTACACACAAAAAAGTCATCATCACAGGTCATAGCTGCAACCAGAGCACCACTTCCCAGCAGCTGGTGGTCCAACAAGAAAGCATGAAGATCTCTGAACATCACCTAGGTCTTCAACTACTGCCAACCAACCTGCATGTTGCTACGACTCAGAGGGCCATATATTAATGCTGATAAACATGTAGCTGTTACTAGACCAATGCTTCACAAGGAGGTAAAGGGTAGATTTTTTACTGTAGGGGTCCACAACTTCATCTAAGAGTTAGAAAGCTTACAACAACAGCACTGTGGCCTCCTAGTGCATGATGGATACTCTGCAGACCTGTATATAAAACCTTGTAGAGTAAAGAACTAGTTTGGTTACATCTGCGGTTATAACCAATGTGCATGATCTCTTTACGAATTAACCTACAATTAAAGAATAAAAACAAACAAAGAAATAGAAAGTTGGTAATTAAGATCCTCGCGTTAATATACTATATTCATTTTTTATAATGCAACTTTTTTAACATATTCACATTTTAGAATGGTCTGTATGGTAAAGACCTTAAATGCGCTGTCCCACTACACAAAAACATTAATTACACATTTAAGAAGCTTTGTTCGGTTTCTCACACAAGAACCGATCACTGTGCATGTGAAAACTACAGAGTCGTTACAGAATATATTTCAAATATGTCTTTCAAACAGTCTGGGATCTGATCCTTTTGTTTTAAGAGTGCCAAAAAAATGTATCAAGACATCGGTGTCCTAATGTGGTCAAGAACATTATTATCACTTATCTTCTGGAGGGTTTCTTTTTACCCAGATATCCAATATATCTGCTTGTATAAATATCCCTTACTTTCAATCCTAAAACACTGCCTACTGCATTACAGTCTTTTCCATTATGAAAGCTTTGCTGTAGCTCAGTGGCAGTTTTTAACCCCTTAATGACAAAGCCCGTACATGTACGGGCTCAAAATGCATTGTTTTCAATGGGTTTAGGGATCGCCCATTGTCCTTAAGGGGTTAAAACAAATGTATGTTACCTTTAACTGATTTGGAACACAATGAGAATAAACTGAACGAAAGGCGGTGAATATGTTTGTTATTGAATAGTTTTAATATGTAACAACCTAAAAACATTATGCAAAAACCAGCTACATTTATAGAAATTAACAATCCTGAAATAAATAAAACCGCAGAAGGGAGAAAACGCTACCCATGCTCTGTATCTGGGAAACCACCTGCAAGCACTCCTATTGTGACCTCATAGATCCCACAGTGAATTATGACATCATCCTGGAAGCATGCAGGTTGGTTGCACAGCATTCTATCTTCAGTGCAGTTGGGCGCTCGACACTTTCAGGCTGCTATTTCTTTAGTGAACTTGAAGTGTGGTTACCAACTACGTCAACAGCTACCAGAGAAGAAAAACTCACCAATCATTATGGCAGAGTGTTGTCTCTTCTCAGGACTAAGGTGGATTTTAAAGAAGTGCTGCCCCAGAAAACTACTCAAATATTTCAACAGGCTCAAAAAGACTTCCGATATCGTTCCAACACATAGCACAGGAGATGAAAACAGCGAGCTCTTCACAGACAGAACCTTTCTGCTGAAGCGAAAGAAAGAAGGTAGCAGTACAGAAGACAGAATGAGACTGAGGAAAAGGAGGAGATGTACTGCTAACCAGAGAGAGCAAAAACGCCTGTATATCAGGAAAAAGGAGACAACAAAGCGCAGAAGAACCAGCACAGGCAGCTATGAACATGAGCGGAAGAGGCATAGAAATAACGAGAGCCATGATCTGGGGCAGCAGGTGAAACCAACAGCAGATGCATACCTGGAGGAGTACAGGAGCAGGAGGATGAAGGTTCCCAGGAAAAGGCGCAGAAGTGAGGAGGACTGCAGCCTGACCGCAAAACGATTCAGGAACCTTCTCCCCATGTCGGTGTCCTGCTTAAGGTTTCATTTTCAATTGGGACAAGGGAGCTTTGGAAAGGTCATGTTGGCCTCTGTTCCTTCCAAGGATTCTTTAATAGCGGTAAAAATGATACGCAAGAGATCTATGAAGTCTCTGCACATCATGAGAGAGAGGAGGATTCTGGAGGTAGCCAGGAACAGCCCGTTTCTATGCCACGGGTATGCAGCTTTCCAGACAGAGACCTGTGTGTTCCTCGCCATGGAGTTTATGGCTGGAGGAACCTTGGAGTCTTATATGGACAGTGTTGGCTACATGACACAGAACACAGCCGCATTCTACTCTGCAGAGCTGGTCTGTGGCATCCAATTCCTCCATTCCCAGGGCATCATTCATAGAGATCTGAAGCCGCAGAATGTCCTACTTGACCGTGAGGGCCATGTCAAGATCAGTGATTTTGGTCTTGCTGTAGAAGGTGTTTTTGGAAGCACAGTGAGAGGACATTGTGGAACACGTCTCTACATGGCCCCAGAAATATACTTAAAGAAGCAATATGGTGTTGCTGTCGACTGGTGGTCCTTCGGGGTTATTCTCTTCCGCATGCTTAATGGAACTTTTCCCTTCTTCACTGGCTACTGCAAGAAGGCAACCGTCCATTCTATTATCAATGGCAGGCCCAAATACACCAAGGCATTAAGCCAAGAAGCTGTGGATATACTGACTTGTCTGTTAAAGAAAGATCCTCAGCTTCGCCTCTGGATGACCGAATACATCAGGGAGCATCCGTTCTTTGACAGCATAAATTGGGAAGACATAGAGAGCCGGAGAATGCCGCCACCATACCAGAAGGCTGAAAGACCCAATCGCCGCTTCAAGAACATCCAACCCATACCACCAGTTTTGGAGATCACAGAAGACATTGCCTCTCCATCTAGTAAACAGAGCCTGTCTGACACCTCCTCTTTATTTAGTGATCAGAGCCCGGCCGGCGCGTCCTCTTCATCTAGTGACCAGAGCCTGTTCGGCTTCTCTTTTGTGACTCCAGACTGGATGTTTTGAAGATTTTGTCAGAGCGATTGTCAAGACTTTCCACATTTTTTGTCTCCAAGAAAGTCAAAAATAAAATTAACACCCCCCCCTAATTTTGGTTATAGTTTCCTTCCTGTTGTACAGTTACATGGTGCATATGACCTCACAATGCAGGCTCAGCCTGACATCATATGTTATGACCTTTCTTATGTGCAGATTGAAATGTCCCAAATACTGAATTTTAAAACTGAATTTTAAATATTCTTCTTGTATCCAGGAATTAATATTAAATCTTATGATATATGATTTTTAAAGGCTTCTTCTGGCAAAAGTTAACCAGATTTTTAAAATGAAATTAAAATTTAATCCTGGGACATATTTTCTTCAAACTATAAATGCAGTGTATTTGGTATGTGAAGTGATGGTATAATATATACTTTATTTCTCACATTTTGTCCTTGAAATTCAAACGCACTTCTTTTGGGCAGGGCCGGATGCTGAGGAATTTGGTGGCCTTTTTATGGAAATAAATAAAATAGACAGAATCTTAACTCCTCGGCATCTATGTGTACCGGATAAAGATGACACCGGTGCTCGGCAGATAATATAGGATAGAATTTTATGTGATGGGATTGGGAGTAATCAGTACACACAAAAAAGTCATCATCACAGGTCATAGCTGCAACCAGAGCACCACTTCCCAGCAGCTGGTGGTCCAACAAGAAAGCATGAAGATCTCTGAACATCACCTAGGTCTTCAACTACTGCCAACCAACCTGCATGTTGCTACGACTCAGAGGGCCATATATTAATGCTGATAAACATGTAGCTGTTACTAGACCAATGCTTCACAAGGAGGTAAAGGGTAGATTTTTTACTGTAGGGGTCCACAACTTCATCTAAGAGTTAGAAAGCTTACAACAACAGCACTGTGGCCTCCTAGTGCATGATGGATACTCTGCAGACCTGTATATAAAACCTTGTAGAGTAAAGAACTAGTTTGGTTACATCTGCGGTTATAACCAATGTGCATGATCTCTTTACGAATTAACCTACAATTAAAGAATAAAAACAAACAAAGAAATAGAAAGTTGGTAATTAAGATCCTCGCGTTAATATACTATATTCATTTTTTATAATGCAACTTTTTTAACATATTCACATTTTAGAATGGTCTGTATGGTAAAGACCTTAAATGCGCTGTCCCACTACACAAAAACATTAATTACACATTTAAGAAGCTTTGTTCGGTTTCTCACACAAGAACCGATCACTGTGCATGTGAAAACTACAGAGTCGTTACAGAATATATTTCAAATATGTCTTTCAAACAGTCTGGGATCTGATCCTTTTGTTTTAAGAGTGCCAAAAAAATGTATCAAGACATCGGTGTCCTAATGTGGTCAAGAACATTATTATCACTTATCTTCTGGAGGGTTTCTTTTTACCCAGATATCCAATATATCTGCTTGTATAAATATCCCTTACTTTCAATCCTAAAACACTGCCTACTGCATTACAGTCTTTTCCATTATGAAAGCTTTGCTGTAGCTCAGTGGCAGTTTTTAACCCCTTAATGACAAAGCCCGTACATGTACGGGCTCAAAATGCATTGTTTTCAATGGGTTTAGGGATCGCCCATTGTCCTTAAGGGGTTAAAACAAATGTATGTTACCTTTAACTGATTTGGAACACAATGAGAATAAACTGAACGAAAGGCGGTGAATATGTTTGTTATTGAATAGTTTTAATATGTAACAACCTAAAAACATTATGCAAAAACCAGCTACATTTATAGAAATTAACAATCCTGAAATAAATAAAACCGCAGAAGGGAGAAAACGCTACCCATGCTCTGTATCTGGGAAACCACCTGCAAGCACTCCTATTGTGACCTCATAGATCCCACAGTGAATTATGACATCATCCTGGAAGCATGCAGGTTGGTTGCACAGCATTCTATCTTCAGTGCAGTTGGGCGCTCGACACTTTCAGGCTGCTATTTCTTTAGTGAACTTGAAGTGTGGTTACCAACTACGTCAACAGCTACCAGAGAAGAAAAACTCACCAATCATTATGGCAGAGTGTTGTCTCTTCTCAGGACTAAGGTGGATTTTAAAGAAGTGCTGCCCCAGAAAACTACTCAAATATTTCAACAGGCTCAAAAAGACTTCCGATATCGTTCCAACACATAGCACAGGAGATGAAAACAGCGAGCTCTTGACAGACAGAACCTTTCTGCTGAAGCGAAAGAAAGAAGGTAGCAGTACAGAAAACAGAATGAGACTGAGGAAAAGGAGGAGATGTACTGCTAACCAGAGAGAGCAAAAACGCCTGTATATCAGGAAAAAGTAGACAACAAAGCGCAGAAGAACCAGCACAGGCAGCTATGAACATGAGCGGAAGAGGCATAGAAATAACGAGAGCCATGATCTGGGGCAGCAGGTGAAACCAACAGCAGATGCATACCTGGAGGAGTACAGGAGCAGGAGGATGAAGGTTCCCAGGAAAAGGCGCAGAAGTGAGGAGGACTGCAGCCTGACCGCAAAACGATTCAGGAACCTTCTCCCCATGTCGGTGTCCTGCTTAAGGTTTCATTTTCAATTGGGACAAGGGAGCTTTGGAAAGGTCATGTTGGCCTCTGTTCCTTCCGAGGATTCTTTAATAGCGGTAAAAATGATACGCAAGAGATCTATGAAGTCTCTGCACATCATGAGAGAGAGGAGGATTCTGGAGGTAGCCAGGAACAGCCCGTTTCTATGCCACGGGTATGCAGCTTTCCAGACAGAGACCTGTGTGTTCCTCGCCATGGAGTTTATGGCTGGAGGAACCTTGGAGTCTTATATGGACAGTGTTGGCTACATGACACAGAACACAGCCGCATTCTACTCTGCAGAGCTGGTCTGTGGCATCCAATTCCTCCATTCCCAGGGCATCATTCATAGAGATCTGAAGCCGCAGAATGTCCTACTTGACCGTGAGGGCCATGTCAAGATCAGTGATTTTGGTCTTGCTGTAGAAGGTGTTTTTGGAAGCACAGTGAGAGGACATTTTGGAACACATCTCTACATGGCCCCAGAAATATACTTAACCCCTTAACGACAATTGCCGGTCCTGGCACGACACGGAAAAGCATGTGCTTTACGACAATTGACGTGCCAGGACCGGCACGTCTTTAAACGGGTGCAGAAAGCGATCTGTTTTCGCTTTCTGCACCCAAAAAAACGTTGCTGAATGCCTCGACCCCGAGGCATTCAGCAACGCCGCTATCGGAACGAAGGGGCCATCTCTGGCCCCTCCACGGGGCGTCAACATCCGCCATACTTTGTATGGCGGCGGACGCCCTTATTAAAAGCGTTTAGGAGGCGATCGACGATCGCCTCCTAAACTTAAAT
The DNA here is from genome assembly GCA_029215755.1 of Spea hammondii. Taxonomy (NCBI): domain Eukaryota; kingdom Metazoa; phylum Chordata; class Amphibia; order Anura; family Pelobatidae; genus Spea; species Spea hammondii. Next base: position 93,611,781 of record JARDYJ010000001.1, on the reverse strand, counting down.
GGTGTCGCTGGAATGCCTCGATCAGGAGGCATCCAGCGACACCAAACACTTACCTTTCGATGGGCTGTGACCGCTCCGGAGAGCGGTCACAGCCGCAGCTGCCGATGATCTTCGCCATCAAGCAAGATGGCCGCTGCCCTGTAACAGGAACAAACAAATTTTAAAAGTTCGCTAGACGGTCCAGACCATCTAGAGAACTTTGGCTCCACTTGCAGGTTGAAGACAGGTACTGCGTTCACCATGCAAGTCAATGGAAGCCAGCTTTCTAATCACAGTGTGATTAGTAAAAATAAATTAAAAAATAAAATAAAATGTATAATAATTAGAAAAAAAATAGTAAAAAACTAGTAAAATGTAAAAATCATTTCCCACTGATGTCACTATCAGGGGAACCTCCAAGTTGAAAAAAAATGTTAAAATTTTTTTTTTAAAAAGACAAAAAAAAAATATATATATATAAAAAATATATTTTTGTGAGCAAGTCCAAAAATTAGCATATTAGCTTAAAACAATTCTCGCATGGAAAGAGTTAAAATACCGGCATATTAAATGCCCGTGGGGTGTCTACTTTTAAAAAAGGTATGATTTGATGGGGTAAATTGAATTGGCCAGGTTCAACAACGTCCCAATTAACACCGGGGGAAGGATGGCCACACACCTAATTTCCAATTAGAAAAATGCACACGTACCAAATGTGGCCTTTTAGTTCCCACAAAAATGACACACCCATGCATGTGGGATATCACTGCACTCAGGAGATGTTGCTGAACACATTATGGGGTGTCGTGTGACAGCGGCATATACCAGGAGCTGTAAATTCATACATAAAGTAGGTGTGTGTGGGAAAAATACACACACAAAAATACTACTGCAGACTTTGAAAACATGCTGGTGGTAAAATGTGTGCATGCAAAGAGTTAAAATACCAGCATTTAAAATACCCTGTGGTGTCTAGTTTTGAAAAATATATGGTTTTGTTGGGCACACTGAAATGGCCCGGCTCAAAGATGTACCAAATAGGGCATGGGCAGTGGATCCCCAAATGCCAAAGTTCAACATTGAAAAATGCGCATGCCCCAAATGTGGCCCTTTTGCTCCCAAACGGCCAGGCAAAATCCTTCATGTGAGGTATCGCTGTGCTCAGGAGATGTTGCTGAACACATATTGGGGTGTTTTGTGATAGTGACATATACCAGAACCTGTTTATTCATACCTAAAGTAAAATGTGTGTGACAAAACAAATGCAAAAAAATGACTACCACAAAGTTTGACAAAAACTGGTGGTAGATATGGTGCATGGAAAGAGTTAAAATACTAGCATTTGGAATACCCTGGGCTGTCTAGTTTTCAAAAATATATGATTTGATGGGGTAAATTGCATTGGCCGGGTTCAAAGATACCCGAAATGGCACATGAGGGGAAGAATTACCAGATTTGGAAAAAATGGCTTTGAAATAGCAAAACGCTACCTGTACTTATTGCCCCATAATGGGTAGAAAAAAGCAAAAAAACATAAAAACATTGGGTATTTCTAAACTCAGGACAAATAGTAGAATCCATTTAGCAGGTTTTTTCATTACCTTTTATAGATGAGTAAAAGATTTTTCAACTAAAAGTTAGAAACAGTCATTTTTTTCTACATTTTTCACCATATTTTATACTTTTTTTAGTAGTAAATAATATGATACAATCAAAACAATGTCATCTAAAGAAAGCCCTTCTTGTCCTGAAAAAAACAATATCTAATGTGTGTGGGTTCAGTAAACGGGAAAGAAGAAAATTACAACTAAACACGAGCAGCGCAGAAATGTTAAAACGGCCATTGTCACGAAGGGTACAAAAAGTAAAATCAGCCTTTGTCACGAAGGGGTTAAAGAAGCAATATGGTGTTGCTGTCGACTGGTGGTCCTTCGGGGTTATTCTCTTCCGCATGCTTAATGGAACTTTTCCCTTCTTCACTGGCTACTGCAAGAAGGCAACCGTCCATTCTATTATCAATGGCAGGCCCAAATACACCAAGGCATTAAGCCAAGAAGCTGTGGATATACTGACTTGTCTGTTAAAGAAAGATCCTCAGCTTCGCCTCTGGATGACCGAATACATCAGGGAGCATCCGTTCTTTGACAGCATAAATTGGGAAGACATAGAGAGCCGGAGAATGCCGCCACCATACCAGAAGGCTGAAAGACCCAATCGCCGCTTCAAGAACATCCAACCCATACCACCAGTTTTGGAGATCACAGAGGACATTGCCTCTCCATCTAGTAAACAGAGCCTGTCTGACACCTCCTCTTTATTTAGTGATCAGAGCCCGGCCGGCGCGTCCTCTTCATCTAGTGACCAGAGCCTGTTCGGCTTCTCTTTTGTGACTCCAGACTGGATGTTTTGAAGATTTTGTCAGAGCGATTGTCAAGACTTTCCACATTTTTTGTCTCCAAGAAAGTCAAAAATAAAATTGACCCCCCCCCCTAATTTTGGTTATAGTTTCCTTCCTGTTGTACAGTTACATGGTGCATATGACCTCACAATGCAGGCTCAGCCTGACATCATATGTTATGACCTTTCTTATGTGCAGATTGAAATGTCCCAAATACTGAATTTTAAAACTGAATTTTAAATATTCTTCTTGTATCCAGGAATTAATATTAAATCTTATGATATATGATTTTTAAAGGCTTCTTCTGGCAAAAGTTAACCAGATTTTTAAAATGAAATTAAAATTTAATCCTGGGACATATTTTCTTCAAACTATAAATGCAGTGTATTTGGTATGTGAAGTGATGGTATAATATATACTTTATTTCTCACATTTTGTCCTTGAAATTCAAACGCACTTCTTTTGGGCAGGGCCGGATGCTGAGGAATTTGGTGGCCTTTTTATGGAAATAAATAAAATAGACAGAATCTTAACTCCTCGGCATCTATGTGTACCGGATAAAGATGACACCGGTGCTCGGCAGATAATATTGGATAGAATTTTATGTGATGGGATTGGGCGTAATCAGTACACACAAAAAAGTCATCATCACAGGTCATAGCTGCAACCAGAGCACCACTTCCCAGCAGCTGGTGGTCCAACAAGAAAGCATGAAGATCTCTGAACATCACCTAGGTCTTCAACTACTGCCAACCAACCTGCATGTTGCTACGACTCAGAGGGCCATATATTAATGCTGATAAACATGTAGCTGTTACTAGACCAATGCTTCACAAGGAGGTAAAGGGTAGATTTTTTACTGTAGGGGTCCACAACTTCATCTAAGAGTTAGAAAGCTTACAACAACAGCACTGTGGCCTCCTAGTGCATGATGGATACTCTGCAGACCTGTATATAAAACCTTGTAGAGTAAAGAACTAGTTTGGTTACATCTGCGGTTATAACCAATGTGCATGATCTCTTTACGAATTAACCTACAATTAAAGAATAAAAACAAACAAAGAAATAGAAAGTTGGTAATTAAGATCCTCGCGTTAATATACTATATTCATTTTTTATAATGCAACTTTTTTAACATATTCACATTTTAGAATGGTCTGTATGGTAAAGACCTTAAATGCGCTGTCCCACTACACAAAAACATTAATTACACATTTAAGAAGCTTTGTTCGGTTTCTCACACAAGAACGGATCACTGTGCATGTGAAAACTACAGAGTCGTTACAGAATATATTTCAAATATGTCTTTCAAACAGTCTGGGATCTGATCCTTTTGTTTTAAGAGTGCCAAAAAAATGTATCAAGACATCGGTGTCCTAATGTGGTCAAGAACATTATTATCACTTATCTTCTGGAGGGTTTCTTTTTACCCAGATATCCAATATATCTGCTTGTATAAATATCCCTTACTTTCAATCCTAAAACACTGCCTACTGCATTACAGTCTTTTCCATTATGAAAGCTTTGCTGTAGCTCAGTGGCAGTTTTTAACCCCTTAATGACAAAGCCCGTACATGTACGGGCTCAAAATGCATTGTTTTCAATGGGTTTAGGGATCGCCCATTGTCCTTAAGGGGTTAAAACAAATGTATGTTACCTTTAACTGATTTGGAACACAATGAGAATAAACTGAACGAAAGGCGGTGAATATGTTTGTTATTGAATAGTTTTAATATGTAACAACCTAAAAACATTATGCAAAAACCAGCTACATTTATAGAAATTAACAATCCTGAAATAAATAAAACCGCAGAAGGGAGAAAACGCTACCCATGCTCTGTATCTGGGAAACCACCTGCAAGCACTCCTATTGTGACCTCATAGATCCCACAGTGAATTATGACATCATCCTGGAAGCATGCAGGTTGGTTGCACAGCATTCTATCTTCAGTGCAGTTGGGCGCTCGACACTTTCAGGCTGCTATTTCTTTAGTGAACTTGAAGTGTGGTTACCAACTACGTCAACAGCTACCAGAGAAGAAAAACTCACCAATCATTATGGCAGAGTGTTGTCTCTTCTCAGGACTAAGGTGGATTTTAAAGAAGTGCTGCCCCAGAAAACTACTCAAATATTTCAACAGGCTCAAAAAGACTTCCGATATCGTTCCAACACCTAGCACAGGAGATGAAAACAGCGAGCTCTTCACAGACAGAACCTTTCTGCTGAAGCGAAAGAAAGAAGGTAGCAGTACAGAAGACAGAATGAGACTGAGGAAAAGGAGGAGATGTACTGCTAACCAGAGAGAGCAAAAACGCCTGTATATCAGGAAAAAGGAGACAACAAAGCGCAGAAGAACCAGCACAGGCAGCTATGAACATGAGCGGAAGAGGCATAGAAATAACGAGAGCCATGATCTGGGGCAGCAGGTGAAACCAACAGCAGATGCATACCTGGAGGAGTACAGGAGCAGGAGGATGAAGGTTCCCAGGAAAAGGCGCAGAAGTGAGGAGGACTGCAGCCTGACCGCAAAACGATTCAGGAACCTTCTCCCCATGTCGGTGTCCTGCTTAAGGTTTCATTTTCAATTGGGACAAGGGAGCTTTGGAAAGGTCATGTTGGCCTCTGTTCCTTCCAAGGATTCTTTAATAGCGGTAAAAATGATACGCAAGAGATCTATGAAGTCTCTGCACATCATGAGAGAGAGGAGGATTCTGGAGGTAGCCAGGAACAGCCCGTTTCTATGCCACGGGTATGCAGCTTTCCAGACAGAGACCTGTGTGTTCCTCGCCATGGAGTTTATGGCTGGAGGAACCTTGGAGTCTTATATGGACAGTGTTGGCTACATGACACAGAACACAGCCGCATTCTACTCTGCAGAGCTGGTCTGTGGCATCCAATTCCTCCATTCCCAGGGCATCATTCATAGAGATCTGAAGCCGCAGAATGTCCTACTTGACCGTGAGGGCCATGTCAAGATCAGTGATTTTGGTCTTGCTGTAGAAGGTGTTTTTGGAAGCACAGTGAGAGGACATTGTGGAACACGTCTCTACATGGCCCCAGAAATATACTTAAAGAAGCAATATGGTGTTGCTGTCGACTGGTGGTCCTTCGGGGTTATTCTCTTCCGCATGCTTAATGGAACTTTTCCCTTCTTCACTGGCTACTGCAAGAAGGCAACCGTCCATTCTATTATCAATGGCAGGCCCAAATACACCAAGGCATTAAGCCAAGAAGCTGTGGATATACTGACTTGTCTGTTAAAGAAAGATCCTCAGCTTCGCCTCTGGATGACCGAATACATCAGGGAGCATCCGTTCTTTGACAGCATAAATTGGGAAGACATAGAGAGCCGGAGAATGCCGCCACCATACCAGAAGGCTGAAAGACCCAATCGCCGCTTCAAGAACATCCAACCCATACCACCAGTTTTGGAGATCACAGAGGACATTGCCTCTCCATCTAGTAAACAGAGCCTGTCTGACACCTCCTCTTTATTTAGTGATCAGAGCCCGGCCGGCGCGTCCTCTTCATCTAGTGACCAGAGCCTGTTCGGCTTCTCTTTTGTGACTCCAGACTGGATGTTTTGAAGATTTTGTCAGAGCGATTGTCAAGACTTTCCACATTTTTTGTCTCCAAGAAAGTCAAAAATAAAATTGACCCCCCCTAATTTTGGTTATAGTTTCCTTCCTGTTGTACAGTTACATGGTGCATATGACCTCACAATGCAGGCTCAGCCTGACATCATATGTTATGACCTTTCTTATGTGCAGATTGAAATGTCCCAAATACTGAATTTTAAAACTGAATTTTAAATATTCTTCTTGTATCCAGGAATTAATATTAAATCTTATGATATATGATTTTTAAAGGCTTCTTCTGGCAAAAGTTAACCAGATTTTTAAAATGAAATTAAAATTTAATCCTGGGACATATTTTCTTCAAACTATAAATGCAGTGTATTTGGTATGTGAAGTGATGGTATAATATATACTTTATTTCTCACATTTTGTCCTTGAAATTCAAACGCACTTCTTTTGGGCAGGGCCGGATGCTGAGGAATTTGGTGGCCTTTTTATGGAAATAAATAAAATAGACAGAATCTTAACTCCTCGGCATCTATGTGTACCGGATAAAGATGACACCGGTGCTCGGCAGATAATATAGGATAGAATTTTATGTGATGGGATTGGGAGTAATCAGTACACACAAAAAAGTCATCATCACAGGTCATAGCTGCAACCAGAGCACCACTTCCCAGCAGCTGGTGGTCCAACAAGAAAGCATGAAGATCTCTGAACATCACCTAGGTCTTCAACTACTGCCAACCAACCTGCATGTTGCTACGACTCAGAGGGCCATATATTAATGCTGATAAACATGTAGCTGTTACTAGACCAATGCTTCACAAGGAGGTAAAGGGTAGATTTTTTACTGTAGGGGTCCACAACTTCATCTAAGAGTTAGAAAGCTTACAACAACAGCACTGTGGCCTCCTAGTGCATGATGGATACTCTGCAGACCTGTATATAAAACCTTGTAGAGTAAAGAACTAGTTTGGTTACATCTGCGGTTATAACCAATGTGCATGATCTCTTTACGAATTAACCTACAATTAAAGAATAAAAACAAACAAAGAAATAGAAAGTTGGTAATTAAGATCCTCGCGTTAATATACTATATTCATTTTTTATAATGCAACTTTTTTAACATATTCACATTTTAGAATGGTCTGTATGGTAAAGACCTTAAATGCGCTGTCCCACTACACAAAAACATTAATTACACATTTAAGAAGCTTTGTTCGGTTTCTCACACAAGAACCGATCACTGTGCATGTGAAAACTACAGAGTCGTTACAGAATATATTTCAAATATGTCTTTCAAACAGTCTGGGATCTGATCCTTTTGTTTTAAGAGTGCCAAAAAAATGTATCAAGACATCGGTGTCCTAATGTGGTCAAGAACATTATTATCACTTATCTTCTGGAGGGTTTCTTTTTACCCAGATATCCAATATATCTGCTTGTATAAATATCCCTTACTTTCAATCCTAAAACACTGCCTACTGCATTACAGTCTTTTCCATTATGAAAGCTTTGCTGTAGCTCAGTGGCAGTTTTTAACCCCTTAATGACAAAGCCCGTACATGTACGGGCTCAAAATGCATTGTTTTCAATGGGTTTAGGGATCGCCCATTGTCCTTAAGGGGTTAAAACAAATGTATGTTACCTTTAACTGATTTGGAACACAATGAGAATAAACTGAACGAAAGGCGGTGAATATGTTTGTTATTGAATAGTTTTAATATGTAACAACCTAAAAACATTATGCAAAAACCAGCTACATTTATAGAAATTAACAATCCTGAAATAAATAAAACCGCAGAAGGGAGAAAACGCTACCCATGCTCTGTATCTGGGAAACCACCTGCAAGCACTCCTATTGTGACCTCATAGATCCCACAGTGAATTATGACATCATCCTGGAAGCATGCAGGTTGGTTGCACAGCATTCTATCTTCAGTGCAGTTGGGCGCTCGACACTTTCAGGCTGCTATTTCTTTAGTGAACTTGAAGTGTGGTTACCAACTACGTCAACAGCTACCAGAGAAGAAAAACTCACCAATCATTATGGCAGAGTGTTGTCTCTTCTCAGGACTAAGGTGGATTTTAAAGAAGTGCTGCCCCAGAAAACTACTCAAATATTTCAACAGGCTCAAAAAGACTTCCGATATCGTTCCAACACATAGCACAGGAGATGAAAACAGCGAGCTCTTGACAGACAGAACCTTTCTGCTGAAGCGAAAGAAAGAAGGTAGCAGTACAGAAAACAGAATGAGACTGAAGAAAAGGAGGAGATGTACTGCTAACCAGAGAGAGCAAAAACGCCTGTATATCAGGAAAAAGGAGACAACAAAGCGCAGAAGAACCAGCACAGGCAGCTATGAACATGAGCGGAAGAGGCATAGAAATAACGAGAGCCATGATCTGGGGCAGCAGGTGAAACCAACAGCAGATGCATACCTGGAGGAGTACAGGAGCAGGAGGATGAAGGTTCCCAGGAAAAGGCGCAGAAGTGAGGAGGACTGCAGCCTGACCGCAAAACGATTCAGGAACCTTCTCCCCATGTCGGTGTCCTGCTTAAGGTTTCATTTTCAATTGGGACAAGGGAGCTTTGGAAAGGTCATGTTGGCCTCTGTTCCTTCCAAGGATTCTTTAATAGCGGTAAAAATGATACGCAAGAGATCTATGAAGTCTCTGCACATCATGAGAGAGAGGAGGATTCTGGAGGTAGCCAGGAACAGCCCATTTCTATGCCACGGGTATGCAGCTTTCCAGACAGAGACCTGTGTGTTCCTCGCCATGGAGTTTATGGCTGGAGGAACCTTGGAGTCTTATATGGACAGTGTTGGCTACATGACACAGAACACAGCCGCATTCTACTCTGCAGAGCTGGTCTGTGGCATCCAATTCCTCCATTCCCAGGGCATCATTCATAGAGATCTGAAGCCGCAGAATGTCCTACTTGACCGTGAGGGCCATGTCAAGATCAGTGATTTTGGTCTTGCTGTAGAAGGTGTTTTTGGAAGCACAGTGAGAGGACATTGTGGAACACGTCTCTACATGGCCCCAGAAATATACTTAAAGAAGCAATATGGTGTTGCTGTCGACTGGTGGTCCTTCGGGGTTATTCTCTTCCGCATGCTTAATGGAACTTTTCCCTTCTTCACTGGCTACTGCAAGAAGGCAACCGTCCATTCTATTATCAATGGCAGGCCCAAATACACCAAGGCATTAAGCCAAGAAGCTGTGGATATACTGACTTGTCTGTTAAAGAAAGATCCTCAGCTTCGCCTCTGGATGACCGAATACATCAGGGAGCATCCGTTCTTTGACAGCATAAATTGGGAAGACATAGAGAGCCGGAGAATGCCGCCACCATACCAGAAGGCTGAAAGACCCAATCGCCGCTTCAAGAACATCCAACCCATACCACCAGTTTTGGAGATCACAGAGGACATTGCCTCTCCATCTAGTAAACAGAGCCTGTCTGACACCTCCTCTTTATTTAGTGATCAGAGCCCGGCCGGCGCGTCCTCTTCATCTAGTGACCAGAGCCTGTTCGGCTTCTCTTTTGTGACTCCAGACTGGATGTTTTGAAGATTTTGTCAGAGCGATTGTCAAGACTTTCCACATTTTTTGTCTCCAAGAAAGTCAAAAATAAAATTAACCCCCCCCCTAATTTTGGTTATAGTTTCCTTCCTGTTGTACAGTTACATGGTGCATATGACCTCACAATGCAGGCTCAGCCTGACATCATATGTTATGACCTTTCTTATGTGCAGATTGAAATGTCCCAAATACTGAATTTTAAAACTGAATTTTAAATATTCTTCTTGTATCCAGGAATTAATATAAAGTCTTATGATATATGATTTTTAAAGGCTTCTTCTGGCAAAGGTAAACAGATTTTTAAAATGAAATAAAAATTTAATCCTGGGACATATTTTCTTCAAACTATAAATGCAGTGTATTTGGTATGTGAAGTGATGGTATAATATATACTTTATTTCTCACATTTTGTCCTTGAAATTCAAACGCACTTCTTTTGGGCAGGGCCGGATGCTGAGGAATTTGGTGGCCTTTTTATGGAAATAAATAAAATAGACAGAATCTTAACTCCTCGGCATCTATGTGTACCGGATAAAGATGACACCGGTGCTCGGCAGATAATATAGGATAGAATTTTATGTGATGGGATTGGGAGTAATCAGTACACACAAAAAAGTCATCATCACAGGTCATAGCTGCAACCAGAGCACCACTTCCCAGCAGCTGGTGGTCCAACAAGAAAGCATGAAGATCTCTGAACATCACCTAGGTCTTCAACTACTGCCAACCAACCTGCATGTTGCTACGACTCAGAGGGCCATATATTAATGCTGATAAACATGTAGCTGTTACTAGACCAATGCTTCACAAGGAGGTAAAGGGTAGATTTTTTACTGTAGGGGTCCACAACTTCATCTAAGAGTTAGAAAGCTTACAACAACAGCACTGTGGCCTCCTAGTGCATGATGGATACTCTGCAGACCTGTATATAAAACCTTGTAGAGTAAAGAACTAGTTTGGTTACATCTGCGGTTATAACCAATGTGCATGATCTCTTTACGAATTAACCTACAATTAAAGAATAAAAACAAACAAAGAAATAGAAAGTTGGTAATTAAGATCCTCGCGTTAATATACTATATTCATTTTTTATAATGCAACTTTTTTTAACATATTCACATTTTAGAATGGTCTGTATGGTAAAGACCTTAAATGCGCTGTCCCACTACACAAAAACATTAATTACACATTTAAGAAGCTTTGTTCGGTTTCTCACACAAGAACCGATCACTGTGCATGTGAAAACTACAGAGTCGTTACAGAATATATTTCAAATATGTCTTTCAAACAGTCTGGGATCTGATCCTTTTGTTTTAAGAGTGCCAAAAAAATGTATCAAGACATCGGTGTCCTAATGTGGTCAAGAACATTATTATCACTTATCTTCTGGAGGGTTTCTTTTTACCCAGATATCCAATATATCTGCTGGTATAAATATCCCTTACTTTCAATCCTAAAACACTGCCTACTGCATTACAGTCTTTTCCATTATGAAAGCTTTGCTGTAGCTCAGTGGCAGTTTTTAACCCCTTAATGACAAAGCCCGTACATGTACGGGCTCAAAATGCATTGTTTTCAATGGGTTTAGGGATCGCCCATTGTCCTTAAGGGGTCAAAACAAATGTATGTTACCTTTAACTGATTTGGAACACAATGAGAATAAACTGAACGAAAGGCGGTGAATATGTTTGTTATTGAATAGTTTTAATATGTAACAACCTAAAAACATTATGCAAAAACCAGCTACATTTATAGAAATTAACAATCCTGAAATAAATAAAACCGCAGAAGGGAGAAAACGCTACCCATGCTCTGTATCTGGGAAACCACCTGCAAGCACTCCTATTGTGACCTCATAGATCCCACAGTGAATTATGACATCATCCTGGAAGCATGCAGGTTGGTTGCACAGCATTCTATCTTCAGTGCAGTTGGGCGCTCGACACTTTCAGGCTGCTATTTCTTTAGTGAACTTGAAGTGTGGTTACCAACTACGTCAACAGCTACCAGAGAAGAAAAACTCACCAATCATTATGGCAGAGTGTTGTCTCTTCTCAGGACTAAGGTGGATTTTAAAGAAGTGCTGCCCCAGAAAACTACTCAAATATTTCAACAGGCTCAAAAAGACTTCCGATATCGTTCCAACACATAGCACAGGAGATGAAAACAGCGAGCTCTTGACAGACAGAACCTTTCTGCTGAAGCGAAAGAAAGAAGGTAGCAGTACAGAAAACAGAATGAGACTGAGGAAAAGGAGGAGATGTACTGCTAACCAGAGAGAGCAAAAACGCCTGTATATCAGGAAAAAGGAGACAACAAAGCGCAGAAGAACCAGCACAGGCAGCTATGAACATGAGCGGAAGAGGCATAGAAATAACGAGAGCCATGATCTGGGGCAGCAGGTGAAACCAACAGCAGATGCATACCTGGAGGAGTACAGGAGCAGGAGGATGAAGGTTCCCAGGAAAAGGCGCAGAAGTGAGGAGGACTGCAGCCTGACCGCAAAACGATTCAGGAACCTTCTCCCCATGTCGGTGTCCTGCTTAAGGTTTCATTTTCAATTGGGACAAGGGAGCTTTGGAAAGGTCATGTTGGCCTCTGTTCCTTCCAAGGATTCTTTAATAGCGGTAAAAATGATACGCAAGAGATCTATGAAGTCTCTGCACATCATGAGAGAGAGGAGGATTCTGGAGGTAGCCAGGAACAGCCCGTTTCTATGCCACGGGTATGCAGCTTTCCAGACAGAGACCTGTGTGTTCCTCGCCATGGAGTTTATGGCTGGAGGAACCTTGGAGTCTTATATGGACAGTGTTGGCTACATGACACAGAACACAGCCGCATTCTACTCTGCAGAGCTGGTCTGTGGCATCCAATTCCTCCATTCCCAGGGCATCATTCATAGAGATCTGAAGCCGCAGAATGTCCTACTTGACCGTGAGGGCCATGTCAAGATCAGTGATTTTGGTCTTGCTGTAGAAGGTGTTTTTGGAAGCACAGTGAGAGGACATTGTGGAACACGTCTCTACATGGCCCCAGAAATATACTTAAAGAAGCAATATGGTGTTGCTGTCGACTGGTGGTCCTTCGGGGTTATTCTCTTCCGCATGCTTAATGGAACTTTTCCCTTCTTCACTGGCTACTGCAAGAAGGCAACCGTCCATTCTATTATCAATGGCAGGCCCAAATACACCAAGGCATTAAGCCAAGAAGCTGTGGATATACTGACTTGTCTGTTAAAGAAAGATCCTCAGCTTCGCCTCTGGATGACCGAATACATCAGGGAGCAGCCGTTCTTTGACAGCATAAATTGGGAAGACATAGAGAGCCGGAGAATGCCGCCACCATACCAGAAGGCTGAAAGACCCAATCGCCGCTTCAAGAACATCCAACCCATACCACCAGTTTTGGAGATCACAGAGGACATTGCCTCTCCATCTAGTAAACAGAGCCTGTCTGACACCTCCTCTTTATTTAGTGATCAGAGCCCGGCCGGCGCGTCCTCTTCATCTAGTGACCAGAGCCTGTTCGGCTTCTCTTTTGTGACTCCAGACTGGATGTTTTGAAGATTTTGTCAGAGCGATTGTCAAGACTTTCCACATTTTTTGTCTCCAAGAAAGTCAAAAATAAAATTAACCCCCCCCCCCCCTAATTTTGGTTATAGTTTCCTTCCTGTTGTACAGTTACATGGTGCATATGACCTCACAATGCAGGCTCAGCCTGACATCATATGTTATGACCTTTCTTATGTGCAGATTGAAATGTCCCAAATACTGAATTTTAAAACTGAATTTTAAATATTCTTCTTGTATCCAGGAATTAATATTAAATCTTATGATATATGATTTTTAAAGGCTTCTTCTGGCAAAAGTTAACCAGATTTTTAAAATGAAATAAAAATTTAATCCTGGGACATATTTTCTTCAAACTATAAATGCAGTGTATTTGGTATGTGAAGTGATGGTATAATATATACTTTATTTCTCACATTTTGTCCTTGAAATTCAAACGCACTTCTTTTGGGCAGGGCCGGATGCTGAGGAATTTGGTGGCCTTTTTATGGAAATAAATAAAATAGACAGAATCTTATGTGTACCGGATAAAGATGACACCGGTGCTCGGCAGATAATATAGGATAGAATTTTATGTGATGGGATTGGGAGTAATCAGTACACACAAAAAAGTCATCATCACAGGTCATAGCTGCAACCAGAGCACCACTTCCCAGCAGCTGGTGGTCCAACAAGAAAGCATGAAGATCTCTGAACATCACCTAGGTCTTCAACTACTGCCAACCAACCTGCATGTTGCTACGACTCAGAGGGCCATATATTAATGCTGATAAACATGTAGCTGTTACTAGACCAATGCTTCACAAGGAGGTAAAGGGTAGATTTTTTACTGTAGGGGTCCACAACTTCATCTAAGAGTTAGAAAGTTTACAACAACAGCACTGTGGCCTCCTAGTGCATGATGGATACTCTGCAGACCTGTATATAAAACCTTGTAGAGTAAAGATCTAGTTTGGTTACATCTGCGGTTATAACCAATGTGCATGATCTCTTTACGAATTAACCTACAATTAAAGAATAAAAACAAACAAAGAAATAGAAAGTTGGTAATTAAGATCCTCGGGTTAATATACTATATTCATTTTTTATAATGCAACTTTTTTAACATATTCACATTTTAGAATGGTCTGTATGGTAAAGACCTTAAATGCGCTGTCCCACTACACAAAAACATTAATTACACATTTAAGAAGCTTTGTTCGGTTTCTCACACAAGAACCGATCACTGTGCATGTGAAAACTACAGAGTCGTTACAGAATATATTTCAAATATGTCTTTCAAACAGTCTGGGATCTGATCCTTTTGTTTTAAGAGTGCCAAAAAAATGTATCAAGACATCGGTGTCCTAATGTGGTCAAGAACATTATTATCACTTATCTTCTGGAGGGTTTCTTTTTACCCAGATATCCAATATATCTGCTGGTATAAATATCCCTTACTTTCAATCCTAAAACACTGCCTACTGCATTACAGTCTTTTCCATTATGAAAGCTTTGCTGTAGCTCAGTGGCAGTTTTTAACCCCTTAATGACAAAGCCCGTACATGTACGGGCTCAAAATGCATTGTTTTCAATGGGTTTAGGGATCGCCCATTGTCCTTAAGGGGTTAAAACAAATGTATGTTACCTTTAACTGATTTGGAACACAATGAGAATAAACTGAACGAAAGGCGGTGAATATGTTTGTTATTGAATAGTTTTAATATGTAACAACCTAAAAACATTATGCAAAAACCAGCTACATTTATAGAAATTAACAATCCTGAAATAAATAAAACCGCAGAAGGGAGAAAACGCTACCCATGCTCTGTATCTGGGAAACCACCTGCAAGCACTCCTATTGTGACCTCATAGATCCCACAGTGAATTATGACATCATCCTGGAAGCATGCAGGTTGGTTGCACAGCATTCTATCTTCAGTGCAGTTGGGCGCTCGACACTTTCAGGCTGCTATTTCTTTAGTGAACTTGAAGTGTGGTTACCAACTACGTCAACAGCTACCAGAGAAGAAAAACTCACCAATCATTATGGCAGAGTGTTGTCTCTTCTCAGGACTAAGGTGGATTTTAAAGAAGTGCTGCCCCAGAAAACTACTCAAATATTTCAACAGGCTCAAAAAGACTTCCGATATCGTTCCAACACATAGCACAGGAGATGAAAACAGCGAGCTCTTGACAGACAGAACCTTTCTGCTGAAGCGAAAGAAAGAAGGTAGCAGTACAGAAAACAGAATGAGACTGAGGAAAAGGAGGAGATGTACTGCTAACCAGAGAGAGCAAAAACGCCTGTATATCAGGAAAAAGGAGACAACAAAGCGCAGAAGAACCAGCACAGGCAGCTATGAACATGAGCGGAAGAGGCATAGAAATAACGAGAGCCATGATCTGGGGCAGCAGGTGAAACCAACAGCAGATGCATACCTGGAGGAGTACAGGAGCAGGAGGATGAAGGTTCCCAGGAAAAGGCGCAGAAGTGAGGAGGACTGCAGCCTGACCGCAAAACGATTCAGGAACCTTCTCCCCATGTCGGTGTCCTGCTTAAGGTTTCATTTTCAATTGGGACAAGGGAGCTTTGGAAAGGTCATGTTGGCCTCTGTTCCTTCCAAGGATTCTTTAATAGCGGTAAAAATGATACGCAAGAGATCTATGAAGTCTCTGCACATCATGAGAGAGAGGAGGATTCTGGAGGTAGCCAGGAACAGCCCATTTCTATGCCACGGGTATGCAGCTTTCCAGACAGAGACCTGTGTGTTCCTCGCCATGGAGTTTATGGCTGGAGGAACCTTGGAGTCTTATATGGACAGTGTTGGCTACATGACACAGAACACAGCCGCATTCTACTCTGCAGAGCTGGTCTGTGGCATCCAATTCCTCCATTCCCAGGGCATCATTCATAGAGATCTGAAGCCGCAGAATGTCCTACTTGACCGTGAGGGCCATGTCAAGATCAGTGATTTTGGTCTTGCTGTAGAAGGTGTTTTTGGAAGCACAGTGAGAGGACATTGTGGAACACGTCTCTACATGGCCCCAGAAATATACTTAAAGAAGCAATATGGTGTTGCTGTCGACTGGTGGTCCTTCGGGGTTATTCTCTTCCGCATGCTTAATGGAACTTTTCCCTTCTTCACTGGCTACTGCAAGAAGGCAACCGTCCATTCTATTATCAATGGCAGGCCCAAATACACCAAGGCATTAAGCCAAGAAGCTGTGGATATACTGACTTGTCTGTTAAAGAAAGATCCTCAGCTTCGCCTCTGGATGACCGAATACATCAGGGAGCATCCGTTCTTTGACAGCATAAATTGGGAAGACATAGAGAGCCGGAGAATGCCGCCACCATACCAGAAGGCTGAAAGACCCAATCGCCGCTTCAAGAACATCCAACCCATACCACCAGTTTTGGAGATCACAGAGGACATTGCCTCTCCATCTAGTAAACAGAGCCTGTCTGACACCTCCTCTTTATTTAGTGATCAGAGCCCGGCCGGCGCGTCCTCTTCATCTAGTGACCAGAGCCTGTTCGGCTTCTCTTTTGTGACTCCAGACTGGATGTTTTGAAGATTTTGTCAGAGCGATTGTCAAGACTTTCCACATTTTTTGTCTCCAAGAAAGTCAAAAATAAAATTAACCCCCCCCCTAATTTTGGTTATAGTTTCCTTCCTGTTGTACAGTTACATGGTGCATATGACCTCACAATGCAGGCTCAGCCTGACATCATATGTTATGACCTTTCTTATGTGCAGATTGAAATGTCCCAAATACTGAATTTTAAAACTGAATTTTAAATATTCTTCTTGTATCCAGGAATTAATATAAAGTCTTATGATATATGATTTTTAAAGGCTTCTTCTGGCAAAGGTAAACAGATTTTTAAAATGAAATAAAAATTTAATCCTGGGACATATTTTCTTCAAACTATAAATGCAGTGTATTTGGTATGTGAAGTGATGGTATAATATATACTTTATTTCTCACATTTTGTCCTTGAAATTCAAACGCACTTCTTTTGGGCAGGGCCGGATGCTGAGGAATTTGGTGGCCTTTTTATGGAAATAAATAAAATAGACAGAATCTTAACTCCTCGGCATCTATGTGTACCGGATAAAGATGACACCGGTGCTCGGCAGATAATATAGGATAGAATTTTATGTGATGGGATTGGGAGTAATCAGTACACACAAAAAAGTCATCATCACAGGTCATAGCTGCAACCAGAGCACCACTTCCCAGCAGCTGGTGGTCCAACAAGAAAGCATGAAGATCTCTGAACATCACCTAGGTCTTCAACTACTGCCAACCAACCTGCATGTTGCTACGACTCAGAGGGCCATATATTAATGCTGATAAACATGTAGCTGTTACTAGACCAATGCTTCACAAGGAGGTAAAGGGTAGATTTTTTACTGTAGGGGTCCACAACTTCATCTAAGAGTTAGAAAGCTTACAACAACAGCACTGTGGCCTCCTAGTGCATGATGGATACTCTGCAGACCTGTATATAAAACCTTGTAGAGTAAAGAACTAGTTTGGTTACATCTGCGGTTATAACCAATGTGCATGATCTCTTTACGAATTAACCTACAATTAAAGAATAAAAACAAACAAAGAAATAGAAAGTTGGTAATTAAGATCCTCGCGTTAATATACTATATTCATTTTTTATAATGCAACTTTTTTTAACATATTCACATTTTAGAATGGTCTGTATGGTAAAGACCTTAAATGCGCTGTCCCACTACACAAAAACATTAATTACACATTTAAGAAGCTTTGTTCGGTTTCTCACACAAGAACCGATCACTGTGCATGTGAAAACTACAGAGTCGTTACAGAATATATTTCAAATATGTCTTTCAAACAGTCTGGGATCTGATCCTTTTGTTTTAAGAGTGCCAAAAAAATGTATCAAGACATCGGTGTCCTAATGTGGTCAAGAACATTATTATCACTTATCTTCTGGAGGGTTTCTTTTTACCCAGATATCCAATATATCTGCTGGTATAAATATCCCTTACTTTCAATCCTAAAACACTGCCTACTGCATTACAGTCTTTTCCATTATGAAAGCTTTGCTGTAGCTCAGTGGCAGTTTTTAACCCCTTAATGACAAAGCCCGTACATGTACGGGCTCAAAATGCATTGTTTTCAATGGGTTTAGGGATCGCCCATTGTCCTTAAGGGGTCAAAACAAATGTATGTTACCTTTAACTGATTTGGAACACAATGAGAATAAACTGAACGAAAGGCGGTGAATATGTTTGTTATTGAATAGTTTTAATATGTAACAACCTAAAAACATTGTGCAAAAACCAGCTACATTTATAGAAATTAACAATCCTGAAATAAATAAAACCGCAGAAGGGAGAAAACGCTACCCATGCTCTGTATCTGGGAAACCACCTGCAAGCACTCCTATTGTGACCTCATAGATCCCACAGTGAATTATGACATCATCCTGGAAGCATGCAGGTTGGTTGCACAGCATTCTATCTTCAGTGCAGTTGGGCGCTCGACACTTTCAGGCTGCTATTTCTTTAGTGAACTTGAAGTGTGGTTACCAACTACGTCAACAGCTACCAGAGAAGAAAAACTCACCAATCATTATGGCAGAGTGTTGTCTCTTCTCAGGACTAAGGTGGATTTTAAAGAAGTGCTGCCCCAGAAAACTACTCAAATATTTCAACAGGCTCAAAAAGACTTCCGATATCGTTCCAACACATAGCACAGGAGATGAAAACAGCGAGCTCTTGACAGACAGAACCTTTCTGCTGAAGCGAAAGAAAGAAGGTAGCAGTACAGAAAACAGAATGAGACTGAGGAAAAGGAGGAGATGTACTGCTAACCAGAGAGAGCAAAAACGCCTGTATATCAGGAAAAAGGAGACAACAAAGCGCAGAAGAACCAGCACAGGCAGCTATGAACATGAGCGGAAGAGGCATAGAAATAACGAGAGCCATGATCTGGGGCAGCAGGTGAAACCAACAGCAGATGCATACCTGGAGGAGTACAGGAGCAGGAGGATGAAGGTTCCCAGGAAAAGGCGCAGAAGTGAGGAGGACTGCAGCCTGACCGCAAAACGATTCAGGAACCTTCTCCCCATGTCGGTGTCCTGCTTAAGGTTTCATTTTCAATTGGGACAAGGGAGCTTTGGAAAGGTCATGTTGGCCTCTGTTCCTTCCAAGGATTCTTTAATAGCGGTAAAAATGATACGCAAGAGATCTATGAAGTCTCTGCACATCATGAGAGAGAGGAGGATTCTGGAGGTAGCCAGGAACAGCCCGTTTCTATGCCACGGGTATGCAGCTTTCCAGACAGAGACCTGTGTGTTCCTCGCCATGGAGTTTATGGCTGGAGGAACCTTGGAGTCTTATATGGACAGTGTTGGCTACATGACACAGAACACAGCCGCATTCTACTCTGCAGAGCTGGTCTGTGGCATCCAATTCCTCCATTCCCAGGGCATCATTCATAGAGATCTGAAGCCGCAGAATGTCCTACTTGACCGTGAGGGCCATGTCAAGATCAGTGATTTTGGTCTTGCTGTAGAAGGTGTTTTTGGAAGCACAGTGAGAGGACATTGTGGAACACGTCTCTACATGGCCCCAGAAATATACTTAAAGAAGCAATATGGTGTTGCTGTCGACTGGTGGTCCTTCGGGGTTATTCTCTTCCGCATGCTTAATGGAACTTTTCCCTTCTTCACTGGCTACTGCAAGAAGGCAACCGTCCATTCTATTATCAATGGCAGGCCCAAATACACCAAGGCATTAAGCCAAGAAGCTGTGGATATACTGACTTGTCTGTTAAAGAAAGATCCTCAGCTTCGCCTCTGGATGACCGAATACATCAGGGAGCAGCCGTTCTTTGACAGCATAAATTGGGAAGACATAGAGAGCCGGAGAATGCCGCCACCATACCAGAAGGCTGAAAGACCCAATCGCCGCTTCAAGAACATCCAACCCATACCACCAGTTTTGGAGATCACAGAGGACATTGCCTCTCCATCTAGTAAACAGAGCCTGTCTGACACCTCCTCTTTATTTAGTGATCAGAGCCCGGCCGGCGCGTCCTCTTCATCTAGTGACCAGAGCCTGTTCGGCTTCTCTTTTGTGACTCCAGACTGGATGTTTTGAAGATTTTGTCAGAGCGATTGTCAAGACTTTCCACATTTTTTGTCTCCAAGAAAGTCAAAAATAAAATTAACCCCCCCCCCCCCTAATTTTGGTTATAGTTTCCTTCCTGTTGTACAGTTACATGGTGCATATGACCTCACAATGCAGGCTCAGCCTGACATCATATGTTATGACCTTTCTTATGTGCAGATTGAAATGTCCCAAATACTGAATTTTAAAACTGAATTTTAAATATTCTTCTTGTATCCAGGAATTAATATTAAATCTTATGATATATGATTTTTAAAGGCTTCTTCTGGCAAAAGTTAACCAGATTTTTAAAATGAAATAAAAATTTAATCCTGGGACATATTTTCTTCAAACTATAAATGCAGTGTATTTGGTATGTGAAGTGATGGTATAATATATACTTTATTTCTCACATTTTGTCCTTGAAATTCAAACGCACTTCTTTTGGGCAGGGCCGGATGCTGAGGAATTTGGTGGCCTTTTTATGGAAATAAATAAAATAGACAGAATCTTATGTGTACCGGATAAAGATGACACCGGTGCTCGGCAGATAATATAGGATAGAATTTTATGTGATGGGATTGGGAGTAATCAGTACACACAAAAAAGTCATCATCACAGGTCATAGCTGCAACCAGAGCACCACTTCCCAGCAGCTGGTGGTCCAACAAGAAAGCATGAAGATCTCTGAACATCACCTAGGTCTTCAACTACTGCCAACCAACCTGCATGTTGCTACGACTCAGAGGGCCATATATTAATGCTGATAAACATGTAGCTGTTACTAGACCAATGCTTCACAAGGAGGTAAAGGGTAGATTTTTTACTGTAGGGGTCCACAACTTCATCTAAGAGTTAGAAAGTTTACAACAACAGCACTGTGGCCTCCTAGTGCATGATGGATACTCTGCAGACCTGTATATAAAACCTTGTAGAGTAAAGATCTAGTTTGGTTACATCTGCGGTTATAACCAATGTGCATGATCTCTTTACGAATTAACCTACAATTAAAGAATAAAAACAAACAAAGAAATAGAAAGTTGGTAATTAAGATCCTCGGGTTAATATACTATATTCATTTTTTATAATGCAACTTTTTTAACATATTCACATTTTAGAATGGTCTGTATGGTAAAGACCTTAAATGCGCTGTCCCACTACACAAAAACATTAATTACACATTTAAGAAGCTTTGTTCGGTTTCTCACACAAGAACCGATCACTGTGCATGTGAAAACTACAGAGTCGTTACAGAATATATTTCAAATATGTCTTTCAAACAGTCTGGGATCTGATCCTTTTGTTTTAAGAGTGCCAAAAAAATGTATCAAGACATCGGTGTCCTAATGTGGTCAAGAACATTATTATCACTTATCTTCTGGAGGGTTTCTTTTTACCCAGATATCCAATATATCTGCTGGTATAAATATCCCTTACTTTCAATCCTAAAACACTGCCTACTGCATTACAGTCTTTTCCATTATGAAAGCTTCGCTGTAGCTCAGTGGCAGTTTTTAACCCCTTAATGACAAAGCCCGTACATGTACGGGCTCAAAATGCATTGTTTTCAATGGGTTTAGGGATCGCCCATTGTCCTTAAGGGGTTAAAACAAATGTATGTTACCTTTAACTGATTTGGAACACAATGAGAATAAACTGAACGAAAGGCGGTGAATATGTTTGTTATTGAATAGTTTTAATATGTAACAACCTAAAAACATTATGCAAAAACCAGCTACATTTATAGAAATTAACAATCCTGAAATAAATAAAACCGCAGAAGGGAGAAAACGCTACCCATGCTCTGTATCTGGGAAACCACCTGCAAGCACTCCTATTGTGACCTCATAGATCCCACAGTGAATTATGACATCATCCTGGAAGCATGCAGGTTGGTTGCACAGCATTCTATCTTCAGTGCAGTTGGGCGCTCGACACTTTCAGGCTGCTATTTCTTTAGTGAACTTGAAGTGTGGTTACCAACTACGTCAACAGCTACCAGAGAAGAAAAACTCACCAATCATTATGGCAGAGTGTTGTCTCTTCTCAGGACTAAGGTGGATTTTAAAGAAGTGCTGCCCCAGAAAACTACTCAAATATTTCAACAGGCTCAAAAAGACTTCCGATATCGTTCCAACACATAGCACAGGAGATGAAAACAGCGAGCTCTTGACAGACAGAACCTTTCTGCTGAAGCGAAAGAAAGAAGGTAGCAGTACAGAAAACAGAATGAGACTGAGGAAAAGGAGGAGATGTACTGCTAACCAGAGAGAGCAAAAACGCCTGTATATCAGGAAAAAGGAGACAACAAAGCGCAGAAGAACCAGCACAGGCAGCTATGAACATGAGCGGAAGAGGCATAGAAATAACGAGAGCCATGATCTGGGGCAGCAGGTGAAACCAACAGCAGATGCATACCTGGAGGAGTACAGGAGCAGGAGGATGAAGGTTCCCAGGAAAAGGCGCAGAAGTGAGGAGGACTGCAGCCTGACCGCAAAACGATTCAGGAACCTTCTCCCCATGTCGGTGTCCTGCTTAAGGTTTCATTTTCAATTGGGACAAGGGAGCTTTGGAAAGGTCATGTTGGCCTCTGTTCCTTCCAAGGATTCTTTAATAGCGGTAAAAATGATACGCAAGAGATCTATGAAGTCTCTGCACATCATGAGAGAGAGGAGGATTCTGGAGGTAGCCAGGAACAGCCCGTTTCTATGCCACGGGTATGCAGCTTTCCAGACAGAGACCTGTGTGTTCCTCGCCATGGAGTTTATGGCTGGAGGAACCTTGGAGTCTTATATGGACAGTGTTGGCTACATGACACAGAACACAGCCGCATTCTACTCTGCAGAGCTGGTCTGTGGCATCCAATTCCTCCATTCCCAGGGCATCATTCATAGAGATCTGAAGCCGCAGAATGTCCTACTTGACCGTGAGGGCCATGTCAAGATCAGTGATTTTGGTCTTGCTGTAGAAGGTGTTTTTGGAAGCACAGTGAGAGGACATTGTGGAACACGTCTCTACATGGCCCCAGAAATATACTTAAAGAAGCAATATGGTGTTGCTGTCGACTGGTGGTCCTTCGGGGTTATTCTCTTCCGCATGCTTAATGGAACTTTTCCCTTCTTCACTGGCTACTGCAAGAAGGCAACCGTCCATTCTATTATCAATGGCAGGCCCAAATACACCAAGGCATTAAGCCAAGAAGCTGTGGATATACTGACTTGTCTGTTAAAGAAAGATCCTCAGCTTCGCCTCTGGATGACCGAATACATCAGGGAGCATCCGTTCTTTGACAGCATAAATTGGGAAGACATAGAGAGCCGGAGAATGCCGCCACCATACCAGAAGGCTGAAAGACCCAATCGCCGCTTCAAGAACATCCAACCCATACCACCAGTTTTGGAGATCACAGAGGACATTGCCTCTCCATCTAGTAAACAGAGCCTGTCTGACACCTCCTCTTTATTTAGTGATCAGAGCCCGGCCGGCGCGTCCTCTTCATCTAGTGACCAGAGCCTGTTCGGCTTCTCTTTTGTGACTCCAGACTGGATGTTTTGAAGATTTTGTCAGAGCGATTGTCAAGACTTTCCACATTTTTTGTCTCCAAGAAAGTCAAAAATAAAATTAACCCCCCCCCCCTAATTTTGGTTATAGTTTCCTTCCTGTTGTACAGTTACATGGTGCATATGACCTCACAATGCAGGCTCAGCCTGACATCATATGTTATGACCTTTCTTATGTGCAGATTGAAATGTCCCAAATACTGAATTTTAAAACTGAATTTTAAATATTCTTCTTGTATCCAGGAATTAATATTAAATCTTATGATATATGATTTTTAAAGGCTTCTTCTGGCAAAAGTTAACCAGATTTTTAAAATGAAATTAAAATTTAATCCTGGGACATATTTTCTTCAAACTATAAATGCAGTGTATTTGGTATGTGAAGTGATGGTATAATATATACTTTATTTCTCACATTTTGTCCTTGAAATTCAAACGCACTTCTTTTGGGCAGGGCCGGATGCTGAGGAATTTGGTGGCCTTTTTATGGAAATAAATAAAATAGACAGAATCTTATGTGTACCGGATAAAGATGACACCGGTGCTCGGCAGATAATATAGGATAGAATTTTATGTGATGGGATTGGGAGTAATCAGTACACACAAAAAAGTCATCATCACAGGTCATAGCTGCAACCAGAGCACCACTTCCCAGCAGCTGGTGGTCCAACAAGAAAGCATGAAGATCTCTGAACATCACCTAGGTCTTCAACTACTGCCAACCAACCTGCATGTTGCTACGACTCAGAGGGCCATATATTAATGCTGATAAACATGTAGCTGTTACTAGACCAATGCTTCACAAGGAGGTAAAGGGTAGATTTTTTACTGTAGGGGTCCACAACTTCATCTAAGAGTTAGAAAGTTTACAACAACAGCACTGTGGCCTCCTAGTGCATGATGGATACTCTGCAGACCTGTATATAAAACCTTGTAGAGTAAAGATCTAGTTTGGTTACATCTGCGGTTATAACCAATGTGCATGATCTCTTTACGAATTAACCTACAATTAAAGAATAAAAACAAACAAAGAAATAGAAAGTTGGTAATTAAGATCCTCGGGTTAATATACTATATTCATTTTTTATAATGCAACTTTTTTAACATATTCACATTTTAGAATGGTCTGTATGGTAAAGACCTTAAATGCGCTGTCCCACTACACAAAAACATTAATTACACATTTAAGAAGCTTTGTTCGGTTTCTCACACAAGAACCGATCACTGTGCATGTGAAAACTACAGAGTCGTTACAGAATATATTTCAAATATGTCTTTCAAACAGTCTGGGATCTGATCCTTTTGTTTTAAGAGTGCCAAAAAAATGTATCAAGACATCGGTGTCCTAATGTGGTCAAGAACATTATTATCACTTATCTTCTGGAGGGTTTCTTTTTACCCAGATATCCAATATATCTGCTGGTATAAATATCCCTTACTTTCAATCCTAAAACACTGCCTACTGCATTACAGTCTTTTCCATTATGAAAGCTTTGCTGTAGCTCAGTGGCAGTTTTTAACCCCTTAATGACAAAGCCCGTACATGTACGGGCTCAAAATGCATTGTTTTCAATGGGTTTAGGGATCGCCCATTGTCCTTAAGGGGTTAAAACAAATGTATGTTACCTTTAACTGATTTGGAACACAATGAGAATAAACTGAACGAAAGGCGGTGAATATGTTTGTTATTGAATAGTTTTAATATGTAACAACCTAAAAACATTATGCAAAAACCAGCTACATTTATAGAAATTAACAATCCTGAAATAAATAAAACCGCAGAAGGGAGAAAACGCTACCCATGCTCTGTATCTGGGAAACCACCTGCAAGCACTCCTATTGTGACCTCATAGATCCCACAGTGAATTATGACATCATCCTGGAAGCATGCAGGTTGGTTGCACAGCATTCTATCTTCAGTGCAGTTGGGCGCTCGACACTTTCAGGCTGCTATTTCTTTAGTGAACTTGAAGTGTGGTTACCAACTACGTCAACAGCTACCAGAGAAGAAAAACTCACCAATCATTATGGCAGAGTGTTGTCTCTTCTCAGGACTAAGGTGGATTTTAAAGAAGTGCTGCCCCAGAAAACTACTCAAATATTTCAACAGGCTCAAAAAGACTTCCGATATCGTTCCAACACATAGCACAGGAGATGAAAACAGCGAGCTCTTGACAGACAGAACCTTTCTGCTGAAGCGAAAGAAAGAAGGTAGCAGTACAGAAAACAGAATGAGACTGAGGAAAAGGAGGAGATGTACTGCTAACCAGAGAGAGCAAAAACGCCTGTATATCAGGAAAAAGGAGACAACAAAGCGCAGAAGAACCAGCACAGGCAGCTATGAACATGAGCGGAAGAGGCATAGAAATAACGAGAGCCATGATCTGGGGCAGCAGGTGAAACCAACAGCAGATGCATACCTGGAGGAGTACAGGAGCAGGAGGATGAAGGTTCCCAGGAAAAGGCGCAGAAGTGAGGAGGACTGCAGCCTGACCGCAAAACGATTCAGGAACCTTCTCCCCATGTCGGTGTCCTGCTTAAGGTTTCATTTTCAATTGGGACAAGGGAGCTTTGGAAAGGTCATGTTGGCCTCTGTTCCTTCCAAGGATTCTTTAATAGCGGTAAAAATGATACGCAAGAGATCTATGAAGTCTCTGCACATCATGAGAGAGAGGAGGATTCTGGAGGTAGCCAGGAACAGCCCGTTTCTATGCCACGGGTATGCAGCTTTCCAGACAGAGACCTGTGTGTTCCTCGCCATGGAGTTTATGGCTGGAGGAACCTTGGAGTCTTATATGGACAGTGTTGGCTACATGACACAGAACACAGCCGCATTCTACTCTGCAGAGCTGGTCTGTGGCATCCAATTCCTCCATTCCCAGGGCATCATTCATAGAGATCTGAAGCCGCAGAATGTCCTACTTGACCGTGAGGGCCATGTCAAGATCAGTGATTTTGGTCTTGCTGTAGAAGGTGTTTTTGGAAGCACAGTGAGAGGACATTGTGGAACACGTCTCTACATGGCCCCAGAAATATACTTAAAGAAGCAATATGGTGTTGCTGTCGACTGGTGGTCCTTCGGGGTTATTCTCTTCCGCATGCTTAATGGAACTTTTCCCTTCTTCACTGGCTACTGCAAGAAGGCAACCGTCCATTCTATTATCAATGGCAGGCCCAAATACACCAAGGCATTAAGCCAAGAAGCTGTGGATATACTGACTTGTCTGTTAAAGAAAGATCCTCAGCTTCGCCTCTGGATGACCGAATACATCAGGGAGCATCCGTTCTTTGACAGCATAAATTGGGAAGACATAGAGAGCCGGAGAATGCCGCCACCATACCAGAAGGCTGAAAGACCCAATCGCCGCTTCAAGAACATCCAACCCATACCACCAGTTTTGGAGATCACAGAGGACATTGCCTCTCCATCTAGTAAACAGAGCCTGTCTGACACCTCCTCTTTATTTAGTGATCAGAGCCCGGCCGGCGCGTCCTCTTCATCTAGTGACCAGAGCCTGTTCGGCTTCTCTTTTGTGACTCCAGACTGGATGTTTTGAAGATTTTGTCAGAGCGATTGTCAAGACTTTCCACATTTTTTGTCTCCAAGAAAGTCAAAAATAAAATTAACCCCCCCCCTAATTTTGGTTATAGTTTCCTTCCTGTTGTACAGTTACATGGTGCATATGACCTCACAATGCAGGCTCAGCCTGACATCATATGTTATGACCTTTCTTATGTGCAGATTGAAATGTCCCAAATACTGAATTTTAAAACTGAATTTTAAATATTCTTCTTGTATCCAGGAATTAATATTAAATCTTATGATATATGATTTTTAAAGGCTTCTTCTGGCAAAAGTTAACCAGATTTTTAAAATGAAATAAAAATTTAATCCTGGGACATATTTTCTTCAAACTATAAATGCAGTGTATTTGGTATGTGAAGTGATGGTATAATATATACTTTATTTCTCACATTTTGTCCTTGAAATTCAAACGCACTTCTTTTGGGCAGGGCCGGATGCTGAGGAATTTGGTGGCCTTTTTATGGAAATAAATAAAATAGACAGAATCTTAACTCCTCGGCATCTATGTGTACCGGATAAAGATGACACCGGTGCTCGGCAGATAATATAGGATAGAATTTTATGTGATGGGATTGGGAGTAATCAGTACACACAAAAAAGTCATCATCACAGGTCATAGCTGCAACCAGAGCACCACTTCCCAGCAGCTGGTGGTCCAACAAGAAAGCATGAAGATCTCTGAACATCACCTAGGTCTTCAACTACTGCCAACCAACCTGCATGTTGCTACGACTCAGAGGGCCATATATTAATGCTGATAAACATGTAGCTGTTACTAGACCAATGCTTCACAAGGAGGTAAAGGGTAGATTTTTTACTGTAGGGGTCCACAACTTCATCTAAGAGTTAGAAAGTTTACAACAACAGCACTGTGGCCTCCTAGTGCATGATGGATACTCTGCAGACCTGTATATAAAACCTTGTAGAGTAAAGATCTAGTTTGGTTACATCTGCGGTTATAACCAATGTGCATGATCTCTTTACGAATTAACCTACAATTAAAGAATAAAAACAAACAAAGAAATAGAAAGTTGGTAATTAAGATCCTCGGGTTAATATACTATATTCATTTTTTATAATGCAACTTTTTTAACATATTCACATTTTAGAATGGTCTGTATGGTAAAGACCTTAAATGCGCTGTCCCACTACACAAAAACATTAATTACACATTTAAGAAGCTTTGTTCGGTTTCTCACACAAGAACCGATCACTGTGCATGTGAAAACTACAGAGTCGTTACAGAATATATTTCAAATATGTCTTTCAAACAGTCTGGGATCTGATCCTTTTGTTTTAAGAGTGCCAAAAAAATGTATCAAGACATCGGTGTCCTAATGTGGTCAAGAACATTATTATCACTTATCTTCTGGAGGGTTTCTTTTTACCCAGATATCCAATATATCTGCTGGTATAAATATCCCTTACTTTCAATCCTAAAACACTGCCTACTGCATTACAGTCTTTTCCATTATGAAAGCTTCGCTGTAGCTCAGTGGCAGTTTTTAACCCCTTAATGACAAAGCCCGTACATGTACGGGCTCAAAATGCATTGTTTTCAATGGGTTTAGGGATCGCCCATTGTCCTTAAGGGGTTAAAACAAATGTATGTTACCTTTAACTGATTTGGAACACAATGAGAATAAACTGAACGAAAGGCGGTGAATATGTTTGTTATTGAATAGTTTTAATATGTAACAACCTAAAAACATTATGCAAAAACCAGCTACATTTATAGAAATTAACAATCCTGAAATAAATAAAACCGCAGAAGGGAGAAAACGCTACCCATGCTCTGTATCTGGGAAACCACCTGCAAGCACTCCTATTGTGACCTCATAGATCCCACAGTGAATTATGACATCATCCTGGAAGCATGCAGGTTGGTTGCACAGCATTCTATCTTCAGTGCAGTTGGGCGCTCGACACTTTCAGGCTGCTATTTCTTTAGTGAACTTGAAGTGTGGTTACCAACTACGTCAACAGCTACCAGAGAAGAAAAACTCACCAATCATTATGGCAGAGTGTTGTCTCTTCTCAGGACTAAGGTGGATTTTAAAGAAGTGCTGCCCCAGAAAACTACTCAAATATTTCAACAGGCTCAAAAAGACTTCCGATATCGTTCCAACACATAGCACAGGAGATGAAAACAGCGAGCTCTTGACAGACAGAACCTTTCTGCTGAAGCGAAAGAAAGAAGGTAGCAGTACAGAAAACAGAATGAGACTGAGGAAAAGGAGGAGATGTACTGCTAACCAGAGAGAGCAAAAACACCTGTATATCAGGAAAAAGGAGACAACAAAGCGCAGAAGAACCAGCACAGGCAGCTATGAACATGAGCGGAAGAGGCATAGAAATAACGAGAGCCATGATCTGGGGCAGCAGGTGAAACCAACAGCAGATGCATACCTGGAGGAGTACAGGAGCAGGAGGATGAAGGTTCCCAGGAAAAGGCGCAGAAGTGAGGAGGACTGCAGCCTGACCGCAAAACGATTCAGGAACCTTCTCCCCATGTCGGTGTCCTGCTTAAGGTTTCATTTTCAATTGGGACAAGGGAGCTTTGGAAAGGTCATGTTGGCCTCTGTTCCTTCCAAGGATTCTTTAATAGCGGTAAAAATGATACGCAAGAGATCTATGAAGTCTCTGCACATCATGAGAGAGAGGAGGATTCTGGAGGTAGCCAGGAACAGCCCGTTTCTATGCCACGGGTATGCAGCTTTCCAGACAGAGACCTGTGTGTTCCTCGCCATGGAGTTTATGGCTGGAGGAACCTTGGAGTCTTATATGGACAGTGTTGGCTACATGACACAGAACACAGCCGCATTCTACTCTGCAGAGCTGGTCTGTGGCATCCAATTCCTCCATTCCCAGGGCATCATTCATAGAGATCTGAAGTCGCAGAATGTCCTACTTGACCGTGAGGGCCATGTCAAGATCAGTGATTTTGGTCTTGCTGTAGAAGGTGTTTTTGGAAGCACAGTGAGAGGACATTGTGGAACACGTCTCTACATGGCCCCAGAAATATACTTAAAGAAGCAATATGGTGTTGCTGTCGACTGGTGGTCCTTCGGGGTTATTCTCTTCCGCATGCTTAATGGAACTTTTCCCTTCTTCACTGGCTACTGCAAGAAGGCAACCGTCCATTCTATTATCAATGGCAGGCCCAAATACACCAAGGCATTAAGCCAAGAAGCTGTGGATATACTGACTTGTCTGTTAAAGAAAGATCCTCAGCTTCGCCTCTGGATGACCGAATACATCAGGGAGCATCCGTTCTTTGACAGCATAAATTGGGAAGACATAGAGAGCCGGAGAATGCCGCCACCATACCAGAAGGCTGAAAGACCCAATCGCCGCTTCAAGAACATCCAACCCATACCACCAGTTTTGGAGATCACAGAGGACATTGCCTCTCCATCTAGTAAACAGAGCCTGTCTGACACCTCCTCTTTATTTAGTGATCAGAGCCCGGCCGGCGCGTCCTCTTCATCTAGTGACCAGAGCCTGTTCGGCTTCTCTTTTGTGACTCCAGACTGGATGTTTTGAAGATTTTGTCAGAGCGATTGTCAAGACTTTCCACATTTTTTGTCTCCAAGAAAGTCAAAAATAAAATTAACCCCCCCCCCTAATTTTGGTTATAGTTTCCTTCCTGTTGTACAGTTACATGGTGCATATGACCTCACAATGCAGGCTCAGCCTGACATCATATGTTATGACCTTTCTTATGTGCAGATTGAAATGTCCCAAATACTGAATTTTAAAACTGAATTTTAAATATTCTTCTTGTATCCAGGAATTAATATTAAATCTTATGATATATGATTTTTAAAGGCTTCTTCTGGCAAAAGTTAACCAGATTTTTAAAATGAAATTAAAATTTAATCCTGGGACATATTTTCTTCAAACTATAAATGCAGTGTATTTGGTATGTGAAGTGATGGTATAATATATACTTTATTTCTCACATTTTGTCCTTGAAATTCAAACGCACTTCTTTTGGGCAGGGCCGGATGCTGAGGAATTTGGTGGCCTTTTTATGGAAATAAATAAAATAGACAGAATCTTAACTCCTCGGCATCTATGTGTACCGGATAAAGATGACACCGGTGCTCGGCAGATAATATAGGATAGAATTTTATGTGATGGGATTGGGAGTAATCAGTACACACAAAAAAGTCATCATCACAGGTCATAGCTGCAACCAGAGCACCACTTCCCAGCAGCTGGTGGTCCAACAAGAAAGCATGAAGATCTCTGAACATCACCTAGGTCTTCAACTACTGCCAACCAACCTGCATGTTGCTACGACTCAGAGGGCCATATATTAATGCTGATAAACATGTAGCTGTTACTAGACCAATGCTTCACAAGGAGGTAAAGGGTAGATTTTTTACTGTAGGGGTCCACAACTTCATCTAAGAGTTAGAAAGTTTACAACAACAGCACTGTGGCCTCCTAGTGCATGATGGATACTCTGCAGACCTGTATATAAAACCTTGTAGAGTAAAGATCTAGTTTGGTTACATCTGCGGTTATAACCAATGTGCATGATCTCTTTACGAATTAACCTACAATTAAAGAATAAAAACAAACAAAGAAATAGAAAGTTGGTAATTAAGATCCTCGGGTTAATATACTATATTCATTTTTTATAATGCAACTTTTTTAACATATTCACATTTTAGAATGGTCTGTATGGTAAAGACCTTAAATGCGCTGTCCCACTACACAAAAACATTAATTACACATTTAAGAAGCTTTGTTCGGTTTCTCACACAAGAACCGATCACTGTGCATGTGAAAACTACAGAGTCGTTACAGAATATATTTCAAATATGTCTTTCAAACAGTCTGGGATCTGATCCTTTTGTTTTAAGAGTGCCAAAAAAATGTATCAAGACATCGGTGTCCTAATGTGGTCAAGAACATTATTATCACTTATCTTCTGGAGGGTTTCTTTTTACCCAGATATCCAATATATCTGCTGGTATAAATATCCCTTACTTTCAATCCTAAAACACTGCCTACTGCATTACAGTCTTTTCCATTATGAAAGCTTCGCTGTAGCTCAGTGGCAGTTTTTAACCCCTTAATGACAAAGCCCGTACATGTACGGGCTCAAAATGCATTGTTTTCAATGGGTTTAGGGATCGCCCATTGTCCTTAAGGGGTTAAAACAAATGTATGTTACCTTTAACTGATTTGGAACACAATGAGAATAAACTGAACGAAAGGCGGTGAATATGTTTGTTATTGAATAGTTTTAATATGTAACAACCTAAAAACATTATGCAAAAACCAGCTACATTTATAGAAATTAACAATCCTGAAATAAATAAAACCGCAGAAGGGAGAAAACGCTACCCATGCTCTGTATCTGGGAAACCACCTGCAAGCACTCCTATTGTGACCTCATAGATCCCACAGTGAATTATGACATCATCCTGGAAGCATGCAGGTTGGTTGCACAGCATTCTATCTTCAGTGCAGTTGGGCGCTCGACACTTTCAGGCTGCTATTTCTTTAGTGAACTTGAAGTGTGGTTACCAACTACGTCAACAGCTACCAGAGAAGAAAAACTCACCAATCATTATGGCAGAGTGTTGTCTCTTCTCAGGACTAAGGTGGATTTTAAAGAAGTGCTGCCCCAGAAAACTACTCAAATATTTCAACAGGCTCAAAAAGACTTCCGATATCGTTCCAACACATAGCACAGGAGATGAAAACAGCGAGCTCTTGACAGACAGAACCTTTCTGCTGAAGCGAAAGAAAGAAGGTAGCAGTACAGAAAACAGAATGAGACTGAGGAAAAGGAGGAGATGTACTGCTAACCAGAGAGAGCAAAAACACCTGTATATCAGGAAAAAGGAGACAACAAAGCGCAGAAGAACCAGCACAGGCAGCTATGAACATGAGCGGAAGAGGCATAGAAATAACGAGAGCCATGATCTGGGGCAGCAGGTGAAACCAACAGCAGATGCATACCTGGAGGAGTACAGGAGCAGGAGGATGAAGGTTCCCAGGAAAAGGCGCAGAAGTGAGGAGGACTGCAGCCTGACCGCAAAACGATTCAGGAACCTTCTCCCCATGTCGGTGTCCTGCTTAAGGTTTCATTTTCAATTGGGACAAGGGAGCTTTGGAAAGGTCATGTTGGCCTCTGTTCCTTCCAAGGATTCTTTAATAGCGGTAAAAATGATACGCAAGAGATCTATGAAGTCTCTGCACATCATGAGAGAGAGGAGGATTCTGGAGGTAGCCAGGAACAGCCCGTTTCTATGCCACGGGTATGCAGCTTTCCAGACAGAGACCTGTGTGTTCCTCGCCATGGAGTTTATGGCTGGAGGAACCTTGGAGTCTTATATGGACAGTGTTGGCTACATGACACAGAACACAGCCGCATTCTACTCTGCAGAGCTGGTCTGTGGCATCCAATTCCTCCATTCCCAGGGCATCATTCATAGAGATCTGAAGCCGCAGAATGTCCTACTTGACCGTGAGGGCCATGTCAAGATCAGTGATTTTGGTCTTGCTGTAGAAGGTGTTTTTGGAAGCACAGTGAGAGGACATTGTGGAACACGTCTCTACATGGCCCCAGAAATATACTTAAAGAAGCAATATGGTGTTGCTGTCGACTGGTGGTCCTTCGGGGTTATTCTCTTCCGCATGCTTAATGGAACTTTTCCCTTCTTCACTGGCTACTGCAAGAAGGCAACCGTCCATTCTATTATCAATGGCAGGCCCAAATACACCAAGGCATTAAGCCAAGAAGCTGTGGATATACTGACTTGTCTGTTAAAGAAAGATCCTCAGCTTCGCCTCTGGATGACCGAATACATCAGGG
Source organism: Spea hammondii (assembly GCA_029215755.1). Classification (NCBI taxonomy): domain Eukaryota; kingdom Metazoa; phylum Chordata; class Amphibia; order Anura; family Pelobatidae; genus Spea; species Spea hammondii. The sequence continues at coordinate 93,577,533 of JARDYJ010000001.1, read as the reverse complement.
AGCATCCGTTCTTTGACAGCATAAATTGGGAAGACATAGAGAGCCGGAGAATGCCGCCACCATACCAGAAGGCTGAAAGACCCAATCGCCGCTTCAAGAACATCCAACCCATACCACCAGTTTTGGAGATCACAGAGGACATTGCCTCTCCATCTAGTAAACAGAGCCTGTCTGACACCTCCTCTTTATTTAGTGATCAGAGCCCGGCCGGCGCGTCCTCTTCATCTAGTGACCAGAGCCTGTTCGGCTTCTCTTTTGTGACTCCAGACTGGATGTTTTGAAGATTTTGTCAGAGCGATTGTCAAGACTTTCCACATTTTTTGTCTCCAAGAAAGTCAAAAATAAAATTAACCCCCCCCCTAATTTTGGTTATAGTTTCCTTCCTGTTGTACAGTTACATGGTGCATATGACCTCACAATGCAGGCTCAGCCTGACATCATATGTTATGACCTTTCTTATGTGCAGATTGAAATGTCCCAAATACTGAATTTTAAAACTGAATTTTAAATATTCTTCTTGTATCCAGGAATTAATATTAAATCTTATGATATATGATTTTTAAAGGCTTCTTCTGGCAAAAGTTAACCAGATTTTTAAAATGAAATAAAAATTTAATCCTGGGACATATTTTCTTCAAACTATAAATGCAGTGTATTTGGTATGTGAAGTGATGGTATAATATATACTTTATTTCTCACATTTTGTCCTTGAAATTCAAACGCACTTCTTTTGGGCAGGGCCGGATGCTGAGGAATTTGGTGGCCTTTTTATGGAAATAAATAAAATAGACAGAATCTTAACTCCTCGGCATCTATGTGTACCGGATAAAGATGACACCGGTGCTCGGCAGATAATATAGGATAGAATTTTATGTGATGGGATTGGGAGTAATCAGTACACACAAAAAAGTCATCATCACAGGTCATAGCTGCAACCAGAGCACCACTTCCCAGCAGCTGGTGGTCCAACAAGAAAGCATGAAGATCTCTGAACATCACCTAGGTCTTCAACTACTGCCAACCAACCTGCATGTTGCTACGACTCAGAGGGCCATATATTAATGCTGATAAACATGTAGCTGTTACTAGACCAATGCTTCACAAGGAGGTAAAGGGTAGATTTTTTACTGTAGGGGTCCACAACTTCATCTAAGAGTTAGAAAGTTTACAACAACAGCACTGTGGCCTCCTAGTGCATGATGGATACTCTGCAGACCTGTATATAAAACCTTGTAGAGTAAAGATCTAGTTTGGTTACATCTGCGGTTATAACCAATGTGCATGATCTCTTTACGAATTAACCTACAATTAAAGAATAAAAACAAACAAAGAAATAGAAAGTTGGTAATTAAGATCCTCGGGTTAATATACTATATTCATTTTTTATAATGCAACTTTTTTAACATATTCACATTTTAGAATGGTCTGTATGGTAAAGACCTTAAATGCGCTGTCCCACTACACAAAAACATTAATTACACATTTAAGAAGCTTTGTTCGGTTTCTCACACAAGAACCGATCACTGTGCATGTGAAAACTACAGAGTCGTTACAGAATATATTTCAAATATGTCTTTCAAACAGTCTGGGATCTGATCCTTTTGTTTTAAGAGTGCCAAAAAAATGTATCAAGACATCGGTGTCCTAATGTGGTCAAGAACATTATTATCACTTATCTTCTGGAGGGTTTCTTTTTACCCAGATATCCAATATATCTGCTGGTATAAATATCCCTTACTTTCAATCCTAAAACACTGCCTACTGCATTACAGTCTTTTCCATTATGAAAGCTTCGCTGTAGCTCAGTGGCAGTTTTTAACCCCTTAATGACAAAGCCCGTACATGTACGGGCTCAAAATGCATTGTTTTCAATGGGTTTAGGGATCGCCCATTGTCCTTAAGGGGTTAAAACAAATGTATGTTACCTTTAACTGATTTGGAACACAATGAGAATAAACTGAACGAAAGGCGGTGAATATGTTTGTTATTGAATAGTTTTAATATGTAACAACCTAAAAACATTATGCAAAAACCAGCTACATTTATAGAAATTAACAATCCTGAAATAAATAAAACCGCAGAAGGGAGAAAACGCTACCCATGCTCTGTATCTGGGAAACCACCTGCAAGCACTCCTATTGTGACCTCATAGATCCCACAGTGAATTATGACATCATCCTGGAAGCATGCAGGTTGGTTGCACAGCATTCTATCTTCAGTGCAGTTGGGCGCTCGACACTTTCAGGCTGCTATTTCTTTAGTGAACTTGAAGTGTGGTTACCAACTACGTCAACAGCTACCAGAGAAGAAAAACTCACCAATCATTATGGCAGAGTGTTGTCTCTTCTCAGGACTAAGGTGGATTTTAAAGAAGTGCTGCCCCAGAAAACTACTCAAATATTTCAACAGGCTCAAAAAGACTTCCGATATCGTTCCAACACATAGCACAGGAGATGAAAACAGCGAGCTCTTGACAGACAGAACCTTTCTGCTGAAGCGAAAGAAAGAAGGTAGCAGTACAGAAAACAGAATGAGACTGAGGAAAAGGAGGAGATGTACTGCTAACCAGAGAGAGCAAAAACACCTGTATATCAGGAAAAAGGAGACAACAAAGCGCAGAAGAACCAGCACAGGCAGCTATGAACATGAGCGGAAGAGGCATAGAAATAACGAGAGCCATGATCTGGGGCAGCAGGTGAAACCAACAGCAGATGCATACCTGGAGGAGTACAGGAGCAGGAGGATGAAGGTTCCCAGGAAAAGGCGCAGAAGTGAGGAGGACTGCAGCCTGACCGCAAAACGATTCAGGAACCTTCTCCCCATGTCGGTGTCCTGCTTAAGGTTTCATTTTCAATTGGGACAAGGGAGCTTTGGAAAGGTCATGTTGGCCTCTGTTCCTTCCAAGGATTCTTTAATAGCGGTAAAAATGATACGCAAGAGATCTATGAAGTCTCTGCACATCATGAGAGAGAGGAGGATTCTGGAGGTAGCCAGGAACAGCCCGTTTCTATGCCACGGGTATGCAGCTTTCCAGACAGAGACCTGTGTGTTCCTCGCCATGGAGTTTATGGCTGGAGGAACCTTGGAGTCTTATATGGACAGTGTTGGCTACATGACACAGAACACAGCCGCATTCTACTCTGCAGAGCTGGTCTGTGGCATCCAATTCCTCCATTCCCAGGGCATCATTCATAGAGATCTGAAGTCGCAGAATGTCCTACTTGACCGTGAGGGCCATGTCAAGATCAGTGATTTTGGTCTTGCTGTAGAAGGTGTTTTTGGAAGCACAGTGAGAGGACATTGTGGAACACGTCTCTACATGGCCCCAGAAATATACTTAAAGAAGCAATATGGTGTTGCTGTCGACTGGTGGTCCTTCGGGGTTATTCTCTTCCGCATGCTTAATGGAACTTTTCCCTTCTTCACTGGCTACTGCAAGAAGGCAACCGTCCATTCTATTATCAATGGCAGGCCCAAATACACCAAGGCATTAAGCCAAGAAGCTGTGGATATACTGACTTGTCTGTTAAAGAAAGATCCTCAGCTTCGCCTCTGGATGACCGAATACATCAGGGAGCATCCGTTCTTTGACAGCATAAATTGGGAAGACATAGAGAGCCGGAGAATGCCGCCACCATACCAGAAGGCTGAAAGACCCAATCGCCGCTTCAAGAACATCCAACCCATACCACCAGTTTTGGAGATCACAGAGGACATTGCCTCTCCATCTAGTAAACAGAGCCTGTCTGACACCTCCTCTTTATTTAGTGATCAGAGCCCGGCCGGCGCGTCCTCTTCATCTAGTGACCAGAGCCTGTTCGGCTTCTCTTTTGTGACTCCAGACTGGATGTTTTGAAGATTTTGTCAGAGCGATTGTCAAGACTTTCCACATTTTTTGTCTCCAAGAAAGTCAAAAATAAAATTAACCCCCCCCCTAATTTTGGTTATAGTTTCCTTCCTGTTGTACAGTTACATGGTGCATATGACCTCACAATGCAGGCTCAGCCTGACATCATATGTTATGACCTTTCTTATGTGCAGATTGAAATGTCCCAAATACTGAATTTTAAAACTGAATTTTAAATATTCTTCTTGTATCCAGGAATTAATATTAAATCTTATGATATATGATTTTTAAAGGCTTCTTCTGGCAAAAGTTAACCAGATTTTTAAAATGAAATTAAAATTTAATCCTGGGACATATTTTCTTCAAACTATAAATGCAGTGTATTTGGTATGTGAAGTGATGGTATAATATATACTTTATTTCTCACATTTTGTCCTTGAAATTCAAACGCACTTCTTTTGGGCAGGGCCGGATGCTGAGGAATTTGGTGGCCTTTTTATGGAAATAAATAAAATAGACAGAATCTTAACTCCTCGGCATCTATGTGTACCGGATAAAGATGACACCGGTGCTCGGCAGATAATATAGGATAGAATTTTATGTGATGGGATTGGGAGTAATCAGTACACACAAAAAAGTCATCATCACAGGTCATAGCTGCAACCAGAGCACCACTTCCCAGCAGCTGGTGGTCCAACAAGAAAGCATGAAGATCTCTGAACATCACCTAGGTCTTCAACTACTGCCAACCAACCTGCATGTTGCTACGACTCAGAGGGCCATATATTAATGCTGATAAACATGTAGCTGTTACTAGACCAATGCTTCACAAGGAGGTAAAGGGTAGATTTTTTACTGTAGGGGTCCACAACTTCATCTAAGAGTTAGAAAGTTTACAACAACAGCACTGTGGCCTCCTAGTGCATGATGGATACTCTGCAGACGTGTATATAAAACCTTGTAGAGTAAAGATCTAGTTTGGTTACATCTGCGGTTATAACCAATGTGCATGATCTCTTTATGAATTAACCTACAATTAAAGAATAAAAACAAACAAAGAAATAGAAAGTTGGTAATTAAGATCCTCGGGTTAATATACTATATTCATTTTTTATAATGCAACTTTTTTAACATATTCACATTTTAGAATGGTCTGTATGGTAAAGACCTTAAATGCACTGTCCCACTACACAAAAACATTAATTACACATTTAAGAAGCTTTGTTCGGTTTCTCACACAAGAACCGATCACTGTGCATGTGAAAACTACAGAGTCGTTACAGAATATATTTCAAATATGTCTTTCAAACAGTCTGGGATCTGATCCTTTTGTTTTAAGAGTGCCAAAAAAATGTATCAAGACATCGGTGTCCTAATGTGGTCAAGAACATTATTATCACTTATCTTCTGGAGGGTTTCTTTTTACCCAGATATCCAATATATCTGCTGGTATAAATATCCCTTACTTTCAATCCTAAAACACTGCCTACTGCATTACAGTCTTTTCCATTATGAAAGCTTTGCTGTAGCTCAGTGGCAGTTTTTAACCCCTTAATGACAAAGCCCGTACATGTACGGGCTCAAAATGCATTGTTTTCAATGGGTTTAGGGATCGCCCATTGTCCTTAAGGGGTTAAAACAAATGTATGTTACCTTTAACTGATTTGGAACACAATGAGAATAAACTGAACGAAAGGCGGTGAATATGTTTGTTATTGAATAGTTTTAATATGTAACAACCTAAAAACATTATGCAAAAACCAGCTACATTTATAGAAATTAACAATCCTGAAATAAATAAAACCGCAGAAGGGAGAAAACGCTACCCATGCTCTGTATCTGGGAAACCACCTGCAAGCACTCCTATTGTGACCTCATAGATCCCACAGTGAATTATGACATCATCCTGGAAGCATGCAGGTTGGTTGCACAGCATTCTATCTTCAGTGCAGTTGGGCGCTCGACACTTTCAGGCTGCTATTTCTTTAGTGAACTTGAAGTGTGGTTACCAACTACGTCAACAGCTACCAGAGAAGAAAAACTCACCAATCATTATGGCAGAGTGTTGTCTCTTCTCAGGACTAAGGTGGATTTTAAAGAAGTGCTGCCCCAGAAAACTACTCAAATATTTCAACAGGCTCAAAAAGACTTCCGATATCGTTCCAACACATAGCACAGGAGATGAAAACAGCGAGCTCTTGACAGACAGAACCTTTCTGCTGAAGCGAAAGAAAGAAGGTAGCAGTACAGAAAACAGAATGAGACTGAGGAAAAGGAGGAGATGTACTGCTAACCAGAGAGAGCAAAAACACCTGTATATCAGGAAAAAGGAGACAACAAAGCGCAGAAGAACCAGCACAGGCAGCTATGAACATGAGCGGAAGAGGCATAGAAATAACGAGAGCCATGATCTGGGGCAGCAGGTGAAACCAACAGCAGATGCATACCTGGAGGAGTACAGGAGCAGGAGGATGAAGGTTCCCAGGAAAAGGCGCAGAAGTGAGGAGGACTGCAGCCTGACCGCAAAACGATTCAGGAACCTTCTCCCCATGTCGGTGTCCTGCTTAAGGTTTCATTTTCAATTGGGACAAGGGAGCTTTGGAAAGGTCATGTTGGCCTCTGTTCCTTCCAAGGATTCTTTAATAGCGGTAAAAATGATACGCAAGAGATCTATGAAGTCTCTGCACATCATGAGAGAGAGGAGGATTCTGGAGGTAGCCAGGAACAGCCCGTTTCTATGCCACGGGTATGCAGCTTTCCAGACAGAGACCTGTGTGTTCCTCGCCATGGAGTTTATGGCTGGAGGAACCTTGGAGTCTTATATGGACAGTGTTGGCTACATGACACAGAACACAGCCGCATTCTACTCTGCAGAGCTGGTCTGTGGCATCCAATTCCTCCATTCCCAGGGCATCATTCATAGAGATCTGAAGTCGCAGAATGTCCTACTTGACCGTGAGGGCCATGTCAAGATCAGTGATTTTGGTCTTGCTGTAGAAGGTGTTTTTGGAAGCACAGTGAGAGGACATTGTGGAACACGTCTCTACATGGCCCCAGAAATATACTTAAAGAAGCAATATGGTGTTGCTGTCGACTGGTGGTCCTTCGGGGTTATTCTCTTCCGCATGCTTAATGGAACTTTTCCCTTCTTCACTGGCTACTGCAAGAAGGCAACCGTCCATTCTATTATCAATGGCAGGCCCAAATACACCAAGGCATTAAGCCAAGAAGCTGTGGATATACTGACTTGTCTGTTAAAGAAAGATCCTCAGCTTCGCCTCTGGATGACCGAATACATCAGGGAGCATCCGTTCTTTGACAGCATAAATTGGGAAGACATAGAGAGCCGGAGAATGCCGCCACCATACCAGAAGGCTGAAAGACCCAATCGCCGCTTCAAGAACATCCAACCCATACCACCAGTTTTGGAGATCACAGAGGACATTGCCTCTCCATCTAGTAAACAGAGCCTGTCTGACACCTCCTCTTTATTTAGTGATCAGAGCCCGGCCGGCGCGTCCTCTTCATCTAGTGACCAGAGCCTGTTCGGCTTCTCTTTTGTGACTCCAGACTGGATGTTTTGAAGATTTTGTCAGAGCGATTGTCAAGACTTTCCACATTTTTTGTCTCCAAGAAAGTCAAAAATAAAATTAACCCCCCCCCTAATTTTGGTTATAGTTTCCTTCCTGTTGTACAGTTACATGGTGCATATGACCTCACAATGCAGGCTCAGCCTGACATCATATGTTATGACCTTTCTTATGTGCAGATTGAAATGTCCCAAATACTGAATTTTAAAACTGAATTTTAAATATTCTTCTTGTATCCAGGAATTAATATTAAATCTTATGATATATGATTTTTAAAGGCTTCTTCTGGCAAAAGTTAACCAGATTTTTAAAATGAAATTAAAATTTAATCCTGGGACATATTTTCTTCAAACTATAAATGCAGTGTATTTGGTATGTGAAGTGATGGTATAATATATACTTTATTTCTCACATTTTGTCCTTGAAATTCAAACGCACTTCTTTTGGGCAGGGCCGGATGCTGAGGAATTTGGTGGCCTTTTTATGGAAATAAATAAAATAGACAGAATCTTAACTCCTCGGCATCTATGTGTACCGGATAAAGATGACACCGGTGCTCGGCAGATAATATAGGATAGAATTTTATGTGATGGGATTGGGAGTAATCAGTACACACAAAAAAGTCATCATCACAGGTCATAGCTGCAACCAGAGCACCACTTCCCAGCAGCTGGTGGTCCAACAAGAAAGCATGAAGATCTCTGAACATCACCTAGGTCTTCAACTACTGCCAACCAACCTGCATGTTGCTACGACTCAGAGGGCCATATATTAATGCTGATAAACATGTAGCTGTTACTAGACCAATGCTTCACAAGGAGGTAAAGGGTAGATTTTTTACTGTAGGGGTCCACAACTTCATCTAAGAGTTAGAAAGTTTACAACAACAGCACTGTGGCCTCCTAGTGCATGATGGATACTCTGCAGACGTGTATATAAAACCTTGTAGAGTAAAGATCTAGTTTGGTTACATCTGCGGTTATAACCAATGTGCATGATCTCTTTACGAATTAACCTACAATTAAAGAATAAAAACAAACAAAGAAATAGAAAGTTGGTAATTAAGATCCTCGGGTTAATATACTATATTCATTTTTTATAATGCAACTTTTTTAACATATTCACATTTTAGAATGGTCTGTATGGTAAAGACCTTAAATGCACTGTCCCACTACACAAAAACATTAATTACACATTTAAGAAGCTTTGTTCGGTTTCTCACACAAGAACCGATCACTGTGCATGTGAAAACTACAGAGTCGTTACAGAATATATTTCAAATATGTCTTTCAAACAGTCTGGGATCTGATCCTTTTGTTTTAAGAGTGCCAAAAAAATGTATCAAGACATCGGTGTCCTAATGTGGTCAAGAACATTATTATCACTTATCTTCTGGAGGGTTTCTTTTTACCCAGATATCCAATATATCTGCTGGTATAAATATCCCTTACTTTCAATCCTAAAACACTGCCTACTGCATTACAGTCTTTTCCATTATGAAAGCTTTGCTGTAGCTCAGTGGCAGTTTTTAACCCCTTAATGACAAAGCCCGTACATGTACGGGCTCAAAATGCATTGTTTTCAATGGGTTTAGGGATCGCCCATTGTCCTTAAGGGGTTAAAACAAATGTATGTTACCTTTAACTGATTTGGAACACAATGAGAATAAACTGAACGAAAGGCGGTGAATATGTTTGTTATTGAATAGTTTTAATATGTAACAACCTAAAAACATTATGCAAAAACCAGCTACATTTATAGAAATTAACAATCCTGAAATAAATAAAACCGCAGAAGGGAGAAAACGCTACCCATGCTCTGTATCTGGGAAACCACCTGCAAGCACTCCTATTGTGACCTCATAGATCCCACAGTGAATTATGACATCATCCTGGAAGCATGCAGGTTGGTTGCACAGCATTCTATCTTCAGTGCAGTTGGGCGCTCGACACTTTCAGGCTGCTATTTCTTTAGTGAACTTGAAGTGTGGTTACCAACTACGTCAACAGCTACCAGAGAAGAAAAACTCACCAATCATTATGGCAGAGTGTTGTCTCTTCTCAGGACTAAGGTGGATTTTAAAGAAGTGCTGCCCCAGAAAACTACTCAAATATTTCAACAGGCTCAAAAAGACTTTCCGATATCGTTCCAACACATAGCACAGGAGATGAAAACAGCGAGCTCTTGACAGACAGAACCTTTCTGCTGAAGCGAAAGAAAGAAGGTAGCAGTACAGAAAACAGAATGAGACTGAGGAAAAGGAGGAGATGTACTGCTAACCAGAGAGAGCAAAAACGCCTGTATATCAGGAAAAAGGAGACAACAAAGCGCAGAAGAACCAGCACAGGCAGCTATGAACATGAGCGGAAGAGGCATAGAAATAACGAGAGCCATGATCTGGGGCAGCAGGTGAAACCAACAGCAGATGCATACCTGGAGGAGTACAGGAGCAGGAGGATGAAGGTTCCCAGGAAAAGGCGCAGAAGTGAGGAGGACTGCAGCCTGACCGCAAAACGATTCAGGAACCTTCTCCCCATGTCGGTGTCCTGCTTAAGGTTTCATTTTCAATTGGGACAAGGGAGCTTTGGAAAGGTCATGTTGGCCTCTGTTCCTTCCAAGGATTCTTTAATAGCGGTAAAAATGATACGCAAGAGATCTATGAAGTCTCTGCACATCATGAGAGAGAGGAGGATTCTGGAGGTAGCCAGGAACAGCCCGTTTCTATGCCACGGGTATGCAGCTTTCCAGACAGAGACCTGTGTGTTCCTCGCCATGGAGTTTATGGCTGGAGGAACCTTGGAGTCTTATATGGACAGTGTTGGCTACATGACACAGAACACAGCCGCATTCTACTCTGCAGAGCTGGTCTGTGGCATCCAATTCCTCCATTCCCAGGGCATCATTCATAGAGATCTGAAGTCGCAGAATGTCCTACTTGACCGTGAGGGCCATGTCAAGATCAGTGATTTTGGTCTTGCTGTAGAAGGTGTTTTTGGAAGCACAGTGAGAGGACATTGTGGAACACGTCTCTACATGGCCCCAGAAATATACTTAAAGAAGCAATATGGTGTTGCTGTCGACTGGTGGTCCTTCGGGGTTATTCTCTTCCGCATGCTTAATGGAACTTTTCCCTTCTTCACTGGCTACTGCAAGAAGGCAACCGTCCATTCTATTATCAATGGCAGGCCCAAATACACCAAGGCATTAAGCCAAGAAGCTGTGGATATACTGACTTGTCTGTTAAAGAAAGATCCTCAGCTTCGCCTCTGGATGACCGAATACATCAGGGAGCATCCGTTCTTTGACAGCATAAATTGGGAAGACATAGAGAGCCGGAGAATGCCGCCACCATACCAGAAGGCTGAAAGACCCAATCGCCGCTTCAAGAACATCCAACCCATACCACCAGTTTTGGAGATCACAGAGGACATTGCCTCTCCATCTAGTAAACAGAGCCTGTCTGACACCTCCTCTTTATTTAGTGATCAGAGCCCGGCCGGCGCGTCCTCTTCATCTAGTGACCAGAGCCTGTTCGGCTTCTCTTTTGTGACTCCAGACTGGATGTTTTGAAGATTTTGTCAGAGCGATTGTCAAGACTTTCCATATTTTTTGTCTCCAAGAAAGTCAAAAATAAAATTAACCCCCCCCCTAATTTTGGTTATAGTTTCCTTCCTGTTGTACAGTTACATGGTGCATATGACCTCACAATGCAGGCTCAGCCTGACATCATATGTTATGACCTTTCTTATGTGCAGATTGAAATGTCCCAAATACTGAATTTTAAAACTGAATTTTAAATATTCTTCTTGTATCCAGGAATTAATATTAAATCTTATGATATATGATTTTTAAAGGCTTCTTCTGGCAAAAGTTAACCAGATTTTTAAAATGAAATTAAAATTTAATCCTGGGACATACTTTCTTCAAACTATAAATGCAGTGTATTTGGTATGTGAAGTGATGGTATAATATATACTTTATTTCTCACATTTTGTCCTTGAAATTCAAACGCACTTCTTTTGGGCAGGGCCGGATGCTGAGGAATTTGGTGGCCTTTTTATGGAAATAAATAAAATAGACAGAATCTTAACTCCTCGGCATCTATGTGTACCGGATAAAGATGACACCGGTGCTCGGCAGATAATATAGGATAGAATTTTATGTGATGGGATTGGGAGTAATCAGTACACACAAAAAAGTCATCATCACAGGTCATAGCTGCAACCAGAGCACCACTTCCCAGCAGCTGGTGGTCCAACAAGAAAGCATGAAGATCTCTGAACATCACCTAGGTCTTCAACTACTGCCAACCAACCTGCATGTTGCTACGACTCAGAGGGCCATATATTAATGCTGATAAACATGTAGCTGTTACTAGACCAATGCTTCACAAGGAGGTAAAGGGTAGATTTTTTACTGTAGGGGTCCACAACTTCATCTAAGAGTTAGAAAGTTTACAACAACAGCACTGTGGCCTCCTAGTGCATGATGGATACTCTGCAGACGTGTATATAAAACCTTGTAGAGTAAAGATCTAGTTTGGTTACATCTGCGGTTATAACCAATGTGCATGATCTCTTTACGAATTAACCTACAATTAAAGAATAAAAACAAACAAAGAAATAGAAAGTTGGTAATTAAGATCCTCGGGTTAATATACTATATTCATTTTTTATAATGCAACTTTTTTAACATATTCACATTTTAGAATGGTCTGTATGGTAAAGACCTTAAATGCACTGTCCCACTACACAAAAACATTAATTACACATTTAAGAAGCTTTGTTCGGTTTCTCACACAAGAACCGATCACTGTGCATGTGAAAACTACAGAGTCGTTACAGAATATATTTCAAATATGTCTTTCAAACAGTCTGGGATCTGATCCTTTTGTTTTAAGAGTGCCAAAAAAATGTATCAAGACATCGGTGTCCTAATGTGGTCAAGAACATTATTATCACTTATCTTCTGGAGGGTTTCTTTTTACCCAGATATCCAATATATCTGCTGGTATAAATATCCCTTACTTTCAATCCTAAAACACTGCCTACTGCATTACAGTCTTTTCCATTATGAAAGCTTTGCTGTAGCTCAGTGGCAGTTTTTAACCCCTTAATGACAAAGCCCGTACATGTACGGGCTCAAAATGCATTGTTTTCAATGGGTTTAGGGATCGCCCATTGTCCTTAAGGGGTTAAAACAAATGTATGTTACCTTTAACTGATTTGGAACACAATGAGAATAAACTGAACGAAAGGCGGTGAATATGTTTGTTATTGAATAGTTTTAATATGTAACAACCTAAAAACATTATGCAAAAACCAGCTACATTTATAGAAATTAACAATCCTGAAATAAATAAAACCGCAGAAGGGAGAAAACGCTACCCATGCTCTGTATCTGGGAAACCACCTGCAAGCACTCCTATTGTGACCTCATAGATCCCACAGTGAATTATGACATCATCCTGGAAGCATGCAGGTTGGTTGCACAGCATTCTATCTTCAGTGCAGTTGGGCGCTCGACACTTTCAGGCTGCTATTTCTTTAGTGAACTTGAAGTGTGGTTACCAACTACGTCAACAGCTACCAGAGAAGAAAAACTCACCAATCATTATGGCAGAGTGTTGTCTCTTCTCAGGACTAAGGTGGATTTTAAAGAAGTGCTGCCCCAGAAAACTACTCAAATATTTCAACAGGCTCAAAAAGACTTCCGATATCGTTCCAACACATAGCACAGGAGATGAAAACAGCGAGCTCTTGACAGACAGAACCTTTCTGCTGAAGCGAAAGAAAGAAGGTAGCAGTACAGAAAACAGAATGAGACTGAGGAAAAGGAGGAGATGTACTGCTAACCAGAGAGAGCAAAAACGCCTGTATATCAGGAAAAAGGAGACAACAAAGCGCAGAAGAACCAGCACAGGCAGCTATGAACATGAGCGGAAGAGGCATAGAAATAACGAGAGCCATGATCTGGGGCAGCAGGTGAAACCAACAGCAGATGCATACCTGGAGGAGTACAGGAGCAGGAGGATGAAGGTTCCCAGGAAAAGGCGCAGAAGTGAGGAGGACTGCAGCCTGACCGCAAAACGATTCAGGAACCTTCTCCCCATGTCGGTGTCCTGCTTAAGGTTTCATTTTCAATTGGGACAAGGGAGCTTTGGAAAGGTCATGTTGGCCTCTGTTCCTTCCAAGGATTCTTTAATAGCGGTAAAAATGATACGCAAGAGATCTATGAAGTCTCTGCACATCATGAGAGAGAGGAGGATTCTGGAGGTAGCCAGGAACAGCCCGTTTCTATGCCACGGGTATGCAGCTTTCCAGACAGAGACCTGTGTGTTCCTCGCCATGGAGTTTATGGCTGGAGGAACCTTGGAGTCTTATATGGACAGTGTTGGCTACATGACACAGAACACAGCCGCATTCTACTCTGCAGAGCTGGTCTGTGGCATCCAATTCCTCCATTCCCAGGGCATCATTCATAGAGATCTGAAGCCGCAGAATGTCCTACTTGACCGTGAGGGCCATGTCAAGATCAGTGATTTTGGTCTTGCTGTAGAAGGTGTTTTTGGAAGCACAGTGAGAGGACATTGTGGAACACGTCTCTACATGGCCCCAGAAATATACTTAAAGAAGCAATATGGTGTTGCTGTCGACTGGTGGTCCTTCGGGGTTATTCTCTTCCGCATGCTTAATGGAACTTTTCCCTTCTTCACTGGCTACTGCAAGAAGGCAACCGTCCATTCTATTATCAATGGCAGGCCCAAATACACCAAGGCATTAAGCCAAGAAGCTGTGGATATACTGACTTGTCTGTTAAAGAAAGATCCTCAGCTTCGCCTCTGGATGACCGAATACATCAGGGAGCATCCGTTCTTTGACAGCATAAATTGGGAAGACATAGAGAGCCGGAGAATGCCGCCACCATACCAGAAGGCTGAAAGACCCAATCGCCGCTTCAAGAACATCCAACCCATACCACCAGTTTTGGAGATCACAGAGGACATTGCCTCTCCATCTAGTAAACAGAGCCTGTCTGACACCTCCTCTTTATTTAGTGATCAGAGCCCGGCCGGCGCGTCCTCTTCATCTAGTGACCAGAGCCTGTTCGGCTTCTCTTTTGTGACTCCAGACTGGATGTTTTGAAGATTTTGTCAGAGCGATTGTCAAGACTTTCCACATTTTTTGTCTCCAAGAAAGTCAAAAATAAAATTAACCCCCCCCCTAATTTTGGTTATAGTTTCCTTCCTGTTGTACAGTTACATGGTGCATATGACCTCACAATGCAGGCTCAGCCTGACATCATATGTTATGACCTTTCTTATGTGCAGATTGAAATGTCCCAAATACTGAATTTTAAAACTGAATTTTAAATATTCTTCTTGTATCCAGGAATTAATATTAAATCTTATGATATATGATTTTTAAAGGCTTCTTCTGGCAAAAGTTAACCAGATTTTTAAAATGAAATTAAAATTTAATCCTGGGACATATTTTCTTCAAACTATAAATGCAGTGTATTTGGTATGTGAAGTGATGGTATAATATATACTTTATTTCTCACATTTTGTCCTTGAAATTCAAACGCACTTCTTTTGGGCAGGGCCGGATGCTGAGGAATTTGGTGGCCTTTTTATGGAAATAAATAAAATAGACAGAATCTTAACTCCTCGGCATCTATGTGTACCGGATAAAGATGACACCGGTGCTCGGCAGATAATATAGGATAGAATTTTATGTGATGGGATTGGGAGTAATCAGTACACACAAAAAAGTCATCATCACAGGTCATAGCTGCAACCAGAGCACCACTTCCCAGCAGCTGGTGGTCCAACAAGAAAGCATGAAGATCTCTGAACATCACCTAGGTCTTCAACTACTGCCAACCAACCTGCATGTTGCTACGACTCAGAGGGCCATATATTAATGCTGATAAACATGTAGCTGTTACTAGACCAATGCTTCACAAGGAGGTAAAGGGTAGATTTTTTACTGTAGGGGTCCACAACTTCATCTAAGAGTTAGAAAGTTTACAACAACAGCACTGTGGCCTCCTAGTGCATGATGGATACTCTGCAGACGTGTATATAAAACCTTGTAGAGTAAAGATCTAGTTTGGTTACATCTGCGGTTATAACCAATGTGCATGATCTCTTTACGAATTAACCTACAATTAAAGAATAAAAACAAACAAAGAAATAGAAAGTTGGTAATTAAGATCCTCGGGTTAATATACTATATTCATTTTTTTTAATGCAACTTTTTTAACATATTCACATTTTAGAATGGTCTGTATGGTAAAGACCTTAAATGCACTGTCCCACTACACAAAAACATTAATTACACATTTAAGAAGCTTTGTTCGGTTTCTCACACAAGAACCGATCACTGTGCATGTGAAAACTACAGAGTCGTTACAGAATATATTTCAAATATGTCTTTCAAACAGTCTGGGATCTGATCCTTTTGTTTTAAGAGTGCCAAAAAAATGTATCAAGACATCGGTGTCCTAATGTGGTCAAGAACATTATTATCACTTATCTTCTGGAGGGTTTCTTTTTACCCAGATATCCAATATATCTGCTGGTATAAATATCCCTTACTTTCAATCCTAAAACACTGCCTACTGCATTACAGTCTTTTCCATTATGAAAGCTTTGCTGTAGCTCAGTGGCAGTTTTTAACCCCTTAATGACAAAGCCCGTACATGTACGGGCTCAAAATGCATTGTTTTCAATGGGTTTAGGGATCGCCCATTGTCCTTAAGGGGTTAAAACAAATGTATGTTACCTTTAACTGATTTGGAACACAATGAGAATAAACTGAACGAAAGGCGGTGAATATGTTTGTTATTGAATAGTTTTAATATGTAACAACCTAAAAACATTATGCAAAAACCAGCTACATTTATAGAAATTAACAATCCTGAAATAAATAAAACCGCAGAAGGGAGAAAACGCTACCCATGCTCTGTATCTGGGAAACCACCTGCAAGCACTCCTATTGTGACCTCATAGATCCCACAGTGAATTATGACATCATCCTGGAAGCATGCAGGTTGGTTGCACAGCATTCTATCTTCAGTGCAGTTGGGCGCTCGACACTTTCAGGCTGCTATTTCTTTAGTGAACTTGAAGTGTGGTTACCAACTACGTCAACAGCTACCAGAGAAGAAAAACTCACCAATCATTATGGCAGAGTGTTGTCTCTTCTCAGGACTAAGGTGGATTTTAAAGAAGTGCTGCCCCAGAAAACTACTCAAATATTTCAACAGGCTCAAAAAGACTTCCGATATCGTTCCAACACATAGCACAGGAGATGAAAACAGCGAGCTCTTGACAGACAGAACCTTTCTGCTGAAGCGAAAGAAAGAAGGTAGCAGTACAGAAAACAGAATGAGACTGAGGAAAAGGAGGAGATGTACTGCTAACCAGAGAGAGCAAAAACGCCTGTATATCAGGAAAAAGGAGACAACAAAGCGCAGAAGAACCAGCACAGGCAGCTATGAACATGAGCGGAAGAGGCATAGAAATAACGAGAGCCATGATCTGGGGCAGCAGGTGAAACCAACAGCAGATGCATACCTGGAGGAGTACAGGAGCAGGAGGATGAAGGTTCCCAGGAAAAGGCGCAGAAGTGAGGAGGACTGCAGCCTGACCGCAAAACGATTCAGGAACCTTCTCCCCATGTCGGTGTCCTGCTTAAGGTTTCATTTTCAATTGGGACAAGGGAGCTTTGGAAAGGTCATGTTGGCCTCTGTTCCTTCCAAGGATTCTTTAATAGCGGTAAAAATGATACGCAAGAGATCTATGAAGTCTCTGCACATCATGAGAGAGAGGAGGATTCTGGAGGTAGCCAGGAACAGCCCGTTTCTATGCCACGGGTATGCAGCTTTCCAGACAGAGACCTGTGTGTTCCTCGCCATGGAGTTTATGGCTGGAGGAACCTTGGAGTCTTATATGGACAGTGTTGGCTACATGACACAGAACACAGCCGCATTCTACTCTGCAGAGCTGGTCTGTGGCATCCAATTCCTCCATTCCCAGGGCATCATTCATAGAGATCTGAAGCCGCAGAATGTCCTACTTGACCGTGAGGGCCATGTCAAGATCAGTGATTTTGGTCTTGCTGTAGAAGGTGTTTTTGGAAGCACAGTGAGAGGACATTGTGGAACACGTCTCTACATGGCCCCAGAAATATACTTAAAGAAGCAATATGGTGTTGCTGTCGACTGGTGGTCCTTCGGGGTTATTCTCTTCCGCATGCTTAATGGAACTTTTCCCTTCTTCACTGGCTACTGCAAGAAGGCAACCGTCCATTCTATTATCAATGGCAGGCCCAAATACACCAAGGCATTAAGCCAAGAAGCTGTGGATATACTGACTTGTCTGTTAAAGAAAGATCCTCAGCTTCGCCTCTGGATGACCGAATACATCAGGGAGCATCCGTTCTTTGACAGCATAAATTGGGAAGACATAGAGAGCCGGAGAATGCCGCCACCATACCAGAAGGCTGAAAGACCCAATCGCCGCTTCAAGAACATCCAACCCATACCACCAGTTTTGGAGATCACAGAGGACATTGCCTCTCCATCTAGTAAACAGAGCCTGTCTGACACCTCCTCTTTATTTAGTGATCAGAGCCCGGCCGGCGCGTCCTCTTCATCTAGTGACCAGAGCCTGTTCGGCTTCTCTTTTGTGACTCCAGACTGGATGTTTTGAAGATTTTGTCAGAGCGATTGTCAAGACTTTCCACATTTTTTGTCTCCAAGAAAGTCAAAAATAAAATTAACCCCCCCCCTAATTTTGGTTATAGTTTCCTTCCTGTTGTACAGTTACATGGTGCATATGACCTCACAATGCAGGCTCAGCCTGACATCATATGTTATGACCTTTCTTATGTGCAGATTGAAATGTCCCAAATACTGAATTTTAAAACTGAATTTTAAATATTCTTCTTGTATCCAGGAATTAATATTAAATCTTATGATATATGATTTTTAAAGGCTTCTTCTGGCAAAAGTTAACCAGATTTTTAAAATGAAATTAAAATTTAATCCTGGGACATATTTTCTTCAAACTATAAATGCAGTGTATTTGGTATGTGAAGTGATGGTATAATATATACTTTATTTCTCACATTTTGTCCTTGAAATTCAAACGCACTTCTTTTGGGCAGGGCCGGATGCTGAGGAATTTGGTGGCCTTTTTATGGAAATAAATAAAATAGACAGAATCTTAACTCCTCGGCATCTATGTGTACCGGATAAAGATGACACCGGTGCTCGGCAGATAATATAGGATAGAATTTTATGTGATGGGATTGGGAGTAATCAGTACACACAAAAAAGTCATCATCACAGGTCATAGCTGCAACCAGAGCACCACTTCCCAGCAGCTGGTGGTCCAACAAGAAAGCATGAAGATCTCTGAACATCACCTAGGTCTTCAACTACTGCCAACCAACCTGCATGTTGCTACGACTCAGAGGGCCATATATTAATGCTGATAAACATGTAGCTGTTACTAGACCAATGCTTCACAAGGAGGTAAAGGGTAGATTTTTTACTGTAGGGGTCCACAACTTCATCTAAGAGTTAGAAAGTTTACAACAACAGCACTGTGGCCTCCTAGTGCATGATGGATACTCTGCAGACCTGTATATAAAACCTTATAGAGTAAAGATCTAGTTTGGTTACATCTGCGGTTATAACCAATGTGCATGATCTCTTTACGAATTAACCTACAATTAAAGAATAAAAACAAACAAAGAAATAGAAAGTTGGTAATTAAGATCCTCGGGTTAATATACTATATTAATTTTTTATAATGCAACTTTTTTAACATATTCACATTTTAGAATGGTCTGTATGGTAAAGACCTTAAATGCGCTGTCCCACTACACAAAAACATTAATTACACATTTAAGAAGCTTTGTTCGGTTTCTCACACAAGAACCGATCACTGTGCATGTGAAAACTACAGAGTCGTTACAGAATATATTTCAAATATGTCTTTCAAACAGTCTGGGATCTGATCCTTTTGTTTTAAGAGTGCCAAAAAAATGTATCAAGACATCGGTGTCCTAATGTGGTCAAGAACATTATTATCACTTATCTTCTGGAGGGTTTCTTTTTACCCAGATATCCAATATATCTGCTGGTATAAATATCCCTTACTTTCAATCCTAAAACACTGCCTACTGCATTACAGTCTTTTCCATTATGAAAGCTTCGCTGTAGCTCAGTGGCAGTTTTTAACCCCTTAATGACAAAGCCCGTACATGTACGGGCTCAAAATGCATTGTTTTCAATGGGTTTAGGGATCGCCCATTGTCCTTAAGGGGTTAAAACAAATGTATGTTACCTTTAACTGATTTGGAACACAATGAGAATAAACTGAACGAAAGGCGGTGAATATGTTTGTTATTGAATAGTTTTAATATGTAACAACCTAAAAACATTATGCAAAAACCAGCTACATTTATAGAAATTAACAATCCTGAAATAAATAAAACCGCAGAAGGGAGAAAACGCTACCCATGCTCTGTATCTGGGAAACCACCTGCAAGCACTCCTATTGTGACCTCATAGATCCCACAGTGAATTATGATATCATCCTGGAAGCATGCAGGTTGGTTGCACAGCATTCTATCTTCAGTGCAGTTGGGCGCTCGACACTTTCAGGCTGCTATTTCTTTAGTGAACTTGAAGTGTGGTTACCAACTACGTCAACAGCTACCAGAGAAGAAAAACTCACCAATCATTATGGCAGAGTGTTGTCTTTTCTCAGGACTAAGGTGGATTTTAAAGAAGTGCTGCCCCAGAAAACTACTCAAATATTTCAACAGGCTCAAAAAGACTTCCGATATCGTTCCAACACATAGCACAGGAGATGAAAACAGCGAGCTCTTGACAGACAGAACCTTTCTGCTGAAGCGAAAGAAAGAAGGTAGCAGTACAGAAAACAGAATGAGACTGAGGAAAAGGAGGAGATGTACTGCTAACCAGAGAGAGCAAAAACGCCTGTATATCAGGAAAAAGGAGACAACAAAGCGCAGAAGAACCAGCACAGGCAGCTATGAACATGAGCGGAAGAGGCATAGAAATAACGAGAGCCATGATCTGGGGCAGCAGGTGAAACCAACAGCAGATGCATACCTGGAGGAGTACAGGAGCAGGAGGATGAAGGTTCCCAGGAAAAGGCGCAGAAGTGAGGAGGACTGCAGCCTGACCGCAAAACGATTCAGGAACCTTCTCCCCATGTCGGTGTCCTGCTTAAGGTTTCATTTTCAATTGGGACAAGGGAGCTTTGGAAAGGTCATGTTGGCCTCTGTTCCTTCCAAGGATTCTTTAATAGCGGTAAAAATGATACGCAAGAGATCTATGAAGTCTCTGCACATCATGAGAGAGAGGAGGATTCTGGAGGTAGCCAGGAACAGCCCGTTTCTATGCCACGGGTATGCAGCTTTCCAGACAGAGACCTGTGTGTTCCTCGCCATGGAGTTTATGGCTGGAGGAACCTTGGAGTCTTATATGGACAGTGTTGGCTACATGACACAGAACACAGCCGCATTCTACTCTGCAGAGCTGGTCTGTGGCATCCAATTCCTCCATTCCCAGGGCATCATTCATAGAGATCTGAAGCCGCAGAATGTCCTACTTGACCGTGAGGGCCATGTCAAGATCAGTGATTTTGGTCTTGCTGTAGAAGGTGTTTTTGGAAGCACAGTGAGAGGACATTGTGGAACACGTCTCTACATGGCCCCAGAAATATACTTAAAGAAGCAATATGGTGTTGCTGTCGACTGGTGGTCCTTCGGGGTTATTCTCTTCCGCATGCTTAATGGAACTTTTCCCTTCTTCACTGGCTACTGCAAGAAGGCAACCGTCCATTCTATTATCAATGGCAGGCCCAAATACACCAAGGCATTAAGCCAAGAAGCTGTGGATATACTGACTTGTCTGTTAAAGAAAGATCCTCAGCTTCGCCTCTGGATGACCGAATACATCAGGGAGCATCCGTTCTTTGACAGCATAAATTGGGAAGACATAGAGAGCCGGAGAATGCCGCCACCATACCAGAAGGCTGAAAGACCCAATCGCCGCTTCAAGAACATCCAACCCATACCACCAGTTTTGGAGATCACAGAGGACATTGCCTCTCCATCTAGTAAACAGAGCCTGTCTGACACCTCCTCTTTATTTAGTGATCAGAGCCCGGCCGGCGCGTCCTCTTCATCTAGTGACCAGAGCCTGTTCGGCTTCTCTTTTGTGACTCCAGACTGGATGTTTTGAAGATTTTGTCAGAGCGATTGTCAAGACTTTCCACATTTTTTGTCTCCAAGAAAGTCAAAAATAAAATTAACCCCCCCCCCCTAATTTTGGTTATAGTTTCCTTCCTGTTGTACAGTTACATGGTGCATATGACCTCACAATGCAGGCTCAGCCTGACATCATATGTTATGACCTTTCTTATGTGCAGATTGAAATGTCCCAAATACTGAATTTTAAAACTGAATTTTAAATATTCTTCTTGTATCCAGGAATTAATATTAAATCTTATGATATATGATTTTTAAAGGCTTCTTCTGGCAAAAGTTAACCAGATTTTTAAAATGAAATAAAAATTTAATCCTGGGACATATTTTCTTCAAACTATAAATGCAGTGTATTTGGTATGTGAAGTGATGGTATAATATATACTTTATTTCTCACATTTTGTCCTTGAAATTCAAACGCGCTTCTTTTGGGCAGGGCCGGATGCTGAGGAATTTGGTGGCCTTTTTATGGAAATAAATAAAATAGACAGAATCTTAACTCCTCGGCATCTATGTGTACCGGATAAAGATGACACCGGTGCTCGGCAGATAATATAGGATTGAATTTTATGTGATGGGATTGGGAGTAATCAGTACACACAAAAAAGTCATCATCACAGGTCATAGCTGCAACCAGAGCACCACTTCCCAGCAGCTGGTGGTCCAACAAGAAAGCATGAAGATCTCTGAACATCACCTAGGTCTTCAACTACTGCCAACCAACCTGCATGTTGCTACGACTCAGAGGGCCATATATTAATGCTGATAAACATGTAGCTGTTACTAGACCAATGCTTCACAAGGAGGTAAAGGGTAGATTTTTTACTGTAGGGGTCCACAACTTCATCTAAGAGTTAGAAAGCTTACAACAACAGCACTGTGGCCTCCTAGTGCATGATGGATACTCTGCAGACCTGTATATAAAACCTTGTAGAGTAAAGAACTAGTTTGGTTACATCTGCGGTTATAACCAATGTGCATGATCTCTTTACGAATTAACCTACAATTAAAGAATAAAAACAAACAAAGAAATAGAAAGTTGGTAATTAAGATCCTCGCGTTAATATACTATATTCATTTTTTATAATGCAACTTTTTTAACATATTCACATTTTAGAATGGTCTGTATGGTAAAGACCTTAAATGCGCTGTCCCACTACACAAAAACATTAATTACACATTTAAGAAGCTTTGTTCGGTTTCTCACACAAGAACCGATCACTGTGCATGTGAAAACTACAGAGTCGTTACAGAATATATTTCAAATATGTCTTTCAAACAGTCTGGGATCTGATCCTTTTGTTTTAAGAGTGCCAAAAAAATGTATCAAGACATCGGTGTCCTAATGTGGTCAAGAACATTATTAGCACTTATCTTCTGGAGGGTTTCTTTTTACCCAGATATCCAATATATCTGCTGGTATAAATATCCCTTACTTTCAATCCTAAAACACTGCCTACTGCATTACAGTCTTTTCCATTATGAAAGCTTCGCTGTAGCTCAGTGGCAGTTTTTAACCCCTTAATGACAAAGCCCGTACATGTACGGGCTCAAAATGCATTGTTTTCAATGGGTTTAGGGATCGCCCATTGTCCTTAAGGGGTTAAAACAAATGTATGTTACCTTTAACTGATTTGGAACACAATGAGAATAAACTGAACGAAAGGCGGTGAATATGTTTGTTATTGAATAGTTTTAATATGTAACAACCTAAAAACATTATGCAAAAACCAGCTACATTTATAGAAATTAACAATCCTGAAATAAATAAAACCGCAGAAGGGAGAAAACGCTACCCATGCTCTGTATCTGGGAAACCACCTGCAAGCACTCCTATTGTGACCTCATAGATCCCACAGTGAATTATGACATCATCCTGGAAGCATGCAGGTTGGTTGCACAGCATTCTATCTTCAGTGCAGTTGGGCGCTCGACACTTTCAGGCTGCTATTTCTTTAGTGAACTTGAAGTGTGGTTACCAACTACGTCAACAGCTACCAGAGAAGAAAAACTCACCAATCATTATGGCAGAGTGTTGTCTCTTCTCAGGACTAAGGTGGATTTTAAAGAAGTGCTGCCCCAGAAAACTACTCAAATATTTCAACAGGCTCAAAAAGACTTCCGATATCGTTCCAACACATAGCACAGGAGATGAAAACAGCGAGCTCTTGACAGACAGAACCTTTCTGCTGAAGCGAAAGAAAGAAGGTAGCAGTACAGAAAACAGAATGAGACTGAGGAAAAGGAGGAGATGTACTGCTAACCAGAGAGAGCAAAAACGCCTGTATATCAGGAAAAAGGAGACAACAAAGCGCAGAAGAACCAGCACAGGCAGCTATGAACATGAGCGGAAGAGGCATAGAAATAACGAGAGCCATGATCTGGGGCAGCAGGTGAAACCAACAGCAGATGCATACCTGGAGGAGTACAGGAGCAGGAGGATGAAGGTTCCCAGGAAAAGGCGCAGAAGTGAGGAGGACTGCAGCCTGACCGCAAAACGATTCAGGAACCTTCTCCCCATGTCGGTGTCCTGCTTAAGGTTTCATTTTCAATTGGGACAAGGGAGCTTTGGAAAGGTCATGTTGGCCTCTGTTCCTTCCAAGGATTCTTTAATAGCGGTAAAAATGATACGCAAGAGATCTATGAAGTCTCTGCACATCATGAGAGAGAGGAGGATTCTGGAGGTAGCCAGGAACAGCCCGTTTCTATGCCACGGGTATGCAGCTTTCCAGACAGAGACCTGTGTGTTCCTCGCCATGGAGTTTATGGCTGGAGGAACCTTGGAGTCTTATATGGACAGTGTTGGCTACATGACACAGAACACAGCCGCATTCTACTCTGCAGAGCTGGTCTGTGGCATCCAATTCCTCCATTCCCAGGGCATCATTCATAGAGATCTGAAGCCGCAGAATGTCCTACTTGACCGTGAGGGCCATGTCAAGATCAGTGATTTTGGTCTTGCTGTAGAAGGTGTTTTTGGAAGCACAGTGAGAGGACATTGTGGAACACGTCTCTACATGGCCCCAGAAATATACTTAAAGAAGCAATATGGTGTTGCTGTCGACTGGTGGTCCTTCGGGGTTATTCTCTTCCGCATGCTTAATGGAACTTTTCCCTTCTTCACTGGCTACTGCAAGAAGGCAACCGTCCATTCTATTATCAATGGCAGGCCCAAATACACCAAGGCATTAAGCCAAGAAGCTGTGGATATACTGACTTGTCTGTTAAAGAAAGATCCTCAGCTTCGCCTCTGGATGACCGAATACATCAGGGAGCATCCGTTCTTTGACAGCATAAATTGGGAAGACATAGAGAGCCGGAGAATGCCGCCACCATACCAGAAGGCTGAAAGACCCAATCGCCGCTTCAAGAACATCCAACCCATACCACCAGTTTTGGAGATCACAGAGGACATTGCCTCTCCATCTAGTAAACAGAGCCTGTCTGACACCTCCTCTTTATTTAGTGATCAGAGCCCGGCCGGCGCGTCCTCTTCATCTAGTGACCAGAGCCTGTTCGGCTTCTCTTTTGTGACTCCAGACTGGATGTTTTGAAGATTTTGTCAGAGCGATTGTCAAGACTTTCCACATTTTTTGTCTCCAAGAAAGTCAAAAATAAAATTAACCCCCCCCCTAATTTTGGTTATAGTTTCCTTCCTGTTGTACAGTTACATGGTGCATATGACCTCACAATGCAGGCTCAGCCTGACATCATATGTTATGACCTTTCTTATGTGCAGATTGAAATGTCCCAAATACTGAATTTTAAAACTGAATTTTAAATATTCTTCTTGTATCCAGGAATTAATATTAAATCTTATGATATATGATTTTTAAAGGCTTCTTCTGGCAAAAGTTAACCAGATTTTTAAAATGAAATAAAAATTTAATCCTGGGACATATTTTCTTCAAACTATAAATGCAGTGTATTTGGTATGTGAAGTGATGGTATAATATATACTTTATTTCTCACATTTTGTCCTTGAAATTCAAACGCACTTCTTTTGGGCAGGGCCGGATGCTGAGGAATTTGGTGGCCTTTTTATGGAAATAAATAAAATAGACAGAATCTTAACTCCTCGGCATCTATGTGTACCGGATAAAGATGACACCGGTGCTCGGCAGATAATATAGGATAGAATTTTATGTGATGGGATTGGGAGTAATCAGTACACACAAAAAAGTCATCATCACAGGTCATAGCTGCAACCAGAGCACCACTTCCCAGCAGCTGGTGGTCCAACAAGAAAGCATGAAGATCTCTGAACATCACCTAGGTCTTCAACTACTGCCAACCAACCTGCATGTTGCTACGACTCAGAGGGCCATATATTAATGCTGATAAACATGTAGCTGTTACTAGACCAATGCTTCACAAGGAGGTAAAGGGTAGATTTTTTACTGTAGGGGTCCACAACTTCATCTAAGAGTTAGAAAGTTTACAACAACAGCACTGTGGCCTCCTAGTGCATGATGGATACTCTGCAGACCTGTATATAAAACCTTGTAGAGTAAAGATCTAGTTTGGTTACATCTGCGGTTATAACCAATGTGCATGATCTCTTTACGAATTAACCTACAATTAAAGAATAAAAACAAACAAAGAAATAGAAAGTTGGTAATTAAGATCCTCGGGTTAATATACTATATTCATTTTTTATAATGCAACTTTTTTAACATATTCACATTTTAGAATGGTCTGTATGGTAAAGACCTTAAATGCGCTGTCCCACTACACAAAAACATTAATTACACATTTAAGAAGCTTTGTTCGGTTTCTCACACAAGAACCGATCACTGTGCATGTGAAAACTACAGAGTCGTTACAGAATATATTTCAAATATGTCTTTCAAACAGTCTGGGATCTGATCCTTTTGTTTTAAGAGTGCCAAAAAAATGTATCAAGACATCGGTGTCCTAATGTGGTCAAGAACATTATTATCACTTATCTTCTGGAGGGTTTCTTTTTACCCAGATATCCAATATATCTGCTGGTATAAATATCCCTTACTTTCAATCCTAAAACACTGCCTACTGCATTACAGTCTTTTCCATTATGAAAGCTTCGCTGTAGCTCAGTGGCAGTTTTTAACCCCTTAATGACAAAGCCCGTACATGTACGGGCTCAAAATGCATTGTTTTCAATGGGTTTAGGGATCGCCCATTGTCCTTAAGGGGTTAAAACAAATGTATGTTACCTTTAACTGATTTGGAACACAATGAGAATAAACTGAACGAAAGGCGGTGAATATGTTTGTTATTGAATAGTTTTAATATGTAACAACCTAAAAACATTATGCAAAAACCAGCTACATTTATAGAAATTAACAATCCTGAAATAAATAAAACCGCAGAAGGGAGAAAACGCTACCCATGCTCTGTATCTGGGAAACCACCTGCAAGCACTCCTATTGTGACCTCATAGATCCCACAGTGAATTATGACATCATCCTGGAAGCATGCAGGTTGGTTGCACAGCATTCTATCTTCAGTGCAGTTGGGCGCTCGACACTTTCAGGCTGCTATTTCTTTAGTGAACTTGAAGTGTGGTTACCAACTACGTCAACAGCTACCAGAGAAGAAAAACTCACCAATCATTATGGCAGAGTGTTGTCTCTTCTCAGGACTAAGGTGGATTTTAAAGAAGTGCTGCCCCAGAAAACTACTCAAATATTTCAACAGGCTCAAAAAGACTTCCGATATCGTTCCAACACATAGCACAGGAGATGAAAACAGCGAGCTCTTGACAGACAGAACCTTTCTGCTGAAGCGAAAGAAAGAAGGTAGCAGTACAGAAAACAGAATGAGACTGAGGAAAAGGAGGAGATGTACTGCTAACCAGAGAGAGCAAAAACGCCTGTATATCAGGAAAAAGGAGACAACAAAGCGCAGAAGAACCAGCACAGGCAGCTATGAACATGAGCGGAAGAGGCATAGAAATAACGAGAGCCATGATCTGGGGCAGCAGGTGAAACCAACAGCAGATGCATACCTGGAGGAGTACAGGAGCAGGAGGATGAAGGTTCCCAGGAAAAGGCGCAGAAGTGAGGAGGACTGCAGCCTGACCGCAAAACGATTCAGGAACCTTCTCCCCATGTCGGTGTCCTGCTTAAGGTTTCATTTTCAATTGGGACAAGGGAGCTTTGGAAAGGTCATGTTGGCCTCTGTTCCTTCCAAGGATTCTTTAATAGCGGTAAAAATGATACGCAAGAGATCTATGAAGTCTCTGCACATCATGAGAGAGAGGAGGATTCTGGAGGTAGCCAGGAACAGCCCGTTTCTATGCCACGGGTATGCAGCTTTCCAGACAGAGACCTGTGTGTTCCTCGCCATGGAGTTTATGGCTGGAGGAACCTTGGAGTCTTATATGGACAGTGTTGGCTACATGACACAGAACACAGCCGCATTCTACTCTGCAGAGCTGGTCTGTGGCATCCAATTCCTCCATTCCCAGGGCATCATTCATAGAGATCTGAAGCCGCAGAATGTCCTACTTGACCGTGAGGGCCATGTCAAGATCAGTGATTTTGGTCTTGCTGTAGAAGGTGTTTTTGGAAGCACAGTGAGAGGACATTGTGGAACACGTCTCTACATGGCCCCAGAAATATACTTAAAGAAGCAATATGGTGTTGCTGTCGACTGGTGGTCCTTCGGGGTTATTCTCTTCCGCATGCTTAATGGAACTTTTCCCTTCTTCACTGGCTACTGCAAGAAGGCAACCGTCCATTCTATTATCAATGGCAGGCCCAAATACACCAAGGCATTAAGCCAAGAAGCTGTGGATATACTGACTTGTCTGTTAAAGAAAGATCCTCAGCTTCGCCTCTGGATGACCGAATACATCAGGGAGCATCCGTTCTTTGACAGCATAAATTGGGAAGACATAGAGAGCCGGAGAATGCCGCCACCATACCAGAAGGCTGAAAGACCCAATCGCCGCTTCAAGAACATCCAACCCATACCACCAGTTTTGGAGATCACAGAGGACATTGCCTCTCCATCTAGTAAACAGAGCCTGTCTGACACCTCCTCTTTATTTAGTGATCAGAGCCCGGCCGGCGCGTCCTCTTCATCTAGTGACCAGAGCCTGTTCGGCTTCTCTTTTGTGACTCCAGACTGGATGTTTTGAAGATTTTGTCAGAGCGATTGTCAAGACTTTCCACATTTTTTGTCTCCAAGAAAGTCAAAAATAAAATTAACCCCCCCCCTAATTTTGGTTATAGTTTCCTTCCTGTTGTACAGTTACATGGTGCATATGACCTCACAATGCAGGCTCAGCCTGACATCATATGTTATGACCTTTCTTATGTGCAGATTGAAATGTCCCAAATACTGAATTTTAAAACTGAATTTTAAATATTCTTCTTGTATCCAGGAATTAATATAAAGTCTTATGATATATGATTTTTAAAGGCTTCTTCTGGCAAAGGTAACCAGATTTTTAAAATGAAATAAAAATTTAATCCTGGGACATATTTTCTTCAAACTATAAATGCAGTGTATTTGGTATGTGAAGTGATGGTATAATATATACTTTATTTCTCACATTTTGTCCTTGAAATTCAAACGCACTTCTTTTGGGCAGGGCCGGATGCTGAGGAATTTGGTGGCCTTTTTATGGAAATAAATAAAATAGACAGAATCTTAACTCCTCGGCATCTATGTGTACCGGATAAAGATGACACCGGTGCTCGGCAGATAATATAGGATAGAATTTTATGTGATGGGATTGGGAGTAATCAGTACACACAAAAAAGTCATCATCACAGGTCATAGCTGCAACCAGAGCACCACTTCCCAGCAGCTGGTGGTCCAACAAGAAAGCATGAAGATCTCTGAACATCACCTAGGTCTTCAACTACTGCCAACCAACCTGCATGTTGCTACGACTCAGAGGGCCATATATTAATGCTGATAAACATGTAGCTGTTACTAGACCAATGCTTCACAAGGAGGTAAAGGGTAGATTTTTTACTGTAGGGGTCCACAACTTCATCTAAGAGTTAGAAAGCTTACAACAACAGCACTGTGGCCTCCTAGTGCATGATGGATACTCTGCAGACCTGTATATAAAACCTTGTAGAGTAAAGAACTAGTTTGGTTACATCTGCGGTTATAACCAATGTGCATGATCTCTTTACGAATTAACCTACAATTAAAGAATAAAAACAAACAAAGAAATAGAAAGTTGGTAATTAAGATCCTCGCGTTAATATACTATATTCATTTTTTATAATGCAACTTTTTTAACATATTCACATTTTAGAATGGTCTGTATGGTAAAGACCTTAAATGCGCTGTCCCACTACACAAAAACATTAATTACACATTTAAGAAGCTTTGTTCGGTTTCTCACACAAGAACCGATCACTGTGCATGTGAAAACTACAGAGTCGTTACAGAATATATTTCAAATATGTCTTTCAAACAGTCTGGGATCTGATCCTTTTGTTTTAAGAGTGCCAAAAAAATGTATCAAGACATCGGTGTCCTAATGTGGTCAAGAACATTATTATCACTTATCTTCTGGAGGGTTTCTTTTTACCCAGATATCCAATATATCTGCTTGTATAAATATCCCTTACTTTCAATCCTAAAACACTGCCTACTGCATTACAGTCTTTTCCATTATGAAAGCTTTGCTGTAGCTCAGTGGCAGTTTTTAACCCCTTAATGACAAAGCCCGTACATGTACGGGGTCAAAATGCATTGTTTTCAATGGGTTTAGGGATCGCCCATTGTCCTTAAGGGGTTAAAACAAATGTATGTTACCTTTAACTGATTTGGAACACAATGAGAATAAACTGAACGAAAGGCGGTGAATATGTTTGTTATTGAATAGTTTTAATATGTAACAACCTAAAAACATTATGCAAAAACCAGCTACATTTATAGAAATTAACAATCCTGAAATAAATAAAACCGCAGAAGGGAGAAAACGCTACCCATGCTCTGTATCTGGGAAACCACCTGCAAGCACTCCTATTGTGACCTCATAGATCCCACAGTGAATTATGACATCATCCTGGAAGCATGCAGGTTGGTTGCACAGCATTCTATCTTCAGTGCAGTTGGGCGCTCGACACTTTCAGGCTGCTATTTCTTTAGTGAACTTGAAGTGTGGTTACCAACTACGTCAACAGCTACCAGAGAAGAAAAACTCACCAATCATTATGGCAGAGTGTTGTCTCTTCTCAGGACTAAGGTGGATTTTAAAGAAGTGCTGCCCCAGAAAACTACTCAAATATTTCAACAGGCTCAAAAAGACTTCCGATATCGTTCCAACACATAGCACAGGAGATGAAAACAGCGAGCTCTTGACAGACAGAACCTTTCTGCTGAAGCGAAAGAAAGAAGGTAGCAGTACAGAAAACAGAATGAGACTGAGGAAAAGGAGGAGATGTACTGCTAACCAGAGAGAGCAAAAACGCCTGTATATCAGGAAAAAGGAGACAACAAAGCGCAGAAGAACCAGCACAGGCAGCTATGAACATGAGCGGAAGAGGCATAGAAATAACGAGAGCCATGATCTGGGGCAGCAGGTGAAACCAACAGCAGATGCATACCTGGAGGAGTACAGGAGCAGGAGGATGAAGGTTCCCAGGAAAAGGCGCAGAAGTGAGGAGGACTGCAGCCTGACCACAAAACGATTCAGGAACCTTCTCCCCATGTCGGTGTCCTGCTTAAGGTTTCATTTTCAATTGGGACAAGGGAGCTTTGGAAAGGTCATGTTGGCCTCTGTTCCTTCCAAGGATTCTTTAATAGCGGTAAAAATGATACGCAAGAGATCTATGAAGTCTCTGCACATCATGAGAGAGAGGAGGATTCTGGAGGTAGCCAGGAACAGCCCGTTTCTATGCCACGGGTATGCAGCTTTCCAGACAGAGACCTGTGTGTTCCTCGCCATGGAGTTTATGGCTGGAGGAACCTTGGAGTCTTATATGGACAGTGTTGGCTACATGACACAGAACACAGCCGCATTCTACTCTGCAGAGCTGGTCTGTGGCATCCAATTCCTCCATTCCCAGGGCATCATTCATAGAGATCTGAAGCCGCAGAATGTCCTACTTGACCGTGAGGGCCATGTCAAGATCAGTGATTTTGGTCTTGCTGTAGAAGGTGTTTTTGGAAGCACAGTGAGAGGACATTGTGGAACACGTCTCTACATGGCCCCAGAAATATACTTAAAGAAGCAATATGGTGTTGCTGTAGACTGGTGGTCCTTCGGGGTTATTCTCTTCCGCATGCTTAATGGGACATTTCCCTTCTTCACTGGCTACTGCAAGAAGGCAACCGTCCATTCTATTATCAATGGCAGGCCCAAATACACCAAGGCATTAAGCCAAGAAGCTGTGGATATACTGACTTGTCTGTTAAAGAAAGATCCTCAGCTTCGCCTCTGGATGACCGAATACATCAGGGAGCATCCGTTCTTTGACAGCATAAATTGGGAAGACATAGAGAGCCGGAGAATGCCGCCACCATACCAGAAGGCTGAAAGACCCAATCGCCGCTTCAAGAACATCCAACCCATACCACCAGTTTTGGAGATCACAGAGGACATTGCCTCTCCATCTAGTAAACAGAGCCTGTCTGACACCTCCTCTTTATTTAGTGATCAGAGCCCGGCCGGCGCGTCCTCTTCATCTAGTGACCAGAGCCTGTTCGGCTTCTCTTTTGTGACTCCAGACTGGATGTTTTGAAGATTTTGTTTGAGCGATTGTCAAGACTTTCCACATTTTTTGTCTCCAAGAAAGTCAAAAATAAAATTGACCCCCCCCCCTAATTTTGGTTATAGTTTCCTTCCTGTTGTACAGTTACATGGTGCATATGACCTCACAATGCAGGCTCAGCCTGACATCATATGTTATGACCTTTCTTATGTGCAGATTGAAATGTCCCAAATACTGAATTTTAAAACTGAATTTTAAATATTCTTCTTGTATCCAGGAATTAATATTAAATCTTATGATATATGATTTTTAAAGGCTTCTTCTGGCAAAAGTTAACCAGATTTTTAAAATGAAATTAAAATTTAATCCTGGGACATATTTTCTTCAAACTATAAATGCAGTGTATTTGGTATGTGAAGTGATGGTATAATATATACTTTATTTCTCACATTTTGTCCTTGAAATTCAAACGCACTTCTTTTGGGCAGGGCCGGATGCTGAGGAATTTGGTGGCCTTTTTATGGAAATAAATAAATTAGACAGAATCTTAACTCCTCGGCATCTATGTGTACCGGATAAAGATGACACCGGTGCTCGGCAGATAATATAGGATAGAATTTTATGTGATGGGATTGGGAGTAATCAGTACACACAAAAAAGTCATCATCACAGGTCATAGCTGCAACCAGAGCACCACTTCCCAGCAGCTGGTAGTCCAACAAGAAAGCATGAAGATCTCTGAACATCACCTAGGTCTTCAACTACTGCCAACCAACCTGCATGTTGCTACGACTCAGAGGGCCATATATTAATGCTGATAAACATGTAGCTGTTACTAGACCAATGCTTCACAAGGAGGTAAAGGGTAGATTTTTTACTGTAGGGGTCCACAACTTCATCTAAGAGTTAGAAAGTTTACAACAACAGCACTGTGGCCTCCTAGTGCATGATGGATACTCTGCAGACCTGTATATAAAACCTTGTAGAGTAAAGATCTAGTTTGGTTACATCTGCGGTTATAACCAATGTGCATGATCTCTTTACGAATTAACCTACAATTAAAGAATAAAAACAAACAAAGAAATAGAAAGTTGGTAATTAAGATCCTCGGGTTAATATACTATATTAATTTTTTATAATGCAACTTTTTTAACATATTCACATTTTAGAATGGTCTGTATGGTAAAGACCTTAAATGCGCTGTCCCACTACACAAAAACATTAATTACACATTTAAGAAGCTTTGTTCGGTTTCTCACACAAGAACCGATCACTGTGCATGTGAAAACTACAGAGTCGTTACAGAATATATTTCAAATATGTCTTTCAAACAGTCTGGGATCTGATCCTTTTGTTTTAAGAGTGCCAAAAAAATGTATCAAGACATCGGTGTCCTAATGTGGTCAAGAACATTATTAGTAGACTTGGGCACCAGGGGGCTCTTCGTGTTCGTCTTCGTGCTCGTCTTCGGGGGAAAAAAAATCTTCGTATTCCGCGAATATTCGCCCGTTCCTGTCTTCTCTTCGGGCGAATATTCGCGGACATTCTTCGTGCTCGTTTAATCTTCGTTTTCCTCCTGGTTGCCTAGCAGGGGTTAATACGGGGTTAATAACACATCACAGCAGCAGCAGCTGCCGTGAAGGTACGTGTGTGCAGCTCTATTGGTCGTTTCGGCAGGGGGCTGGTCTGGCATCAACGAGTGAATTGCAGAACTGCAGAATGCACTTCATTCGTTGATGGCAGGCGAGCCCCCTGCCGAAACGACCAATAGAGTTGCACACACATACCGAGGTGTACTGTCCATAGATGTTTAATAAAAGAATAGGGAATATTTTACATTTTTAAATTGATTTTGGACCACTTTACATGCCTAACATTTGCTACCTATTTACAATGGCATACTTTGCAACAACCCAACTTACTTATTGGACAGGACTGGAAAATAGCAGGACTGTCCACCAAAATCTTGGGTGTGTTGGCAGGTATGCTGATGGAAAAATGTTGGACAAGAACTAAAAAATAGCTTAGGGTTAATGTACGGTTATGTTTAAGATTAGTAGCAGTGCACTGGTTTGGTTAAAGATGGATTATGTCTAAATAATAATAATTTAATTTTAATGTTTTTTTTTTTTTAAAAATAGGGGTTTATTTAAATGTATTTTAAAGTTAGATTTATTATTTAGTACTTGATTATATTTATTAAATGTTTATAGTAGCGTTACCTACCGAGCTATAACTACCTATGTGTATTTGCATTTTGCATACCTAGTTTAGCTAAATTAGATGGGACAGGACTGGAAAAAAGCAGGACTGTCCCTGAAAAAGTTGGGTCTGTTGGCAGGTATGTGGATGGAAAAATGTTATAGGGTGAAGTGTGAGTTATAGTGTTAATGTAATGCTATTAGTGAGTGAAGGCCAGGGCAAATAACAAGGAAAAGGTCCTTGTGTTTTGTGCATTGTAAGTGTGTGTGTATGTGTGTTATGTGTGATGTCACTGTGTGTTATATGTGTTATATGTGTTATTGTGTGTGTTATGTTTGGTTGGTTGTGTATCAGAAGGAAAATAATGAAATGGAAAAGGAAATGGGAAAGGCAAATGAGTGGGCAATTGGCGACCCGCTCACCTGTTTCACCCCAGGGCAAAGCACCCAAACACTGTCAGTCTTAGACGTTTGGCAGCAGACTTCCAGAGCTCAGACACAAGGCCCTAGCGTAAGCTGGCCACTCCGGCGGAGGTAGCAGGCGTTGCCACACCGCAAACAGAGGCAGCCAGGGGGGAGAAACTGCCCTTACCATTAGGGACATTTTGGGCATGACTCTAGCCAGGAAGCGAACTGGCAGAGAAGAGATGCTGGCACCACCACCAGCAGCAGCATTGAAAAGGCGAATGAGTGGGCAATTGGCGACCCACTCACCTGTTTCACCCCAGGGCAAAGCACCCAAACACTGTCAGTCTTAGACGTTTGGCAGCAGACTTCCAGAGCTCAGACACAAGGCCCTAGCGTAAGCTGGCCACTCCGGCGGAGGTAGCAGGCGTTGCCACACCGCAGACAGAGGCAGCCAGGGGGGAGAAACTGCCCTTACAATTAGGGACATTTTGGGCATGACTCTAGCCAGGAAGCGAACTGGCAGAGAAGAGATGCTGGCACCACCACCACCACCACCACCACCAGCAGCATTGAAAAATTGGAAAGGCGAATGAGAGGGCAATTGGCGACCCGCTCACCTGTTTCACCCCAGGGCAAAGCACCCAAACACTGTCAGTCTTAGACGTTTGGCAGCAGACTTCCAGAGCTCAGACACAAGGCCCTAGCGTAAGCTGGCCACTCCGGCGGAGGTAGCAGGCGTTGCCACACCGCAGACAGAGGCAGCCAGGGGGGAGAAACTGCCCTTACAATTAGGGACATTTGAGGCATGACACTAGCCAGGAAGCGAACTGGCAGAGAAGAGATGCTGGCACCACCACCAGCAGCAGCATTGAAAAGGCGAATGAGTGGGCAATTGGCGACCCACTCACCTGTTTCACCCCAGGGCAAAGCACCCAAACACTGTCAGTCTTAGACGTTTGGCAGCAGACTTCCAGAGCTCAGACACAAGGCCCTAGCGTAAGCTGGCCACTCCGGCGGAGGTAGCAGGCGTTGCCACACCGCAAACAGAGGCAGCCAGGGGGGAGAAACTGCCCTTACCATTAGGGACATTTTGGGCATGACTCTAGCCAGGAAGCGAACTGGCAGAGAAGAGATGCTGGCACCACCACCAGCAGCAGCATTGAAAAGGCGAATGAGTGGGCAATTGGCGACCCACTCACCTGTTTCACCCCAGGGCAAAGCACCCAAACACTGTCAGTCTTAGACGTTTGGCAGCAGACTTCCAGAGCTCAGACACAAGGCCCTAGCGTAAGCTGGCCACTCCGGCGGAGGTAGCAGGCGTTGCCACACCGCAGACAGAGGCAGCCAGGGGGGAGAAACTGCCCTTACAATTAGGGACATTTTGGGCATGACTCTAGCCAGGAAGCGAACTGGCAGAGAAGAGATGCTGGCACCACCACCACCACCACCACCACCACCACCAGCAGCATTGAAAAATTGGAAAGGCGAATGAGAGGGCAATTGGCGACCCGCTCACCTGTTTCACCCCAGGGCAAAGCACCCAAACACTGTCAGTCTTAGACGTTTGGCAGCAGACTTCCAGAGCTCAGACACAAGGCCCTAGCGTAAGCTGGCCACTCCGGCGGAGGTAGCAGGCGTTGCCACACCGCAGACAGAGGCAGCCAGGGAGGAGAAACTGCCCTTACAATTAGGGACATTTTGGGCATGACTCTAGCCAGGAAGCGAACTGGCAGAGAAGAGATGCTGGCACCACCACCACCAGCACCAGCAGCATTGAAAAATTGGAAAGGCGAATGAGAGGGCAATTGGCGACCCGCTCACCTGTTTCACCCCAGGGCAAAGCACCCAAACACTGTCAGTCTTAGACGTTTGGCAGCAGACTTCCAGAGCTCAGACACAAGGCCCTAGCGTAAGCTGGCCACTCCGGCGGAGGTAGCAGGCGTTGCCACACCGCAAACAGACGCAGCCAGAGGGGAGAAACTGCCCTTACCACTAGGGACATTTTGGGCATGACTCTAGCCAGGAAGCGAACTGGCAGAGAAGAGATGCTGGCACCACCACCACCACCAGCAGCAGCATTGAAAAATGGGAAAGGCGAATGAGTGGGCAATTGGCGACCCACTCACCTGTTTCACCCCAGGGCAAAGCACCCAAACACTGTCAGTCTTAAACGTTTGGCAGCAGACTTCCAGAGCTCAGACACAAGGCCCTAGCGTAAGCTGGCCACTCCGGCGGAGGTAGCAGGCGTTGCCACACCGCAGACAGAGGCAGCCAGGGGGGAGAAACTGCCCTTACCATTAGGGACATTTGATTCATGACACTAGCCAGGAAGCGAACTGGCATCGAAGAGACACTGGCACCACCACCAGCAGCAGCAGCAGAATTGGGAAAGGCGAATGAGTGGGCAATTGGCGACCCACTCACCTGTTTCACCCCAGGGCAAAGCACCCAAACACTGTCAGTCTTAGACGTTTGGCAGCAGACTTCCAGAGCTCAGACACAAGGCCCTAGCGTAAGCTGGCCACTCCGGCGGAGGTAGCAGGCGTTGCCACACCGCAGACAGAGGCAGCCAGGGGGGAGAAACTGCCCTTACCATTAGGGACATTTGATTCATGACACTAGCCAGGAAGCGAACTGGCATCGAAGAGACACTGGCACCACCACCAGCAGCAGCAGCAGAATTGGGAAAGGCGAATGAGTGGGCAATTGGCGACCCACTCACCTGTTTCACCCCAGGGCAAAGCACCCAAACACTGTCAGTCTTAGACGTTTGGCAGCAGACTTCCAGAGCTCAGACACAAGGCCCTAGCGTAAGCTGGCCACTCCGGCGGAGGTAGCAGGCGTTGCCACACCGCAAACAGACGCAGCCAGAGGGGAGAAACTGCCCTTAC
The DNA here is from genome assembly GCA_029215755.1 of Spea hammondii. Classification (NCBI taxonomy): domain Eukaryota; kingdom Metazoa; phylum Chordata; class Amphibia; order Anura; family Pelobatidae; genus Spea; species Spea hammondii. The sequence continues at coordinate 93,539,605 of JARDYJ010000001.1, read as the reverse complement.
CACTAGGGACATTTTGGGCATGACTCTAGCCAGGAAGCGAACTGGCAGAGAAGAGATGCTGGCACCACCACCACCACCAGCAGCAGCATTGAAAAATGGGAAAGGCGAATGAGTGGGCAATTGGCGACCCACTCACCTGTTTCACCCCAGGGCAAAGCACCCAAACACTGTCAGTCTTAGACGTTTGGCAGCAGACTTCCAGAGCTCAGACACTAGGCCCTAGCGTAAGCTGGCCACTCCGGCGGAGGTAGCAGGCGTTGCCACACCGCAGACAGAGGCAGCCAGGGGGGAGAAACTGCCCTTACCATTAGGGACATTTGATTCATGACACTAGCCAGGAAGCGAACTGGCATCGAAGAGACACTGGCACCACCACCAGCAGCAGCAGCAGCAGAATTGGGAAAGGCGAATGAGTGGGCAATTGGCGACCCACTCACCTGTTTCACCCCAGAGCAAAGCATCCAAACACTGTCAGTCCTTGGCGTTTGGGAGCGGACTTCCAGAGCTCAGACACAAGGCCCTAGCGTAAGCTGGCTACATTGGCGGAGGTAGCAGGCGTTGCCACACCGCAGCAAGTGCAACCAGGGGGGAGAAACTGCCCTTACCATAAGGGACATTTGAGGCATGACACTAGCCAGGAAGCGAACTGGCAGAGAAGAGACACTGGCACCACCACCAGCAGCAGCAGCAGCAGCATTGGAAAAGGCGAATGAGTGGGCAATTGACGACCCGCTCACCTGTTTCACCCCAGGGCAAAGCATCCAAAAACTGTCAGTCCTTGGCGTTTGGGAGCGGACTTCCAGAACTCAGACACAAGGCCCTAGCGTAAGCTGGCTACACCGGCGGAGGTAGCAGGCGTTGCCACACCGCAACAAGTGCAACCAGGGGGGAGAAACTACCCTTACCATCAGGGACATTCGAGGCATGACACTAGCCAGGAAGCGAACTGGCATTGAAGAGAGACACTGGCACCACCACCAGCAGCAGCAGAATTGGGAAAGGCGAATGAGTGGGCAATTGACGACCCGCTCACCTGTTTCACCCCAGGGCAAAGCATCCAAGCACTGTCAGTCCTTGGCGTTTGGGAGCAGACCTACAGAACTCAGACACAAGGCCCTAGCATAAGCTAGCTACACCGGCGGAGGTAGCAGGCGTTGCCACACCGCAGCAAGTGCAACCAGGGGGGAGAAACTACCCTTTCCATTAGGGACATCTGAGGCATGATTTCAGCCAGGAAGCGAACTGGCAAAAGATACTGGCACCACCACCAGCAGCAGCGTTGGAAACGGAAAAAGGTGAATGAGTGGGCAATTGACGACCCACTCACCTGTTTCACCCCAGGGCAAAGCATCCAAAGACTGTCAGTCCTAGGCGTTTGGGAGCGGACTTACAGAGCTCAGACACTAGGCCCTAGCGTAAATTGGCTACACCAGCGGAGGTAGCAGGCATTGCCACACCGCAGCAAGTGCAACCAGGGGGAGAAACTACCTTAAACATTAGAGAGAAAAAATTTAACTTTCCAAGCTAAGAGCTGGGTAACCCAATTTGGGCAGATTGAATTTAAGAAAGGCAATCTGCTCCATCAGATGAGGTGCCATGCGTGAGCGCTGTGGACTCAGTATGTTTCCAGTCATAGAAAACACGCGCTCACTTTGAACAGTGGTTGGCGGACATGATAGAAGCTGCTGCGCAACCCATGAGAGTGCAGGCCACACACTCTTCTTTTCATCCCAGTAGCTAAGAGGATCAACATTAGGAGCAGAAGGAACTTCACAGAGGTAAAGTTTGACCATTTCAGCAGCACTACTCTCCTTTCTGCTGCTAGCTCTGTCAGATGGTCCAACTATACTGCCAAGTGCCTCTTCCCAAAACGCAGCTGCTCCACTCAGCTGTGTTGTGCTGCTTGTGGCACTGCTGCTGATGCTGCTGCTAGGGGTAGCAGACCACATCATCTCTTCCTCCTCCTGCACCTCACCCTCCTCGGACAGCATTCCCATTTTACGCTGCCAGTCACGCACCTTGTTGACCAATTGCTCCCGGTAGCTACTGAGAACATTGAATTTCAAAGCTAGCTTTCCCTTAATTCTTGGATCACAAAGGCACGCTAGCATCATTTCGGGACTCTCTTCCATTCGCTTGCGAAGGTGTACTTTTAGCAGATCCTTCAGCTTCCTGACTATGGCTGCTACGTCAGGATGTAGAGTGCCACCTTGAACAGCCTCACGGTTTCCAAGGAACACATCCATCTTGCTGCCTAGATGGGAGAACACTGGGATTACCTGGGCCAGACTGGCAGTGTTTGAGCTTAAATGTTCTGTGGCATCCCTGAATGGTTTAAGGACTGCCACTAGCTGGGCGATCACTGTCCAATCCTCCCTATTCAATGGAGAGGTAATCCCAATATTGTGCTCTGAGGCAAGATTATGGATTGCCCTCTGCTGCTCCAAAATCCTCTCTAGCATGTCTAACGTGGAGTTCCACCGTGTACTGACATCCTGACGTAGGCAGTGTACGGGAAGACCTGACCTCTCTTGCTCTTCCCTCAAAAGTTGGCTAGCCTTAACACTATGGTGAAAGTGCCCAGCGATCTTTCTGCAGCGGGACAGAACTACTGCTGCCACATTAGTTCCTTCTGACATTGCTGCCTTCACTACAAGATGGATGATGTGGGCTGCACAGCGCACACCAACAATATGACCATCTCGCAGCGCTTTCACCATATTGGCACCTCCGTCAGTTACCACAAAACCAACTTCAACATTGGTGCCCGCCTCTGCTCCCACCCAAAGGCTAAACATTTTCCTAATCGCATGCAGAATATTTTGGGAAGTGTGCTTTTCATCCATCACTTCTGCATGGAGAAGGAATGATCGGTAGCCTGCTGCAGCAACTTCCTTAGACACACCGGGCTGCCACCAGTGTGCTGTCAAAGAAAGAAAGGCATGCTGGGCGCTAGGTGCACTCCACAAATCTGTAGTGAAATGAACACACTGACCAGCAGCCTTGGAAAGCTCCTCTTTCACTGCTGCAACACAGGACCGATACAGCGAGGGGACAATGTTCCTGCTGAAAGTGGAACGTGACGGAACTGTGTATTGTGGAGCCACAGCCGCCATCAATTGTTTGAAAGGCTCCCCTTCAATCATGGAGAAGGATGCCCCTCCAACAGCAATGAACTGACCAATAAGTCGCGTTACTTTATTGGCCTGCTGTTTGGGCATCGTTCTCTTGGAGTGGAATGCCCCAAATTCTTCCAGGGTGGGCTGGGCATGCAGTGCTCCAACCTGCCTTGGTCTCTGGCTGCCAGCACTAGTTGCTGCTGCTGCTGCTGCTGCTGCTATTGGCTCAGAAGAAGAAGCTGTTGGGGTTTTTCCACGGCCACCAGCTATGCTGCCTGCACTAAGTTTTACCTCTGCATCTTTCCCCAATAGCACAGCGTTGTGTTGAGTGCTGAGGTGATGCTTCATGCTAGCACTGGTAAAATGGCCAGACACTTTCCCTCTGCTTATTAGCTTCCCACAATGTTTGCACTTTCCATAGCGCCCTTCTTCAACATTTTCAAAGTGCTCCCAAATTGGGGCGCGCATAGCCTTGGAGTGTGCCTTGGGTGCTGCTCTTACTGCTCGGGGTGGATGAACAGAGGCAGAACTAGTGGTGGTGGGACTGGTGGTAACAGTACTGGCCATAGTGGGACTGCTAATTGCTTTAGATTTGCTAGGTTTTGCTGCTGCTGCTGGTGGAGGTGATGGTGATGATCGTAGCGGAGAAGGTGGAGGCTCAGGGGAAAATTGTGCACTAGTCATTTGGACACTGCTCCCTGAGGAATCTGATTCCTGACCACTCATCTCCTCTACTTCCTCTGGCTCATAGTCTAGCTCTTCATTAGCCAGATCGAATGGAATTCCTGCTAGGCTGGAGCTAAGACTGATATCGTCGTGAGACTCGTGACTAGTAGTAGTGCGAGCAGGAAGAATAGACTCTGCACTTGGCCTCTCAGTCTCAGGCTCCTCTGCTACCTCGCTAGGTGGAGTTCCACTATGTGTAGCCCTCTCTCTAACTGTCTTTACAAAAATTTTGTAAGGACTTGGTGGCTTGCTAGAGGTACTAGGAGGACATGGCGTGGCGGTACCAGTGGGAACAGTAGGCGCAGCACTAGTGGTGGTAGAGGCGGGGGTGGTGGTGGTGGTGGTTTTCCCTACAAAGGAATGAGATCGCTTTGGTTTGGGACCCCTCTGAGTCTTGCTGCTAATTTGGCTCTGCTTGGTACCTTGCATGCTGCTGGTGGATGGGGAAGATGCTGCTTGGGGCAAAAGGCACTTCTTTTTAGTCACTGGGCTGGTACTACTTGTGCTACCCTTTAACTTTGAACGTGCTTCTGGTGCTTTAGGCTTTCCGTAAAAAACCATAGAGCTTGTGGGCCTAGCCGCACTACTACTGCCTGCTTTTGGTGCCTTTCCTTTACTTGATGATCCTTCAAGCAATGCTTCCCCAAATGATAAGCGAGAGCTTGGCCTACTTGGCCGACTAGACTGACGCAAAGGCTGCATCTTAGAGCTGGTGGTGGTGCTGGTGGTGGTGCTGGTGGTGGTGGTGGTGGTGGTAGATGGAGCTTGTCCCTCCTTAGTCCCAAAAGGAGGATCCATTTCAAATTTTGTGTTGTGTGTGTAGTGTAGTGTAGTGTAGTGTAGTGTAGTGTTTAAAAAACTATAAAAAAAAAAAAAATAAATAAAAATAAAAAAAAGGAAAAACGAATTAAAGACAAAAAAATTAGAGGAAGTTCTCTTCAGTGCTACTGCTTAAAAAGTAAAACTATGCACTACTGCACTGTGCTGTGTGCAATCTGCCAAAATCCTAAAGTTATTGAAATTATTAACTCAAGATTAACTATTTAATAACTAGCAGTATTTTATTTTTAATTTGAATTTACACGGGCCTAAGAGCTTAGCCTACCACTATGCTAGCCTAAAGCTATATTTCCTTACTATAAGTCTACCTCTAGGCAGACGCTCTCAAACCCACTAAGCTAAAGTGAGGTTAAATCAGATTCAGTATATGATTTATTAATTAATATTAAGTTATATAATATTAATAGATTAGAACTAATTTACTTATATATTATGTATTATAGATAGAAGAATATAGATTATGAATTAGAATTTAGAATTAGAATTACTTATATTATAGATTATGAATTAGAATATTATTATTTATAATATATTATAGATTAAGATTAAAGAAGATTAGAATTATTTTAGTACTACAGCTAGTAGCTTGAAGCTTTGCTTAGTACAGCTCGTCACAGTCAATTTTTCTTGAAAAGAATTAGAAATAAAATAAAATGTCACAGCAAAACAGTTATCTTCACTGCTTGCTGCACTCACTAGCCCAACAAGTTCACTTCACTGATGGACTGAGGTGAGCAAAACACTAAGGGTACTTTTAATAAAATTGAAATAAAATGTAAAATAAATGAGAAAATCTTTGCAAAACAGTTAACGTCACTGCTTGCTGATCAAAAAAAAACACAGCACTTATGCGGCTGCACTCACTAGCCCAACAAGTTCACTTCACTGATGGACTGAGGTGAGCAAAACAAATGAAATAAAATGAAAGATTAATTAAGAAAAATTGACTTGGTCTCTTACTGTTGCTAAAACAAAGCACAAACTATAGAGCTGCAGCACCAGTACTAATAAGATTAGCTGAACTATACGCTAGTAGTAATTAATTAATATTATTACTTTTATTTATAGCTAATTTAATTAACTATTAAGATAAGAAAGAATTAGAGAATTATTGATATTACTGATTTTAGATTAGACACTAGTAGATGTTCTGAATGTCTACAGTACACTCTACACTAGTATACTATTACTAACTATAACTGACAAATATATATATAATTTTATAATGAATTCAATTATTAATTATATTAATTAATATTACTGATTTTAAATTAGACACTAGTAGATGAATGTCTACAGTACACTCTACACTAGTATACTATAGTATATATATATATATGACTGACAAATATATATATATATAATATTATAATGAACTATTAAATTATAGATTCTATTAAATTGTAATTTATAAATTCTATTTAATTTATTTAAGCAGGACAGGCAATAGGCACTAGTGCCAGCCCAGGGCAAGGGCACCCCAGTGCCACTGAGGCACTGGGTGCACTGTCAACTCAACAGCACTTACACTAAAGTTGATGACAAATTAATTTAAAAAAAATTAAATTAATCAAATTATTATTATTAAATATATTAATTAAGTAGCACTGAAGTGAGGATGAAGTACACAGTGAGAAATGGCAGGCTAAGGCTTACCAGTCTCACACAGAACAGAACAATCTCTCTCTGTAACGCTCGGATGCAGCACAGCAGTGTTGCCAAAGCAGTCACAGCGAAAAATGAATGGATCTCTCAGGCAAGCTCTGGTCTTATAAAGGCGCCTTCAGAATTCAAAAAACAGCAGCACAGGCATTGGACGAGACCCTTAGCGTTACGTCACAAGAGTGAGCTGATTGGACAGACGAGGATCAGCTCACTCCTGTTTGAAATTTTGGCGGTTGCGCGGCAAAAACGAAGACGATCACGAAGAATCTTCGATTCTTCGTGATTGTGAGTCTTCGTCTTCGCCTACGGTTTGCCGGCACTGTATTCTGTTCTACGTTCCTTCGGAACGAACAAAAAAACGGCCTCTTCGTGCTCGTTTTCATGTTCGCCCGAAGACGAATGCACAAGTCTAATTATTAGCACTTATCTTCTGGAGGGTTTCTTTTTACCCAGATATCCAATATATCTGCTGGTATAAATATCCCTTACTTTCAATCCTAAAACACTGCCTACTGCATTACAGTCTTTTCCATTATGAAAGCTTCGCTGTAGCTCAGTGGCAGTTTTTAACCCCTTAATGACAAAGCCCGTACATGTACGGGCTCAAAATGCATTGTTTTCAATGGGTTTAGGGATCGCCCATTGTCCTTAAGGGGTTAAAACAAATGTATGTTACCTTTAACTGATTTGGAACACAATGAGAATAAACTGAACGAAAGGCGGTGAATATGTTTGTTATTGAATAGTTTTAATATGTAACAACCTAAAAACATTATGCAAAAACCAGCTACATTTATAGAAATTAACAATCCTGAAATAAATAAAACCGCAGAAGGGAGAAAACGCTACCCATGCTCTGTATCTGGGAAACCACCTGCAAGCACTCCTATTGTGACCTCATAGATCCCACAGTGAATTATGACATCATCCTGGAAGCATGCAGGTTGGTTGCACAGCATTCTATCTTCAGTGCAGTTGGGCGCTCGACACTTTCAGGCTGCTATTTCTTTAGTGAACTTGAAGTGTGGTTACCAACTACGTCAACAGCTACCAGAGAAGAAAAACTCACCAATCATTATGGCAGAGTGTTGTCTCTTCTCAGGACTAAGGTGGATTTTAAAGAAGTGCTGCCCCAGAAAACTACTCAAATATTTCAACAGGCTCAAAAAGACTTCCGATATCGTTCCAACACATAGCACAGGAGATGAAAACAGCGAGCTCTTGACAGACAGAACCTTTCTGCTGAAGCGAAAGAAAGAAGGTAGCAGTACAGAAAACAGAATGAGACTGAGGAAAAGGAGGAGATGTACTGCTAACCAGAGAGAGCAAAAACGCCTGTATATCAGGAAAAAGGAGACAACAAAGCGCAGAAGAACCAGCACAGGCAGCTATGAACATGAGCGGAAGAGGCATAGAAATAACGAGAGCCATGATCTGGGGCAGCAGGTGAAACCAACAGCAGATGCATACCTGGAGGAGTACAGGAGCAGGAGGATGAAGGTTCCCAGGAAAAGGCGCAGAAGTGAGGAGGACTGCAGCCTGACCGCAAAACGATTCAGGAACCTTCTCCCCATGTCGGTGTCCTGCTTAAGGTTTCATTTTCAATTGGGACAAGGGAGCTTTGGAAAGGTCATGTTGGCCTCTGTTCCTTCCAAGGATTCTTTAATAGCGGTAAAAATGATACGCAAGAGATCTATGAAGTCTCTGCACATCATGAGAGAGAGGAGGATTCTGGAGGTAGCCAGGAACAGCCCGTTTCTATGCCACGGGTATGCAGCTTTCCAGACAGAGACCTGTGTGTTCCTCGCCATGGAGTTTATGGCTGGAGGAACCTTGGAGTCTTATATGGACAGTGTTGGCTACATGACACAGAACACAGCCGCATTCTACTCTGCAGAGCTGGTCTGTGGCATCCAATTCCTCCATTCCCAGGGCATCATTCATAGAGATCTGAAGCCGCAGAATGTCCTACTTGACCGTGAGGGCCATGTCAAGATCAGTGATTTTGGTCTTGCTGTAGAAGGTGTTTTTGGAAGCACAGTGAGAGGACATTGTGGAACACGTCTCTACATGGCCCCAGAAATATACTTAAAGAAGCAATATGGTGTTGCTGTCGACTGGTGGTCCTTCGGGGTTATTCTCTTCCGCATGCTTAATGGAACTTTTCCCTTCTTCACTGGCTACTGCAAGAAGGCAACCGTCCATTCTATTATCAATGGCAGGCCCAAATACACCAAGGCATTAAGCCAAGAAGCTGTGGATATACTGACTTGTCTGTTAAAGAAAGATCCTCAGCTTCGCCTCTGGATGACCGAATACATCAGGGAGCATCCGTTCTTTGACAGCATAAATTGGGAAGACATAGAGAGCCGGAGAATGCCGCCACCATACCAGAAGGCTGAAAGACCCAATCGCCGCTTCAAGAACATCCAACCCATACCACCAGTTTTGGAGATCACAGAGGACATTGCCTCTCCATCTAGTAAACAGAGCCTGTCTGACACCTCCTCTTTATTTAGTGATCAGAGCCCGGCCGGCGCGTCCTCTTCATCTAGTGACCAGAGCCTGTTCGGCTTCTCTTTTGTGACTCCAGACTGGATGTTTTGAAGATTTTGTCAGAGCGATTGTCAAGACTTTCCACATTTGTTGTCTCCAAGAAAGTCAAAAATAAAATTAACACCCCCCCTAATTTTGGTTATAGTTTCCTTCCTGTTGTACAGTTACATGGTGCATATGACCTCACAATGCAGGCTCAGCCTGACATCATATGTTATGACCTTTCTTACGTGCAGATTGAAATGTCCCAAATACTGAATTTTAAAACTGAATTTTAAATATTCTTCTTGTATCCAGGAATTAATATAAAGTCTTATGATATATGATTTTTAAAGGCTTCTTCTGGCAAAGGTAACCAGATTTTTAAAATGAAATAAAAATTTAATCCTGGGACATATTTTCTTCAAACTATAAATGCAGTGTATTTGGTATGTGAAGTGATGGTATAATATATACTTTATTTCTCACATTTTGTCCTTGAAATTCAAACGCACTTCTTTTGGGCAGGGCCGGATGCTGAGGAATTTGGTGGCCTTTTTATGGAAATAAATAAAATAGACAGAATCTTAACTCCTCGGCATCTATGTGTACCGGATAAAGATGACACCGGTGCTCGGCAGATAATATAGGATAGAATTTTATGTGATGGGATTGGGAGTAATCAGTACACACAAAAAAGTCATCATCACAGGTCATAGCTGCAACCAGAGCACCACTTCCCAGCAGCTGGTGGTCCAACAAGAAAGCATGAAGATCTCTGAACATCACCTAGGTCTTCAACTACTGCCAACCAACCTGCATGTTGCTACGACTCAGAGGGCCATATATTAATGCTGATAAACATGTAGCTGTTACTAGACCAATGCTTCACAAGGAGGTAAAGGGTAGATTTTTTACTGTAGGGGTCCACAACTTCATCTAAGAGTTAGAAAGCTTACAACAACAGCACTGTGGCCTCCTAGTGCATGATGGATACTCTGCAGACCTGTATATAAAACCTTGTAGAGTAAAGAACTAGTTTGGTTACATCTGCGGTTATAACCAATGTGCATGATCTCTTTACGAATTAACCTACAATTAAAGAATAAAAACAAACAAAGAAATAGAATGTTGGTAATTAAGATCCTCGCGTTAATATACTATATTCATTTTTTATAATGCAACTTTTTTAACATATTCACATTTTAGAATGGTCTGTATGGTAAAGACCTTAAATGCGCTGTCCCACTACACAAAAACATTAATTACACATTTAAGAAGCTTTGTTCGGTTTCTCACACAAGAACCGATCACTGTGCATGTGAAAACTACAGAGTCGTTACAGAATATATTTCAAATATGTCTTTCAAACAGTCTGGGATCTGATCCTTTTGTTTTAAGAGTGCCAAAAAAATGTATCAAGACATCGGTGTCCTAATGTGGTCAAGAACATTATTAGCACTTATCTTCTGGAGGGTTTCTTTTTACCCAGATATCCAATATATCTGCTGGTATAAATATCCCTTACTTTCAATCCTAAAACACTGCCTACTGCATTACAGTCTTTTCCATTATGAAAGTTTCGCTGTAGCTCAGTGGCAGTTTTTAACCCCTTAATGACAAAGCCCGTACATGTACGGGCTCAAAATGCATTGTTTTCAATGGGTTTAGGGATCGCCCATTGTCCTTAAGGGGTTAAAACAAATGTATGTTACCTTTAACTGATTTGGAACACAATGAGAATAAACTGAACGAAAGGCGGTGAATATGTTTGTTATTGAATAGTTTTAATATGTAACAACCTAAAAACATTATGCAAAAACCAGCTACATTTATAGAAATTAACAATCCTGAAATAAATAAAACCGCAGAAGGGAGAAAACGCTACCCATGCTCTGTATCTGGGAAACCACCTGCAAGCACTCCTATTGTGACCTCATAGATCCCACAGTGAATTATGACATCATCCTGGAAGCATGCAGGTTGGTTGCACAGCATTCTATCTTCAGTGCAGTTGGGCGCTCGACACTTTCAGGCTGCTATTTCTTTAGTGAACTTGAAGTGTGGTTACCAACTACGTCAACAGCTACCAGAGAAGAAAAACTCACCAATCATTATGGCAGAGTGTTGTCTCTTCTCAGGACTAAGGTGGATTTTAAAGAAGTGCTGCCCCAGAAAACTACTCAAATATTTCAACAGGCTAAAAAAGACTTCCGATATCGTTCCAACACATAGCACAGGAGATGAAAACAGCGAGCTCTTGACAGACAGAACCTTTCTGCTGAAGCGAAAGAAAGAAGGTAGCAGTACAGAAAACAGAATGAGACTGAGGAAAAGGAGGAGATGTACTGCTAACCAGAGAGAGCAAAAACGCCTGTATATCAGGAAAAAGGAGACAACAGAGCGCAGAAGAACCAGCACAGGCAGCTATGAACATGAGCGGAAGAGGCATAGAAATAACGAGAGCCATGATCTGGGGCAGCAGGTGAAACCAACAGCAGATGCATACCTGGAGGAGTACAGGAGCAGGAGGATGAAGGTTCCCAGGAAAAGGCGCAGAAGTGAGGAGGACTGCAGCCTGACCGCAAAACGATTCAGGAACCTTCTCCCCATGTCGGTGTCCTGCTTAAGGTTTCATTTTCAATTGGGACAAGGGAGCTTTGGAAAGGTCATGTTGGCCTCTGTTCCTTCCAAGGATTCTTTAATAGCGGTAAAAATGATACGCAAGAGATCTATGAAGTCTCTGCACATCATGAGAGAGAGGAGGATTCTGGAGGTAGCCAGGAACAGCCCGTTTCTATGCCACGGGTATGCAGCTTTCCAGACAGAGACCTGTGTGTTCCTCGCCATGGAGTTTATGGCTGGAGGAACCTTGGAGTCTTATATGGACAGTGTTGGCTACATGACACAGAACACAGCCGCATTCTACTCTGCAGAGCTGGTCTGTGGCATCCAATTCCTCCATTCCCAGGGCATCATTCATAGAGATCTGAAGCCGCAGAATGTCCTACTTGACCGTGAGGGCCATGTCAAGATCAGTGATTTTGGTCTTGCTGTAGAAGGTGTTTTTGGAAGCACAGTGAGAGGACATTGTGGAACACGTCTCTACATGGCCCCAGAAATATACTTAAAGAAGCAATATGGTGTTGCTGTCGACTGGTGGTCCTTCGGGGTTATTCTCTTCCGCATGCTTAATGGAACTTTTCCCTTCTTCACTGGCTACTGCAAGAAGGCAACCGTCCATTCTATTATCAATGGCAGGCCCAAATACACCAAGGCATTAAGCCAAGAAGCTGTGGATATACTGACTTGTCTGTTAAAGAAAGATCCTCAGCTTCGCCTCTGGATGACCGAATACATCAGGGAGCATCCGTTCTTTGACAGCATAAATTGGGAAGACATAGAGAGCCGGAGAATGCCGCCACCATACCAGAAGGCTGAAAGACCCAATCGCCGCTTCAAGAACATCCAACCCATACCACCAGTTTTGGAGATCACAGAGGACATTGCCTCTCCATCTAGTAAACAGAGCCTGTCTGACACCTCCTCTTTATTTAGTGATCAGAGCCCGGCCGGCGCGTCCTCTTCATCTAGTGACCAGAGCCTGTTCGGCTTCTCTTTTGTGACTCCAGACTGGATGTTTTGAAGATTTTGTTTGAGCGATTGTCAAGACTTTCCACATTTTTTGTCTCCAAGAAAGTCAAAAATAAAATTGACCCTCCCCCCTAATTTTGGTTATAGTTTCCTTCCTGTTGTACAGTTACATGGTGCATATGACCTCACAATGCAGGCTCAGCCTGACATCATATGTTATGACCTTTCTTATGTGCAGATTGAAATGTCCCAAATACTGAATTTTAAAACTGAATTTTAAATATTCTTCTTGTATCCAGGAATTAATATTAAATCTTATGATATATGATTTTTAAAGGCTTCTTCTGGCAAAAGTTAACCAGATTTTTAAAATGAAATTAAAATTTAATCCTGGGACATATTTTCTTCAAACTATAAATGCAGTGTATTTGGTATGTGAAGTGATGGTATAATATATACTTTATTTCTCACATTTTGTCCTTGAAATTCAAACGCACTTCTTTTGGGCAGGGCCGGATGCTGAGGAATTTGGTGGCCTTTTTATGGAAATAAATAAATTAGACAGAATCTTAACTCCTCGGCATCTATGTGTACCGGATAAAGATGACACCGGTGCTCGGCAGATAATATAGGATAGAATTTTATGTGATGGGATTGGGAGTAATCAGTACACACAAAAAAGTCATCATCACAGGTCATAGCTGCAACCAGAGCACCACTTCCCAGCAGCTGGTGGTCCAACAAGAAAGCATGAAGATCTCTGAACATCACCTAGGTCTTCAACTACTGCCAACCAACCTGCATGTTGCTACGACTCAGAGGGCCATATATTAATGCTGATAAACATGTAGCTGTTACTAGACCAATGCTTCACAAGGAGGTAAAGGGTAGATTTTTTACTGTAGGGGTCCACAACTTCATCTAAGAGTTAGAAAGCTTACAACAACAGCACTGTGGCCTCCTAGTGCATGATGGATACTCTGCAGACCTGTATATAAAACCTTGTAGAGTAAAGAACTAGTTTGGTTACATCTGCGGTTATAACCAATGTGCATGATCTCTTTACGAATTAACCTACAATTAAAGAATAAAAACAAACAAAGAAATAGAAAGTTGGTAATTAAGATCCTCGCGTTAATATACTATATTCATTTTTTATAATGCAACTTTTTTAACATATTCACATTTTAGAATGGTCTGTATGGTAAAGACCTTAAATGCGCTGTCCCACTACACAAAAACATTAATTACACATTTAAGAAGCTTTGTTCGGTTTCTCACACAAGAACCGATCACTGTGCATGTGAAAACTACAGAGTCGTTACAGAATATATTTCAAATATGTCTTTCAAACAGTCTGGGATCTGATCCTTTTGTTTTAAGAGTGCCAAAAAAATGTATCAAGACATCGGTGTCCTAATGTGGTCAAGAACATTATTATCACTTATCTTCTGGAGGGTTTCTTTTTACCCAGATATCCAATATATCTGCTTGTATAAATATCCCTTACTTTCAATCCTAAAACACTGCCTACTGCATTACAGTCTTTTCCATTATGAAAGCTTTGCTGTAGCTCAGTGGCAGTTTTTAACCCCTTAATGACAAAGCCCGTACATGTACGGGCTCAAAATGCATTGTTTTCAATGGGTTTAGGGATCGCCCATTGTCCTTAAGGGGTTAAAACAAATGTATGTTACCTTTAACTGATTTGGAACACAATGAGAATAAACTGAACGAAAGGCGGTGAATATGTTTGTTATTGAATAGTTTTAATATGTAACAACCTAAAAACATTATGCAAAAACCAGCTACATTTATAGAAATTAACAATCCTGAAATAAATAAAACCGCAGAAGGGAGAAAACGCTACCCATGCTCTGTATCTGGGAAACCACCTGCAAGCACTCCTATTGTGACCTCATAGATCCCACAGTGAATTATGACATCATCCTGGAAGCATGCAGGTTGGTTGCACAGCATTCTATCTTCAGTGCAGTTGGGCGCTCGACACTTTCAGGCTGCTATTTCTTTAGTGAACTTGAAGTGTGGTTACCAACTACGTCAACAGCTACCAGAGAAGAAAAACTCACCAATCATTATGGCAGAGTGTTGTCTCTTCTCAGGACTAAGGTGGATTTTAAAGAAGTGCTGCCCCAGAAAACTACTCAAATATTTCAACAGGCTAAAAAAGACTTCCGATATCGTTCCAACACATAGCACAGGAGATGAAAACAGCGAGCTCTTGACAGACAGAACCTTTCTGCTGAAGCGAAAGAAAGAAGGTAGCAGTACAGAAAACAGAATGAGACTGAGGAAAAGGAGGAGATGTACTGCTAACCAGAGAGAGCAAAAACGCCTGTATATCAGGAAAAAGGAGACAACAGAGCGCAGAAGAACCAGCACAGGCAGCTATGAACATGAGCGGAAGAGGCATAGAAATAACGAGAGCCATGATCTGGGGCAGCAGGTGAAACCAACAGCAGATGCATACCTGGAGGAGTACAGGAGCAGGAGGATGAAGGTTCCCAGGAAAAGGCGCAGAAGTGAGGAGGACTGCAGCCTGACCGCAAAACGATTCAGGAACCTTCTCCCCATGTCGGTGTCCTGCTTAAGGTTTCATTTTCAATTGGGACAAGGGAGCTTTGGAAAGGTCATGTTGGCCTCTGTTCCTTCCAAGGATTCTTTAATAGCGGTAAAAATGATACGCAAGAGATCTATGAAGTCTCTGCACATCATGAGAGAGAGGAGGATTCTGGAGGTAGCCAGGAACAGCCCGTTTCTATGCCACGGGTATGCAGCTTTCCAGACAGAGACCTGTGTGTTCCTCGCCATGGAGTTTATGGCTGGAGGCAGGGCCGGCCTTTGGGGTGTGCGACCTGTGCGACCGCACAGGGCGCCACACCTCAGGGGGCGCCGCCGTCCCGATGATCCACCGCCGCCTCAATGTCCGCCGCCGCGGTGTACGCCGCCGCCGCGGTGTACGCCGCCGCGGCGATCCACAGAAGCTGCGGCGATCCGCCGCCGCGCAGGGCGCCACACCTCAGGGGGCGCCGACGCCTCGTTGATCCACCGCCGCCGCCGCGGTGTACGCCGCCGCGGCAATCCATCCCCTCCGCGGTGTACGCCGGTGTATGGCGGCGCTGCGGCGATGATGTACGCAGATCAGAGTACGCCACCACCGCCGCGGTGTCAGACGCCGCCCCCTCTGCAGCTGACAATCGTGCGCGCACAGAAATTGACATACAGCGTGGATGGTCATGTGACCTTCTGCAATTTAGCATTGGCAGGTGTCAGGAGCGTTAGACAGCCAGAGTAAGAGGATCCAGGGTACCCTGCTTGGAAAACAGAAAAAATTAATTAAAGATTAAAGAAAACATTAAGTAAGTGCAAGTTTGTTGTATAGTGTATGTCATCTAATGAAAGGTCAAAAAAGATTCACCCCTTGTCACCCCTTACATATGGAAAAATAGTGCTCAGTTTAACTGTTACTCCATAACACGTTTTTATTCAAGGATACGCCATTTTATGCCAGTAAAAATACCAAATAAATACAAAAAAACGTAATTAGTGCTGCTGCATATTAAAAAAACCTTAGCAGTCATTAAAAAAAGACAATGGACATAGGTCTCCTTTTAGGAGTATTGACTTTTGAAAAGCCTGATTTAATCAAGTTAACAGTATCTTAGATAAAAAAGAGCATTAGCTGCTATACATGCTCAGTATTGTGGAATGTTTGATTATAATGTGCTGATTATTGCTCCTGTTTTTAAACTGGCTTATGGTTGTCAGATTCACATTTTTAAGTCAATACACAAATGTGATTTTGACTACCAAATGCCAGTTTATGTATGCCTGCCATTATCTCGTCAATTAGAGTATGGAGCTTACTTGTTATTGCCAGTGTTCAGTTGGTTTTTGCAAAGATACCTATTTATAGATTTTGTTTTTATATTAAAGGGTTTTTACCTCCTAAAAGTGCAGTAACTGGTTTAATTATTTTCTTAATTAACTAATATATATTTTAAGAAGTGATAGGGGTTGTTTGTTGTGGTTGTTCAAACATACATGCGACCTGTGATCTATGCCTGTTATTTAAGGTTTCCATGCATTATTTATTTGATCTGTAACGTCACTGCTGAGTTTGCATGTGATTTGTATGTTATTCAGTTGCTCTATTCCTGAAATGCAATGTGTTGTTTATTTGATTTTTACCTGAACTAGAGGGTTTCTGTGGATTATGCAGTTGATCTACATTGCTATACCGGTTTTCTTTATTTAATCTATACCTGCAAATAAAAGGCTTGTATGTCTTATTCAGTGGATCACTATGTTATCATGTGGTATTTAGTTAAGCAGCTTAACCTTCAATGCCAGAAGGTGTACATTTCTATTACCAGTCTTCCCAGTTATTATTGCACTTGCACATAAATTATCTTTAATTAAAAATTATTTGTTACAAAGATCTTTTTTCCTCTCTTCTTGTGTCAATGTTTAGGGGGGGGGCATGATGGGGGGGGCATGATGGGGGGGGGGGCGCCATGACAGTTGCCCGCACAGGGCGCCTGAACACCTAAGGCCGGCTCTGGCTGGAGGAACCTTGGAGTCTTATATGGACAGTGTTGGCTACATGACACAGAACACAGCCGCATTCTACTCTGCAGAGCTGGTCTGTGGCATCCAATTCCTCCATTCCCAGGGCATCATTCATAGAGATCTGAAGCCGCAGAATGTCCTACTTGACCGTGAGGGCCATGTCAAGATCAGTGATTTTGGTCTTGCTGTAGAAGGTGTTTTTGGAAGCACAGTGAGAGGACATTGTGGAACACGTCTCTACATGGCCCCAGAAATATACTTAAAGAAGCAATATGGTGTTGCTGTAGACTGGTGGTCCTTCGGGGTTATTCTCTTCCGCATGCTTAATGGAACATTTCCCTTCTTCACTGGCTACTGCAAGAAGGCAACCGTCCATTCTATTATCAATGGCAGGCCCAAATACACCAAGGCATTAAGCCAAGAAGCTGTGGATATACTGACTTGTCTGTTAAAGAAAGATCCTCAGCTTCGCCTCTGGATGACTGAATACATCAGGGAGCATCCGTTCTTTGACAGCATAAATTGGGAAGACATAGAGAGCCGGAGAATGCTGCCACCATACCAGAAGGCTGAAAGACCCAATCGCCGCTTCAAGAACATCCAACCCATACCACCAGTTTTGGAGATCACAGAGGACATTGCCTCTCCATCTAGTAAACAGAGCCTGTCTGACACCTCCTCTTTATTTAGTGATCAGAGCCCGGCCGGCACGTCCTCTTCATCTAGTGACCAGAGCCTGTTCGGCTTCTCTTTTGTGACTCCAGACTGGATGTTTTGAAGATTTTGTTTGAGCGATTGTCAAGACTTTCCACATTTTTTGTCTCCAAGAAAGTCAAAAATAAAATTGACCCTCCCCCCTAATTTTGGTTATAGTTTCCTTCCTGTTGTACAGTTACATGGTGCATATGACCTCACAATGCAGGCTCAGCCTGACATCATATGTTATGACCTTTCTTATGTGCAGATTGAAATGTCCCAAATACTGAATTTTAAAACTGAATTTTAAATATTCTTCTTGTATCCAGGAATTAATATTAAATCTTATGATATATGATTTTTAAAGGCTTCTTCTGGCAAAAGTTAACCAGATTTTTAAAATGAAATTAAAATTTAATCCTGGGACATATTTTCTTCAAACTATAAATGCAGTGTATTTGGTATGTGAAGTGATGGTATAATATATACTTTATTTCTCACATTTTGTCCTTGAAATTCAAACGCACTTCTTTTGGGCAGGGCCGGATGCTGAGGAATTTGGTGGCCTTTTTATGGAAATAAATAAATTAGACAGAATCTTAACTCCTCGGCATCTATGTGTACCGGATAAAGATGACACCGGTGCTCGGCAGATAATATAGGATAGAATTTTATGTGATGGGATTGGGAGTAATCAGTACACACAAAAAAGTCATCATCACAGGTCATAGCTGCAACCAGAGCACCACTTCTCAGCAGCTGGTGGTCCAACAAGAAAGCATGAAGATCTCTGAACATCACCTAGGTCTTCAACTACTGCCAACCAACCTGCATGTTGCTACGACTCAGAGGGCCATATATTAATGCTGATAAACATGTAGCTGTTACTAGACCAATGCTTCACAAGGAGGTAAAGGGTAGATTTTTTACTGTAGGGGTCCACAACTTCATCTAAGAGTTAGAAAGCTTACAACAACAGCACTGTGGCCTCCTAGTGCATGATGGATACTCTGCAGACCTGTATATAAAACCTTGTAGAGTAAAGAACTAGTTTGGTTACATCTGCGGTTATAACCAATGTGCATGATCTCTTTACGAATTAACCTACAATTAAAGAATAAAAACAAACAAAGAAATAGAAAGTTGGTCATTAAGATCCTCGCGTTAATATACTATATTCATTTTTTATAATGCAACTTTTTTAACATATTCACATTTTAGAATGGTCTGTATGGTAAAGACCTTAAATGCGCTGTCCCACTACACAAAAACATTAATTACACATTTAAGAAGCTTTGTTCGGTTTCTCACACAAGAACCGATCACTGTGCATGTGAAAACTACAGAGTCGTTACAGAATATATTTCAAATATGTCTTTCAAACAGTCTGGGATCTGATCCTTTTGTTTTAAGAGTGCCAAAAAAATGTATCAAGACATCGGTGTCCTAATGTGGTCAAGAACATTATTATCACTTATCTTCTGGAGGGTTTCTTTTTACCCAGATATCCAATATATCTGCTTGTATAAATATCCCTTACTTTCAATCCTAAAACACTGCCTACTGCATTACAGTCTTTTCCATTATGAAAGCTTTGCTGTAGCTCAGTGGCAGTTTTTAACCCCTTAATGACAAAGCCCGTACATGTACGGGCTCAAAATGCATTGTTTTCAATGGGTTTAGGGATCGCCCATTGTCCTTAAGGGGTTAAAACAAATGTATGTTACCTTTAACTGATTTGGAACACAATGAGAATAAACTGAACGAAAGGCGGTGAATATGTTTGTTATTGAATAGTTTTAATATGTAACAACCTAAAAACATTATGCAAAAACCAGCTACATTTATAGAAATTAACAATCCTGAAATAAATAAAACCGCAGAAGGGAGAAAACGCTACCCATGCTCTGTATCTGGGAAACCACCTGCAAGTACTCCTATTGTGACCTCATAGATCCCACAGTGAATTATGACATCATCCTGGAAGCATGCAGGTTGGTTGCACAGCATTCTATCTTCAGTGCAGTTGGGCGCTCGACACTTTCAGGCTGCTATTTCTTTAGTGAACTTGAAGTGTGGTTACCAACTACGTCAACAGCTACCAGAGAAGAAAAACTCACCAATCATTATGGCAGAGTGTTGTCTCTTCTCAGGACTAAGGTGGATTTTAAAGAAGTGCTGCCCCAGAAAACTACTCAAATATTTCAACAGGCTCAAAAAGACTTCCGATATCGTTCCAACACATAGCACAGGAGATGAAAACAGCGAGCTCTTGACAGACAGAACCTTTCTGCTGAAGCGAAAGAAAGAAGGTAGCAGTACAGAAAACAGAATGAGACTGAGGAAAAGGAGGAGATGTACTGCTAACCAGAGAGAGCAAAAACGCCTGTATATCAGGAAAAAGGAGACAACAAAGCGCAGAAGAACCAGCACAGGCAGCTATGAACATGAGCGGAAGAGGCATAGAAATAACGAGAGCCATGATCTGGGGCAGCAGGTGAAACCAACAGCAGATGCATACCTGGAGGAGTACAGGAGCAGGAGGATGAAGGTTCCCAGGAAAAGGCGCAGAAGTGAGGAGGACTGCAGCCTGACCGCAAAACGATTCAGGAACCTTCTCCCCATGTCGGTGTCCTGCTTAAGGTTTCATTTTCAATTGGGACAAGGGAGCTTTGGAAAGGTCATGTTGGCCTCTGTTCCTTCCAAGGATTCTTTAATAGCGGTAAAAATGATACGCAAGAGATCTATGAAGTCTCTGCACATCATGAGAGAGAGGAGGATTCTGGAGGTAGCCAGGAACAGCCCGTTTCTATGCCACGGGTATGCAGCTTTCCAGACAGAGACCTGTGTGTTCCTCGCCATGGAGTTTATGGCTGGAGGAACCTTGGAGTCTTATATGGACAGTGTTGGCTACATGACACAGAACACAGCCGCATTCTACTCTGCAGAGCTGGTCTGTGGCATCCAATTCCTCCATTCCCAGGGCATCATTCATAGAGATCTGAAGCCGCAGAATGTCCTACTTGACCGTGAGGGCCATGTCAAGATCAGTGATTTTGGTCTTGCTGTAGAAGGTGTTTTTGGAAGCACAGTGAGAGGACATTGTGGAACACGTCTCTACATGGCCCCAGAAATATACTTAAAGAAGCAATATGGTGTTGCTGTAGACTGGTGGTCCTTCGGGGTTATTCTCTTCCGCATGCTTAATGGAACATTTCCCTTCTTCACTGGCTACTGCAAGAAGGCAACCGTCCATTCTATTATCAATGGCAGGCCCAAATACACCAAGGCATTAAGCCAAGAAGCTGTGGATATACTGACTTGTCTGTTAAAGAAAGATCCTCAGCTTCGCCTCTGGATGACCGAATACATCAGGGAGCATCCGTTCTTTGACAGCATAAATTGGGAAGACATAGAGAGCCGGAGAATGCCGCCACCATACCAGAAGGCTGAAAGACCCAATCGCCGCTTCAAGAACATCCAACCCATACCACCAGTTTTGGAGATCACAGAGGACATTGCCTCTCCATCTAGTAAACAGAGCCTGTCTGACACCTCCTCTTTATTTAGTGATCAGAGCCCGGCCGGCGCGTCCTCTTCATCTAGTGACCAGAGCCTGTTCGGCTTCTCTTTTGTGACTCCAGACTGGATGTTTTGAAGATTTTGTTTGAGCGATTGTCAAGACTTTCCACATTTTTTGTCTCCAAGAAAGTCAAAAATAAAATTGACCCTCCCCCCTAATTTTGGTTATAGTTTCCTTCCTGTTGTACAGTTACATGGTGCATATGACCTCACAATGCAGGCTCAGCCTGACATCATATGTTATGACCTTTCTTATGTGCAGATTGAAATGTCCCAAATACTGAATTTTAAAACTGAATTTTAAATATTCTTCTTGTATCCAGGAATTAATATTAAATCTTATGATATATGATTTTTAAAGGCTTCTTCTGGCAAAAGTTAACCAGATTTTTAAAATGAAATTAAAATTTAATCCTGGGACATATTTTCTTCAAACTATAAATGCAGTGTATTTGGTATGTGAAGTGATGGTATAATATATACTTTATTTCTCACATTTTGTCCTTGAAATTCAAACGCACTTCTTTTGGGCAGGGCCGGATGCTGAGGAATTTGGTGGCCTTTTTATGGAAATAAATAAATTAGACAGAATCTTAACTCCTCGGCATCTATGTGTACCGGATAAAGATGACACCGGTGCTCGGCAGATAATATAGGATAGAATTTTATGTGATGGGATTGGGAGTAATCAGTACACACAAAAAAGTCATCATCACAGGTCATAGCTGCAACCAGAGCACCACTTCCCAGCAGCTGGTGGTCCAACAAGAAAGCATGAAGATCTCTGAACATCACCTAGGTCTTCAACTACTGCCAACCAACCTGCATGTTGCTACGACTCAGAGGGCCATATATTAATGCTGATAAACATGTAGCTGTTACTAGACCAATGCTTCACAAGGAGGTAAAGGGTAGATTTTTTACTGTAGGGGTCCACAACTTCATCTAAGAGTTAGAAAGCTTACAACAACAGCACTGTGGCCTCCTAGTGCATGATGGATACTCTGCAGACCTGTATATAAAACCTTGTAGAGTAAAGAACTAGTTTGGTTACATCTGCGGTTATAACCAATGTGCATGATCTCTTTACGAATTAACCTACAATTAAAGAATAAAAACAAACAAAGAAATAGAAAGTTGGTCATTAAGATCCTCGCGTTAATATACTATATTCATTTTTTATAATGCAACTTTTTTAACATATTCACATTTTAGAATGGTCTGTATGGTAAAGACCTTAAATGCGCTGTCCCACTACACAAAAACATTAATTACACATTTAAGAAGCTTTGTTCGGTTTCTCACACAAGAACCGATCACTGTGCATGTGAAAACTACAGAGTCGTTACAGAATATATTTCAAATATGTCTTTCAAACAGTCTGGGATCTGATCCTTTTGTTTTAAGAGTGCCAAAAAAATGTATCAAGACATCGGTGTCCTAATGTGGTCAAGAACATTATTATCACTTATCTTCTGGAGGGTTTCTTTTTACCCAGATATCCAATATATCTGCTTGTATAAATATCCCTTACTTTCAATCCTAAAACACTGCCTACTGCATTACAGTCTTTTCCATTATGAAAGCTTTGCTGTAGCTCAGTGGCAGTTTTTAACCCCTTAATGACAAAGCCCGTACATGTACGGGCTCAAAATGCATTGTTTTCAATGGGTTTAGGGATCGCCCATTGTCCTTAAGGGGTTAAAACAAATGTATGTTACCTTTAACTGATTTGGAACACAATGAGAATAAACTGAACGAAAGGCGGTGAATATGTTTGTTATTGAATAGTTTTAATATGTAACGACCTAAAAACATTATGCAAAAACCAGCTACATTGATAGAAATTAACAATCCTGAAATAAATAAAACCGCAGAAGGGAGAAAACGCTACCCATGCTCTGTATCTGGGAAACCACCTGCAAGCACTCCTATTGTGACCTCATAGATCCCACAGTGAATTATGACATCATCCTGGAAGCATGCAGGTTGGTTGCACAGCATTCTATCTTCAGTGCAGTTGGGCGCTCGACACTTTCAGGCTGCTATTTCTTTAGTGAACTTGAAGTGTGGTTACCAACTACGTCAACAGCTACCAGAGAAGAAAAACTCACCAATCATTATGGCAGAGTGTTGTCTCTTCTCAGGACTAAGGTGGATTTTAAAGAAGTGCTGCCCCAGAAAACTACTCAAATATTTCAACAGGCTCAAAAAGACTTCCGATATCGTTCCAACACATAGCACAGGAGATGAAAACAGCGAGCTCTTGACAGACAGAACCTTTCTGCTGAAGCGAAAGAAAGAAGGTAGCAGTACAGAAAACAGAATGAGACTGAGGAAAAGGAGGAGATGTACTGCTAACCAGAGAGAGCAAAAACGCCTGTATATCAGGAAAAAGGAGACAACAAAGCGCAGAAGAACCAGCACAGGCAGCTATGAACATGAGCGGAAGAGGCATAGAAATAACGAGAGCCATGATCTGGGGCAGCAGGTGAAACCAACAGCAGATGCATACCTGGAGGAGTACAGGAGCAGGAGGATGAAGGTTCCCAGGAAAAGGCGCAGAAGTGAGGAGGACTGCAGCCTGACCGCAAAACGATTCAGGAACCTTCTCCCCATGTCGGTGTCCTGCTTAAGGTTTCATTTTCAATTGGGACAAGGGAGCTTTGGAAAGGTCATGTTGGCCTCTGTTCCTTCCAAGGATTCTTTAATAGCGGTAAAAATGATACGCAAGAGATCTATGAAGTCTCTGCACATCATGAGAGAGAGGAGGATTCTGGAGGTAGCCAGGAACAGCCCGTTTCTATGCCACGGGTATGCAGCTTTCCAGACAGAGACCTGTGTGTTCCTCGCCATGGAGTTTATGGCTGGAGGAACCTTGGAGTCTTATATGGACAGTGTTGGCTACATGACACAGAACACAGCCGCATTCTACTCTGCAGAGCTGGTCTGTGGCATCCAATTCCTCCATTCCCAGGGCATCATTCATAGAGATCTGAAGCCGCAGAATGTCCTACTTGACCGTGAGGGCCATGTCAAGATCAGTGATTTTGGTCTTGCTGTAGAAGGTGTTTTTGGAAGCACAGTGAGAGGACATTGTGGAACACGTCTCTACATGGCCCCAGAAATATACTTAAAGAAGCAATATGGTGTTGCTGTCGACTGGTGGTCCTTCGGGGTTATTCTCTTCCGCATGCTTAATGGAACTTTTCCCTTCTTCACTGGCTACTGCAAGAAGGCAACCGTCCATTCTATTATCAATGACAGGCCCAAATACACCAAGGCATTAAGCCAAGAAGCTGTGGATATACTGACTTGTCTGTTAAAGAAAGATCCTCAGCTTCGCCTCTGGATGACCGAATACATCAGGGAGCATCCGTTCTTTGACAGCATAAATTGGGAAGACATAGAGAGCCGGAGAATGCCGCCACCATACCAGAAGGCTGAAAGACCCAATCGCCGCTTCAAGAACATCCAACCCATACCACCAGTTTTGGAGATCACAGAGGACATTGCCTCTCCATCTAGTAAACAGAGCCTGTCTGACACCTCCTCTTTATTTAGTGATCAGAGCCCGGCCGGCGCGTCCTCTTCATCTAGTGACCAGAGCCTGTTCGGCTTCTCTTTTGTGACTCCAGACTGGATGTTTTGAAGATTTTGTCAGAGCGATTGTCAAGACTTTCCACATTTTTTGTCTCCAAGAAAGTCAAAAATAAAATTAACCCCCCCCCCCTAATTTTGGTTATAGTTTCCTTCCTGTTGTACAGTTACATGGTGCATATGACCTCACAATGCAGGCTCAGCCTGACATCATATGTTATGACCTTTCTTATGTGCAGATTGAAATGTCCCAAATACTGAATTTTAAAACTGAATTTTAAATATTCTTCTTGTATCCAGGAATTAATATTAAATCTTATGATATATGATTTTTAAAGGCTTCTTCTGGCAAAAGTTAACCAGATTTTTAAAATGAAATTAAAATTTAATCCTGGGACATATTTTCTTCAAACTATAAATGCAGTGTATTTGGTATGTGAAGTGATGGTATAATATATACTTTATTTCTCACATTTTGTTCCTGAAATTCAAACGCATTACTTTTGGGCAGGGCCGGATGCTGAGGAATTTGGTGGCCTTTTTATGGAAATAAATAAAATAGACAGAATCTTAACTCCTCGGCATCTATGTGTACCGGATAAAGATGACACCGGTGCTCGGCAGATAATATAGGATAGAATTTTATGTGATGGGATTGGGAGTAATCAGTACACACAAAAAAGTCATCATCACAGGTCATAGCTGCAACCAGAGCACCACTTCCCAGCAGCTGGTGGTCCAACAAGAAAGCATGAAGATCTCTGAACATCACCTAGGTCTTCAACTACTGCCAACCAACCTGCATGATGCTACGACTCAGAGGGCCATATATTAATGCTGATAAACATGTAGCTGTTACTAGACCAATGCTTCACAAGGAGGTAAAGGGTAGATTTTTTACTGTAGGGGTCCACAACTTCATCTAAGAGTTAGAAAGCTTACAACAACAGCACTGTGGCCTCCTAGTGCATGATGGATACTCTGCAGACCTGTATATAAAACCTTGTAGAGTAAAGAACTAGTTTGGTTACATCTGCGGTTATAACCAATGTGCATGATCTCTTTATGAATTAACCTACAATTAAAGAATAAAAACAAACAAAGAAATAGAAAGTTGGTAATTAAGATCCTCGCGTTAATATACTATATTCATTTTTATAATGCAACTTTTTTAACATATTCACATTTTAGAATGGTCTGTATGGTAAAGACCTTAAATGCGCTGTCCCACTACACAAAACCATTAATTACACATTTAAGAAGCTTTGTTCAGTTTCTCACACAAGAACCGATCACTGTGCATGTGAAAACTACAGAGTCGTTACAGAATATATTTCAAATATGTCTTTCAAACAGTCTGGGATCTGATCCTTTTGTTTTAAGAGTGCCAAAAAAATGTATCAAGACATTGGTGTCCTAATGTGGTCAAGAACATTATTATCACTTATCTTCTGGAGGGTTTCTTTTTACCCAGATATCCAATATATCTGCTTGTATAAATATCCCTTACTTTCAATCCTAAAACACTGCCTACTGCATTACAGTCTTTTCCATTATGAAAGCTTTGCTGTAGCTCAGTGGCAGTTTTTAACCCCTTAATGACAAAGCCCGTACATGTACGGGCTCAAAATGCATTGTTTTCAATGGGTTTAGGGATCGCCCATTGTCCTTAAGGGGTTAAAACAAATGTATGTTACCTTTAACTGATTTGGAACACAATGAGAATAAACTGAACGAAAGGCGGTGAATATGTTTGTTATTGAATAGTTTTAATATGTAACGACCTAAAAACATTATGCAAAAACCAGCTACATTGATAGAAATTAACAATCCTGAAATAAATAAAACCGCAGAAGGGAGAAAACGCTACCCATGCTCTGTATCTGGGAAACCACCTGCAAGCACTCCTATTGTGACCTCATAGATCCCACAGTGAATTATGACATCATCCTGGAAGCATGCAGGTTGGTTGCACAGCATTCTATCTTCAGTGCAGTTGGGCGCTCGACACTTTCAGGCTGCTATTTCTTTAGTGAACTTGAAGTGTGGTTACCAACTACGTCAACAGCTACCAGAGAAGAAAAACTCACCAATCATTATGGCAGAGTGTTGTCTCTTCTCAGGACTAAGGTGGATTTTAAAGAAGTGCTGCCCCAGAAAACTACTCAAATATTTCAACAGGCTCAAAAAGACTTCCGATATCGTTCCAACACATAGCACAGGAGATGAAAACAGCGAGCTCTTGACAGACAGAACCTTTCTGCTGAAGCGAAAGAAAGAAGGTAGCAGTACAGAAAACAGAATGAGACTGAGGAAAAGGAGGAGATGTACTGCTAACCAGAGAGAGCAAAAACGCCTGTATATCAGGAAAAAGGAGACAACAAAGCGCAGAAGAACCAGCACAGGCAGCTATGAACATGAGCGGAAGAGGCATAGAAATAACGAGAGCCATGATCTGGGGCAGCAGGTGAAACCAACAGCAGATGCATACCTGGAGGAGTACAGGAGCAGGAGGATGAAGGTTCCCAGGAAAAGGCGCAGAAGTGAGGAGGACTGCAGCCTGACCGCAAAACGATTCAGGAACCTTCTCCCCATGTCGGTGTCCTGCTTAAGGTTTCATTTTCAATTGGGACAAGGGAGCTTTGGAAAGGTCATGTTGGCCTCTGTTCCTTCCAAGGATTCTTTAATAGCGGTAAAAATGATACGCAAGAGATCTATGAAGTCTCTGCACATCATGAGAGAGAGGAGGATTCTGGAGGTAGCCAGGAACAGCCCGTTTCTATGCCACGGGTATGCAGCTTTCCAGACAGGGACCTGTGTGTTCCTCGCCATGGAGTTTATGGCTGGAGGAACCTTGGAGTCTTATATGGACAGTGTTGGCTACATGACACAGAACACAGCCGCATTCTACTCTGCAGAGCTGGTCTGTGGCATCCAATTCCTCCATTCCCAGGGCATCATTCATAGAGATCTGAAGCCGCAGAATGTCCTACTTGACCGTGAGGGCCATGTCAAGATCAGTGATTTTGGTCTTGCTGTAGAAGGTGTTTTTGGAAGCACAGTGAGAGGACATTGTGGAACACGTCTCTACATGGCCCCAGAAATATACTTAAAGAAGCAATATGGTGTTGCTGTCGACTGGTGGTCCTTCGGGGTTATTCTCTTCCGCATGCTTAATGGAACTTTTCCCTTCTTCACTGGCTACTGCAAGAAGGCAACCGTCCATTCTATTATCAATGGCAGGCCCAAATACACCAAGGCATTAAGCCAAGAAGCTGTGGATATACTGACTTGTCTGTTAAAGAAAGATCCTCAGCTTCGCCTCTGGATGACCGAATACATCAGGGAGCATCCGTTCTTTGACAGCATAAATTGGGAAGACATAGAGAGCCGGAGAATGCCGCCACCATACCAGAAGGCTGAAAGACCCAATCGCCGCTTCAAGAACATCCAACCCATACCACCAGTTTTGGAGATCACAGAGGACATTGCCTCTCCATCTAGTAAACAGAGCCTGTCTGACACCTCCTCTTTATTTAGTGATCAGAGCCCGGCCGGCGCGTCCTCTTCATCTAGTGGCTTCTCTTTTGTGACTCCAGACTGGATGTTTTGAAGATTTTGTCAGAGCGATTGTCAAGACTTTCCACATTTGTTGTCTCCAAGAAAGTCAAAAATAAAATTAACCCCCCCCCTAATTTTGGTTATAGTTTCCTTCCTGTTGTACAGTTACATGGTGCATATGACCTCACAATGCAGGCTCAGCCTGACATCATATGTTATGACCTTTCTTATGTGCAGATTGAAATGTCCCAAATACTGAATTTTAAAACTGAATTTTAAATATTCTTCTTGTATCCAGGAATTAATATTAAATCTTATGATATATGATTTTTAAAGGCTTCTTCTGGCAAAAGTTAACCAGATTTTTAAAATGAAATTAAAATTTAATCCTGGGACATATTTTCTTCAAACTATAAATGCAGTGTATTTGGTATGTGAAGTGATGGTATAATATATACTTTATTTCTCACATTTTGTCCTTGAAATTCAAACGCACTTCTTTTGGGCAGGGCCGGATGCTGAGGAATTTGGTGGCCTTTTTATGGAAATAAATAAAATAGACAGAATCTTAACTCCTCGGCATCTATGTGTACCGGATAAAGATGACACCGGTGCTCGGCAGATAAGATAGGATAGAATTTTATGTGATGGGATTGGGAGTAATCAGTACACACAAAAAAGTCATCATCACAGGTCATAGCTGCAACCAGAGCACCACTTCCCAGCAGCTGGTGGTCCAACAAGAAAGCATGAAGATCTCTGAACATCACCTAGGTCTTCAACTACTGCCAACCAACCTGCATGTTGCTACGACTCAGAGGGCCATATATTAATGCTGAAAAAACATGTAGCTGTTACTAGACCAATGCTTCACAAGGAGGTAAAGGGTAGATTTTTTACTGTAGGGGTCCACAACTTCATCTAAGAGTTAGAAAGCTTACAACAACAGCACTGTGGCCTCCTAGTGCATGATGGATACTCTGCAGACCTGTATATAAAACCTTGTAGAGTAAAGAACTAGTTTGGTTACATCTGCGGTTATAACCAATGTGCATGATCTCTTTACGAATTAACCTACAATTAAAGAATAAAAACAAACAAAGAAATAGAAAGTTGGTAATTAAGATCCTCGCGTTAATATACTATATTCATTTTTTATAATGCAACTTTTTTAACATATTCACATTTTAGAATGGTCTGTATGGTAAAGACCTTAAATGCGCTGTCCCACTACACAAAAACATTAATTACACATTTAAGAAGCTTTGTTCGGTTTCTCACACAAGAACCGATCACTGTGCATGTGAAAACTACAGAGTCGTTACAGAATATATTTCAAATATGTCTTTCAAACAGTCTGGGATCTGATCCTTTTGTTTTAAGAGTGCCAAAAAAATGTATCAAGACATCGGTGTCCTAATGTGGTCAAGAACATTATTATCACTTATCTTCTGGAGGGTTTCTTTTTACCCAGATATCCAATATATCTGCTGGTATAAATATCCCTTACTTTCAATCCTAAAACACTGCCTACTGCATTACAGTCTTTTCCATTATGAAAGCTTCGCTGTAGCTCAGTGGCAGTTTTTAACCCCTTAATGACAAAGCCCGTACATGTACGGGCTCAAAATGCATTGTTTTCAATGGGTTTAGGGATCGCCCATTGTCCTTAAGGGGTTAAAACAAATGTATGTTACCTTTAACTGATTTGGAACACAATGAGAATAAACTGAACGAAAGGCGGTGAATATGTTTGTTATTGAATAGTTTTAATATGTAACAACCTAAAAACATTATGCAAAAACCAGCTACATTTATAGAAATTAACAATCCTGAAATAAATAAAACCGCAGAAGGGAGAAAACGCTACCCATGCTCTGTATCTGGGAAACCACCTGCAAGCACTCCTATTGTGACCTCATAGATCCCACAGTGAATTATGACATCATCCTGGAAGCATGCAGGTTGGTTGCACAGCATTCTATCTTCAGTGCAGTTGGGCGCTCGACACTTTCAGGCTGCTATTTCTTTAGTGAACTTTAAGTGTGGTTACCAACTACGTCAACAGCTACCAGAGAAGAAAAACTCACCAATCATTATGGCAGAGTGTTGTCTCTTCTCAGGACTAAGGTGGATTTTAAAGAAGTGCTGCCCCAGAAAACTACTCAAATATTTCAACAGGCTCAAAAAGACTTCCGATATCGTTCCAACACATAGCACAGGAGATGAAAACAGCGAGCTCTTGACAGACAGAACCTTTCTGCTGAAGCGAAAGAAAGAAGGTAGCAGTACAGAAAACAGAATGAGACTGAGGAAAAGGAGGAGATGTACTGCTAACCAGAGAGAGCAAAAACGCCTGTATATCAGGAAAAAGGAGACAACAAAGCGCAGAAGAACCAGCACAGGCAGCTATGAACATGAGCGGAAGAGGCATAGAAATAACGAGAGCCATGATCTGGGGCAGCAGGTGAAACCAACAGCAGATGCATACCTGGAGGAGTACAGGAGCAGGAGGATGAAGGTTCCCAGGAAAAGGCGCAGAAGTGAGGAGGACTGCAGCCTGACCGCAAAACGATTCAGGAACCTTCTCCCCATGTCGGTGTCCTGCTTAAGGTTTCATTTTCAATTGGGACAAGGGAGCTTTGGAAAGGTCATGTTGGCCTCTGTTCCTTCCAAGGATTCTTTAATAGCGGTAAAAATGATACGCAAGAGATCTATGAAGTCTCTGCACATCATGAGAGAGAGGAGGATTCTGGAGGTAGCCAGGAACAGCCCGTTTCTATGCCACGGGTATGCAGCTTTCCAGACAGAGACCTGTGTGTTCCTCGCCATGGAGTTTATGGCTGGAGGAACCTTGGAGTCTTATATGGACAGTGTTGGCTACATGACACAGAACACAGCCGCATTCTACTCTGCAGAGCTGGTCTGTGGCATCCAATTCCTCCATTCCCAGGGCATCATTCATAGAGATCTGAAGCCGCAGAATGTCCTACTTGACCGTGAGGGCCATGTCAAGATCAGTGATTTTGGTCTTGCTGTAGAAGGTGTTTTTGGAAGCACAGTGAGAGGACATTGTGGAACACGTCTCTACATGGCCCCAGAAATATACTTAAAGAAGCAATATGGTGTTGCTGTCGACTGGTGGTCCTTCGGGGTTATTCTCTTCCGCATGCTTAATGGAACTTTTCCCTTCTTCACTGGCTACTGCAAGAAGGCAACCGTCCATTCTATTATCAATGGCAGGCCCAAATACACCAAGGCATTAAGCCAAGAAGCTGTGGATATACTGACTTGTCTGTTAAAGAAAGATCCTCAGCTTCGCCTCTGGATGACCGAATACATCAGGGAGCATCCGTTCTTTGACAGCATAAATTGGGAAGACATAGAGAGCCGGAGAATGCCGCCACCATACCAGAAGGCTGAAAGACCCAATCGCCGCTTCAAGAACATCCAACCCATACCACCAGTTTTGGAGATCACAGAGGACATTGCCTCTCCATCTAGTAAACAGAGCCTGTCTGACACCTCCTCTTTATTTAGTGATCAGAGCCCGGCCGGCGCGTCCTCTTCATCTAGTGACCAGAGCCTGTTCGGCTTCTCTTTTGTGACTCCAGACTGGATGTTTTGAAGATTTTGTCAGAGCGATTGTCAAGACTTTCCACATTTTTTGTCTCCAAGAAAGTCAAAAATAAAATTAACCCCCCCCCCTAATTTTGGTTATAGTTTCCTTCCTGTTGTACAGTTACATGGTGCATATGACCTCACAATGCAGGCTCAGCCTGACATCATATGTTATGACCTTTCTTATGTGCAGATTGAAATGTCCCAAATACTGAATTTTAAAACTGAATTTTAAATATTCTTCTTGTATCCAGGAATTAATATTAAATCTTATGATATATGATTTTTAAAGGCTTCTTCTGGCAAAAGTTAACCAGATTTTTAAAATGAAATTAAAATTTAATCCTGGGACATATTTTCTTCAAACTATAAATGCAGTGTATTTGGTATGTGAAGTGATGGTATAATATATACTTTATTTCTCACATTTTGTCCTTGAAATTCAAACGCACTTCTTTTGGGCAGGGCCGGATGCTGAGGAATTTGGTGGCCTTTTTATGGAAATAAATAAAATAGACAGAATCTTAACTCCTCGGCATCTATGTGTACCGGATAAAGATGACACCGGTGCTCGGCAGATAAGATAGGATAGAATTTTATGTGATGGGATTGGGAGTAATCAGTACACACAAAAAAGTCATCATCACAGGTCATAGCTGCAACCAGAGCACCACTTCCCAGCAGCTGGTGGTCCAACAAGAAAGCATGAAGATCTCTGAACATCACCTAGGTCTTCAACTACTGCCAACCAACCTGCATGTTGCTACGACTCAGAGGGCCATATATTAATGCTGATAAACATGTAGCTGTTACTAGACCAATGCTTCACAAGGAGGTAAAGGGTAGATTTTTTACTGTAGGGGTCCACAACTTCATCTAAGAGTTAGAAAGCTTACAACAACAGCACTGTGGCCTCCTAGTGCATGATGGATACTCTGCAGACCTGTATATAAAACCTTGTAGAGTAAAGAACTAGTTTGGTTACATCTGCGGTTATAACCAATGTGCATGATCTCTTTACGAATTAACCTACAATTAAAGAATAAAAACAAACAAAGAAATAGAAAGTTGGTAATTAAGATCCTCGCGTTAATATACTATATTCATTTTTTATAATGCAACTTTTTTAACATATTCACATTTTAGAATGGTCTGTATGGTAAAGACCTTAAATGCGCTGTCCCACTACACAAAAACATTAATTACACATTTAAGAAGCTTTGTTCGGTTTCTCACACAAGAACCGATCACTGTGCATGTGAAAACTACAGAGTCGTTACAGAATATATTTCAAATATGTCTTTCAAACAGTCTGGGATCTGATCCTTTTGTTTTAAGAGTGCCAAAAAAATGTATCAAGACATCGGTGTCCTAATGTGGTCAAGAACATTATTATCACTTATCTTCTGGAGGGTTTCTTTTTACCCAGATATCCAATATATCTGCTTGTATAAATATCCCTTACTTTCAATCCTAAAACACTGCCTACTGCATTACAGTCTTTTCCATTATGAAAGCTTTGCTGTAGCTCAGTGGCAGTTTTTAACCCCTTAATGACAAAGCCCGTACATGTACGGGCTCAAAATGCATTGTTTTCAATGGGTTTAGGGATCGCCCATTGTCCTTAAGGGGTTAAAACAAATGTATGTTACCTTTAACTGATTTGGAACACAATGAGAATAAACTGAACGAAAGGCGGTGAATATGTTTGTTATTGAATAGTTTTAATATGTAACAACCTAAAAACATTATGCAAAAACCAGCTACATTTATAGAAATTAACAATCCTGAAATAAATAAAACCGCAGAAGGGAGAAAACGCTACCCATGCTCTGTATCTGGGAAACCACCTGCAAGCACTCCTATTGTGACCTCATAGATCCCACAGTGAATTATGACA
This sequence comes from Spea hammondii, assembly GCA_029215755.1. NCBI lineage: Eukaryota > Metazoa > Chordata > Amphibia > Anura > Pelobatidae > Spea > Spea hammondii. Next base: position 93,505,573 of record JARDYJ010000001.1, on the reverse strand, counting down.
TCATCCTGGAAGCATGCAGGTTGGTTGCACAGCATTCTATCTTCAGTGCAGTTGGGCGCTCGACACTTTCAGGCTGATATTTCTTTAGTGAACTTGAAGTGTGGTTACCAACTACGTCAACAGCTACCAGAGAAGAAAAACTCACCAATCATTATGGCAGAGTGTTGTCTCTTCTCAGGACTAAGGTGGATTTTAAAGAAGTGCTGCCCCAGAAAACTACTCAAATATTTCAACAGGCTCAAAAAGACTTCCGATATCGTTCCAACACATAGCACAGGAGATGAAAACAGCGAGCTCTTGACAGACAGAACCTTTCTGCTGAAGCGAAAGAAAGAAGGTAGCAGTACAGAAAACAGAATGAGACTGAGGAAAAGGAGGAGATGTACTGCTAACCAGAGAGAGCAAAAACGCCTGTATATCAGGAAAAAGGAGACAACAAAGCGCAGAAGAACCAGCACAGGCAGCTATGAACATGAGAGGAAGAGGCATAGAAATAACGAGAGCCATGATCTGGGGCAGCAGGTGAAACCAACAGCAGATGCATACCTGGAGGAGTACAGGAGCAGGAGGATGAAGGTTCCCAGGAAAAGGCGCAGAAGTGAGGAGGACTGCAGCCTGACCGCAAAACGATTCAGGAACCTTCTCCCCATGTCGGTGTCCTGCTTAAGGTTTCATTTTCAATTGGGACAAGGGAGCTTTGGAAAGGTCATGTTGGCCTCTGGTCCTTCCAAGGATTCTTTAATAGCGGTAAAAATGATACGCAAGAGATCTATGAAGTCTCTGCACATCATGAGAGAGAGGAGGATTCTGGAGGTAGCCAGGAACAGCCCGTTTCTATGCCACGGGTATGCAGCTTTCCAGACAGAGACCTGTGTGTTCCTCGCCATGGAGTTTATGACTGGAGGAACCTTGGAGTCTTATATGGACAGTGTTGGCTACATGACACAGAACACAGCCGCATTCTACTCTGCAGAGCTGGTCTGTGGCATCCAATTCCTCCATTCCCAGGGCATCATTCATAGAGATCTGAAGCCGCAGAATGTCCTACTTGACCGTGAGGGCCATGTCAAGATCAGTGATTTTGGTCTTGCTGTAGAAGGTGTTTTTGGAAGCACAGTGAGAGGACATTGTGGAACACGTCTCTACATGGCCCCAGAAATATACTTAAAGAAGCAATATGGTGTTGCTGTCGACTGGTGGTCCTTCGGGGTTATTCTCTTCCGCATGCTTAATGGAACTTTTCCCTTCTTCACTGGCTACTGCAAGAAGGCAACCGTCCATTCTATTATCAATGGCAGGCCCAAATACACCAAGGCATTAAGCCAAGAAGCTGTGGATATACTGACTTGTCTGTTAAAGAAAGATCCTCAGCTTCGCCTCTGGATGACCGAATACATCAGGGAGCATCCGTTCTTTGACAGCATAAATTGGGAAGACATAGAGAGCCGGAGAATGCCGCCACCATACCAGAAGGCTGAAAGACCCAATCGCCGCTTCAAGAACATCCAACCCATACCACCAGTTTTGGAGATCACAGAGGACATTGCCTCTCCATCTAGTAAACAGAGCCTGTCTGACACCTCCTCTTTATTTAGTGATCAGAGCCCGGCCGGCGCGTCCTCTTCATCTAGTGACCAGAGCCTGTTCGGCTTCTCTTTTGTGACTCCAGACTGGATGTTTTGAAGATTTTGTCAGAGCGATTGTCAAGACTTTCCACATTTTTTGTCTCCAAGAAAGTCAAAAATAAAATTAACCCCCCCCCCTAATTTTGGTTATAGTTTCCTTCCTGTTGTACAGTTACATGGTGCATATGACCTCACAATGCAGGCTCAGCCTGACATCATATGTTATGACCTTTCTTATGTGCAGATTGAAATGTCCCAAATACTGAATTTTAAAACTGAATTTTAAATATTCTTCTTGTATCCAGGAATTAATATTAAATCTTATGATATATGATTTTTAAAGGCTTCTTCTGGCAAAAGTTAACCAGATTTTTAAAATGAAATTAAAATTTAATCCTGGGACATATTTTCTTCAAACTATAAATGCAGTGTATTTGGTATGTGAAGTGATGGTATAATATATACTTTATTTCTCACATTTTGTCCTTGAAATTCAAACGCACTTCTTTTGGGCAGGGCCGGATGCTGAGGAATTTGGTGGCCTTTTTATGGAAATAAATAAAATAGACAGAATCTTAACTCCTCGGCATCTATGTGTACCGGATAAAGATGACACCGGTGCTCGGCAGATAAGATAGGATAGAATTTTATGTGATGGGATTGGGAGTAATCAGTACACACAAAAAAGTCATCATCACAGGTCATAGCTGCAACCAGAGCACCACTTCCCAGCAGCTGGTGGTCCAACAAGAAAGCATGAAGATCTCTGAACATCACCTAGGTCTTCAACTACTGCCAACCAACCTGCATGTTGCTACGACTCAGAGGGCCATATATTAATGCTGATAAACATGTAGCTGTTACTAGACCAATGCTTCACAAGGAGGTAAAGGGTAGATTTTTTACTGTAGGGGTCCACAACTTCATCTAAGAGTTAGAAAGCTTACAACAACAGCACTGTGGCCTCCTAGTGCATGATGGATACTCTGCAGACCTGTATATAAAACCTTGTAGAGTAAAGAACTAGTTTGGTTACATCTGCGGTTATAACCAATGTGCATGATCTCTTTACGAATTAACCTACAATTAAAGAATAAAAACAAACAAAGAAATAGAAAGTTGGTAATTAAGATCCTCGCGTTAATATACTATATTCATTTTTTATAATGCAACTTTTTTAACATATTCACATTTTAGAATGGTCTGTATGGTAAAGACCTTAAATGCGCTGTCCCACTACACAAAAACATTAATTACACATTTAAGAAGCTTTGTTCGGTTTCTCACACAAGAACCGATCACTGTGCATGTGAAAACTACAGAGTCGTTACAGAATATATTTCAAATATGTCTTTCAAACAGTCTGGGATCTGATCCTTTTGTTTTAAGAGTGCCAAAAAAATGTATCAAGACATCGGTGTCCTAATGTGGTCAAGAACATTATTATCACTTATCTTCTGGAGGGTTTCTTTTTACCCAGATATCCAATATATCTGCTTGTATAAATATCCCTTACTTTCAATCCTAAAACACTGCCTACTGCATTACAGTCTTTTCCATTATGAAAGCTTTGCTGTAGCTCAGTGGCAGTTTTTAACCCCTTAATGACAAAGCCCGTACATGTACGGGCTCAAAATGCATTGTTTTCAATGGGTTTAGGGATCGCCCATTGTCCTTAAGGGGTTAAAACAAATGTATGTTACCTTTAACTGATTTGGAACACAATGAGAATAAACTGAACGAAAGGCGGTGAATATGTTTGTTATTGAATAGTTTTAATATGTAACAACCTAAAAACATTATGCAAAAACCAGCTACATTTATAGAAATTAACAATCCTGAAATAAATAAAACCGCAGAAGGGAGAAAACGCTACCCATGCTCTGTATCTGGGAAACCACCTGCAAGCACTCCTATTGTGACCTCATAGATCCCACAGTGAATTATGACATCATCCTGGAAGCATGCAGGTTGGTTGCACAGCATTCTATCTTCAGTGCAGTTGGGCGCTCGACACTTTCAGGCTGCTATTTCTTTAGTGAACTTGAAGTGTGGTTACCAACTACGTCAACAGCTACCAGAGAAGAAAAACTCACCAATCATTATGGCAGAGTGTTGTCTCTTCTCAGGACTAAGGTGGATTTTAAAGAAGTGCTGCCCCAGAAAACTACTCAAATATTTCAACAGGCTCAAAAAGACTTCCGATATCGTTCCAACACATAGCACAGGAGATGAAAACAGCGAGCTCTTGACAGACAGAACCTTTCTGCTGAAGCGAAAGAAAGAAGGTAGCAGTACAGAAAACAGAATGAGACTGAGGAAAAGGAGGAGATGTACTGCTAACCAGAGAGAGCAAAAACGCCTGTATATCAGGAAAAAGGAGACAACAAAGCGCAGAAGAACCAGCACAGGCAGCTATGAACATGAGAGGAAGAGGCATAGAAATAACGAGAGCCATGATCTGGGGCAGCAGGTGAAACCAACAGCAGATGCATACCTGGAGGAGTACAGGAGCAGGAGGATGAAGGTTCCCAGGAAAAGGCGCAGAAGTGAGGAGGACTGCAGCCTGACCGCAAAACGATTCAGGAACCTTCTCCCCATGTCGGTGTCCTGCTTAAGGTTTCATTTTCAATTGGGACAAGGGAGCTTTGGAAAGGTCATGTTGGCCTCTGTTCCTTCCAAGGATTCTTTAATAGCGGTAAAAATGATACGCAAGAGATCTATGAAGTCTCTGCACATCATGAGAGAGAGGAGGATTCTGGAGGTAGCCAGGAACAGCCCGTTTCTATGCCACGGGTATGCAGCTTTCCAGACAGAGACCTGTGTGTTCCTCGCCATGGAGTTTATGACTGGAGGAACCTTGGAGTCTTATATGGACAGTGTTGGCTACATGACACAGAACACAGCCGCATTCTACTCTGCAGAGCTGGTCTGTGGCATCCAATTCCTCCATTCCCAGGGCATCATTCATAGAGATCTGAAGCCGCAGAATGTCCTACTTGACCGTGAGGGCCATGTCAAGATCAGTGATTTTGGTCTTGCTGTAGAAGGTGTTTTTGGAAGCACAGTGAGAGGACATTGTGGAACACGTCTCTACATGGCCCCAGAAATATACTTAAAGAAGCAATATGGTGTTGCTGTCGACTGGTGGTCCTTCGGGGTTATTCTCTTCCGCATGCTTAATGGAACTTTTCCCTTCTTCACTGGCTACTGCAAGAAGGCAACCGTCCATTCTATTATCAATGGCAGGCCCAAATACACCAAGGCATTAAGCCAAGAAGCTGTGGATATACTGACTTGTCTGTTAAAGAAAGATCCTCAGCTTCGCCTCTGGATGACCGAATACATCAGGGAGCATCCGTTCTTTGACAGCATAAATTGGGAAGACATAGAGAGCCGGAGAATGCCGCCACCATACCAGAAGGCTGAAAGACCCAATCGCCGCTTCAAGAACATCCAACCCATACCACCAGTTTTGGAGATCACAGAGGACATTGCCTCTCCATCTAGTAAACAGAGCCTGTCTGACACCTCCTCTTTATTTAGTGATCAGAGCCCGGCCGGCGCGTCCTCTTCATCTAGTGACCAGAGCCTGTTCGGCTTCTCTTTTGTGACTCCAGACTGGATGTTTTGAAGATTTTGTCAGAGCGATTGTCAAGACTTTCCACATTTGTTGTCTCCAAGAAAGTCAAAAATAAAATTAAACCCCCCCCTAATTTTGGTTATAGTTTCCTTCCTGTTGTAGAGTTACATGGTGCATATGACCTCACAATGCAGGCTCAGCCTGACATCATATGTTATGACCTTTCTTATGTGCAGATTGAAATGTCCCAAATACTGAATTTTAAAACTGAATTTTAAATATTCTTCTTGTATCCAGGAATTAATATAAAGTCTTATGATATATGATTTTTAAAGGCTTCTTGTGGCAAAGGTAAACAGATTTTTAAAATGAAATAAAAATTTAATCCTGGGACATATTTTCTTCAAACTATAAATGCAGTGTATTTGGTATGTGAAGTGATGGTATAATATATACTTTATTTCTCACATTTTGTCCTTGAAATTCAAACGCACTTCTTTTGGGCAGGGCCGGATGCTGAGGAATTTGGTGGCCTTTTTATGGAAATAAATAAAATAGACAGAATCTTAACTCCTCGGCATCTATGTGTACCGGATAAAGATGACACCGGTGCTCGGCAGATAATATAGGATAGAATTTTATGTGATGGGATTGGGAGTAATCAGTACACACAAAAAAGTCATCATCACAGGTCATAGCTGCAACCAGAGCACCACTTCCCAGCAGCTGGTGGTCCAACAAGAAAGCATGAAGATCTCTGAACATCACCTAGGTCTTCAACTACTGCCAACCAACCTGCATGTTGCTACGACTCAGAGGGCCATATATTAATGCTGATAAACATGTAGCTGTTACTAGACCAATGCTTCACAAGGAGGTAAAGGGTAGATTTTTTACTGTAGGGGTCCACAACTTCATCTAAGAGTTAGAAAGCTTACAACAACAGCACTGTGGCCTCCTAGTGCATGATGGATACTCTGCAGACCTGTATATAAAACCTTGTAGAGTAAAGAACTAGTTTGGTTACATCTGCGGTTATAACCAATGTGCATGATCTCTTTACGAATTAACCTACAATTAAAGAATAAAAACAAACAAAGAAATAGAAAGTTGGTCATTAAGATCCTCGCGTTAATATACTATATTCATTTTTTATAATGCAACTTTTTTAACATATTCACATTTTAGAATGGTCTGTATGGTAAAGACCTTAAATGCGCTGTCCCACTACACAAAAACATTAATTACACATTTAAGAAGCTTTGTTCGGTTTCTCACACAAGAACCGATCACTGTGCATGTGAAAACTACAGAGTCGTTACAGAATATATTTCAAATATGTCTTTCAAACAGTCTGGGATCTGATCCTTTTGTTTTAAGAGTGCCAAAAAAATGTATCAAGACATCGGTGTCCTAATGTGGTCAAGAACATTATTATCACTTATCTTCTGGAGGGTTTCTTTTTACCCAGATATCCAATATATCTGCTGGTATAAATATCCCTTACTTTCAATCCTAAAACACTGCGTACTGCATTACAGTCTTTTCCATTATGAAAGCTTCGCTGTAGCTCAGTGGCAGTTTTTAACCCCTTAATGACAAAGCCCGTACATGTACGGGCTCAAAATGCATTGTTTTCAATGGGTTTAGGGATCGCCCATTGTCCTTAAGGGGTTAAAACAAATGTATGTTACCTTTAACTGATTTGGAACACAATGAGAATAAACTGAACGAAAGGCGGTGAATATGTTTGTTATTGAATAGTTTTAATATGTAACAACCTAAAAACATTATGCAAAAACCAGCTACATTTATAGAAATTAACAATCCTGAAATAAATAAAACCGCAGAAGGGAGAAAACGCTACCCATGCTCTGTATCTGGGAAACCACCTGCAAGCACTCCTATTGTGACCTCATAGATCCCACAGTGAATTATGACATCATCCTGGAAGCATGCAGGTTGGTTGCACAGCATTCTATCTTCAGTGCAGTTGGGCGCTCGACACTTTCAGGCTGCTATTTCTTTAGTGAACTTGAAGTGTGGTTACCAACTACGTCAACAGCTACCAGAGAAGAAAAACTCACCAATCATTATGGCAGAGTGTTGTCTCTTCTCAGGACTAAGGTGGATTTTAAAGAAGTGCTGCCCCAGAAAACTACTCAAATATTTCAACAGGCTCAAAAAGACTTCCGATATCGTTCCAACACATAGCACAGGAGATGAAAACAGCGAGCTCTTGACAGACAGAACCTTTCTGCTGAAGCGAAAGAAAGAAGGTAGCAGTACAGAAAACAGAATGAGACTGAGGAAAAGGAGGAGATGTACTGCTAACCAGAGAGAGCAAAAACGCCTGTATATCAGGAAAAAGGAGACAACAAAGCGCAGAAGAACCAGCACAGGCAGCTATGAACATGAGCGGAAGAGGCATAGAAATAACGAGAGCCATGATCTGGGGCAGCAGGTGAAACCAACAGCAGATGCATACCTGGAGGAGTACAGGAGCAGGAGGATGAAGGTTCCCAGGAAAAGGCGCAGAAGTGAGGAGGACTGCAGCCTGACCGCAAAACGATTCAGGAACCTTCTCCCCATGTCGGTGTCCTGCTTAAGGTTTCATTTTCAATTGGGACAAGGGAGCTTTGGAAAGGTCATGTTGGCCTCTGTTCCTTCCAAGGATTCTTTAATAGCGGTAAAAATGATACGCAAGAGATCTATGAAGTCTCTGCACATCATGAGAGAGAGGAGGATTCTGGAGGTAGCCAGGAACAGCCCGTTTCTATGCCACGGGTATGCAGCTTTCCAGACAGAGACCTGTGTGTTCCTCGCCATGGAGTTTATGGCTGGAGGAACCTTGGAGTCTTATATGGACAGTGTTGGCTACATGACACAGAACACAGCCGCATTCTACTCTGCAGAGCTGGTCTGTGGCATCCAATTCCTCCATTCCCAGGGCATCATTCATAGAGATCTGAAGCCGCAGAATGTCCTACTTGACCGTGAGGGCCATGTCAAGATCAGTGATTTTGGTCTTGCTGTAGAAGGTGTTTTTGGAAGCACAGTGAGAGGACATTGTGGAACACGTCTCTACATGGCCCCAGAAATATACTTAAAGAAGCAATATGGTGTTGCTGTCGACTGGTGGTCCTTCGGGGTTATTCTCTTCCGCATGCTTAATGGAACTTTTCCCTTCTTCACTGGCTACTGCAAGAAGGCAACCGTCCATTCTATTATCAATGGCAGGCCCAAATACACCAAGGCATTAAGCCAAGAAGCTGTGGATATACTGACTTGTCTGTTAAAGAAAGATCCTCAGCTTCGCCTCTGGATGACCGAATACATCAGGGAGCATCCGTTCTTTGACAGCATAAATTGGGAAGACATAGAGAGCCGGAGAATGCCGCCACCATACCAGAAGGCTGAAAGACCCAATCGCCGCTTCAAGAACATCCAACCCATACCACCAGTTTTGGAGATCACAGAGGACATTGCCTCTCCATCTAGTAAACAGAGCCTGTCTGACACCTCCTCTTTATTTAGTGATCAGAGCCCGGCCGGCGCGTCCTCTTCATCTAGTGACCAGAGCCTGTTCGGCTTCTCTTTTGTGACTCCAGACTGGATGTTTTGAAGATTTTGTCAGAGCGATTGTCAAGACTTTCCACATTTGTTGTCTCCAAGAAAGTCAAAAATAAAATTAAACCCCCCCCTAATTTTGGTTATAGTTTCCTTCCTGTTGTAGAGTTACATGGTGCATATGAACTCACAATGCAGGCTCAGCCTGACATCATATGTTATGACCTTTCTTATGTGCAGATTGAAATGTCCCAAATACTGAATTTTAAAACTGAATTTTAAATATTCTTCTTGTATCCAGGAATTAATATAAAGTCTTATGATATATGATTTTTAAAGGCTTCTTGTGGCAAAGGTAAACAGATTTTTAAAATGAAATAAAAATTTAATCCTGGGACATATTTTCTTCAAACTATAAATGCAGTGTATTTGGTATGTGAAGTGATGGTATAATATATACTTTATTTCTCACATTTTGTCCTTGAAATTCAAACGCACTTCTTTTGGGCAGGGCCGGATGCTGAGGAATTTGGTGGCCTTTTTATGGAAATAAATAAAATAGACAGAATCTTAACTCCTCGGCATCTATGTGTACCGGATAAAGATGACACCGGTGCTCGGCAGATAATATAGGATAGAATTTTATGTGATGGGATTGGGAGTAATCAGTACACACAAAAAAGTCATCATCACAGGTCATAGCTGCAACCAGAGCACCACTTCCCAGCAGCTGGTGGTCCAACAAGAAAGCATGAAGATCTCTGAACATCACCTAGGTCTTCAACTACTGCCAACCAACCTGCATGTTGCTACGACTCAGAGGGCCATATATTAATGCTGATAAACATGTAGCTGTTACTAGACCAATGCTTCACAAGGAGGTAAAGGGTAGATTTTTTACTGTAGGGGTCCACAACTTCATCTAAGAGTTAGAAAGCTTACAACAACAGCACTGTGGCCTCCTAGTGCATGATGGATACTCTGCAGACCTGTATATAAAACCTTGTAGAGTAAAGAACTAGTTTGGTTACATCTGCGGTTATAACCAATGTGCATGATCTCTTTACGAATTAACCTACAATTAAAGAATAAAAACAAACAAAGAAATAGAAAGTTGGTCATTAAGATCCTCGCGTTAATATACTATATTCATTTTTTATAATGCAACTTTTTTAACATATTCACATTTTAGAATGGTCTGTATGGTAAAGACCTTAAATGCGCTGTCCCACTACACAAAAACATTAATTACACATTTAAGAAGCTTTGTTCGGTTTCTCACACAAGAACCGATCACTGTGCATGTGAAAACTACAGAGTCGTTACAGAATATATTTCAAATATGTCTTTCAAACAGTCTGGGATCTGATCCTTTTGTTTTAAGAGTGCCAAAAAAATGTATCAAGACATCGGTGTCCTAATGTGGTCAAGAACATTATTATCACTTATCTTCTGGAGGGTTTCTTTTTACCCAGATATCCAATATATCTGCTTGTATAAATATCCCTTACTTTCAATCCTAAAACACTGCCTACTGCATTACAGTCTTTTCCATTATGAAAGCTTTGCTGTAGCTCAGTGGCAGTTTTTAACCCCTTAATGACAAAGCCCGTACATGTACGGGCTCAAAATGCATTGTTTTCAATGGGTTTAGGGATCGCCCATTGTCCTTAAGGGGTTAAAACAAATGTATGTTACCTTTAACTGATTTGGAACACAATGAGAATAAACTGAACGAAAGGCGGTGAATATGTTTGTTATTGAATAGTTTTAATATGTAACAACCTAAAAACATTATGCAAAAACCAGCTACATTTATAGAAATTAACAATCCTGAAATAAATAAAACCGCAGAAGGGAGAAAACGCTACCCATGCTCTGTATCTGGGAAACCACCTGCAAGCACTCCTATTGTGACCTCATAGATCCCACAGTGAATTATGACATCATCCTGGAAGCATGCAGGTTGGTTGCACAGCATTCTATCTTCAGTGCAGTTGGGCGCTCGACACTTTCAGGCTGCTATTTCTTTAGTGAACTTGAAGTGTGGTTACCAACTACGTCAACAGCTACCAGAGAAGAAAAACTCACCAATCATTATGGCAGAGTGTTGTCTCTTCTCAGGACTAAGGTGGATTTTAAAGAAGTGCTGCCCCAGAAAACTACTCAAATATTTCAAAAGGCTCAAAAAGACTTCCGATATCGTTCCAACACATAGCACAGGAGATGAAAACAGCGAGCTCTTGACAGACAGAACCTTTCTGCTGAAGCGAAAGAAAGAAGGTAGCAGTACAGAAAACAGAATGAGACTGAGGAAAAGGAGGAGATGTACTGCTAACCAGAGAGAGCAAAAACGCCTGTATATCAGGAAAAAGGAGACAACAAAGCGCAGAAGAACCAGCACAGGCAGCTATGAACATGAGAGGAAGAGGCATAGAAATAACGAGAGCCATGATCTGGGGCAGCAGGTGAAACCAACAGCAGATGCATACCTGGAGGAGTACAGGAGCAGGAGGATGAAGGTTCCCAGGAAAAGGCGCAGAAGTGAGGAGGACTGCAGCCTGACCGCAAAACGATTCAGGAACCTTCTCCCCATGTCGGTGTCCTGCTTAAGGTTTCATTTTCAATTGGGACAAGGGAGCTTTGGAAAGGTCATGTTGGCCTCTGTTCCTTCCAAGGATTCTTTAATAGCGGTAAAAATGATACGCAAGAGATCTATGAAGTCTCTGCACATCATGAGAGAGAGGAGGATTCTGGAGGTAGCCAGGAACAGCCCGTTTCTATGCCACGGGTATGCAGCTTTCCAGACAGAGACCTGTGTGTTCCTCGCCATGGAGTTTATGGCTGGAGGAACCTTGGAGTCTTATATGGACAGTGTTGGCTACATGACACAGAACACAGCCGCATTCTACTCTGCAGAGCTGGTCTGTGGCATCCAATTCCTCCATTCCCAGGGCATCATTCATAGAGATCTGAAGCCGCAGAATGTCCTACTTGACCGTGAGGGCCATGTCAAGATCAGTGATTTTGGTCTTGCTGTAGAAGGTGTTTTTGGAAGCACAGTGAGAGGACATTGTGGAACACGTCTCTACATGGCCCCAGAAATATACTTAAAGAAGCAATATGGTGTTGCTGTCGACTGGTGGTCCTTCGGGGTTATTCTCTTCCGCATGCTTAATGGAACTTTTCCCTTCTTCACTGGCTACTGCAAGAAGGCAACCGTCCATTCTATTATCAATGGCAGGCCCAAATACACCAAGGCATTAAGCCAAGAAGCTGTGGATATACTGACTTGTCTGTTAAAGAAAGATCCTCAGCTTCGCCTCTGGATGACCGAATACATCAGGGAGCATCCGTTCTTTGACAGCATAAATTGGGAAGACATAGAGAGCCGGAGAATGCCGCCACCATACCAGAAGGCTGAAAGACCCAATCGCCGCTTCAAGAACATCCAACCCATACCACCAGTTTTGGAGATCACAGAGGACATTGCCTCTCCATCTAGTAAACAGAGCCTGTCGGACACCTCCTCTTTATTTAGTGATCAGAGCCCGGCCGGCGCGTCCTCTTCATCTAGTGACCAGAGCCTGTTCGGCTTCTCTTTTGTGACTCCAGACTGGATGTTTTGAAGATTTTGTCAGAGCGATTGTCAAGACTTTCCACATTTTTTGTCTCCAAGAAAGTCAAAAATAAAATTACCCCCCCCCCCCTAATTTTGGTTATAGTTTCCTTCCTGTTGTACAGTTACATGGTGCATATGACCTCACAATGCAGGCTCAGCCTGACATCATATGTTATGACCTTTCTTATGTGCAGATTGAAATGTCCCAAATACTGAATTTTAAAACTGAATTTTAAATATTCTTCTTGTATCCAGGAATTAATATTAAATCTTATGATATATGATTTTTAAAGGCTTCTTCTGGCAAAAGTTAACCAGATTTTTAAAATGAAATTAAAATTTAATCCTGGGACATATTTTCTTCAAACTATAAATGCAGTGTATTTGGTATGTGAAGTGATGGTATAATATATACTTTATTTCTCACATTTTGTCCTTGAAATTCAAACGCACTTCTTTTGGGCAGGGCCGGATGCTGAGGAATTTGGTGGCCTTTTTATGGAAATAAATAAAATAGACAGAATCTTAACTCCTCGGCATCTATGTGTACCGGATAAAGATGACACCGGTGCTCGGCAGATAATATAGGATAGAATTTTATGTGATGGGATTGGGAGTAATCAGTACACACAAAAAAGTCATCATCACAGGTCATAGCTGCAACCAGAGCACCACTTCCCAGCAGCTGGTGGTCCAACAAGAAAGCATGAAGATCTCTGAACATCACCTAGGTCTTCAACTACTGCCAACCAACCTGCATGTTGCTACGACTCAGAGGGCCATATATTAATGCTGATAAACATGTAGCTGTTACTAGACCAATGCTTCACAAGGAGGTAAAGGGTAGATTTTTTACTGTAGGGGTCCACAACTTCATCTAAGAGTTAGAAAGCTTACAACAACAGCACTGTGGCCTCCTAGTGCATGATGGATACTCTGCAGACCTGTATATAAAACCTTGTAGAGTAAAGAACTAGTTTGGTTACATCTGCGGTTATAACCAATGTGCATGATCTCTTTACGAATTAACCTACAATTAAAGAATAAAAACAAACAAAGAAATAGAAAGTTGGTAATTAAGATCCTCGCGTTAATATACTATATTCATTTTTTATAATGCAACTTTTTTAACATATTCACATTTTAGAATGGTCTGTATGGTAAAGACCTTAAATGCACTGTCCCACTACACAAAAACATTAATTACACATTTAAGAAGCTTTGTTCGGTTTCTCACACAAGAACCGATCACTGTGCATGTGAAAACTACAGAGTCGTTACAGAATATATTTCAAATATGTCTTTCAAACAGTCTGGGATCTGATCCTTTTGTTTTAAGAGTGCCAAAAAAATGTATCAAGACATCGGTGTCCTAATGTGGTCAAGAACATTATTATCACTTATCTTCTGGAGGGTTTCTTTTTACCCAGATATCCAATATATCTGCTTGTATAAATATCCCTTACTTTCAATCCTAAAACACTGCCTACTGCATTACAGTCTTTTCCATTATGAAAGCTTTGCTGTAGCTCAGTGGCAGTTTTTAACCCCTTAATGACAAAGCCCGTACATGTACGGGCTCAAAATGCATTGTTTTCAATGGGTTTAGGGATCGCCCATTGTCCTTAAGGGGTTAAAACAAATGTATGTTACCTTTAACTGATTTGGAACACAATGAGAATAAACTGAACGAAAGGCGGTGAATATGTTTGTTATTGAATAGTTTTAATATGTAACAACCTAAAAACATTATGCAAAAACCAGCTACATTTATAGAAATTAACAATCCTGAAATAAATAAAACCGCAGAAGGGAGAAAACGCTACCCATGCTCTGTATCTGGGAAACCACCTGCAAGCACTCCTATTGTGACCTCATAGATCCCACAGTGAATTATGACATCATCCTGGAAGCATGCAGGTTGGTTGCACAGCATTCTATCTTCAGTGCAGTTGGGCGCTCGACACTTTCAGGCTGCTATTTCTTTAGTGAACTTGAAGTGTGGTTACCAACTACGTCAACAGCTACCAGAGAAGAAAAACTCACCAATCATTATGGCAGAGTGTTGTCTCTTCTCAGGACTAAGGTGGATTTTAAAGAAGTGCTGCCCCAGAAAACTACTCAAATATTTCAACAGGCTCAAAAAGACTTCCGATATCGTTCCAACACATAGCACAGGAGATGAAAACAGCGAGCTCTTGACAGACAGAACCTTTCTGCTGAAGCGAAAGAAAGAAGGTAGCAGTACAGAAAACAGAATGAGACTGAGGAAAAGGAGGAGATGTACTGCTAACCAGAGAGAGCAAAAACGCCTGTATATCAGGAAAAAGGAGACAACAAAGCGCAGAAGAACCAGCACAGGCAGCTATGAACATGAGCGGAAGAGGCATAGAAATAACGAGAGCCATGATCTGGGGCAGCAGGTGAAACCAACAGCAGATGCATACCTGGAGGAGTACAGGAGCAGGAGGATGAAGGTTCCCAGGAAAAGGCACAGAAGTGAGGAGGACTGCAGCCTGACCGCAAAACGATTCAGGAACCTTCTCCCCATGTCGGTGTCCTGCTTAAGGTTTCATTTTCAATTGGGACAAGGGAGCTTTGGAAAGGTCATGTTGGCCTCTGTTCCTTCCAAGGATTCTTTAATAGCGGTAAAAATGATACGCAAGAGATCTATGAAGTCTCTGCACATCATGAGAGAGAGGAGGATTCTGGAGGTAGCCAGGAACAGCCCGTTTCTATGCCACGGGTATGCAGCTTTCCAGACAGAGACCTGTGTGTTCCTCGCCATGGAGTTTATGGCTGGAGGAACCTTGGAGTCTTATATGGACAGTGTTGGCTACATGACACAGAACACAGCCGCATTCTACTCTGCAGAGCTGGTCTGTGGCATCCAATTCCTCCATTCCCAGGGCATCATTCATAGAGATCTGAAGCCGCAGAATGTCCTACTTGACCGTGAGGGCCATGTCAAGATCAGTGATTTTGGTCTTGCTGTAGAAGGTGTTTTTGGAAGCACAGTGAGAGGACATTGTGGAACACGTCTCTACATGGCCCCAGAAATATACTTAAAGAAGCAATATGGTGTTGCTGTCGACTGGTGGTCCTTCGGGGTTATTCTCTTCCGCATGCTTAATGGAACTTTTCCCTTCTTCACTGGCTACTGCAAGAAGGCAACCGTCCATTCTATTACCAATGGCAGGCCCAAATACACCAAGGCATTAAGCCAAGAAGCTGTGGATATACTGACTTGTCTGTTAAAGAAAGATCCTCAGCTTCGCCTCTGGATGACCGAATACATCAGGGAGCATCCGTTCTTTTACAGCATAAATTGGGAAGACATAGAGAGCCGGAGAATGCCGCCACCATACCAGAAGGCTGAAAGACCGAATCGCCGCTTCAAGAACATCCAACCCATACCACCAGTTTTGGAGATCACAGAGGACATTGCCTCTCCATCTAGTAAACAGAGCCTGTCTGACACCTCCTCTTTATTTAGTGATCAGAGCCCGGCCGGCGCGTCCTCTTCATCGAGTGACCAGAGCCTGTTCGGCTTCTCTTTTGTGACTCCAGACTGGATTTTGTCAGAGCGATTCTCAAGACTTTCCACATTTGTTGTCTCCAAGAAAGTAAAAAATAAAATGAAAAACCCTCCCCTAATTTTGGTTCTAGTTTGTTTGCTGTTGTACAGTTACAGGGTACATAAGCCCTCACAATGCAGGTTCAGCCTGACATCATATGTTGTGACCTCACACTGTGATTTCAGTGCAGATATGTGTCCCAAATACAAGTCAATTTCAAATATTCTTCTTGTATACATGATTTCATATTATATCTTATGATATATCTGCTGTTTACATGAAGATTAAATGCATTATTGTAAGCTCATCTGAGCAGGGCTCTCATCACCTGTTCTTTTTGTGTGTCATCTTGTTATGTTATATACTAATTGTTATGTCCTGTCTACTTTTTGTACAGCGCTGCAGAATCTAATGGCCCTATAAAAACAATAAATAATAATAACGACATCCTCGGTTTCTCCAATTTTCTAGCGCACCCCACCAATTTGTTTGTTGTGTGCTGGTTACTTTTTCTACACTGAGACACTGTGTGTGTGTGTGGTGCTGCTCAGTTAAAACTTTCCGTGTGTATATTCCTTTTAAATTCTTTATATTTATTTGACCTTTTGATGTAGTACTTAATTTATAAACATGTTTGCTGCACCTACTATCATTACAACAGATTCTGGCATTTATAGGGATATAGTCAAACTATTACAGGGTTTTACATGGGAATTCTCCTATTATATGTCAATAATGTAACTAAAAGTGATATGTCCATAATGTATGAAAAATCAGAATGGGTACCAGAAGATGAAAAAAATAAATCATCTTATCAGGGAGGATCTCATGATTGGATTCCCAAAAGCAAGTACCCATGGAGTGAATCCTTAATTTTGAGTACAGGGCATTGCATTGAAGGCAGGCAATCCGTTGTTTATTTACCCAAGGCATCTTTCTATGAGTAATAAACCAAAGGCAGCCAAGGCTTAAAACTGTTAACAGATCAAAAGGGTAGTGCATATCAGCAAGTTGTCTGGTGAAGTATAGGCCTGCTCAGTCCAATGTCAGGACAGGCAGAAGTGGTTCACAGGTAAAGGTAACTGCTGCAGAATAACACGGTTTCCCACTGGGGCACACTGAGACCACCATGGCCGCCATCGTAAATCCAATCCAAGAGTGTTGCAGTAGTCAAGACGGGAAATGATAAGTAAATGAACCAGAGAATGGGCGGATACGAGAGATGTTTTTTAGGTGCAAGCGGCAGGATCTGGCGAGGTACTGAATGTGATGGATGAAGGAAAGGTTAGAGTCAAGGATGACCCCAAGCATCACTTTGACACATTTTTTTTGTCTGTAACCTGTCTTTTTTTTAGATTTATCCAAAACAGATATTCAAAGCAGAACAAAGTTTACAGTCAATTACCTTACGCGGGGCTGGCCGATCCCAATCTGATGTCATCTGCACGGACGCAATAGAGTGTGGTTTCCCTGAAATGGAAACAGTAAGCATTGTTCATATACACACATACAGTGTATTGTATATGTGTTTATTTAAAGTGTACCCCCCCCCTTAACGCTTCTTGGTAAAGAACTCTTATTGGATTCACCCTCCAGCCCCCATGTTGCAAATACCTACCTTGAAAAAAAATCTACAGCCATGGTGGCCATCTGTTTGCCCTGAAAAGAAATACACATAAAGAAGGGTCACCATCCCACATCTCTACTGAGTACATAATCTACTGGCTCTATCAAAAATACAATTTAAAAAAGGTTCTGGTGCAACGTTAGAAAAGTGGCGTCATCACCATAGCAACCAATGAACTGCTGCTCTTCTTTGGACTAGCACGTTGGTTGCTATGGTGATATAACGTAACTTTTTAAAACTAGGTACCAAAATCCGTTTTTGAACATGACCCCCAGAGAACCCCCCAATCTTAAAATTAAAGTGATTTATAAAGATGTCTCAGGTACAAAAACTGGGAAAAGAAACCTAAAAATTGTGACACACTCAAAAAATTGAGCCTGTTCTGTAAAGGCCCAGAAATCATTACATTTACAAATTATTTGTCAGATTTTACTCCAAAAACAATATTATTAAGGTACAAGGTGATGACGCCATATCTGAAATTGAAGGCGTCACATCATATATTATATAAAGGTTGGCCGTTGTATTTTAGACATGTTAATATGACGCAAACACAACTTCCCTACCTTTTATAAATGACGTATTTCTCAAAAAGCTTGTGTTTTCTTAAAAAATCACCTCAAGTGTTTTCATTACGTCAAACAAGTAAAACCGTTCTCACAGGAAACCGTTAATCGTTGACAGTTTTTGGACACTATGAAGTAAAAGTGTTTTTCGGTACAAAGTGCAGATTATGAAGTAATAAACATGGCGCTAATTATAATAAACAGCGATAATGAAGCAATTTCTCCTCAGAGAGTATCAGTGATAACGGGACTGATACCGTAACACTATTTCCCTTGCATTTTGTTACTAGGAACCTGTGTGAGACTAGTGTCTGGTTTCTGGCGGAACTTATTTTCAGGCGGACCCATTACACAAGATGGCTGCGCCCAGACCTGCGGCTAACGTTTTCACGTTTCGTGATGCCAGAACGAATCCTGACCCCGTACAGGAGCCGGTACTTGACGGCCCGGCTGTGGTCGTATTGGACAACGGCTCGTTCCAGTTACGGGCGGGATGGGCAGGGAAAAGCCCTCCGTTGCAGCTCCGCTCTGTAGGGGACGAATGACAAAATGGAATGCCCATAGACTTTAATGGGGAGGAATGCCCATAGACTATAATGGGGAGGAATGCCCATAGACTATAATGGAAGGGAAAAGAATAATTGATTTTGAAATAAAAGCTTAAGAAATAGCATTTAGACCTTTGGCACACATACTCCCTTAGGACACACATGTGATCTAAAACTCAGATTATGTTGGATTATAGCTGTTTTCTATGGAATGACAGGTGAATGACAGTTTTGAGGGAATGCCCATAGGATATAATGGGAGAAAAAATAATATTGTTTTTTTAGAGAAAACCATATGACATATCACATAGATCTTTGTCATGTATACTCCCCTAGTACAGGTATAGGTTCTAAACCTCATATTAAATGGAATTATAGCTGAATTCTATGGAACGACAGGTGAATGACAATATTGATGGAATGCCCATAGGATATAATGGGAGAAAAATCAAACCTGTTTTTCAGACAAAACCCTCTGAAATATCATATCGATCTTTGGCACATATACTCTCCTAGTACAGACACAGGATCTAAAACTCATATTAAGTGGGATTATAGCTGTTTTCTATGGAATGACAGGTGAATGACAGTATTGATGGAATGCCCATAGGATATAATGGGAGAAAAATGTAACTTGTTTTTTAGAGAAAACCCTCTGACATATCATATAGATCTTTGTCATGTATACTCCCCTAGTACAGTTATAGGTTCCAAACCTCATATTAAGTGGGATTATAGCTGTTTTCTATGGAATGACAGGTGAATGACAGTATTGATGGAATGCCCATAGGATATAATGGGAGAAAAATCAAACCTGTTTTTCAGACAAAACCCTCTGAAATATCATATCGATCTTTGGCACATATACTCCCCTAGTACAGAGATAGGATCTAACACTCAGATTATGTGGGATTATAGCTGTTTTCTATGGCATGACAGGTGAATGACAGTTTTGAGGGAATGCCCATAGGATATAATGGGAGAAAAAATAATATTGTTTTTTTAGAGAAAACCATATGACATATCATATAGATCTTTGGCACACATACTCCCCTAGTATAGTTATAAGCTCTAAACCTCATATTAAGTGGAATTATAGCTGTTTTCTATGGAATGACAGGTGAATGACAGTATTGATGGAATGCCCATAGGATATAATGGGAGAAAAATCAAACCTTTTTTTCAGACAAAACCCTTTGAAAAATCATATAGATCTTTGGCACATATACTCTCCTAGTACAGATACATGATCTAAAACTCATATTAAGTGGGATTATAGCTGTTTTCTATGGAATGACAGGTGAATGACAGTATTGATGGAATGCCCATAGGATATAATGGGAGAAAAATGAAACTTGTTTTTTAGAGAAAACCCTCTGACATATCATATAGATCTTTGTCATGTATACTCCCCTAGTACAGTTATAGGTTCCAAACCTCATATTAAGTGGAATTATAGCTGTGTTCTATGGAATGACAGGTGAATGGCAGTATTGATGGAATGCCGATAGGATATAATGGGAGAAAAATCAAACCTGTTTTTCAGACAAAACCCTCTGAAATATCATATAGATCTTTGGCACATATACTCCACTAGTACAGATACAGGATCTAAAACTCATATTATGTGGGATTATAGCTGTTTTCTATGGAATAACAGGTGAATGACAGTTTTGAGGGAATGCCCATAGGATATAATGGGAGGAAAAAAAATCTTGTTTTTTTAGAGAAAACCATTTGACATATCATATAGATCTTTGGCACACATACTCCCCTAGTACAGGTATAGGTTCTAAACCTCATATTAAGTGGAATTATAGCTGTTTTCTATGGAATGACAGGTGAATGACAGTATTGATGGAATGCCCATAGGATATAATGGGAGAAAAATCAAACCTGTTTTTCAGACAAAACCCTCTGACATATCATATCGATCTTTGGCACATATACTCCCCTAGTACAGAGACAGGATCTAAAACTCATATTATGTGGGATTATAGCTGTTTTCTATGGAATGACAGGTGAATGACAGTTTTGAGGGAATGCCCATAGGATATAATGGGAGAAAAAATAAACTTGTTTTTTAGAGAAAACCCTCTGACATATCATATAGATCTTTGTCATTTTGAACACTGGTGACACTTGTAATATGTTGGTCACCAGAATGAGGAATCTGCACACACACCAAAGGAACTCTGGTGCTTAACTGTGCCAGGAAGGGCCAGCTCCCCAGTAGATCAAAATAAATAAAGGCTCCAGGCACTCAAGGGTTCCAGCTCAGGCAGATTTATTAAAGGAAGACAGCAACAACATTTCAACCTCACAATGAGGTCTTTATCAAGTTGATAAAACTGTTGTTTTGTTGAATTGAGTCATCACACAAGTATGCCATCCACTCTTCTCTGATAAAACATACGTTTGCCAGTTGGTAACAAGCAGCTGCAATAGACAATAATATGTCACAATTTTCTTTTGCTCTTTCTTTTTCCTTCATGGAATCTATGACTATCACCTCCCTGGTATCAAAAAGGTATTAAAAAGGCCAGTATAACTGAGCTGCAAAAGCAAATTCTGCATTTCTCACCACTAACTAAAGTAAACCATCTCATACTTACAGGCAATAGGAAGCAACTTCGAATAAAGTAAACATTGCCCTAGTAAATTAGATAAATGGTTTAAATGTTATAATGAGGCTTAAAGTGATATTTATTAACTAAAATAAACTGAGATAGTGGGTTCTATCCAATTATGTGAGAGAAATCAGTTATTGGTTTTTTTGACTTCCGTCTATGGTATTCAATGAGCTGAGATAGATTAATTTAAACCACTGAATAGAGCTGGATATTTCAATATGCTGATTGTAAAAAAAAACAAAAAAACCCCTGGTCATTAACGGGTTAATCATAGCCTTAAATAAATGTTACCAATTTAATTATGTATTATGCTGGGCTAATTTGGAAATGTTTTAACAGCAGAATAAGCCTAGTTTAACACATGTCTAAATCAGCATATTGAAATATCCAGCTCTATTCAGTGGTTTAAATTAATCTATCTCAGCTCATTGAATACCATAGACGGAAGTCAAAAAAAACAATAACTGATTTCTCTCACATAATTGGATAGAACCCACTATCTCAGTTTATTTTAGTTAATAAATATCACTTTAAGCCTCATTATAACATTTAAACCATTTATCTAATTTACTAGGGCAATGTTTACTTTATTCGAAGTTGCTTCCTATTGCCTGTAAGTATGAGATGGTTTACTTTAGTTAGTGGTGAGAAATGCAGAATTTGTTTTTGCAGCTCAGTTATACTGGCCTTTTTTAATACCTTTTTGATACCAGGGAGGTGATAGTCATAGATTCCATGAAGGAAAAAGAAAGAGCAAAAGAAAATTGTGACATATTTTTGTCTATTGCAGCTGCTTGTTACCAACTGGCAAACGTATGTTTTATCAGAGAAGAGTGGATGGCATACTTGTGTGAGGACTCAATTCAACAAAATAACAGTTTTATCAACTTGATAAAGACCTCATTGTGAGGTTGAAACGTTGTTGCTGTCTTCCTTTAATAAATCTGCCTGAGCTGGAACCCTTGAGTGCCTGGAGCCTTTATTTATTTTGATCTACTGGGGAGCTGGCCCTTCCTGGCACAGTTAAGCACCAGAGTTCCTTTGGTGTGTGTGCAGATTCCTCATTCTGGTGACCAACATATTACAAGTGTCACCAGTGTTCAAAATGACAAAGATCTATATGATATGTCAGAGGGTTTTCTCTAAAAAACAAGTTTATTTTTTCTCCCATTATATCCTAAGGGCATTCCCTCAAAACTGTCATTCACCTGTCATTCCATAGAAAACAGCTATAATCCCACATAATATGAGTTTTAGATCCTCTCTCTGTACTAGGGGAGTATATGTGCCAAAGATCTATATGATATGTCAGAGGGTTTTGTCTGAAAAACAGGTTTGATTTTTCTCCCATTATATCCTATGGGCATTCCATCAATACTGTCATTCACCTGTCATTCCATAGAAAACAGCTATAATCCCACATAATATGAGTTTTAGATCATGTCTCTGTACTAGGGGAGTATATGTGCAAAAGATCTATATGATATTTCAGAGGGTTTTGTCTGAAAAACAGGTTTGATTTTTCTCCCATTATATCCTATGGGCATTCCATCAATACTGTCATTCACCTGTCATTCCATAGAAAACAGCTATAATTCCACTTAATATGAGGTTTAGAACCTATACGTGTACTAGGGGAGTATGTGTGCCAAAGATCTATATGATATGTCAGAGGGTTTTCTCTAATAAACAAGTTTATTTTTTCTCCCATTATATCCTATGGGCATTCTCTCAAAACTGTCATTTACCTGTCATTCCATAGAAAACAGCTATAATCCCACATAATATGAGTTTTAGATCCTGTCTCTGTACTAGGGGAGTATACGTGCCAAAGATCGATATGATATTTCAGAGGGTTTTGTCTGAAAAAACAGGTTTGATTTTTCTCCCATTATATCCTATGGGCATTCCATCAATACTGTCATTCACCTGTCATTCCATAGAATACAGCTATAATTCCACTTAATATGAGGTTTAGAACCTATAACTGTACTAGGGGAGTATACATGACAAAGATCTATATAATATGTCAGAGGGTTTTCTCTAAAAAACAAGTTAAATTTTTCTCCCATTATATCCTATGGGCATTCCATCAATACTGTCATTCACCTGTCATTCCATAGAAAACAGCTATAATCCCACTTAATATGAGTTTTAGATCCTGTCTCTGTAGTAGGGGAGTATATGTGCAAAAGATCTATATGATATTTCAGAGGGTTTTGTCTGAAAAACAGGTTTGATTTTTCTCCCATTATATCCTATGGGCATTCCATCAATACTGTCATTCACCTGTCATTCCATAGAATACAGCTATAATTCCACTTAATATGAGGTTTAGAACCTATAACTGCACTAGGAGAGTATACATGACAAAGATCTATATAATATGTCAGAGGGTTTTCTCTAAAAAACAAGTTACATTTTTCTCCCATTATATCCTATGGGCATTCCATCAATACTGTCATTCACCTGTCATTCCATAGAAAACAGCTATAATCCCACTTAATATGAGTTTTAGATCCTGTCTCTGTAGTAGGGGAGTATATGTGCAAAAGATCTATATGATATTTCAGAGGGTTTTGTCTGAAAAACAGGTTTGATTTTTCTCCCATTATATCCTATGGGCATTCCATCAATACTGTCATTCACCTGTCATTCCATAGAAAACAGCTATAATTCCACTTAATATGAAGTTTAGAACCTATAACTGTACTAGGGGAGTATGTGTGCCAAAGATCTATATGATATGTCAGAGGGTTTTCTCTAAAAAAAGAATATTATTTTTTCTCCCATTATATCCTATGGGCATTCCCTCAAAACCGTCATTCACCTGTCATTCCATAGAAAACAGCTATAATCCCACATAATATGAGTGTTAGATCCTGTCTCTGTACTAGGGGAGTATATGTGCCAAAGATCTATATGATATTTCAGAGGGTTTTCTCTGAAAAACAGGTTTGATTTTTCTCCCATTATATCCTATGGGCATTCCATCAATACTGCCATTCACCTGTCATTCCATAGAACACAGCTATAATTCCACTTAATATGAGGTTTGGAACCTATAACTGTACTAAGGGAGTATACATGACAAAGATCTATGTGATATGTCATATGGTTTTCTCTAAAAAAAGAATATTATTTTTTCTCCCATTATATCCTATGGGCATTCCATCAGTACTGTCATTCACCTGTCATTCCATAGAAAACAGCTATAATCCCACTTAATATGAGTTTTAGATCCTGTCTCTGTAGTAGGGGAGTATATGTGCAAAAGATCTATATGATATTTCAGAGGGTTTTGTCTGAAAAACAGGTTTGATTTTTCTCCCATTATATCCTATGGGCATTCCATCAATACTGCCATTCACCTGTCATTCCATAGAACACAGCTATAATTCCACTTAATATGAGGTTTGGAACCTATAACTGTACTAAGGGAGTATACATGACAAAGATCTATATGATAAATCAGAGGGTTTTCTCTAAAAAACAAGTTTCATTTTTCTCCCATTAAATCCTATGGGCATTCCCTCAAAACTATCATTCACCTGTCATTCCACAGAAAACAGCTATAATCCCACATAATATGAGTTTTAGATCATGTATCTGTACTAGGAGAGTATATGTGCCAAAGATCTATATGATTTTTCAGAGGGTTTTGTCTGAAAAAAAGGTTTGATTTTTCTCCCATTATATCCTATGGGCATTCCATCAATACTGTCATTCACCTGTCATTCCATAGAAAACAGCTATAATTCCACTTAATATGAGGTTTAGAACCTATAACTATACTAGGGGAGTATGTGTGCCAAAGATCTATATGATATGTCATATGGTTTTCTCTAAAAAAACAATATTATTTTTTCTCCCATTATATCCTATGGGTATTCCCTCAAAACTGTCATTCACCTGTCATTCCATAGAAAACAGCTATAATCCCACATAATCTGAGTGTTAGATCCTGTCTCTGTACTAGGGGAGTATATGTGCCAAAGATCGATATGATATTTCAGAGGGTTTTGTCTGAAAAACAGGTTTGATTTTTCTCCCATTATATCCTATGGGCATTCCATCAATACTGTCATTCACCTGTCATTCCATAGAAAACAGCTATAATCCCACTTAATATGAGGTTTGGAACCTATAACTGTACTAGGGGAGTATACATGACAAAGATCTATATGATATGTCAGAGGGTTTTCTCTAAAAAACAAGTTACATTTTTCTCCCATTATATCCTATGGGCATTCCATCAATACTGTCATTCACCTGTCATTCCATAGAAAACAGCTATAATCCCACTTAATATGAGTTTTAGATCCTGTGTCTGTACTAGGAGAGTATATGTGCCAAAGATCGATATGATATTTCAGAGGGTTTTGTCTGAAAAACAGGTTTGATTTTTCTCCCATTATATCCTATGGGCATTCCATCAATATTGTCATTCACCTGTCATTCCATAGAATACAGCTATAATCCCACATAATATGAGGTTTAGAACCTATACCTGTACTAGGGGAGTATACATGACAAAGATCTATATGATATGTCATATGGTTTTCTCTAAAAAAACAATATTATTTTTTCTCCCATTATATCCTATGGGCATTCCCTCAAAACTGTCATTCACCTGTCATTCCATAGAAAACAGCTATAATCCAACGTAATCTGAGTTTTAGATCACATGTGTGTCCTAAGGGAGTATGTGTGCCAAAGGTCTAAATGCTATTTCTTAAGCTTTTATTTCAAAATCAATTATTCTTTTCCCTTCCATTATAGTCTATGGGCATTCCTCCCCATTATAGTCTATGGGCATTCCTCCCCATTAAAGTCTATGGGCATTCCATTTTGTCATTCGTTTTAGTATGTCCCCTCTGTAGTGGCTCGGAGCCGCGGAGGGCCCCGTAGCTTGAGCCGGGTGGGTAATGACATCCCGAACCTGGAGCCCCTTCGCTGGTTGCTGCGGACACCGTTTGATCGGAATCTGCAGGTTAATCTGGAGCTGCAGGAGCTGCTGTGTGATCATGTCTTCCAGAAGCTGGGGGTGGCCTCACAGGTATGAAATCGAATGGAAGGAACAAGGGCTACTTTAAAATGGGGCCATTCTAATGTACTGTTAAATGCGGAGCCGACAGCAACAATATTCTACTGGTTTCCATAGTAACTACTCCACGAGTATATGATCCACTGATCAGTACTTCCCAGGTGTCCTGCTTTTGGCTTCCAATCCCTCAGTCCATTTTTTCTCCCCTGATGCTCCTCTTCTCTAGGAGCTCAGAAGGCTTGCTGGGTATGCAGATGTCAGAGGGTTCTACATTCCTATAAGTAACAATAATGTGGATTAAAACAGTATTAAATGTGTTTTATAAATTAAAAGGTGTAAATTCTGAATTAATTATAAATAATTTGTTCTTCTAAATGCTCTATTCAGATCGATCTATCTATATCTATATCTATATATATATATATATATATATATATATATCTAGAGATCACATAAAAAGTGTCGCTAAAGCCCTGCGACCTTCCTTCTTTGGAAATTTGAAATGTTGAGAGGCATATTATTATTATTTCAAGTAAAAATATCTTTGGTAAAATCATATTTTAAAAAAGACGTAACCGTAAATATTATAGTAATAGGTAAACTATCCTTTTGGTTTGGGACCTTGTGGCTTACAAAGCATGTACACAAAAGGCAAAGTTTTTTTAACTTTATCACATTTACTAAACTAGAAGAATATTGGTATGGAAATATGAGAATAAATAAAAAAAAAATCAAATATGAATTTTTTTTTTATCAAATCAAACCGTTCAAAAAAAAAAAATAAAAAAAAATGGAAGCAAGGTTGTGACAGATCGTGGCTAGCTGACAGATCGTGGCTAGCTGACAGATCGTGGCTAGCTGACAGATCGTGGCTAGCTGACAGAGTATAATATGTTTCTATCTCCGGCTCTAATTCTATTCCTTTAACAGTCTGGGGGCTGAATAATTAATTGCTTTTAGCGCATAGCAGGAGAAGAGAATTATTATTCAGTTTAATCAATGGGTAAAGCATTTAGACAGTTGCCGGGTTCCGTTCAGGGCTCTTTGAATCATTTCTTCTACATGTGTTATCATCCGGATAGTGGGTCACATCATCCTATGTATAATAAGCAAGCAATTTCAATGCAAGGTAAGTTGGGATTTGTCTCGGCACTACCGGATATTTGGTGAAGCCAAGGTACAGATGATTTTTCTATTCTTGACTCGAACTTTTTTTCGAAGCATGCAAACAAAGAAACTCGTCGAGATCTGACACCTTAAGTACACTTGTAAGGGGATTGTACTTTTATGTCTTGTCTTCTGTGATATTTACTCTAATCTCTTTTCCTTTTATGTTTTTTGCACTGCTCAGGGATGTGTTGAATACCCCATTGTATTCACCGAGGCTCCCTGCACTCCGCTTCATGTCCGGCAGATGGTGTCTGAGCTTCTCTTTGAGTGTTACCGGGTTCCCAAAGTATCTTTTGGGGTCGATGGGCTGTACAGTTTCTATCACAACAAGAAGGATCTGTCGCCGCGGAGTGGGCTCGTCTCATCTGGCTACCACTGCACTCACATACTCCCCGTCCTGGGTGGGAGGTGAGTGAAGAGGCTCATATATAAATGTCTTTCTGCTGGAGAATGAATGTTCACTTTTATGACAACCATTACCTATCTGCAGATTGGATGCCAAGAACTCCAAGAGGATAAATATCGGCGGCTTCCATGCGGTCACCTACCTCCAACGCCTCCTGCAGCTAAAATACCCAGGACACGTTTCTGCCATCACGCTAAGCCGCATGGAGGAGATCTTGCTACGTGCCAGAAGATTACATGGAAGGTAATAGCCTCTCTAGGAGCAGGTCTCGTTGGAATATAAAGTGTGTGTTTTTAATGTAACACCAGAATAGTACTATTTATATGCTATTACCACTAGGTAGAAAAACCTATAGTTTCTGCTTAAGTTTGTTGGTGGAAACCGTTTGCTTTGTAGCTAAGCTCCTCCATGGCTTATTTCTGGTATGGAAGTTGTGCCTTGGGTTCACTGCTGAACGCAGTAAGAAGTGGCAATGCTCCTGGAGCATGTATATGTGCACTAGCCCATGCTCCTGGCTGGATGACGTCAGGGGGTAGCCTCTAGTTTTGTCCCTGAGCAGTGTTTCAGACTGAAATGTTACCCAAATTGCAGGAGGATCAGGACAGTAAAACATTTGGGTATGGCTGCCCCTTTAACGATTTATCCATCCAGAAGTGGCGTTGCCCGGATTACTATGAACAGAATGTGCACAAGATGCAGCTTCCGTTTTCCAGCAAGCTCCTGAACAGCGCAATACCCTCTGAGGAGAAGCAGGAGCGCCGACAACAGCAGCTAAGACGTCTGCAGGAGCTGAATGCACGACGTAAGGAGGAAAAGCTCCAGCAGGACCAGGAGCGGTTGGACCGGCTGCTGTATGTACAGGTACGTCTTGAACCTTTGTGTGTCCCATCGAAAGATGGGTCCAGGCAGCTTTTACACACGGTTTACATGTATTTTCTTTTAGGAGCTTCTGGAGGATGGTCACGTCGAGCAGTTCCACAAAGCCTTGGTGGAGTTGAACATGGACTCTGCAGAAGAGCTGCAGTCTTACATCCATAAGCTTGGTGCAGCTGTGGAGCAGGGCAGGCAGAGGTTGCTGGTTGAGGCTATTGACAGCAAGCCACAGGTAGGTATTATCCAATGAAATTGGAATCGTTGCCCTTGCTTTCTTGGACTTTGGCCCAGTTGATCCTCCACTGTATTGTCATGATCTGTCACAGACTCCAGAAACTACAGCAGAACAGGATGACATGGAAGGGATCTCTGAGCTGGAGCCTCTCTCTGAGGAGCCGATGGAGACTGAAAAGACAGCGCCTAATGTCCAGGTATCGTATATACTGTACTCGTATAGGTTTATATATTGACTAAATAATACAGGGTCCTCATTTAGCATCAGTCCTCAGCCCTTCTAATTTTCTGTGTTTGGCAGGCCATGTTCAATATTGCTGAATACCACCAAATGTATCTTGGCACAGAGAGAATTCGTGTCCCTGAGATCCTATTCCAACCATCACTGATTGGGGAGGACCAAGCTGGCCTTGCAGAAACCATGCAGTATATCCTTGACCGGTAGGAGAACGTTCATTGGGGTTCAACAGTTCTGCTTTCATCCAATCCTTGCCACTGCATCAGTGTGCCAAATATCTTCTATTTGCATGATGTTCTATCTTTCTGCAGCTACCCCCCTGAAGTACAACTAGAGCTGGTTCAAAATGTCTTCCTCACGGGAGGTAATATGATGTATCCAGGTGGCTGGGCAGGATTGAGAAGGAGCTGCTACAAATAAGGCCATTTGGTTCCAGCTTCCAGGTACTATGATTGGCAAGGATTTTTTTCTAGGATACAAGATGGGCTTCTGAACTTACAAGTATACTTTTACTTCTTCGTGTAACCATAGACTATTATGCTGGGACATTAAGATGATTCTGTTGCCAGGGTTACAAGCAAGTTTATTATCCCTTCATATACCAACCATAGAGATTACTACAGAATCAATCTTTATGATTTGGGTAGCAAATTAAGTTGCATTGATTTGTTCCTTGGTTTTGTGAATGTTTATTATAAAACCTATTACTAATGAAATTTCTGGAGCACCTGTCCAGCTGTTACGTCAATGCAATGTCCTGTTTCTCTATCACCCTGGTTATTATTACAATTTCCCAGGTTTCCGTGGCTTCTCGCCCTGTCCTGGATGCCTGGCATGGAGCATCAGACTGGGCCTTACAGAATGTGGAGGGGGAAGACGGATGGATTAGCCGCCAGGACTATGAAGAGAAGGGAGGAGAATACCTGAAAGAACATGCTGCCTCCAATCAATGTACGGGCATTCACCTCCCCAAACCTGCTTCCCGTGGCACGCAAGCGCTCGCCTCCCAGGAGACCGACAATGCTCTGCCGACAAGTACAGGAGCCGCTCAGTAAGAGGTACCAAGTATAAGGTCGCAAAAATGTTTGGCAAGAGGGAGTCTGAGCTTGGACATCACGGAAGACGCTGGATTTACTAAGTTGTGTAAAGAAATCTGTCCGTGGGTTGATAGCTTTATGCCAATGCTGTTGCTCAACAGTGCCGCGTCTACAGGAATCAGTGGCAATAAAGCTGAATATGGCACCCCCTAGAAGCCGTTACCAAGAAAGAATGGAAGCCAAGGCTCAGGGAAAATCCTCAAGAGACAGAGTCAGGTGCCTTGTAACTCAATCCGCTACTCCAAGGATCTGGAAGAACAATGTGATATTAGGAAGTAACTTAAGATACCGCAATGTGGGCCAGCTAACAAAATCCATCATAATGAATGGTGGGTATTGAGTGTTCTTAAAAAAACGACATAAGGCCCCTCAACAGAAGACCTGGTTAATTTATATGTATTATCTTTTGAATGATATATTTTTTTTATATTAAAGACCTAAACAAACACAGCAAGTGTGAATCATATTCTTTCTGGATTAACAAGAATGGCGTGTAATGTGGCTAATGGTCCAGCAGAGGGAGCAGTAAATATACTTTAATGTAAAATATTTCTATATATAGATAGATACATAGATAATAGATAGACATATCTATGCACAAAGCATGTTTGGTTTGAAGTCAATTTTACAATTTCATAGTAACAAAGTAATGTTTAGAACTGTGTCAATTATATAGTAATTACCAAAACAGGATTTAAAAAATACGGGAGTCTGCTCCTCCTAGCAGTCAGTGAAGTTAGAGAGAGCACCAACACTTAGGTGATAGCCAGATATATGTTATAGTGCCCTCTAGTAAAGCAACGGATGATCCCCTGTAGTAGTTGATCTTCCTGCATGGATTTCTATGTCCCATTCCCTCGTTAAGTGTGAAAATATGATGCCCCGGTGCCTACCTACCATATATCTGCTCTATTGCTGACCCTGCACAGCCCCATAGTCTGCATTAGAAGGTGCTGTGTGCCTTTAAGACCAGCCACGGCTTTTTAAGGCAACGCAGACTCCGACGAGGTGGGGTCGCTGCTACATCACTATTTAAACTGGTGTTCTCCCCTCATATTATAAAATAATAATATTATAATAGTATTCTAATATTCTAAAAATATTATACCACCTTATACTTGTGAACGGAGTGGCAGCCAGTCAGAAAAGTTTGGCTACCACAGGTGCGCAGGAGCTGCCACCCAAGTTACAAGTATGTGAGTTGTACTGCCATTGGTTTCAGTAAAAACATGCATTGCAAAGAGTTTTCCAAAACATTAAAAGAGAATGCATATTATGATTTTCACACAATAAAATGTGTCAGAACAAATAGAGCGCTTGCTTGAATGTACAGTAAACTCACTGTGTGATCACCTCAAAGGATGACCAGAGTTAAAGGATCAGGGATACTCTCTCGTTATTAATAGAGATCCTTCTGGAATATACTTGGGAACGTCCAAGGGTGGACCACCTGGAGCATTCTTTCAGGAGTGGCTTCCCAAGGTGGCAGGCCTGTGTTTGTGTGTGGGGCTAGCCCCAGACAGCCTTACGTAGGCTGAGAGTAGGGGAAAGCAAGTGAGCGGTGATTGGGCACGGCCTAAGGCAATTCTTCTACATGGGGACAATGGATAGTGTCACAGGCTCTGTGGGAATCAGTGCTTTGTGCAGCGAGTCTGGATCAAACCCAGAGAGTCTCCAGGCATGCTGGAGACATGTGCCAATGGCATACCTGGGAACTTTTTATTGTAAATGAGCTACCCTGAGACTCTTGAAATATTAACCAAATGGCTAGGTTTCTGGTCCTCATTCATACCCTGACTTAATAAAGTTATCTGCATTCAAGCAGGGTTATTAACCATAACATACTTGAAGCAAAAGCGCCAACTGGGAGTCTCATATATGATTACAGCAGGGTAGAATATGAATGAGTTGGTTCTAGACCCTCTCATTGGGGAACATTTTGTATATAGCCTTTTTTGCACGATTGCGCTGTTTTTATGCATCTTCTTTTCTTCACAGCGGAGCCACTGACCTCGGGCTTCAATTTAAACAAAAAAAAATGTACCCCTCTTCACCCTGAGATTGGGGGAAGAGCCTGAGACACACCGTCCAAAGACCCCAATATAAATGTCAAATTAAAAAAGAAAACCTTGTTCAGTACTATGGAGTGCTGGCAAACAGAAATTTATTGATTTTAGAAGCGTCACCAAAATTGGAAAGGGTGGGGGCGTGGCCTGGCGGCGAACAAGATGGACGCTTAAGTCCAGTGCTCCGGTACACCTGGCTCCTAATTAGCTTCTGGAACGCATCCACGTTCATCATGGGCAAGCACAACAAACCCTCTACTACTCCTAAGCCATCGGGGACGAAAGAGAAGGGATCTCTCACCTCGGTGCGATCCTTCTTCCAGGCACCGGCTGACCAAGACTCCCGGGACTCCTTTCACAGGCCTCCGTCTTCTGCGGCCAGTCCGGCCAGTGAGGCGGTGGATGACGACGCTTTAGAGACGGGTCCATCCTCTCTTGCTCCTCCGGACCACGCTTGGCGGGAGGCTCTTGCAGCATTACCTACAAAAAAGGATATAATCGATATCATTGACAGAGCGACCCAGGGGATTCGCTCCAGCCTCACTGATATACAGGCGGACATACGCCATATCGGGGACCGCGTGGCAGCCCTGGAGGAGGATCAACCCCGTGTTTATCACACGGTAGACTCTCTAACATCCCACATTAGGCTTCAATCGGCTACGATACAGGTATTATCACGGAAACTTGAAGATTTGGACAATAGGGGCCGCAGGAACAACATCAGGATCCGCGGCCTACCAGAATCCATCGAGCACGTGGATCTACCTTCTACGCTACAGGCAATGTTTAACAAAATCCTCAATAGGCCTATGGACTTGGTGATTCGCTTTGATAGAGCTCACAGGGCCCTCAGGCAAAGACCTACGGGATCTATGCCCCCGCGCGATGTGATATGCTGCGTGCCGGACTTTCCGCTAAAGGAGGAAATTATGCGAGCCTTTCGCAACCATCCATCTTTCTCGTGGGACTCACATCCTATTTCGGTCTATCAGGACCTATCACCCGCTACGCTTCAGCACCGTCGCGCGCTTCAACCGGTCACGAGAGCCCTCCGTGAGGCGGGCATTCCGTATCAATGGGGCTTCCCCTTCGCCCTCATTGTGCGACGAGGGGAGCGTACGCATATCATCAGGCAACGCGAGGATGTGGAACCCTTCACGGCTGCTCTGGATCTTCCCCACTGCGAGGTCCCGGATTGGGAGCACTCCTTTCAACCTCCTGTGAGTTTATCGGACCCCGCGAAGGACTGGTCGCCGAGACCACGACGACCAAAACGCCAAAGGAGACAAGACGGACCCCGAGAGTGACGGCCTTGTTTTTTGATTTTTGCCTCTCTACCCCCCTCTCGCCCTTTTTCCGTTCGGCTCACATATGGACATCCTGCTGTTAATGGCGTACCTCCTTTCTTCGCATCATACTCACCGTACACGATACCGGAGGCTATGCTGCGCTCATGCTTCTACCTGCGACGGGGCGAGGGACCATACTTGTCGACACGAGGCCGCTATGGCTGCTAGCGGACTGTCGTGTGGATGTTACGGTACCTTCTTCGTGGGGGAGGGGGGTGTTATTAGTCTGTATTTTACGGGGTGGCTCACCGGTACCCTGTCGTCCGATTTTTCTGCTCTCATCGCACGCACACATTTATGATTACAATTTTCACCTTTCCTCTTATCTGTCTTTATTTACCTCTCCTCATGCATTACTTTTCGCGTTGTATTATTTTTCATTTGGCCCTCTGTTCGGGGGTACATGGGGTCACTCCTCTCCTCACGTTCCCCGTATGTAGCTACAGGGGACGGGGGTATGCTATGTCTTTTGTGTCTCCATTTTGTTATGTCCCTATTTTGTCAGTAGGGGGTCTCGGTTGTCATTGTGGTGTCACTGAAGAGCCGGGTGTGCCGCCTGGCTTCTTTACACCGGGTTGTTTTACTTTGCTGTATGTTTGTCTTGTTCTTGTTGCAGTGCACGCATGGTGCGCTGTTCCTGCAGCCGCTGTCTCGCGGTGGCTGCTGCCTAACCCACGTGCCCCGGGGCTGTCCTGCCTCTCCTCTTCTGTAGGACGAGACATGGGAATTTGACCGTCCGATCGGTCTACTGGCCCACTACCTGATGCTATGGCATCCAGAGTTCTCGGTTATGCTTCCTGAGTGTACTGGGGATTCCAGTTGTTTTGTTTCTTTCTTTTTTTGGTTTTGTTTCGTTTGCATTGTTATGCTGCCTTGTTACCTGTATCGCTTGGTTCCTCCAGACAGATTATGGCACCTGATATAGTTACCTTCACCTCTCTCAATGTGAGAGGTTTAAATCAACCCCAACAGCGGTCCAAAGTGCTTTATCTCCTGCAGTCCTTTAAGACGCATATAGCGTTCCTCCAGGAGACGCACTTTAAAGCATCAAGGGAGTTTGATCTTACCAATCGCCATTTCTCCCACTCGTTTCTTTCAAGCTCGCCAGACTCTAAAACGAAGGGTGTGGCCATCCTACTCCACAAAATACTCCCCTTTCGCCTCTTAGATGTCTGGAGGGACCTGGAGGGCAGATCCATCTTTGTGAAGGGGTTTTTGGGGACTCAGAAAATTACGCTGGCAAATGCCTATGCCCCCAACCGTAATCAATCGATTTTTCTGAGTCGCATATTGTCCAAATTGGGTGACTTTCAAGAGGGCCTCACGGTCTTCGGCGGGGACCTGAATATGATGTTAGATCCTTATAGGGATTCCTCTTCCAGGTCCTCCTCTATTCCCTTTAGTCATATCAAAAAGGTTAGGAGAGCGCTACACCTTCATCAGCTTGTGGATGTG
Source organism: Spea hammondii (assembly GCA_029215755.1). Taxonomy (NCBI): domain Eukaryota; kingdom Metazoa; phylum Chordata; class Amphibia; order Anura; family Pelobatidae; genus Spea; species Spea hammondii. Next base: position 93,470,283 of record JARDYJ010000001.1, on the reverse strand, counting down.
TGGCGGTCACAACATCCGACTGATAGGGATTATACTTATTACTCCTCTCTACATGACAAGTACTCGAGAATAGATGCGTTTTTCCTTTCCCACCATCATTTGCTACACCTGCACTCCTCTAGTATAGGCATTCGCTCGCTAAGTGATCATGCCCCTATTCACTTTTCCATTCAGTTGCAGCGCCCTGTCAGCAGACCCTGGACGTGGCGATTGAATGAGAGTCTTTTAGACAACCCCGTCTATCTCGCGGATCTTTCCGAACACCTTTCAAATTATTTTACTGAAAATATCTCCGATGAGCTCCCCTTTCCTGTTATATGGGAGGCGCACAAGACAGTCATTAGGGGACACTTCATAAGGTTGGGTTCCTCCCTTAGGAAATTGAGGTTGGCAAGCATGCTTTCCCTTACCACGCAGATTTATCGTCTTGAACGTTGTCATAAGGATACTCTAGACCCTGCGGCGCTGCTGCAATTGCGGGCTCTTAGGACACAACTGGCCTCCCTCCTAGACGACAGAACGAGACGCTCCTTTCTCATGACCAAAAAACTCTTTTACGAAATGGGGGACAAGCCGGGGAAATTGCTGGCTAGGGCGCTTCGGGCCAAAAGAGCGGCTACCTTTATATCAAAGATCCGAAGCCCCTCCGGCTCTCTCCATTATGAATCGGGGGAGATTGCCAAATGTTTCCATGCATACTACCAATCCCTCTATAGTTTGCCGTCCTTAGTGGACTCTAACCCCCGCTATTCTGAGGCTCTGGAATCATACTTAAAGAAGTATGCCCCGCGGCCCCTGGGGGAGGTTGAGAGGGGTCTTTTGAATGCCCCGATATTATGTGAGGAAGTGAAAGCCGCGTTAAAACTGACCCCTAAGGGCAAGAGCCCCGGTCCGGACGGTTTCACTAGTCTATACTATGACCGTTTCTTTCCGGTTTTGGGCGCTCATTTAGCAACTTTGTTCAACTCCTTTGCTAAGGGCCACTTTCCTGACCCACAGACTAATTTGGCACACATAACGGTAATCCCTAAACCCGGCAAAGATGCTGATCATTGCGCTAGTTATCGCCCTATCTCCCTAATTAATACTGATCTCAAGCTTTTAGCTAAAGTCATGGCCATGAGATTGCAAACACACATTCCTTTATTGATACATAGGGATCAGGTGGGTTTCGTTTCTGGGAGGGAGGCCAGGCATAACACCATTAGGGTCCTGAATTTGCTAACTTATGCCACAGAACACAATCTTTCATACGCCCTGGTCTCGATGGACGCCGAAAAGGCGTTTGATAGGGTCGCTTGGCCCTTTCTGTTCCGCCTGTTGGAGCACATTGGCATCCAGGGGAATTTTTTGCACCAGGTGAGGGCATTATATGCGAATCCCTCCGCGCAAATTAGGGTCAATGGCACGCTCTCTGACCGCCTGGATATAGAAAATGGCACGAGGCAGGGTTGCCCTCTTTCCCCGTTGCTATTTGTTTTAGTAATAGAACCCCTGGCTCGCGCCTTGAGGGCGAACGATCATATCTCGGGGCTCACTATAGATGGCTGCACGCACAAACTAGCAATTTATGCAGACGACATGCTCTGTATGGTCACCCAACCTGCAGACTCCCTCCCTCATGTTGTTCAGGAATTAGACATTTTTAGGAACCTGTCGAATTATAAGATAAATTTGCAGAAGTCGGAGATCTTGGGGTTTAATATCACTGATACCTGTAAAACGCAACTTGTTCGCTCCTTGCCGTTCAAATGGGCCGACTCGGCCATCAAGTACCTGGGTATTTGGCTTCCGGCTGATCTCTCTCAACTGATGCACTTAAATTTTTCCGCCCTTCTCTCCTCGGTGGTTTCTGATCTTCGTCGATGGGCGTACCTCATATTTCATGGTTTGGACGTGTCGGTGTTATAAAAATGAACGTTCTTCCCAGATTTTTATACCTACTACAATGCCTGCCGATATTCCTGCCCAGGGCTTACTTTAGGGCTTGTCATAGGGCTTTTATCAAATATGTTTGGAATGACCGTAGACCGCGTCTGGCTTTCCATCATTTAACTAGGCCTAAGGGTAGGGGGGGCCTGGGGATCCCCAACATAGAACGATATTGGATGGCATCGCACCTTCGACGGGTGGTGGAATGGTCATTGGAGGCTCCCAAATTGTGGGTGTCTTTGGAAAATTCTTTCTTGGTTCACGACATCTCCGCTGCGCCGTGGTTGCCCGATCGGTATAGGGCCCTTACGTTGCGATATCATCCCACGATCTCCGCTACTTTTCGGGTTTTAAAAAAGGTAGTCGCCCGGGGGACCTTACTAACTATCCCCGGCCCTATGTGGCCGCTAACACACAATCCCGAGCTGAATGCTGATACTCTCCAGAGACTTTCGGCCCTGCTGGCGCCGTTACATATTGCACGGGTGCGGGTTTGTCACGTCATGCGGGGCTCTTCCTTTCGATCCCTTACGGACCTCTCTGGTCAGGCTTCCCCCTCATTTCAGGCTACTTTCATGTTCCACCAAATCACCCATTACCTTCGGTCGATGTTACCGTGTCCGCGGCTCACGCGTGGTTTGTCCCCCTTTGAAAAATTATGTACGTTACGGAAGGAACCTGCCCGTCTTTTATCCCAACTTTATGTTTTGCTGATTGAAGAGCTGGGCGACACGAAACCGTTTTTTCTCAGCCTCTGGGAAAGGGACCTTAATCTCCAGCTTAGTGATTCTGAATGGGGGAAAATTTTTCTTATTACACACAAAAGTACAGTGTCCAGTAAGGTTCAGGAATGCTCCTTCAAATTGTTGTCGAGGTGGTATAAGGTTCCTGTGGAACTGCACCGTTTCCTTCCCAGCGTGTCACCTCTCTGTTGGCGATGTAGTCTTGCCGAGGGTTCATATATGCACTTATGGTGGGAGTGCGGTGGTATTCGTCCTTTCTGGGGGGTTGTGGTGGACGTAATTCGGGAGGTGTCGGACCCTGACTTTGTGGCCTCCCCTGAAGCTCTATTATTGCACCACACGCGTACTCCTTATGGAGTGTATAAGCTCTCCTTAACATTGCACCTGATTCAGGCGGCGAAGGCTGTTATCCCCCGTTTTTGGAAGGCACCTGGTCCTCCTCCCATTGGCGCCTGGGTCGATAGGGTTAATTTTATTTTTCATATGGAAGACTTAGTGGCCTCTGCAAATGGTAGAGCGTATCAGAATGGTCTTAAATGGCTGCCCTGGCAGGTTTTCCTCACGTCGCCGCGATTTCTCAATCTATGTTCTGTGTGAGCGCTATACTCACTCTTCCTGGTGTTCGTGAATTTAAACTCCCTTGGGGTTCGCGTTTTCCTGGGGTTTTTTGATTTTGACTAGCTATGTCATATGCGGGTTCTTTTACCTGTTTTCCCTCATGTACTGTGATGTTCCAAGTGACTGCTAATTTATGGTAACACTGTTTGGCAGATTGTGTTGATTTTCTGTTCCATTCGGTTTGTACGTATACGTTCCTTTATTATTATTTGACGAAACATGGTCATTCTTCTCCAGTGGTCTTCCTCTTCCAAGATAGTGAAGGGGTGTTATATGCATGCATTGACGACTCTGTTTTGCTATGATGTTGTGTCCCTGATGTTTTTTGTTTTTACTCGCTACAATGTATTTCTCGAAGGGACTTTACTTCTGATCCTGTTTGCTTTGTACAACACTATACATACCGGATTGCACTGTCATTTCATTTTTGTAAACTGTCTGTGTGCATATTTCAATAAACGGAGAATTGACAAAATTGGAAAGGGTGTGCAGTTTATTTTTTTCTGGCCTTTTCCCGCCTTTTTTTATATTTCATTCCCAATAAGTATTTTTATGGTTTCACAAGGAAGCGCTACTTGAAAACCACCATATATTCTTCATGTGGGTGCATAAAAAATAAAAAAGGTAATCACACATGGTAACCAATGAAGGATACAAATTACCTTTGGTAATCTAGGGATGAATAATATTAAAGGTCTGTCAATAAATAGAAGGTCACTTGAAGAAACCCACAGTCCTTGAGGCAGAATAGTAAATCACACAGCACGTACAAGGAAGACGAAAACGAGCAGGGCGGGCCCGACAAGCTAAATATGAAACGCGTAAGGCTCCTTGCTGGCTGAGTGTCCCTTTGTCCCTCCTCTCTCTCTCTCTCTCTCCCCGCACAGCCCCAATGACAGCGGGGAGCTCCGGACCCATGCCATCCTGATCCCGGCAACACAATGCCGGACACCGAGCCGGACAGAGGAAGGAAAGCCCAGTCTGATGGGGAACGGGCAGAGCCGGCTGCCAACCCGCATGGCACGACTGGGGTCCTGGGTAAGGCTGGTGCCAGCTTATAATAAACCCTGGGAATAAAGGGGTGAGGGTAGGTGTTATGGGGGCAGGAAAGCTGTCATCTATGGGCTCCCGTGACTCCCTATATGTGTAACAGCGCACGGGTCACATCCAGTGATGATGTGTTACTGCCGAGCGCTGTATAGGAGGGTATAGAGGATTTAGTAGTTTCTGCAGTGCATGCGATGTATGGTGCTATCGGTGTGAGGATATGGAATGTGACATCTCATGCTTCTTCCTGATTGCAGTGTTCATTCTTTCTGTATACTCGGGTACTGAATCCTTTATTTAAGCTTGTGCAGGGACCACGATTTCTCTATTATACAGGCTCTGGCATGTACAAAGGCATTCCTTTATTCGGCTATGGTGTTATAAGCAACAATAGGATGCAATCCCAAAGCCTGGGTGCTGCTGGAACATGTGCTGTCAGACAAGGTTATATGGATTGGCCTCTAGTACTATGTCTTCGCAGTGCCCTGGCCATGCTTTGTATAAACATGTGAGGATTGCACGCTTTCCTAAATGCTGTACATATTGCCTGGCTGAGATTAGGACTTTTACAGACTGACGCTTACACATATATGTGAGATGCAGGATCCTCTGCGGCGTATGGTACCTGATGGTGCATGTGTGTAATAACATGTGCCGTGTGCTTCCAGTGCGGCTCTGATCCTGAACATATTAAATCTCCAATTAAAGCAGCAGAGTTACAGGTTCATATTTATAGTGCCCGCTACTGTTTGTTAAATTGTATATAAACATTTGAATGTTACTGTTACCTCTGCACTGCATTGCCCAGGCAATGGATATACATACTGCATGATGATGGGTTTACAGTACTAATGCTAGCACATGAGGTCATGTAAAGTACGATACAACTATTGTGCAGGCCTAGCATCCTTATGGATTTTGAGCATTTTTGGATGTGCAGGGGATGGTGATTTATAATCTGTGTTCAACTCCACCAGTAGGATCATGTAAAGATTATTAAGTATTTTGTATGCAATGTATGGTCTTTCATTAGGGCTAATGGCAAAAAGGCCTTCTATGAATTCCTTCCATTAACAAAAGAGGGTTTTACTCATTAAACAGATGGGTTGTAATAGTTGTAAATTCTCCTCTCATCACATTAACTATTTATTATGAAGGGCCACCTCCAAGGGTTGTGTTAACTCTGTATAATGCATAGTTAATGCAGTGAGATAAAATGTTTCTTGCTTGTTCCTATAAATTCAGGACTAGTCTTCGTACCAGGCATTATAGACAGTTGCCTGAAGCACCTGAATCAGGGAGGCGGAAAAGGAGACAGGTCCAAAGTGGTGGCAGCCCTTGGGACACTTTACTATGTGCAGGTATTGTGGTATTGTGGTATTGTGTCCTATTTCAACACAAATACCAATGCCTTTCACCCACAATACAGAATGTCATATGGATGGCTAGGAAATCCTGCAAGCCAGGTAGCAATGGTGTATGTTTTTACTTCTGGCTACCAACCTTCTGTGGCATCTCACATTGTTTTCTATGGCTATACCGTTTCCAGGCCATTTTACTTTATCGAGTGGGTGGTAGATAAATGGAACAGCCTTCCATCAGAAGTTGTAGAGGCTATTGGAATGAACCTGCATGGGATAGCCATAAGCACTGATTAAGGTCTGAGTCCTTACATCAGGAAAAACCAGCAGACTAGATGGGCTGAATGGTTCTTTGATGCCTTAAAAGTCTATGTTTCTGTGTTCCTGACTCCTTAAAAAAATCATGATGGCTTGTGCTGTATAAAGTCTTACTACCCAGGTGATATGCATGACACCCCGCCTAATCCTGACTAGGATACACATTTAATTACATAGGATGTACATTAAGATACTCATAAATGCATTAATAGGTTTCCGTAGTGTTTTGGTACTCCATTCAATATAATTTTATTAGCTTTACTTGTTTATTGCTTTAACAGGCTATGCAAAAGTTTCAGATGTTAATATAATCAGACATGATTTTGCAGTAATAAAAAACACCAGTTACTGTAGTTTACAGTAGCATTCATTATTAGTCAATTTAATAAAAGATGCAGTATTTCTGACACTGTAGATGCTACGCTCGTAAGCACAACTTTTCACAATGGGGGTTGAAGACCACAGCTGCTGAGGTGCTATCCCAAGTCGTGTTATAAATTTGCCTGTCCCAGATCATTTTATATGTCTCAGAAGAAAGAGGTAAGTGCTGAATCATGGATTCACCTCTTAAAGTCCAGCCAAATGCTGGTGCTGTGGCCATGTGAGTCCACATTCCACAGAGGTGGAATAAGAAGCCTTTGAACAAGTAATAGACACTGAGTACAGATTATGTGGAAAGGAGAGCGTTGGAGACAGTCCGGACCAACAAAACTATGAGTAGGGTTATGGGATATTTTTAAGATGTAATAAGTATATCTTACATTTTTCTGTTGCAACTGTTACGAGGTCCAAATGTCATCAATCTCAGTCAAAGTGTTTTCTTTCTATTCTCATCTCTTCTCTAATTTCTCTCATTCCTTTTACTCTGATTTCCTTTTTCCGTGTCTCTTTTTGGTATTATTTCTCTCTTTTCACTCTACTCTCCCTTGCTCCCTTCTTTTTTTTGTTCTTACTCACTCCTCCTCCTTATCTATTTTCTCTTTTGTTTTTCTTCATTCTCTTGTCTCTCATCTTTCTCACATCTATATCATTTTTCTCCCCTCTTTTCTTTCTTTTTTTCTACTCTCCTTTCTTCTGTATTTTCTCTCATTGTTCTTTTGTTTATTATCTCCTTTATTTCTACCCTCTTTTCTCATTTGTTTATCTTTCTTCTCCTTGTAGTTTTCTCTACACTTTTTCTTTACATTCTCCATTCTCTCATCTCTCCTCGTGTTCTTTCTTCTTCTAACTTCTTACTTTTCTTTTTTTATTCTCTACTTTTGTCTCCTGCCTCTATTTTTTTGTTCTTGTCTCTCCTCTCTTTTCTCTATACTAAATGAAACATTAAAGCTGTCACTCACCTATGGCCACACCCTCAAACACAATCTCAAAAAATGCCCAGCAACCAGCTCAGCAAAATGTGCCAAACTCAATCATATATGACCATACCTGGGAACTTTTCGGCTCCGGCTACCCGGAGCCTTCCCTTGCGGGACACGGCCAGTACTGCACACTGAGGTCAGAGGAGTTCCCGCTGATGTCGGTGGGTGGTCCCACTGATGTTGGTGGGCGGTCCCATTGACATCGGGGGCATTCCCGCGACCCGGAGGATTCGGGTCTTGACCCAGAGAACCGGAGGCCGGCAATCTCCGGGTCAAACCCGGAGAGTTCCCAGGTATGTATATGACTTATGTGCTGGCAGGACTGCTACAATTTTACTACAAGTAGAAACTGCATGCCTAATAAAGGGACACTCCAATGTCCCATACAACCTCACCAATAAAAATGCATATTAAAGCTTTGTAGATACTTTAATTAGACAATCCAGCAATCATGTGTACTTTAATGCATAATATAGCTTAGTGGTACCTTTAATTGTTCTTTCTCTCTTGCATGTTCATTTGTTTCCTTCCCTGCCCCCCGGTTCCTTAGCTTGAAGCACTCAATGATTAGCAGGAAACCACTCACGTTGTGATCCATTAGAGTGCATCATGCACAGAGGTTGCCTAATTAAACCCTTTGAAACTCCTGCACAAGCCAGTTCTGAAGCTGGCTGGCATCAAGCATAACATGAGTGTCCTTTGGAAAGCTTTGCTGTTGAGGGCTGGAAAACTAAATATAAAGGGGACACATAGCTATCATATGCATTAAAGTGCATATGCTTGCTGTAGTGTCCCTTTAAGAGATAGTGACTCCCACATGTGTGCTTGCTTTACTTTAATATCGTCCATTATTTGTCACTGTATTATTAGTTGTCGATCTTTGCTGATTGCAGATAAGAACCCTTCGGTCCATCTAGTCTAGTTTTTCCTGATGTAAACCTTGATTATCCATTGGGCTCATCTCAGACGCAGGATAGCCATCCATAAGTCTTAGAATCCACCATAGCGCCAAAGTAGGAAGACATTCAGCTTGGTTTTACCAATTACTATGATGAGTAGGAGCTCATCAGAACGAAACAGGGCCTGGTAAAAAATAATGCTAGTCCATGGACTCTTATCCAATCACTTTTTTCTATAGTTCTTTTCGCCTATGTACTGCAGTAATTCTGCTGGAACATTTTTGGAATTAATTTAACCCTTAAAGCCTCCATATAACTAGCCCTGTGATAACTATTATTGTGAAAATGCTGCCACTCACATCCAGGATGTTTCAGTAAACATTATTAGTCTACTGTATTGCAAAAGGATACCACTAAGCCAATAATTGGCACATTTTATACCACAAGTGCTTATTCATATTGATGTATATATCTCCCTAGAGACGATGGGTAAGACACCCACACAAGCATGACACACCTTTGTGATAGAAATGAAGATTTTTTTAGAGCCTCCTCTACTTTTAAATATGGTGGTTTATAAGAAGACTGCATACTGCAGGCCTGCATTGACCCCAGTTTTATTACTTAGTAATTTATATAGTGCCATAATCATAATCTGCAGCGCTGTGCAATAAGTAAACAGGGCGTAGCATGTAGTATATTACATAACAATTTGTACTTATAGAAGCAAACGATAAGGAGGGCTCTGCTTAAACAAGCTTACAGTCTAGAAGGACTTGGGGCACATTTTTGAGGTGGACCAGAAGAACAACCGTCTCTTGGTCTAAATATTGATTAACCCCTTGACGACTATTGACATGCCTGGCACATCACGGAAATACATCCCCTTATGGACAATTGATGGGCCTAGCACGTCTTGGGGTTTAGAAAGCGATCAAAGATTTATTTCTCTTCCCAAACGGTGTTGCTGTAATGGCTCAATATCGCGGCATTCAGCAACACCCAAAACTGCTGCAGTGGCCCCGTCTGATTGCTGCACAGAGCGACAACATACTCCATATTAAAAGAGCTCAGGAGGCGATCAGAGATGGAAATAATTAAAATACCAGCATATAAAATACCCTAAGGTGTCTAGATTTCAAAAATTTATGGCTTGATGGGGTAAATTGAATTGGCTAGCTTAAAAGATGTCTCAAATAGGATATGGGCGCAGGATGACTATATGTCAAAATTCCAAATAAAATAACGTGCCTTTATCCCCCAAACATCCCAACAAAACTAGGAATAGATGGTATCAAGATGGTGATGTTTGACAGTGACATATACTTGTAGCTGTAAATTCATACCTGAAAACCACTTCCTGACGCCCAGGGTTCTATGCGACAATGGATTAAAAACTGGCCATACTACCATTGTCAATACCGCACCCTATGCTTTCTTGCGGGAATGGCACAACTTAAAGCAAAAAATCATTGGGTATTCCTAAATTTAGGACAAATATTAACATCTATTTAACAGTTTTTTTCATTAGCTATTGTAGATGAGTAAAAGATTTTTTAAATAATAAAAGTCAGAAAAGGTGCTTTTTAAAACTTTTTCACCATTTTTTTTGTATAGTAAATGAAATGATTTGGTCAAAATAATGGTATCTAAAGGAAGCCCTTCTTGTCCAGAAAAAAAAATATATAATTGGGTACAGTAAATACGAGAAGAAAAGTATTATTATTATTATTATTACAGAAGAAATGCTAAAAAAAAGCCACTGTCACAAAGGGTGCAAAAAACTAAGAAAAACATCTCTGTCTTTAAGGGATTAAATAATATTACTAGATATCAGTATGGACTCTGCAACCGAGGAGGACTAAGCAGCACTTTAAGATCAGTGGCTGCATTTTTTTCCTTTTGTTTTTTAAGCCTGAGGTGCCTTGTGCCTTTCAGTTTGTTGCTGAAAAAAGTGAACCACTGCTCCAAAGTGATGGGGCCACAATGGATAACAGGTTCCCAATTTTTTTCTTCTATCCCACAGGGGATAAGCAGCCCCTTACTTTTCTCCTTGGCCCAAACCGATGGAGAATGGATCTTCCAAGGTCACCTCCAAAAGCAGAGAACCAATGGAGTCTTCATGGGTGGAACCTCCACACCAAAAAATATGTCTTCAGGGAGCTGGTTTCACTGTGGCATTTCACAGTGTTATGTCTCTATGCTGTTGCAGTGTGTTTTGCTGGAGCGTGCTATCTATATATTTGGCTCTATTGACCACCAGCCCAGCGAGCATTTGCCTGTTGTGCCAGATGGCCAGTCCAGGCCTGTACAGACTGACTAAAAGAGGGTATGTAGGGAGACACCTAACTGTATTTAACCCCTTAAGGACAATGGGCGGTCCCTAAACCCATTGAAAACAATGCATTTTGAGCCCGTACAGGTCATTAAGGGGTTGTCATTAAGGGGGCATTAACCCCTTTGTCATTAAGGGGTTAAAATGATCATATCGCCCATATTCAGCAGTGAGTTTGCTGCAGAATAAAATTAGAAAGTGTATTGTTGCAATATACCTTAGGAAAGCCCTTCTGTCAAAACAGTCTTTTGTTTTAATGCTAAGGATAACAAAAACATTTGGGAAAAAAGTTATTTGAAAGGGCAATAATGATCCATCTGTCTAGATGAATGAATGTGGACACCCATTACATGAGCTGTGGTGGTTTATTGTGGGAGTCTGCAGTTTAATGGGATGATTCTATATTGGAAAGAAAGAACTTATCATAAATCACATTTTGCCCTAAAACACATTCCATATACAGGGACCAAAATACAGTATGCTGGCTAGTCTAGAAAAGCACACTCATTAGTACAAATTACCACAAAGTAGATTTGGCTAATATAAAACAGCTAGAACACATATCCGTGGCTACTTATTAGTATATTTTATTTATATACTGCCAACAGACTAAGACAAACCAATGCATTAGATAAAGAGAGCTGCTCCAATAGTTACAATCTAGGCAGTATGGGATAAAGCATTCCACCGCCAAACAAAAATTGCAATAAACAAAATTATAAATCAGATTTAACAACAAATAAAAGTATAATTTATTTAAATTAAAAAAATATAGATTTTTCTTTGATTAAATGTTTACGATCATAAACTCGGAAACATAAAAACATTCTTGGGGTTACGTACTAAGCAAAATTGAAAATTTCAATCGGTGTGCAAGAGAATCTGAAAATGGGCCAAAATAGCAGCTGAGTTAGAAATTTTCTGAACTCAGTTTTTTTGGCCTCAGTTTTGAAATTCTACTACAATTCTCTTGATATTTGTTCCCCGTCAATTACTATTTTCTCCTTGTGTATTTATTAACACCTTTTATATGTCTCCCCATGTCTTTTTATTAACACCTCTCCTCTGCTTCTCCCATGACTTTTTTGCCGCTCCCAATTTACTTGTTCCTTAGCTATTTTTTTTATTAAGCTCTTTCTTTACTACTCCATTTTGTCTTTTTTTCATTATTCCCCTCTTATATCCCCCCCCCATGTTTTTTTTTTATTATTATTAAATTACATCTTGGTTTAATGCCCAGCATCATACCTGTGAACTGTGTGGATTTCGCCCGGAGACTCTGGGTGAAGCACCAGTTCTCCAGGTCACCACACGTTGCAGCACTCCCCACTGCCAGCCCACTTTCCCATCAACAAAAGCGCATGGACCACCCACTGACATCAGTGGAACAGCCTGCAACATCAGTGGGAGCACCCACTGACATCAGTGGGACCTTCTGCCTGCATTCCGCAAGAGGGGGCCCTGGGTAGCCAGAAAGTTCCCAAATATGCCCGCCTTTACATCTCACCCATGTTTTACACTCCACCATTACATCTCCCTTGTGTTTTACATCTTGCCTATGTTTTACATCTTCTTTGTGTTATATTCCCACCTTGTCAGATTCCCTGCCCCTATACCCCTTACCCCAGCCTCCTGTACAATTCCTTGTCCCTGTCAAATGCCAAGTGCCCTCTATTATCTCAGGCCTGCTCTGAGATCCGACATCCACTGTCATATGCTTTAACCTGGGGGTTGACGTGCTGACGTTGAGGGTCCTCATTGGACAAGCCCCCCCGCAGTGTAAGGCCTCCATTATACCTTTTTGCCTATTCTATGATCTTCCTCACCGAGCCCCGTTGCTTTTACCAGGTTGACCACCCGGATTCTTTTGAAGATGGATTTCTAAGTGAAGCAATTGAAAGAAGCTTTTGTATTTTCATGATCCTGTCGCACATGCCTTGTTGTATAACACAGCAAGTGATCAAAACTTACCTGGTGACATCAAACTAAAGAATAACAACAATTTGGCATGCAAGCTGATCTTTTCAGCTTTTGTTAAACATGGGTCTCAGTCTTAAAAGTAATAAAAATAACAGTCTTATATAATAATCGGCTTTACCAATGAGTGGCCTATTCAATCCATGCTATCTGTGTTACGTTATGGAAATCGTAGAGCATTATGACCGTATATAGCTATTTCTTAATGAAATAGAAGACAGCTGCCTAGTTAATAAAAGGGACGGTTTACGGTCCCTGACAGCCCCATTAAAGAACACATATTAAAGCACTCTGAGTACTTTAATGTGCATTCTTTTACAACAATTAAAAAAGCACTTCCCTGAGGTAGAAGCTGCAGCTCTACAGCGTCCATCTTCTCCCTTGCCAGTGGTTGAAGCAGCCAATCAGCTGCAGGAAAACACTAACACTAACATTGATATCTGAACAGACCCCAAGCAATCGCTGTAGTTGACTGGCAATAAGTAAATCACATGTAAGATACGTTCAGCCTAACACATGTCTCCTGCATTGAAAATAACAAGGGGGGGGCAAAGAGGAAATGCATCTGGGGGATTCGGCATTTGCAAGGGGACCACCATGATAATTTAAAGGTTCTTTAAAGTGGATTATTAACTTTGCACAGAAAAAAAACACAGTATTTACTCGAATATAAGACAAGGTTTTTTCAGAGCAAATGCTCTGAAAATTACCCCTCGTCTTATATTCAAGGTTGTCTTATAATTGGCTATAAGACTATTATCCAGATCCCCCGCAGCGCTGCAGGGGACCTGGATCCTCCTCTCTGGGAGCCGGTGAACATCTGCGCGATGTATGCAGACAACCTCTGCTGCTGCCAGCATTTCGTCTGGGGCTTCTATGACAAAGCGCCAACGTGATATGACCTTCCAGTGCTCAGTCATAGAAACCCTGGTGGAACTACCGGATTGCAGCAGCAGAGGTTGTCTGCGCACAACCCCACACTTCCGGTGCTCCGTCATAGAAGCTCTAGCAGAAGTGTCAGGTAGCAGCGGAGGTTGTCTACGCGCATTGCGCAGACGTTCACCGTCTGCCCCCACTAGACACCAGGGAGTCGAGCACGGGGGACAAGTCTGGGAATGCACTGGGGTAGAGTGGCATATACAGGGGTATAAGGCATATCTGAGGGGCAGAGTGGCATATAGGGGGTATAAGGCATATCTGGGGGGGCAGAGTGGCATATAGGGGGTATAAGGCATATCTGGGGGGGGGGAGTGGCAAGCCAGGGGTCAGATGTGAATAACTGGGGGTTTGCAAATAAAAGGAAATAAAAACAAAAATGCATTATTCTCAATCATAGTTTTCATTAAATAGGAAAAAATTGTTTACATGTGAATTCATATTTACTAATAACACTTTTTTCCTATAGGGTAGTCTTATATTCAGGCTTTTACTTTTTTTCCTAAATTAATATTTAAATTTTGGGGGGTTGTCTTATAATCAAGCAATTATGGTACTTCCCTTGTTGAAATGGCAACTCTGCAATTGCGAAATCTGCCCAGATTGTACCAAATGTTAAAACCTGAATATAAAGGGGTATGAGAGCTTTACTCCAGTAAGAACAAATAACTTTTATCTGCTGACAGATTCTGCATTTCTAAGCCATATTTAGGGCCTGGAACGCTTAGTAATGTTATATCCATCCACTAATGGCCTAGCTGATCATATCATTTTTCCTTTAACCCGATACCTCTAGCAGGTTTCCCATATGGCGTACACAGGGGGAAATGCCTACTGTATCCTGCTAAGCATTAAATGAGCTAATATGTAATATTTATGAAGCGTATTGATATTTATTAACGATGAATGATTGCATCTCTTAGAGGGAAACTAATGACTGAGGTTCCAGTAACTGGCAAATTGTGTACACTTGCTTTGATATTATTTTTGCAAGTGTACAGAATCCCTGTTTTTTATAAGACTGGTCAGTGCTAAGGTAGGTATTCTCTGATTTACACATGGGCTGTAAGATATACCATAGATGACTGGTATTTATCAACAAGTTTTGTGTATTAATCAATAAAGTACTCCATCCATCATATACACATTAATGCAAATGATAGCTGTGTGGCCCCTTTTTCAAATGAATGGGGGGATTCGGCAGAATTTGCCCCTTTCCACAACCTGTAGCTAGTTGCCATGCAGGAGATGTGTTCAGACCCCTGGGCGCAAGCAACTAATCAGTTACAAGAATCATCAGACGGCAGAAGAAGATGGCAATGGGAGAGTTAACTGTCCCTTTTAAAAGGAAGTAATTCATTAGAATGGTAGATTGTTTAGTCATAAATATTATCCTCTATACGTGTAAGCCCAAGGAACTTGTGGACCAAGTATCATGTTTCCAGCAGTTCTGCTAACATTGATTATTATATATATATATATTATGTACCTTCAGTAGTTCATCATCATTTGGAGGTCCCCAAATATTGAAGCTTCAGCTGGGATCTCAATAGGTTTGGGACTTAAGCTCTTGTAAGTTTGACTAGTCATGGCTTATTTATTATATCAAGAATGGTTAAAAATGGTGGACGTTTGATGGCTGGTAGCCTTGTAATCTCCTTGGTTCATTCAAGAAGCCAGCCGGTGAAGATTAACTAGTGCACACCAGAGTTGGGCTCCCAAGTGAACTCATGAGCAACTCTTCCATGCTGACGACACCAATATCTTTAAGACATGACAACCTCAGCAATGGGAAAGGTTTAGACACAACATGGTGTTTCTGTACTATTGCGTACATTCACTAAACAAGTAGCTTGCAGGGGAGCTGAAATCTGCAATTTGGCTCAACAATGCATTGCAAAGGGCTCCACCTGGCATGTTTCTTCGGAAAGGAAGACTGAGCTAGCTCAATGTAAATAAGGCAGGGAAGAATTTGACAGTTTCGGGTAGATAGATATCCATTTGTAAATATCCAATACATTAACCCTTTAATTTGTATATAGAGGGAAAGAGGTAAAGTGGAAGGAGGTCTTTCTATGATTTTTTGCTGATTATCTCTGAGCCGTCAGTGTGCATAATCTAATAACTGTGAGAGTTGAGTGTTTGGCAAAATAAATCCTTGGCAAATATATATCTCGGTATCACAGCAGAAAGTTTTATATTGAAATGCTGCAGTATTCAGTAGAGAGAATGTGTTTGAATTATCTGCCAGCTCCGACCTGATTTTTGACCTACTAGAACATGAGTTTAGATGTGTATTTTTCGTTAGTAGAGAGGGAGAGTGATAATCTGCATGTAGGAGATTTCTCTGAGAGCAGGGGGCAGCATGATGCAGCGGGGGAAGAGAAGCGGCTGGCTTGACCTTAATCCAAGGAGCCAAGGTGAGTTGGGGGCTCGGGAGGAGGGGTTACTATGGATGAAGTGATGATGTTTAAACAGGTTCATAACCAAGACAGGTTTTTCAACAGAAATGTTCATATTCAAAAATATGTCTAGCCTTAAGGACATCCAGGAGTCTGTTGTAGACAAAGCTGCTTTGAAACACAATGATCTCTAAACAGCTCATCCACGAGTCGTTCTTTTTGATCCCGGCCATTACATTTATAACGAACTGTAATTGTTCAGATCACAAAAAGTCTCGTGATAGTTCATAAGACATACAGGCAAATAAATTAGACACACGATGAACAGACTAGGATAAAATGATACGTCAGGTTGAAAAATTTATCTGTTCGCATACAGGCAAGTTCATGATGAAGATGGTTTTATTTATAAACTCTAACTGTGCCACTTCTAACTACATTTTGTATATAATCATAGATCATATACATAGATACTGCACTTTACACAGAGATCCCTTACTGGATCTATCACATGTCATTGTACATCTTGCACATTGGTCGTAGAACATATACATAGCAGAGACCTTTCACATGGATAGCGCACACATCATGTAATCATCCATTGTACAGCGCTACGGAATTTGATGGCGCTATATAAAACAAATAATAATTCTGAGATCTTCTGATATGAAACGTCTGTGCGGTGCATGTGCATTTGGCACATTAAGAGCGGTTATAATAATAGATATGCAGAATGAAATGGAAAACTGCCACTAGTTTTATTACTAATATAACATTAAAAAAATATACTAGGTATTTAGAAGAAGAATGTATTTTAATTGCACTTTCATTTAGTCCATTTAGTGGAACACTGCCATGCACTGATACCTAGGAATTGTTCAGAGCACCTAGAAAACATAGAAAGAGAAGAAAGAGGGATTCCTAAAAAGGGACTGTCCCTCCTAAATAGGGAAACTTGGGAGGTATGTTATCATACCTCCTTGTGGCAAAAATAGTGTGTCACTCACACACTGGCTGATAAAAATCTATGGAGGATAAGCAGGACTTAATTAGTATTACCATAAAGAAGAGTATCACACAACCTCCAGAGCTGCTGATAAAGCACGTGTATTGGAACCAAATGGGATAAAATCCTCATTGGTAAACTATGGTACATCGCTGTATACTGCACTGTATTTTATCATCAAAGAAAAAGATTTGTTTTCCATTGGACTTCTCCTATTAATCGGAAGCTAAATATCCTAGAGAGATTCAAGTATTAGTTTTGGCAGAAGATAATGTAATAATATAATAGTAATATGTTATATCAGGGGGTTAGGTGACACAATAGGATAGGCTAGGGGTAGTTTAAGGAGAAGAATAGAATGTATATCATGTCAGGCTTTGTGAAAATACTTCGGGGGCAGTGAGACCATTACGTTAGGTAGCACATTTGCTATTTCGCCTTGAGGACCATTTTGCTGGGAACTGTCTGGTCGTTTTCTAGGTGAGAGACATGTCTAAGATTATATTTAAGAGTTGAAAATATTCGTGGAGGCATTGGTTTCCTTGGACTATTCACAAATTAAATAATCTTATTGCATATCTTCCAAGGGTCCCTGTTTGAGACACGCATCCCTTTGTCCCTCGTTTGTCCTCTGATGTTCTTCTTTTCTAGGAGGCTCAAAATGTTTCCTGAGGGAATCAGTGTTTTATATGAAGCTGTATGAGGAGCAATAGGACATAGTTCTAAAATAATTTAACTTGTCCTATCCAATGACACAACGTAAATAATTCTGAACTGATTATTGGTGAGAAGCCGAATCTATCGTCTGCCTGAAGAGTGTAGCCGATGTGGCTGTAAAGCAGTTAATGTGCGTAGTCCTATCAGGAGTGCTGCGTGACTTTGTGAGAAGGTTAGTGAGAACATTGTGCTGCAGTGGCATTGCTCGGGCTCCTCCCAAGAGCATGAATGGGACAATTCATAGTACAATCCACTGACTCATGACTGAGATGCAGAATTAGCATTTGGCGAATCAGGGCTAGGAACCTATGTCCCATTCATTACTATGCACGCAGTGATGTGATGCTTTACGCGCAGGTACACTGTGAGCTGAATATACATGCATTTTTTGCTTAGTGCCAGACATAGGAAGTCCGATATCTTTCACATAGATGACTTAAGAAATAAATCAATTTCTTGATCTATTGTACTCATTCCCACCGGTTTCTGTTTTCAATTATGTACCACACTTCACAAGATGAAAATGCACACTGATTGCTCACTGCTCTTGTTCCTGGAGTAATATGCCTAACGTACTCCTGCCGCCCCAGTCTCTATCTACGTCTGAGTCTTCAGGGCAAGCAGTATTCCCAAGGAATTTTATGGGCCCAGTCCAATGGTCTTCAAGTAACCAGTCTGGATTTCACTGGATAATATGACCACGAGCCAGCCTGAGTTCAGGGTGTGGATTAAATGAAAAGGGTGGAAGGCTAGAGTGTTATATACCCAGTGTGACAGAATACCCCTTCACTTTGGTACTCTGTCCGGGAATCTTTACTTACACACAGTCTTCAAGGCTGCAGAGACGGCTCAGACACGAGGAGGGTAAAATAAAAGGCTGGGCCTGTTTTTATTTTTCGTCACAGGCATAACAGAAAATAAATAAATCAAAACAAAAAGCCTCGCTCTTGTGAGCACTAACTAATACAAGTTACTCCAACCTAACTGCAGTTGGACGGCTTATCCGTTCCAACAAAACAAAATAACACAATATATGCAATAATTGCAGCAGTCAGTGTTTTTGGCAGCTCTCTCTCTCAGGGAGCCAAATGATCTCCTCTTTTGCCCTGAGACCAGGAGGCTACTTAACTGCCTCTCCCATTAATTAGTGGAACCAGGTGAGTACTAGGAGAGTATCCGATAATCTCCGGACTGGATTCCCACCTGCTGGTCTTCGGCTGCTCATAAACTGTGGAGTGGAGCACTGGCCCGCTCTACTCTCCAAATGCTCCACCCCAGGGACCCAAAAACACACAAATAACAACAGACGTTAATAAGTCCAATATTAACAGTACATCTCCCTGGGGCTAGAAAACCTATTGTGGGTAACCACCCTGCAAAATATAAGGGGATATATACACTCCCTCCATTATCATCCCCTGCTTTCTGTCACACATCCTCCCCCCCAGCTCAGACCTGATGGGGTGAGCGACCATAGACATCAGCGAGTGCATTCTTGAGAGCCCATCAGCATTTCCCTGTTTGCATCCAGCACTGTGTTCTACTGAAAAGTGATAAGGTTGCAAACTCAGAAACCAGCGCGTTACTCTACTGTTTTTCTCTTTGTTCTGGCACATCCATGTAAGTGGTGCATGGTCAGTTACCAGTCTAAACTTTCTCCCTAGCAGGTAATATTTAAGGTGGTCTACCGCCCACTTTATAGCAAGGCATTCTTTCTCTACAATAGAGTAATTCCTTTCGTGTGGGTTAAGCTTCCTGCTTATGTACAAGATTGGGTGCTCTTCCCCTCGGCTTTCCTGAGAAAGGACTGCACCCAGTCCAACATCAGATGCATCTGTCTGCAAAATGAATTCTTTGGAGAAGTCAGGGGTTACTAACACTGGTTGGGTACAGATGATTTCCTTCAACTTTTTGAATGCTTTCTCAGTTTCTGGGGGCCATTTTACCAACACCGGGGCTTTTGCTTTTGTAAGGTCTATTAACGGACTTGCAATTGTAGCAAATTCAGAGATGAACCTCCTGTAGTATCCAATTAAACCTAGGAATGTTCTCACCTGTTTCTTAGTGGCTGGTTGCGGCCAATTGCGTATGGCTTCTATTTTTGCCTGCTGAGGTTTCACTAAACCCCTTCCAATTGAATACCCTAAGTATTTGGCTTCCTCTAGGCCAATTGTACATTTACTCGGGTTAGCCGTTAACCCAGCATCTCGGATTGAATTCAACACGGCTTGCACTTTTGGAAGGTGAGATCCCCAGTCTTCACTATGTATGACTACGTCATCCAAATATGCAGCTGCATAACGCATATGTGGTTTCAATAACCTGTCCATCATCCTTTGAAAGGTGGCAGGGGCTCCATGTAACCCAAAAGGTAAAACCTTATATTGAAAAACACCATCGGGGGTAGAAAAAGCAGTTTTTTCTTTCGCTCGCTCTGTTAGCGGAACCTGCCAGTATCCCTTGGTTAAATCAAGTGTAGTAAGGTAACGGGCTTTCCCCAGTCTTTCTACTAGCTCATCAACTCTGGGCATGGGATATGAATCAAATTTTGAGATGGCATTCAATTTACGGTAATCATTACAAAATCTTATTGTACCATCCGGTTTTGGTACAAGTACAATAGGGCTACTCCAATCACTGCATGACTCTTCAATTACCCCAAGGTGTAGCATTTTTTTTACTTCTGCCTAACTGCTTCCCTGCGAGCTTCAGGTATTCTATAAGGTTTGAGGTAGATCCTTTTACCTGGTTCTGTTATAATATCATGTTTTATAACATTTGTTCTGCCTGGGTTTGGAGAAAACACATCTGTATTTAATCTAATAAATTCCTTCACCTCACGTGTCTGGTGTACTGACAGGGTTACTGGTATGTTAACCTCTGGTTCCACATTATCCTTTAGGGGAAAGGTAGTGGCTTCCACTGCAACTAAGACTTCCCTGTCCTTCCATGGCTTAAGCAGATTTACGTGATATATTTGTTCAGGCCTTCTTCTGCCTGGCTGTCTCACCCTGTAGTTTACTTCTCCTACCCTTTCAATAATTTCATATGGTCCATGCCAGGTTGCTAGGAATTTATTTTCTACGGTGGGGACCAGGACTAGGACTCTATCACCAGGCTGAAACACCCGAACCCTGGCGTTCCTGTTATAACTATTCTTCTGATCCTGTTGGGCCTTTTCCATATGCTCTCGTACTATGGGCATAATAGCTTCCATACGTTCCTGCATTTGGCTTATGTGGGAAATGACGCTACGATATGCAGTACCTTCTTGTTCCCAAGTTTCCTTAGCTATGTCAAGTAGCCCCCGGGGATGCCTACCATACAATAATTCAAATGGTGAAAAACCCGTAGAGGCTTGGGGCACTTCCCTAATGGCAAACATTAAATAGGGTAACAGAAAATCCCAATTTTTCCCGTCTTTATCAATTACTCTCCTTAGCATTGCCTTTAAGGTTTTGTTAAACCGCTCTACAAGGCCATCTGTTTGTGGGTGATACACAGATGTTTTCAGGTGCTTTATGTTAAGGAGCTTGCATAACTCTTTAGTGACATTAGACATGAATGGTGTTCCCTGGTCTGTCAAAATTTCTTTTGGGATCCCAACCCGGCTAAACATCATCCACAACTCTTTGGCAATAGACTTTGCAGAGGTTGTACGCATAGGTATCGCCTCGGGATATCAGGTGGCGTAATCCAATATTACTAATATATATTGGTGTCCTCTCGCAGATTTCACCAACGGGCCAACAAAATCCATTGCAATACGTTCAAATGGGGTTTCAATGATGGGCAAGGGCACCAATGGACTACGGAATGCTTTAAATGGGGCGGTGCGCTGACAATCAGGACAGGATGCACAGTAATTTGTTATGTCTGCAATCACCCCTGGCCAATAAAATCTTCTGAGTATCCTTTCTCTTGTTTTGTCCACTCCTAGATGACCCCCTAAGACATGGCTATGTGCAAGATTTAACACTGTGCGCCTATAACTTTGTGGCACCAACAACTGTTTTGTTGCCTCTTTTTTACCAATTCTATATATTAAGTCATTATCAACTTCAAAATACGGATAGGTAAGTGGTTTTCCTGGGTCAGTAGGCGATCCGTTGCTTACTGCAATAGTGCTTCTAGCCACTGATAAAGTAGGATCTGCCCACTGTGCACTATGGAAGTTACCTGGGCTAACTTCTAAATCAATTAACCCCATGTCTTGTTCCGGACTATTCAAGGTGTCAGTTTGTTCTGGATTGTCGCCAACTAGTGTTTTAATAGGACATAACAA
The DNA here is from genome assembly GCA_029215755.1 of Spea hammondii. Classification (NCBI taxonomy): domain Eukaryota; kingdom Metazoa; phylum Chordata; class Amphibia; order Anura; family Pelobatidae; genus Spea; species Spea hammondii. The sequence goes on along the minus strand of JARDYJ010000001.1, from coordinate 93,448,346 downwards.
CTTAGCTTCAGGCTTCTCATCATTATTCAGCTCGTCTACCAACATCTCTGCAAAAGGAAAATCATCCGACAACCTAGATGCATTATTCTCAGAGGAATCCCATAACCCTAAAAAATGTGGGAAATCTCTACCGATTATCATGTCGTGTGCTAATTTTGGTACCAGGCCAACTTGACAGTTTACTGTGCCACAATGTGTCTCAACTCGTCCTATAGTAGTAGGATAATTGTGTATGTCCCCATGTATGCATGCGATATCTACCTTATTACAATTATCAATACAAATGTCGGGAACCAAAGACTTGTCAAGCAGAGTCACCATACTTCCAGAGTCCAGTAAGGCCTGTACTGTTTTCCCTTCCACAGTCACCGAACACCATGGATGATTTTTTTCACAACCACTTTTGTTTGCAGAACACACGGATCGTGAATATAATGAATAACCATCCCTATTATTACCCAAGTTACACTCCATTGGTTCAATATTATCAGGGCAGTCTTTTGCTATATGTCCAAATGCCCGACATTTAAAACATTTTATCATTCTAGTGTCCCTTGTAGGTTCTTCCTGCATGAAAAAACCTCTCTCTCTTGGCGTTATGTCCCTGGAATTATAAGAGCCTACTTGCTCTTCAAAAGTTCCCCTTTTCCCAGGAGCAGTCTTACCATATTTGCTGGGGCTTTTTAGGTTTCGCTCCGTTGCAGGATGTTGGATTACTTCTTCGGCTGCAATGTACCGCTCTACTAAAGCAACCAACTGGTCAGCTGTCTGGGGTTCGCTCTGACTGACCCACCGGCGGAGAGTAACTGGTAAACCTCTCAAAAATCGGTCCATCACTAGTTGCTCCACTATGTAGCTTGATGAGTTAACCTCCGGCTGTAACCACTTCCTGGCGAGATGTATCAAGTCAAACATCTGTGACCGAACGGCTTTTCCTGGGCTGTACATCCAGGCGTGAAATCTCTGTGCGCGGATAGCGGCTGTGACTCCCAAACGTGCCAGGATCTCCAATTTTAGCTTGTTATAATCCCTTGCTTGGTCTGGTTCCAGATCGTAGTATGCTTTTTGAGGTTCTCCACTTAGAAACGGTGCTATTAAGCTTGCCCATTCAGCCACAGGCCAGCCTTCTCTTTCCACTGTTCGCTCAAATGCCATAAGGTAGGCCTCAACATCATCTGTAGGCACCATCTTTTGCAGATAGTTACTTGCTCTGATTACCTTGGGACCTTGCAGTCCTTCTGCGGTGTCCCTGGTAAGCCTTTCAGATAGGACCTGGATCTCTTGCTGCATGGCACGAGTGGCATTTTGCTGCTCCTCTCTGAGCATTTGATGAGCTTCAGCTTGAGCTAATGCGGCTTGCCTGATCATAGCTTCTGTGTTTTCTTTTTGGGCTAGCACCAGTTGCTGTAGTGCAGCGATATTCTCTTGCTGTATAGTATTAGTCTCAGCTGCCCTTTTGTTAGTTTCTTGCTGCACTGTGGTGCACTGGATAAGTGCTTTAATGACATCCTCCATTTTCTTTAGTCTCTTTTACACCTTACCGACTTGTTCGTGTGTTGCCCGCATTCTCCACCATATGTGACAGAATACCCCTTCACTTTGGTACTCTGTCCGGGAATCTTTACTTACACACAGTCTTCCAGGCTGCAGAGACGGCTCAGACACGAGGAGGGTAAAATAAAAGGCTGGGCCTGTTTTTATTTTTCGTCACAGGCATAACAGAAAATAAATAAATCAAAACAAAAAGCCTCGCTCTTGTGAGCACTAACTAATACAAGTTACTCCAACCTAACTGCAGTTGGACGGCTTATCCGTTCCAACAAAACAAAATAACACAATATATGCAATAATTGCAGCAGTCAGTGTTTTTGGCAGCTCTCTCTCTCAGGGAGCCAAATGATCTCCTCTTTTGCCCTGAGACCAGGAGGCTACTTAACTGCCTCTCCCATTAATTAGTGGAACCAGGTGAGTACTAGGAGAGTATCCGATAATCTCCGGACTGGATTCCCACCTGCTGGTCTTCGGCTGCTCATAAACTGTGGAGTGGAGCACTGGCCCGCCCTACTCTCCAAATGCTCCACCCCAGGGACCCAAAACACACAAATAACAACAGACGTTAATAAGTCCAATATTAACAGTACATCTCCCTGGGGCTAGAAAACCTATTGTGGGTAACCACCCTGCAAAATATAAGGGGATATATACACTCCCTCCATTATCATCCCCTGCTTTCTGTCACACCAGGAAAATACAGATTACACACAGTTCTGAGTGTACATGAATGTCAGTGCAGTACAGAGCTATTTGTATACTGGAATGATAAAGGGTGCTCTGTGTGTACTGGAATAATAGCAATTGGGCTGTGTGTGTGCTGTGTACTGAATATTAGATGGTGACGTTTAGAGCTCTGTGCATACTGGAATGTAAGAAGGTGCATTGTAGATGTTTCTGTGTACTACAATGATAAAGGATGCAATGTTTAGCACTGTTTGTACTGGAATGATAGCATCTGCATTGTTGAGCTGTGTGTGAACTGAAATATAGAGTTGCATTGTGTACTGAAATATTTGGAATGCAATAAAGAGCTCTATGTGTACCAAAGTGTTACATTTTAAATTGTAGCTCTTTGTATGTACCGGAACATTGATGATGTTGTGCTTGCGTAGAGCCCTCTGTGTACTGGGATGGTAAAGGGTGCGGTAGGGCTGTGTGTACTGGGATAGTAGACTGTGAAGTGTAGAACTTTGTGTACTTAAATGTTAGAGGGTGTAGCATAGAGTTCTTTCATATTAGAGAGTGCTGTGTTGGTTCTTTGTGTACTGGAATATTATATGGTGGACATAGAGCCCTATATGTACTGAATGTGGCAGTGGGTAGGGTGTAGGGTTCTGTGTGTACTGGAAATATATTAAATATTAAATGGTGATGTATACAGCTCATATGTATTGGAGTTTTAGATGGTGAAGCGTAGAGCGGGGGGGTTAGAGCTATTTGTGAACTGGGATTTTAAGTGGAACAGTGTACACTTTATCAACTAAGCTGCGCTGCAGTATGAACATGCAGGTACCATATAAAATGAAGAGGGTTAAATGCTACTTAAGTGTATGTAAAAGCATATTTCAGATCCATTATGTTAAAAGCTTTTCGCATATTGGAATATTAAGGGATGGAGTATGAGTTTATATGAGATTTACATTCGAGAGTGCTGAATCAGCGAAGTGAATGGGTTGGAATATTAAGTAGTGCTGACTCAGATGTGTTTATTGGATAGTTAGAGTGTGCCAAGTCAAGCAAGTGTCTGTCTGGACTATTAGAGTATGCTGAATCAGACTACTGGAATATCAGAATGTAAAGCCATAGGGCTGAGTATAGTGTTATTAGGGATTGTGAATCTAGGGTTTTTCTCTTTTCAGTAAATAAATATTATGTATGTAATTATTTCCATAACATTACTATTTACCAGCATCAGATGCATGGCAGGCATTGTGAATATAGAAGTGTTAGTTATGGAAGATATATAGTTATATTAGAAGATATTGATGTTACTGGAGGTCACTTTCTCAAAGAGTAAACATACATGATTGCTATTATTCTGTGGCAAGGATCAGAATGTGGTGTTGATATCATCAGTGGACAAAGTTTTCATCTCACGCTGAGCCAGTGTTATGGTATGGGGTCTTGGTTTTATGTACCACCTGAGTCATGCCCTGGTCCACGCCATTTGCTGCAGTATATTCTGTTTGGACTCCAGTTGGGACTGCTGGTTAGCAGGACACTGGTCCAAGTGTCTCATAAACCTGGTTGCAGCATTGAAGCTGGGCTTTTAATAGAAAATTTGAATAGACATGAGAATAAGACAACAAGACAAAGCAGACAAAAGTGCCACTTGCAAACTAGAGACTGTTACATATAGTAAACAGGTAAATCATCAGGGAAAGCAGAGAACAGACGGGTAACGCAGTTGACTGGGTTAAAAGCCTGCTATTTCCAGAATGACATAGACAGACATATAATTGCACCATTGTTCACTCAGTAGGTGAGAGAGACATTTGCCCAGTTCATACTCAAGTGTATATGTACATGCGAGTGGAGTGGCAGCCACTCCACTCACAAGTATGCAGATTGAACTCCCATCGACTTCAGAGGAAGCTCAACTTGCAAGTGTTTAATATCTCTTAGCGAAGGGCTTTGAATGCCAATATCAGGTCATGTTTCCAATCCAAAACTGAATTGTATGAATGATACAAAAATAACGTAATAAAAGTAATACAAATAATACTTTTATCCCAGGAGCCTCAGATGGTTTTTAACTGAGCATAGTCTATCTAGGGATCATGAGAGCTTTAGTTTACCACCTGGCTCCTCTAGCTAACGCCTTTAGAACTGAGTCTCAGTTTATCCCGGCAAACATTAGTTACTATGTTAGGTTTTGGGGCAAAATGACTACATTTAGGGGAATAAGTGCCTAGAGCATTATTTACTAACACCATAACTGCCTGAGGATGTGTATTATATCTCTATGGTCTCAGTACCACAAGAAATATATTGTAAATTCCAAATGCAAACGCCTCTTGTATCCATATATAAAGGTTTAAGTGCTTATGTTTGATTTTCAAATTAAGCTCCCTGGATTTAGGGGAGGAGGGGGGCCAGTGTTTCACTTTGCCGTGCCAGCTGTCACATGGATTGTGCATAATTGTCAATGCCAGGCAGTGTGGGAAATGCGAGGGATGTGCTGAATATGTGCTTGTTTTAGTCTAATTTGTCATCGGCCTCTGTTCTGTCGTTAACAATAGCATACTGTTATCCCCCAGTGCAACATAGGATTGGGCATCCTATGTTAGGAAAGAAAGCTGACATAAAGGGTTGGCTAACATTGTGCAGAATTATTCTGCCATACAATTTAGATGCACAACTAAATTAAATTATGCTTTTTATTTTGCAATCATAAAAATAGAAAAATGATTCCTCTGTCATTCTCCGAGTGTGAAGCAGCTCCTGCGAATGTAATTGTTTTCATAAAGGAATGCTGAGATATGTGGCAAAAGGTTTGAAAACTTAGTATTTAATTCCCTATTTTGAAGTCTCCTTCCTTCTCCCCTAAAAACTACAGTATCTCACAAAAGTGAGTACACTCCTCACATTTTTGTAAATATTTTATTATATCTTTTCATGTGACAACACTGAAGAAATGACACTCTGCTACAATGTAAAGTAGTGAGTGTACAGCCTGTATAACAGTTTACATTTGCTGTCCCCTCTAAACCTTGGCAACAAAAGGTCAAAATTGGGCCCAAAGTGTCAATATTTTGTGTGGCCACCATTATTTTCCAGCACTGCCTTAACCCTCTTGGGCATGGAGTTCACCAGAGCTTCACAGGTTGCCACTGGAGTCCTCTTCCACTTCAGAAGACAACATCACAGAGCTGGTGGATGTTAGAGACCTTGCGCTCCCCCACCTTCTGTTTGAGGATGCCCCACAGATGATCAATAGAGCTTAGGTCTGGAGACATGGTTGGCCAGTCCATCACCTTTACCCTCAGCTTATTTAGTAAGGCAGTGGTCATCTTGGAGGTGTGTTTGGCATTGTTATCATGTTGGAATACAGCCCTGCGGCCCAGTCTCCAAAGGGAGGGGATCATGCTCTGCTTCAGTATGTCACAGTACATGTTGGCATTCATGGTTCCCTCAATGAACTGTAGCTCCCCAGTGCCGGCAGCACTCATGCAAGCCCAGAACATGACACTCCCACCACCACGCTTGACTGTAGGCAAGACACACTTGTCTTTGTACTCCTCACCTGGTTGCCGCCACACACGCTTCACACCATCTGAACCAAATAAGTTTATCTTGGTCTCATTGGACCACAGGACATGGTTCCAGTAATCCATGTCCTCAGTCTGCTTGTCTTCACCAAACTGTTTGCAGGCTTGTGCATCATGTTTAGAAGAGGCTTCCTTCTGGGACGACATGCAGACCAATTTGATGCAGTATGCGGCCCTGCTCCCCATTCACACCTGAGACCTTGTAACACTAACGAGTGACATGACACCGGGGAGGGGAAATGGCTAATTGGGCCCAATTTGGACATTTCCACTTAGGGGTGTACTCACTTTTGTTGCCAAGGTTTAGACGTTAGTGGCTGTGTGTTGAGTTATTTTTAGGGAACAGCAAATTTACACTGTTATACAGGCTGTACACTCACTAATTTACATTGTAACAGAGTGTAATTTCTTCAGTGATGTCACATGAAATATAAATAAAAAAGGGTGTACTCACTTTTGTGAGATACTGGATATAAATGCTGCTACAGCCACCCAATAGCAATAGGAAAGGAATAATTACTAGCAAAATTTGAAAATAACAAGCCCAAATTGATTTTCCAATTCCCGCAACATTCTTATAAATGAAGCTTGTACATTATAAGTTGCAAGCTGTTTTCTGATGGACACTGGCACCACCAGATCCACCCCCAACAGCCAGATGAGATTTTCACCAAAACCTGTAGCTTTGTTTTTACCATTTGTGAGCTGAAACTAGCGAGCGTTGCTGCAGGAACGACAATAGAAGATCGCTTTGTCAGCATCCAGTCTCGGCTGATTGAGAACATGTATCTTTTGTAAATTCTCTACAGCAGTTGTCTCGAAGTCAGTCCTTGGGGTCGTAAGACTGCCAACTTTTAAGGATTTCTCTAATTAACATGTTATCAAACAATTTAACATTAGGCATCACTAAGCAATGTGTTATTCATTCCTACAGAAGCCGGTTATTTCCAGTCCTTAAGGATTAAGCACTACTGGAAATGCTTGGAGTATAATTTTGCTAGTCTAGTATTGATCGATGAAGACTAAGTGAGGCAAGACTCACAGAGGAGTGCTGTACAGATACAAGGCTTAATATGGCTGTGTTGAACCCTGCTATGTTCTCTTGGTTGATGGTGATTGCTACTGACTTCTAATGAATAGACTTGTCCTAATAAGTAGTACTGAGTGATGATAACACTTAATACAGAACACTGGTAAGCGATGTCTGTATAAATGGTTGATGCTCAGTGCCAAGTGACACTTGTTATCACTTGGTATTAGATGCAATGCTGTGACCGGTTTGCGAATTTGAGCTATAGTTAACTCTTCTTCTTCTAGAAACATTTTCAGTGTGCTATATTTATAGCCAGTCTTGTTGTGTATGGCAATATCAGATTCCTTTGACCTTTGTGCTGTCCAATCCTGGGTTGTATATTAGTAAACCCAACCAATGCTGGAGGTATCTAATTCACAACCTCCATGGATATTAAACGGTTTTGCTGAGGGGTTTTATCTAGCAAGTAACTGTGTATAGGCTATACTCAGCTGGATTTCCTGTACTAACAGTGAACAACATACAGAGTAGTGGGTTCATGCAGAAGCTGTGACATGACAGTAAATTGAATAGGCTTTCATTTTCTGACAAGCTTGAAGAAGACACCTAAGTTGACTCTGAAGTTTGATTTGATTCTACTATGCAATGCATAGTTGTGGATGATGCAGAACATATCAGCTATGCAGTTTAACACGATGGCTTGTGAGAAATTAATATATTCCTATACTATCTTAGGAAATCCAAACACGTCGCCAATTTACAATGGGCATAGATTTTAGTGGGTTTTGGGGAGTGGAACTAGTTGGATGAGGCAGCAGGGGCCATAACTTCTGTGGGACAAGAGGGCAGCTACCCCAGACACTGCAGAGAGAAGGCGAGCGTGAGCCACCTCCAGAAGTGGATATGACATCAACATGGGGCAGGACCTCTGACCTTTCCCCAGGCACCAAGATCCCTATGGCTATGGATTCAATGAATCAGAATGTAGAATGATCTTGTGCCAATTCTGAGAAGAAATATACTATGTAGGAGCCATCAAAAAATGACAAAAAAACCCATAGAGATAAATACAGTTATTCACCTAAGTATTCCAATTTTGTAGATTTGGAATATTTGAAATACTTACAACCTTATCAGGTCACTGTCCTCCTGTTATACACATCCAGTCTTACAGTACAATGGTGTATTAATGGTGGCACAAAATTGGGATTACATAAAAACTCTAACCCTATAGGAATGTCAATAAGTTTAACAAATGCTAAATTCTTGCAGTTAAATAGATTTCGGTTTGTTGGATGTACTGGACAGGTATAAAATTTACATACCATCTTATTCCTATCTCCTCACAGATAAGCTTTTTGGGAAGCGCCTTCTGCAGGCTGGTCGCTACATTACATCACACAAATCCTGGATGAAGACAGTGCCCACAGAAAATTGTGATGTTGTCATGACGTTCCCAGGTAAAAGTCACTTTGTAAGGGCTACACCTATCATACTGTAAGAATGTGTCAGACATCTGAAAAGTACCTTCATTGCCTACATTCCAAGCACTCAGCCACATACAGCTGAGAGATCCTGTTGGTGAGAAATGGCTGTAACACGTGTAACCTTGTAGCACAAAAGCACACTGCTAGTTGAAAGTTGTGATGAACACAGAAACAGAAAATCACCTTTAATTTTTATTATGACTAACCTTGCTGTACTACCCTTTTACTACTTTATGCTCAGACACTACTGATGACCACACTCTACTATGGCTGCTAAACCACGTACGACTGGGTATTCCTGAGCTCATCATGCAGATTCGTCATCAGCGGCACACAAGAATCTATGCCTTCTTTGTCACATCTACATATGAAAAGTATGCGCCTTTCTACTATATGCTCTAATGTACTGAAATGTATTTTCCTGTATGCAAGGACAGGGGTAAGACTTGAGGTAAAATAATTATGTGTATGTTTCACAGGAAGTGGTGGAAGTGTTGTAGAGATTCAGGAGAAATATAAAGTGGGCTGAGCAGGAAAGTGATTCAGAAAGACCACTGGAATGCCCTGGCCTTGTAAATCCTTATAATGAAACATGAAGCGTAGTTTAACTAATTAGACCTCTAAAAGATTTGGGGTAAACAGGAAGAGGCCATTAAAATGAAATTTTATGTAAGAGAGCGCACATCAGTTCAAAAGTGTGTTTTGTAAGGATCCAAATATAGACCGCACGTTAGCTTTATTTATGCCACCCCCAAGGTACACTCTATTTCTCTAGAACTCCAGTACACCATAAATATATTGTCAGAATTTCCCCGTCTCATTGTAAGTGTTCTTCCTTTTATCTATTTTTATTAAAGTTTTATTATTTCTACCCCACTTGGTAGTTTACTCCGCGGTGCGGAGGAGATTGGTCTGCGAAAGCCAGTGAAAGCAGAATTTGGAGGTGGAACTCGGATCTTCTCTTGTGAGGAGGATTATATCTACCAGAACATTGAAAATGAGTTGAATTTTTTCACATCTCAGGTAAGGTTCTGCCATCTTTTCCATTCAATTGTGTGTTTATAGGAACAGTCAAGAGAATGATACACTTAAGTACTTTGTTACTTAAGTGTGTCTAGCTGCAACTATTCTACATACTGTTACACAGTGAAGGGGCAGTATAACAGCACTGGGCGATTTTGTTTCCCCACCTTTGACATAGTAGCCTATATTATTCCTCTGTGTTGACCTTCTTAGCACTAGGTTGGTACTTGTATCTGCGCTTTCTGACCTTATTGGATTGCTGTTTTGTTACGGCAGTTTAAATGCTCTTATTGACCTTAACTTAATGCCTTTGTGAATTACCTTGACAAACACCCGTCTGATTTTAAAATCATATTATAAAATACCATGCCCCCAACTATCCTGATTTAGGAGGGACAGTCCCAATTTTGGGTCCCTGTCCCGCCTATCCCTTCCTCTGTCCCGTGTTTTAAGTGGCGATGCAAGCACGACATTGTAAAGTGTAATTGCTTGTATATGTGAGTTCCGCGAGATTTTTTTAAAAAAGTGTCCCTCTTTCACATTTTGAAATGTTGGGAGGTATGAAATACAGTATTTCTGAATGGTTTGATAGCATGTTGCAGAGGCACAGCTTTCCTCGTTATGAGTCATGCCGCAGTGTATGAGCACATCTTTTGCTAATGACATAGATGGAACAATGTAGGAGCATTAATGTTCTATTTCTGTAGTTTACCCCAGGGTTTTTGAAAGCTAATGCAGGAGCATGGCTGTTCTGGAGCTAATGCAGGAGCATGGCTGTTCTGGAGCTAATGCAGGAGCAAGTTGTTGCCAGCCCTATAGGCAACTGCAAGCTATAATTGCTACCTAGTGGCATATTATTTTAGTTTTTGGCATACAATCCTTTTGTTCATGGCATCTGGCAACACTACCTGCAACCTACTACTTATCTCATCCTCTTAATGTTGTCCACTAGGAAGCGTTTACAAACATCCATGCTGGGACAGTAGGGTTATAGCTTGTTTGTAAAATGTGGCAATGTATTTGTAATGTCATTTTTGCTTGTCACTGTGATTTGTCCGCGTTGCTATGGTATATGTCCAAATGGAAGTGTTTTCATCAGCTGCGTCTGTTCTGTCATCTATTGTGGATAAGGCCTGTCTCTACCTTGTTTCATTAAAGTATTTGTTAAACCTTAAGTAAGCAGCCTACAATTCTTAAAGGTATCCAACCAGGCCCGGACTGGGACAAAAAATAGGCCCGGGCATTTAAGCCTGAGCAGCCCATATTTATTTATTTATTTATTGTTAAAGCCCACCCTTCATGTACCATCTTTGCATTTAATCATTCACACAAATCATTAACACATTCATTAATGCAGTCTCACAAATCATTCAAGCAATTCATCCACACATGAATTCATTAATTGTCATACGCATTCACACAATTCATCCACACATTTATTCATTCATTCTCATACGCATTCACACTACCCCCTCTCATCATCTTATCTGCCCCTTCTCACTATGTTCCCCCTTTTCACTATGTAACCCCCTTCCCCACTTCTCAATATGTACCGCCTCTATCTATCCCCTCTCCCCCTTTCTCACTACCTAACCCCCCTCTGCCCCTTCTCACTGCAGCCCCTTCCCTCACCCTATTTACCTTGTTGCCAGAGCAAGCAGCAACTGCGACCGCGCCTGTGGCAGGGCAGGATTGACTTAGGGGCTGATGGAGCTGCAGCTCCAGGCTCCTACCTTAAAATAGGCCCAGTCAGGACCGGACTGACTGGGCCTATATGGCCGCATTAAGGCAGAGCCCCTTAAGCCCGCCGCAACTGCAACCGGGTCCGCCACTCTAAGGCAGAGCCGGCCTTAGGTGTTCTGGCGCCCTGTGCGGACTACTCCTCTGGTGCCCCCCCATCCCAAAAAAAGAAAGGAATAAAAACTTGTAACAAAACTTCCCTTTCTCACTATCTGTCCCCCTGTATCACTATCTACCACCTCTGCCTCTTCTCACTGTTATCATTATATACTGAGGCAGACATTGACGGTGGTACAGCATAATACTTATCACTATATACTGAGGCAGAAATTGACGGTGGTACAGCATAACACCTATCACTATATACTGAGGCACACATTGACAGTGGTACAGCGTAATCCCTATCACTATACATTGAGCCAGACATTGACAATAGTGCAGCATAACCCCAATCACTATATACTACGCCAAACATTGTTGTGGTGTAGGCCTACCACTTCATTGTCTGGCTTAGTAGTAGGGATGCACCGAAACGAATTCTGGACTGAAACCGAAAATGCAGCATTTACCTGTCCGAAACCGAATATGACCTCCCCACACCATAAAAAAAAACCTTTTATTTAAAGTAAGTAACACACCAAAATAGGACAAAACAATTAAAAAACAATATTATATGTATATATATATGATTGTTAACAGCAATCACATTCCTATCATGCCCAGGCATACCCAGATTCCAGGATGTACTCGCAGACTTGGCATGATAGGAGTATGATTGCCCTATCTACCCCTTCTCACTCCCTTCTGCCCCATCTACCCCTTCTCACTCCCTTCTCCCCTATCTACCCCCTTTCCCCCTATCTACCCCCTTTCCCCCGTCTCACGCCCTTCTCCCTATCTACCCCCTCCTATCTACCCTCTCCCTCTTTGAAGTTCACTTACCTTTCAGGAGTCCTGCGGTGAGGGTGCAAGGCCTCTGCCTCCCAGCTCTGCCACTGTATGGAACAGTATAGAGTGATGGGAGTTATGATGTACTTTTAGAGCATAATTAGATCATGAAAAAGACATTGGAAATGGTACAGCATAACACCCATCACTCTCACACACTTACCAATCCACACCTATATACCAATCCACACCTATATACCAATCCACACGTATATACCAATCCACACGTATATACCAATCCACACGTATATACCAATCCACACCTATATACCAATCCACACCTATATACCAATCCACACGTATATACCAATCCACACGTATATACCAATCCACACGTATATACCAATCCACACGTATATACCAATCCACACGTATATACCAATCCACACAAACACCAATCCACACATATATACCCATCCACACATATATACTAATCCACTCTCACTGAATATTTTCCTACCTTTCCTCTTTTCTCCTTACAGCTCCTTTTCCTCCTCTTCGCTCCTCTTCTTCAGTTCTTCTGTCTTCTCTGTCTTCTTCCGGTTCAGAGGGCACGGACAGCGGTGGGCGCGGCTTCAGTGTTGCGCGCCGGGATCTAACAACAAACCCCGGCGCACAGCAGCTGTTGCCGCGCGGATCACAAGGGAGCGGTATCGGAGGTCTTTAGCAGACCTCCGGCTCCCTTGAGTGATTTTAAGCCTGCTCCTCCAGCGGCGGACATTACTGTCCGTCTCTGGAGGGGTGCCGGGTGCTGCAAGTTGGCACCCCCTGATGAGCGGCACCCGGTGCGGACCGCCCCCTAGAGTGTGACGCCCTGTGCGGTCGCACACCCCAAAGGCCGGTCCTGCTCTAAGGGGCCGGGAAGCCCCCACCAGGGCCAGCCTTAGGGGTTTGCGGCCGCACAGGGTTTAAATTAAAACATCGGGGCTTTTTTTCAACTTTATTTAACATCCTCCATGTTAAATAAAGTTAAAAAAAACTTTATTTAACATGGAGGATGTTAAATAAAGTTAAAAAAACCCCGATGTTTTAATTTAAACCCTGTGCGGCCGCAGACCCGTAAGACCGGCCTTGGTGGGGACTTCCCGGCCCCTTAGAGTGGCGGACCCGGTCGCAGTTGCGGCGGGCTTAAGGGGCAGGTGCCCCTTATGCCCTGCGTTAATGCGGCCGTAGGTAGGGTAGGGGCCTGGAGCTGCAGCTCCATCAGCCCCTAAGTCAATGCGGCCCTGCCGTGGCCCGGCCCACCGGGCAAACGCCCGGTGTGCCCGATGGCCAGTCCGGGCCTGTATCCAACTCACTGGACATGGGTGTAAGCCAAAGCACAATCTAGTGATGGGTAAAAAGGCCTGATCTCAGGCATCAGCAGAGGATTTAAGGATATCGCTAAACTCCAACCTTAGTTTAAAAAAAAATATTGTGGACAAGGCTGCACCTTTAAGAAATAGTGTCTCAATCCACACTACTGACTCATGAATGTATTCAAGTAGCCTTAAACAATCATAATCACAATCATGATATGTTGTTGAACTCTCAGCCTGGGTTTTTCTACAACAGCTAAAAGTGTGGGGAAGCTTAGATTGTCGAATTATCCACTGCTAGCAGGCTTAAGGTAATACAAACGGAAGGCTTATGTCGGGAAAAATCATCCTGTATATACTTTTGATAGGTTAGAATAGCAATTCCTGTTCATATGAAGCAGATTATAAAAGTATATGGCTGACTTTAAAGTATTTCCTGCATCAAAGTAGAATAATAGCTATTCAGAACTTTGGTGTAGTGAATCGACAAAACAGTTCCTAAACTTCCATTGAAAAGTAATATATTTTTCTTTGTGTATTAAATGTAGGGTCACGAGTAATGTACCAGTAATGTATAGGAGGAGTGCCTGGGTAATGAAGACCAGGCCATTTCGCAGTATGATAAGGGTGTTTGTCTACTGATTGGGATAAGATAGCAGAACTCAGTTATCACTTTTGTCGGTGGTCTGATTCGCAGACACTGAAGTGGTGTACACTGGCCTGCGACAAAGAATTCCGGTGTCCGCCACTCGGACCACCGAAAAATTGATAATTAAGCCCTGCATCGTGTTCTGCTTTAGTGTGCTCAGATTCTTCCCTGCACGCCAATCTGTGATCTGGCAACAAAATAAGCAGACTAGATAACCTTAGAATAGCTTATTCATGTAATGTGTCTGAATTAAAAATAAACTATACTAAATATTGATTAAAAGCAACAAATATCAGCCATTAATTTGTTTTGATTCACTTTCAAACCAATTTTTCATTGCTTTTTTCTTTTTATATAGGTTTTTATTGATACCCATTGCATTTCATCTAATATATAATAAAGTCGATTTTTAATTCAGACATATCGACAAGGCTTATGGTCTCCTATTGTCTGGGGTGACTCAGACACTCTCATTTCGGTTTGCATCAAATTATAGGGATCACTATACACTGAGCCAGACATTGACAATAGTGCAGCATAACTCCAATCACTATATACTAAGTGTCAGGACCCTACCGGTCGTCGGCGGGGGCTCTCGCCCGGCGGCGACATCGCCCGCGTCCTCGGCCATATGTCCGTCGGGTCCCAACCCGTCGGCGACGGAGGTCCTCACCCGGCGGAGTCCCCGCTGAGCAGCTACATCCTCGGCCGCACGGCACGGCATCTCCGTGCCGCGGGCCGCGTCCCCGGTCTCCGTTGCGGCGGCAGCCGCACGCCAGGACTAACAGTGTGGCGGGGGGGCGGGTCCTGCGGTCCCAGACCGCTGCTGGCAGCCGGGGGTGTGTGTCCTGCAGTCCCAGACCGCTACTGACAGCCAGGGGAGGCGTGTCCTGCGGTCTAACCGCAGAGGGGAGGGATTAGGGATTACTTGACAGCCACAGAGAGAGGGGGGGTTAGAGGAGGAGTAACAATTAGGCGGGCTATTTAAACCTGCAACCCTGTACCTTCAGTACTTGGTTGTTCAAGTTCCCTACCGGATTCCTATACCCTGTTGCTGGTTCTGCTCTATTTGGATTATACGGACTTTTGACCCTCGGCTGGATTTCTGGACTTTGTTTTTGGATTACCCTTGTTGTACTGCGAACCTTCTGATCTGATTACATGGACTTTTGACCCTTGGCTGTATTCTGGACTTTGTGTGTTGGATTACCCTTTACTTCACTCCCTTGCACCCGGTGTCTCTGCGCTCCGCTCCCAACTCAGCCTTGACACTAAGCCAAACATTGATGTGGTGTAGGCCTACCACTTTATTAGTAGTAGGGATGCACCGAAACGAATTCTGGACTGAAACCGAAAATGCAGCATTTACCTGGCCGAAACCGAATATGACCCCCCCCTACACCATAAAAAAAACTTTTATTTCAAGCAAGTAACACACCAAAATAGGACAAAACAATTAAATAACAATATTAATATATATATATATATATATATATATATATATATGATTGTTAACAGCAATCACATTTCTATCATGCCCAGGCATACCCAGATTCCAGGATGTACTCGCAGACTTGGCATGATAGGAGTATGATTGCCCTATCTACCCCTTCTCACTCCCTTTTGTCCTACCTACCCCTTCTCACTCCCTTCTCCCTATCTACCCCCTATCCCCCCGTCTCACTCCCTTCTCCCTATCTACCCCCTCCTAACTATCAACCCTCTCCCACTTTGAAGTTCACTTACCTTTCAGGAGTCCTGCGGTGGGGGTGCAAGGCCTCTGTCTCCCAGCTCTGCCACTGTATGGAACAGTATAGAGTGATGGGAGTTATGATGTACTAGAGCATAATTATATAATGAAAAATACATTGGAAATGGTACAGCATAACACCCATCACTCTCACACACTTACCAATCCGCACATATACCAATCCACACACAAACCAATCCACACACATACCAATCCACACACACACCAATCCACACACACACCAATCCAGACATACACCAGTCCACACATACCAATCCACCCATATACCAATCCACACATATACCAATCCACACATATACCAATCCACACATATACCAATCCACATATATACCAATCCACACATACTAATCCACACATACCAATCCACACACATACCAATCCACACATATACCAATCCACACACATACCAATCCACACACATACCAATCCACACACATACCAATCCACACATACACCAATCCAGACATATACCAATCCAGACATATACCAATCCAGACATATACTAATCCACACATACCAATCCACACATACCAATCCATATATACCAATCCACACATATACCAATCCACACATATACCAATCCACACATATACTAATCCACACATACCAATCCACACATACACCAATCCACACATATACCAATCCACTCTCACTCACTGAATGCTTTCCTACCTTTCCTCTTTTCTCCTTACAGCTTCTTTTCCTCCTCTTCGCTCCTCTTCTTCAGTTCTTCTGTCTTCTTCCGGTTTAGTGGGCGTGGCTTCAGTGTTGTGCGCCGGGATCTGACAACAAAGCAGCAGCGGATCGCAAGGGAGCGATATCGGAGGTCTGTTAAGGCCCCGGCTCCCTTGAGTGATTTTAAGCCGGGTTCAAGGGCTAAAGACCTCTGATACCGCTCCCTTGGGAGCCTGCTCCTCCAGCGGCGGACATTACTGTCCGTCTCTGGAGGGGTGCCGGGTGCCGGCAAGTTGGCACCCCCCTGATGAGCGGCACCCGGTGCGGACCGCAGCCCCCCGCCCCCCGCTAGGTACGCTACTGGGTGTCCCAGAAATAATTGTGACATACTTGTGAGAAAGCTGAATATTTGTGATATCTCTCTGCCTCATCTTTTCTGCAGTATAATGTGATATTCCTCCGTGTTATGATGTTGTATCTCTGTTTTATGATGTGATATCACTGCCTTATAGTGAGATATCTCTCTGTGTTATGTGATATTTCTTAGTTACTGTATAATATGATGTTTTTCTGTGTTATGATGTGATATTCCTGTGCATTATGACAGGGCTTGACAAATTTGTTGTGAATCTAGGCGCCAGCTAAAAAAGTTAGGAGACAGGATTTTTTTTAAACTAACAGTTGGTTAGGAGTGATCTGATCATCATCAGCCCACTTACTAAACTCACTGACATTTCCAGGTCAGTGCTGTTTTTTTTCTTTTTTATTATTTTTTTTTTAACTATTTCAATGCTGATGTTCCATTGGAGCACAACATTGACTGATATTTAGTCCCCACAAGCTTTTGGGGACAAATGTTAACCCCTGCAATGCCACGAATGTGTCATACACAATTGTGGCATTGAAGGGGTTAACGCTGCACTGTCATGGAGCGATTGGGCAGCAGGGGAGGGTTGGGGCTGCTCTCCACACTCATGTGGAGACCGAAGAACCCTCTCCACTGTCCCTGGCAGATGGGACGCAATTGCTGGTCTATAGGCCAGCCATTGCAGGGGGAGTCTATTTGATGACTGCTGTAGCCTGCTGGTTTTCCTGCAACCGTGTTTTCAGCCTACAGGATCACTCCGTGGGAGTGATCTCAGGCTCGGGGGCGGGCTCGAAGTGGCTGTGCTGTCTGCCCAGACTCCCAGTCTCCGCGTGGTGACGCGGGGGCAATTTTTTGTAGATGTAAGAGGCTGACAAACACCTAGGCGCCGGGACAAAATTCTCTGTCGCCATGGCGACCTGGCGCCTGGGATTTGTCGAGCCCTGCATTATGATGTGATATTCTGTTGCGTTATATATGGTGTCTATCTGCTTTATTACGTGATATACTTCTGCTGCCACAACAAAAATGCTTAGACCAGCCCTGATTGTAAAAGCACTGGTCTTCTGGTTGGTAGTGTTACTAAAAGGTTGGAACACATCTGTAACGAAAACACATGGTGTACAGGCCCAGCATTGTTATCACAATGCAGAAATACTGCTGTTTTAGTTTCTGCTTTGTATGATCTCATCTGTTCACTTTGTTTAGTGGCGCAGTTCCAGAATACCTCTCGAGCATGGTGCTGGGCCTTGACTTATTGAAATGCCTTGTGCTGCACAGGTTTATGTAGAACTTGTTTTGTTTTCAAATAAGAGAGACACAGCTTATTAATAAATGTCTGGTATTGTGCAGGAACGCCAGAGCATCATCAGGTACTGGATGGAGAACCTCAGAGCCAAACATGGTGAATCTCTGCATAATATCCACTTCCTGGAAGGGCAGCCAATCAGTGAGTGAGCTTTTACACAAGCTTATTGGTGTAATTAAATATCCCCTTATACCTTCTGTTTGTGAATTACTCTCACTCAAATTTTACCTTCTTTTTCCTTCTCCTTCATTCTTCTACTCTTGCTTATTGTACATCACCTCATCACTGTTGCAGTCCCAGAACTTACTGCTCGTGGGGTCATCCAGCAGGTGTTTCCTGTCCATGAACAGCGGATACTGAGCCGGCTCATGAAGTCCTGGGTCCAGGCTGTTTGTGAAAGGCAACCTCTTGGTAATACAAGTTTTTCTATAATATTCTTTACAAAAATGTTAAGGAGGAGAGGCTTGACTACTTTACAAGAAACATGTTTTATAAGTTCTGTTTAAGGATGCAGGACACCTATCTATTTTAATTATGTATATGAAATCATTCATATTATATCAACTAAAAATTTACATTGTGTATACAGTAGTATCCAGCTTTTTAATAATTTGTTTCCATGTTATTATTAATTTGTTTCATTTTCTATAGCACCATATTCTGCAGCTCTGTACAATGGGCAAACAGGACATACATATATATAATATAAAACATAACAATTTGACTTATAGAAACTACAGGTGAGGAGGGCCCTGCTCAAACGAGCTTACAATCTAGATGGCTTCATTGGGCTTCCTTATTAATCTAGTTCCCTATAAAAGTAACAACTAGAAATGGTATTCTTATTTTAATGTGGGCCTCGTGTACAGTAAAGCATGGTAGTTATTCTCAACAAATTATATCTCTTTGTACAGATGAGATATGTGACTATTTTGGGGTGAAGGTTGCCATGTACTTCTCCTGGCTTGGATTCTACACTTCGTCATTGGTCTATCCTGCCATGTTTGGCATGATGCTGTGGTTCTTTACCGAGTCTGACCAGGTAAAGTCATTAAAATATAAGATTTATAAAAAAAAAGAACAAACATAATTATTTTAAATACACACTTTATGTGTAAATATTCCATTAATATATTAATATATTTAATATATTTCATGCCACTGGCAGGATTAATATATTAATATAATTAATATATTTCCTGCCACTGGCAGAAAAGATTCTTCAGCAGGGTGTAAATACAGCAGGAAGTACAACAGAAAATTGTTTCCTTTGCAAATTAAACAATTTCATACACTGATAAGCAATAACATTATGACCACCTGCCTAACATTGTGTAGGTCCCCTTTTTGTCGCTATAACAGCCCTGACCCGTTGAGTCATGGACTCCACTAGACCGCTGAAGGTGTGCTGTGGTGTCTGGCAACAAGATGTTAGCAGCAAATTATTTTAAGTCCTGTAAGTTCCAGGGTGGGGCCTCCATGGATGCATACTGGTGCCATGTGTTCTCCAGGTAAGCAACGCTCACGCACCCGGCCATCAACCTGCTCAGTGGTCCAGTTCTTATGCTCACGTGCCCATTGTAGGCGCTTTCGGCAGTGGACAGGGGTCAGTATGGACACCCTGACTGGTCTGCAGCTACTCAACCCCATACACAACAAACTGTGATGCACTGTGTGTTCTGACACCTTTCTATCACAACCAGCATTCACTTTTTTTAGCAATTTGAGCTACAGAAGCTTGTCTGTTGGATTTGACCATATGGGCCAGCCTTTGCCCCCTACTTGCATCTATGAGCCTTGGCTACCCATGACCCTGTCAATGGTTCACCACTTTTCCTTCCTTGGACCACTTTTGATAGGTACTGACCACTGCACCCCACAAGAACTGCAGTTTTGGAGATGTTGTGACCCAGTCGTCTAGCCATCACAATTTGGTCCTTGTGAAAGTTGGTTAGATCCTTATGCTTTCCCACTTTTCCTGCATCTACCACTTTGAGGACAAAATGTTCAATTGCTGCCTAATATATCCCACCCACTGACAGGTGCCATGATAAGATTCACTTCATTTCACCTGTCAGTGGTCATACTGCAATGGCTGATCGGTGTACATTAATTTGTGTTATAAATGTCAAGGTTCATGATCTGATCCTGAAACAGCAGTGTAAGAAGAGTTTTGGAATGAGATACCCCAGAGCTCCCAGGGCACAAGATGCCCTTTATATATTGAATTCCTGTCTTGAAGAAGTAAGAACAAAAGGCTGAGGAAGAGGCACAGCTGAGGTGCAAATGACAGTGACATGAAGTATGAAGTAGCTTAGCTGCCTCCGCCATTAGTAAGTGCTGAGGAGTGGTTCAGGCGTTAAGGGAGAATAGGTATTTATTGTTTCGTTTTTTTGTGATGATCTCTTGCGCCTATAAAAGTAATTTCAACGGAAGGTCAAATGTTCTTGTGTGTTTAAATGTGCCATATGAAGCTTTAAGGCTTCTTCTTGTCACACAGAGTCATGCCTGAACAGATCTGTAGCCATCTCTGGTGCCTGGAACTATGGTCTTAAACTTACTCATTCCACCATCTGGCTAACAATATTGACTATGGCTTCAACACAGACAAACTTAAACAACGCATACAATAACACATTTGGCTCAAGTGTGTCTTTTATCCATTAACTCTAATGTACTTGGACACCTTCAGTCACCATTAGGGTACAACTCTTGTAAAGTCCACTTGTGAACCAGCTTTGTCACCATCTTGTCAAGCGATAAATAGGGGCAGTAGGAGGTTATCTCAGCGATGCAGTCATGCACTCTTCCACTTTAGAAGTCTTCCTAATGCTTTTAATATATGTATATACACATATATAAATGCACACATACTCACAAACACTACTCCCCCTCTTACCTCATGGAGACACACTGCTGCCCTAGTGAATCCGGCACCCTATGCTTTCCTGCAGGGGCGCGGTGGAGCTGATGCCATAAGGCGCCCAACCCTGGGTGCCAGGGAGTGCTCTAGTCGCCATGGCAACCAGGTGTCCAGGGTTTGTCCTCCCCCAGCCTTAAGATGTATTTGTTACAGTCCAATTCATGCTATTCATATGATGGCTACATTTATGCCAGTGTCGTTAGAGGCTGAGGACTAGTAAATGGTATGCAAGTCAGGTTACATTTACTATGCTCAGGTAAAATGTTAGAAACTTATGGCACATTTCTCCTACATGTTTAAGAGGTAAACATGTGGTGTTATTTATTGTAAATGTAACTGCGCATACAGTTAAACACACAAGTTTAACTGTATGGGTGGGGGTGAGACATGTAAATGATACTGGAGTCCTTTTTTGCCAACCTTGCCTACACATACATGATTGGCACAGAAAGGGTTAAAAGACCACATGCCATCAAGGTTATGGTGAGTGATTGTTTGTAAGTAGAGCAATTTGTGGACTGCCAGCTTCACTAGATTTCAAGTGGATCTGACTTGCAGCTTGCATGGAGGTACAAGGGAAAGCAGAGCAACTCTCTTTTTCACAACAACTTAAACTGTCACTTGAAAAGGGGGTTAAAACTTGTCGAATTAACTCAACGCCGCGGGAAAGTGAGCTGACTTGGGACTAGTCAAACAGACTGAGCCGTCAACTCCAGTACCTCAGGTATTTGACAGCAATTCTACAGCTGGTAAATGAAACTTATCTTCAAAAGAAACTCAAAAGCACTTGACAGCATTGTAACTGTGGCTAGTCGAGTTACTACTTAGAATTGACTTGTCTGTAATTTTGAGTCCTGGTTTTTTTTTGGTCAGTCGTGTTAGCACTAATAAGAACATGGACCTTAACGAATAAACTTGCCTAATAGGCAAGTCTGTACTGTACTGTCACCTTGGTTGTAACTTAGCTAATAGCTCATGTCTGAGTGACTCCTTCAGCATAGTTTCCAGTTCTGCAATGGCCTTCTGACATTCCCCTTAGTGTTATATAATTTGGTCACTGAAAATGGCTTCTTTTATTTTGAACAAATTACTCACCAGGTACCTCATAAGCTTTTACCTTCAATGCAGAAGTTCTAGGTGAGAATTTAAAATTCACAGGTGGCTATGGCCTAGCAAATACCCATGGGCCTGGTGTCGTCTAGGGTTACTGAGTGCGTGATTTCCTTGAATTTATTAAACCACAGAAGAGTCTTCTTCCAAATGTACTGGAACCAAATGTAGACCTTCAGTCAAAGGTCATACCTTTTTACTATTGCTGTTTCCATGGACTTGACAGCCTTTTCATGGAGAAATTGCTATTCAGAATTCCAACCAAAAAGATGATATGGGCTATTCTGTATCTCAGACTATTTCTGGGACAGAACCAAGTTCTCTTGATACAGCATGTCTCCCTTCTAAGTACAGTTGAAAGCGAGGGATGTCTTACTGGTGTATCTTTCCAAGCAAGATTTGTTCATTTACTTTGATTTGCCTTAATAAAATCAAAGTTGTACAATAACTTTGTAACTTTAGTTAAAAGCTTGGAAAGGGAGCAATGTTTTTCTCCTGAACGAATTACTGTTAATAAAAAGGTATGTAGAAGAAGGGTAGGGTTTTATGTGTCGATGTGTTGTTTGCATTTGTCCTATCTTGTTGCCTGGCCCTTCAGCTATTCACCGTCTGTCATTTTTCAGACCAGTCGTGATATTTGCTGCGTGGTCTTTGCCCTTTTCAATGTCATTTGGGCTACACTTTTCCTGGAGGGTTGGAAACGAAGAGGAGCAGAGCAGGCCTACAAATGGGGCACACTGGACACCCCTGCTGAGTTTATTGAGGAGCCACGTCCTCAATTCAGGGTGAGTGACATGTTAGAGTAATGAGGGTGAGTAAGGTAATGTTTATATGGGATCTTAAGGAATACTCACTAAAACAGTAGTTTACAGTTGTTTTAAACATTTTAATTCGCCATTCAGTCAGTGTGAGCTATGAATGGATAACCCCAATAAAATACTCCAGCAAGAAGAACTGTGCAAAGTTTATCCTGTAAGAGGACGCGAAAGAAATCTCTCCAAATAAAATGTGCATTATGCTGGGTCAGCAGTTAGCAGTCTTGACCCTAATGCAAACAGTACTGATAAAAGTGGTGAAAAGTAAGGACTTGATTCCCCTACAAACAAATATTGCTTCTTTAATCTGATCTCTCCTAATAGCATTTCTCATGATTTATAATGTTTCCAAAGGGTGTCAAGAGGATTAGTCCAGTGACCAACTGTGAAGAGTTCTACTACCCACCCTGGAAACGTCTACTTTTCCAGTCCTGCGTCAGTCTCCCAGTCTGCGTGTCCTGTCTGTGTTTTGTTTTTGTGGTGATGCTGGCTTGCTTTGAGCTTCAGGTTAGTGGAATATTTATTTCTGAGCAAAACTTACTAGTGCAGTAATATTTGGTTTCTGATTTTATGTAAACCTTACTGATTTCAGTCTTTTATTTTAGAATAGTAGTTACATCATCAGAGTGATCCACAGAGTGTTCTCAAAACTGACCTGAGCAGATGTAGCCACTAGGTAGAAAATATAGAATTTGATGGGAATAACAACCATTTGGCCCATTTAGCCTACTAGTTTTACTCCAGTTAGACCTCAAACTTAACTTCTTGATTTTTTGCATATCCCATTCATGCATCGTTTTTCCTTACTGTATTAACCCCTACCACTTTTGCTGGGAAAATGTTCTAACTGCTAAGTGAAGAAACATTTTCTTATATTTATTCTAAGCCTTCTACCCTCCATGTTATATACATTTGGCCCTAGAAATGTACGGTACTAATATGGTTGTTCTAATGGTTATTGGTGAACTATAATTACACAATCCTTTACATCCCTGATCCCCAATGAGTATTTGGCTTGGCAAAGGCTGTCTGACCACCATGGAGGTTTAACCAAACGACCCAGAGTAGGAGGTATACAGTGGGTCTCCTTTATTAGCTCCTTCAAGGTGATGTACAGTTGCAGTACCTCCAGTTGCTTTATTAGTTTCTTCTAGGTGCTGCATAGGTGGTACCTAGTGGAAGCTATGTGGGGGCTATGGCTGGTTTTATTAGTTCCTTAAGATGTTTTATAGAGGTTAACCATTTCTACACCTGAACTGCAAACCTTTCTTTTCATAACTGTGTGACAACTAAATCCTTTAATGTCTTACTTAGTTGGAAGGCATATAGCACAAACTCCATATGATTAATCATGGAAAGAATCAGGTCTGTCTATATTGGCATGCCAGACTGGTAAAACAGCAGTCATTAAAGAACATTTCTTTGTGGTGCTGTCTTCTGTATCTAGGGCCGTACTGAAGGTCATCCACCATATAGGTATTTTAATGTCATGCCAGAGGTATAGCTGGGAACCATAAAACTTGGACACAGTTATTCAGTGTGGTTGCAGGAAAACTATCAAGCAGACTGAGCATCATTTTGTAAAGGGCCGCCTCTACTTTGTATACAATGGTATCTAATATGAGACCACATTACCTGGACAAGTTTACAGTTTTACCGAGTACATGTTTGTTATGTAGTGTATACTACCACCCAGTGGCTACTAGCTGAAGTTGTTTTTCAGGGGTGAGCATTGAGTTTTGGCACCTAGGGGCAGTATTTCTTCAGGACTTGCAATCTAACACCATAGACCAGCACACATTCTAAGACCATACACAAACACTCTAACACCATACACCAATATACTAAAAGTACTTGATTAAAGCTTTAAAACATTGGGGCAACCATAAACCTTCATGTTGACTACCGTGACATCGAGCGTTCAGATTTTTTTACACATCAACTGCGCACTTTGTCATAAACCTGTCACAGTTGACTATTACATAAGCACCAACTGATTTGTCAAAATGATGAAGCTACTGATATGTGATATGTCTATATGTGATCATGAACTTGCGCTCAGTAAGACGCACTGATGGTCCTGGGGCTGGTTTTGAAAGCACGTGACTTTTATAATTAACCTGATTTCCGATTGCAGCAATATTTCTATATTAAGGCAACTACCTAGCATCACTCATTCTATGCTTCTCTATCTTTCGGCAGGAGTTTGTGCTAAGTATAAAGGAGCTCCCTCGGCTTGTGCGTTTCTTCCCCAAGATCCTCCTGGCTGTCATAGTTAGTTCCTGTGACGAGGTTTACAGGAAGATAGCGTACTGGTTAAATGATATGGGTATGATAGATCTCTTTTTCTCCTGCCGTCAGGATATATCCCTCTGTTTATTCTTTTCCATATTCCAGTTTTTCATTTTGTCTTTATGTAGTGTTCTCTGTTCTAGTTTATTGCTTTATTCTCTGTAACATAGAGAGTTTTATTGGGAACATGAGAACATGGGGCAGCATTACTTATTGTGGCCAAAAACCATAATAAAATAAGGACTGAGTCTGCCATGATATTAGATCTAAGTGGTGGCATGATGTATGACTTACCATAAAACAATGTAAGTCTAAAAGAATTGTTGGTACCAAGTGATCTCTGCAGAATGTAAAACAGGATCTTCCTTCTGTCATCATTGCTTTCTCTCATTGTTAAAACATGTGCCTTCTTTTACCTATACTTCTTTTCATTCTTTGCAGAGAATTACCGTTTACAGAGTGCCTATGAGAAACATCTCATCATCAAAATTGTTTTAGTAAGTAGAATGCTCCACACTATTGTATTCCTAGATGTGCACTGGATTGAGGCTATATGAGGTTAGAATGCATGCAAGAGATATGACAGCCACATCTTTTAGAGGACCTCAAGGTGTGCTGCAAGTTCCATTACAATCCTAGGCACCTACTTATTGCTTGACTCTTGAAAAATGTGTATTCCATGTAGTTAATTGGGTTATTTTGGGAAGCAACTGATTTGAATCTTGCATTAGAAAAATAAAGAATCTGGATGGTAGTTTGAACGAGAATTAACCTCTTCATGGAGGCAAGTTATATGCTGAGTGATCTTGACCCTCCCCTTGTTTCTCATTAATTAGTAAATCACCATTCCACCCATTCTCTCACTCCATCATAACCATCTTTATGCATAGTTGTTTACATACAGTTTATGCTTTCTCCGTTTTTCTTTCTCATATTTTGACACCGTATGTTTTTATTTTACCCGTCTCCCTTAAGTTCCAGTTTGTAAATTCCTACCTGAGTCTTTTCTATATCGGGTTCTACCTCAAGGACATGGAGCGACTGAAGGAGGTAAGTTTGTATTTTTTGTTTGGGCTGTGGTTTTTGGTGGGGATCCATATATGGTGTTAGAAGCACATTTCAGGGATAATCGACCAAAATCCATTAATTATATTAGCATGTATAAACCAGGTGGTATAAAAGGGTCAAGGAAGCTTACTAACATACTGTAATATATTTGAAAATTGCATTTTTTCAGGTTGCATACAAAACTTAATACAGATTATATATATGTATATATATATATATATATATATAGCACTTTCAAAAGATGGTCAGCACTCCAGGTCTTTAAATTAACAATTTCTCTTTATTCAAAGTCAAGTCGACGTTTCAGTCATTGCTAACTTTCCTCAGGACATATTATTGGCAAATCCTCAAAAAATCCAAAAATGCAAAGGGAAAAGGGCAGTGATAAAAAAAATACAGATCATACAGCAAAGCGAGGAATTAGCACACACCCAGCAAATACTGTTTTAAAGCACCTATCAGACTCATAAATATTGGGATTTCTGTTGCACTATATGGCCATATATTGCTTAGCCTGCAACTATGTCGGAGTAGTCCTGTGTAATCGTAACATGGCTGTATTGCTTACCAAGGAGCTAAATCAGTGAGACTGCATTGCATTTTAACCCACTGAGACTCTTGTGCAATTCAAAGCCCTCTCTGGACACCATTACTGAGGCACCTGCGTGGCAGGTGGGGTGCTCAAACCTTAGGTCTGGTCATAACCTAGAACTGTACAAAAAAAAAGAGACACCCTTAAAAGCAATGAAGCCCAAATTTTGGGGTGCTACTGAAATAACCAATATGTACAAGAAAGCATGAAATCAGCGCTTACCCAACAAATTATTTTTAAAAGCACCTATCTGAAGTCAATCTGTCTCACTTTTTGACCATATTTTTGCTTAGCTAAGGTAAGGTAGGTGTTTGTGGTATGCATTGGTTATTGGGTAGAAGTCAGCTTGTTGTTTGCTTCTACGCAATTAAACAGGGAAGAGCGCTTGATTTAAAAACTAAAACAAAATAGTGTCCCACAGTCTGCCTTATACAAGCAGTCCTCACATTCACATCTGGTTAGGCTTAAGGAAAAAAATGACATAAGACAAAATTATATCAGTTAAGTACAATTTTTGTTGCCTGTTTGTTTTTTGAGGTCTGTTGCCCATTTTGCTTATAGAAATGAAATTAAAGTAACTATATAAAGGAAACACAGTACTCACTGGGCTTTATAGTTAATCTAAAGTGCACTGCTTTAAATATATGTGCATAATAGCACTATGCAGGAAATTAGTTTTTATTGGAACGGCACAGGGGAAGCAATAGTATCCAAAAACTTGCAGTTGGGTCTAAAATGGAGGACTGATGTAAGTTGATGATGTAAAATGAGGAATGCTTGTATCAACCTTCAATGTATCCATTTGCCTTTCCATCCCATCTGTCCCATTTTTCTTCACCTTCTTCAAGGTTGCAGTTCAATGGAGAAAACCATACCATATTGTTGGACTGTTGGAGCTTCTATTACTGCAGCTTTTTCCCTACCATTTCTCCATATTTTTTATCACAAGGTCCTTTCCTAGACTTAATTCCATGACAAAAAAAATCTAATACACAGTGTAGTGCGATCATTGTGAGGAAATATAGGTATTACATATTCAATATAAGGTGTACTGTAGGTAACAGTAGTTCACAATACTATATTGTCATCTTCAAAAGGACCTAAAAGCGAGCTGTCTCTGTGACGTTATGGCAGTGAAGGGTTAATGCATGCCACTTGGAAGGATCATTATGTAGAAAATAAATGGCACATAAAAAAATAACGGAAATAAAATGCATTTCACAACTTATTTACTCTTCTAATCGACAGTGACAAGTTAATCGCAGAATCACATGTTTAACTAAACCCCTTGGGCTCTTGTTTGATGCTGTACGATATTAACATATAGAAGGTTGCAGAACCTTACAGTTGGAACTCACTCTTTTGGATCTATTCCCTAAAGGGAGAGTTGACATGAGAGTTTGCCACAGAGTGGGTTTGTATCCTTGACTTCATTATATGTTTTGAAGGTCCAACCCCTGTGAGAGTGTGCGGAAGACCTTGGCTGGCCATGTGTAACACAGAGTTAGATCCATGTGATTCCATCAGTCTCCCTTCCCATTAAATTATGCATTATGCAATGTTTGCTGGAGAAACGTACTAGTGTGTGTCCTTCATAATGAATAGCGAAGTGAGGGAGTCAAAACCACAGCCTTCCTGCCAGCTTTCCCTTTTCGTACAGCTGTACTGTGACAGTAGGTGGGCTGTTACAAGCCATAACCCAAAATCAGAAAAAAAGGAGCTTTAAATACATAACTAATATTTTATTTAGTATGCTCCATATCACTTATATAGCTCAGCTGAATATGATGGCACTATATGCATCAGCACATATTAAACGTTAATACCATCCTAATACTCATTAGCGCCTGTCTGATCTCTTGTCCCCAATTTAATGCTCGAGTATTTTACAACATGTTGTTGGTAACATATTCACTGTAAGAACAGATAGAAAAGGATGGGTAAAATTGATGTGGGAAGGAGCAGCAGTTTAAAGTAATAGCTGTCTCCTAAGAG
The DNA here is from genome assembly GCA_029215755.1 of Spea hammondii. NCBI lineage: Eukaryota > Metazoa > Chordata > Amphibia > Anura > Pelobatidae > Spea > Spea hammondii. Next base: position 93,419,429 of record JARDYJ010000001.1, on the reverse strand, counting down.
TGATGGTCTCTTTCTTCAAATAATACCCTCATGATTGGCAACAAATAAAGGGATTGATAATAAGTAAAAAACCATCAATAAGCATAACTTACTACTGGTGATCAAGAAAGGAAAAAGAAAATTCTTCTGTGCTGCTCACCGCCTCACTCTCACAGTCCCTTGGCCAGGGGTACCCGCATACACAAACCCCCGGGGGCGATTAGTTTGCTTGGATTCCTTAGCACGTTATGTAATAAACGTAATAAATATAATTTTAGACCTGTGTTCTTTTCTAAATTATTGGTGAGCCAGTTAATTGATGGGGACTAGAACATGTGATGTTGCCTTAATTCTGTCATTTCTCTTAAGTTCCCTCTTTCATTTTTTGTTCATTATCTCTTTTTTTCCCATTTCCCTCTGTTTTTCCTTGTCTTTTCCCTCCCTACCTGCTTTCCATCTCACCTTACAGCTCCTGCTTGTATTCTCTCTCCCCCAAAGCATCACCCGTCAGACTAAAGATGCTCTCCTTCCTTTCCTCACCCTTCAGTTTCACCTGTTCTTCATCTTCCTCAGGGCACTACTCAGATCAGCCGGGTGTCTCATCAGATCAAAAGTATGAAGGGAGTGGTGGGGTGGGAAGCTTGGTGCTAATGTGGGTTGCATAACAGAGCATAATGAAAATGCATGATAGCTACTCCCACTAGTTAAATGTAAATGTTACCAAAAGGCATTTCACCTCTAGTATATTGGCGTATGAATATAAGTTGCTTTTATTAAAACAACACTGCCAAAATCAGTGGCTCCCACAAACCTCCTGTGATGGAATGCCAAATAAGCTGATGGATAGTTAAGTCTAAGTAAGAAGGTAAATTAACCAAATGGGCAATCATTTGTCTAGTGTTCTTCTGTTGCACACAAAAATGCCAAAGAACCGTCTAAAAAGGTAAACCTCAAGTGAACATAAACCAAAATAAAATAAAGAATATTCTCACAGCATATAGATAATGTATGTAAACAAGCAACAAAAATACATAGCAAATCATTTAACTAATACTAATATTGGACAATTGTGAGTATAATTAACTCCAGTCGGCAGGAAAAAATGTTTGTGTATATGGAAGTAATTCTGTATGGTCATATAATATAAGTGATTTCACATTCAGAAAAAATAGCAAGGGTTTTACAGATCCTTAAATAAAAGATCGATTTTGCCTGGATTAAGAATTTTCTTAAGATTGGTGCCACTCTTCTAAGTAAAGTGAGGGGCTCAGGGCTGGAAGTTTGTGAAGCTCTTTGGTAAGAGAAAAAATGGTAAAATTGGTAAATTTAACTGGTGGAATATAATGCTATTAGATAAATACTTGGAACAAAATCTTATTCCTAGATGCTTTAGGAAAGAGACCTACTTTTAAAGATTCATTATTTATGAAAAACAAAAAAGTGGAGGTTAATTCTGGACACCTATTCAGGGAATATTTATCTTACTGTTGAATAATTATAGGAAAAATGTCATCAATATCCAGAATATAAGCAAATTACTAAATAAAAATAGGAAGAAATTGGGATAATGTGTTAAAAAAAATCGGGTTATGAGCTTGAATAGATGAACACTGCAAAGTTATCATCAAACCAGAAAACGTTTATTTAAATAATATCTTAGAAATACACCCCAAGCTATCATGTAATTATCCAGTAGCCAATTTTTGTTTAAGCAGTGCCCAGAGTATAGCATGTACTACAGCAACTATTTCCAAAATGTGGGTTTAAACAGCTCTGATTTCAGTGGGTTGCCTTTACCCAAAACCCAAGCTACCAAACAAGGGGCCAATAAAATTTGTGTTGTGTTCTCACAATAAGTTAAGTACAGAAAAAAAGGTGTAATCTATGGCTTATGCGATATAACATGATGACAGGGTCCATGGTGTCCATGCCTGATCCCAGAAGTGCGTTGTTGCCCCCATATGTCCCACCCTTTTCATAGCACAGGCAGTGGGAGAACCAATTTCCACTCTGTCTCTGTAAAGCAGTGAAATCAGTATTACAGACAAAGAGCTGTGACGCTGCTTTTACACACATATATATCCTTTAGTTACATTTTTTTCTTTTGAGGGACGTACATATTTCATATATTTTACATTGGTAAATATGTAATACCCCAAAGAAAATCTGTCATTTATGTTATTAAGATCATCTAGGGAATTGCAGTGTCATATTCTGTAAGGTGCAATATTAATTTGCACCATTTAATAGACAGGGTCCATGGTGTCCATGCCTGATCCCAGAAGTGCCTTGTTGCCCCCATACACAGATGCTGGCCACGCTCCTGGTCATACGCCAATTCCTGCAGAACATGAAGGAGGTCTCACAGCCCCACCTCTACCAGAAAATCCAGCAAGGAGAATTGAATCCACAATCCGCCTGGCGCATCATTCACCATGGCTTGAGGAGGATGTTGCAGAAGTATGTTATCCCTCAGCGCCCAACATGGTTCTCTGGGGACTCAATGGAACCTGGTTCAGTTGGGCGCAAAAAGTGCCTAAATGGAGGATGTGGGGTGCCAGAGGAGGAGGAAGAAGGCATAGCGTCTGAAGATGATGAGACAGAAGAAGAAAGTATTATGGATTGTGGACTAAAGTTAAAGAGGGTTAGTTTTGTGGAGAAGGGTGAGAAAAGAGGAGAAGGCTGTATTCTACCCCAGCAAGAGGAGGAAGATGGGTTCCTGCAGGAGGGTAGCCCTACACTGGTAGAGAAAGGCAGTGACCCTGCCTCTGTGTTTCAGCTGGAAGAGGATGAGGAAGACGAGAGAGAGACTGATGGCCAGCAGGATGGAGGAGAACAAGAGACTGGGGTAAAATTGAGGCAGTACAGGAGATCAAGAAAGAAAGTGACTGTGGGTGAGGAATTAAGCAAGGGCGGAGAGGAGGAAGAGTATGAGTTGGATAAGAAGCAGAAAAGAGACTCCTGGATGGTCCCTCCAGATGAGTTTTACCCCACAAAGCTGTCACAGGCTGAGGTGGAAAGTTGTATGAAGAAGTACGAGGTGAGAGGGGGTGAAATACATGTGTATAATTGAATATGCTTTTATGAATTAGGACATAGCTGTGTTAGTCCAAGTGAAGATGGAGTAATTAGTCAAAGGTGATACTGCTTAATGGCCTAACAAAGAAAAAAGTATTTGATCTGAAGAGACCTCTGAGGTCCCATAATCTTATGCGGCTTTGTTTTTTTATGCTGGCCCTTTAAAAGATATGACATAGACTAAATGTATATATGCAAATAGCACAGATGTGGTATTACATGCTTTTCAGCAGTTTGCGTTATGGCTCCAGTTAATTTGGTTCAAAATAAGCATCTAGAAATACTGTGTTTGCTAGAAGTTATCTTGAGCGTAGGGTTCAATCAGATTTGCTTGCTTGTACTGAGTTCCACATAAATTCCCTCCAAATCTGATCTATAGCTATCTTATTCTGTACCTTCAACATGGACCTTAGTAAATATAGCTTGCGGTCCACATTTTATCTATTTCTTGTAACAGTAGTAAGCAAGTACATTAACACAATGGATTTATTTCTAAAGGCCTTTTATCCTGCAACATAATCACTTATATACAGTATATATTAATAATGACCCCATTGTTGCGATATAATTTATCACTCACAAATCGTGCCGTCCTTAAATTCCTTTTCAGAATTAGGTAATTTTTCTAGGCGTATGCTGTCTATATGGTTCTAGATTTTGTATTGTGGAAATGTTTATTGCTGTGACTTGCTTAGCCGTCTTGAATTTTCTTTATCCCGTGTACCATACTGTAGTTAGCAACACAAACAGCTTCATAAGACCATTTCTCTTTCCCAGGATACTTTTCAGGATTACCAAGAGATGTTTGTGCAGTTTGGCTATGTGGTCCTCTTCTCTTCGGCCTTCCCACTTGCTGCATTATGTGCCCTTATTAACAATATCATTGAAATACGCAGTGATGCCTTCAAGCTATGCAGTGGGTATCAGAGACCATTTGGTCGCCGTGTGGATGGTATAGGACAGTGGCAAGTAAGGAGCTGGTGGGTTTGGAAAGTAATGTTAGACAACAGAATGACTGAATCCCCTTTATTACATTTTGAATCAGTTATTTAATATTTCCTTAACATAAACTCATAATTTTTTTCTCAAGTACACACATATATATATATATATATTATGGAACATGATCGCACTATATAATTCAATTATGTGTTTATTAAGGTTTATAGTATGATTGTGGAAACCGGCCTGTTATTCCACTTAATAATTAACTTTTTCTTTAGGGCTCCAGGGTAATATAGATGTTGGCAGAAAATGGCAAAGTGTGACACTTTTCAAAAGCCATGCTTGATGATTATCACCATGTCTTTCCAGAATGTGATGGAGGCAATGGGTGTTATAGCCATAATTGTGAACTGTTACCTGATTGGTCAGTGCGGGCAGCTACAGAGACTCCTACCGTGGCTGGGACCTGAAAGTGTGATCATATTTATTGTGGTCCTAGAGGTTTGTAGCAGTCATTCTCCCCCCTCTAGCTTATGGTAAATACCAGTGTTTCTAGCATGTGTGCATTTCACCTGTATTTGGCTTGGTTTGTTATGATGTGTGTATGCAAAAAATAAAAGTCAGGTGCTGAATACATAAAAGGTAAATTGTGAATGCATAAAAATATAGTTTGTTAAGGAGGTTTGACAGCCCCTATAAATAAATGACTTATAAAAAGTTAATTTCAGTAAATCTATTTATATACGGCTTGCACAACTTTTTTGTGGGGTTGGCGGTAAGGGATTTACATGGGTTTTATATATTGCCACGCGTTAACACAAGCTTACTGACACTTTTTTACATTGCTACATTTGCTTTGTATTCCATTTACCTTTTCTTGTGTTGCCAATTCTATGTGGAATCTCTAATCTTCTTATGTGTGGGCTGCACACATGGGAGGAACCTGTTAGAGTGTTGCTGCAGTCAGCTTACTGCAGCATTGTGTGTTGTCAAGTTGGACATTGCAAGTCTACTATCAAGTTCTGTTGAGTTCCACTTAATAGTTGTCAAGTTGTTTGTCATATCTGATGGTGCTATTGAGTTTAATACAATTCTGGGTTTACTTGGCTCTTCCCGAGTTGGTAAATTGAAATTTGTTGGGTTGCAAGACAACAGATTGACAACTCTATTGTAAACTTGACTGAACTTTACTACCTCTGAATATACTAGCTGCTATAATTTCCATTACAACTTGGGGCTCATCATGGCATTCAAGCTGACATTCCTAAAGTTTGGTTGAAATCACTAGCACTAGCAGATAGATGCTGTAGCCATAATATATGCCCTGGCCAAACTATATGCCAGTAACCAAAACTCTACCTTCCAGTATGTTCTCGCAGAATTAAAGGCATTTTGGCGATTACATTTGCTTGCATCACACTGATGGCTTTTTACTAACTATAAGAATAGAAAGTATTTATGTTTGTTTCTCTAAGACACTTGAGTATTCTATCTTGTAAACTTGTCTGGCCTGCACATGAGTCTAAAGCTGTGTAATGTTCTCAATGACTCTTTCCCTGCAGCACTTTGCGTTGCTCCTGAAGTACATCATACATGTGGTAATTCCAGACATCCCCGGATGGGTGGCTGAGGAAATGGCAAAGCTGGAATATCAAAGGAGAGAAGCGTTTAAGGTAGTAAGCTGGAATGTGAATCAATTTTAGTGTTAAAAGACATGGTGGTAAGGAGAAGATGACCTTCTAATTCTTATAGTGATCACTGTCTGTCAGATTAACTGTATTTTTTATTGGAATCTATAAAAGATAGTCCTAAACATACACTGTCAGAAGTCAGAAAACATCTACAAGCCAATAGTAATAAACTCACCCTCATGTATTTCCATTATTTGTGATCTGCAGAAACATGAGCGCCAGGCTCAGCATCGCTACCAGCAACAGCAGCGCAGGAAGCGGGAGGAGGAGGAGAGGCAGCGCCATGCTGATTACCATGCTCGAAAAGAGCGGGAATCCCGAGGAGCCGATGAAGGAAGACCCCCAGGGCAAGACTCCCAATCCCATGAAAAAAACACAAGTAAACCTAAGCCATGTGGCCCCTCTGGGGGGAACACCCATGACAAACCGAAGAGGCCCAGCTCACTGCTGGCCAGCAATAATGTGCTAAAACTAAAGCAAATTATTCCCCTGCAGAGCAAGTTTTTGTCAGGGACCAATGCCAAATCTCCACAATCACCCCCAGGGGGAGACACTAAAATCCCTAGCTTCCTCAGCTTCAAGTTCTTGAAATCCCCAGAAACAAGAAGAGAAGCTACACCGGAGAGAGCCCACTCTCCAACTAAGCCCTTCAACCCTGGAAAGCTTTTTAACTTCGGGGGCAAGGGAGAAGGACAGGTGGGAGGTAATGGACTCGGGGTACCTATTTCCATGCAACCACGAGGGGCCACAGGGATGGGCTCATCCTCTGATGGAACAGTACCTGGCAAGTCTCAGCTAAATGGGCTTTCAGAGGATATATCCATGGATGATGGGGAGGACCAGGGCAAGGCACATAAACAGTGAAACCAGCAATCCCTTTTTCCACTTCAATCCAATGTGATAGAGGGATTTAGCAGCCTCGCAGGATGTGTATCGTTATCATAAGGTTGAAAACAGTCTCCGTCCCAATGATCATGTAAATTTGCTGGTGTGGAGTTCCCACACAGGCTACTGAATACCATTGCCAACAAGAGTCTGCTGTGTATACCTATATGGGTCCATGGGAAGAAGGCACTGTGGTACATAGTGATATTGAATACTTTTTTTATGCTTACAGCCTTCTGCATAACAAACAGTATGTGATGTTTAATGATGCCAGAGGTATCTATACAAACTCCAGGTTTTGATAAATGGAATTGCATTAGTCGTGCATATGCACAGCGCTGTATAACAATGAGGTAGCATCGAGCCACGTTTCCTTTCATCAAATACACAAGGGTCTTTGTGGTCACTCAAGTATATCCAATACATTTCTTAAAACTTTATAGGGTACATGCTGGTAAATAATGATATTGAGGGTCTGGATACCGGGCTTGGCCACTCTGTTTTTCCCATAAGCTGCAGATGGAACTGTACCGTAAATCATCCCCTAGTGTCCAGATACTTTAACTAGAACATTTACTCCAAGCTCTTACAACAAGGGGTGAGGAGGGGTTGTGATGGATTTTTGAAGACACACTAGTTCTGGCTGGACGGGTTGATCTTTCCACTCGGATCAGTTGAACCTGTCACTTTCCTAAATTCTTCCTAACAGATTAGCATCTTGTTCAAACTTATTTTCTCAGTCACTTAAATGTGGCTAATCATTTGGGTGCGTAGTGGGATAGCCCTATGCCCCCCCTGCAGATTCTGAGTACTCTGGAGGAACAAACTCGGTGCATGTTTTCATTTTGACTTCTGCCAGCCTAGCCTTTGATCACACCATTACTTCCCTACCTCTAGATTAAAAAAAGAATGTAATAGGAAGTGGGGAGTATAAATTCAAGGACTCTCCCATAGGATCAGATACAATGGAATTTAGGTGTCAGCCCTTTCAATGATCCACAGCTAAGTGTGGAAATGTGAACACCATTAACATTTCCATTGGAACTATATCTAGATAAAATACATCAAAGCCAGGTTTTAGAGTCTTTGTTACCAATCATTGCAGGTCTTTATGTGTGTGAAGGAACCTTGAATCAAGTAGTTTAATGTGGTCAAATATACATAATAGTGTATAAGGAAGAAATTAATTAAAAAAATTGAATGGGATTGATAAAAAAAATCTAGACCATTAAAAAGACCAATATAATGCATCTTTTTTCTTTAGCGACTGTACTACAAACAACACATTACTCTATAGCCAAAGGTGCTTAGATCAAGGCTAGATAACTGCTGCCATCTGGTTCGTGTTGGACTACAGTTCCCTTTCTCCACTGTAGCCATTTTTAGATGGAGATTTGTATTATAAAACCAGCTAGACCTGTTGGAGACCCTAGTCAACTCAATTTAACACGAAGCCAATTGCTCAGTTTAAAGAATCCTGAAAACACATTCTTTCTTAATGTGATATTTTATTCTTTATTCCATCGGTCCATCTTGTTTCTAGAAAATACCTGCAATGTGTATCAATAAGATCAGTACTGGCTGTAGGTAACCTTTTATATGGCCTGTTGTTAAAGAACCAACACAGTACATCTCTACTAGGCACACATTAACATTTTTTAACTATTTACAAAAAAAATAAGCTTTATGAATGGTTCTGCCATTAAAATGTTTTTCTAACCTTTTTTCTTCTTCTTCTTTAGTACGTAGACATTTTTAGGAACCCAATAAATGACATTAAACAGACATGCTTCAAGATATATATATATTTATCCTTACATAACTCACTAACTGAAACCTTAAAATGTAAGTGAAGATCTCCGCTGACAGGTCCACAGGAAGTATCTATAGAGCAGTAAGAGATAACCTGCCAAAGTCCTCTGTGATGACTTCCTTGATCCATGTGGAAAATAATGAATAGAGAGGGGAATGAAATGGAGAAAGAGTAGCGTGTGGCAAAAGAGAAATTAATGGAGAGGAAAACATTGAGATGAAGTTGTAAACTAAAACGAGGAACTATGGTGGAGAATGTGGTAAGGGAGAAATGAAGAGGGTTGAGAACATTGGAGATATGAATTGGGGGGGGGGCGACTAAAAAGTCAAAAAGGACATGCCTTGTCATTTGACTGCCAAGCTTCAGAAGTATCTTGTGTGCTACAATGATTTAATAATTACCCACCCCTACAATAGACCATGAATGAGTCAGTTCTTGACTCTGTGGCCTGGGCCAGATGTACACTTAAAAGTGCACAATATTCACAAAGTCATCAACAGTGCTCCCATGGGTAGAAAACAACAAAACATAAAAATGGCAACGTAGGATGAGCAGCAGCATTCAGTTACAGAAAGGGCTACCTTTAAGTGCAATCCTTTTTGCCTCCTTTGCCCTCATAAAGACATGATGCTGTCAGCACATGCCTAGTAGCAAATTCAGCCCTGTGTATGACTCCAAGAAACTGCCATTAGATCCTCAGATTGGAATAAATATGGACTTCTGGCCATAGAGTGCCTGCTGCCTTAGCATTGCATTATAACCAATGACAACAGGAAACTACATCCCTTTACGTAACTTCTGCCTAGAAATTTGCCTGTATGAGCAAACATGTTAAAACTTTTAAAACTCATATATTAATAAAAAATACAGGTTACATGAGGGGTTGTGTTTATAAGGTATGATAATTCAAAGTTCCATCATTAATCATTTCTACAGCCAGGGTGTGTGAATCTGGTGCTATTTATGTTGTTTAGCTGCCGTTTATATGTGTTTTCATGTGTCAGCCCCTCATACATGGAAGTTTTCCTTCTAAATCAGTGTATAGGATCTCTTTTTTTTAACCCCATGAGTTTCTGAAATGCCACAATTTCCTGCAGAACATCAGCTCATACCTGCCTGCAGCTCTTACTGAAGACAGCAGTGTGTTGTCAGCTAAAAGTCATATTCCCTCCCAGCCAAGGACATCTAACATCTGGCTTGTGTGGACTACCAATCCTAGCATGCACAGCCATGGCTAGAGCCGTGTGTTGCCGTTCTTCTTTGCCCATCATCACCCTTGATAGAACTAGTTCCTTTGCTTGTTCTTTTGGCTTGTGTCACTGTCTGACTTTATCTGGATTTATTATGTAGGCATCCATCTCACATGGAAGGATTTATATTTGTTTAAAAAGCATTTTGTTATTTTAATGTTTGAATTATAACTATGCAAGGAAAAATTGTTTTGCTAATAATGTTAAAAAGAAAAAAAAATCTGGGGAAATAATTTGTATTCCTGAAGATGTAAAAAAAAAAAAAATGCTCTATGGGGAAGTTTCATTGTGTAACTCAAAGTAGAGGTTGGTAAGCATGTAGATACAAGGAAATATAATCACTCAAGTAGAGTACACGGTTAAGAACTAATTTAAATGGGTAAAATGTTGATAGCAAGAAACCAGACGTAAAAAGACCCGATATGGTAAAATGCATACAGCTGGCTTGGTGTAAAGACGTTGGTGGTTATGTATAGAAAGTTATTCTGGTGCAAAACTTTAAAAAGTGGTCTGATCCAAACAGCAATGTTAGTTGGAATGATGTTGCTGGTTGGACAAGTCAATTGGTTGCCAAGGTAGCCAGATCACTTTTCAAACTTTTATACAGTAGCCCCATGGTATAATACAACCAAAAACATGCCCTATGCGACCTTGCGTAGTACTGCGTGGCAGATGCCATCACTATGGGACATTAAGGCATATCAGCACCCCATTGTGCAGCACTGCAGAATACGATGGCGCTATACTAACCAATAATTCTGTTTATGTATCTTATTGGCCTGAACATACACCTCATTTTGCCATAACAGAACAATACAGTCTCTACATGCACTCAAATAAGGAGTGGGTTTCAGATTTAGGAGAATCTCTTGACTTATTCCATTGTAATATGTGGAACATGGTAAGCAAAGACTAACCTTTAAATGGTTTCATGTAAACTGTAAATGTTGGTCTTAGAAAGGACTGTACCCTAAGCATGTCATTAGTACATTTTGGTATTACACACTGGCTCTAGGAGAGACTAATCCTTTAACTTTGTCATTGTCATTAGTAAAGCTGTGGGTTAAACAAAATATATATATCACAGGCCTTTTTCCCCTAGAATCCTGCAGAGCTTTGCGTGATAATCTGTATACATCTCCTATAAAGGAGATCTCAATGACATCACTGTTTATCTTCTTTTAAACAGCCTGGGAATGGGGATATTTATTTCTTTAATTTATTTTCTCATATTTTTGTAAAATCAGCAGAAATGCAATAAAAATATATTTCAACAAAAAAATCTGAGCTTCAAATTATTTTATTTTTTACCCATTTTTGTACTGTACTATCCGTCAGCAGAATGACAAAAATAACTTGCTAGAATAACCACTATGGACACAGCTAGCTCACAGAATTGCTTTCCAGGACATCAGATATACATTCAAGGTTAAATTGCTATTTGAAAAAGTTTACTGGAATGATGAAAATCTCACTTTTAACAGCATTAACAATAGAATGCAGTAAAATCTCTTGCAAAACCAAACTGCAATAGGACTTTTTTACAGTTACAAATTAACCACAGGGCCAACTAAAAGCTTCTCCTGCAAGAGGAGCTTAGGTCCTGTGTAATGCATAACCAAGTATGCATTATGCAAGGCCAGCTCCTATTTTAAATGAGTATATAATGATTTATTTTCTTTAATGCGTTTCACCATCTATGTTTAGAGTATAATCACCTCAGTAGTTGGCCTACAGCAATACAATTACAAAGCTTCAGCAAAAATGAAGTAAAAACTGCAGACCATGCTGTTTCGGAGACTTTATTGGAAGGCCACAGGATTGATAGGTCCTGACCACAGAACGTAGCAGAATTGAGTAGAGTGCAACATAATTTTTTTTGTACAACGGCGCCACCAGGTAGCACCAACAGAGCTTAACAGGCAACTACGAGCAATGACCATCAAACTTGTGCCAAGAACATTCAGATTTCAGTCTTTTTAATAACATAAAAAGCACTTTAAAATAACCTTGGTATTCATCCAAAGACCTTCATAAAACAGACAAAATGTTTTTACAAAAAAAAAAATATTTAGTTTTGGTGAGTGAATTGTTAAAGTGATTTGACATCTTTCCTACATAAATATGAGCAATGCAGCACAATAACCCCAGGTCTTAGAACTGGTGGCCATCAAAGTGCAATTACGGCATCAACATCTGTTTAATGCTTCTCAGCAAGTCTAGTGTACATGGGGCTTGAAATGTTGGGTATCGATATAGTTGATTGGGCAAACACGAGCTTATTGTAGTTCAGACTAGTGAAGAGACCAGTCAACAACACATACAAAGTCCAATGTAGTACATCAGTATGGTGGTCATGCATGTGACTCTAGAAGAGGAACTCCATTAATCCTTTATGGTAAGTAGTCAGTCTTTGCTATGGTGTTGGGTGAGGATTTCTGACACACAAGCTAGAACGTTTTTGTGTACATCTTTCTCTTAATATATATATACATATACACACATGCACACTTCCATATACCCATTCCTCCAAAAAAAAAAAAAGTAAGGGGGGAAAAAAAACCACGTAGTTTGTTACTAAACTACAAAGATTTTCAGTTTTACACCCTTGCCTATAGAATCGTTTTTCTGGCACCAAAGAAATCTTTTCTCGCAAGTGGTGAATTGTGTTATAGTGGATTCTAGTACAAAGGGGGAATATACTTTAGATTTTTTTTTTTAAATGCATGCCGATGTCAGCAGCAGGGAAAGGGAGGGGAAAAGTCTTTAAAAAAAAAAAAAATAGTTTAAAAAAAGGTTCATTTCTGTTTTAACATCCTTTCTCCGAACTGTATGCAGCACAGCATAAATAAAATCTGGAAGAAATAAATACAATTTTGGCTCCTATGAGATCTGAAGAGAAATGGGAAGCGTTGAGGGAAGGGGAGGGAGGAAAACTTGAAGGGTCACAGAGAAGCATTGTCAATAGTGTCTAGGTATCCTCATTCATATCTTGGCTGTCCGTCCGTGCTATCTTTCGCGGGGGAGCAGACGTTTCAGCTATTTCAAACTGGTCTTGGTCTCTTTTCTTGGCAGCGTTCTGTCGTGAACAGAGAAGAGAAGAGAATTATTTTCAGTCCGGGTTTGAACTTTAGGCTATGTTTGCCACAGATTTCTTTATATTTCAACATATAAACCGGTTGCTGTTACATTTTAGCGGTTACATAAAGGAGATTAACATTTTGTCTATAAAATGTGCCTCTTAAGCAGTCTAATGCACACTAAGGTCAACTGTGTTAATAAAAATAATAATTCACGCAACAAATGAAAGAGTTTTGACAAAATCTTAAAACGGGCGATATTTATGCTAGGAGTCTTGAAATCATATGCTAAAGCTTGGTGTGGAAGAGCAGTTTATTAGTAGTCTTGATAGTCTCTCTTTCTCTAGTTACTGCAATGCGTTTCATTTCAGCTGAAGAATAAATGCCTAATCCTTGGTGCACAAACCAAGCACCTTTCTACATGCCGCAACAAACTACCCCTTATCCGGCAGGCATGTCCATAAAGTTGCCGAAAACCAAATAAGCGCACTCTTACAATACACAAATTACTGGTACTTGAGGACGTCCTAGAATTTATTTTATCATATGGAGCTATGACGACAACATGTAAAGCAGAACAAACATTTGCGCCCAATATTTTTTCATTCGCTGCAATCTAAGCAGTGTTTTGAGTATATATATGGTATGATATTGAACCAGAAGTGATAAAGCTTATATACATCATGAATGATTTAAACTTGTTCAAAATACATACCTTTTTGTCCCATTGTTGGTGTAGGTAACGCAAAAGTATATTTGTTTTCTCTGTTACTATGACTGGAACAAAAAAAATTAAAGCATTATAGTTTTCTATGGGACTGCAAGATTTTTACATAATTGATTACGTAAAACAACGTAGATGTAAATTATTTTTTTAACCACTGCCCTTATAACACTTAGTCTTCCCTCTCTGCCACCCATTGGCAATGTGTTAAACTCACTTTTGTTAACCCCTCTGTTTGGTATCTTTGATGGACTAAAATGCTCAATCTATCACAATCTGAAGATTAAAATACCAGATAATACCATAATAGATAAATATACAATAACAAGCAAACCATCTCCAATAAGAACACTTACTTTGGTCTGAAGGGTATTCTCTTGTAGGGAGATAAACTGAAGGCCGCCTGTTCTGAAAGACATTATAAAACCAAATGTTATACAGAAGCTCCTGCATAAATTGTCACCAGTTAGAAATCTTTCTAAGACATATTTATATGTATTAATGAACATTCAAATACACAATTTGTGTCTTTTGGCGAACATAAAAATTTAAATTTTTTTAACATTTTGGAGGCGATGGGGTGATGTCAATAACAGGTTAACTTTGCATGTATGAGAAAAGATATATATATATATATATAATGTAAAAGGGTGAAGCCGTATTAGTCCAGTAGACACGATGTCAAAAAATCAGAGTATGCGGTGATACCTTTTTTATTGGACTAACATAATATTTAAAAGACAAGCTTTCGAGAGTTATCCTCCCTTCATCAGGTCTGAAGCAATACTAATCAGCATGATAGAGGTTACAACTTAAAAACAAGTGATGGTATAAGAGGGGGGGGGGTTGAGTGGGGTGTCGTAAATAGTAGGTCTGGAGGTGAGAAATGCAGAGAGGTAGAGAGATAACCCAGGGACAGAATAAATAAATTTAGGGAACCAATAACCACAGTAAAACATCAAAGATAACAGCAATTAGAGATTGGATGACTGGATGAAGTTCATATGAAGTTCTGGTAGTGTGTAAGGAAACCAGAATCCACATTAAGTCCCTCTTTTATGGTGTTAAAATGTGTAATCATTTTCATCTCAAATGTTTTTCTTTCCTGAGAGTCTCTGAAATTTCCTTTGAGTACTTTAATTTTTAGGTTTTGGGTGGAGTGATTGTTCTGTGTGAAATGATGTCCTACCGGGGTGCAATATTTTTCTTCCTCATGGTTTTTGATGGAGCTTCGGTGCAGGTTCATTCTAAGGTGCAGCTTAAGCCCAGTTTCTCCAATGTAGCACCCTTTGTCACATGCAGAGCATTGTATCATGTACACCACGTTTGCCGATGTACATGAGTAAGAATCTTTGATGCTGTATGTTGTTGTGACTGGCTGTGTTGCCGTCACATATATGTTGGCAAAGTTTGCAGCGGGATTTGTTGCATGGTACAGTGCCATTCTGTGTATGCTCCTGTTCTGGGGCCAGTGTGCTGCGCACTAATCTTTTCCTCAGGTTTGGTGGTTGTTTGAATGCCAGTATTGGGGGCTGAGGGAATATTTTTTTCAGTATGGGGTCTTCTGAGAATATCGGCTGTAGGTCTTTAATAATTTTGCGGATTTCCTCAAGAGTTGGGTTGTAGGTAACTACCAGAGGGATCCTGCTTGTGTTATCCTTTTTTTTTGTATTCTAGAAGCCTTTCCCGTGGTGTCCTTACAGCAGATTTAACTTTTTCGGATATAGTTTTTTCCTTGTAGCCCTTCTTCTGAAATGACTCTGCCAGCGCGCCCAGGTGTTTGTCTCTGTCCTGAGTGTCAGAGCAGATACGGTGGTATCTTATGGCTTGGCTGTAAATGACACCTTGTTTAGTGTGTTTGGGATGAAAGCTTGAATTGTAAAGGTAGCTGTACCTGTCTGTGGGTTTTCTATACACGGAAGAGTGAAGAAAGCCAGAGGTGACGGTTATGGTGCAGTCCAGGAAGCTCACACTGTGTTTTGAGAAATTAATTTTGAGTTTTATAGATGGGTGGAATGAATTGAAAGATTCGTGGAATTTTAAAAGGTTTTCTTCTCCTTCTGTCCATATTATGAAGATGTCGTCGATGTAACGGTAATAATTATGCGGTTTGTGGGGGTGAGTGGCTAGGAATCTCTGTTCCAAGTCAGCCATGAAATCCGCAAAATTATTAAAGACCTACAGCCGATATTCTCAGAAGACCTCATACTGAAAAAAATATTCCCTCAGCCCCCAATACTGGCATTCAAACAACCACCAAACCTGAGGAAAAGATTAGTGCGCAGCAAACTGGCCCCAGAACAGGAGCATACACAGAATGGCACTGTACCATGCAACAAATCCCGCTGCAGACTTTGCCAACATATATGTGACAGCAACACAGCCAGTCACAACAACAAAACATACATCATCAAAGATTCTTACTCATGTACATCGGCAAACGTGGTGTACATGATACAATGTTCTGCATGTGACAAAGGGTGCTACATTGGAGAAACTGGGCTTAAGCTGCACCTTAGAATGAACCTGCACCGAAGCTCCATCAAAAACCATGAGGAAGACAAATATTGCACCCCGGTAGGACATCATTTCACACAGAACAATCACTCCACCCAAAACCTAAAAATTAAAGTACTCAAAGGAAATTTCAGAGACTCTCAGGAAAGAAAAACATTTGAGATGAAAATGATTACACATTTTAACACCATAAAAGAGGGACTTAATGTGGATTCTGGTTTCCTTACACACTACCAGAACTTCATATGAACTTCATCCAGTCATCCAATCTCTAATTGCTGTTATCTTTGATGTTTTACCGTGGTTATTGGTTCCCTAAATGCATTTGTTCTGTCCCTGGGTTATCTCTCTACCTCTCTGCATTTCTCACCTCCAGACCTACTATTTACGACACCCCACTCAACCCCCCCCCCTCTTATACCATCACTTGTTTTTAAGTTGTAACCTCTATCATGCTGATTAGTATTGCTTCAGACCTGATGAAGGGAGGATAACTCTCGAAAGCTTGTCTTTTAAATATTATGTTAGTCCAATAAAAAAGGTATCACCGCATACTCTGCAATACTCTATTTTTTGACATCATATATATATATATATATATATATATATATATATATATATTATATATAAAAAAGGAAAGATACTGTAGTGTAGTGTGATCAGTACACTTATCACCATCAGTATACCCCCTCCCCGATGGACAAAATGTGGGGGCACCAAACCACATATCTGGTTTCACTGTGTACTCAGCCTTAGACCAAACTCTCTAGGGCTCTTTTTTTTTTTTAATAAGAAGAGGATGTCTGTAAAGCTTTCCTGTAGCTTTAGTTATCTAAATATGCATATTTTGGAAAGAACAAGCACACAGCATCTGAGGTTTACATTAAAACTGGAAAGACAGCAGCAAAAAGTTTTCTTTTAAAATAAACAGAGGTGAATACCGTATTGGCTTGAATATAGGCCACACTTTTTTCCCCCACTTTAAGTCTTTAAAGTGGGGGTGCGGCCTATATTCGGGGTCTAGCGCCCAACGCCCAGGACATGCAGTCCCGGGCGCCGGACAGGCAGCGGGGTTAGGATACAGATCCCCCGCAGCGGTGCAGGGGACCTGCATCCTACTCCCCGATACGCTCAGACAGCCTCCCCTGCCAGCACTTTCCACGGGGGGGGTGCCGGCACGGGAGGTTGTCTAAGCGCACCGTCCGCACGATGTGTTTTACCACTGCCCCCAAGACTTACCAGAGCAGACTCCCGGGTGTCTTGCGGGGACATCTATGCAATACGCGTGGCAGCATGTTTTTTTGGGTGCGGCCTATATCCGAGCCAATACGGTATTTAAGCTGCTTATTTAAGGTGTGTTGCACTCCGCATAAAAAATAATGCACATTTTTTCCCAAGCTATGCGCCTTTCCCTGTCTGACACTGTAATAAGACCTGGAGAGCTTAAGCTAGAATGGACACATCCACAAAAAAACAATGCGGGGAAAAATACAAATTATATATATTTACACACTAGCAGTAACTTACTAGGAGGCGTTGCTACCAGGCTAGTGTGATTGCATGGCTTTTTCCTGAAATACCCTATTAAATTATAGATATCGCTACATAGTGTATCACTCTCCTTTTGGCTAAGATCAAGCGTAGTTCCCCCTTGGCCTGGGGGGGGAATACACTGATCCTCTGGCCTTAGGGCTGGGAAAGCAATGGAGCCTGAGGTGTTGAATTGCCCCGGCAGAAATGCTGGAGTCACCGTGTGTGGTATTGCAGGCCACTGCACACGGTAAGCGCACGTTCTCACTGGCGGCCTACCAGCACTACCTTTTCCCCAGGTACCATCAGGTCTTGGTGTTAAGATGATTTATTTTTGAATCTGGCAGGCCAGCAATGGTCTGTCCTTAAATTATTTTTCTTTAATTTATTCATCACTTTGTTTTAGCACGAGTGCCTATTAATTTCCCCTTTATTTGATTTCACGGCTTTTTGAAATTCACGGCGAGGCCCTCACAACGATTTGGCACACGTTTTTGACACTGACATTTTGGACACCGTTTTCTTTTTAGAGGCAGTGAAGCCTGGACTTTGCTGGAGGAGGATTGGGAGCCTTCTGGCCCCTTCCTCTCTTCAAGAAGGCCAGCAAGGAGTCTCACCCTTCGGGGTGAGACTCAAGATCCAACCCTCCCATGGAGGGGTGGGATTTGTCCGAGTTCTCCGTGAGGGAACTCGGTATCGTAGTCTGCAGGGCCCGCCCGACAATGGAGCCGAGTGGGGCAACCGCTCCAGGCGGCACTTTTGAAGGGGCGGCACTTTGCCGCCCCAAGCCCTTTTTTTAAAAAAAATTTTAAAGCGAGCGAGTCTCCCTGTTCGGTCTCGGTGCCGGCTTGTAATGCTGAGTGCCGGAAGGGGGGGGGGTGGCATTTTGCCTTGGGCCGGCCCTGGTAGTCTGGCTTCTGCTGCCTTTGGCACAGTTGCGGCACCCAGGAGCACGCACCTCGGGCTCCAAAAAAAAAATAAATCACTTATCACTTTTGAACATAGTATTTGTTTAAAAAAATAAAAAATTTATATATATATATATATATATATATATATATATATATATATATATATAGCCAGGCTACTGACATTTGTTCTGTTTAGATGAAAGGCCTCTGTCTAGTCAAGGGGCGTTTTAGAACTTCCTTGCTCACAAACACACTACAAAATGAATATTGTTCATGTCCAGGGCTGTTATTCTGTTGTAGACAGATGCTAATATTTTAGTGTTTCCATCACAGAAGCAATCACCATAAGACAACTATGAGCACAAAATCTCCTGCGAAAAAGGCTTGAAAACACACTAGTCAGAAAATTAATTTAAATGTCAAAGCCCTAAATGTCGGTTACTGCGACACAGCTGTATGAATCTGGTGAAGAATGTATTGTCTGGCAGAATTCTTGCTACTCAAGGCTTTGGCAGCATAAAACCATGGGGCTGGATGCAGCCATTCAGAAATTCCCTTAAAGTTATTCGATGTCAACATGTTTCAGGAGTTGTATTTTACAAGAGGGCTGGATCGGAGGATCTCACCCAACGTTGTCTTATTGCATTTAGCTTATAGCATTACAATTGGTTTTCACTGTACCCGACTTATTTAAATGTTGTAACATTAAACATATTGGAGATCTAAGGCGACCCCAAGTATAAAGTTACTGCCTCGAAAATCTATCAAGCCCTCATACATAAACTGCCTGTTAACGATGTAAACATCAAATATCATTTAAAGTTATGTTTGAATGCAAAGGTAAGCCTGGCCTTACTGCGATGGGCATGTTTTATGTAAACTTACAAAGATCATTTCAAATGTCTAGACTGCAAACAGCGTTAGAAAGAAACAAACATGCCAATATATATATACATCCACACACATATTCAATAAATGTTTCTGTCACAGAGAATGTACTCACTGAGGCTTTACAGACGGAGTCTGCATGAAATCGGCTAAAGTTGCTTTCATTGTAGACTGGTAACCCCTTCAGAAAATCCGCCTGCAAGAGAGACAGGGAGAACACGTGAGCAGCCATAACAAGCTTACTGATGGCGTGTAAACATACAATATAAATAGTAAAAGGAATAATAAGCAAAACACATGTGAATTATCCGCAAGTACTATATTGTACCCATGACGGTTCCATATCACCAACTATTTCAATCCTCCAGGAAGAGTTTCTCATGGAAACGGCCAACTCCACTAATGTCACCTACACCGGCAGTGTCAGCTCAACCTCCAGGGGGTATAGCAAAGCCACACAGGACACGTACAGCCAACATACTTGCTGTCATGCACACTGCGATATACTTTGCATGTAGCCGAATGATTGCATGCATTCTTTAGTTATTGGCTTTAGGAAATGAGGCTTTTGGTTTATTTTCCTCCTACCCCTTATATACAAAGTCTGCATAAAGGCACCGAAAAGAGGCAGAATTACAGCAGATGGGGAACATCACCCGACACATAGCAAGCCATGAGCTCTCCCTGACAGGCCACATACACACAGCCTACACCAATATACACACCTCTGGCCAGACATCCTAACAGGGCCTACCGATCCACAAACACCCCCAGCACGTTACCACAGGGCGGACTCCACTCACAACATGCACTGCCTACCATACATTGCATACACACAGGCCTCAGGCCTCCAAGTCCCACACCCAGAGAGACCGCCGCTGTGTAACTAGATATCAGATACACACCAGGCATCGGGTAAAGCGCGCGCACACACGGGACGGGTGTCCTTTTTACGCACACAAGCACCTAGGTTGGGCTTTCAGCCCTCGTATTTAGCCGGGAAACATCAGCGCACGTACACTGCATCCGCCCGCGCACACACACAGCACTCTTCCCACGCTGTATACCCACCATCATCGGCCGCCTTTCAGAATCTCCGGCCTCGTCCTCTCACACAAACCCACCGCGGGAACTCAGCCTCCTGAACTTGTTTCTGACTGGTCGCTGCGTATTCCGGACTTCCCGCCGCACAACTTCACGAATTGGTGATTCGAACTATCTGTCAAGGATTCGCGAGGCTTATTGGCCTTCCCACACATCCGTCTGTGCGTTCGAGCAGAAGGCAGGGTACGTTGTCTCGTAACCGTCACCTGTTCGCCTGTCTGTTCTCAGAGCTTGGGTATCATTGGTTGGAAGCTTGAGGCCGCCGCTATGGCTTTCGGGAATTGTAGTTCCTGTATTGTGCTGGCCATGTGATGTTAGGCGTGGAATATGTCAGTGTGCGTAGGCATGGTCCGTGCGTTTTAATACATTCAGAAAGCAAACATGAGCAACAGCTCCATTTTACTGTCTATCTATAGATAGATATAGGCATACCTGGGACATCCAGGCTCCAGCTACCCGAAGTCACAGCTGAAATAGGTGGGCGGCCCTATTGAAATCAGTGGGCGGTCCTGGTGACGGAAAACACAGTGGTTGGAGGGTGAGTGGGGAGTGCCACTCCCATGACCCAGAGTTTCTCTTTAGCAACAGAAGATGTATCTCATCACGTGGTTATATATATATAAGATGTATCATCACGTGGTTATCACGTGGTCATATATATATGATAAATCTGTCTGTATTATTCTGGCCTTGTGTAGTATTTCTGCAACAGAGCGTGGCCTGGGCACACCCCCACTGCGGCACCCTAATTCCTTCAATCAGGGGAGAGCATGTGTCACTGTCACTGAATTACTACACCAGGCTGGAATAATGCTGTGGAGAAGACGGTAATGAACTTTTGGCCTCCGGCTCTCCTGAGCCTACCCTTGCGGGACATGGGCAGGACTGCCCACTGACCTCAGTGACGTAGCGGAAAACGCCCCCATTTAAAGGGGGAATGGGGCGCTTCTCCCTGAGTTCAAACTCGAAGAATTCCCAGGAATGGTTACTGTAAGTGACAACAAATCACATTTCCCAATGGGAAAAGGCCCCAAATTTTGTCCGAAGCAGGAAACAGAATTTGTTGTCCGAAAGCGATTATCCATGTGCACAGGTCTAGTAGATTGTAAGCTTGCGAGCAGGGCTCTCTCCCCCTAATATATTGGTTTGGCTTACTCAATTCTTGTCTTGTCATACCCCTTAAATATATGTATTGTACTGTACCACATGCGGGAAAAGGAGTAACACTACCTGAGAACATCAGAGAATTACCTTCAAAATTCCACTACGTGACTTGATTAGCAATTTATCATCTGCAACTTGGGAGGCATGTTGTAAAACATGGAAGGAGTAATCTAAGTGTATGAACTTTTGGGGATCAAACCTGAAACCTCCAGTTTGTCCACTACAGGCTGTAGATGAGTTTATGAATGTTGTAGCTATCATTATCTGGATTTGTTTTAATACTTCAGTCACTTGTCCCTTTAAAAGGGTCTTAATTTAGAAGAATGTTACACTAACTTAGATACCCCAGGCTTCCCTGACTCTATGGGGACAAGTGGTACCCCATTATACCCCTTCTTAATTATGTTTATTATAATGTATGTGAACAACTACTATACCAGTGTGGCTCTATTTCAAATCCTTTTTGAATTTGAGACTGTGACCTGTGGGACTGTACGGGAACACCATAAAAGTCTCCCAAAGCAACTGGTACAGACCAGGCAAAGTCAGGGTTCTGTGATGGCTTTCCACCATAATGAGTTGTTGGCTCTCAAGTGCACAAATCACAATGATCTGTGAATGTTGCCCATATTAAGTCTGCTGTGATAACATGCGTTGTGGGAAAAATATCACCAAAGCATATAGCACATTACAATACACACGAGGGGTGTTTCCTTGGCTGATTAGTGTCTGAAATCATATTGAATCGCAAAGCCAAAATATCACATAGGAATGTCTGTGATACAAATGGCAATGCTTAATTCATTTGTGTTATATAAAAAGGCAGGCACCAGGGATATACCTTCCTTCATGTCCAACAGTAGGTCATCCTGTTAAAGGACCCCTAACCCTGCACTTCTGTAGCCTGAAGATATTGCCATACTCTGTGACAAACATTTCCCAAGCAGGATTCCACCAACTGCCTCTGAAAACAAGAGATGTTGTAGAGTCTACTGGGGAAAAAGGCATCAGGAAGGACATTAGCTTTTACTGTCCTTCTTGCTCATCTCTCTGTATCAGCAGCTGCTTCCAAACCAACAACACAAAATAGGCTCACTCGTTTAACTCCTGACGGTCAACCTACGGATTTCCGCTCCCGTTATCTCCGCTGCATTGCAGGGGTTAACGGGAGGAGAAATCCGTAGGTTCCCCGTCAGGAGTTAAAAAGGCTGTGAGAGTGAGTTTATTGGTCGCCTGCATGGTCTTCCTCTGGCATCAACCAATTGGTTGATGCCAGGGGAGGACACTGCAGGCGACCAATAGAGTCGTTCGCATGGCCCCTTAACCCCTGACGGCGAACCTACGGATTTCCGCTTCAGTCAACCCCTGCGATGCTGCGGAGATAAGGTAGGCTAGATGGGGAAAGGACCAGGGAGATTAGTAGACAAAGACTAACACGAACATTCTTCGTGTGTTGTGTGCCTTCGTCTGTGTACGTTTTACCGCCACTATATTCTATTCTACGTTTCTTCGGAACCAAAACGCACTCTTCGTGTTCGTTTTCATGTTCACTTGAAGACGAATGCACGAGTCTCATTTTTACAGTAAAATATTTTTTTTTTAAATGCTTTTTCATTATTTAACTTTATTATTCATACTAAAAATGGTACCAAAATAAAACAAAGAAAAATCATGGTTAAGGAAACATAATGCTGAAAAAGTTTCCACTAGGGGGTTGATTATTTTCAACTTGCCAAGTTTTACATTGGTTCTTCCTTGTCCGCATGTTGTTGTAATGTCTTTATTCAACTCTAATTGCCCACTAACACATTTAGGACAAATAGGGCTTTCTTTTGAAATAATAACTATATTTACCATGCTTTAATATAAAAAATATCTTACAATGTGGGGAAAACTAGGAAAAACTCGGAAAAATGGCAAAATGTTCACGTTTTCACCTATAAAACTATATATAACCAGTGCAAATGGAAAAAAACTCTGCAAAAATGTATTTAGGTATTTGTCCTGTTTTTGGAAACACCAAACATATGCCTGGTATTTTCATGTATTATGGCACAGGGTTAAATATGAATGACGCGCATTGCTGTTTCTAAACAAGATTTTGACCACAAGCAGTAATGTCCCGTACAAAACGGGTACTGACTGTCGCTCTCTCGAAGCTACCAGGCAGCAGGGGAACGTTGTGTGCGGACCCAAGCAGCAAACAGCCCCCTTCCGACGCTGCCTGTGGCGATCCCGTGTTGAGCCTGAAAATTGGCTCGGGGTGGGTGTGCTGATCTGCCCTGCAGCAGCAGTGACCCCGCAATCACGATTTTTGGCATGACGTGCTAGGTACATCACAGAACCAATGAGCCCACTTGGGTGTGACGTACCTGGTACGTCACCAAATGTGAAGGGGTTAAAGGAGGTAATTGTCCTATGGGTGTGAATGGGTTGAAGAACGTGTTCGCTTAATATGTATTGAAATTGCACCCGAACTGGTATGGCACAGAAAAGAACTAAATAGTTGAAGCCGTTTTATCTTTAGGCACAATAAATAGGAGGGTGGTTGTGAAAGCCGAGGGATGGTCTACATTTTGTCAGATATTGGTTGAGATATTGTCAATGTTTATCTACCGAGAATGGTTGAACAGGTCGTTGCTTGGTAGGGTAAGACCACATCTAGCTGTGCTGCTGGTTTGTATATTAAAGGGAGGGGGAGTATTAATTCTGGGAAGGAGTTGATATAATTTTGAAGGGGTACACAACTCAGTACTTAGTAACTAGATTTCTTTGAATTCCACAAACCTGTAGATTTAACCTTCTAAGGCCAATTCATGGATCTCTGAGTTATAAACAAATACTTAAAATAGCTGCATGGATAAATCCCCTCCAGAAATCTAAAAATGTATAAACTATTTGGCACCATAGAAAAACACACTACCTACAAAAGCCGAATGCGGTTTAGAATGATTTTGTAAACATGAAAAGTGCTTTTCTGGTCATTGTTTTGGGCGTATGGCATTACGTACCTGTGATCTCTGGGTTAATGGCCTGTGTGTTCCGTATTATCCATATTAATTCATTACTGGTAAGGATGTATTGGAAGGTTGCATATAACTAAGAACTTATTCGATGCATAATTTCTTAACTGCTGACGCTGCACTTTAGCGCATATACTTGAACATTATCCACCATGATATATGGAGACTGGGTGCTTTCCCCACTGCAGTATATTTCATAAAGCTTTCATAATCACTCTAGAGGACAGAATACAATCAATGATAAAATAAAAAGGTCGATGAAATACTAAAATAGCAGCACAGGAGACACACAATATTGGATTAGCGAAGGAATATCCCTCATTACTGCTATTTCACGTCTATCCTGCTCACTGATCGGATTATATGTTGATGGGACAGTATTGATGGAATAAGTAAGTAGCGCTGCCCGTCAGTGGGAAATCCAAGTTTGTCTAATGCTGGTTAACCCTAACATTGTAGAGAAAAGACAAGTTTTATTATACAACCCTACCTTTACTTTGAGTCAGTACTTACTTGAAGCCAAAATCACTTCATAGACCAATAAATGATGGGGTAAAAGATGGGATGGGGGATGGTAATAAATTGAGGAGCCTGGGCAGTTTGTAGAAGGATTTATTCTTTAAACGAAAAGACAAAGTGCTTTACTGCCTAAGGCAATACATAAGAATGCATTTAAAACATACACCAGCTCTAACCTTATTTTCTTTACCTTCACTATTGCTAACCAGTATGCTTGGTCCATGGCCAAGGTCTATAACAAACCATAATCAGAATATACACAGGCAGGCTGGTCTAAATACCTTCTTAAATGCCAGAAATCTCCATTTATTTCCAGGGTTGGCTCATTGGTACATTACAAATGCTATTTCACTCATAGAGATTGCAACTGTTTAATTTCAACATTTTCTTTTTGCACATTGTCAGGTAGGGTTGGAGTAGCTCTCCTGCAAGGTCTACTCCTTCCCATGTATTTATTGTACTCTATCACGCAGATTGGTTTTCTGATGTTTTCACATTTGCCACGGACAGAGACTGGGACAGTGGTATCGTTATATATGCTAGTTAAAAGGTATACATCTTATTTAAGTATATTTTACTGCCAATAGTTCTTCTTGGCATAAAGTGGATGTTTCTCTCTTTTTTTGTTTGATTGCATCAAGAATTTATTTGAAAACCTTCCTGGTTCTTCCAAATTGTTCCACAGTCCAAGGGGACACCTGGTATACAAATTGTCTATGTATAAATGGTAACCTTTATTTTGCAATAGATGGATTAAGTCCCACACTATTTTGGCAAAATGTATTTGTGTGAGCAACAGTCTCATCTATAATGTTATCCCCACAGGAATAGTGTTTATCCTCAATTAAACTCCAAGCTTATAAACTGTTCATGCCACTTAATGTGTGATGTGTGCATGTGTCTCAGCCTTTGGCTTCTTTATATGACAGAAAAAAAATCCACATATGCAATGAATGGAAATAACAAATAACTTTATGAATCATCACACACCATAAACTTGTCATGGAGCACTCCATTCAGAACATTTTGTTAAGACTAATGAAACTGATATCTTTATGAACTGGGAGGTAGGAATGTAATGGGGTTATGTAAGTTACCTGACTCCACAGAGTAAGTCTTTGTGTGTGAGCATGAATGTGTACGTGTGGGTTTGGATGTGTATGTGTAAGTGTGTATGAGAATGTATGTGTAAATGGTGTGTGAGCATGGATGTGTAAGTGTGTATGAGCATGAATGTGTGTGTAATAGTGGGTATGTGTTAATATGAGTGTGTAGAGTTTAAGCCTGTGCAAATGTGAGAGAGTGTGTAAAAATGTGTGCCAGTGCTTATGTCAGTTACTGGGGCAGGGGGCAAAAAAACCTTGTAGTGGTGCTTACTGATTAAAGTAAGAATAATATAATAATTACCGGTATATGATGATTTCACAAATGTGACACTTTTGTCTAATATGCTGGCATTAACTGTAAGTTTAACAAATGTATACCCAAGTTTGATCAAAAACATGCCTGTGTTTTTTTATTTATGGGTTTGCTTTAGACAGTTCCTGTTTGTGTCATTGAAAGCAATGTTTTATAGTCGATTACCCAATCTAGTGTTTCCAAAATACATTCCTTCCTAATTGGAGTATCAATTAATAACAGGATGACATAACCAAAGCATGGCACACAAGTGATGGCTCTGTATGGCATCCGATTAGACACCAAAGAATGTGTCAGTTAATTGAAGCAGCCTATGGTATAAATTAGAGATCTTCACTCACTATGAACTACAACAAGACACCCAGACATAAAGTAAGTACATGGCTTTATTATTTGTCTTACCAGAATTTAAGCATTACTTGTATGGAATTAGAATACTGGAAGCTCCCTGCATAACAAACTTAAGTTTCCACTATTGTATGATGAAAACATAAGTGTTCATTTCTGTTTCTACCTATATATTACTGGATCCGTGAAGGGAAAACAATATGGGCCCCACAGCAATGTTCCATCTAATTTTTCTTAGTTGGTGTGCGCAGAATATTTGACTTGTGCAAAAATTGTCACAGAGCAAAAATTTTGTGCGCACAATATCCGCGCCGCATAAAGTTTTAAAAAAAATTATATTTTTTTTCTTTTTTGGGGAAAAACTGTTGTGCGCACAATTTTTGGACGTGTGCGCTCTCTTAAAAAGCTATGCGTGCGCGCACAAGCGCACAGCTTAGAGGGAACACTGCCCCACAGCTTGTTGAGGTGGCCCCTTCTACAGGGGATCTTATAAAATTAAGAGTAGCAGAAATTGTCTATATATGTTCATAGAACCCAAATATCAGAAGACCAGGGATGTCCGACCTCCCCAGCCTCATATATAGATACTGATTGTACCCTACTGATGGTGATCCTGACTGCAGTATGGAAATATATAATAAAAAAGTATAAGTGTATCTGGAAATATACAATTTGATAACTGATATGAACCATTTGTCCCATCTAGTCTACTACCTTTTATACAATTATTTCTAAGCATCTAACAGAGGGAGATAAACAGACAACTCTGGAATAAGAAGAAAGCCTATACATATTTACAAATCCTATGCATAAACTTGTGCTTACAGGCTTTATCAAAGACTGTCCCGCCTGCGATGTGTCAGTCGGTCATTTTGCTCAGAGCTATTTGGTTGAGTGTATTCGTCATATCTGATTGGCTTATTCGGCATGAGCTAGGGGATGTCCTTGCTTTCAATTTAAGGGTTGTATTTCTCATGCTTCATCTTTTTTATAGTTTGTATTTAAGTCTTATTGAAATAATGATAGTTGGTTGGTGCCAAACAGAAGCATCCAGGAATAATATTCACTGATTAAACCAAAGTAGAATTTATTAGTGATCTTCTTTTTTTTAAGCACATATGAATAGTTAAATCTCGATATCCAAAATTCTGGGTGGACAAAGAAAAAAATACTCTAGACCACTAATTCCCCATCATTTTTACAGTTTCCCAATTTCTCACATTAAGAAGATGGACAACATTGCATTAGAAAACAGCATTTTGGGAGGACATGCAAACAAATATATTTGTTTACAAAAAAAATTTTCTGATCTAAATTACCGTATTTGCTCGATTATAAGACAAGGTTTTTTACAGAGCAAATGCTCTGAAAAATATCCCTCGTCTTATATTCGAGGTCATCTTACAACCAGACCTCAAATAGAGGTCTGACTACAAGACTAAGATCCAGATCCTCCGCAGCGCTGCAGGGGACCTGGATCCTCCTTCATAGCTTGTTCTCCGGTGAAGGTCTGTGCGATGCACGTGGACAACCCCCATTGCTGCCGGCACTTCCTCTGGGGCTTCTATGACAGAGCGCCAGCATCACATGACCTTCCGGTGCTCCACCATCGAAAGCAGAGTGGCATATGGCCTGGGGTGAATTTTAAAATGCCCCCCCTTTATCTATCCTTCCTCTCCCTCCGTCCCTGCCGCCACCCCCATTATCTACCCTTACCCCCCCCCCCTTGTACTTACCTTTCAGCAGTCCTGCGGCGAGTCTCCTTTGGTTCCCTTCCGGCACTCAGCATTACAAGCCGGCACCGAGACCGAACTGGGAGACTCGCCGCAGAGGAGAGAGAGAGAGGGGCGCTGAGCGGGTACTGACAGCTTGGTAAGCGAAAACCACTCGGCACCCCTCTCTTTCGCTTTAAAAAAAAAAAAGGGCTTGGGGCCGCCTGGAGCAGTTACCCCACTCGGCTCCATTGTCGGGCCGGCCCTGGGTGTATGAGGGATATCTGGGGGCAGAGTGGCATATAGGGGGTATAAGGTATATCTAGGGGTCAGATCTGCATAACTGGGGGCAGGTTGGCAAATAAAAGGATATAAAAACAAAAAAAATATTTTTCTCAATCATAGTTTTTATTAAATATGAGAAAATAGTTTACATGTGAATTAATATTTACTAGTAAAACTTTTTTCCTATAGGGTAGTCTTATATTCAGGCTTTTTCTTTTTTCCCCAAATTAATATTCACATTTTGGGGGGTCGTCTTATAATCAGGGTCATCTTAAAATTGAGCAAATGCGGTCTTATTCCTAATCTGGTATTTATTATATATTATATGTAGCCAGAGGTCTGAATTTCCCCCAAATATAGTTTTAAACTATAACAGGAAGTAAGCATTTTCATGCATTCTTTTAAAGAATGGATGATTATGGTTCTAATTAAAAACTCCCAATCTGGCCCCTGTCTCCTAAACTGTTGCAACTCTGTATTGTTTCTCACATAAAAAGTTACTTTTCCTCCGCAATTCTTGAAACAACGGGCAAAACCCACATTTTATTCAGTATGACACCTCCACATAAATGCAAGAACTCATCTTCAATGACCGGCCGGTTACCAGGCTCCGCATCCTTTTCCTCTACCACACGGGAGCCACGAATATCCTTCACTAGTGGTCTGTTTCCACGACACGAAAAATAAAATGGCATTTGAGAAACAGGCGCTTTTACCTTTAACATAAAATGATACATTCAGAGGAATAATAAAAAGGAGACAACTTCATGAAATTATTATTATTGTTATTAACAGAACACAGAAGTGGGTTAAGGCGTTATTTTTAATAGAACAAGCTATGAAGAATTAAACATCCATAAAGTGTAATGTTAATGGTAATGATTCCTATCTTATCTATGAGGTGGGAAAACAATGAAAGGTAAAACACAAATACTAAAAGCAAAGGTAATAATAATAATAGATTTGAATTAAGTAAAGGGACTGGGATGTGGTTGTAAATGTCTGATGTTTAATAATGTTGTTATGTCATATCTGCATGACAGAAACCCGCTCTATTACTTTCATTGCAAAAATAAACATCGTATTGCAGAAAAATGGGTCCTTTCCGGCAGAGAAGGGGTTAGCTGTCACATCCTGTAGAAGAGATTCGGAGCAGCATGGTTACTAAATTGCTCCGTGTCTTTCGCGCAGCCCTATTGGCTGCTGCTGCCTGCCCGCAGTGGATGCTGATAGGAGGTTTATTCCGTCCGCTCCGCACACACCTCCAGGGAGGGATTCCTTGGGATTCTGGATGGCAACAGCGTGTAAGGCGGCCGGAGAAAGCGTAAGATGTTTTGGGGGGCGTAGCGCTGCGCTGAGATGGGGAACACCAAGCAGAATCCCCCGTATTCACCATCACATTGCGCAGTCTACGTGAAGCCTCGCGCACTGGGTGCAGGAGAAGAGAATTAGCCTCAGCAGCTGATTTGCGCTGCAGGATTTGCTCTCTTTATCCGTCTCCCACCCACATCCCAGCCTGAAATAAATCCGTCCCGCCGATTCTATCAATTCTCTACCTTCTCGCAAACAAACAAGGTAAGCGATCGCCTTTTACACGCGCTGGAATCGCCTTTATGTATTTCACGCATGCGGTGCACTGTATCTGGAATTTTGTGTGTATTTATATGTATATATATATATATATATATATATATATTTGTGTGTGTTTATATATATATATATATATATATATATATATATGTGAATGTCATGACATTTCTGCTTCTGGTCCAAGGAACTTTAACCCTTGTTTTGCCTAGCGTCCTGGAGAAGCATCACATATTGTGCAGACCATTCTCCTAGCCCCTCAGTTGCCATTGATCTTGACCCAGATAAAAGCATGTAATAGTTAGTTGCTCCCAGACTGTACTAGATGCCAGTTTATTCTGTTAGATGTGATGATTCATACTCGGTATCTGACCTACTTATCTGAGAGAAGGTGATGCAAGGGACTCCAGCTCTGCAGATTGCTAACATAGAACATAGACATAGATTTCTAATAAAGCGATTGGCGATGCTTTTTTTTTACAGGGTTTATAAATGCAGTTGGTGAGCTGTAGGCTTATGTTAACTAGGGCATGCAGTGAATGCGCACTATTGATTACATGCAACTATCAGGGGTTTCTAGGATCCAGTAACCAGATCTGCATTAATACTCCTTTATGGACCTGCGCTTGATGCCAAGTTACATGCCCTGATTGCTTCCCAATGCGCAGAACGCAAAGAAGCAGAATGACTACCCACATACTTGGCTAGCTGTCTGTTGCCCTTTGCCTGCCCCACTGCTACTGGCCAAATTTAGTGGTTAATCCAATAAGCATATACATTTTTTTGAAAGAAAAGACAACCATCTGCAGTAGAATTATCAATCAGAAACCTTGACGGCAATGAAAAAAATGCAGATGTATTTGAATAAATAAAAGCTTATCATTTTATGTACTTAAGCAGGAGCAACAAGAAACTATTTAACTAGAATGGACCTTGCCAAACTAACCTTTTAGAAGTGAGGTTTTGTTGGATGAAATTCCTCAGCAAAGTGATGTGGAGTTTAACAACAATAAATACAAGACTGTGCATTTGTAAAAGAAACTATCACTGTGGGTGCTGTTCATGCTGCTATTTGTATATTTCCAAAAAGTTACGTTTTAATGGCACTGATGAAAATCTGAATGACATGCATTGTTAAGTAGCAACTTAATTGTTTCCCTACCCTGTTGCTTGTCGGTGTTTAGAATTCTCCTAATTAGGAATAAAAGGAATAGGTAGGAGGTAACTGCTCAAATATTCAGCAAGAGGCTACTGGTGACCTCTTGGTGAAGGTTTGTTGGACAAAATAATATCTTATACAGAAAATACGTCAGAGCTATTTGTCTGGGCTTGCCCCCAGGCATAAAGTATCAGCTTCTCTTGACTCAGGTGTTCAGTTGGTTTATCCTTTGTAGATCAGGGAATGCAGATTAAACTATTCTATTAAAGTACCTGCAAGCAAGCCACATTGCCAGCTCTGTGTTTTAGGCCAGATGTGTGGCTACCAGCAGGACTGGGCTACATGGAGTCACTATAACAAGGTTGTCTCCCTTGTTAGCAAACAAGTGCATGCAGGAGGGGGGTTTAGGCACAGGGTTCACAGAAGGTTCAAGTATCCTTACGGCCAGCCTTGGCTAGCTTCTTGGAATGCTGAAGTTATAACTTAAATAGTAGCAGAAAGCATATAAACATTAAGTCAGTTGTGCAATTATGTGCACGTTATGTTATAATTATTTGTTGTTTATAACTCACAACCCTATAATAATACTAATACTTTATAAATTAGTTTATAAATGTATGCCCTTGCAGGGATCATAACAATAAA
Source organism: Spea hammondii (assembly GCA_029215755.1). Classification (NCBI taxonomy): domain Eukaryota; kingdom Metazoa; phylum Chordata; class Amphibia; order Anura; family Pelobatidae; genus Spea; species Spea hammondii. Next base: position 93,387,173 of record JARDYJ010000001.1, on the reverse strand, counting down.
ATTCAATGCTTTCTCAGCTCTTATCTGCATCTTACCAGTTCTAGTACTTGAAACAGTCCCGCTATTAACTCAGTAAATATCAGTATTGAGATGTACTTGGAGGAGATCAAAGATTTATTGTAAGACATGAGCACTTACTTGGAGGAAAGGAGAGGGGGGGGAGTATTCTTCTTCTTTATATACACCCAGAACTGCAGTACTCTGGACACCTATAACTGCTGGCGTTATCCGCGCGTTATAGCAAATATATAGTATATACATAAATACATAAATAACACCTACAGTGGCCGTATGATCAGTTTGTTTCCTGGAGACATTTTATTTTTACATGTTGCTAAGCAGGATCCATAAAATGCTTCCCTGTGGGGGGGATGCATAAACTTGATTAAGTAATTACCATTCTGTGATTTGATGCCCACGCTCAGTAGAGGATGGACTGAGTAGCTGCCAATGGTAGATGACACAGCAAAGTTTTATTTTTTCTTACAGTTGCAGCGGATCTGTCCGTTCCAATTTTGTTATACCCTTTGAATGTATGCATTGTAAGAAGCGCTGCGTAGATTGTTGGCGCTATATAAATAAAAGATAATAAATAAGAATTTGTCTCTTTTCCCAAATGCTACATTTTTCAGTTCTATACACTATGTTGTTCACAAATTAAAATAATGCATATATATATATATATATATATATAGTTGATTTTTTGTACGATGGAGGAAAATAATTAACAACTTCAGGCAAGAAATCCATTGATATACAAATTTTTTCCACATTTTCCTGTTTTAAGGTTAAAAAAGAACCAAGCTATAGGCATTTTTAATAAATTAATTTGCTTGTTAATGTGTAAAGGTAACAGCTTCTTCTTATTACCGACGTTGATATTAAATGTCTGAAATATTTCTTCTCCATATTCTGGAACTATACAAGAAGAGAATTACTAAGAAATGCTCTACCTGCTGCGATACTGTAAATATTTTTGCATGCTTAGTCATAAAGGGGAAATACTTTGTATTTAAGTGTATTTCTGAAGTACTGACTGTTCACTTGCCAATTGTTCCAAATAAACCATAGCGAAGGAATAGAGAATTAGAAAACCACATTTAAAGAGAAAGGTCATATAAACATGAAAACATGTAAAGTTCTCCTGTTTTTTTTACTGTTTCTGTTCTGTCTAAACATTTATGGAGACTTATGGTCCCAAGAACCCCACCCCACCCCAACTTTCCTTTTTTAAATCGTATATCCTTTTATTCACTTCTCTTGTAGTTATCCCTTCTTTTTTAACCCCTATTTTCCTCTAGTCTGAACTATCAGGACTGGCACTTAGCTGTTTTCATGGAAATCAATTTCTAGCTGTACTGACATAATTGTGACAGGGTTTTCTAATGATCAATTAGCCTTTTAAACTTAAACTTGGGTTAGCGAACACAGTGTGCCATTGGAACACAGGAGTGATGGGAGTGACAAAAGGCATCCGTATCCAAAGCCGATGTCCAATTCTATAAGTGGTGCTCCATACACAGGAAATGTTTTTTAAAGTCGTAGGTACAGTTTTAAAGTGGAAAGTTTACTCTCTGCGCCATATGCAAGCATAACAGTACTTTTGGACCAGGAGACAAGCATAAAGACATCAGGCAAGTGGGACAGGCCCTGCGTATGGACAGTGGGCAGATACGGATGACATTCATTCTTGTGTCGCTCTCAGAGAAATAATTTCTCCACGCACTGCGCATTTCCCTAGCAGACAAAAGCTTAATAAATGGATTTTATGTTCTCACACACAGGTAGGGGATACTTTGATTGACAAAGCCCTGAATGTCGATTCAGTAGAGATTAACCTATAATTCTCTGCTGGCTGGAGAGAGGGGGGGTAAATGCTGTCACTGGAAAGGAAGGGGTTAAGGTTGCATGTTATGAAAACAACATAAAGGCAAGGCTATTTGTAGTTTGTATGACGTACAATCCATACAGTTAAAATACACATAAACATACATGGATGTGAATGCTGGGTAAAATGGTAGAAGTCGAGGATTTTGCATGGGGATAGTGGTGAGAAATAAGCATGCACACAGGGTTAATGATGTGTATACTGTTTTATGGAGCGTTGAATAGAGTGTAGAGATGCTAGTTGGGGGTGACAGTAGAACGTGTCTCTGACAGCGTGTAGGGGGCAGCAACCAATAGGATAAGGTTAAATGTTGCCATGGCATCTACACAAAAACGGCCAACGAAGGAGCAAGCTTCAGGGCAGATACAGCAGCGGTTCAGTAAGAATCATCACTTGATTCTTCCTTATGTCGGATTCCTTGCAGCCTTTTCCCCCTTTTGAATGGGTTTTTTGCCCTATCTGTTATCTTACATGAATAAGATATTAATTAACGTGCAGAACCATCACCTTCTGTTCAATATAACAGCTAACAGGCGTGTTCTGGATTCACAGGTCTGCGGTAAGAAGTCAGTTGTTTTAACAATCCCAGCTGGCTACAGACCTTCACCTTCTCCTCACCAATATATAGGTCAAAGCTCCGTTTAGAAGCTGGGTTTATATGGGTCTGAATTATCACATCTAGCACATGCTGTTCAGTGATGGTGACTGATTATGTACCACGACTTTCAAGAACATTTCAGTAGAGTACAAAATGAAACCCTGTGTCCCCTTTTATATTAACTGATATATTGCAATGTATTAATTAGCATGCAAAATCTAAGTATTTACCTTGTTCCAAGCATGCTTTGCGTTACTTCAATCAACCTGGTCTCTTATGTAATCAACACTAGGGTCTCCAGGCAATCGTCAGAATTTGGTCCACCCACAGGTTCAACATGGAGGCCCTACTCTGTCTAGCGCCTCTTTATTTTAGGGGCGTCTTCTTCACCCTCCCAACATCTGAGTCTTTTCCTCTAGCCTTAAACAGACAAGGTTGTTCGTAGGGTAATCAAATTAAAAAAGTACTGTTGGCTGTTGATACATAGGTTACCTCCTTTGGGCCCCCAAACAATGGACAACTGCCCATTTTCCCTGCCTTAATGATAACTCTGACTTTATCAAGCCGACAAAACCCTGACCAGATATATATATATATATATTTTTATTTTTTTTTTAAGTCGCATTTATTACTTCCACACTGTTCCTAAATAAAATGTACATTTCTAACAGAGTGTTAGTTGTCTTCTTGTGAGATAAGCAAAATGTAGGTCACTGACAAAGAACAGTCTAGGCCAAGTGCTCTTTTCCTCGTGGATACAGTAACTATGGTGACTGCATCCTGTAACTATGGTGACACAATCTCTGTGAGCTGCATCCTGAAGTGATATTTCCACGATAACTTGGCAGGGGGGAAATTGACAGCAGTCTGCTTCTGAGTGCATTGTATTAACACTTTCCATGTAGTGAAATTAAACAAATTAAATATATATATATATAGACTAATGTGCAATTACTGAATTCCATCAAGTTATCTGCTCCTGTTTATTTATTCAGATTTAGGCTAGGTTTCCACTTGGGTTTTTGTCCTGCGTTTTTTTTCTTGATGAAAAACGCCAAGAAAACTGCCACTGCATTTTTCTGCGTTTTGGCGTTTTTTTCTGGAGTTTTTTCTGGCGTTTTAGCCTTTCTGTGGAAATTGCTTTTTTTGACCTTAGGCAGTTTTTCCAGCCTTTACAAGTTAGAAGTTTCACCCAGCTAAAAGGGATTAGGATAAATGGCAAGTATCTGCCCCCTGATGTCATTTACTTGGTAGAGTTCTACTTAAACGCCCCGGCGGACCCTTTTGTCTCTTTTCTGTGGTTTGTAAGGCATGCTTTATTCCGAATGTCTGCCCCTCTAGGAAGATTGGCCCCCAATGATGGTGCAAATTGTTTGCTGTTGCTTTTGGCACGCAGGATCCAGTTGATGTGTCGCGTTTGTAATGGCATGTTTGTTCCAAATGGTGTAGAATTCAATATGAACTTTGTTTTGTGTGAAACTGTTTGTTTCCAGCCTATTTCTCGTAGGACACACAGATACTGGGTCCATCCTCTGCATTGTAACTGTGGAAAAAACGCCATAAAAAACGCCAAGGCAATAAACCCACATGGCTTTTTCATGGCGTTTTTTCTCTCCCATAGACTTCTATTGGAGAAAAACGCCAAGATTTCCTTGCAAAAAACACCAGAGTGTCAACATGCTGCGATTTTGAAAAACTGCCACAGAGCCCAAAAAAGCAGAAAAACGCCAAAGAGGACTGAAAAAACGCCAAACAAAAAAACGCCAAGTGGATATGGCATTGTGCGATTTCCTATTGAAGAACAGCTAACATCTGGCTGCTGCGTTTTTTTCACTAAAAAAACGCCAGGTGGCACTATTGGCGTTTTTATGGGCGTTTTTAGCTAAAAAAAAACAAGTGGAAACCTAGCCTTATGATAAAATAAGAGTACACGGGTGTCTGTATAATGTATTTAGTGGAAGAGGGTGGAATCTGGTTTTATTGGGTCCTTAGAGACTCTGCTGTCTAAAATAAATTTTTGGTGCTGATCTATATGGTATTTTTTCATCTTTATTAGTAAAGACGGGTTTCAAGTCATTGTGATAAATGTTCCTAGAATGCTGCTATACCATGGGTCGTCTCTGGTAATGGAGGCTAATTTAGGTGCAAGTCTGGTTTGTAAAGCACAAATTGCAATGTATTTGGAGACTCAACCCCTTATGTGCATAGTAGACCACTGATGAGCGTAATAGCCTTTTAACATCCATTTAAACTATACAATGCTTTTAGCGGCCTCCTGCATCGTAATGTGTGCAGCGCACTTTAACGATAACTCTCTATAGAGCTGTGCTGCCTTTAAGTGTGCTGAGAACCCAGCAGTTATACGCCAACATGATGGCACCTGATCAACATGTATCCTAGCTGAGGCCATTCTCCTGCCTGTCCTGCCTTTTCATTGCTGGATCTTGGCAGGTATCCTGTGGGGCTCACCAGGGAATCACAGCCAACACCCTACCAGTTAAATTGAAGTAATTGACCATCAGCAGTGTCTTCGAAATTCTTTTTTTGTGAGATGCAGGCTCTAGTGCTGGGCTGTATACCTTGATTAGCATAGAATCTACCAGTATACAGTAATATGCTGGCGCTGCATCTCTTACACAAAATGCCAACATCCAGCCTAAAAATAAACATCCTAGTTCCAGCCACAGCACTGCAACGCTTTTTTTTCTCTTTCTAAATTATATTGATGAATTTAAGTGCCCTTATCAAATGATCACGTTTCTGTTACTTTTAGATATAGATAAACCATTCCCTGGATTTATTATTTATATGATCTCATAAATCTGAATGGCTGAGAGCTTTAAAGGCGTTTACAACTAAATCTGGAAAGGTTGTCAGAAAGGCTTCATACAAGTTTGTTTGCATTAGGCTTAATTTCGACATTCATGTGCAATCGATCATATTTAAAAAAAATAAGTTATCTGGTAGTAATAATAATAAATAAATAATAGTCCATTCATGACCAAGCAGGGGAGGCCTGGTTTCTTCTGGCCGGCAGCAGGATCAGGTAAAGCCAAGTGGCCCCATAGGCCCCTTGCCCCCTCTGGTAAGTTACATACAAACTGACAACTGTGTTGTAGTAAATAATGCGTGAGACTTATAGTGAGGGCCGCCAATCTCGTGTTAAACACACAGTAATATATTTACGCACACACTACCACACTGTACCATTCTTACACACAGTAACATATTTATACACACAGTAACATACTAACATACATACACACTAACATAACACATGGTAACATGTACACATGCACATACAGTAACATACTAACATACATACTAAAGCACATGGTAACATTTACACATGCACATACAGTAACATAGTAACATACTTACACACACTCTAACATAAACACAATAACATACTTACACCCATGCTAACAAACACACATATACTAACATACTTACACACAGTAACATGCACATACACTAACATAATTAAACACACACTTAAACAGATACACACATACTTAAACACACACACTAACTTGAACACATACACACATACTTACACCCCCCCTAACTTTGTTGTTCCAGTGAGAGCTCTTCTTCTCCCTCACGGTCTTCAAACGTTGGCTACGTCTGAGTGTCGGGAAACGGCATCATATGTACGTGTGTGTGTGTATACATATATATATATATAATATAGATATTGCTACTAGTGCAGCACAACTGGATATCACCTTGGGGTCAATACATATTTTAGTTATTTTTCTTCTGACTAGTGGGTAATGTCATGGTAACATTGCATGGTTTCCTATAAATAATTTCTATTTTTATTTTACTACAGTTTTTTCCTTCACCACGGTATGCGGGATTAGTGGCGAGGACAGGGTCAACAGCATTCAGTATTACACTTAATCTGTCAGCTAATAGTATGTCCATCAATTTTGCAGCGTATAACAATGTTACACTTTATCTCTGTCATCTGTTAAAAGGGACACGTAAGCTATAATATGCAGTTCAATACGTATCATTCACCCTTGAAAATGCATGGGGGTATTCTGCAGAATCCCCCATATGCATTTGCCCCTTTTGTCCCCACCCCCAGCTATAAGCTGTTGAGGAGATGTGTTATGATGATGCATTCTAGTAGGAGTATCAGAGATTGGCCATGTGCTAGTGGAGTTCTGGGCAGCCCTGTCAACAAAGGATGGTTTTAAAAGAAGAAAATTGTAGTAGTGATTTTGGATAAGGTGAATGTGAATATTGTCACTGTATTTAGTGGGGTCTTATCTCCTCTGCGCCTGAATCAATGGTGTGACAATTTAGATGGACTAACAATATCTGGCAGTATGGTATTTACCTATGACAACCTCCTTTCAACTTGAGGATGAGCCGAAGGGCACTCAGCCACCATAACTTTGCTGCTTACCAAAGTACTGGCTACCAAAGGAATGTCAGGAACAAATAGATAAATCATCATTATCAGGACATGGTTCAGTACACAAGAAAATCAAATGGAATGTGGTCAGTTTGAAGCCAAAGTTTAGTGCACAGGAACACAGATCAGACATGGTCAGGGTCAAGCCAAAGTTTGTTACAATAATCATAATAAGGTTAGAAGCCACTAAATTCTTTGAACAGGTAAAGAATAACAGAACAGAGGAAGTACCGGTATATAAACCATTTTACTGTCAGGTGACAATGAGAAGAAAAGATCATAACCCAGGACTCCTTAGCCAAACAGGTTGGTAAGTGCCAAGCTGATTGGCTGTCAGACTGCATCCAAGGTCACAGCCTGAGTAAGTGTGTGACCAAATGGCCCTGTAACTTTAAGGGTTCAATAGCAATCCCCTGTTCCACGTGGAAGCGTGTCCCGAAATGCAATTTTGGCCAAAGGACAAGTCTGTATTGGAGATAGTTGGCAGCTGGCACAATAGTGATAAACGGCATACAGCATGTGTAGATCTGTAAGCAAAAACAACGGAAGGATTTCACAAGAACTTAGTTATTTAAATCTGTTAGAAAATACATTACATTTGTGTTTAAGCAGAATATCATTATGCAGTTTATCATTAAGTTTTAAATTATGATTTGTGTCCCAGGAGATAGCTGAGTTTTTTTGCAATGGATTTTGGCCTATAAATTTGCATTGTAAATTAGAACAGGCAGAACATTGTGTATTGAGGGGGCGAAAGTTGTTTCATGCCTTGTACTGCATTCTAACATGCATAAGCAACTGATACCTTTGTGCCTTTTTCAGAACATTACAAATATATTTTACATACAAATAGAAATGCTTACATGCATTATTATTAACATAGAGCTGAAAGGTTAAACTAAGTTTTTATTTTATTTTATCAATCTTATTTCTTAATGGCAATTATTTCTCTTTCTTCTGACAGAGCATGTTGTAACATAATGCATACACATGTGTGATGCAGAGCTGTAAATAAGGCTCTTGGCGCCTTGGACAGGGATGAAGGTCCTGCCCGCGCTGACACCACATCTGCTTATGGAAGCGGAAGGAGGTACAGGAGAATTATAGTTGGGCCACTCAAGTGTGCCCCTGACCTTACCGAACCTGGGGCAGCTGTCTCAGGTGTGATACTTTACCACCTTAATAGAGTCTACTATGGCACATGTAGTAAGAATTCATTCATTTCTTTGTGATTAAGTGTCAAGTTAACCACAGTTGTAACCCTTCCAAGTAAAAGTTACTGGCATTTAAAAGGGCAATGAGATTCTCCATGAGGACATGTCTCACATAAACAATAGCTTTAATATAGGTTTTTTTTTTTGGTAATTTTCAGTTAAAGGGAATAAATATATGATTTATGGTTTCTTATGCCTATATGCATGCTACCAATCCATAAGTATGCACAAGACAAGATTATATTTCACAAAAAATATGTGAAGACTGTCCCTGATCTTTCCCATTTCACGCTTTCTTCTTGCAGAACCATGCTGACCAGCATAGTGGAACGTATTATGTACTGCCTGACTGGCAAGACTCCGAATTCTGTTGGTCCTGTGGATATCTCGGACACCAGTGATGGCTATGATTATTTAGAGGTGAAACCTGGCAGGGTCCTAAGAGTGCGTCATATTTTGCCCATCCGGTCGGCAGGTGGAGAAGAGGTAGAATGTGAAGAAGGGAAAAATCCAGGACAGGGGTTGATCCATTGCAAACGTCGTATTACTGTCTACCGTAATGGGCAGCTGGTGATAGAAAACCTTGGTGCGGCTCTTCGGTCTGAAATTCTTCATTGCCGAAATGGAAACTTAGAGCCTGTTGGGACAGTAGAGGTGGAGATGTCTGATTTCACTAGCTCTGGCACTGAAGGGGTAACAGGCAAAGAGTGTGATGCGCCCTCTGGTAAACGAAGAAAACGCAAGCCAAAGAAGGTTGTGGTGGTTGATAGCCAAAGACAGGTAACTGGCTGTAAAGGCACCCATTCTGATGTGGTCTTGTTCTTTTTCCATGGAGTTGGAGGTTCTCTTGACATATGGAAGGAGCAGCTGGATTTCTTCTCCAAACTTGGCTATGAGGTAGTTGCACCAGATTTGGTAGGGCATGGAACCAGCTCTGTCCCACATATTGGTGCAGCTTATACCTTTTATGCACTTGCAGAGGACATGAGGTGCGTGTTCAAACGCTACGCCAAGAAGCGGAACATCTTAGTGGGACATTCTTATGGGTAAATGAACTTGGCAATAAATAATAATTATCTCTTTATGTAGAGGTCAACTAGTGACAGATTAGCCTTTGAAATTAAGTTCACCATTTTTACATTACCACATTTTCTATTTATGTCTGAACACAAACTAAAATATTTTAAAAGTCCATAATAATTTGTGTTTTGTGTGAAACTCATTTTCAATGAGGTAACACATATATGTGCTATAGCGAGTGCAGCTAGGAGGAAGCCCTGTGTGACCTGTCACACTGCATGATGGGGCTGTATGTAACATCCCAGATCTCCACAATTGGCCCATGGTTTCCAAAAACATTGTTGAAAACACATGTACACAGGGTGGCTGGCTTCTAGATCCAAACCAAATGTAGGAGTCATTTTTTATTTTCCAAATCTTGATCCCCCCCCCACTTGTCACTAGCACTATACATATATTCACAAATACACAGTCACATGTAGCTTGACACTACAGTACATTACATGCACACTGACTCTAACACTACAGTACACACAGTACCCCCTCCCTCTTACTTCCTCAGACCTGTCTGCGCTGCTTGCGGGCTGCAGGTCTCTGCCTCTTGTGTTCATGCAGGGTCACATAACATGGGCACCTGGGTGCCAAGCTGGTATACTGGGCATAGCTCCCCAGTGCCAGGAAGCTATTTGTAGTCGCCATGACGACCTGGCACCAATGATCTGCCAAGCCTATTAGGGGACTATATTTACTAGTTACCAGCACTGAGATTGTCGCCACAGATATAATATAATATCAGGGAGTGTCACACTTGAAAGGGTTAGATAAAGTCAGACAATTTTTTTGAAGAACATATGCAGCATAACATGTGATGTAGCTATTGTGTTAAGTCCTTCTCTTATTTTTGTATGTTTTTTTTCACTCTCTATAGAGTCTCCTTCTGCACTTTTCTAGCCCACGAATATCCTGACTTGGTCCACAAGGTGGTCATGATAAATGGGGGTGGTCCCACTGCACTAGAGCCCAGCTTGTGTTCAATCTTTAATATGCCGACGTGTATCCTGCACTGCCTGTCACCATGCCTCGCTTGGAGCTTCCTCAAGTAAGTTACTTAACTGTTGGGTTCCCTTTCCCAACTTCTTGTTTGCCTTAAGTAACACAGATTGTAAGCTTGCAAGCAGGGCCCCCTTTACCTATTGTGTTGTTTACTTAGACTGTTTCTAATGTGCATTGTAAAAAGTGCTGCATAAGTTGTTGGAGCTGTATAAATTAAAGATATGAATGTATTAGTGCTGCCAGTAGCATGCCCATCTGTCCACTGGCAATCCTTAGAAGAAGAAGCAGCCTGGAATATAGAGCCATCAAGGCTCATATCTTTATATAGTTGTGCCTCCCAAAGATAGAGTTATAGTCAAAAAAGAGATGTGTTTGATGGAGTTGGTGGATAAGTTAACATATAAAAGACTGATAGATGTTTTTTTGCATTTGGTCTTGTAATGCAACTAGGTTTGTTGTTGATTATCTTCATTTCTTCTGTTAGGGCTGGCTTTGCCCGACAAGGTGCCAAAGAAAAACAGCTCCTCCGGGAGGGTAATGCCTTTAATGTGTCATCCTTCGTCCTACGCGCAATGATGAGTGGTCAGTACTGGCCAGAAGGGGATGAGGTGTATCATGCAGAGCTCACTGTCCCAGTCCTTCTGGTGCACGGGATGCACGACAAATTTGTTCCAATAGACGAGGATCAAAGAATGGCAGAGGTACAGAATCCTTTGTCTCTGTTATAACACAGTGTCTTTTTAGCATAAATTTGTAATTTAAACCCTTACAGTGTAATATATATTGTGTACTATCACTTGCATTGGCTCTGTGTGAAAGCTACATGTATCTACTATTAAATGTATGTGATAAGTTCAATATGGGGCTCGGGCTTTTAGAAAATTGTTTTACTAATGGAATGTATGGGGGCATATTTTTGTATTTTACCATTACATTGTGTAATCAAATTCACTGTTTACTGTAGACTACATATCTGTAAATAACTAAAATCTACTGAACACTTGTGACACCCCTGTTTCTTTCTTGGTTACCTTCTTCAGAGGGGACAAGAAGTTCCAGTCCTCCCTTAGATTTTACCAGTGGGAAATGAATGGGCTACATATAAATTTAGGGAGTTCCTCTGTGGCTTTAAGTGGGTATTTTTAACTTAAATCATATTTGTGTAACTCTTTCAGACATCATGGTCAAAATAATAAGATGGATAACATCAACTATAACAATGCACTTTATCTGCATAGTACATGTGTTAATGAAAAGTAGTTGTTGAAAAGTTGGTGGTAATGTGGAACCATGTGGCTTGGTGTACAGTTCTTGTTGCTAATAGGAACTTTCCCTTTACCCACAGATCTTGCTGGTATCTTTTCTAAAGGTGATAGAAGAAGGCAGTCACATGGTCATGCTGGAGTGCCCAGAAACTGTTAATACTCTACTCCATGAGTTCTTCCTATGGGAACCAGAGGGGCAGAATGAAGGAGTAGAGTAAGGTGGAAGAGAGTGAAGATGGTGTAAGATCAGCAGGAAACAGAAAGGAGATTTATCTGGTGTTAATTCAAATAGTGGACGTGTTCTAAGCTTGAGAAGATGCACTGGGGTCTACATATTGGCCAAGGTGTTGGCAAAGAGGAAGGTTTAAAAGGAGAATACTGTTCCAGAAAATTCAGCAACCTTGTTTAGGGTTGAAGGTGTTGACAGTCTCTCGTTCATTTTCAACAATAAGTTGTTGGGCCTTTGAAAAGGTTTGGCTAAGATCCATCAATGGAACTCACATCGGACTGTTAAAGGAGGGTGGTTTAAAAACAACTTGAAATCATTTTACAAATGCCGAGAAGTGGATGAGAGAACTTACGTGGTAACATAATCTTTATCTGTGCTAACGAAAACAAAGATGTTAAATTAAAACTTCTAAATATCTGTCTCTGAACTTAGGTAATCACAGTTTACCCCTTTAATGGCAGGGAAGAACTGCAGGCAGTACATGGGCTACATTAGTCAGAAAAAAATCCATATTGCGTATTAAACCCAGTGGGCAATAAAATGTCTTTTATGTAGAAATGATGTAGAGAATAACTGTACAAATAAAACAAAAATGTCTATATCATATTTTCTGTGACGTGTAAGATCGATGCCATTTTTCTTTTGGTTGCAGATGATGGGGGGTAATGTAATATATATATATATATATATACCAAGTAAATATGTGATTTAATAATATTTTGTTTGCTTGTTCTTTAACCATTCAATCCTTAGAAAAATATAAAAAGCCTAGACCTTGTTGGGCCTTGGGCAAAGTTCATTTCTGTGGATTCTGCCATCTCTAAAGTATTATATAAAAAAGTTATATTAATTAGTTCATTAATAGAAAAGTAATTTTTTAGGATAACGTATATTGCAGGATCCACCATTACTCATGATGTGACTCATGATGTATTCTGGTTTCTATATAACTTGATGGAATATACTCTGTTGGTCCAGGTCCACTTAGTCTCCCTAATGATGTGCACTTTTCAGTTATTGGCTCATAAGAAAAAAGTGGTCCTGTCACAAGACGACATCATGATATAGGTGTATGAAAAACGACAAATGAAGAAAGGGCCTTTGAGATCTTTTAAGCTTTCTACATCTTACTCTATAAATATGTTGAGCAACTAAATAGAATTGCCAAAACCAAATGATTTTGATGTATGATTCCTTATATTTTCTGTGTATATTTCACTGCAACTTCCCACATAAAACCCATCCTGTTTTTCATACAACCACTCCCCATTTTCCAAGGGAGCAACTTGGATAGTGACTTGTTAGATTACAAAGTAGAGAGGGTCAGTAAACGCTTACAGCAAATAATCTTATTTTAAAATGCAGCACTGGTAACACATGTTCTACCTCACTATCTAATGCTAGCTCACCTTTCTTTAACACTTTGTAAAACTGAGAAAACGAAATTGTTGATAATGACAAAAACCACCTTTACAATCTTACCAAAGAATTACATTTCTGACAGTTTACTAAACTTACAATGTTTATAACACAAAATTACTGCCATTTCTCTAGATTGTAATCTTGCGAGCAGGGCCCTCTCTGCCTACTTATCAGTTTGTCTTAGTCTGTTAGTTCTAGTTTTGTCATAGACCTTGAATATATACCATTCAGTCATAACATTATGACCACCTGCCTAACATTGTATAGGTTCTCCTTTTGCCGCCAAAACATCCCTAACCTGTCAAGGCATGGACTCTAATAGACCTCTCACCCCCAGCTGTTGATTTCTATATTTTTTTTTACCCTTTTTATCCAGTCACCCTTTTTTAACACTTTAAGGACTGTTATAGCCTATATCAGGGGTGTTCAAGTTTTTTCTGCGGTGGGTCACTTCATCAGAAATGTATGTGTGCGTGGGATGCACTAATTTTTCATTGTAACAACATATACAGAATGACTTCTGATTGAAGGACTTGGGGAGAGGTTGTTCCTTTTATGTAAGTACTGGTTCACTAAGAAGCAGACATGGGGGGAAGCGGACCGACAAGACAGAAGAGGCAAGAGAAGAAGCAGAGCTGTGGAAAATGAGATCGAGAGGCGGACGCATCCAGCGGAGAAGATTAAGGAGACTCAGCCGGCACAGACTTAACCCCTTGCACTTACTCCCTACATGCTATTCACAGCGCCTGGGTGCGGTGTGAGCTATGGTTAGAGTTGCAATTACTTCTGGAAATCTCATTTGGGCTGCAGATTCGATGTTCCTTGCACATATATATATATAGATACTATCTAAGCTATCTGGACCCTAAAAGCATATTTCAGCATCCAACATTTATGACCATATGGATGCTAATAATTGTGTAATTACAGTAGATTACCACTTTTTCTTTTAGCCCATTCCTCACTACTTCTACTGTTAACCCAACCGTCTCGTTTCTTTTAAACTATTTTCTTTGTGAAGCATGATCCTTCCTCAAGCTGTCTCTCTGTTTAAGATGGTCCTCCCTCCTCTCCTCAGCTTTTGCTATCTGTCCTGCATGTCCCCTTCTTATCTCCCGTTATCTTATTACTGGCAATAATGAAAAGGTATGTCATGTGGCATTGATAAAGATTCTGACAGATAAGTCCCCATGATTTTCTTATTTCTCATGATATGAGGTCAGGCACTGGAACCTTCTGTTTTTTTTTTACTTGTAATTATATGTATGCCCTCAAGGGGTATTTATGTTTAAATGTAGCTATGTCTTTAGTTTTGCCCTGGTCATATACATATTTGGGAGGGACACATAACCTACCTCCTCATCCTTGTACTAAGTGTAATCTTGGAGTACCAGGACATGACTTCACATAATAACGCATCCAGAGGTCACACAGGTTGGCCAAAGGGGTATTAGGGAGGTCTGTGCCTGCTGTGATGTCCAACACACAGGAAAGCCTAGATCTAGATTTTAGTTTGCAGTCTTATTTAGTGGGTGCTGATATTGGTGTGATAAGACTGTCAAGCGAGCATTGAGATTGTTCTTAATGTGTTTTTACTCAGCCCAACAGTTGAAAGGGTGATAGTAGGGTATTACGTCAAAGTTGATACTTTATTGGGCCAACATACAAAACGATGTAAAGTTACAAAGGTTTTCAGAAAGTCATGGGTCTCTTCTTCAGACATTTTCTGTGAATATCATTTTGTCTAGCATGGTCTTTCCTTCTCGCCCCAGCTTTCTCTATTTGCACCACATGGTCCTTCCCTATTTTTCCATTTTTTTATAAATGTGAAGGGAGAATCTAGGATAAAAGTTTATTCACTTTTTCGTAATGGTCAGCTGTTGGTGTCACTCCTTTATCTGTAATTCTTCACTTAAAGTCTGTAGGCAAATTAGAGATGTTTAACTCAGAGACTTAAGGGGTAACAGGTAAAGAGTGCAATGTTAAAGACAAGTGACTGTAAAGGCACTCATCTATATAACCATTGATGTCATTTGGTGGCCATGGATGCAGCAGTAACATGTTTAACAATAAGCAGTTAAGGTGTGCATATGAGCAGGGGTAAATTAGGTTTGAATTGGTTAGTGCAATGTTTAGTGCAGTTAATGGATCAAGATACAAGCAGCATGGCACAAAACAGCTACATTTACCCATAAAGGGATGGTTTAGTGCAGGGGTATCCAAGTTTTTTCTGCAGTGGGCCACTTCATCAGAAATGTATATGTGCATGGGCCGTACTTATTTTTCACTGAGAGAAAATATTGCCTTTAATAAGATATGCAGATTGAAAAAAAGTAAATTACACAAAACCTTTACTTTTCCTCTCACTGATTTCTGGGCCTAGAAAGTTTTGTCCTCTGAAGTGACTACAAATTCAGGATTCTGGATAAGTAAAAATTAAATAGTTCTATTTATTCTAGGGATGCACCAAAATTAAAATTCTGGACCAAAAACGAAAATTCAGGATTCACTTAGCCGAAGCTGAAACCAAAAACGACCCCCCCACCTTTACAAATAAAATAAAATGAAAAATAACCACACTTTTAATAAAAGTAAGTAACACACCAAAATTCAATAACAATGTACTGAATGTACTGGTTGCCTGGGCATGATAGGAGTGTGATTGCTGTTAACAATCATATATCAATATTGTATTTTTTGTCCAATTTTGGTGTGTTACTTACTTTTAATAAAAGTATGGTTAACACACCAAAATTGGACAAAAAATGAAATAACAATATTTATATACGTATGATTGTTAACAACAATCACATTCCTATCATGCCCAGGCAATGCTGAAACCTGGCTAGCTGCCCCCCTTGTGTATTGATGCTGCCAGCAGTATGGGGTCTGCAAATGACTTACAGCCTCCCTGTGCCATGCCCCCCCCCCCACTTACACATACTTACACCCCGCATGCAGGGTGTGTTTTCGTTGTTCAGCCCAAATACTGAACATACGAACATGGTGATGGCAAAATGTATACGAAGACACACAATACAAAGAATCTTCATGTTCATCTTCGTTTACTGATTTACCTGGTCCCTTCCCCATCTAGCCTATCTACGCAGCACCGCAGGGGGTTAACGGGAGCGCAAATCCGTAGCTTCGCCGTCAGGCGTTTAAGGGCCATACGAACGACTCTATTGGTCACCTGCAGGGGCCTCCTCTGGCCCCCTAGAGATGCTCGTACGGACATTTAAAATCCTGGTACCAAAGCTGCTGCATAGTGCGTAGCGCGTTAACCCTGTATTTCTACAAAAAAACGGCAAAAAAGAAGCAAAAAAAACCGAACACGAAGAACGTACACAAATATTTGCCCGAACCGAACGGGCGAATATTTGTGGAATACGAAGGTTTTTTCCCCCACGAAGACGACCACGAAGAGTTGGCCGGCGCCCAAGTCTTATATACAATATAAAAGCATTTGCCAAAAAAAAAAGAACCAATATAACAATGGCTGAAACGCAAATTAAAAAATAAATGTGCATACATTAATTTACAAATAACAATTTATCTTATTACTACTAAAGAAACAAATAAACTAATTTACACAAATAAAATTGTTACAAGAAAGAATCAGTGCTGCAAGCTTTCCTTAATTGCTTCCTAAATTATATTTTTTATAACAATGTGCTTGATTGAATGATCCATATAAAATCCAGACTTTTCAAGAAAATAAGGATTGCCAACAATCCAGACCGGATTAGTATTTTGACTGATTCTTGAGTTAGGAAACTATCGGGAGATTTTTCTCAGGTGTAGAGGCGGGATTTGGTGAGTGACCGAAAATACTCTGCGCACCTCATTAAGTTGCTTAGTAAAAGTTATCGTCTGTTGCTTTTAATGTAGCTTTTGCATAAAATGCATTTTTAGCCACTGTTAACACCAGTTACGATCATTGTGTTGAGGCCTTTATGTCCTATTTCAACAAACCATCAGGTATCTCGGTTTACCATGCCAATTTCAATTTCGCCACTAGATGTCACCATTGACTATTGCTGAATGTATACTTCCAGATTATTATTATTATTTATTGTTTTATATAGCGCTGTACAATGGGGGGACAGAACAAAACAAGTAGTATGTAACAATTTGACTGACAGAGACAACAGAAGAAGGCAAAAAAACCCTGTTTGGCTCTTTCCAATTTTGCACTAACCAGGGAAAAATTCCTTCTTGACCCCAAAATGTCAGTCAGATTTCTCCTTGGAGCAATAAACTGTTTCCCCATAATTAAAGATTATATCTCCCAATATTATGTTTTTCCAAGTATCCATCCAGTTTCTGTTTTCTAAAACATTATATATATATTTGCATTGTCAACAAACCCTTCTTGAGCACCTAAGACTAATTGTGCACAGAAGGTCTTAATTCCTCATAAACCCAGGAAATGTTTCTCCTGAACAAATGCAGACCTTGATTATGTTACCGTCTCAACAGTTCAGGCAGGAATCTCTGTGCACAGACAGGTGGCAGAAGCCTGCACTGGACTGTTTGACTCTTTTACTTCCAGTTGCAGATGGTAGTCTGCTGCAGTATTAACCTTCAAGGTTGTAGTTTACAGGCAAGAGCATACACAAAAAACCCAGAAGAGTGATAGGCAAGGGTAATTAAAGTCCAGGCCAAAGTTAAAGGCGAGTCAAAAACCAAATAGGCTAAAACAAAGTATCAAATGGGCAAGTTGGACCACGTAAACCAAAGTCCAAAGCCAAGGTTCACCTTGACCCAGACAAAAATCACCACAGGAAAAGCTCAAAAACAGAATGTTGGGAGCACCCTTGACAAAGGTCACTGGTGATTTAATTGGCTGCAGGTATGTCAGGAACTGGGAAAGGCACTGGGGAATACAGAAGGCAGTATACCCTTGGGGTAAGGATAAAGAAGTAAATCAAGTAAGTCTGACTTACCTCTTTATCTCCCTAATTTTTAGGAGGAGAGGTTGAACAAGGTCAAATAACATTGCACTGTGAGTAGTGAGAACTGCCGCAGCTCACAGGGCATTAATGACAGGCTGATGCTTAACAGGGTAAGTGAGTTGCTTGTGTGTGTCTTTGTGTGTTACTGTGTGTGTGTCTTTGTTTGTTACTGTGTGTGTGTCTTGGTATGTTAGTATGTGTGTGTGGATATATCAGTGTGTGAGGATGTATCTTTGTCTGGTTTTGTTTGTGTGTGTCTGAGTATTTTTGTGTGTGCGTGGGGGAGGTATTTTAGTGTGCGAACATGTATCTTTCCGTATGTTGCCATGTTTGTTGGGTACATTAAAGTGTAGGTATGGGTATTTTAATGAAAGCATATGTGTCTGGTTATGTTAGTGTTTGAAAATTTGTCTTTGTGTATGTTAGTGTGACTGCCTGAGTCTGTTAGTGTGTGTATGTGGGTATTTTAGTTTGTGACATGTCTTTGTGTATGTTAGTGTGTATGTCTGGGTGTGTGTCTGTCTGGGTATGTAAGTGAAAGTGTGTGTGTGTGCATCTAGGCATTTTGGTGTGAGAACATGTGTCTTTGTTTGGGTAAGTTATGTCTGCATATGTGCATGCATATGATTGATGAGTGCCTTTGTGCTTTAGTGTGAGTGTCTGGGTGTGTGTGCAAGTGCTGTGTGTCTGTATGCATGTGTGTTAGTGTGCATGTGTGTCTTTGCGAGTGTTAGTGTCCCTCCTGAGGTCAGACTCTGGATCTGCCCCTGTGGGAAGAGTGACAAGGGCATGCAATTGCTGAGATTCCAAAAATCTTCTAGAAGTGACAAAGGTAGGTGAGCAACCCCCCAAAACCTTATCATTAGGGCAGCTACATTATTTATGTGAATCAAATCAGTTTATATATGTTAATGGTTGTACAAGTTGCGCACTGATGGGGTTTTATGGGAACTTGCAGAGATTGTAGATAGATTAAATCATTTAGTAAGGCACCAAGGCAGTTGTACCTGACCTATAATGTACCCCAAAACATGGTACAACTGCCTTGGTGCATTACTAAATTATTTAATCAAACTGTTAATTTGAAAAGCTCTGAATTCATAGAAAGTTTTGCCACTCATGCTATACGTGCAGGGCTGACACCAGCGTTTCTAGTTTGCATGCATCAAGTGAAGGCATCTAGATGATCCAACTCAATCTCAGTACAAAGGGGTAAACCAGGTTCAATGTCCATGCCAGATAAGCAAAACGGTACTCCACAGAATTGAAACAAGCCCAGGAACACAATGCTTTATCAAAGAGCTAGGCAAATGCCCAGGTATTTATAGGCCTTTGAGTGCCATAGTGAGCCACAGGTGAGGCAGAAGCAGGCAGGTATCTTATGTCCATGGGGAGGTAAAGAGAGCAGCAACCAAAAAGCAACCCGGTGGCGTAAGTGTTCAAACTACCAGAGGCAGTGTTGCTGGTTCAAACTTCAATGGATCTTGACAGCTGGCATCTTTAATCCCAGGGGCAGGCCAAGGCAACCGGTTGTGCAGATGCCCAAAACACAGTTGTTTATTTCGTTAACCATCTGCCTTGTAGCTATTATGACTTCCAAGGCCCCCAACACTCAATGTAACATCTACAATACCTTCTTTTTTGTGTTGTACCTTTTTTTTACTATTAGCTTCATCTCTTATATCCATTTTACAATGTGGCTATGGAACAGGCTGCTACTTAGTTAGTCTAAAGATAGAAACATTATCATAGCATTATGTTCTCTGAGTGACAGCCATAGTGGTTTCATGTATTGATGGAATTACCATGCAAATGAAAGTAATTTTTTTCTTTATCTTTCAGTGAAATCAGACTTCTTGTGAAACTAAGTAACAAAAAGACCATCCGATAAAAAACTGGCTATATTTAGTTGTTTTTTTTCCTCAGTACATAATTATGGCAATTTTCACCTTTCAAGGCATATCAAGCTTCTTAGATAGTGTGCTGGCAAAAATGTATGTAGCATAATGTTAGTATGCAAAACATGAAGCAAAATCCTGGTCCTTGTTCATCTCCTAATCATGATGGCTAACACTGGGCCAGGAGCGCTAAAACAAATCTACTTGTTTCGGTATTCATCCTATTGTGAACTCTACATATCTTTATGGAACTAGTTAATGTTAATGTCTCCTGAGTAATCTACAATAACCTGAATCCTGGACACTAATTATGTTAATTATATTCTATGGCTAGCCAAACAACTCTGATTAATGCTGAATCATGAGTTGTTATTTCAATTCTAGAGCCCAAACATCCCCTTCCTGAACCCATGTCTCTGTATCTTAATAAATTCCTATGTTGTCAAGCAGATCTGTGAATGTTAATTCCTGGGCAGTTATAGAACCTACTCTGGCCCATGTTTACCTGAAAATGGATTAATAAAAAGTAGGGCCACCATTTTTTTATGCTAATAACTAGTATATCCTGGGATCATTAGCCTAGCCTTTCTAACCTTAACCCTACACCCTGTATATCGTACTATGCACTTACAACATAATTATGTGTGTACTGAGTAGGGTTTTCTCTATGGACTTCTGTCTATAACTAATAACTGGCTCTATATGTTTAATGACCAGTTGCCCAGGTCCCAAGTCTCCCAGAAGTTCCCTCACTCCCAATGTCTGCTTCTATGATAACCAGGCCTCTTGGAGCAGAAAGGTGGAGGCTTTCAGCACACCCTCTACCTAACTGGAGGAATGGGGAGAGGCTGTCTCCAACAGTTGAGTGACCCCACGTTTTTGAAAGGTAGAGTATATTGACCTGATCTTCCTTGACAGCCCAGGGAGCCGTGAAATGAGTAAAGCTCTGCACTGTTGCAGCAGAGACCTCCATTGCAGCTCTAAAATGGCCACCTGAGAGATGGCTCTTCAGGTAAGGTAAGGCACTTCCTAAAATGTTGGGAGTATGTAAATGCTTGATCATAGCAGTAGAACATTTTTTTTACATTGGTTACATTAGTTACATGTAGTTACATTATGAATGTGTTTCATTACATTATCTGTTACTATAATTATTATTCTTTACTTATTAGACCTTATGTAGTGTTGTAAGAAAGTACATTTAGGAGGGGTCTTGAAGTTGAACTGGTCGTCATTCACAAAATCCTAAATACCATGTTAAAAACAAAACCAATAAACCATCAACCACCATTTCATCAATTCTGTGTGTCATGTAGTTTCCAATAAATTATGAACCTAATCCAAGTATGTGAATGTTCTGATTATTACCAGTGTTTCATTATGGACCATGATAGCATGTACCATAGATTTAAAACACTTGTTCGCTCCAGAACATTAAATGCCCGCTAGATGATTTATACATCCAACAAGCTAATGAAATACGTTTGGTGACTTTAAAAAAAACAACTTTCAAAGAAATTGAGAATATGTTAATTCATGAAAATGGAATTTCGTAGGAAAATTAGCCTGGGTGTTAGCCTTGGGTGTTATCGATCATTACAGACACCAGAGAAAAGAAAAAATATTGACTTATTCTTGTTTGAGCTTGGTTTCTATGCTGAGAATATACAACTGATAAAGCTTTTTATACTGTGATGTTGCTCTAGGTGGACAGGTATGTGACATGATTTTCTGCATCATCAAAATCTCTAAACACAGAATACTTGTTATTATGGATCATGTGATAGGGCATGTAATATGCTTTCTGTATAATATGTCTGCCCCAAGACTAAACCTAAACGTACCATGGTTTGTATCAAACAGACTTGAGATCCCACAAATAGACACAGGCATGTCTACATAAATATGTTATTTTAAATTAAAATTAGATTAAAATAGATTAAAGTCACTTCAATGAAAAATGAAGCAAGTAGTCTAACCTTGTCTGGATTGAAATAATAAAAATCATTTACTTCAACAAAATCTGACATCAGAGACAAAGCTCCCCACAACCCTAACTGCTGGAACCCAGAAATGATCTTCAATGCGAAGGGTATACAGGATATTGGTTTAGTTATTCATTTAAAGCTTTAGTCAGAACATATAGTCTCATGTTACTTGCACAATTTGATTTATTAAAACATGGCTTACCTGAGATATCAAACATATAGATGAACCACTCCTCAACTACATTAGTAAACTAATAATATATTTCAAATGTTATTTTGGATTAACACCTAATGACGTGCAATGACGATATGGTCAAAAAGCTTTAATTAAATATTTATTTAGGTTAGATGGTAGACATATGCATTCGGATTCATACAAACTTTACCAATTTATCAATTTTGTGCATTCCTACAAATCTCAAATAACAACCAAAAAAACAAACAGAAACCAATGGCAAAAACTCAGAAACATGCATTCATCTCTCCTTCTGCCTCTCACACATTTTCTGGGACCGTTGCAAGTTAGTTTGAAGTGGTTGGTTTTGTGGGGATCAGGCAGGCTTAAATATTCTGTTCCCAGAATATGGGTACATGTGATAAGCATTCTTGAGTCTAATAAATCAGGTGCTGCTTATAAAGTATTAGCAAATGCAAGCTCCCCAGGAAACAATCAACCCAGGATGCAAGAGGTTACATACAGTAATAATAATACTGTTAAAACAAAACTTTTAATAGTATCTTTAACAATCACAACCTAAACACCAAATTATAATACAGTCCAAAGATAAGGAATATAAAAATATCATAAATTCTATGGACCTCAAGCTACTTCTGCTGGGAGGCCGTTCCACATATGCACCTTCAGCTCAGTAAAGTAAAGCTTTCATAAATTATGAAAAGTTTCTTACAGAAAATAAAAATAATAATAATGAATCAAGCTACTAGAATGTAATATTAGTTTGCACCACTTCTGCGGAGGCAGCACGAGATTCCCCCAAAATAACAAACTGGCAAGATTAAAACAATGTTGCCTCCATCACCTACTCCAAAATACATACAGAGATAAACCCCAGATCCTTTTAAAGACAAATGGCAAGCAATACCATCAGAGCTTTGAGCATAAATGAGGAAAGTGTAATGGAGGAGACTTTGGCTGGAGAAGTTGAGTGAGCAGGTAGGGGGGCAGATACAAGGCAGGGAGAGAGAGGGTAAGAGCACCGACCTAGGGGGAGATACAGATAGGACTGGTGAAAAGGGCAGGGGGCACACAGATAAAGAGAGATATTTGGGCAACAAATTTAGTTTCTGAACAAAAAAAATCCTCCAATTTTTGTCCAAACGAAAAGGGCAATAAATAACATTTCTTGTCTGAAAATGAATGAGCCACAAATGAAACACAAAATTTGTTCAAAATTTGTGCACACATGTAATAGATGGTATGTGTTATGTATTTAGGCTATTCTTTCCATAGATATTATTTACACCATCTGGTGTTTTAGTCTGGATAGATGCATAAGCTAAGCATTGGGGTATGAGGTTTATGCGTTGGTGTCTGCATAGGCAAGAACCCTCTGACATTTTGCCTAAAGAGTTTACAGTGAAAGCAATCTGGGGCATTCTCAGGGTAAATTATGGGGTATAAAGAAGTAAGTGGTAAAGGTAAATAATGGTAAAATTAGGGGTTAAAGTAAATAGTTGTAGAAATGTGGCAGTCTGATCTTGACTTTGTGCCTCCTCATTGGTTCAGGAAGGAGTGTCAAAAAATCATGAGCTACTGTATGTTAAAACATAAGGGAAAAAGTACAGTATCTGTCCAGATCCCAACTGTATATAGTATGTTATATATATATATATATATTTATTTTTGATTATTATTTTTTTTTTTTTGTATCCTCTTTCTTTTTAAGCATTTTTAGGTAGAAAATTCAGCTTCCAGCTAATAAAGATCACAGCTATGATGAACAAAGTAAATAAATACATATGCAATGTAAAGAGTCGGTATGTTGTCGGTAAGACCCGTTGGTTGTTTACAGTTCTCCACTTTTTTCCAAGCTGCTCCTCTTCACATGTAGGCAGTATTGTGAATGTGATTAAGTGAAAATTCCTATATTTCTGCATCATGTAGAAAACACTCAATGGTCCATCTATAGTTGTCATTGGTTTTATTGTAGAACTCAAATGATCTAATGGTCCATCTATAGTTGTCATTGGTTTTATTGTAGAACTCAAATGATCTAATGGTCCATTTATAGTTGTCATTGGTTTTATTGTAGAACTAAAATGACTCAACGGAGGGCATAAATAAAGGTCTGCTTCTATTAAATCATGGTGTATATTTTCCTGTGGCATATATTGGTGTACTTATGTACCCTGACACAAAATACATTCGGAAGCATTAATTAGACCATCAAGCATAGCAGATCCAAGAGTCTTCTCATCATCTCGTTTGATGTGCTTTTGGTACTCCAAAGATTGAGAGGATTAAAGGAAATGGGGGCAATTGAGGAACATTTGTAAAATGCCACAGTGCTTAATTTAGCATTCATCTACTGATACTGTCAGAAGCAGCAACAGCTGACCAAATTAAATTAGGATTTTAGTTCTCGATTACTGGATCAGAGTTTCTTGAAATGTGGTATGTGTACCCCTGACATACTGTATATATGAAGCCGTTAGGCGGTACTTTAATGTATGTTTCAATCCAGTATTTAATGCTATTCAATAGTAAAATACATAGTTGCCTTTAGGGGTTCTTTGTGAAGTTAAGATTAATTTTACATGTAATTGATTAGAATAATATGTTAATTTTGATACTTGGTTGGGGAAAGGTTGAAAACCAGCACACTCAATGACAGAATGATAAACAAAGCACTGCATACTCCCTGGGGCAACTTTAGGTTTTGTTTTGTTTTTTAATTACATTTTTATTTCACTTTCAACAATGAAAATGACAAACATAAAATACTTCACATACAGAGAGAAAGGAGAGAGGAATGAATGCATTTAAAGAAATGCTGGCTCAGATCGGTACACTGCTATACCTTTGTGCCCTCTGCTATACTTACTAATTCTGAGTGTTATGATATTCAGAACAGTGGAATTTGTTTTGTTCATCGTCAGCTTCTATTCACTAAGGAGGAATCATTACAGTGCATATGATATATGTCAAAATGTATACTTATAGGGACTGACCATAGGGCTAGCAATAAAATACATCACTATCAAACTACACACCAATATGTGTTCAGCAACATCTCCTGAGTACAGTGATACCACCCATGCATGGGTTTGTCTGGTGTGTGGGGTTAAAAGGCCACATTTGGGAAATGTGCTCCCCCCCAATTTTGGTCAGTCTGTGCCTATGCCCTATCTTCGAAACTGGCCACTCCAATTTACCCCATCAAACCATATGGTATTTGAAATGCTTTTACTTTAACTCTTTCCATGTCAATATTTTTGGGAAGGTACAGCGCTAATTTTAGCACTTGCTCATCATAATAAACTTTATTTTTTATCTCAACCCCATCCCCTACAGGAATCTACCTTTTAATAGTTCATCCAGAAATTAAAAAGCCCTACAATTAAAGTAATTGAGAGACAAAATGTTAATTTAAAGTCAGAACTAGGGGGTTTAGGTCTGGACCCTGACTTTCACCATTGGCTATATGCTTCTTGTGCCCCATTAGAACGAAAAAAGAGTGGAAAAACAAATATTAACCCCTTAACCCCGTAGACGTCGGAGGGTGGTCTCGCTGATATTGCTGTTGGTCCCACCGAGCTCAGTGGAAGGTCCCGTTGATGCTGGTGGGCGGTTCTGCTGACAGTGGTGTGGGGATTGCTGCAATGCCACTCCCATGAGGTTCATTGGAATGACCATTCAGAATCTCCGGGCAAAACCAGGATAGTTCCCTGATATGTCTACATTTGACAGTTCTATAAACTAAATGAAGCTATGCAATTATGTTTACTGAGTTAAATTTTATGCCATGTTAAATACTTGTTCCCAGGATCTGCATGATTACTTCTCCCCATTAGGTTATCTCTCCCCTATTCTTAAGGTGTTGAGTGGTTCAGACAGCCTTTATAAGGCTGTCTTTACAGGGATATAAATAGAATAATATTTATATTCTAGAGCTTCTTGATCCAAGGAGAAATCCGACTGCCTCTTGGAGTCAAGAAGTAATTTTTTCCCCTGATGGCAGAATTCGAAGTAGCTTAATTAGGGGTTTTTTTTGCCTTCTTTTGGATCAAGAATAGAAAGGTTAGGTAGAAGGGTTGAACTTGATGGACTTAGGTCTTTTTTCAACCTTATGAACTATGTAACTATATAAGGATGTATGAGGAGAAGCATGATGACTTCAAGACAGAAAATCAATTCAGCAGATTCTGCCAAATTCTGGCACCAATCTTGGTCTCTATGAAGTGAACTTTTAAACTAAATATCTCCAAAAACACCTATTGAGGAACAAAAACCACAAGCTACAGGTTATGTAGCTGTGGCAGCTCGCTTTTAAATAGCAAACTGAAAGTAGTTAAATGATACGTTAAATGATTTCCACAAATGCTCTATAAATCTATAACAATAGCCAATGTTATTTGAGTCATTATGGGTTGCCATAGCACCCTACAATGCACTCAAGTTTTGTATAAACTGTTTAATGAAAGCATTTTTTACCGTAGATTTGTTGGACTTCTCAATGCACTTTTAATTTATTCTTTCAGAGTGTAACATAGGTAACTTTCGCAGTGGAGGTAGGGGGTTTTATTCCCCAGGTCTCTGCTTTTTCTCAGGAGTGTGGGCGTTTAGCCTCTCTCACCTTATCCCCATACATTTCTAAGCTATCTGGGATAGCTCAACCCCTTGCAAACCTGGCAGAAGCCCATATATATTGTCCCTGGTTCTGAGATAGGCAGTATATTAAGTCATTAATACAGATATATTTATAAAAATCACATAAAGTTATTAGAGAAGTGCGGTATGGCTGTTCGAGAATGATCTGTCCAGGAACTCTAAACTATTTCTTCTGATATACTTTCCCAATGCAGCTCCACTTACACTGTTCATCTTGAATGGGTAATATAAGTATAATGTAAATGATCTGGCCACAGGTTGTTTAGATGCCTAGTCATGCTGCCCATATGTTTGCAGCCATACCTGGAAACTCTCTGGGTTTTGCCCGGAGACTCCAGGTGAAGCACTGCTCTTGCGGTTCTCCAAGTTTGGGAACAAAATCTCTGGGTCGGGGGAGCAGAGTCTAGGCCTCAAAGTTCCCAGGTCTGCTTGATGACTTTCTTTTGGGACAGTGGATTTTTTTCTGACATCCAGAGTTTGTCTGGTAACAGCATTCCTCAAGTTCTGTAGGTTTTATAAGACCTTTTATAAGACTCTCCCGGTTTTGCATGGAGAATGCCGGGAGAAGCATTGGGTCACGGGGTCCTCACAAGCCCCACTGTAGAAGTGGGCCTATATAGCTGAAAGTGCATTGAAGGTAATACTTAACAATTCTCTGATTATAGTTTATTAAAGTATACATTAAAGTAGCTACATTAAAATATTTTTATAGACTACTGGGTGTAATTCGGTGTTGGAGGAGGTGAGGTCTGGAGAGCATAGAAGTTATTCACAATTAATGGTGCAGAAATTGGTTAATTGCACATATTAATTACCAACCAGGTTGCCAGTGCATAATAAACACTTATATTACATAGAAGACTATACTTAAATGGATATAAGGAGGACTTTACATTAAATTAAAACGAATTTATCCAACAGTCAATAAAGTGTATTTATAAAAGTGTATTTATAAGACAATTGCAAGTGTCTGGCTTGTTTGCTATTAGTAATTAAAAAAGAAGGTGATATTTCCTGAACATGTATTAACCCCTTAAGGACAGTGCTGTCACCCTTGGTGACAATGGCTATTTTAACATTTCTGCAGTGCTCATTTGTAGCTGTAATTTTCTTCTTTCTCATTTAGAGTACCCACACAAGAGGACTTTCCTTAGATACATTACATCATCTAATTTACTACCAGCCTTTGTGAAACTCTGTGGTAGTAATGTTTTGGCGTTTTTTTCCCCACACATATTTCACTTCAGATATGCATTTATAGCTCCTGGTATATGTCACTGTCAAACAATATCCAATATGTGTTCATGAGCACAATAATACCTCCCGTTTGGGGTAAAGGCCACATTTGGGACATATGCAATTCAGTTTTTCAACTTTGACATGTTGAAAATGTTGCCTCGTCTCCTGGGACATCTTTGAAGCTGGCCATAGTTTAATTTACCCCATCAAACCATATATGTTTGAAAAGTAGACACATCAGGGCATTTCAGGTGCTAGCATTTCAACTCTTTCCAAGCACTAATTCTACTACCAGCCTTTGTCAAACGTTGTAGTAGTATTTTTTGGCACACACATTGCACTCTAGGGTATGAATTCACCTAGTATATGTGCCTGTCTAACAACACCAATATGTGTTCAACAACATCTCCTGAGTACAGTGATACCATCCATGTCTAGGTTTGTGGGGTTGTTTGGTAGGCTAAAAGGCCACATTTGGGAGGTTGTGCATTATATTGGGAATATTGAGATCTGGTCCTACATGTCCACTTTTGGCCAATTGATGTGTAAGGAGGTGTAAAGGGTATTGATCTGTAGCAAGACCTTAGAGTTGTTCATGTTATTGCTACTTTTAAGGTTACTGATGATTTTGTATTCATTTTTTATTTTAATAGTAGTATGGCACCTGTATAAAATGCATTTTAAAACATGTAGAAATCATAACTTCTGATAAAGACAATATAATGGGGTTAGTTATAGGTTGCAATGTTGCTTGTGCTTTCCTTTCAGCGTTGAATCATTTGCTCTATAAAATTATTTTTTTCTATTTTCATTTCTATTTCTGGGTTTGAAGGTATGTGCTTTTAAGATATGTGGCTTGCATATTTCTCTGTCAGGAACCAACTGAATTTGTCAAAATGAATCTAATGGAACAAGGAATATATTATACTTTTAGAACACACAGGATAGTAAAATGTATGTGAAGCAGTGGGATGGGACATTAAGTTTGGAAATTTGAGTGATTACATAAAGACAGAAACAGAAGAAAGCCTTTTATCAAGATGTTAAGAGTACAATATGTGTGACAGCGTTTTACCAGTGGGGAAAGGAATCAGCAGATGACCATTAAAAAAAAGCTGTCATTGTCAAAGCTTTTAGCATGGCTAAATTAATTTATTACAACCACCTACAGCCTGCATTCTTTGTTGCTAAATCATTGAAATTTGGAGATATTTGGTAAAAGTAAGGGAATCACATACACACTATTAGATAGGAAGCCTTGGGAACCATGTTGATTTACCATATTATAATATACATACAATCATTACAAACATGAGCAGATTCAAAGTATTAACCCCTCTATTACCAGACATGAGCCGATTCAGAGAATTAATTCCTCTATTACCAGACGTTACACACACAGTTACGCAAACAGACAAACACAGTCATACAAACAGACAAACACAATCACATACACACAGCCATACACAGTCACACACACAGTCAAACACACATACCTGGTGCTGTCAAGGAGGAAAGACATCAGCAATGATCTTAGCAATTTTTGCTGCCCATCAATTTGAGAGGGGTTATAAGGCCATTTTCAAACAACTTAAAGTCCATCATATTACAGCGAGAAAGGTCATTCAAAAGTGGAAAACATTCAGGACAGTTCCCAATCTTCCCAGGAGTGGACATCCCAGCTAATTCACCCCAAGGTCAGACTGTGTAAAGCTCAGAGGAATTGCCAAAAAAAAGAGAGTTGCAATTCAGACTATACAGGCCTGTTAGCATTTTAAATGTTAAGGTTCATGATAGTACAATTGGAAAAAGACTGAACAAGTATGGTTTGTTTGGAAGGGTTGCCAAGAGAAAGCCTCTTTTTCTAAAAAGAATATAACAGCATGGCTTCAAAACCAAACTTCTGGAACAATGCCCTTTGGACAGACAAGACCACAGTGCAGATGTTTGGCCATAATGCACAGCATCAGGTTTGGTGAAAACTAAACACAGCATTTCAGCACAAACACGTCATACCAACTGTCAAGCATGGTGCTGGAGGGGTGATGATTTGGGCTTATTTTGCACCACAGGACCCGGGAACTTTGCAGTCATCGACCATGAATCCTCTGAATCCTCTGTATACCAAAGTATTCTACTGTCAAATATGACAACTAAAGCTTGGCCGAAACTGGGTCGTGCAACAGGACAATGATCCCAAGCACACCAGCAAATCTACAACAGAATGGCTGAAAAAGAAAAGAATCAAGGTGTTGCAATGGCCCAGTTAAAGTACAAACCTCAATGCGATTGAAATGCTGTGGCGAGACCTTAAGTGCTGTGCATAAACTAATGCCTGCAAACCTTAATGAACTGAAGCAACATTGAAAAGTCATACAGAAAACGATTACTTCAAGTTATTGCTGCTAAAGGTGGTTCTACAAGCTACTGAATCATAAGGTGTACATAGTTTTTCACACAGGCTTGTCCATTTTGGCTAATTTTTTGTTGAATAAATCACGACACAACGTAATGTTATGTGTTGTTCATCTGAAGTTGTATTTACCTAATTGTTAGACAATGATTGTTATTATGGTCTGATATGTAAAACCACAGAATTCGAAGAGGGTGTACTTTATTTTTTACATGACTGTATACATATACATATATACATATATGCGTGTGCGTGTAATAAATGGTACATATTGGAGAATATTGTACATATTTACCTTTATTCCTCTATCTTCTGTGCCTATGACCTTTTAACTTAGCAGAGATAATATATAGTACTTAATTATATTTATGTGTATCCGCATGTGTTAATCCATTTACAAATTAACTCCTGAAATTCATGAAAATAATCATTCATTCCATGTAAGGGAAGTTCCAAAAATGTTACCAAACATGCAAGTGAAAAATGCAGTAATACTACCAGGCATGTACATCTAGGTACTACTTCCCCTGCATGTATGATATATTATTATTATTATTATTATTATTATTATTATTATTATTATTATTATTATTATCTGTTAACTGTTCATAGGCAAAACTAAACCATCTGGTTATACAGTGGGTGTGGTCTGTATCCTCAAAGTGTTTGGGACATTGTTCATTGTTGGAATAATTAAACTCCCACTGTTTGAAAGTGCCAGTAAGGCATTGAAATATAATCTCTTTACAAAAAGTGTAAAATATCAGGTATTAAACTGTGTTTAATGTATTATGGACATTGACCAATGAATATAAAAAGTAAATAATTTAAGAAGATCTGGTTGGTATGGTTCTTCAAGTTATCCTGAATATGTTAGCAAGGATGAAAAAAACGTGTTATATGAAAAATACTTTTGACACATCTTAAGTAAGGGGAATGATACTATGTGGACCCATTCACTTTCCTTTGGCATATGTCTTTTTGATTGACCACATCTATTCTAGGGAAGATTCATCAATCTTGGCTTGCAGAACAACATATGGTGTTACAGTCCTTGTAATGATGCTGTCAGTTTGAACATCAACCAATCAGCACAGAACTTCTATACACATTAGCCAATGACATTTGTGCAAGATGTCTGGACTTTGGCTGCTTGCTGCCTTTCGCACCTAGCACATGGATTTAAGAAATGGTCGGAAGGAAAACTGGACTAATTGGCAATACGTCTAGATATTATTTCTGCTCGGTGAAAGTCTTGAGATCATTCAACTGTATTTTAGAGGGACCTTTACTCTGCACAATATAGAACTCTTCTCAGCAAGCAGTCCAGAGTCACCAAATATGTGATAATAATTAATGTCAGGCTATACTGAATATATTATCATAGAATGTGCTTTATTTTTCAGGAGGAATTTTGCAGCACACCACAATTAAGAATTTTACCACATATTTATCGTAATAAATTCACCTATTTAAACAGCGTTCGAATTCTGGCTATTCCGCATAAAAAGAGTTCTCTTACATAGACACATAGTTCATGGGAAGGAAAAAAGTCCAGCAAAGTCAATCTTTCCTATATATCATTATATCAGATGCAGATGGAATGTATTGTTATTGTAGGTACTGTGTAGAAGAGGACATCATGTTATCCTTGGAAGTTCAGCACTTTTTTAACTGCCAAATATTGTGTCATACGTGACTGTAATTACTGTATTACTTCTTAAATTGTAACCCTGTTCTTCTAGCAGGTGTCTCTTCATGTTTTGTATCAGTAAGCCCAAGTTGTTATGTTTTGCACTTGTTATTCTGTTTACCTAGAGTGTACTATATCAAATCAATAAATAATGTTGTAGAGAACAAGTCTGTGCGTCTAAAGGGAACTTGTGTTAAAATACAGTCACATTAGGCTACAGAACACATAAACTGTAACATTTATTAAAGTGGTCAACAAGTTTTTTTCCCCATTCCATTATATTTACCAGAACTCGCTTGACCTTTTCATATTATTTACTCTGAAAATGCTGTGGGTTCACATATATAGTAGGGCATATCTACATGAGTGTCATCTATGCACTCATGTAGATATGACTTTGGAAATATGAGGTTGGAGATATGAGGTTGGAGGCTGAAATCTACTTTTAAAACATATGATATATTATACAAACATAATACATTTTCACTTAGTGCAGAAAGGTTTGTGTGTTTTAATTTTTATTTTATTATTTCAATACCTACAATCATTGTTTAGTGAAGTGTTTTATTTATATTTATTATTTTGAATTGTAACATCAATCAAAACTTATTCTGAACTTTCCATAGTTTCATAATGTTTTTGAAATGGTAGAACTTGCATTATGAACAATGTACAGGAGTGGGCTTGTAGTTCTGCATGTAGCCTCTAGCGTGTGGCCAAGGCCAGATTTGGATCTTTGGGCCCTGGCGCAATTACATAGGAGGGGCTTCTTCTCTGGATTTCCTGCCTTTAGCAAGCAACTTTTTCCCTTGTATTTCTTTGTATTACCGTATTTGCTCGATTATAAGACGAGGTTTTTTTCAGAGCAAATGCTCTGAAAAATACCCCTCGTCTTATAATCGGGGTCGTCTTATAATCAGACCTCAAATAGGTCTGACTATGAGACGACTAAGATCCAGATCCCCCGCAGCTGCAGGGGACCTGGATCCTCCTGTCTCCCCCCCCCCCCGCCCCACTTACCGGTACTTCTGAGTCCCCGGTGTATAGCTGGGGCAGCGTGTAGATGTCTACGCGATTCGCGTAGACAACTTCCGCTGCAGCAGGAAGGAGGCGTGGCTAGCAGCGGGGGTTGTCTGCGTCCATCGCGCAGACCTTCCCCGGCTGTCAGAGATCAGAGTTCCCCGCAACCTTGTGCACGATTTTTCATTTAGTTTTTGGTCCATTTCGGTTTGGACAAAAGTTGTATGGCTGAGTGAGAGAGTGTGAGAGAGTGACTAAGAGTATGTGAGAGTGTGAGAGTGTGTAAGGTGAGTGACCACACATTTAACACATTAAAATTCTGTGGTTCGCTTTCGTTTGTTTCATTGAGCTTCCTCCTCGCTTTCGGACATTCGTACAAATTAACAAAATAGGCTAATTTCGTTAAAATTTTAATTTGTACGAACCTGAGTGCAGAGGTCTAATATATACACACATATATATATATACATATATGTATACACATTGCTCCCTCATTGAGCATTAAGATGCGTTAGGGTCCCAGGACATGCGGTGTCAGTCATGTAGGATGATTGCTGCCCATCACAAGACGCGATCAGATCGCCGCTTTGTGGGACAGGTGAGAGTAATTGACCAGTCAGAACACAGTGGTCTTGGAGTTATTTCTGAAGGACCTTCGACTAATTACTCTGTGTGTCGTTAATCCTGCCCTGGGTGTGGCATCATTTACACCATGGCTGGATACTTTATGGGTTTTATATGCATTACATTTTGTTAAATTTTTTTTTGATACACCTGTTGAATAACAATGTCTTGGGGTGCTTTATTAGTTGGGTACTTGGCTAGTAATGCTTCCAAGCTTTATACTGCCAGCCCTCCCTGACAGTGTAAATTTGATAACACATTTCAGTAGGATTCCCTTTCTACTGATAACATCCCTGGGGAAGTGTTACTATAATTGCTAAAACATGTGACAGTGATACCATGTCATTTAAAAAACCCAGAACATTAAAGCTCTGCTTTAAAGAGAAATTTCATAGATGTCAAAAAATGAGAACATATTTGCTTAGAAATGAGAGGCGGTTTATTTTAATGAAGGAATTAGCATGAGAAATATTTGCTATATGTGCACATTTTGGAACACCCGTAAAGCATTGCTGTTAAGTTTCTTAAATTACAAATAAAATCTGATTAAATGGAAAAGCTAAAATAAATATTACTGGTGTAGAATAATACTTGTATATTACGGAGCATGTACAACCAATTAAAATAAAATCTCCCTTAAAATAAGTAGATCATCAGAACCATCATACATTATAAAGACTCAATGCTAAACAAGTTGGAATTTGTTATTAATAATGAAAAATTAATAAGATAAAATATCAAATGGGGTTATAATTTTAATTTGTTACTATGAACTAAGGCATGCAACATAGAAAGGTTGTGGAATGGTTAGTGATGTTATAACTTAATAATATAATGGTAATAATGTGGCTAACACAGTTTGAGAATCTATTTGTCATGCAGTAATATAAAATATACATTCAGCTCATAAATACTGCACATAAACATGGTTATAATGAATTTTGCATAAAACTAAGCTAAATATCGACAAATTGATACATCTCAGAAGAAATGTCTAAATAATTTTTTTCACTCTTTAAATAGATTGGCATTAAAAATATTTTCTCATTTTTTTTTGTTAGAAAAGTAATTCCCAAATAACTTATAAAGTGCATTATAAACTAGCCTTTTCTCTGTAATCCACAGTGTATGTATATATATATATAGATATACATATATATATATATACACACACACTGTATATATGTTTTTATTTCAATAATGTTGAAAAGAAGTGTATTATAGTGATTTAAACTGCAAATGTATTTTTAAACATGTTAATGAAACTGTTCTTTTTTCAGTCACAAGCTATTAACAGGCAGACACAAAAGAATAGCAAAAATATGAATATTTGATTATTCACCCTGCAATGTAAACACAAGCTTTCTTTTTGCTACCTCCACGTCTTATACAATTCTGTTGCTGACAAGAGGTTACTGACAGGCACTCAAAGTATTAAGATGAAGCAATTTTTACCCAGTCAGTAATAATAATGTGTATATATATATATATATATATATATATATATAATCTGTGCATTTTTTCTTTTCTCATTCGTTGCATATTAATCACATTTGTGGCAGTTAATTTGCGCTCTTGAGCTAGAAAACCATTATATGATGATTCATGTATAGGAGAAAAAAGGTAGGAGGGTTAATATCACAAGAAGCATTCGCTGATAAAATCTTGAGATTTGATAAAGATGAGTAATCTTCATCAGACATGGAAAAAATCCTACTTATACTGACATAATCGTTTTGTAGCTAGACACTGTAACCATGGCAATAATGATGAATACCAAATTTGAGATTTACACTGGCATGACAGACAAAAAGCCTATAAATGTGAAGAGAAGAGGTAATATCGATAAATCCTTATCAATATATCAAAAACCTTTTGGCCAGCAACTCCACACATGTAAAAACATTTTATTGAAATTAAAGTTAAGTGTTTGCGGTGCATTTTTTGGGAGCAGGTACGCAAACACACACACACGCACTCAAGCAACCGCACACCATTCAACATATCTGACCTTTCACCTTGGAACTTACATTGGTTATGAGCACTGTCTGAAAACATCCATGTAGATACAGTGTGATAATTGTCCTTTTGTGGTGTGCCCCTGTCCCATTTGCAGGCGTTATGATTGTCAGTGCAGGTCATGGAGCAGGAAGACCCCCTCTGCGTGAGTCTGGGTTCTGTTAGGTGGTTGTGGTGCTGCTGTTGCTGCAAATTTCATTAGTTGGGTAAATCTCATCATATGACGGGGGTTGCTCATGAGGCAAAGGGTAGCTATAAGGGTAAGATGGATTTAAGTCAGGGTCCCTCGGGGAGTATCCGGGCAACTCCAACGACGGATGGCCCCCACAGTGCACCTCCACCCCTGCCTCATCAAATAGGTGAAACACCCCCACGTTGATGTAGGAGACAGACTGAAAGGGGAAATCCCCAGGGGAGAAGTCATGCTCCTCAGTGGAGACGATAGAGCCCCTGCTTTGACTCTGAAGCCTCCTGTTTCCACATCTCCTCCTCCTTCTGCGGCGCTGCTGAGAAGACTTGTAGTTTTTCACCAGCAGCAGGTTGATCATCCCTAGCAGGCACTCCAATGAGTTAAAAATGGTAGAGATCACTAAACCACGCTGATAATCCTTTAACTTCTGACATTTGGTATCACTGCCACCTCCACTAGGAAGCGGCTGTTGCAAGCAATAGTGTGAGTATTTCCTCTCCACCAGTGAAACTGTATCCCCATCTATAACGGCTCCAGCAAAAGCGCTTAGTACCCCCAGCATAAAAACCAACACTCCCAGGAGGAGGAAGTTCTGGCTGCCAGGCTTGCTCTCTCCATTGGCATCCTCCTGGCAGCAGAGGAGAGCAATACCTAGGAGGGAAAGGCCGGCAGCAAGTAGCAGCCCCGAGTAAAAGGCACCAGCAGCTGTGCCTAGGCGGAACGGCTCCCCCTTCAGCTCAGAGCCCAGTGAAAAGCACTTGAGGCCCACGGCGGATGCGCTCAGGGCGCAAGCAAGCAAGAAGCAGCTGGAGAGGGCGGCGCAAGCTCCCCGGGCACCCCACTTCATCCTCTGCGCTGGCCTCTCCTCCACCCCCTCCTCCTCTCCTTCTCCTCTTCCTCCTCGTCCTGTGCTCCGGCCGGCTCTCTCTCCTCATCCTCCTGTGTCCTCCTCCCCAGCTGCCCTTCCATGGAAAGAGGCGGCGGTGGCCAGGAAGAACATGCTCTAAGGATTGGGTTTGGGGAGCTGCATACAGCAGGGCTAAGCCTGAGTATCCGAGCAGCTTCTTCCCAGCTTGTCGTGTCCAGTCAGCAGCAGCATGCAGAAGCACGTCTCCCCCTCACTGCATCTTGCCTGCTTCTGTATGTTGCATTATCTCATTGCTCTTAGAAGGGGATTAAATATTGATGCGAGAGAGGGAGGAATAAAGGGAATGAGCAGAGAAATATAAAAGGAAGCCTGTCAGACTTCGCACCAGCCAGTTCTGCTACACACCAGTCCGTTTTAGGCTAGGGAAAAACCAATCACTTAGCAGTTGATGTCATGAAGCCTACACACTGTTGGCTCCCTCCCCCAGAAATGCTATCTTTAACCTGCCTATCCTCAGAGCAGGGAAGAGGTTAATAGTGCAAGATGCAGGAAGGATCAAGGAGTGTGTCTTCACCCTGTGATCGCTGCATAACGTCAAAAGCATGAAAAGGGAGTTTTTTTCCCCCACAGGACAGATTCAAGAACCCTGGACATTCAGTACACAAATTAACAAGTTAATTGATATTTTCCTTCCAGCAAATTTGCATACCTACCAATTACATGAAATGGTGCAAATATTCTTTCGAAACAGCCCACTTATTTTCATACATTGCCAAATAAAGCTTTTTTTTCATATCAAGCTCCCTAGGCAACAACAATGGGTGAGGGGCAATATGAATATCTATTCAGCGCGTAGCAACAACTCCATCATTTAACTGCTTAAACTTTGGCTTTACCTGACTGACTATATAATAATCCGTGTCATGAATAGACCCAACATATTGTATTGACAGACCCCTGGCATAAAGTAATGCTACCTAGCATTAGAAATTCTTCAAGGCTGGAATGAATTTTTTCCCCAGGTGATTCCTTACACTAATCAACCTACTTTGTGGTAGATAAGGGGTCGCAGCTGCTGTGGACAATAACTCTCATAATGGTCTGCCAGTACTATGAACATTGCAGACCGTACAGTCCTGATTTCACCTGCAATGCCAGAGTGTCTCTCCTTCTTTTCTATTTAAAAAAAACAAAACAGGATTCTTCGAACGTGGAGTCGGGACCCAATACTGGGTCGTGTCAGGGCTCTCGCTGTACTAGGTACTCCTCTGTACAATAGCATTTAACACCATACGTACTGTTACAAATATATGGATAATAATCAGATTCTTGGAATTATGTGTTTGGGACACCACTGGGCCACTTGGCTCAGCTTTCCATGTGGGCAACAAGGTATCCAGCTTCCCCGGGAGCACACGAATAGGATCCTGGGAATATGTGATGTTACTTAATAGATCACCGGAACAAAAAGTTTGGAGAGCAATAGAGGACTGGTACTGAACATTTGTGACAAAAGGTGAACGTAAGGCAGCCGCTCAGAAACATAGAATAAAACATGAAGAAAATTAATAAATTAAATGTCCAAATTACAATTTTATAGTTGTAAAAAACATTGTTGTTAATTACTGAATCGAACATTGAAGACACTAACATCGACTGCTTTACAACGACTAAAGTCTTTCTCCCTCGACGATGCACATCTTTGGAGCTCCCTACCTGTGGACATTCACCCAGCTTTAGTTGTCCATAGTTTATAAAGAAAACACGTTTTATTCCGTAGCACTATAGACTGTAAACTCTGTGGGACTAAGTACATCTGGTAGCTTCTTACAAATAAAAATTTACATATATTTATGATTAGTAAAGATTACTAAAAGGAATAATGAAAAATTGAGTAGCATCTTGGGACAATTGGGATAAATATCGGCTTATATAGAATTCACACCAACATCAAGCTTTTATAATCATTAAATACTTGTTTTTTCCCCTTATGTGGTTATTTCCCCTTTCTTGTTTTGTTGTTAAAACTCAATAAAGTTTGTTGTCTGCAAAAAAATTGATTTAATAAATCTCAAATTGCCTGTTTCATATTCATACATACACACGCCTAAGCACAAACAGGGCCATTGGAATCCTGTCTTTAACTTGACTATTGATAATGTGTAACTTTAGTGAAGAAATTAAGAAAGAATAGCATACCGTTTTAAGTTAGAACGGTATCTTGTTAGAGCTTAAAATCACACACAATCCTGCAACAATTCCAAATGCTGTCATTTTTCTAAACTAAAGGCCTCTTTTACTATAATGCTACATTTTGTTATAAGCCAACTGAATTGTTTGCTGGCAGTCAAGGGCTACCCCACTGTTCGGTAAACACACATAAATAACCTCGCTTAAATGTACATAGCTAAAATCATTAAATCCTAATATCACAAACTGCAAGCCAAATCAATACGACAATGCATCATTCTGGCATAGTCGATGCCAGAAACCAAAAGTGGCCCCTTGCGGAACCAGGAATTGGATTCATTTAGTTGCACTAAGGCATTAGTAGAGCAACTGCATAGCCTTCTTTTTTAAAGTATAACAAAATTTGTTTTGTTTTAAAACGTAGTTCATGCTACTGTTAGTAACCCTTTGAATGACATACATTTTCCAAGGCTGGTAGTGTTTTACATTATGTGGTATCTATTACTGCATCTACTACTTCCGGCCTTCTTCTATTTCCTATGAGGAGCAAAGGAACCTAACCTGATTATGTGCTATTCAAATAACTTTTATTTTAGGTACATGGGTTTGGACAGACTGACAGCAAAAGCATAATATAATCACTGTCCTAAAGTAATTGAGGTAAAACTCATGAGTCATGAGATGTCACAAAAAAATGACTAGCTGCAGGGAAAATCTTAGCGTCTCACACATGTTCCCTGGGGCCGTATCTGAAAATGTTCTGTTCTTTTATTATGTAAGAGGCTGACAGACTTGTTCCATAAATTTACATGGGGTGGTGTCATTCAGAAGGCCAAAAGAAGAGCAGTGGTGTGGCAAGCTTTCTATACTACTGGCTAGTGTGTCCATACATGTCCATACTTGGCCACACTGGGCTTCAATGGTCACTTTAAAAATTAGACTTCTAAAGAATGTGATGTTAACATGATAAAATCAGACTGATGAAATTCTATGGAGCACAAATCCAAAAAATTATTGTTAACCACTCAGATGCATGTAAACATTTAGTGGGTGTACCACAGCTGAACGTCCTTTTAATCAACACATCAAAACCAATGTGTGTGTCAGATTAATGTTCAAATGGACATTAGTGCAGGTTGTAGTCACAGCAAAAGCTCATTATAAGCAAGCATGGGCGTAGGAACCCCTAAAAATCTGGGGGGGACAGCATTTTCCCCCATCAGATCCCCACTTTCTCACACTATCTACCCCCTCTCCCCCCTCTCACACTTTCCTACTATCTACCCCCTCCCTTCTCACACTATCTACCCTCTCCCTACCCCCCCTTCTCACTAGCTACCCTCTCCCTACCCTCCCTTCTCACTAGCTACCCTCTCCCTATCGCCCCTTCTCACTAGCTACCCTCTCCCTACCACCCCCTTCTCACTAGCTACCCTCTCCCTACCCCCCCTTCTCACTAGCTACCCTCTCCCTACCCCCCTTCTCACTGTCTACCCCAGGGGTGTCCAAGTTTTTTCTGCAGTGGGCCACTTCATCAGAATTGTATACGTGCGCGGGCCGCACTCATTTTTCACTGTGAGAAAATAGGGCCTTTAATAAAATATGCAGATTAAAATAAAGTAAATGACACAAAACGTTTACTTTTCCTCTCACTGATTTCTGGGCCTAGAAAGTTTTGTGACTACAAATTCAGGACTCAGGATAATTAAAAATGAAATAGTTCTATTTATTCTAGGGATGCACCAAAATGAAAATTCTGGACCAAAACATTCACGGTTCAAAACCGAAAATGACCCCCCACCTTTAAAAATAATAATAAAAACTCACATTCTTAATAAAAGTAGGTAACACACCACAATTGGACAAAAAAAATTAGCAATATGACTTGGCATGATAGGAGTGTGATTTCTAACAGCAATCACACTCCTGTCATACCCAGGCAGCCAGTACATGCTGGTACAGGGTGGCTGTAAGTGGTGTGCAGACACCATACTGCTGGCAGCATCAATACACAAGGGGGGCAGCTAGCTATGTTTCAGCATGTACTGGCTGACTTGGCATGATAGGAGTGTGATTGCTAACAGCAATCACAGTCCCATCATGCCTAGGTTCCAGCACTTATACATCCAACCAGTAAATGCTGTAACCCAGGCATGATGGGACTGTGATTGCTGTTAGCAATCACACTCCTATCATGCCAAGTCATGCTGGTACATGGTGGCTGTAAGTGATGTGCAGACCCCATACTGCTGGCAGCATCAATACACAAGGGGGGCAGCTAGCTAGGTTTCAGCATGTACTGGCTGACTTGGCATGATAGGAGTGTGATTGCTAACAGCAATCACAGTCCCATCATGCCTAGGTTCCAGCACTTACACATCCAACCAGTAAATGCTGTAACCTAGGCATGATGGGACTGTGATTGCTGTTAGCAATCACACTCCTATCATGCCAAGTCATGCTGGTACATGGTGGCTGTAAGTGATGTGCAGACCCCATACTGCTGGCAGCATCAATACACAAGGGGGGCAGCTAGCTATGTTTCATCATGTACTGGCTGACTTGGCATGATAGGAGTGTGATTGCTAACAGCAATCACAGTCCCATCATGCCTAGGTTCCAGCACTTACACATCCAACCAGTAAATGCTGTAACCTAGGCATGATGGGACTGTGATTGCTGTTAGCAATCACACTCCTATCATCCCAAGTCATGCTGGTACATGGTGGCTGTAAGTGATGTGCAGACCCCATACTGCTGGTAGCATCAATACACAAGGGGGGCAGCTAGCTATGTTTCAGCATGTACTGGCTGACTTGGCATGATAGGAGTGTGATTGCTAACAGCAATCACAGTCCCATCATGCCTAGGTTCCAGCACTTACACATCCAACAAGTAAATGCTGTAACCTAGGCATGGTGGGACTGTGATTGCTGTTAGCAATCACACTCCTATCATGCCAAGTCAGCCAGTACATGCTGGTACAGGGTGGCTGTAAGTGATGTGCAGACCCCATACTGCTGGCAGCATCAATACACAAGGGGGGCAGCTAGCAATGTTTCAGCATGTACTGGCTGACTTGGCATGATAGGAGTGTGATTGCTAACATCAATCACAGTCCCATCATGCCTAGGTTCCAGCACTTACACATCCATGCTATCAAATACACATTAATTCATATACTCATTCATTCACAGATTCATTCCCTCAATCACGCATACTCATTCAAACACCCTCCCCACCCCCTTACCTGCACTGCAGCTCCTCGATCCCGCTCACAGGCTTCAGCAGAGGGCGCGGCCTCCCTCTGCGTTCTCTGGTACTGCACAGAGGAAGCAGGATGTGATGTAATGTCATGTGAACTCTGCTGGGTTCCGGTTCCTCTGTGCAGTACAGAAGACCCTCCCACAGGTAAGTAGCAGGGCTCGAGGTGCGGACCGCGTAAGATCGGTTGCCCTGGCTGCCGATCTTACGCGGGCCGCACCTCGAGGTCTCGCGGGCCGCATTTGCGGCGTTTCTATTGGGGGGGTTCCTACGGCCCTGGGGGGGATTTCTTAATTATTGGTCCCCCCCGCATGAGTTACTGGGGGGGATCTGCCCCCCCCGGTTCCTACGCCCATGTAAACAAGCCTGAAGCACACCTGCACAACCATTATACTCTGCTTGTAGTTGAATTGTTCTTTAAGTTACAGAACTTAAGACTAGAAGTGTTATTTGCTGGCATTTAGATCAGGGGAGTGTAGCATTGCAAAATGTATATAATATACATTTCCCACATTACATACACAGCAACTACTATCATTCACGTTAACATGTCTATTTTTAAACTTTTTTTTTTTGATGATGTAATTGGCAAGTGTGAGGGGTTATCTGAGATATTCATTGGGGCTGAGTGTGTTGGGGGAACAACTCAATATGTATAGTGTGCGTGGATGGGGAGGAAGATGGCAAGGAGGGGTTTTATTTATTTAGGAAATATTTTACCTGAAAACAGGGCCCAGGAAAAGTATTAGTAGTACAGTACAGTATGCAGGAGGGCAGTTGTTCAAGACATTAGGGGCTAGACTTGTGCAAGGTAAGCAAAATTATAGAGCCCTGCTGCCTAAATAGCACAGGGCGACATGTAGTTCTGGGGATTGGAGCTTGGGTTCAGGGAAAGGTCACCTATTAGTTATGTAGAGGGTTCAAAAGTTCAGGTCAGGAGTTTAAAAAAAAAAAAGAGACTAGGTTATATAACTTAGAAATTTCGGGGTGCGCACATGCCACTTAGTGATTCGCCGCCTTTGTCTTAAGGACACCTCGAGGCGTCTCAAGGACACGTAGTGACGCCTCGCGCTGCGCAAAGAGGTGCAAATCTGCGCTATAAATAGAGGAGGTTAAAGGGGCAGCGTTTCATGCCACAAGGCAAACTGCAGGCTGTGCTACTATCCTTTTAAGGCTGGCAATTTCGGCTGTGCAGGAGAGCCGCGGGCGAAGATGGAAGCTCTTCTTGAACCCCCCCTCCCCTTAATAAAAGAAAATGTTGTGTACTTTTATTGGGGTAAAGGTTGTCCCATATAGGGATGAACTGGTTATGTGGTGGTTTGCCTGCTGGCTTTTAGGGCGGTAGGCTTTGTATATATATATATATTGTGTAAATTATATGAAGGTGAGACTCTGGGTTTGGGCCAAGAGTTTCATAAAAAATTTAATTGTTGAAATATGAGTTTTGTTAAGCTAAATCAAAGTGTTTTTGTCTTTATTTCATAATATTTGGTTTAAAGGTTACAGTTAAATGGTTACAATATCCCTTAGAACTACATGATTTAGACAAAATTATAGTTTTTGCCGCTTTCATTTTTTGATTCTGAAAGAAATTTGGAGAGTATGTACCTAGCCACTTCTGGACTCACCTTTCACTTTTGGCAGCAACATCTTGATAAACTGACCCATCACAGTAAGGATGCAAATGAGGAGCAGCAGAAGAAGGGAACTGAGTAGACACTGGCATATAGACACATCTAGCCCCACTGTACATAACTGAATTTTCCCCAAGAGTAGAAAAAATGTAAAGGATTCATCTCTGAGATTAAGGACTGACAGACAAACACATCCAGCCATATGTACAGGACTGAATCCCACCCTGAATATGAGAAGAAAAAAAAGAAAGAAAGGAAGGAGATTGTGCCACGTAGGCAGGGCACGGAGGCATTGACAGACAGATACATCGAAGGAAGGTTTGATTTTCACCAATATACCAAAAAAATAGAGTAAGAAAGAAGACAGAAGAGCAGCAGCAGTCGGGCACTGCGCCTAGGCAGGCACTGGCAGATGATAGGCACATCCTACCATATGGTACAGGACTGATTTTCCCCAATATACAAAAAAATGAAAAGAACTGATCTCCCATAGTAAGAAAGGAATTATTAGTGATGCTGATGATGTGGCGGTAGTAGTGCCAGTGCATGTAGGGGAACCCATGGCATAGCTACGCTGCTGCTTCTACAGAGTGGAAGGTGCAACA
This sequence comes from Spea hammondii, assembly GCA_029215755.1. Taxonomy (NCBI): domain Eukaryota; kingdom Metazoa; phylum Chordata; class Amphibia; order Anura; family Pelobatidae; genus Spea; species Spea hammondii. The sequence continues at coordinate 93,342,600 of JARDYJ010000001.1, read as the reverse complement.
CATCTAACAGAGAAATTACTGGAACATGTGTTGATTGACTCCTCTTCCTCTGCTTGATAATTGTCATAAACATTATCGATGACCCAATTTTTTTTACAGTTTGGCACAAGGCAGAGTAGGACCTTCTCTCTTCCTCCATACTTTCTTTTAGACCAAAAATAGATCTGCTGCTATCAATTGGGTGCCTGCTCATCTTTGCTCTGGGGAGTGCTGGTAGTGCTTGTGGTAGTGGTAGCACCAATGGCAGTTGTGGTGGCAGTGATAGTGGTTTTATTACTTCACTGTAGAATATGCAAGCAACTTTTGCCTTTGAGTCCTTAGTAGTAACTAAAAATGCACCTTACATTGGTAGGTGTGGTGGACAACATTTTAGCACTACTAGAGCCATGAGATTCAGTACTGCTGCTGCATATGGCCTGTAGTAGTTATCACTTTGAGCAAGAAGGCTTCAGCCTACTTGTAACTTGTATGCCAGTGGTTACCTGACTATTTTTTCGTACACATTTGCTGCCACCTCTGGCAACCCAGGAAACTGTAATCATTCCTTCTCAAAGGCATTTCTAATTTTTTTGTACTCTTCAGTAAAAATGAAAAAAAATGTATAACGTTCCAATGCCAAATTTTGTCATCGATATTAATGATTTATTGTTTAGTTTTGTCCAAAACCTAGAGATTTTGCTGGTAGTGTAAATGTGCAACTCAGCTCAGGAAAAGCATTTCAAGAATCATTTTTATGTAACCCGAATGCACAAGTCTACAAGAGAGTTTGGGGAGAGGTTAGTGTGAGAAAATAAAGAAAGCAGAGTCACGACAGGTAAGTCACAGGTCCCTTACAGCTTCCCAAGGGAAGGATTGATGTTTCTGATTAGAGCAAGGAAGAAAAGCTGAGGGGACCAAACTCCAGCTGCCAGGAGAAGATTGCTACAGTACAGAGAATTCTGCAGCCTGAATACCCTCTTTTTGGGGCTGGTAAGGGCCAGGAAGTAGCTTGCAGGAAGAGAAGGGTATGGAAACAGAGAGATAATTCAGTCTAGTGTAAGAAGGACTCAAGAGGTGGGCTGACTGCAATCAAATTGCAAAGTGGAAGATGGCAGATGTGACAAAGCACAAATGATGGTTACAAGTATAGGTGCTACTAGAAACACCACCTTCATCATTTTGCAGAAACCAAGTGCCACCATAGTCCATGGCATTCCTGATGGTGGCGACTCTAAAGATATTTTACTGGACCTGGTAAGAGAAAGTCCTTTACACATTATATATTTTAACACAGGTAAGCTCTACAAGAAATTAATAAGTACTAATAGGGTATTCCAGGTAAACATTAATCTAATAAACTAATACACCATATTGTTTAATGCAATGTAATAAGTAAATGTATGGGGATATTTAGCCTTAAACAGGCGCATTTACTGTCCAACTAATATGTTTTACCTCACTACGAGTCTCGTCTTGTTATTGAGGTAAGCCTCGGCGCTAGAGCGCTTGCTATACTTCTGTATACTGCAGTGCTGCCGAGGTTCCTGAAGAGCTGTGTCCTCTGCTAGGATCACTTATTGTCCTTTTCAGGACAATAGCCCCACGGTGTAGCTCAGCTTCGGCTAGCCACAGTGGTAAAGCAGCCCCTTCTCTCTGCACGCTGGTTCTGTCTGGTGCTGAAGGGGTTAATCGCTGGTGTCCCGGTGGCCATGGGGCGGAGGAAGCAGCGTTCGGCGGGCGTACCCAGTCAAGGTACAGGTCGGGCCCGTCACAGAGATCAACCCCATCATAGCTTGATTTGCCACAACAATGGCCAGGTGCAGACAGTTTGGACTCCAATGAAAATTTGACCCCAGCTGTAGAGGATACAGCACCAACCACCGACTCCTCTGCATTAACCTTATCCACCAATGCATCTTATGCAACTGCCACCTCAAAAGTGTGCTTCTTGCCATGGGTTCAGTGTCAGATGGCGCAGGTCACTAACGTTTGCTGACAGATCTGTTCCTTTTGTTTGACCACTGATCATATACATGCGGCCACATGCTGCAAGAGTGTAAAAGCATATTGTGTGGCTTTGTGTCCCTAATCAGGCTCTGCTTGATGGAAAATATATTGAAAGGGTGAGGCAGAGGCAGGATCAGGGCAACATAGATATCTAGATAGTGATGACATTAAATGAGTGATTACATGAAATAGCTAATCGACCAATCTATTCTGCTCTTTTTTTTTTTTACTTAATAAATTGTTAGCATAGCCTTATACTACCTTTATTTGAAATTTATTCCAGGTGTCTACTTTCTTCTCTGTGTCTTTTTCTACCCCTCCAAAGGGTCATAAAATACCTCATTTAAGGCACCACAGATACTGGCATCAACAACTCATCCAAAGGGAATTTATTGCCCACATTGCATTAATAACAACAGCTCCTTGAACATCTGCAGCATCTGTAATCCACCTTCTCCTCTCCTTGTTACCAGAGACTGGAAGACTGTCACACCCATGTGTAAAAAACCTGCCAGAAGCGAAAAGCTAAAAATAAACATTAATCAGCCACACTGCTAATTACACTTTATTTTCTGTGTATGATGAGTGTTAGACTGTAATAATAGGTTAATGCACTTGCACTTAATTATCATGAATCAGGAGTTGATGTCCACTGTAGGTGTCTCTTATCATAAAATATTTTTGAGTTTTAAATGAAATTATTTAGATAATGAAAGAGCTTAATATGTTAAATATGTATTTAGCACTGTCCATTTCGAGATTAAGTCTGTTACATACATGTGAAGAAGTCACAGATGAGCATGAGTGCGTCCTTGCATACCTTGATCAATACCCTCAGTAAGCTACCTGGTCAAATGGCAGATGGTGCATGTCAGGACTCGGCCCCAGCCCTGCAAACCGCCAGGCGTGGCCGCCCCTTCAAGAGGTCTGCCTGGAGTTGAACTCCTCTCCACAGCTTGCTGTCTTGTTTATTTGTGTCTGTATTTTATTTACCTTTGCCCTCTTCCCTTATACATCTGAGCATCTCAGCTCCTCACTCCATCCCCTGTGTTCCTTGCCTTGTTCCCTGTCCCTTGGGGCGTCCTGTACCATGTATGTCTTGTCTGGCTATTTATATAATCCATGTTCTGTGTCTCGTTTGGGACTGTACAGCAGCCCACCAGCTCAAAATACCCCCCACAAAAGCATACATTTTTGAGAAAAGATAATCTAGGGATTTTCCCACGGAGCATTTGAACACTTATCATGCAACCATTTGGTCACCATTCTTTGGAAAAGGAAGCCATAACATTATTTTTTTTGCATTTCTCCACCAACCTATTTCTTAGGATTGTTTGCACAGATTACATGTGACCGCAGAAGAAACCACCAAAATATACGATATGAGGATAGGCATATGGCTGTCCTGAAGCTAAAACTTAGGCCAAGGCTGATTGAGGTTTGGGCGTTAAAGCAGAAAAAAACACGCAGACTTGAGTGTCTGACATGAAATTCTTTGTTTCTATATCTGAGTTGGCTGTAGTCTGTTCCTTTGGAATTTTAGTGTACAGTGACCCATGCTTATTTACTGAACATTCAACTGAACTTACAGTTACAACATAATAGCTCTGGTGCATGAAATGGCATAGAAGTTTGCTCACAAGATAAAAGTTAAAGTTGTTTTTATTTAATGTACTTATCACATATCACATATCAATTTGTCTCCTGTAGATCATCATGCACTGGACTTTCAGAACAACTATCACTCTTCTGGATTTATGTAAAAATTATAAAAACACATACTGGGGCTAATTGAATGTTCCATTGACTAAATTTGCTAATATGTGTAAAAATACAGAACATTTTTTTTCCGTAGAGGAATGTTTAGAGCAACTCAATGCATTCTGAGAATACTGCCATCTCAATAATTGGCCTCTAATAAGTTTTTATTCCGTTAGTTGAGTTCCCAGAATAAGTCTGGTAATGTGACAGCTCAATATTCAATAAATCAAAAGTTATTATTGAGCTGGCAGGGATCCCAGATTAGAAACATGTGCCTTGTCATGGCTTTGTCTCCTCGCTCATCTGCCGATCTTCCAATCTTGTTGCCACTTCTCATGCCTACCTCTGGAATGACCTTCACTGGCCTAGTAGACTCTCATCATGCCTTCAGTCTTTCAAAAAATCCTGTAAGACCCACTTCTTTAAGGAATTTTATGAACATTTATTCCACCTTCCTCTAGCCCAGCTTTCCTAATAACTCTCCTGCGAAAGGACTGTACCTATGTTCTAGTGTTTACACTGGGTTACATTTGCGTGGTTGGCCTATCGCAACACATTGTAAGCTTGTTTGATCAGGGCCCTCCTTTCTTTTGTTTCTTTAAATGAAAATTGTTATGTACTATTTGTTATGTCCCATTTACTCATTGTGCAACCTAGGAATATGATGTCGCTTTATAAATCAATAATTAATAAATAATAATAATGTGATTAATGTTAATTAAAGTATGTTATTGACAGAACTTGAAACTTAGTGTCAGCATTGGAAGGGTTAAATGTCCTTGCTGTGTTTTCTGTTTGCTTGACTGTAAATGTGCAGTGTGTTTTATTGTTTGTTGTATGATGTCTACATTGAGTTTAGTCAGGCCTAATAGACTATATATAAAATATCTTATGGTCTGAAAGTGCACGTCTCACTAAATCACTTCCAGGGTAGGGTTTTCTATAATTTGAATGCAGTATTTTCTATATGTTCGTGTCTTAGATGTTCTATTGTTATATGCACTTTAGCCAAGTCATTGAATAGCTTACTGTGGTTTTTTTTTCTACAGTCTTGAAAAGCTACAAACCAAGCAGTCAATCGGAGACATTTTATGTTCTACGCAGACCCAGCTAGGCTCACCTGGAATAAAACAGCCACATTTTGCAAAAACAGATTACTATACAAGATAAATCTAACCTCCTATAGTTTAGTTTCTAGAACAAAATGTTTGTACTCTTTGCCACATCTCTTTATGACTTTTTCAATGTCCAATATACTTTTTTTCTTTTGTTGATGACATGGCAACAAAACTGAGTTATCTAGCCTTCAGCAGGTATGGCTCAGTCTATCAAAAATAGATTATACAACATTTTGGATAACATAAAACACTTAATAAAATAAACATATTGAGAAACAAAATCTGCAAACCAAAAAACTAATGTGAAGCTCATTTTTCTATTATCATGACTAGATTGGTAATTTAAGGGTGACGCCTCTCCTTGATGTACTTTTAAAATTCCCTGGGGTAGATTAAATTTAGATAATTCGATCACTTTATCAACATTTTTTTTATGTCTATCGTTGCCCTGAAATGTGCAGTTTTCTTAAAATTCTAATCATAGCCAAATTTTAAAAATGTAGATTTAGTGTATCTAGCACAATCAAAAAAAGATGAGGAGGTCTAAAAAGTAAAATTGTCAGTTGATATGGGTTAACTCGACTGATGTGACTCATCTTAAGTCGCATAAAATTACATGTTAAAACTCATAAAGCAACTTGCATTTTTCATTATTCTAGGCAAAAAATTGTATTTGTTTACCAGTCATTATTAATCTTGTTTTGTGCTGAGCCAGACCCCAATATCACATCAATCATTCAGCTCTTTTTAGAGAGGCTGTGTACGCTAGTAAAAAAAAAAGGCACATTGTTCCACTATCCTCTAACCATCAATTTCATTCTGGTTTTTATCTTGATGTCTGGAAACAAATGCTATAGGGTCTTATGAAATTGCATATCCTCTGTTTACATTATTTACATCATTGTGTTTTTAAATATAACTAAGTCTCTTCACATAAAATGTAGACACAACATAGTATATCCACTAGATAAAGGACATGGTCATTTTCCCTCAACACCAATATTAAACAAATCCGGCAATTCATATCTTATGTAGAAGATTGAAACAACATCACTAATTCAATCTAAATTGTCTTTTAAATGCCATTCTTAAAACCAAAAGCTATACTTTTGTTGAGTTCTGTAAAGTATTATTTGAATATTATATCTGCTGATAGAAAGTAAAGATTTTGACGCATTTCTAGTTGAATAACTTAAGGCTGTACTAAATGAAAGATATATGGTAGAGGTTTCTTTGGAGTGTGGAGCCACGCTTAAACAAAAAGGGTGCATTTTGAGTTCATCTAAACCAAGTTAATTTGACAGAAAAAAAAAAATTATCCAAAGTACGGCTAATGGGAGCAATGTAAACATTTCTTATGGACCATGAAACTCAACCTGAGGTTAGCTCTCTAGTTGCCTTTGAATCATTTTAGCAACACACTTACTTAAATTTTGAAACTGGCGACATGTTTCAGAGTTGCAAAAAGAGGAACCGGAGAAGTACCGGTACTTTTTGCACCAGGGCCCAATGTACTACACTCTGGACTGGATTTTATACTAAGCAGTCAATAATCTATATGTCATAAGAAACGAGCTGAGAACAATAGCAGGCTTGCAGAAGGAAGCATGATTTTTTTCCATTAAATAATCTTAAAACATGGGTAATCCAGATGTGGAGACTTATCCTCTAGTACTTTGCGGTTTATGAAAGACTGAAATGTGTGTATAGGGTTGCTTTTTTCATGTAGAGGGTAGATTCTTAACACTTCAGATCTAGATTTGTATTTGTATATGGGCGTATTCTTGAGATCACTCTACTAAGCTTACCCCATTTGAAGCTACGTAAGAGGTTAAGTGGGAATGCCACATGCCTCTATCACATTGTAGAGGTCATGAAAATTACATATAAGGTTATATATGCCAGTATTTCATCATACTACAAAAGGGTGTGCAGCTCCCCTGGCTCCAATTTTTGAGAAACATCACTGTGCCTTGATCTCTCAAGTGGTCCTGGGTAGCCAACACATGACCTGGGTCAACTTTCGGTCTGATTAGAGGTGCAATATTTAATTCTAATACATCCTTTTTAGTCATGATGTATAGTTCCTTGGTTACTTTTGCGTGGTTCTAACTGTTTGATATTTTTTTGTTTCACACTATTTGTTGTCTTCCTTTGCTTTCCATGTGAGAAGCAATCGCTAATAGCAAGTGAGTCTTCTGTGTACATAAATAAAGATTAACACTGTACTGTCATTGCTGCATTGCTTGCTGATAAATACAACTTGCAAGATGGGTCCTGTATTGTTTTTAGAAAATTTAACAAAAAAAAAACTTGTAGACTGCAGGTCTCCAATACAGCTAATGTTTCTTTTTTTTTTTTTTCTAGAAAGCCCCAGGCGAGAGCATGGAGCAAGAAGGGCGCATGACTGAGGGGACGACAGGCAGCCCTCTCCCCCTCCGTTTTCCTGTTTTTTAGTAAATTTGCTGAGTCAGCTAGGGGGGCCGGCGGGCAATGTTGATTGACGGCCCTGAGCTGACGATTGATAGGTGTGCATCACCTTACTGTGCTTAGGGGTGGGGGTCACTATATATATGGGAGCCCACCCCGTTTAGGTCACTTTTTCGATTGACCAGGAAAGCTTTCCCTCCCTCCCACCCCTCTTTTTTCTGTTTCTTGGCGGTTGGTTATCAAGCTGGCAAAGCGCAAGGGTTAACCACCTTAGGTGTGGTTTGACCCGTGGTGCACAGGCTCTCGGCCTAAGTGCAGAACACTCCTTGGGCTTGTGCCTTGGTGAATCCTAGCCGTGACAATGGCTGCCGTGCAGGGGACGCCGGTGGTCTCTACGTTTTTACGGTTTTACGCCTGTGCCAGCCGGTTCGGTTGTTTACAATTTAGGGTTACGATTTGTAGCCTTTATATTTGGTTTACAATTGTTAGTTTTAAGGCTTGCACGTGTCATAAGTAAGTCGGGTGGTGCGGCACGTGCATTGCTATATTATATACTATGTTATATGTGTTTACAAATAAAGTTCATTTTACTATGAATAAAGTTATTTATATCTGTGTCACGGTGTGGAAAGCGTAAAGCGGACTGCACCGTGGCTTTATTTTTCCATAGTTGACTATAATAAAGCATTATATTATTTACTTTGTGTTTGTGTATTTATTGTGGGAAGGGGGGTAAAGAGGGCGTCGCATTGGCGCTACCTCAGTCATGGGTTTTGTGAAAAAGAACCTGAACATAAAAGCTGATGTTAACACCGTAATAAAAATAATTCTGCAAACGTGTAATTTTTCAAAATAAATCTTTCAAGTTATGAATAACTTTGCTGTCCTTTAAAAGTCATTACACATCAGTTTGTTGTTTTGAAGGTCTTCTTGGAAACTGAGTCCAGAATCTGAGAAATGTGAAACTTCAGACTGCAAGATTGGCAGTAATTGATTTCTTCTCCAAATACAGGATGTACACCTAAGTAAGTTTTGTACGTGGTGCGATTCTGAGCAATCTGATCAATACTGTGTCTCAAATGAATACAATATTGTACACTTAAAAGTAATTATTAATTCATGCTCTTATTAAAAATGTAACAGATACTTTGAGCTGAGAATGATTGGGTTTAAAAGGTACTTAGTTCAGTTCCTTCCTCTAAGGGTTTGAGTGATGATCTCAGATGATAAAATAGAATGGTTGCTCGTATTTTGGTCTCTTTCTCCTTCAGTGTGTAAGAGGTTCTCCAGGCACAGTGTCCCCTGTCTTAAATTGCAGATAATCACGCTACTTTATAATACTGTCTGATAAACACCATCTAAGTAGAATCAGACGGCAACCGGAGCTGATTAACCACAAGGCAACCTAGGCTACTATATAGGACACCTTTAGACATTGACAATCTTGCATTGGCTGTAGCATGCATTATAGGTCCAAACACCAGGGGCCAATGTGGTCTAGTAATGCAGTGTTCTAAACATGTATCAGTGTGCTACACCTACACACATTCATTGAAAGCACACAAACAAAACACCATGATCCAGTCAGGGTGTAAATGCCTCATAGAGCTGACACCCTCTAGGAATCCACTTGGCATTGTGTAGAATTTCAGTTTACACACATAAGTGTGTAGTTTCTCCAAATCAGAACAGTCCAGGGGGAAGTTATATGCCTTACCACCCCTTCCCTATCAAGCACACCAACTAGGGCCCCAAATTTGTGAATCAAGTTGGCATTGCAGACTTTAACCTCTTAAGTACCTCTTATGTAGGAGGCTCAGCAAAGTGGGCTCAGATGGCCAGATACTTAGCTCCTATCTATTGGTACTCTGAGCCTTTTTAGTGGGTCAGCCCACTCCTTACCTCCCCTAGCAGGAATCTTGTCTATTTAAGGGTACATGCCAGACTTCCCTAATGAAGGGAAGGAATGAACTGTACTGATCGATTCATTGCTGGGAGTCAGGACACATTTTCCCCTTGGGAGGCCAGGTAAAGTTAAGCTGTTCAAATATAACTGGCTTAAAATAAACCATTCATCATACCACAATATAACGGTAACAATAAAAAAAACTATGGAAAAACAAAACCTATTTTTCTGTATTATTTCTCTATATTTGCCAAAGCGATAAAAAAAAGTGATGAAAAAAGCCACCAGGCATTGATAACTTTGTCTACCAAATGTATTATGAGCTGATAGATGGGGTCACCTGACAGTGTTGGCACATTGGCCCTCTGCTGGCAGCATGCTGTCCAGCGTCCCTTATAATAGATCAGCTGACAGCATGCTGCCACTTTTATCCTTTGTTACATTAATTGCCATGGTAGCAAGCAGCCATATTAAGCTGCATGCTCCATAGGCCTAATGGCAAGTATCATATTTTATTTTATTTTTACGTCTTGGAGAAGCAGGCAAAAAGTCTCTGGGCCCACTCAGTGGGCAAGTCCATCTCTTCTCAGTGATTTGATGATTCAAGTCCAGAGTTTGTGCTGGATCCTGTCTTAGCTTGTGCTATGCCACTGCTATGCCAAATTCTCCACTTCTAAAAGCTATTAATTGGTCATAAAGTATCAGGATCTGTGGTGCCCCACCATGATCTTGTTATTGCTGAAAGTATATACATTGCCTTATTAATTCATTTACATTTGGAAAATCCTTAAATATGTTCCATTTCACTTTGTTACTAGTTTGTTGCCCTTCTTACAGAACTACCCCAGATTGTCAAAAAGAAACATGAAATAAGGCATTCTCACTGGGAATAGATGCTAAAATGACATTAGTAAGCAAGTCGGTGGTGATTTGCAGAGGAATCCTGTGAGGTTTCTGACTTGACCACAACTAAACCAAGAATATGTCATTAGGGATATTTATTTTGGGGTTGAAACAGGGACCTCCTTGGTCACTTGTGCCTAGAGCAGTGATGGCGAACGCGTGGCACGCGTGCCGCTGTTGGCACGCCGAGCCGTCTTTGTGGGCACGCCGTGACTACAGTCATACACTGTAGTCACGGCGTCCCGCGGACTACATCTCCCACAGTTCTCAGTGCTGAGCTCCGGGCGACTGGATACGACGTTTATATCCAGCCCCGGCGCTCAGCATAAACAGCTGTGCGCCGCCGCACTGCACGGACTGCGAGCGGCAAGGAAAGTTAGAACGGAAGAAGCAGAAAGTAGGAAGCAGAAAGGAGTAAGGGGAAAGGAGGAAGTGGAAAGAAGGAAGGGGAAGCAGAAAGGAAGAAGAGAAAGCAGAAAGGAGGAAGAAAAGGTAAGATTTGTGGAGAACCAAGGTGGGTGGGTGTAAAAGATTCTAACACATTTAACATCTCTTTTAACCCTAGTAATATGAAATGGACCATATATAATTATTGGTATAGGCAATAGTCAAAGATATGTAATCATTGTTCATAAATAAATGATTATTAAGATATATTAATATGTTTCAATGATAGGCTTCAAGGTTTCCTTGACCTTAAGATATGGAATGAAGGATTTGCTGAACAGGCGTTCTATAGATAGGATAGTAACTTGCTAATGCATGGTATAGTTGTAACTCTAAAAGGGCATTACAATATACGTACAGTGACTACCTAAAATAGGATTTCGACGTGTAAAGATCTTAGTGAGCATGTTTACCCAATTAGGTGAAGACCAATAGACTGACATCACTATCCAAGGCACATATAAGCTAGGCTTTTGTAAGACATGGAGAGGCATGGGAAGAGAGGTCGAGAGAAGATGTACTTGCCATCCACGGACTCTTCTCGTCCCAACACTCCCTCCCTCCATCCTCAGGAATGCATAGGACAGATGTCATGAACTAAATTCCTCTCCAAGGTTTTGTAAGACTTGTTTCGTATTTTTGTTACCTACTTTTTATATTCGTCTATTTTTGTTTGTATTAAATGTTTCACCTTTGTTTGCATCTAAGTGACTCTGCCTATTTTTGACGCACATACATTTATATGTGTTCCAATTATTTGAAGTTTGTATTTGGCCGAATATATATTTTATTACATATCTGGCGTGCCAGCCCTGCGTATTTTTTCCTGACCTTTGCCCTCCAGCTTGCTCAGGGGGAAGGGCAGATATATCTGTACACTTTTTGCAAACTGTCGGGAGATAATTAAGAAAAGAACCTTTGAGGATACAGACTTCCAGATTTTATTGGAAAAACAAGTGCTAAGAGACGCTATTGACGGCAGACGCAAGAAAGCCATACAGCGTGATACAACAGCCATTCAAGGAGAGTTCATTAAGAAGGGTAAGTCATGGATTTTATAAAAATATATGCTAACAAAAGTAAAATAACTTTTCAATTTGATAATTGTCCTACTAATGCACAGTTATGGGCTAGTATGTACAAACAATGTGAGCTAGAGAATATGAAATTGGATAAGAAATTGTTATGTATTGATAAACTTAAGAAGAAACTGCAAAATGTCCTAAGCATGTTTAAAACGTTTAATGAATTGATTGTGGAGGATTTACAACCTAGACAAAGTATTTGCACGATTAACAAAGTTGTACCAGAATCTAACCCTGATGACAGTACTGACGACTTTAACAGCTGTCCCGACTGTTTTGTTTTAGCTCAGCAATTAGAGAACTTGGAGAGAGATATGGACAGACAAACGGCTAGAATTAACTCAGAATGACTGTCACAAGCCACAAACTAATCCTACTAATTCTGAATAAATTGATACTACTAACCAAAGGTTGATACAGAAGCTTAATTAAGTGTGACTAATCAAGCTTTGCCTATAACATCTAACTCACCTGTTTGCACAATTGTAGGTTTTAGTGGAAAATGTAATACTTCAGCAACTTTGGTTACTGGTGTTTTGTTTGAGATTCCTGGCTATTTGTGTACTGAAATTGATATCTGGCATTGTCCTAGTTTAGAAAATATCTTAGGGGCTGATGTAATGAGAGAACGAGGCTGGGTCATTGACTTAGGGAATCAAGTGATTTGGAGAAGTAATAACCTTAAAGGGCCTGTAGTAATTGATCCAAGTGACTACAGTGTAGTGGCCGTCATCAATTTAATTGAGGAGGTATCCCCAAATCATGTATGGCCACAAATGGATTGTAATGACTTGACTCTTGTAGAAATTGTGCAGAAACATCCCTCGTTATGGGCTCAATCTAAGAATGAGGTAGGGACGATGAAAGATGTTGTTGTCAAAGTGGAAGGCACAGATCCCATAGCTCAGAAACAGTACCGATTGCCTCCAGATTCAATTGAGCCTTTGTCCAAAATTATTGAAGAACTACTTCAACAAGGCGTCATACGCAAATCAAATTCGGTGACAAACTATCCGTTATGGGCAGTTAAGAAACCAGATAATTCTTATAGAATGCTTCTAGATCTGCGTATGTTTAATAAATGTACCCCAAATGTGGCACCAATTGTAGCAGATACCCCTGACATCATGTCTTGATTGAATGCTAAAGCAAAGTTTTTCTCGGTACTGGATATCAGTAATGGTTTTTTCAGTATTCAGATAGAGAGGAGTTGTTAATACAAATTTACTTTTACTTTTCTGAATGAGCAATATGTATTTTGCAGATTACCACAAGGGGCACACATGTCACCTAGTCTGTTTCATCAGGCATTGGCAAAAGTATTATCAAAATTCTCAAGGCAAGATTGTATTCTACAGTATGTTGATGATATCTTGTTGGCAACAGAGAGTAGAGAGGAACACCTCATCTTGTTAGCAGAATTGTTTGATCTGTTGTATGAGTCAGGATTGAAATTAAATCCAAGGAAGGTCCAATTACTGAAACAAGAGGTTCAGTACTTGGGAGTTTTGATAAATCCAAATCACATGTGTTGAGATATTTCAGGGGGATTATCCATCTCTTTTTAGAAAAGAAGTAGAGGAAACTGATGAACCTGTATTTGTAGATTGTTCTAGATTTTGCTTGAAAGGTCGAGCTATTCAGCATAGACTACCAGGACATTTTTCTGCCCAGAGAGCAGAAGTTGAAGCTGTTAAAACAGTATTGGAAATTAACGAGAAAGAAAGCAATGATCCTTTGGTAATCTATAGCGATAGTTCATATGTCGTATGATCACTAACAGACTACTTACCTGTGTGGAAAAAACGAGGTTTTGTGGATTCATCTAACAAAATCTTAAATCATGTTGATACATTGCAGACTATTTTTGAGCTTGCTTCTAAAAATCCTAACCGATATGCTATTGTCAAGGTACCAGGCCATAGCAGAGGGACTAGTGATTTAGCTTTGAGAAATGAGAAAGCAGATTCTCTAGTAAAGGAAGCAGCTTTGACAGAAGAGATAGTGATGGAACTAGAATGGTTGGAAGTACTACCAGTAAAGAGTAAGGAAGCAAATTTACCTTCATTCATCGATAAAGATGAAAGATGCGTTCATTATAGAATGTAAGAATAAAATAACACCTCCCTTTGTTTGTGAGAACGGAGTGGTGTGTTATGAGATGTAAGGTAATTTACTTCCAGTTGTGCCTAAACACTTGCAGACGGAATTCACCCGCTATAAGATGTAAAGATTAGGTCATGTGGGTCAGCAAAAGTTGCTGGAAAACTTCAAAGATAAGTTTTATTGGGACAAAAAGGTGGACTCTGTACAAAATGTTGTTCAGTCATGTCTCATTTGTGCTCAAGTAAACCCCAGGCCTAAAGGACAAAAGTCTCCACTTCTAAGAATTGCACCTGCAGATGGTTCGTGGTCTATACTGCAGATTGACTACATAGGTCTCCTACTTCAGGTAACCAAGGTCTCAGGTATGCATTGGTTGTGGTAAATGTATTTTATAAGTGGGTAGAATTGTAGCCTGTCAGGAATGATGATGCTTTGTCTACGGCAAAAGCATTAAGGAATCATGTTGTACTTGGGGAATCCCAAGGATGATTGCTTCTGACAGAAGGAGCCATTTTACTGGCAAAGTCATGCAGGCTGTTTGCGCAATCCTGGGGGTACGTCAACAATTCCATGTCCCATACCATCCTCAGTCCGCAGGTATTGCAGAAAGAATGAACAGAACGATTAAGTCTAGAATTGCAAAAATGTTACTTGATAAAGGAAATAGTTGGGTTGATGCAGTACCTCTAGTATTGACGAGTATTAGGGGAACGAGCTCCTCAACTACCCAGTATACACCTTTTGAATTAATGACAGGAAGGAAAATGCCATTGATCTTTCCTTATGAACCATTTTTGTCTACTCCACAGAAAGATGCCATTGCAAGAACTAAGTGGTTACAGGTACTTCAGGAGAATTTAAAAACAATTCTTCCCCATGCAGCATCTAGAATGCAGAGTATGGTACCGCCTCACTCTTCTAAATTTGTGAGAGGAGCATCAGTAATGATTAAGACTTTTAGGAAGGCGGGACCTTGGGAAAGCAATTGAGAAGGACCGTTTGAAATAATCGACACAATGGGTCAAGATCCTTGTTCAAAAACAGAAAAGACTGTGAAAAATACCCGTAGGCAGCAGAAGCTGTGGGTACATGTTGACCAGTGTAAATTATATGTTTCTAACTAAATTCTGTTCTTGCAGGAACACAGTTCTGCAAGAAAATGGAGAAACAAAGCAGTTAACTATTGAAAGGAGAACCTCCAGAGAAACAGCAATACAAGAATCGTGAAATCAAGATAGCATAGTTTTTTGATAGCTGTGTTGTTTGAACAGTACCAAAAGCCAATTGAAATTGATGATCAGACAAAGGATTTACCACAGAAGATATTGTTATTGCATAAGATAAGAGAAGTTCGAGTGGATCGACTCCTGACATCAGACATTGATACATCAAGAGACATTGTTGGACAAATTAGATTCGGTTATGGCTCCAGAGATCAACCTTGTTTGACTATATTTTTTGAGCATACCTCAGAGATCACGGTTCATGCAACAGTAGGACCAAAAGCCAAATTCACACAGTCACAGGGGAATTTTACCCATAATAATCAGACAGGTGTTTGGGAATGTCATCCTACTGAGTCCATGTGGTGGTTTATAACAATTAAGGGAGAAGAACATGCACAATGGACAGGTGATGTTACCAATGAGATGTTAACATCAGGGAAAATGGGAAGATCAAAGACAGAGATTTGGTATAAAACTCAGTCTTATGGTAAAATCTTGGATCCTTCACTGCTTTCTATATCAGCAGGGGACGATGATTGGACTAGGGTTTGGAACTTTCAGGTGGAAAGAGAAATAGCTATGGTCAAAGTATCTTTTGTGTTTACGGTAACTAATTCTATAGCACCTGAAGTTAGAGTTAATCCCCATAGTGTGAAAAGCCAAGAGGAATTGAAACCTATAGAACTACAATGTGGGACAAGGTTACTATTACCCCAGGAAGCATCACTCGTATACTTCATAAGGGTCAAATGGGGGATGTACATTGGAATGGTATACATTTTATGCTTAGATTAGATAGTCCAACTCGTAAAGACTCTGGGATATATGAATGTTGTGTATTACTGAAAGGAGATTACAAACACTGTGACAGAGCAAATGTCAGTGTTTGGTCCCCTGAAGACAATTTGTGTACTGGTACTAGACTCAAACCATCCAATCCTTTTCAGGTTAATTACTTTCAATCTAAGCCATTGTTGAGGAATGGATCGTTTGTAACCCTAGTTTTGACTTTTAACATGACTGATTGGAAAATATCCACTTGGTTTCCTCAATGTTTGTCACACCTTACTAACATGGAAAAAGGTCTTGCTCAATGGTTTGGACAAAATCCATTGAGAATGGCAAGAAGTAGACGAGGTATTATTGAGGGAATCTTGGGGGGTGTTGGTTCAGTAGGAAGCTTACTTAATACTATGGATATAAATACTCTTAAATCCGATTTGGGATCCGTGAGTTATGTTGGAAGTCAGGGAGCAAAAGTACAAAAAGGGTTAAATCAGTTATTGGAAAAAATGGTTCTAAGTTCTGCTACTGTGATTGGGTCGTCTGTATCTCACTTACAGGATGCCACTTTAGACTTAATAGAGAGTCAAGAGGAGAATCAAGTGTCAAGGGCATGCCTGGAAATACAGATAGAATATTCCACTAATCTAAAGATGATTGCACAGGCTTTACAGAGTGGTATTATACCTTTGGGTTTGTTGAAAAGCTTACCTGACAAATATAGTTTTGGTCTGGGTCATATTGATTTGTGGATTAATAAATGGATGGGTTGTGATCAGGATTTTTGTATAGGGACATCTTTAATCCCAGTGGCAGGAGTTGAACAAGTAGTGGTACCAGTAACAGTTTTAGGAATTCCAGTCAGTGACACACAATTGATTCATTATAATTTAAGGTATACAGATTTTGTATTTGATGGGGAAAATCTGGAACAATTAGATGTTTCAGCTTGTCTTCATTTTGTTTCCAAAGTAATATGTCTTCCAGGACAAGAAAAGGTTGTCTATCATTCTTGTTTTCACAATCATTCATTATGTGAAGCCAGGATTGAAAGTGTTACATCTATGCATGAATTAATGACTCAAGTAAAGATAGGGAAAGTTTGTTTTCAAGTAATGAAGGAGGAGTCATTGGTCAGAGCATTCTTTTCAAATTGTATGCATAATGAAACTCTTCACAGAGGATTATATTGCATAGAAGGTGATTTGAAAAAGTTGGAGATAGATGGGAAAAAGTTTAATGTCTCCACTATAGGTACAGAGCGTTTAAGAACACTACCTCAGCAATTTAATCTGACACAGATAGACCATTTTCCTTGGAAAACATGGACAGAGGAAATAAAGAAAGATAAGGGATTATTGGCCATGTTAAAGCAACAATTGAAAGATGCAGAAATTGTTTTCCAACATAAACAAGGTGAATTAGAACAAATTCAACATCAATGGAAAGATATGTCTGGAGTTAATTGGTGGTCAAATTTTAAAAAATCAGTAAATATGTGGTCACAATCTTCGGTAAAATCCGCAGCTGGGAATATATTGTTAAATCCAATTGTTATTATAGCTATACTTGTTTTATTATGTATTTCTTATGTGTAGAATAAATAAGATATATAAACAAGTTAAGTATGAAGTAGATAAGGGAGATGGAATATTAAGGGAAATGATAAAAAGAGCACAATCCTCTCATTCCATAACAAATGTAGAGAAAAGGGTGTCTCATGCTAATGATTATCATATGGTCCCAGTTAAAGTATGATGTGATTGTAGTATAAATGTGATACGAATGTGATACGAATGGTGAGTAAATGTGTATATTTGAAAAGATATGATAAGGATATTATCCTATCATCAGGGGGAATTGTAAAAGATTCTAACACATTTAACATCTCTTTTAACCCTAGTAATATGAAATGGACCATATATAATTATTGGTATAGGCAATAGTCAAAGATATGTAATCATTGTTCATAAATAAATGATTATTAAGATATATTAATATGTTTCAATGATAGGCTTCAAGGTTTCCTTGACCTTAAGATATGGAATGAAGGATTTGCTGAACAGGCGTTCTATAGATAGGATAGTAACTTGCTAATGCATGGTATAGTTGTAACTCTAAAAGGGCATTACAATATACGTACAGTGACTACCTAAAATAGGATTTCGACGTGTAAAGATCTTAGTGAGCATGTTTACCCAATTAGGTGAAGACCAATAGACTGACATCACTATCCAAGGCACATATAAGCTAGGCTTTTGTAAGACATGGAGAGGCATGGGAAGAGAGGTCGAGAGAAGATGTACTTGCCATCCACGGACTCTTCTCGTCCCAACACTCCCTCCCTCCATCCTCAGGAATGCATAGGACAGATGTCATGAACTAAATTCCTCTCCAAGGTTTTGTAAGACTTGTTTCGTATTTTTGTTACCTACTTTTTATATTCGTCTATTTTTGTTTGTATTAAATGTTTCACCTTTGTTTGCATCTAAGTGACTCTGCCTATTTTTGACGCACATACATTTATATGTGTTCCAATTATTTGAAGTTTGTATTTGGCCGAATATATATTTTATTACAGTGGGTGGTTGATTATTGGGGGGTCTGATGTGGAGAACGAAGGTGGGTTAGGGGGGTCTGATGTGGAGAACAAAGGTTGTGGGTGGGTCTGATGTGGAGAACAAAAGTTGTGGGGGGTCTGATGTGGAGAACAAAGGTTGTGGGGGGGTCTGATGTGGAGAACAAAGGTTGTGGGGGGGTCTGATGTGGAGAACAAAGGTTGTGGGGGGGTCTGATATGGAGAACAAAGGTGGGTTGGGGGGGTCTGATGTGGAGAATGAAGGTGGGTGGGGGGGTCTGATGGTAGATTTGTGTGTGCATATACATATGGTAAGGCATATGTATGGGCACTTGGGCAGGCATATGTGTGTGTGTGTGTATATGGCAGCTGTGTATATGTGCGTGTATGTGCATACGTCTATGGGCAGTGTATATGTGTACGTGTGTATGGGCAGTGTATATGTGTACGTCTGTTTAATAGAAAGCTCTGTTATTGTGTTTTTCTTTTTAAACAAAAGCTGTTAATTAGTTTGAAAAACTGTACGAATTGTTTTTTCTAAACTAAAACCTCGTTATTCAGGTTTAATTGCAGTGTTGGCACTTTGAAAAAAATAAGTCGTTTTGGTTTGCAGTTTGGGCACTTGGGCTCAAAAAGGTTTGCCATCACTGGCCTAGAGTGATACCAACTACACTCCATTCATAGTGTCCAATGTGTTGTGTTAAGGACACTATGTGTTCTGCCAATAACCTGGGAACATGTCTCTAACAAAGACTGCCACAGGCTAATCATCAGCTTGCTCAAAGTCTACTCCATGATTGACAATCTTGACAAGGAATATTAATCTCCACTCCTCAGGCCTGGCCATTTGCCATACACACATTCTACTACTACATGTCCCAAGAAACATATAAACTTCAAACACAAAAGCAGAGTAATTACTGTAAACAATATTAAAACATAGCTTTTAGTTAAAGGTAATGTTTTCATATTATTGACAATAGTTACTCAGCATTTTTGTTTGAATTTAATTTCAAGGCTATCCCTTTGTATGCATGGTTGTTTGGATTGATACCAGGCCTGGACTGTGCTACAGTGTGCAGCCACCGGCTGGATATGCCCGGCTGTATGAACTGAACATATCTGACGTGCGGCTGTGCATATTCAGCCATCAGTTGCAGTTATTTCATTAGGTGGCTGCTGGCCTTAAAGTGCCAGGGCCGCCTCCTCATCCACAGTCCGGAAAAGACTGATACATATAAGCATCCCTTATATCTCTAAGTTGTGAGAGGCAGACATGTCACATTGTTTGAAAAGTGATGGAAACCAATTCAGTTAAACACACATTATGCCACTAAGCAAGGAGTATTCTATTCTGTTGGGATAGTTCTCTGTTTGATATCCATGGGTACTCTCCAAAAAACTCTTATAATAAGGGTTCCTGGTGCCAACTAAATAGAAAAACTCACCACATTGTTATTACAATAGTTCTGGTACCTTTTATAAGTGTTTGTGTGCGCGTTCATTTTTGTCTTTTTACCTTACACAATGTAGATGTGGAAGTATGAAAAAAATTGTTTTTTTTACCGAGTTAAACATTAACCAACATTAGATATGTTGTAGTAACACAATGTGGTAGTTGTAAATATATTGGCAGTGATAGATTGATTTTCTTTGTGGCTTATGAACATTAATAGCTTGGATATAAGTTTGTATCTGGGCACTCAGCACATGTCGGTAGTGTACTGTATGCAGAGACCATTGCTCTCTTGCCCTGTTATACTACTCACAGGTTGCATGCTCTGGATGAAGATTTTTGACCAATATCCTTAAAAAGTAGGTTCAGATCCAAACATGTTAAACAATTAATACAAAATATTAGTTTCTATGAGCATATATATATATACAGGCTCAAAATGCATTGTTTTCAATGGGACCGCCCATTGTCCTAAAGGGGTTAATACCATTGGAGTTAAATGCCTGTGTAAATATCTTGTCAAAAGCAAAGGTATAACAGTGAAAAGGATGAATTCTTCTTACAAGTGGTTTAGTAAAAATCCCATATTATGTTCAGGTAGTTAGAAAAAAGTATTATACACTTGTTTTCATTAATTTATTCCCATACCACACTGTGTATTTTGCATTCTTGATCTATTCCTAGTTGATTGGCATGCTCACATTCCATGTTGCTGGTGTTTTCTGGTTTGTTTAGATCTTTTTTCTTTTAATTAGCAATAATTGTAAATTAATTGAAGTAATATTGGAACAAGAAAGAATAATATTTGTTACTGAATTAGATTGACCCCAACTTGGACTGCTTGTTAACACTTATCTGTTGCAGTATTATTATAGGTATACCTGGGACCTCTCCAGAAGAAGTGCAGCTTCTTTGAGTCTCTGGGTCACCATTCTCTATCCCTGGGCAGGGGAACAGTGCTTAGCCATGTCAATTACTAACCCACTTTGCCTCCTATTTCACTTTCTACTCCCCCTAATTTAATCTGGGGTTAGTGTGACCCCTAGTCTGTGTGTGTGGCTAGCCATGTGTCACACTAAGACACTCACCCAGAAGAGGGAGGGAGAGCTCATGGCAGCCTATCCTGTGAAGGTTCTAGCTATGGAAATAGAATTTGAAAAATGATTTAAGTGTTTGTCGCTAGTTATGGTGATAGAAGGATGTTTTTAAACTTTATGCAGAAGTGATCTATTTGTTTTAATTACCGTATTGGCTCGGATATAGGCCGCCCCCGTATATAGGCCGCACCCTAAAAGTTTGATGCTTTTTTAAAGAAAAAGTTTTTTTCTTTAAAAAAGCACCAAAAAAACATGCTGCCACTCTGCCCCCCCCGAGATATGCTGTCACTGTCCTCCCTCCCCGAGATATGCTACCACTGTCCGTCCCCCCCCCGAGATATGCTGCCACTGTCCTCCTCCCTCCCCGAGATATGCTGCCACTGTCCTCCTCTGCCCCCCGAGATATGCTGCCACTGTCCTCCTCTGCCCCCCGACTTACCGGAGCTGACTCCCGGGTGTCTTGCGAGGCCGGCGGGGGACATCTACGCAATACGCGTATACAACTTCCGGTGCCGGATGTGCCGGCACCGGAAGTTGTATACGCGTATTGCGTAGATGTCCCCCGCCGGCCCCGCAAGACACCCGGGAGTCTGCTCCGGTAAGTCAGGCGGGGGGCCAGAGGTAAAACGCATCGTGCGGTTAGACAACTGCACGATGCGCTTAGACAACCTCCCGTGCCGGCACCCCCCCCGTGGGAAGTGCTGGCAGGGGAGGCTGTCTGAGCGTATCGGGGAGTAGGATGCAGGTCCCCTGCACCGCTGCGGGGGATCTGTATCCTAACCCCGCTGCCTGCCCGGCGCCCGGGACTGCATGTCCCGGGCGTCGGGCGCTAGACCCCGAATATAGGCCGCACCCCCACTTTAAAGACTTAAAGTGGGGGAAAAAAGTGCGGCCTATATCCGAGCCAATACGGTATTTGTACGATGCATGGATGGAGTCCAGAAAAACTTCATTAGACATCCCCTTTTTGTTGTCAAGCACACAATACACGGATCTAGTCTGCCTACACAGAGAACATATCATTGTACCTTTGTTTTTCAAATAAAAAAATGACCTTGCTGAAACTACCTACTTTGGCAGCTCTAAAGGCATAAAGTGATTGCACTGATTCATCTTTATGTGGAGAAATCTGATGGTACTGATCAACAGGAAATAACAAGAAGCAGTTTACAGTAGTGATATCCTGGGGGTGTGACAGAAACTTCCTTAATAAAGACAGATCTTCTACTAAAGCTTCTGGGTCAGTAACATCTCCAGAAAACACAGAAGAAGTCATTTCACATTTGTTATTATATAAAACTAAATCGCAGTACCAACGGTGAAGGTAATAAAAGTAAAAACTCAAAATAGTTTTGCTTTTTTTCTCTAGAAGTCAATAAAACTTGTGATTGTTAATGTGAGAAACAATGCTAGACCGTTTACTACAGGTCCTCCCTTTTCTGTTATCTGAGGTTAAAGAATGTTTCCAGATAATAAATAAATCATCAAAGCAACTTTGCTGTGTCTTACAACGGAGCGTAGCACAGCCTCTTGGAAGGACATGTAGTGCAGGGGGGACTGCAGGTCTTAGGCTCAAAGTCTTAAAAAGTGCCCCTGTCCTCTGACCACAGAGGACAGGGGCAGCTGCAGGGTTGCAGTTTCTACTACAAATAAGCACTTTTTTTAATATGCATTTATAATGGGCAGTCAGGTGGGTTAACTGTCTCTTTAATGAATACCTAGGAACGTCCCAAGGTAGGCTATGCAGAGCTCTCCTCTCCACTGGGGCAATAGTTTTATAAAGGGGCAGGGGCTAACTGCATCTTGGGGCAGTGCTGGCCAAATACAAACTTTAGTGGGTAGGCAGTTGGCTTAACTTGGTGTTCAGAAAAAGTAGAAAGCGTCCTGGAGACCAAGGATTCGTCTGAAACGCTCCCAACTATGTGTTAATGGTGCAGAAGTGTGGGCCCTTGAAAACAAGTCAAATGTTGTATTATTAAATACAGACAATGTGTGTGTTAACATACCAGTGCTACAGATTTGGTAAAATTCTTGGCGATAAAAATTGTGTTTATTTGCTGCATAATATAAGTCCACATAATTAGTGCTGCAAAATGCCCCCTTTTGCAGCACTGCCCCATAAAGAAAGGAGGATTCTTGTCTGGTATCTATTTTGCAGGGTTGCGGGATGGAGATTGGAAGAGAAAATACTAAGAGTTACATTTTCTATTGTCTTCCTGCACTATAATTGGTCCACAAGCACAATGAACACCAAAATTAAACTCCAATTAGGACAACAGATTTCAGAGGAAACCATAATTTATATGAATCAGTATACTCATCATTTGTTGTTATTGCTAATTTTAATGGATAAAAAATTAAGAACCATCATTGGTTCAACAGATGCAGAACACAGCTGTCCATCACCATTGAAGGAACCCAAATGCAATAGGACTTTTAATTGTGATAGCAGCTCCAGGAATAAATAGAATAGGAATAGAATTGTTGGTTTCATAAACTATAAACATTACGAAACCATAATATAAATTTCATCTTTTTGTGTTAGAATGCAGAACACAGATGTCCATCACCATTGAGGGAACCCAAATGCAATAGGACTTGTGATAGTAGCTCCAGCACTAAATGCCTTTAGCGGAGGGCTGACAAAGGGGCAGTCACTTCCCTCGACCTCTTTGATGTAAATATTTTGTTCCAAGTCTAGAAGCCTTTTAATTATAGTTACAACCCTACATGTTGCCAGAGGAGTGTCTGGACTAATAATACATTTTTTTGGCAGTGTTTACATCCTCCCTTATTCTTTTTCTTCTTTACGTTAGTTTTATGCAGTGATTTACACAGTTGGTATTGAGTTAGCTACTGTTAGTGTACAAGTAGTGTATAGCCATCAAGTACAGAAAGTACTGTTTGTTTGCTGAAGCATAGTCTGTCAAGGTAAGTAGTTTTTTTCTACTGAATGGTTATGGTATACTGAAACAGGATTAGTGTTTAATGGTCCATGATCTCTATGTCAAGGAGGGTTGTTTTGTGGTCTTATCTGCATTTTGGCAGTGGGTAAAGGTGGCAAGAAGGTTTTCCCTCAACCAACTGTCCCAGTCTCTGTTGCCAAGCAACATACAGTTTGTAGGTGGATTTTGCCTTTTCCCCCTTCTCTGTGGTGGATTGCCGTGGAAGAGACACACTTATGTCATCACACCTTAAAGGACAACTGTATTGAGAAAAAATGCTTGTTTTTTTTTAATTCAATAAACACTAAGAACAACATAATTGCAGTAAAACTTTATTGAAAGAATACTTTTTGTCCAGAAACCCCACTCCCTTGTTCTTATCAGTGTTTAAGGAACATAAATAAACATATTTTCCCACTACAGTTCTCAGGGGCGCCCTGAATCTAAACTAAACGGCCGCGCGGCCACCTATTTAGGTGGCAGATTCTGGAGCTCAAGGGCTGTCTTTAATGCGGGGCAAAAGCCCGCAGCACCCGCGGTGGGCCGGCCAGTCTGTGGGCCGGCACACCGAGATGCCACTGATGCCAACGCGGCTTCGATTTTTAAAGCAGTGGTAAGACGCCGGCCGATTTAAAATCATTAAGCGGCCGACGTGCCTGCACCATGCCGCCCAGTACCTCACTGAGGCTCTTCATCCCGCCCCATTGACCATGCTGCTCAAGGGGGGGGAGTCACATGGAACAGTTCTTCGTGACAGCTAGAAGAGCTAGGACAGCAGCAGGGAAGGAAGGTAAAAAAAAGTAAGTATTAAAAAAAATAAAACAATTGTTGGGGTAATAGGTGGAAGGGGACCCATATTCAAAGAGGGGGTTGCCTTGGGACAACAATTAAACACAAAAAGGGGTGGCTAGGGGGTATAAGTACACAACTGGGTGGTGGGGCACCACATAAATCAATACACAAAGGGGGTGGGTGGCTGGGGGCAATACACATGAGCCATTAACAATACAAAAGGGGGCATCAATACACAAGGGAGGGGGGCTGGCTGGAGACATCACATAAATCAGTACATAAGGGCATAATGCACAAAGAGGGCGGGCTGGGGCACACATTCACATGGGGCAATACACAAGGGTGTGGGGGAATACATTAAAACCAGGGGGGGGGCTGGCTGGGGTATCAATACACAAGGGGGAAAAACAAACAAACAGCAAACCAGTGTGGAAAGCATTTTGATGTTTTGTGTAGATCAACCAGTACTGATGTGGGTGTCAGTATGGCAGAGCCTGTCCTGGTGTCTGTGTGTTTGGCTGTCTGTGTGTTTGGCAGAGCCTGTCCTGGTGTGTGTGTCTGGGTGTCGGTGTGGCAGAGCCTGTCCTGGTATGTGTGTTTGGGTGTCGGTGTGGCAAACGCCCTCCAGAATTTGTAGTCACTTCGGAGGACAAAACTTTCATGGACAAAACAAATAGACATAGTGTGACATCCTTTTGCCATTTTTAGGACTTCATAGTATATCCTTCTGCACAAAGAGGCTAATAATGTAGTCACAGGTCCATGTTCGACCAAATGCCTGGCAGTTCCACCAAACCCTTCTAACAGGATTCACCCCTGCAGAGGAAACCTCAGTAAATGGTAGCAAAATTCATGCTGGGAGAAGTTTACATACAGTGCATTAAGCTGTAAAAAGACCCCCTAGAGTTTGCCTCAGTTTGTTGCATGTTATCTACTTATCATTTAGAATTTGGTTTTA
This sequence comes from Spea hammondii, assembly GCA_029215755.1. Classification (NCBI taxonomy): domain Eukaryota; kingdom Metazoa; phylum Chordata; class Amphibia; order Anura; family Pelobatidae; genus Spea; species Spea hammondii. The sequence continues at coordinate 93,317,023 of JARDYJ010000001.1, read as the reverse complement.
ATTTCTTTTATAGTGATAAACGTTCATCTCTAAAATAATACTTTAGCATGAACAATTTATAAAAAGAAGTACATACCGTAATTGCTGTTATCTTAAATAGTGATCCTTAATGACTGAAATGACATATTGGTTAAAAATAAAAAGTAAAGACAAAAAAGACAATTGCATTCATATTTAATGAATACACTTAAAGAATCTCCAAGTAAATGTGGTTCTTCCTCATCAGTACTTTAAAAATAAAAAATGACATTGATCTTCTCAAGTAATGGAAGTGTGGAAAGAATTGAGCCAATTAACACTAATGCATTCTTTAGAAATACAAGTATAGAGGCTCGCAGGAAAAAAAAAAACCAGATCAAAAATTAAATATATAAAGGCAATATTAGGTTTAATCGCCAATTTACATTTTTAAGACAAAACCTACAGAAATGGTGGTAAATTCACTATTTCCATTTTTAATAATATATAGGTTCTACATGTAATAGCACATTTAACCCTTTCAGTGTTAAAGTTGGAACATATTATATACAGTAATGCACAAACCTATATGTGTGTGACTGTGTACTTATAGAATTTATAGATGCCCAGATGAATGTAAACTGCATATCACATGCCTGGGCATCTGAGGGGGACAAAGAGGGCCCTCTTGAATTTGGCAAATTTGACCACACGGGCCAGCCTTCGCCCCCCTAAGTGCAACAATGAGCCTTAGCCACCCATGACCCTTTTGCCAGTTTACAGCTTTTCTTTTCTTGGTCCACTTTAGATAGGTACAAACCACTGCAGACCAGGAACAGCATTACAAGAGCTGCAGTTTTGGAGCTGCTCTGACCCAGTCACCTAGCCATCACAGTTTGGCCCTTATCAAAGTCACTCAGATCCTTACGCTTGCCCATTTTTCCTGCTTCTAACACATTAACTTGCTGCTTAATATATTCCACCCACTGACAGGTGCCATGATATCAGTGTTATTCACTTTACCTGTCAGTGGTCATAATGTTAAGGCTGATGTATGTGTGTATATATATATATATATATATATATATATATATATATATATATTTATTTAACTACTTAAGCTATTCATAGATACCTAGTTTAAGGTGTACCGTTCATCCTGTCACATGATATAGAAGACAAAAATGCGACCCCCATTATTTTCCCAGAAATTCCAAACCAAATAGTAAATGGTTATTTTTAGTTATTAACAGGGCCAGACTGGGAATGAAAAGCATCCCTGGAAACATTTGGAGACCAGCCCCATATAGTTTATCTCACGGTCCAGCTCTTATACCCACACGCACCCCTTATACATACCTGAGTCACACTATTTGCCATACAAAAAACTATAAAGCATTCTTTTTATCACATTATCACATTGTATTAAAATGCCAGAAAGCAAAAATGTTAAAAGGTCCTAATAAATTAAATACATTAGACATTATGGAATCAAAACATTTGCTACTGCTAAAATTTTTAGTTGAAAAAGTTCAATTTTATTCAGTGGAACAAAACAGTGATCACATTATTCTTCACGATATTCTTGTAAGAAACATATTTCTTTATTAATTCATGTAAACTATTTTTCCATATTTAATAAAAGCTATGATTGAGAAAAAAATATATATTTTTTTCATTTTCTTTTAATTGACAACCTGCCCCCCCCTCATTCTGGCATATAGGGGGTTAAAATGCATTTCTGGAGGCAGAGTGGCATAAAGGGGGTTAAAAGGCATATCATGGGCCACGGAGGTGGCCTGACTGCTGCATGACAGCCGATTTCAATCCCGCTCGCAGCCGCCCGGCCCACAGAAAATTTCCCAGAATCCCAGTGGGCCAGTCCGGCCCTGGTTATTAAACTTAATCATTTCATTACAAGCCCCCACACATCTTAGTAAGCTTAGGTGGTAATATATACTGTATTTGTAGATTGCATGTATATGAAGGTCAGAGTAAAGCTCAGTATATACAATGCTGCACAGGCTAAGCATATATAGGAAGGGGATATTGTCCATATTTGCACTAAAGACAAAAACTCTAGGTAGAAAATACATATAACCACAAGTATGCTAACCTTTTGTACCTCTGGCTGAGTAACTACAACTTACTTCACACTATTCAGTAGTATGACGGAGATTGATGGGGTGAGGTCAACAAAATCTTTTTTATTTAAAACACCTCTACCTTTAACCTATGACTCTGTATCTTAACGAATCCCTATGTACACAAGTAGACCTGTTAATGCTAACTCTTGTTTTGTTAAACACAACACAGAGTAAGCTCTTACTACTCTACTACTCTACTACTAAGCATTCAATTTACCTGAAAATTATTAAGATGCAATGGGCCAGTTCTTTTTTAATGCTGCTTTTTTGTATTTTTTTTGGCCTACCTAACCTGCTCCCTATGTTGTCTGTCCTATTGTTCTCTGATATTGATGTCTACCTAGTAATTTTTACTGTAAGGTCTTCTGCCCTAAAACTAATAACTGTCTACATGCATCAATTCTTCATTCCGGGTCTGTTCTCTAGCTGCCATGGCCATAGTTGGCAGAAATAGTGTTATCAACAAGAACAAAAAAATTTTTATGAAACTTCATGTGCCCCAGAAAACGTAACCTGCTTGTGGTTAAGCTGGTTCAAACATTTCCAAAGAGAAAATAATTGGGATCCTATATGGTTAAAACTTTAATAGCCATGTCTAAAATGCACCAGTATAAACTAAAAAGTAGTCAGAATCTTTAAAAGGATGTTTGTTGCACCATACATTCTATATAATAATTAAGTCATTTATAGTTTAATTATATAATCTCTTAGGAGCTACATGATTATTTCTCCCCATTACATTATTGTTTCTTATTGAAGCTACTGCTTCAATGTGGTGGAAGCTGAAAGCTTGTGTGAGTGGGGGCAGAGGTATAGAAGGAAGATAATTTCAGGACATGAAACTGGTTTTATTCTGTTTGTTATTTGAAAATCATGCATGCATGAATTACATTACTTTTTCCGCATATACTAAAAATAGAGAAAGAAACATATTGAGATGAGTGTATAACTCACTCGATGTGTGTTTCATCGGCATACGAACCGGCTTTGTCAGGGGTATCAGGCGTTGTCATACTTATTAAGAAAGCAGTAGTGGACTGTACCTCCCACTCATAGCGCTGATTGGCTCAAAGGTCCAATTCATGCAGCCCTTACATCAATTCTTTATTCTAGGGCTGTTCACTAGCTGCCATGGCCATAGTTGGCAGACATGGAGTTATCATCAAAGAATTAAAAAAAATGTAATGAAACTTCATGTGTCCCTAGAAATGTAACCAGATTGTGGTTAAGCTGGTTCAAACAAAAAACATGAGGATCCTAAATGGTTAAAAAGTAACCATTAATAGCCATGTCTAAAATGCACCAGAATAAATTCTAGTGTACTGCAATTAACCTCTTAAGGACCAGGCTGTTTTTAAACGTGTTTAACACGTTTGCGGTGCTCGTGTTTAGATTTAATTTTCTCCTCACCCATTTATTGTTCATATACCATTGTTTTGATTATCTAATTTCCTATAAAATTATAATAAAGAATCTTTAAACTCTCCAAAAAACTCTCCAAAAAAGCTAATGAAAAAAATGCTAAATAGATTGTACTATTTGGCCTATGTTTAGAAATACCCAATCTTTTTATGTTTTTTTGCTTTTTTCTGCAAATTATTGGGCAATAAGTACAAGTAGCGTTGTGCTATTTCAAAACCAATTTTTTTTCAAATCTGGTCATTCTGCCCCATATGCTATTTCAGGTATCTTCAAAGCCAGCCAATGTAATTTACTCCATCAAACCATATGTTTTTGAAAACTAGACACCTCAAGGTATTTTAAATGCTGGTATTTTAACTCTTTCCATGCACTATTTCTTTAACCATCCTTTGTCAAACTTTAGGGTAGTAATTTATTTTGTGTTTTTTTTATCACAAAAATTGCGCTTCAGGAATGGATTTACAGCTCCTGGTGTATGTCACTTGAAACAAGACCCCAATATGTTTTCAGCAACATCTACAGTGATACAGCCCCATGCATGGGTTTGTCAGGTTGTTTGGGAGGTAAAACGCCACATTTAGGAAGTGCACATTTTTTAACTCTGGTCCTACTACCCCATGTCCTAATAGGGCCATCTTTGAAGCTGGCTAATTCAATTTACCCCATCAAACCATATATTTTTGAAAACTAGACACCCAAGGTATTTTAACCCTTTCAATGCATGAGATTTTTGTATTTTTTCATACAAATTGTACTTCAGGTATAAATGTATAGCTCCAGGTATAAATCACTATCAAAAAACAATGTGTGTTCAGCAACATCTCCTGAGTACAGTGATACCACCCTTGCATGGGTTTGTCTTGTGTTTGGGGGCTAAAAGGCCACATTTGGTTAGCCACTCCAATTTACCCCATCAAACCATTTTTTTTTTTAAATTAGACACCCCTTGGGTATTTGAAATGCTTTTACTTTAATTCTTTCCATGTCAAGATTTTTGGGAAGATGCATTGCTAATTTTAGAACTTGCTCATAATAATAAACTTTATTATTTTTTTTTATTCTTTGTGTACTTTTTTTACATTTTGCTGGAACCGGATGGTTCCGCTGATGCATAATTATTTTTAAATGTTACCGCTTTATTTGTTTCTTTTTTTATTATTATTTTTGTAAATATTTTACTAATCTATAAAAATAAAAGATAATAATAATAATAATCACATTGTTATTAGAAAGCTGGGCTCCATTGACTTGCATGGTTGAATGCAGAACCTGTATTCAACCTGCAAGTGGAGCCAGAATTCTCAAGAGGGTCTGGAGACGCTCTAGCGAAATTTTGCAACTTTGTTATTTTTTTAAAGGATGCACTCGCAGTGACTCAAGAGAGTGGTCATAGAGCGTCCTGGGGTGAGTGTACGGTGTTGCTGAATGCTTCGTTATCGAGGCTTTTCAGCGACACCATTGAAGTTTAAAATGGATGTTCCCTGCCCTACAGTGTATGGCGTATGTTGACACACCGGGAGGGGCCAGACATGGTGTTGCTGAAGGCCCTGACATCGAGGCATGACAGCAACACCATTTAAGCGAAGAAAGTGATCATCGATCACTTTCTAAGCTTGTTTAATGAAATGACGTGGGCCGTCATTGGTCGTTAAGGGGTTAATAAATGATTTAATTTGTAGGTGCATTCCGATAATTGGGGTTTAAGTATTTTTTCGTAAGAAGGATATACTTACACTCAACACAGTGGCCAAATTTGACAGTGGCCAAAAGTGCCCATAGTCAGTTGTAGCCAAGTCTGATGTTGTGTGGATGCAAGATGGCTATGTACCAAAAGGTTCTGTAGATACTTTGACCATCAATAATGAATACTTATATTGACCACGAGATAAACTACATGGTGCTGGTCTCCAAATGTTTCCAGGGCTGCTTTTCATTCCCAGTCCGGCCCTGGATGTACACTATAAAATACATCCATAATATAATGCAAAGTGAGCCAGGTAATATGTCTTTAAGCACAGAACACACTTAAGAGACATCCCTGTGGCTCATGATTCACACTCCATTAAGACAATGCAAAATGCAACATCATGCAGAACCATGGTGATTCACATATTTTATATGCAGGTGCCGGTTTTTAATTGGGTTTTTACTCCAAATATACAAGTACATAATTATGTTGTATTAAAGCATTTACACTTATACTGCAATTAGTTACATAGCTTGTTTGTGATACTTACGTTAAATATAATTAATCCAATTTTGTAAACTTCCAATCTAAGAGTCGGTTAATGAATAGTATTATAACTCCCTCTGTCAGTTATTTTATTGACAAATGTGTTATTGATTACAAATAATATTATAGTCATTCATTATATTTAATTTTCAAATCTCCGTTTTATTGAAAAGAAGGTAACATTGCTTACAGTTGAAGGACAAGATACAGCAGGCATCATGACACAACAGTACAACGTACATCAGGCGAGACACAGCCAAAAAGAGGACAGTACGAGCGTAGACTTCAGACGTCAAAGTGTGCTGTACGAGCGAAATGAACAGTAGACTAACAAAGGTACAACACGAGCAGTGTCACGGATGCAATGCTACAGAACCTGTCAGCAGGCAGCACTGTCCCGGAGAATTGGCAAAATCAAGAATGGAACGTAATGTGTGAACCAACGGAATAAAGAAAACAAAACAAAATAAAACAAAACAAAGCACGTAATAATGAATGTACAATTGGATGTATGTATGGATGCATGAGTGAATGGATAAGTGGGTAAATGGATAAATAAATGGATAGAGCACCGTCTATGAGAGTCCACAAAATGAGGGTGGTACAGCGAACTACAAAGGCGGGTAGGACTGGTGGGAAAATACGTTCAGGCAAGCCGTCGCGGAGAGAGGATCCACTCAGGTTGCGTCTGAGACAGGAGGAGTATCGATATAGCTGCCCAGGACGGTTCGAAAAGATGGAGAAGCCAGGAACTCCCTCCATGGTAGCCATTTTAGCCCGTTTTTGTAGCGAAAAACCCCTGGAAGTCATGACCAAGTCCTCCATCTGACATATAAAGCCTACTTTCTTAAGCCACACAGAAACGGGGGGGGTCTAGCCTGCCTCCAGAAGCAAGGGATGGTAGCCTTGGCCGCGGTAATAAAATGGATGAACCCATGCTAGAGGGAGTGTGATGCAGCAGCATGGACTCGGGGTTGGTCTGGAAATCGGGGGTCGTCAACTGCCCGTATCACCGCGGCCACAGCCGCCCATAGGGGTTGCACTAGGGGGCAGTGCCACCATAAGTGCATATAAGAACCCTCGTCGGTCCCACATCGCCAACATGATGGGGAAACGTGTGGGAGAAAGCGGTGTAGGTCAGCGGGCACCCTGTACCACCTGGTAAGGAGCTTGTAAGCTGACTCCTGCAACCTACTAGATGTGACCCCTCTAAGGGTAAGCGATATCATTTTGTCCCACTCGTCCGGCTCGAACGTGCGGTTCAAGTCCCTTTCCCACAGACTGAGGAAGTACAGTTTCCTAGGGGTACGGTACGTCAAGAGGAGTTTATATAGTGTGGAGAGAAGGTGGGAATGTCTGGAGGAGTCTATATAGAGTAATTCAAACAACGTCAACGGTCTGGTCAAGTCAGAGGCGGGGGACAGGGAGGACAGGAAGTGTTTAATCTGATGGTACAGGAAAGTTGCCCTAAAGGGCGCGGGCACACCAGACACAAAGAACGATATGGGGCGAATAGAGTTCCCGGTGTAAAGGTGCGTGACACGAAGCACCTTTTCCCGTGCTGGCACAAGAACCTGTATATCAGCGTGGGTCAGACCCGGAGGGAAGTCAGGGTTGGAAGAGATGGGGGTTAACAGGCCAGGACAGGTCGTGATGGGATACTTGGCGAGGGTCTTATGAAAGATGCGCAGCGTCGGAGTGATGGTTGGGTGTCGCGGTATGTTGGGAAGGCGGTGCGTCCGTGAAAGCCAAGGTATTGCAGCAATGTCATGGGGAAAGAGGGAGTTTTCAATTTGAACCCAGTGCTTGTGGGAGTGAGACGACCATTCTATTACCCTCCGGAGGTGGGAAGCAACCCAGCATCCCTCGATGTCCGGGAGGCCCAACCCGGCACACTCCTTAGTACCGATCAGGTAAGAGAGAGCCAGTCTAGGGGGACGGTTGAACCAGACGTACCTTGTAAAGGTCCTAATCCACCGTTTAAGGAAGGATTGGGTCAAGTAGACAGGGAGAGTTTGCAGGAGATAGAGGATGCGAGGGAGGATATTAATTTTGAGTACGCTCACCCTCCCAAACCAGGAGATATAGCTGAAGGACCATTTCCTCAGGTCCGCTGAGATTGACGCCAATAGGGGAGCGAAATTCAACTCCACCAGGGTGGACAGGTCGGCCGGGAGGCGCACCCCGAGATAGGTCAGACACCGAAAGGGGTAGACGGCCTGTATCTGCGTTTTAACGGAGGGGGGATATGTATGCACGGGATTTCCCCAGATTGATCTTGTATTGGGCCAGGTCATGGAACTGCTGCAGCTCAGAGGTAATATGTGAGAGGGAAAGCATTGGGTTTGTGACGAAGCACAGAATATCATCCGCGTATATCGATAACTTGTATTCCTGACCTGCCACCGAGAGGCCCGAGATATGGGGGTTGGCCCTAATGGCGTTGGCCAGGGGCTCTAGCGCAAGAAGGAATAACAGGGGGGAAAGGGGGCAGCCCTGCCTAGTACCGTTTGCCAAAGTGATCCTGTCGGAGAGGGTGCCGTTAATGCGGACATAGGCCGAGGGTGAAGAATACAGTGATCGAATGTAATGGAGGAACCTAGGACCTACGGCCAACTTGTTCAGGACTCGGAAGAGGAAGGCCCACGAGACCCCATCAAAGGCCTTCTCAGCGTCCATGGATACCAGGAGGAAGGGAGTTTTGCGAGAGTGGGCCAACGCCATAAGGTTCAGGACCTTAAGGGTATTGTCCCTGGCCTCCTGACCGGGCACAAACCCCGACTGGTCACCATGGATGCACCTGGGGAGGAGTGGATTGAGTCTAAAAGATAAAATTTTGGCCAAAATGTTAAGGTTGGTGTTGATGAGCGAAATCGGGCGATAATTGCCACAGGTTTCAGGGTCTTTGCCTGGTTTTGGGACGACTGTGATGTGGGCAGTGTTCGTTTGGGGATCAAGAGGCGACCCATCAGCTAGGGCGTTAAAAAAGGTCACCAGTTGGGGACCCAGGATTCGGAGAAATTTGCTATAATATAGTGGAGTAAAGCCATCCGGGCCAGGACATTTGCCCTTCGGCAGGGATTTGATCGCTCATTCTACTTCCTCCAAGCTAATGGGAGAGTTGAGGCCAGCTCTGTCCTCAGCGGTTAGTCTATGCGTGAGATGTTTATCTAGATACGCTGCCATACGAGTGAGTGCTGATTCATCAGGGTCCCTCCCCCCGCTTAAGTTATAGAGTTCAGAGTAGTAGGTAGAAAAGCAGCGAGCGATGTCTCTCATGTGGTGGTGTAGCGTGCCTGATGCGTCTCTAATCTTGGGTATGTAGGCGGCTGATCTCTTGGCCCTAAGGGCCCTGGCGAGTAATATCCCAGGCTTGTCTCCCAATTCATAAAAGTGCTTCCTGGCGAGGAGGAAATTTCGCTTTACCCTGGAATCTAGGAGGGAGGAGAGGTCGGTGCGCAGAGCCTGAAGCTATTCATGGGTGTCATGGGAAAGAGTAAGCTTATGCCTGAGTTCCAGAGCTGCTACTTGACGTGTAAGGGAGATAAGGGACAGTTTGGCTCCAAGCTGAATAAGATGGCCTCTCATTACGGCCTTGTGGGACTCCCAGACCGTGGGGACCGGGGTTCCTCGGGCAGAGTTATCCTCGAAATAGTGTTTGAGGTGTTCCTCGAGCTCCCGGAGGAACGTGGGGTCATTTATCAAGTTGACATTGAGGCGCCAGCACCAAACCTTGGGAGGATGAGAGGGGAGCCGGAGAGACATATGGACAGGGGCATGGTCACTGATTGCCTGTGTCCACAATGGAAGCGGAGTGGAGGGAAGATGGTGGTGGGATAAGAATAAGGCGTCAATATGTGTGTATCTATTGTGTGGAGGGGAGAAGAAGGTGTAGTCTATGTCAGTAGGGTGGCTGGCCCTCCAGACGTCTACCAATTAGTTAAGGAGGAGCATTCGTTTTACCTTCTTAATTTTCACGTATGGGAGATGGGACGTACCTGTCGAGCAGTCGAGTCTAGGGTCCATAACCATATTAAGGTCTCCCCCAAAAACCGTCATTCCCTCCTGGAGGTCTGCTAGTTTGGAAAGGAAGCGCACCAAAAAAGGTATTTGGTCCTTATTGGGGGCATAGACAGTGGCTAGTGTGATCTTGTGTGTACCCAGATAACCCTTGACAATCAGACTCCTGCCCTCCGTATCCTTCCAGACATCAATAAGTTGAAAGGGAAGGCTTTTGTGTAGTAAAATGGCAACACCTTTGGTTTTGGTAGTTGCGGAGCTGGAAAAGTATGCCAATTGGAAGTGTCTATTTGTGAGCCTAAATTCCTGCGCAGCCGTGAAGTGGATTTCTTGGAGGAAGGCTATGTGGGTTTTGTAGGAGTGGATGAGCAGAAATAATTTTGACCTTTGCTGGGGTTTATTCCAGCCTCTGACGTTCAGAGACGTACATTTAAGGTGAGTGGAAGCCATAGGACATTAAGGTCCAAGGTATAGCAATATGTGGTGACGGCGCACCATAGCATCCAAAAGAATACAATATGACAAGTAAGAAAAAAACCCAGAATATTGTACGTGCATAAAAACAAAAACAGTAATAGAAAACAATCTGGGCAACGCGAAGCCCTGATGTAACAACATTGAGTATTGAGACGAATGACCATACTAGTGGTCGAGGACCTAGTACCCAAACCCAGAGGGCAGGGTAGGTAGGCTCTGGTAGGGGTGGTGGAATAGGGCAAACAGTGGTGTGTCGTATCGGCAGAGAGAAACGGCAGCAAGCCAGGGTGCAAGAGCACCATCTCCGTGTCAGATAGGTAGAGAATGTATATGTGATAGCATGCCTGAGTGTGGGACGAAGGATGTGTGGATAGGGAGGGCGACTGAAGTGGAGAGAACGCATAAAAAAGGAAAAAAATAAAAATAAAAAATACAAATTTTTCCTGTGATGTAGTTTATCGAAGGAGTGAAGGTGTGTGGGGCCACACAAGTGGCTTATTGTCCAGCTGTACCAGGACATAAAGGACTACAGGGGTAGAGTAAAGTGTGTGTGTGATTATGTGCGTACAGAGGGCTGGGCGCCCGTGAATGTAACAGACCGACATGGGTAAGAAGAGCCCTGCGGCTCCGCGAGATTAGAGTGACGGCGAGTGGGGGAGTGTGTGGATGTGGATGAGGGGTCGAGAGTATTATGTGCGTGTCAATGTATATGTAGGGGAGGAAAGGCCCCTGCAGGAGCAAGGGGAGTAGGGAGAAAGACGGCCTGGCATGAGAAGTCTGGCTGGGTTACCCCCCAAGGGGAGCAAGCTCAAGAGGTGCCGGGGTGTCATGGGTCGGCCGACTCAATCTATGGCGACAACATAAAAGGGTATACGGGGGGGGGGAAGAAAAGATAGCCAATCATAATAGTAGCAAACCGTAAATCAAGTGATATCGGCGGCGAGTCCAGGACATGTCCAATGCTGCAGAGCGTCCTTAAAAAATTATCGCGATCGAAGAGGTGTCCCAGGGAAAAAAACAGCAGCCAGGTTCAGGAGGAGACCGTCCGGCCGGCGTCATAGCGCAAGAGCCTGGGGAACGCTGGGGTCAGCAGGACGGCGAGTCGGCAGAGGAAGCGGGGGCATCAGTAGAGTCGAACCTCAATGTGGCGTCGGCGCAATGAGCGGGTAGCAGCCCTGAAGAGAGAGGGAAGACGCTCCACAAGTGCAGGTAGAAGATCCTGGGGGGACAGTCCAACTGGATCCAAGGGTGATGTGAGCGTGCGAATAAAGTCCAAATAAATGGTTGAGAGCTGTCCGACAAAAGGGAGCAGGTGGCCGATGGTGAGCTAGAAGCGTAGAGTCGGTCGGCGTCGGGAGGCGAAGGGTGGAAACAAGGCACGAGCTACTGTGGGGTAGCGCAAGTTCAAGTCGCCGGGAGCTTCGGGCGTTTGTGTCTCTGAGGCCTGGGCGACCAGTCCTTAGATGCGTCTCGTAAACGGGTGGGAGCGACCAAAGTTGACTCCCAATCCGGAATAGTGATAGGAGGCATATTCAAGCTCTTCAGGAAAGAAGGTGCATCTGATGCTTGTTGAAGGACGAACGTGTCAGAGCCTTTCCGAGCAATTAACGCAAACGGGAAACCCCACTGGTAAGGGATCGATGCCTCTCGCAGGGCTGCCGTGAGCGGTTTCAGAGTGCGTCTGGTCTGTAGAGTGGTGGGGGATAAATTGTGATGGTATGGCCGTTCCAGGTGGGGTCGCCCCTTGTCCGGCAGGCCCTGAGGATGCTCTCTTTCACAGGGTAATAGTGAAGTCGGCAGACGACGTCCCTCGGGGGGCTCTCGGCTTAAGGGCCCTGTGGGCTCGATCAAATTCAATTTGCGTATCAGCAGGGCGCTGTAGGAGGTCATTGAAAATGGCCTGAAGTGTCAAGGCAAGCACGGCATGTTCGATGTCCTCAGGAATACCGCGCACTCTGAGATTGTTGCGCCTGCCGCGGGTTATCGAGGTCCTCTAGTTTCCGGGCCAGTAAGCGTAATGTATAAGAGTGTTCCCATACTTGCGTAGAAATTGTGTCCATTGAATCGGTGATCTTCTCGGCGTCCGTCTCCACCGCTGCCACGCGGTCCCCGAGTTGTTGAACGTCGGCCTTAATTTCAGACAGAGCATCAGGGATGCCTTGAGTGGCTTTTTCTATGAGAGGTACCATCTCATCCTTTGTCGGCAGGAGACGGAGAGTGTCCTGGAGTGTGGGGTAGTCCCGGAGGTCAGAGCAGGAGTCGTCAGGGCCTTCAGCCTTCGAACTGGCGGGAGAAGGCGCCATTTTATGGAATGAGCCCCTGGAGTCTTGGTCTTGAGTCCCCTGATAATAGGAGCGGACCGAGGTGAGTGAAGATTTGTCTTTGCACCCCGAAGGCTTAGGGATGCCATGGGCTTTGTTTTGCCCATTGTGGTGAAAAAACATGCTATTTTGTCAAAGACACGGAGAGGGTTAGCAGAGCAAAAGACCTAAGCAGCCATCTTCGTCCGTGGCTAGCCACGCCCCCCTCATTCATTATATTTAATAAGACATTTCTGGCAAAACCAGATTTAATAAATCTTAGATGCTGCTGCCGATATATATAAATATTAGACCTTGCTGCCGATATATATATATATATTAGACCCTGCTGCCAATATATATAAATATTAGACCCTGCTGCGGATATATATAAAAATATCAGCCCCTGCTTCCGATATGTATAAATATTAGCCCCTGCAGCCAATATATGAAAATGTTAGCCCTACTACCAATATATATTTATATATATTCTGACTGTACCACGACATTGAGAGGTCCTCTCCCCTTTAATCATCCTCAGGGTCCCTTTGTGACCTCTCTTTTACTTACTTCCTGTAGTTCAGGTATAGATCGAATAAACACATGGAAACAGCACATGCAACTGAATAAGACATAAAAGCCCTGTATTTGCAGGTAAACATAAATACCTAAATAAATGTAAAATCAGCACTGAAGGTGTAGATCAAATAAACAACACATGGAAACAGCAATCCAGGTAATGATCAACTGAATAAAACATATAAACCTTGTATTTGCATAAATAGTGGAATAGTATTATTAAATATGGAAACATAGCATAGCAGATATGTATCAAAAAAATAACGCACAAACCCAGCTTTGCACATATAGATCAATTGGAATTCACATAAAAACTCTGCATTAAAGGTATAGATAAAACCCCCTAAATTACAGGCACAGATCACAGGTCGCACACCCTAAAGGCAAGCCTTGGCATCCACATTGCCAACATAGAACCTGACCAACATCCAAATTATACACACTTAGGACATGCCATCTTTGTGCCCAAACAGCCCAGCATGAGTCAACATTGTCCCCAAACATCCCAGCGAATAACATCAGCCTGCCCTGTGCCATCTTTGACCCATAAACACGCTACCTGTGCCATCTTTGACCCATAAACACGCTACCTGTGCCATCTTTGTTCCATAAACACCCTGCCTGTGCCATCTCGTCCCAATGCTTAAACACCCTGTTTATACCCTCTTTGCCTTTTTGACAAATCAATTATACACTTATGATTCACACAAACACTTTTACAGTCACTCACTAATTCACTTTCATTCATATAATTCATTCACACAATCATTTATTCTTTCACTCTTTCACACAAATTATTTAAACATATTCATTAATGCAGTGTCACAAATTCATTAATTCTCTCACTCATTCACACAATTTATCCACACATTAATCCATTCATTCACTCTATCATTCTGACTCTTTATTTCAATATTCTTGCTATCCTCCTTTCTCACTATATACCCCCTCTCCCTCCCTTCTCACTATCTACCCCTTCTGATTGCATGCTAGGGAGCGTAGAGCTGGGCCCTAGGAAATGCTTTCTGGGGTCCAATTTTTTGGGATGGGGGGCGCCAGAGGAGTAGTCCGCACAGGGCTCCAGAACACCTAAGGCCGGCTGTGATAGTAGTTGTACCAATGGGGAAGACCCAAACCACCTTTTCCAACTGGTGAAGTCTATAAATAATTACCAATTCGTCTTCTATTACCTATATAATTTTCAACATTTTTGAGCCTAATAAAATACCATGTGATCACTGATTAATGGGCCTTTAGGTCACTAATCATTAACCAATCTCACTTTTCAATAGCCAGTGACCTAATCTGATCATCATCCCTATCGCTAGCACTATACAGTATCTGTAACCTAACTCTAATATCTAACCGTACATAAAACTATCCACTAACAGTACCCTGGCGCTACCACTTACCCCTCTGCTAACCTCTTACATAAGCTCTAAGTATTTTCACTCAGCTGTTAGGTGCATGCTAACTGGTTCTGTGACACTAAAACACATTTGAAAAATGCAGCATCCATCCCTAAACTTGTCTGACATGTGAAAAGGTACAACCTGACCAAATGCTTTTTTCCCCCATTATAGTTGTGTAATCTAGAACCTGCTGCGCCAAAAAAACTTTCGACAAATCACAAGTTCTCTCAGTAATTTTCATTTACCCATGGAAAGAAATGGGACAGATTAACACTTAAATGGTTAAATAAAAAGTAATAAAATGCCCCTAACAAAAAAACTTTTTAAAAAATCTATACTTTTGCTCAGCACTATTGTTTTTTCTGGCAGCTATTGAGGCCCAACTCACAGCATTCAATATTTAAAAAAAATCTTGTTTGGAAGCAGTGATGCAACATCTTTTATACTTGGCCTTGGAACAACCACAGTAGATGCAAATAGCATGCATATGAGGACAATCAGGACAAGTACCTTTTGGAGTTTTTTTCTAATTTTTCTTATTTTCACTGGCTATGTATAGTTGTAATAGGTCAAACGTGAAAATGTTGATGTCAGGCCCCATTCAGGCTGCGGAGCTGCTTATCTCTAGTTTCCCCTGTCTCGCTACGATTCCCTCTTTGCTGTAATCCATTCCTGGATTTCCCTGTGCTCTGCTGTTTACTTATGATACTTTGTTTCAGTCATGCTCTTAGCTTCAGCTTCTTTCCTTTATAAATTGTTATGTTTGTCCCAATTTGCAGTCTAAAGGTATGTCTTTCTCTGTTCTGTGTATAGATCTAATGTTTAGCTTCAGCTTTAGTGATTCAGTAGGCAGAGTTTAGTGCTAGGACCCACCGAATATTAGAGTACTTTGGCGTAGTGGTGGGCTAAACATACTATGGCCATATGATGTGACGAAATCTCCAATTGTCATTTTATAGTCCTAGGCTAATCCTGTATTTATGTGTGTCAGTCTTTTATGTGCCTTTGCCCTCTTTTTCCTGAATCTTCTGAGGATCTCGGTTCCTCTCTGCTCTCCCCATGTCCCAGTTAAGATATCCTATCCTTGCTTAAAGGAGAAGCATCCGAGGATCTCGGCTCCTCACTCCATCCCTTGTGTTCTTTGCCTTGTTTCCCTGTCCTCTGTTGTGTCCTGTACCATGTATGTCTTGTCTGGCTCCCTGTTACTTGCTCGCTCTGTCCCCCTTGCTTGCTATTTTTCTGCTGTTACTCTGCTTAGCTTCCCTACTCCCAGCCTGCAGCATCCTGCATATTTCTCTGTTGAGCTATGTCTCATGCCTACTTCACTTTGAATGTTGGTCTGCCGGCCCACGGACCATCCAGCATACAGAGAAATTAGTATATATATATATATAATTTTGAGGGTGCGTTAAATGAGTTAGTGGGCAATCACAGTTGAATAAAGACATAGCAAAAACTGCTCTCATCCTTTAGGACAAACATGGTAAAAAAAAAATCCTGAAGGGGTTAAAGTGCTCACAGAATGCTTTCCTACACATTCTTTGTTAATGGGCCTGCCCCAATAAACTGTTGCTTTAAAGTTTTCTGTCTAATGTGATCAATCATACTAGAAATCCCAATTAATGCTAAATTGTCTATATAAAATATCAACTTTAGTGTCCTTTTCAATTTTGTCTTGAATATAGGCTCCTATTGGCTTTCTATAAATGTGTGGCACAAGTTATTCTCTTTATCAGCAAATGTGGAGTGAAGTTTCATTTTTCAAGCATGAACAGAGGAACAAGAATAGTGCTCCAGTTCATAGTTGTTTCTACTATTATTGTTTTACATAGTTCAGTAAAAGATTTTTACCAATATGCCAATGTTTACACCACATCTAACTGTTGCTATAAATTTAAAATAATTATTTATATATATAATATAATTATTTTAACAATTGTAACGTTTTACTAAGTGTGACCTCGAACACTTAATGCTTCTGTCTAATGTAATGAAGGCATCATGGTTATAAGTGTTCTATATTATAGATTATGTATAGCTTGCTAATTCAATGCAAAGGGGATGTAATTTGTAAATAGTGAGAAAAACTACCTAGAAATTGTTCCCCATAGAAGCTAAATGGTTTGTTGTGTGTTCCTTATACTTACTAGCACTTATTGCTTGCACCCTTAAGAACTAGTAAGGGTTCATATTATAGGACATTATACCATAGCGGTAGTAATCTCTATTCCTAGTCTTAAACTACTGTATATTGATCATACTTGTGAACGTCCCAGGGTAGGCGTCTTGGAGCTTCCTCTCCTCTGTGCATGAGCGTGGCTAGCCACACATAGGGGCTAGCCCTAGATAGCCTTTAGTGGGTGCGAACAGGGAGGAGAGCATTGGAATGTGAGCATTGAGTAGGTGGAACATGAACAGGGAGTGCATGTGGCCAAAACTTAAACCTGGAGAGTTCCCAGATATGATAATAATTCTAAACAATTGCAACAAAAGTACTTTTTTTTTTATAACAGCATAATTCTCTTAGTTTTCAATACTGTTCAAACAAGTTGCAAAACAATTTTCTTAGAATGGCTAAAAAAAGTCTCTGCCTTGCTTCCTTCATCTAAACTCCCTTTAAAGAGGAACGAAAACATCACAAAAATATTTTCAAAGGTATTGTGCTGTGTTATGTTTTTGCATAATATAATGTTTTTAGGCGACTCCTAAAATTACTGACAACAATGGCAATCTCCAGGTCTGCAGATAAAATAAGTTATATGTTATATTTATATGCTCAAACTGAGAAGATCATTCTGTGAAGGCTAGCCTACATTACTATGTACAACATTATATATTATTTTCAAGGCGAACCTTTTTTTTAATCGCTATCATGCATATAATATTTTGCTTTGAAATCAAATGGCCTTCACTTGTTTGTTCAATTCTTCCAATGTTTTGTCCTTGTATAAAAGATGTTCTACTTTGGTAATCTCATACTCAAGATCAGCAACGTCTCTGGTGATAGCTAATAATGCTAAATAATGATCATGGCATCCAAGTCTAAAGGGAATCTCTGAAAGCATCTTTATTTTATTTCGTCTTTAAAACAGCCATAGGGAGCTGACGAGTATTCAGACCTTAATGCCTAACAAATGCCTGTCCCTGGATCGCTAATTATTATGCGTGAAAAGGCCTAGATATATGTAGTACTATAATGAACAAGTGTTATCCGAATTAGTTTCATTAGCTCCAAAATCCACAGCCTGTTATGTGCCATTACAGGTAGGTAAGCCAGGCAATGAGTTGCTCCAATTCAAAATTCAGACTCGCTGAGCAGCACAAGCTAAACCAGACATGCACATTGAATAATCAAGTCCTTGAATGCATCCTGTATGAATGTCACTCTTATTCCCTTTTAACAAGCTTGTCTTGAGACCACACCAGCCAACATATGGCTATATGTTGACATATGTTCCACTAATACAGAAAACACACAGCAACTTACCAGTGTCTACTGCTTATGCTTTTAGTGGCCGTACCTAAAAGAACACCAAGTCATAAAAATAAGGAGTTGTTGGCCCCTTGAACACCAGTAAAATCTAGGGGCAGTCCCATTGGCCATTTGTTCCACTCCTTACATACTAAGCAATAGGGAGGGGTTCATCCTATGCCTACAATACTTATTGCCCAGTACCATGTGGGCTAATATACAGTCATGTCCAGTGTACTCATTTTCACATGCCCGCTTCTGCACCAAGAAGCATATATAAATACAGGGATTCATTTAGTTGAAGAAAAATATCATTTTGTTCCAAACTTAAATGTAGAAGATTTATTTGCATTTAAAACAATGCCAACATTTCTGCGTAACACATATCAAAATAGAAACCTGCTGTGTCTGTTCAAAATTCACTGGAAAACAAACATATCAGTAAGATTGTATGCTCAGAGACCATGCAGAGGTACATATTGCTTGCATAATAAAGGTAAATCATACTGGTGACAAGGAACTAATTTGCTTGCTAAAATAAAGAAAAGTTTATTATGAAAGTAGCCCAATAATACAGATGAGCCTGGATTTCAGTGCTCACTGCTGGTTTAGTAGGAGAGGACAAAGTGGGTTTTTCATTTTCCTGTATTTTACCATGTTATACAAAAAATGTGTAATGCTCATTCCAAATGAAAATGATCAACATGTATTACAAACCCTGTCTATCCCATGGCAACAACTTTCTTTTCTTTCTGCTCTCAGAATGCTTATTCCTACCCTTTAACCTCTGCCCAATTGTTAGGTTGCTGACTGTTGTTAATTGATGAGGAAATTGATTACCTAATGCTGGCACATTGAGAGACAAAGCACTTCTGTAAGGTGATTTGTTAAAACAAATACATCTAAACGCACTGTCTACCAAAAGGTAGTTATAATAAATTTACCAAATTTACAATATAGACAGAAGCCGGACGTGGGCATCGGTAGATATATCTGAAGTTATATCAGATCTTATACAAAGATAAAAACAGTAGAATGCCTAAGCAAGACGTTTCGTTGCTTAATAATGTACGATTCAAATAAATTATAACAGACCTAAAAAAACATATATAAGAAGACATGTTACCGTATTATTTCCAATTTGTGGTGGATTTTTTAATAAACGAGATTATATCATATTAAAGGTGCCAACAGCATAAAATTAAATATAGTACAGACAGTTAGATTTTGCCATTTGAGCCCAGGCTTTAAATAATGCATGGGGAGCAACATATTATAAATCACCTGACCTTTTTCTCCACTATGCTTCAGTGATCATTTTACTGGTTTACAATATTGTTTCTATATATAAATATTATATTTCTGTTTTAGGGTGTGTGTTTTTTTTCTTCTTGTTTTTTTCTTTTTCCATATACAAAGTATGACCAAACGTATGTGGACACCTGACAATCACACCCATATGAGCTTGCTAGATATCCCATTTCAAAACTATGGCCATTAATATGGAGTTGGTCCCACCTTTGCAGCTATAACAGCCTCCACTCTTCTGAAAGGCTTTCCATAAGACGTTGGTGTGTGTTTGTGGAAATTTGTGCTAATTCAGCCAAAAGAGCATTTGTGAGGTTCTGGCACTGATGTTGGACATTCCAAGTTTAAGGTCAGAGCTCTCTGCATGCCCTTTGAGTTCTTCCACACCAAATCATTTCTTCGTGAACCTTGCTTTGTCAACAGGGGGCACATTCATGGTGAAAAAAAGTGCCTTTCCCAAACTGGTACCACAAAGTTGGAAGCATAAATAAACATCTTTGGATGATGTAATATTACCCTTCGCTGGAACTTTGGGGACTAGCCCTAACCCTTGAAAACACGGTCACCTACCGAGATGTTACGTGATAGTTTGGCTGCTCACTGTGCAAACAGCTAGTAAAAAGGGTTCCTGTGAAAATAAGGCTGTTGTGTGATAGAATGAGTAAGTGTTAGTATGTAAGTGTGTGTTAACATGAGTGTGTAAGTGTTTGTTTCAGTGGTATGTGTGTTAGTATGTATGTGTGTAAACGCAGGTACAGCTCATTCTGTACTAGTATGTCTCAACTTGTGTTAACCTAAGTTTTACTGCCCCCCCCCCGTTATGATAACACTGCACAATCTACTCTGTAGGGCTCCATAAGTAAATGTAACTTATTAAATAAAGTGTTGCATAAAGTGGTAAATATGTAGAATATAACCGAAGTCACCATTTCACCGTTTAATCATTATACCAAAGATTCTTGAAGCTGTTAGAAAACTAGAATTATTTTAAAAGATACATTACATCCATACCTAGAAACTCTGGGTGAGCACTGCTTCTCTGTGTCTCCTGTTTGGTTTCTTCTCCATACACAGGAGCAGCGTTCCCCTCATTAGGGTTAACCCCACCCCTATGTATAACAAGCCCTGTCCCTCCATGAAGCCACTCCCCCAGAAAAAGGGAGAGCTAATGTTGCTTAACCTAATTAAGCAAGGTAACCCAGATATAATTACATCAAAGATGAAATACCATATATTACAATTCGAATGAATATCATAAAGTCGCAATGTGTCACCAACCAATCAGTGTTCCGCCTGGAAATATAAGGACTTCTGCCATATTCATCCCCAACCAAGTATCTAATGAATTAACAGTTGAGATATAATCTTGTTATCTTGTAAATCTGCCAAATGTTCCAGGTTTTTGGAAACTGCCTGATTTAATTTTCTGCTACCAATCTGAAAGATGAAAAAAACAACCATTTAGCACTACTATTTGAAATTATATTCAGCAAAAATCTATAAGGCTTTTAGTGACTATTCCTCAAAGATATTTCCTTTTCCTGACTATATTAGACTTCCCACTGTTGCCATAATTGTTTTAGAAGTTTATTACTGTAAATGTATTTGTCACAGACTGGGTCCAAGCTGATGGCAGAAGGACCCAGCGCGCCCGATGGTTGTTTGCAAGAGTCTCGATGCAGCAGTGGAGTCTGGGGCAGGGCCTGGTGCAGGGTGACCACACTCACCCAGGCGTTGAGCACCTAGGAAGTGCAGCCAAACACCAGCGCCCTGATATGGCAGCAGATGTAGTCCAGAATAAAACGAATCCTGCAGGCACCCAGGAGCAGGCATGAAGCATATCACACGGATCACGAGCAGGATGCTGCAGGCTGGGAGAATGAAGGCTAAGCAAAGGGTTAATGTAGCAGACACATAACACAGCAAAGGAAAGGGAGACCAGGCAAGAAACATGATATAGAATATACATAAGAAGTGGCTAGAAACAAGATATGAATAGAGCAAAATATAAACAGGCACTAGACGAGGAATAAACATAACTAGACAAGACATACATAGTACAGGGCACAACAAAGGACAGGGAAGAAGGCAAGGAACACAGGGGAAGGAGTGAGGAGCCGGAACCCTCGGACGCTTCTCCTATAAGCAAGGATAGGACATATTAACAGGGACATGGGGAGAGGAGAGAGGAACCGGAATCCTCAGATGATTCAAGGAAGAAGGGCAAAGGTACATAAAGACACACAAACATGACTACAGAAACTAGCCTAGGACTACAAGATAACTATTGGAGATTTCGTCACATGATATGGCCATAGTATGCTTAGCCCACCACTACGCCAAAGTACTCCAATGACGGTGGGTCCTAACGCTAATCCCTGCTGACAAGATACAAAACAAACCACACATGTAAACCAAACACAGCACAGAGACATACCGCAGACTGCAGACTGCAGACTGAGACAAACAGAACACAGGTGGGGCAAACCTAATAAAGGAAGCAGAGCTGAAGCAAAGAGTCGGAGCAGAATCAAGGAATGGAAAATAGAACAAAGCAAAAGGAAATCCAGGAATGGATCAAAGCAAAGCAGAGAAACTAAAGCAGGACAGATATGCAGCTCCGCAGCCTGGGCAGACCGTGACAGTATCCCCCTCCGAAAAGAGCGGCCTCCGGACGCGAACAGAAACAGCAATAGAAGGAAGGCCCGCCCTCTGACGGGAGAACGGAGGAAACAAGTCAACCCAGGAACCAGCATACAGAGTCCGAAAAACGTAGGAGTCCTTCGATGACCAGCACTGCCGCTAGTAGACAAATCTCCTCCAAAAACAGGAATCAGAATGACTGTACGGGATTGAGGAAGTAGTCTCTAGCTGACATTTAGGGCCAGACGAAGGCAAGGTAGATAAGCCACTTGACAAGGCAGACACGGCAGGAAACCCACTTGCTGGGCAGACGGCAGGTAACCCACTTGCTGGGCAGACACGACTGGTACAGGTTCAAGCACAGGCACGGTTCAGGCACGGGTTCAGGTTCAGACAACAGGTTACCCACTTGCAGGGCACACGGCAGGTTGCCCACTTGGAGAATACTCAACCAGGGTAGCCCGGATACAGGCATTCATACTGGGAGTCCATAGTGGGTCGCTGGCCGCAACTCAGGAAACCCTCTTTCAGGGTACACGGCAGGTTGCCCACTTGGAGAATACTCAACCAGGGTAGCCCGGATGCAGGCACTCATACTGGGAGTCCATAGTGGATCGCTGGCCGCAACTCAGGAACATGACAGGAAGCCCACCGGAAGGGGCAAGCTTGGCAGGAAGCCCACCGGAAGGGGCAAGCTTGGCAGGAAACCCTCTGGAAAGGGCACGCTCGGTAGGAAGCCCTACGGAAAGGGCTCACACATCAGGAAACCCTACGGAAAGGGCACGCTCGGTAGGAAGCCCTATGGAAAGGGCTCACACATCAGGAAACCCTACGGAAAGGGCACGCTCGGTAGGAAGCCCTATGGAAAGGGCTCACACATCAGGAAACCCTACGGAAAGGGCACGCTCGGTAGGAAGCCCTATGGAAAGGGCTCACACATCAGGAAGCCCACCGGAAGGGGCAAGCTTGGCAGAAAGCCCCTTTTGATGGGGTGCACACAACAGAAAACCCCGTTTGGTGGGGTGTTTGATAGATAGCCCTCTGGCCGGGCTGGAATGCTGCAGACAGGCACGGAGGCCCACTGGAAGGGCAGACGGATACAGAGGCCCACTGGAAGGGCTGACGCTGCAAACTCCACTCCGCGAACTCCTGACCATTTACCTGCGGTCATGTGTCACGGACTGGGTCCAAGCTGATGGCAGAAGGACCCAGCGCGCCCGATGGTTGTTTGCAAGAGTCTCGATGCAGCAGTGGAGTCTGGGGCAGGGCCTGGTGCAGGGTGACCACACTCACCCAGGCGTTGAGCACCTAGGAAGTGCAGCCAAACACCAGCGCCCTGATATGGCAGCAGATGTAGTCCAGAATAAAACGAATCCTGCAGGCACCCAGGAGCAGGCATGAAGCATATCACACGGATCACGAGCAGGATGCTGCAGGCTGGGAGAATGAAGGCTAAGCAAAGGGTTAATGTAGCAGACACATAACACAGCAAAGGAAAGGGAGACCAGGCAAGAAACATGATATAGAATATACATAAGAAGTGGCTAGAAACAAGATATGAATAGAGCAAAATATAAACAGGCACTAGACGAGGAATAAACATAACTAGACAAGACATACATAGTACAGGGCACAACAAAGGACAGGGAAGAAGGCAAGGAACACAGGGGAAGGAGTGAGGAGCCGGAACCCTCGGACGCTTCTCCTATAAGCAAGGATAGGACATATTAACAGGGACATGGGGAGAGGAGAGAGGAACCGGAATCCTCAGATGATTCAAGGAAGAAGGGCAAAGGTACATAAAGACACACAAACATGACTACAGAAACTAGCCTAGGACTACAAGATAACTATTGGAGATTTCGTCACATGATATGGCCATAGTATGCTTAGCCCACCACTACGCCAAAGTACTCCAATGACGGTGGGTCCTAACGCTAATCCCTGCTGACAAGATACAAAACAAACCACACATGTAAACCAAACACAGCACAGAGACATACCTTAGACTGCAGACTGCAGACTGAGACAAACAGAACACAGGTGGGGCACACCTAATAAAGGAAGCAGAGCTGAAGCAAAGAGTCGGAGCAGAAGCAAGGAATGGAAAATAGAACAAAGCAAAAGGAAATCCAGGAATGGATCAAAGCAAAGCAGAGAAACTAAAGCAGGACAGATATGCAGCTCCGCAGCCTGGGCAGACCGTGACAGTATTTACTAGATTACATACATTTATATGTCTCCCCATCGGCCTTTTTTTACAGTTCCATGGTCTGTACTAAATAGTAAAATCAGCAAAAATTTATTATACAGAATGCAAGGGGGCTTATTCAGTTTGCAGATGTGTTGAAGTTAGCTTGCTCCCGTTACATCATCATGCTTCATTTAAGTTGATCTATCAACTAGATTTTATATTAGTGTTTTAAAATTATTTTGGATATGAGGAGATATAACATCATTTTTGTCTCCTGTTAAAACTTACCTCAATCCACTAGACTCTTACAGTTCATTATGGCTAAAACCCCAGTGATTTTGCAAGTAATTGAATTCTCTGCCCTTTTGTAAATAACCCATCTGAACTTTACGTTATTCTATAATTCACTAGCCAGCCTTGTGTTTTCTTGGAAATCTTGTCGATTAAAAAGAGAGAAATATTTTTATTTTATAGCTCTTTATAACTTTCTAAAAACTCTATTGTGTATAATAATACATTTTCTGTAAAACCGATCAATTGTTTAAATATGGTTATTCTTATTAGATATTATGGAACAGAGATCGATGCTGAGGCGCTACTTAATATTTGTAGAGAGAATGTGCTGAATGACAATAAAGGGAATCTGTATTCAACAGTTTTCTCTTTTTTTATTAATGTTGTATATCTATAGCTGAATGTCTTATGAAACCTACTAATTTTGTGTTGCAGTCAAGGATATATATTAAAGTCCATTTTTCTAAATATTGCATTCAGTTCTATACACTGAACTAATTTGTTTCCACATAAAGGTTTTAAAAATAATATATTATTGTCACGTCACAGCGTACAAGGAGACACCGAAGTCAGGTAGGACTGGCAAAGGATGGTCCAGAGAGCAGCGGTCAGGATACCGGAGAGCAGGAACGTCGTGGGAATAGCCGAGGTCAGGATACCGGAGAGCAGGATAGTCGTGGAATAAGCCGAGGTCAAATAACAGGTAAACAACAGGAACGCGTACTGAGATAGGCACTACCGAGATAGGCACGACCATCAGAAGGCAATGTCTCTGAGTTAGGAAGTCTCTTAAATAGGCACAGGAGTAAGGCACTAATTGGAGATTTCCCGCCAAATATTCAAAGTGCCATTACGTCACTTCCTGCGCGGCCATCTTGTGTTTGGCGATTTCGTAATCTCCCCATATAAGTCGAGGTAGTAACTGCCGGTGCCACTAGGTGGCGTGAAGAAGAACAAGTCCGGACTCCAGAAGAGGACCTGTCTCCTGGCTGCAGCTGCTGGGAACGCAGCGTGGAGGTAAGCGGTCTCCCTCGTCGTGGCAGCGGCTGCCTCTGCTGTGCGGAGGCAGGGGGTCTCCCTCTTCCTCGCGGCGGCTACGGCTGCTTCTCCGAAGCGGGGGGTCTCCCTCTTGTTCGCGGCAGCTGCGGCTGCTGAGTAGAGGCGGGAGGTCTCCCCCTTCTTCGTGGCGGCTGTGGCTGGAGTTGCCGTGCAGAGGCGGGGGGTCTCCCTCTTCTTCACGGCGGCTGCTGCTGCCGGACCGAAGCGGGGGGTCTCCCTCTTCTTCGTGGTGGCTGCCGGACCGAAGCGGGGGGTCTCCCCTTACCTCGTGGCGGCTGCGGTTGCTGACCGGAGGGTCTACCCGCCGGGTACGTAACAATTATAAAAACAAAACAAGAATTCAGCGCATTTCCAGTGAATAATGTTCAAAAATCTAAGGTATAAATATTGGGGATTCCGTCACACTATATGGCCATATATTGCCTACTGTAGGCCACCACTAAATCAAAATACCCTAAGTTTGGCGAGTCCTGTTTAATTTTTCATGGCTATATTTTTTTACCAATGAGCTGAATCAATGGGACTGCACAATACTTAAAGCTGTGTCAGCATCTTGAAACATAAAAAGTTCTGGCACTGAATTACCAACCTTCGAATGTGTGTTTTTTTTGTTGTTGTTTATTTTTTTTAACGAAGCCCCGAGGGTCAGTTCTTTGCTGTAAAGCAAAAAAAAGGGTGTTAGTGCCAAACTGGTGGCCATACTTCCAAATCTTCAGGGGCCACACTCTACAGTGAAATATGTGAGCATCATAAAAATTCTCAGCACTGCTGGCAAGCCTAAAAGACTGGGGCTAGTGAAAGATAAATATAAATATAATTAGTGCCAGGATGGTTCTGAAGGTGCATGGTGCACTTACCAGGGGGTCACAAAAAAACTGTTCTGTGTACTGAAGACAGACGCACCTACTGTGGCATGCAATGACTATGGACCTTGTCTGGGGCCAAAAGATCAAGACCCTTCTCTCTAATAGGTACTCAACTGATCTTAGCCAAAAGGTGTGTAAATACAGATAAAAGAGTATATTGGTCTCCCTGCTCGGTCTCGGTGCCGGCTTGTAATGCTGAGTGCCGGAAATGACGTCATCTTCCGGCGCTCAACATTACAAGCCAGCACCGAGACCGAGGTAGATGGCTCGCAGAGGAGAGAGGGGCGCCGAGCGGGTACTGACAACTTGGTAAGATAAAAGCCCTCTCTCTCTCTCTTCTCGGCTTTAAAAAAAAAAAAGGGCTTGGGGCGGCAAAGTGCCGCCCCTTCAAAAGTGCCGCCTGGAGCGGTTGCCCCACTCGGCTCCATTGTCGGGCCGGCCCTGAGCAGAACCATCACCCTTTTTATGTATGCTCGCTTCGTGAGAATGGACACCTCACATGATGACGTCACCACGTCAGTTCGTTTTTTGAGCGTCTTTAGAGTGTTTCGAGTTTTGTGGTGGAAATGTTGTAACAATTGCAGTGCAGTAGATCCATTGATAACAGAAAAAGTTAGTGCTTAACAAAGCACATTTTCATTTCATTACATTCTCTGGACCCCATTGTATATGTGAATGTTGAATAGGACAGCTAGTCCTCAATACATCATCATCATGGTGAGACTGTTGCGTGGGTACATTTTGCAGGTAGGGTTGCCACCTGTCACAGCTGGTATTCTGCCCTTTTAAGCAAGTGCTGGCATAAGTTAAATACCAGCAATGCAAAGCTGATGGGGGAATGGGAAGCAGCTTTCCACAAAAGGGCGAAAGTCTCTTTTGAATAGAGACACAGGTGAGGGACTACCTAGCAATCTTTTACCTCTCTCATTTTCCCAGCCACTCCTTTAAGTGTGTTTTGACATGCCCCTTCTTTGCTGTTCCTGCTTTCTCTGGCCATGCCTGCCTCCTTTTGGGTCTGTTGGAGATCCTAGCTCTGCTCAAGGTCAGAGTGAGAAGGAAAATTAGTAAAATGAACAGGGAGAGAAAAGAAAGAAAGGAAAAGAGTGAAAGAGACAGAGAAAGATGGAGACAAAGAGATGAACGAAAGAGAAGATAAAAGTGAATATATGATGGGGACAAAGGAATAAAGAGAGATGGAGAGACAGAAGAAAGGAGAACAAAAACAGAGGAGCAGAGTGAAAGAGAGGGAACAGAAGATAGGTGTGGTGACTGGGTGTGTTGACTGGGTATTATGGGTGTGATGGCTGATTAGCTGATGCTAAAGAAAGAAGACAGAAACCCTAAAGAAAGAAGACAGTAGAAAAAGAGGCAAGAGAAGAAGCTGGAAAGGAGACAGGGATGTTAATCACTCTGCAGAAAAGGTAGGAAGATGTTGAGATAGAGACTGAGTGACCATGAGTAGGAGATTTAGAAAGCGAGTAAGTGAGTGAGACAGCATGAGTGAGTAAGAGTGAGTGAGAGTGTGACAAAGAAATGCAAATAAAATGATGGCAGATGGGAGTTATGCTGTATCACCGTTAATTTCTGGCTCAGTATATAGTGAGTTATGGCGTACTACCATCAGTGTCTGATGGTGTTATGCTGTAAAACCACCAATGTCTAGTTCATTATGTAGTGGTGAGAGCTATGTTGTGTCTGACTTGCTATAGAATAATAGAAGTTATGCTGTACCACTGTCTGTGTCTGGATCACTATATAATGATAGGAGTTCTACCATACAACTCTGTATGTGTCTGGATCATTGTATAATGATGAGAGTTGTGGTGTACCACTGTTAAGGAGTACCTGTACCAAGGAGCCTAAAATCTCATAGGTTCATGCAGCATTGAGTGGCTCTGCCCTTTTTGTGGCTCCACCCTCACTGACCCACAACTATGGCTAGTATTTGAGGAAAAGGTGGCAACCCTATTTGCAGGTGATGATTATGTTATAAATTAATATAAAATAATTATTAATAACATCAGTTGTTTCTCAAAGGCGCACTTCTAAAACTTATCATGTGGGTGAATATTAAATAAAAATTGGCAGTTGAGCCATCAGGGGAAATATATTGTAACAGGTTAAAAGTGTTTTTGCCAGATTCCCAGGATAGAGAGTTAATGAAATAAGCAGACTTGACAATCTTCTTTGTTGGTGGTTTTAGTAGTCATGTTGTGGAAAGAGTTAGGCATGACTTTACGTGTGCACCAATGTCCAAGCAAAAGTGTACAGTAAGCCCTGAAAACAGAACACAGAGTAGGTGCAAGGGCTGCATGATGCCAGTTCCAGTTTTTTGCACAAGATGTCAGCTATCCTTCAACTGTGACTATGTGTCCTGGTTTGTCCAGGACATTCCTGGTGGAGATAATTTGATTGTGATGGATGAACGTTCACAATAGATGGGGATGTAGCCTGCTGTGGGTGCTTAGGCTTCCACTGCTTCCACTGCAGCTTTCACTTGGCCATTACGTCGTCTGCAGCTAAGCGCTGTGAGGTGGCTCTTTGAGTAAGACAGGTGGCCACAACTCCAGCCCCACTTACTTCTGCCTATGGCCCCTTCTACTCCCACTTCCTTTCTAGTCTTAACACACCTGAAACAGACGCCTGAAATGAAATAGCATTTTTTTCCACTATCAGCTGCAGGTGGTTTCCAATGTGCTTTACTTGCTTAGCAAACTAAGGCACATGAAATGTACATTTCACTCTCTACATATATTTCTTGTTCTTTCTAAACCATGGAAAATAAGAAAGAAACACCTCCACAAAAAGGTGAATACTAAAGATGATAAAAAATATATTTATAAATACCCTACAGGTCCTGCTGCTGCCCGAGAATAACACTCCTCATAAGTGTTAACAGGAACAATAGATCAAAATACCGGGGCGCAAAGACATGTGGGAAAATAAAAATAGTAATATAGTGTAATAAAATCTCAGATATTTTAAGAGATATAAAATGAAGTAATTGCACTCACAAACGTGCTCAAGGTTAAGCGCTCATCAATGTGATGGAGTCTGTATATCCTTAGGAATACTGTGATAAGGAACAGAAACCAAAAATAGTGCAAATAAACGTTGATATATTTATTATAAAAAAAAAAGCGTATATGCATAACCAAACTGTCATGCATAAAAGCAATGGAAGGATGTCCTTTTCAATAAAATCCGAAAGGTCGATGATATGTATAAAAGTTTCTTAAAAGTCTCTCAACGCGTTTCAGCCGACTCCTAAGGATATACAGACTCCATCACATTGATGAGCGCTTAACCTTGAGCACGTTTGTGAGTGCAATTACTTCATTTTATATCTCTTAAAATATCTGAGATTTTATTACACTATATTACTATTTTTATTTTCCCACATGTCTTTGCGCCCCGGTATTTTGATCTATTCTTTCTAAACCATGGCCAGCAATGATATAGACTGCAGGACTAAAATTCTAAGTATACTTTTTCACTTCAGTTTCCAGCAAATAGTTCTATTCAGTGATGTATCTACCTTTGGGGCCGCCCTAGGTCCGACCTAAGGCAGCGTTCACCTCCGTGGTGGCAGTTTCTGGTACAATAAAAGGGACTTTCTGTGTTTCAGAAACGGAGCATGCAGCACTTTTTAATGAAGTCTACGGAGGCTGTGCAGGCTCAGCACATAGCTTAAATAGACCAGGTGGGGAGATGAAAGATCTCCCTTGTTACTAGACCAATGTGCAGCAGAACGCTGGGGGACTTGACACCTAGTTGATCTAGGCCAGGATGCGACACTGGTTCTATTAAATCTTTGAAATCTTTTTCAGTCCTAATCAGTTCATCGGCTATGATTTTCCTTTATACTAAAACCACTCTAACATGCCTGACAGGATTTGCTTTCTGTTATATAACAAAAACTGATATAGGACAAAACTTGTAAAATAGACACAAATGAGATATTTTAAATCCATTCTGAAATGAAGACTTGCTTAAATAGTGAAAGGGACATTCCGCTATTGTAAAATGTCTGGGCTACAATAACACTACTATAAAGGGCTGGACAGGGGCTGATGAGCATACCTGGGAAATTCTAGGTTCTGGCTCCCCAGGGCCCACTTCAGGTAGCAGCATGGCATTAGTGGGTGCAGCATACATCATAGTGGATGGGGCCAGAGTCTCTGGGTGAAGCCCTAGAAATTGGCAGGTATGCTGATGAGGTGACCCTAGTACTTTAAGCCCAGCACCTTCCTGATGTTGTAAGCGTGGCTGGATATGAGAGGATGCATGTTACATTTTTATGCTCACATAGTGTGCACCTGAGTATATTCCCTGGAGTGGCTGATGAGTAGGTGAGTATAGAGCACTCTCAGCCAGTGCCGCCTAAGTATCTCAAACAGCGCCGGCCCAAGACATAATGCCGCCTGGGGCGAAGTTTAAAATGCCTCCCCCCTGCCGACGCCAGGGGTCATTATCTACCCTTAATCTCCCTCCCTATTATCTATCCAACCCACCCCGCCCCGTTGTACTTCACTTACCTTTCAGCAGTCCTGCGGCGAGTCTCCCTGCTCTGCCACGGTGCGCACTGCTTTACTGCTGAGCGCCGGAAATTACGTCATATTCCGGCACTCAGCATTACAAGCCAGCACTAAGACCGAGCTAGAGGGCTCGCAGAGGAGAGAGAGGGGCGCTGAGCGGGTACTGACAACTTGATAAGCGAAAACCACTGGGCGCACCTCTCCCTCCTCCGCTTAAAAAAAAAAAAGTGCCTGGGACAATTGCCCAACTCTGCTCCATGGTAGGGCCAGCCCTGATCTCAAAGAAAAATGATTTGCAGTTTTAAGTAATCAATAAAGCTGAGCTGAGATAAAGCATTTCAACTCCCTTAATTAAATATGCATTTTGATGGGCCAGTTCCATTTAGTCACTTCTGAGATCCTGCATAATGCAAAGTTAATACTCAGGAGATGACATTTAAGAAATCTCACTGCATTAACTATTCATTGCACATGGCTTGGATGCTGGCCATGCCAAATGAAGCCAAAGACAACAGTAGAATTTGGTGTGTGGTAAAATAATATCTCACAGCATGGAGAACTGACTTGGTTCCTCTTCCCAATGCACTGCTCTTTGACAGGTTTTTAAATTTGTACAGGTAGTTTAGATTTTTTTTTTTAATCGTTGCCATATAATTTTGTATGGTTGATTTATTATTATTGTCTTTCTATATATGACATTTGAAAAGAATGCAATATGGTTGAAAATGATTAAAATGTTTTGCAAAAATATAACAAAATAATAAGTTATTATTCTGTAATCACAGCAGTGATTTAGAACAATGCATATGCTTTTTAAAATGATGAATTTGAATTTGCCATTTGAAATAATTAAAAAAGCAAACACAAAGGCACTTTCATATGTGGGAGGTTTACCCATATATACAGTATATATATCGAACAACGCGGAGTGTTTATGAGCAAATATAACACGGTCTCACAACAGGTTAGCGACAGCATCCGGAATGCTGACCATCGATATGACCTCCAATGAAAAATTTCTAGCTTCAATTTCTCATGAGCCTTAAATGATATGTTACAGATATCTACAAAATTGTTATGATTCCTTAATTTCAAATAGACAATATCAGAGGAAAGGATGTATCAGGTGTTTAAATTGCGTTACATGTGCTTACTCGATTCGGAGTACACAGCTTGTCCTAAAACTCATCAGATACAGAATCACATGTACTATTGAATGTGTGATATATATATATATATGATAATATGTTCATGTGGTTTATCATATATCGGAAAAACTGATTTAACGTTACGTGACCGGATTCAGGGTCACGGATAATCGATCATGGCCTCATATTGTGATGGTGAATCAGATAACCCAGTAGCGAGACATTTTAGATAGATCTTGTCTGCTCCTTCAGTGTAAATGCTATTGGATTAGAACTTTGGATACTGTTGCCCCTCGAGGTTCTGAATTTACATTTATCGTTCTCTTCCTTTATAATGCCTCGCTAATTTTGCATGCAGCGACTGTCTTTTTTCTTTTTAATATGAGCAACTTTTGTATTATTGCTATAGTTGCCGGTTTAGTCTAGAATTTCAATGTATTTCCATGTGTACAGTTGTAGTAGGTTAAGTGGTTCGAATGTATCTCCTTTAGGGTACAATGTAAAATGTAACAAATGTTGTACCTTTAGACAATTGTAGCTGTGTTGTTGGTTTCTTCATACACAATAGGACGATGCATGACAACGAGGTTAGCGTCTCTGGTCTCCATAGTAAATTAAGGTGGTCCTTTTTCATAATTAATACCCTTGTTAATTGTTGCGATACACAGGTGTATTCATTAATCGTTTAGTTCCTGGCACGCTTATGTGTGTATTAAAACGGCTCATTGGGCCATTGTGAATGTACATCTGGACCGAAACCCTGATGATGTTGTTCTGTCAAACTCAATAAACTAGCTGATTTTCTATGATTAGAAGTCTCATGAGTGCGTGCTTATTATGAATTGTTGTTTATAGGCTGTGCTGCACCCGGGCATTGAGAACTTTTGTTCCTGATTTAAGGCTGAGTGCACTATACCTTGATCTGACCAGATTTTATAGGAACCAAAGAAAAGATTTTGCCCTCTCCTGAAAAAAGGGTACCATCTACAGCTTCATAATTTTTTTTAAACAAGTGTATTAAAACATAGCACATATATTAACAATGGTTTTGTCTTCAGGGTACTAAATACCAATGGTAGTGAAAGGTAGTGAAAAAGTAATTCTTTTTCTAATAAACAAATCTGGGGTTTTTTCTCAGCCTCTCCAGGCATGCAGCAATTACATTCCTTGGACATAAATATATCATGCTATTTCTGTTATTATTATTATTATTATTATTTTAAATAACAATAAAATGCTCAAATAAAGCTGTGATCTTCAAAATAACATTATCATTAAAGTTGGTGGATATGACATAACAGTGGTTATGGTAGATTGGCCGATTTGTTACCAGACATCGCGAAATAACATATACATATGTTTTCTGTTGGTCATATTCCATTTATGAACCTGGCAAAGCATATTAACCTTTGTGATTGATGATAGTGATGGGGTACAGCTGGGCCAAACCAGGTTGAGAATCCCATTTCTATCAGATAAATGTCACAGTGTTTACCACTCTTTTTTACCGCCCTACAATTTTCTTTCCCTGTATCTTCCACACTTCCACCACTTTGTAAAGCGACCATTTTTTCCTTCACTTTCTTACCCTTGCGGAAAGTACAGTATGTTTTATATATAGACACATTGGACTAGCCCTATGTATAGTTTTTACCTCACTGGTGTCTATTCACTAAAGAGCGACTTGGCTGTCAATTCAAATTTTGAAGATTGCAAAAACACGTTTTATTGGGCTTTGTAAAATAAATCCTTAGTTTGCTATTGTGCGTTTCAGAAGCATTCCACAAGATGGCACAACTGAGCTCTTCTCTTTGGGGTTTTAAAAAAGTATTATTGATAACAAAAGAAAAAACACTTTTTTTCCCCAACACCAACAATGAAGCTATAGAACCACCTGAAATTATGTTATACGGCAGCATTTGATGGCCTATCCAGTTGTCAAATGAAGCGTGTCAATTCCTAAATTCCAGAAAAAAAGTCTAATTTAATTATAATGCCTATGCAAGCTTCTTTAGACGTAGTCATGCGACTATACATAAATTTGTTCTTGGCTGTTATCACTAGTCTTTAGAGCTAATGTGTAATAGTTACTTAGGTAACAAAAAATATAATTAAGAAAAATTAATTCTGAATCCTGCTACATCAGTAAAATATGGCTAGAATGGATAGGGAAGAATGATCAGATCTGTTTGTTTTTTTATCAGACTTTATTATTTTGGAAATTTTACTTGATTCATCATGGGTAGGTTTTGGATTCCAACCCCTTCTGGGAGCAATTCTTGAATTAGTTTTAAGAATGTTGTTTCTAATAGTTTCAAAATTGAGTAGATAGAACGCAACATTTGACATATACATATTTCTGTTGTGAGATATTTCTAAACATGCACTTGACATCATGATTTTTACTTGAATATTTTTCATAGTGGTGGAGGTGAACGGGTGCCCTACATGCCACTAGCATTGTGTGTTCCACAGTGTGTAGGATGAATTTTATTTACATGGTGACATATGAGTAAAATAAGTGAGCGAATAAACCAATAAATACGTAACCTGACCCCCATAAACACCTTGTTGACTATGCAAAGTAGCATTAACTAGCACATTGCATATGCAGATATGCATACCTCTGCAAATATGTACCTACCTCCCCATGGGCCCATTTAGGTGAACCACCAATAAACAATCTAAGAAGATTATTTTTCATATTTTGTACTGACTTGTATGGTCAACAACTGCAAGATAATTTACATTAGTTGTGTAATTGTTTTTTGCCCCCAAGTATAATCTTGGAAAGAA
Organism: Spea hammondii; assembly: GCA_029215755.1. Taxonomy (NCBI): domain Eukaryota; kingdom Metazoa; phylum Chordata; class Amphibia; order Anura; family Pelobatidae; genus Spea; species Spea hammondii. The sequence goes on along the minus strand of JARDYJ010000001.1, from coordinate 93,282,157 downwards.
AAACACACAATTTTGGTATCCAAAGTTCTAAATTAACTTTTAAACAGTTACTCTAATATTAATAAGCAAGTGATTAGTGATAAAAATCCAGAGTAGCCAAAACTTTCCAGCTAATGTTCGTTTCCCAATAATTTTTTTTTTAATGAATGTAATAACATTTTCCTGATAAATATAAAATGATCTGCCTTAAAGCCTATTTTGTTGCCAGCGCACCTGGTACTTTAATAAAAAATAAACCTCACTCTTCTCATTTAGCACCTTCCCATATATCTAGTGAGAACGATTGAAAAGTGCACAAAATTATCATTTTGTTAAAGACTTAAATGTGCATGTGGCTGGGTATGCCGGAAGCCTCCCGTTTTTGAAAGGGTTTTGAAATAGGAACATAATCCATTGTTTGAGAAGATCCTGGAAAAATAGCTAAGAACAAAAAAGTTAACTCTACAGAAAAAAAAATATTCTTTAAAACTGAGTGAGCGTTGTATTGTGATAGTGTATAGTTTTAAAACTTGATTTGCTGTACAGCTAATTTCATTGAGGAGCTAATACTGTTTTTTTTATTGGTTATATTAATTTATTTTATCTCCAAGTGGTTACCAGACATTGGTTTCTTAGAAGTGTGGTTTGGGTAATTAAGATTGGACTGGAATTATAAATGCAATAAATGCCTATAAAAATAACACATTGACAGATGGAAGATATACACTCCCAGCAACTGTTATATGAATCAGATCCATTGGTTGTACTGTGCAGTCCTGGAAGCAATAAACACAAAAAATAATGTTATTATCATCCATCTTTTGAGAGTATTTTTATTATTTATTGTTTTATATAGCGCCATCAAATTCCGTAGCGCTGTACAATGGGTGGACAGGACATAACAAGTAGTATGTAACATAACAAATTGACTAACAGAGACAACAGGTGAGGAGGGCCCTGCTCAGACGAGTTTACTAGAGGGACTCATGTTTTAAATGTCTATACAAACTGCTAGGCTTTACTACACACAAACCTCTCACACTGCAAAGAGAAGGGACATTTGTTATTAGATTTACCTAATAATTATTATTTATAAAACAGGAGAGGACATACCCAGATGCCCAACCCCAGACCCAAGGTTCCGAGCACCACCAGACAAGAACTTCCCACCGAAATACCACCAAATGCTCTCCCCAGAACATTCAGCCCCTAGATGCCTGGTAAGCTTTCACCCTCCACTGTGTCAAAATAAACTGCTCACCTAAGCACCACAAAAATAGGGAGGTAAGGAGGGTGGGACAAACTACACAAGGTACGGTGACACACAAAATGGCCCGTAAGCTCAGTCAAGGCCCACTTCCGGCCCATTTTGGTCTCCGTGGGCATCAACACAGATAAAGTTGCTTATGTACACATGGCTGTACCATCATACCCACCAAACATCTGGAGCGCATAGAAATATAGAATACCGGGAAAGAAAAGATGGACAGAAAGATTTGGGCCCTATCAAGGACTGTCGCTCCAAAACAATAGACACGGACACTTAGTCTATTATTCCACCTTGTGAACGGTGTGTTTTAGGTGGTAGTCCGCCAGCTGCCCTGAAGGCAAATGTCGGCAAAGCTCAGAATCTGTAAATTGATGCTTTTTGATTCAAAGACTGAGTAAATACAATTAAAAAATATATAATTTATGTTTTGGAAATATACAAATTAATTTTGTGAATTTTGATTTATGTATTTAGCGTACAAATTATGTCTCACTTTCTGGCTTTGCTTTTGGAACAGCTTCGCACAGATGTCATGGTTGATCTTAGTTTATGGCTTTATCTGCGGAGTGTGTATCTACCTATCTATCTATCTATCTATATACACATATATATATATATATATATATATATATATATATATATATATATATATATATATATAATCAGAACTACCTAGGAATTATAGATCTTCAAACAGACTCTAAGATTGAACAAACAGGACCATTCTTTCTTCCTGTTCCAGTATGATTTACCTTGTGTTATTTTCGCTGTTCCCTTCTGCAACAGAGCAACAAATTCTGCTGGTCCTCTATACATAAGTATGTAATTTAATGAAAAAGTTGTTGGCTGCCCCTGCTTGTTTATATCCACAATGTTGAATGTCAATGACAGCTCAAGGCAAGCAATTTTTTTGAAGTCACAATTTTATGAATTCTCAATTTATCTAAAACTATTTTACTGTTATTTATGCTACGGTCACATTTAAAAAAATAATCACGATAGATTTCTTCAGTTACATTTGTCTTTACAGAAAAAAAAAATTGTCTCACCAGGGATGTTGTTAAAATAGGGATTTTTTGCTACAAAAGTTAAATACCAGAGTAGAGTGGTAGCATCATATAAAACTTTTTTTTTGGAGTTCTAGTTAAAAGGTGCAACACAAAGGATGAGTGGTGGAATGTGTTGTAGTTAATAACATACCTCCTGATCTGTTCAATTATTGTGCAAATATCTCAAGTAGGAACGAAATGAAGATGCAACAAATCTATGTGCTAATACATGATCAGTTTACTTTAGGCTAATCTGATGGCTCTTAACACATCTTTAACAAGTTCATTATAAGGCAATCATTACCTTTTCTAAAGTAAAATAGAAGATCCACTGGAAAGAGGAAATAAGTTAATTAAATCATTTAGTTACATGGATTTACACACCTTTAACAATTTCCTTCCTTTTAACATATTTGAAAGGCACGGAGGGAGCCACAACTTTACAAGTGTAAGGATTTAGCCACCAAGGATGCTACAATGGTGTTAAAAATGTATGATGAATTACAACCAATCTCAGCCTTTTCCTGAACCATTTTAGCACCCAGTGCAAATAAAGTCGTATGTTTACACTTTTAAGGACCTGTCTGAGAAACATGTACACTAACTACATTGAATTAAATGAATATATATACTTTATTTTTTAAAGTTCTGTTTTGCGGTTTTCTGTCTCCACCAAAGGCATATCATGCAAGTATTTTATTTTTCCACAATCCCTCACTAACAATTGCATTGGAATCACGCAGTTAGCCCAAGCAGGAATTTGTAACACCAGGAGAGGGCTGGCACCTTCTGGCCCCGGAGGCAGGTACAGCCAAGGGGCACACCCTCTTGCACTAACACACACTTAAACTAACACACACGCTAACACAAACTAACACACGTATGCTAACAGATACATACACTCATGGTAACACAGACGTATACATACACTCACAGACGTATACATACACTTACACACTCATGCTGAAGCACACTCTCTCCAATACACATTAACACACACACACTTACACATACACTCTAACATACATACTCACTCCCTAACTCTTTTATCACCTCTCTCACTCTCCAGTAGATATGTCTTGAAACATGTTATTGAAATTAGTGCTCGTGTGTACTTATATTATGAAGAAAAGAAACACAATATTGCTCACAATATGACCCAGGGATATGTGAACAAACACCTTGTGTATACTCAGTAATAACATTTTACAGGCATCATTTAAGGGACGTTCCAGTGTTCCAGACAGCCTCCTGAAAAATTAATGTATGTACATTGCAGTACTACACCCATTCCAAAATCTGACATGTTGCACCACTTATTGACACCTTAAAGGAGCCAATCAGTGGCAGGAAAGAACTTCCATTGAAATCAGTAGAAGCTCTTTATGCGCATGGGGAGGTCTAAGATGTAAACTTAAGAGGACCAAATATCATATGCATTAAAGTGTATATGATGGTTGAAGTGTCTATTTAAAAGAATATAACGATCAGCTTCAAAGGGCCTAGTTTTGCACCAAGAATTGTGGAATGTAGAGGTAAATGTTACCTCTGTTGTAATTGAATATTGATATTTACAGATATATTTTACAGCCCTACACATTAAAGATACATATTCGACTGTGTTTAGTGATTAAAATAATCAAGAATAGTAGTCACCTTCGCCTAGATCTAATAAAACAGTCCTGGGTTTCTCTGTTGCTCTGGATTAGGTGAGCCATTAGGTCTGTAGACATTGGCGGACAATCTGCCATTATGTCTGTGGGCAATCTAATTTCCTAGTTGATTCTCTATGGTATATTTAAAAACCTCGACCAATTACTAATGGCTGCTGTCCAGCAATGCAAGGCTGGTCAAATATTGCTTTTAAAAAAAACACATTTTTTAACAAAATGCTCTCTAATTCACATGTTTTCTAGACCCGTTTTTTTTCCTAAAATTTAGAATTTAATTGATGACTTTGGGGTTTACGAACAAAACAATGAATAATGTGTGAAGAAAAGTCATTACATGCCTTTACTAATCATCATGAATAGCTAACTCACATTTTCTTCCTGCAAGAAGGGTTGACTTGCCCTTTATCCTCAACATGTTGATTTTTTTTTGTCAGTTATATGTGCGTACAGTTCTGGAGACCCCATCTCCAGATGGATATTTATATTTCGGAGACAACTCTGAAAAGGGCTACCAAAATAGTGAATGGATTGCAGCATAAAAAATATCAGGAAAGACTAAGGGTGTGCAATATGGATGAAAGACAAGCAAATCAAGATGTGAAAAAAACCTTTAGCTATTTATAGGGATTTAACAAAGTAATGGAGGGAAGTTTATTTAAAAGGAGTAGAAATGTTAGAACAACAGCTCATAATCTAAAAGTAGAGGGTCAGAGGTTTAGAAGTAATGTAAGGAAGTAATATTTTACTAATATGCTGGTAGATAAATTGAATAACTTCTGATCAAAAGTGTAAGAGGTTAATAGAGTAAAGAAATTTAAATATGCATAATACTATCCTAAATCTAAGTACTGATTTAAACCAGGAAAACCGGACAGACTTGTTATCTGCCATCAAATTCCATGTTTCCATGTTCCTAGACAGAACATCTCTAGTATGTTAAGAAAGCAACCTCAGCAGATCTCTCATTTGATTTTTTCCTCCGTAGGTTTAGGGCAATAGAAAACACTGGTTTCTTTAAACCCTTCATAAAAAATGTGACATCCCAAACATACCATGACCAAATATTCAGAAGCAAAGTGACAAATATAAAGTACATTTTAAAGAGACAGTGACACTTACGTACTTGTAACCTTGTCCAAACATAAACCTTGGCAGGCTCCTTGATTAAAACAAAACAACATTTTTTTTCCATTTTTTTTGCCTTATAGGATTGCAAAAATGTAATTTCTCTTTTTCAAGGCTTAAAATGTGATTGTGTCCCTAGAAACGCAGGTTCTACTGTCACCACACATTGGCATCATTCTGTGTAAAAGTGAAAACACTTTCTCATTAAAAGTACATTTTCATTAATAAGCATTAAAATCCCTTTAAAGTACATTAATAAAAGTTATAAAAATTCTCAGTAGGGTTTATGGATTATGCTGGTTCTCTCTAATGATGATAAGTATAAGATTACAATAAAGCAGAAATTTTTTTAAAGGCATTAATAAGAATCAAATACTAGATTAGAAGGTTGTAGTGCACTGGTGTCTTCCTTATATCCAAATAGGATGTAATTAATCAACGCTATAAATAATATGTTTGATTAGAAGAACTATTTCCTTTTTTAAGAGACCCAATTTCCTAATGTTGTCAAGAATCATAAACTTACTATTTAAGTGCACTAGACTGATGATTGGAATACACAAACACACCCTTAAAAAAATGTCCATCTTCAAACCCCCCAAAACAGCCAAACTACTTTTAAAGCCCTTAATCTCCAAAGTTTTTGAATCACCTTGTTGGAAGTGCTTACATTAATCAAGAGAAAATGCATGCATTCTTTCACACTGATTATGATTAGATGATGAAGAGCCCAAGTAATCCCATCAGTGTCATCATCATCACAGGCAGAAGAAATTTAGACAATGGCATTGTATTTAGTGTGACCCACATTGTCTATTAATCTAATCCGATAATATATATATATATATATTATATACACATTACATATATATATATATATATATATATATATATATATATATATATATATATATAAAACACAATCACTGTGTATGTATATATATATTACAAACATTTCAACTTGATATAGAAAACACTGTACTATATATCTAACGAAACACAATCACTGGCCAGAACCAGTACATACTCGTCTATGTACTGCATGTTATAATATGCACTTTTGTGCAACCCTTGTTTTTTATTGCTAATATATGCTTAAGGACATCGGGGCAGGATTACAATGGAGAATTAGTAGGCAAATTCATGGGACAATGGTTAATTATTACAGAAATCATTGGGTGACTGTTAACACTTGTACTATGCAAAGCGCCTCGGGCCATCCTAGCCAGTTTCATGTCTTCAGCCCAACCTGATTTTTGGGGCTTTGCCTGCAGCTTGATGAAAGGCTGTCTATTTAAATGACAGTGTGCTGTGTAGAAAGCGGACAGTTTACATAACATAGAGATCATGAAATTCCCTGATCTGATCTCAGTCATTTCTGTGCACACCATACTGCTCGCCTCCTCTATGAGCCATCTAGATGTGTGCGTGGGGGGGGGGGGGAGTGGGACTCACGGAGGGGATTGGATACAGCGAGAGGCAAATGCAACAGGGGGGGTGGGGGCATAAAAGTTCCAGGGCCCCTCCCACAACTTTCTATTTTGTACAGGGCGATGTGAATGTTGTCCTTCACACTCTTACATGGATCTGGGGCAGGATGCGTTTGAGTGACGTTGATGAGCTTATTACAATCATCGCACACTATAAAGAGCTCCCAAAATTCTGTAAATAAGACAGCATGGCACTGGGGACGGAGACATCACTGAATGACCACTCTACAGAGGGGATCAAGAGCAATCACATCAGCTTAGGTCCCCTTTAATATACTGGATTTTTAATGTAACATATTTTCATACTTATAGATCTATCTACTTTTTTTATATTTATACTTTTTTTAAATTATTATTATTATTGTTGCTGCCCACAAGTAGCAACCATTCCAACCCCCTTTCAGTTCTTCTTTACAAGGTTAGCAATTTTGTTAACCATTAAGCGATGATGGTCATTGTTTGGAATTTATTTCTTCAAGTATTCCTCCTGGTGCTGGCAAAAGCAAGTCTCAGGAGCGTCAGAGAATTGGGGAGCTGTAAACTCAACAAAAAGGTAAGCGGGAGATCTTGGGGTAAAAGAGGAGATGTAGTATATTAACCATCAGCTTGTCCTGTATCCATTACTTTAATCGTACATTGTCCAGAATAAATTATGTTCATTGATTTGTGCAAAGAAATAGCCATTCCCTTTATTATAGACATTCATATAAGTTTGCAAAGTTGCAATAAATTACTTTAATTCTTTTTTTATGTAAAACGATGGTTCTTTATGCACGTTTTAAATTTCACATATTTGCAATTCTTTTCATAATAAAGATTATTATTATTATTATTATTATTATTATTATTATTATCTTGTATTCATGCAGTACTTTTTACTATACAATGTATTCAAAATGTATGACAAAACCAGAATTGACAGACTAATACCAACTGATACATTACGTATAGAGGGCCCTGCTCAGAAGCTTACAATATATGTGGTTTTTTTGGTACACTTTCTTTAAATGATGTGCATCCCAGTAGAATAATGATCATTTATTTGAAATACCATAGTTACATTTGACTTTAAAGTGGTGCATCCTGGATATGTAAGCATTCAGTTTGTAAGAGGATACTTTTAGCAATATATCTTTCCTTCAACCATAATGTAAAGTAATGATTTGTTAAAAGAATCTGGAATTCCCCAGTATTTTAATCAAACAAGTGGCATCTTGCAATCAGATTTTCCATGGTTTGTTTGAAGCTGACTTTTGCAACAAATGTTACAGTGAGATCTATTGCACATCTGCGCCTGTATCACAAGTCACCCTCTCACACTTAGAAGGTTACAAATATTTGTATGTAGCTTGGGGGGGAGTCCTTCTTCAAAATTGTTGAATTAAAAAGTAAACCAAAATCAAATACAGATGTTTTGCGTTCCAAACAGACTTTTTAATCAGGCATCAAAATCACTTAGTGCGTTAATTCATCATTGTTGACTGATCATGTGGGTATTATATATGAGTTTTGCATCTGGTACAATTTAGAAGTGTAGTTCCAATCATACGGTTGTACAATTTAATATGTAATATATACCGTAAAACTGTAATGTATTATAAGACAAAAACTATGATCTTTTTACTTGAAAATGTAGATCTAAATTAAGAAATGTGTATTATATCTGCATTTTAAATCCAAGATTTTACAATATCTGTATAAACTATGGATAACTATTAGTGGACTAGTTACTGGGGAAATACAAAAAGTTTAAGTGATAGTCATTAAATGCTATTTTTTTTTTGTTAATATTGACCTTTGGTTTTAATGTACCATGTCTAATTTTGTTGTCTACTAAGCAAAAAAGGTTCTACTTTATAAAATTGGATTTTTTGTGCTTTACATTGTTTTTCTGTTTGTGACATCTGGTGGTTTGTTTTTGCTAAATAACCTGTAATTTGTAAGAGCCATTTGTACTTTAAAAGCAATCACATGGCCCAAATTGCCATTTGTCACTATCTTAAGACAGCTTTATTACAGAGTTGTGAAAATTATTTCTAGGTGCCATCCAAGATAGGTAGTTGAGTGATTTTAGATAGTGTCTGAATAATCGCTAAGCGAGATATCAAAAGTGGAAAAGTGTATTTCATGCACCTCTGATCTTCAAAAACTTTAATCGTTGGAGGAACAGATTGCACTGCTTGACAACCCCTGCCAAAATCAAACTTCAGAGATTACACTGAACACAAACCAATGGCCAATTTCCAAATCTAGCCAATGAAAAAAAATCTCCTAATCTTACATTAGTTTATAGATTATTTTAGCCTCATAGCAGTGCCAATCATTATTCTTCTAAAATAAAGAAGGCAAGTGATACTTTCAGTCTAAGAGGAACTTGTGGAAAAGTGAACTGGTTTGTTAAAGTGTTTTATTTACATATTATAAAAGGTTACGTTCCCATGATCCGAATGATAATCTAGTGTTTACCTTTGCTTTGTAATGCAATGCATCTTTCTCCAGTGGGTTAGAGGAGAGGCCAACTTTCGGCTTGTAAGGTATCTTATGTGGCCCTTTGTTTACTAGTATAAGTATGTAGGCTTTATTATGTTGTATTTTTGGCATAATAATGTATTAATGTTAGATAGGTATGAGCCATTTCATGATATTCTGAAAAGACAATAATTGGTTGATTATGATCTTCTGTCAAATAAGTCTAATGGCTATGGTTACATTGTGGGATGAAAAGGAATAGCCTATTCACAAGGCCCATGTTAATGGACTATATTACTATTTTTATTATTATTATTATTATCTTTGATTTATATAACACCAACAATTTACACAGCACTTCTTACAATATGATATATTCAGGGGGCATGACAAGACTAGAAATGACGGACTAAGAAAAAAACGATACATTACTGGCCAGCTGTTAATGTCTATGTGCATGTGTCTATGTGTCTATGTAACTATTCCATTTAGGTTTTGTAAATTAGGCATCTTATAGAAACTGGTTGAATGTTTGGTTGACAACCTGGGCCTCTGTTGAGTCAATGTCTGATGTTACTTATAACCCATACCTATGCCAGCTATGCCAGTATCATGACCAGATTGGTAGTAGAAATTTCTTAAAGGCTACCAAATGGAATTAGAACTTTGTTTCATCCTACACATATCCAGTTACACAGTGACCAGAGGAGCAATCCATTAGTTGGTTTGGCTTCTCCTTTCATACACTGGCACCAAAATTATGTGTTTGTTATTTGTTTCACTACCTCAGTAAAATATTTTTTCTGCCAGACTCTTCATGTCGCAGGTTCAGAGTACCGTGTTGTTTACATGCTTTAGCCAGTATCAAATATGGACACACGACCCCTGAATTTCCCTTGAATGGCTGGTTTTAGCAATAATATCACCGAAGAGAGGATTAGCTTCTTGACAATTCCTCTAAACTTTGGAGTTTAGTTTAGTTACAGTGTTTCTTTGTGGCCATCAGCAGGGTTGATAAGGGTTGATAATTGCCTGTCAAATGGGGACAAGCAGTTATGGCTACCATTTAGGATGTCATACACCATGCAATCATTTTAAGCAGCATTTCCTAGTGGTAAAAACTTCCACAGTACTGGTAGAGTAGGCCTCTAGGGCCACAAACAGGCCAGGAATTCTATGTAACCTTGCCTGAAAAAAAGTAAGAATATTTTTTATTGAGATGCCTGTACTCAAGGTGAGATATCCACAAATTGTGGCATATTTGCTGCCCTCGTGTCTTGGTATAGAAAGGCAATTGTGAAACCCTCTCAGAGCTTTCCAAATTTGCCCCTTTATTATATTGTGTTCACTAAGACCGGGACCTGTCTATAGAAGCAGATGGATAAATAAACCCCCACAAATGGTTGTGATGTATATTCCACATGTTGCCATTAAGGATAAACTTGGAAATAAACAAGTTAGTGGCATAAGCTGTAAGCTAATTGATATAATGGCATTTGTAAGCTGTGAATAGTAGTGCTTACGGTGCCAGATAATGAGATCCAGTCAGGAGAGATAAAGTTGTGTGGAGTGTGTGAGAGTTTTGTTTGCTTTGGTTCTTCTTTTCTTGTATTATTTGTTTTAGTCAAGCTCTCATCCCTTTGCCAAGCACCTCATTCACTGCAATCTGACCCCTCTCCTCTCTAGCCAATGATCACAGGAGGTCGGCCTCTCTAAACACAACCATTTTTGCTTCATTAGGTCCTTTTATTCTGTCTCCTGTTCCCATTATCACTATTTCAATTTGCATTTTAATTAACCGAAATTCACGCTGCTTGTTCTCTCTTTTATCTTACAAAACACATAGTTAGCTTCACAATCACACTGGCTGCACTGTTCAGTACAGAAACTGGTAATAATGTATAAATGTGTAATAAGTCCTTTCTACCATAAGTGTAGAATTAGCCTGCTCTTAAGAAATGATAGGGTTCAAAAATATGGGATATTCACACATACTGTACGTTCTATGCACAGAAACATCTAAATGACCACAGTAATACCTGTCTCAATGTAACAAAAAGAGGAAAAAATTAAATTTAGACTAGTGTTATTTTATTTACATTTATTACCTTAAAAGTGCTTTTCTTCTTTATTAAAACACAGACACTTTGAAGAAGTGTTTCCATTTTCAATTCCTACAACCTATTACTGTCTGCTTTTGTGTCACATGACAGTTAAGGGTTCCTGGGGAAAATTATGAATGAGGCACATTCTTGTAAGATTAAGGTATTATTTCTATTGCCTTGTCTAGGTCACTGCTGCACATGTATTTTGGTACTCCTTCTTCATATCTGCATGGAAATAGAAAAGAACAACAATAAAAAAAAAATTCTGGAAAGAGTTAATATATTATTAACCTTTTGGCATTCAACCTCCTTTAGCCCTATTTCGTTTTCAGATTTCCTCCTCTGCTCAGTCCTCTCCTACCTCTGTCCTTTCACTTCCCTTTCTCTGTACTTGATTGAAAATGCATGCATGTGTGAAAGGATCTTTTGCAGTATGAATAGAGGTCATTTACATTGTCTGCTTAATGGACAAGTCCTACCTGCACCTGCCAGTAATCTGAGTGCCCATAACCTGGTTCCTGTTTCCCGCAGATGAACTCTTCTAAACAGTTTCTTCCAATAAGCCTTTCCCCCAGGTGATTTCCAGTTGGTTTCCTAAAAACATAATCCCCATATAGCTACCACTTGCTGATTATGTGGTTGGAATGAGACTCAGCTTGTTGACTTGAATAGTTTTTCATATTTTAACATTATTCAGTACACATTGGCAAGGTCCCATACCACCACTATTTTGCATTACTGATGCCGTCTTTATGCAACAGTTGGGCTTTTATTTTCTCAGACATTCATACAGTATATCATAGTCAGCTATCAGTGGTCCTCAGCTTCTACTTTTAAACTAAATTTAATGTAGTGAAGTAATACTACAAATTTCAGTGATATATTTAGAAGAGAAATACTTGATTAAGTAAAACTAGAACTTCATTTAAAGATGTTCATAGAAACAATGCATAGGGAACAGTCACTGGTTTCAATATGGCTTCTGTTTCTACGCCAACAGAGGTGATTTTCTAGGGTAAAGAAAGGAAAAAACTTATGAATGTTACGCGAGGTACAAAAAGATAGTAAATTTTGGCTTTTGCAAAAAGGTTTTCTCCTTTATTTTTGGAGATCTTTAATTAACATGTTGTGAATGTGTAATGGTCACTGGTGACAATGAATTTATTTATTTATTTATTTATTTCACTTTTGGTCTTTTTTTCCCACAGGGTCATATTTTTTCTTAAAATTTTTTATGTAAAGACATATAGGATAAAAGCTAAGGGTTTCTTTATATATTTTTTATATCTTCATATTTTTGTTTTATAACAATTGCCACATAATATTTTAATAAATAAACCTGAAATAAGTAGTAATGATTACCGTTTATGACAGCCCATACTTCTGCCATACAAAATTGAATACTGATCACATTATTTTGGTTTGTTTTGATCCACTCAGAAGGTATAATATAATTACATATGCAAAGTAGATTAAATAAATGCTTGCAAACAATAAAATAAGAGTAACATACCTTACCTCATGAACATTTTTTTCCAATATTATTATTTATTTGTACAGCAACATCATATTCTGCACTTTTAATAACATGATCACCTCATCACTAATATTAAAATGGTCTTTTTTCGGAAAATCTGAAATACATCATGTTCAGCTAACCTTAAAATATTTAACATTTTGGCAATTAACACATTCTACTTGCAGGAATCCCAGCACGATATGTATTAATACATCAAATGTTTTGCAGATGAACCTTTATCTACATATTGCTAATCAGCAGAAGGTCATATATTGCCTGTGGCATATTGATAAATAGATGGAATGACAATGCCAGAAATGGTGTATTTAAAAAACATATTCTTCGGAAGAATTTCCATTTTCCAGTTTTTAATGTTGCTTTTCAAATGAATTATATTATGTATGGAGGACACAAGTATTTATATAGGTGGGTTTGAAAATTGGAAGGCGTTTAAGGGAAGTCTTGGCTTTGTCTTGTGTGAAAGCTTAAATTAGCTTATTTGCGCACCAAAAGACCACTGCTGAGTTGTGTACCTAAATACTTGGGTAAATGTTTGAGACAGTTTAGCCTGATATTGTTGATTCACAAATTTGCTACTTAGGTTCTTCATGTTAAAATGTTCATGCTGTGCTGAACAGCATATGTTGTATCTCATCCAGAATGGTAAAAGCAGGTAAATGAGCTATTTTATCACTTGACTGACTAAAGTAAAAACAAACATAAAATTAATTATGTATTAGGTTCTGGTGCTCCTCCGTGATCTGATGCTTTACGCCACTAATTGGCTACTTAAATCAGCCAATCAGTGACAGAAAAGCACTCCCATTGAAATCAATGGAAGCACCTTCTGCACACGTGAATAGGGCTGTCTCATTAGACCCCTAGAACACTCATTGAGTCAGTGCTGGAGCTCTTTGGCAGTAGGTATCATAGAATCAGAAAAGATCTTCTTAAATTGTGTGCTGTTTTCATGATTAAACCTTTATTAGAGGAATGAATAAATTACTGATCTGCTACAGTGTATCAGTTAAATTTGCTCTGACAATTCCCCTAATTTCCTGTAGTGCAAACTTAAGCAGCCAAGTCTTCTCTCTTTCTACCACATAGAAAAGGGAGTGACAGACACCTTTAGTTATTTCAGCCGGTTGTGAGATTTATGTTCCAATAAAATACTCAGAGCTTTCCTATAAACATTGGTAACCACATTGAAAGACTTTAAGAACGTTGTTAACCTGTTGCTTAAAGAAATACACTTTCTGTAGGAAAATGGCTTCTCGAATCAAGTTAAAGATAAGACACTTCAATACCAAAAAAAAAGAAAAATCACAAAATTCTATTCTTCGGGTGTGAATTATCTGTGATTGTGTATGTACTTCTGCTTCTTTAAAAATACATTTAGATCCAATTATTTACGAGTGCCTTGATCAACAAATCGCTCCAGCTATCTTTGGGGGAAAGAGCATACCGTATTGGCTCGAATATAGGCCGCACTCCCCCCCCCCTTTTAAGTCTTTATATAATTGGGGTCTAGCCCTCGACGCCCTGGACATGCAGTCCCGGGCGCCGGGCAGGCAGCGGGGTTAGGATACAGATCCCCCGCAGCGGTGCAGGGGACCCGTATCCTACTCTCGGATACGCTCAGACAGCCTCCCCTGCCAGCACTTCCCACGGGGGGAGTACCGGCACGGGAGATTGTCTAAGCGCATCGTGCAGACGTTTACCGGCAGCGGCGATGCGCGTAAACAGCCGCTGCCGGCACGTCTGCACGATGTGCTTTAACAATCTCCCTTGCCGGGAATTCCCACGGGGGGAGTCCCGGCAAGGGAGATTTTTAAAGCACGTCTTGCAGACGTGCCGGCAACAGAGGTTGTTTCTGCTCGCATCGCCGCTGCCGGTGAACGTCTGCGCGAACAATCTTCCTTGCCGGTACTTCCCACGGCGGAAGTGCCGGCACCGGAAGTTGAATAGGTGTTATGTGTAGATGTCCCCCGCCGGCCCCGCAAGACCCCGTGGAGGCTGCACCGGTAAGTCTGGTGGGGGGGACATCTTGGGGACAGAGTGGCAGCATATCTCGGGGGGAGAGTGGCAGCATATCTCGGGGGGGGTAGAGTGGCAGCATATCTCGGGGGGGTAGAGTGGCAGCATATCTCGGGGGGTAGAGTGGCAGCATATCTCGGTGGGGGTAGAGTGGCAGCATATCTCGGGGGGGTAGAGTGGCAGCATATCTCGGGGGGGTAGAGTGGCAGCATATCTCGGGGGGTAGAGTGGCAGCATATCTCGGGGGGGTAGAGTGGCAGCATATCTCGGGGGGGTAGAGTGGCAGCATATCTCGGTGGGGGTAGAGTGGCAGCATATCTCGGGGGGGTAGAGTGGCAGCATATCTCGGGGGGGATAGAGTGGCAGCATATCTCGGGGGGGTAGAGTGGAAGCATATCTCGGGGGGGTAGAGTGGCAGCATATCTCGGGGGGGATAGAGTGGCAGCATATCTCGGGGGGGATAGAGTGGCAGCATATCTCGGGGGGGTACATCTTCGTGGCAGCATATCTCGGGGGGGCAGAACTTTTTTCATTAAAAAAGCACCTAACTTTTAGGGTGCGGCCTATATTCGGGTGCAGCCTATATCCGAGCCAATACGGTATTTTTATTAAATTACTTTTGCCCAGGCTGAATATTTTGCTTTGTATTATGCTAGCCAGTACATTGTGAGATAATATGCAAGACAACAATAAAACAAATACAGCTCCATCATATTCCACAGTACTGTACAATGGGGTAAATAGGACATGACAAGTAGTGCATCATATAACAAATTTAACTTACTGAAAGAAACAGAGAAGAGGGTCCTGCTCAAACAAGCTTACAATATAGTTTAACTGATATTTGCACAAACAACCATGTTTTCTACAAATGTATATATAATTGTGATATATTTGTGTGTGAATACATATTTGCATTCACATTTAGTCAAATGAGAATGTGTCAGCAGCTATGCTTGGCTGTTTGATCCATGATGGAAAGTGTAACAGATGGTGATATAAAATATTGAATGGATATTTTAGGGGAAAATGTTTTTTTTTTTATTATTCTCTCAAAAATGTCAGAAATATAAACATGTACGCAAACAGTTTTGATACAAGTCGTAAGGGAACAGAAACACTGTGAAAAATGTAAAACATACATTAATTTATACATAGCAATATACAACAGAGATAAACGCAAATCCCAAATTCAGTTCCATCCTAAAATGGTATAACTGTTTAATCAAAGTTGATCTTCTGCCCTACTGGAATATGCTTTTGAATTTAGTATAGTTCCACAGAACTTGAGCCTGACAAATAAAATGATGAGCATTTGAGGGTCTTAGCTTTCAGATGAACCTATTAGGCATTTGCTACAATATAGCTCCATAGCTACCCTCTTTCTAGATTCTCCACTAACACAATTGCTTCATGATATATATTTCTATTGAATCCAATTATCCAATGGCAGGCAGAAACCACTGTCTACATGTATTCAGTTGTGTGTATGCAAGCTTACAGAATGAAAGAGAAACATGGTCACCAAAAAAGTGGAAACAGAATGTAAGGACCTAACCTCTTTAAAGTGCCATTACAACAACCTCAAAGCATAGGCCATCTATAAAAACGTAATTGGGCCTGTGAGAACATGTGACAGATGTCAGCACCATCCAAAAGGCTCTCATCTCAAGATGAACTTTAACACTCCACAGAGCCCAGGCAGCTGTCCTCTCCTTCACACCACATTCTTATGGTGCTTTGGAGGCAGAGGTCAGGGGGACTACAAAGGGAATTAACTTCTATCTGTAGGTCAGGGGCTAGATTAAAGGTAAAAGAGAGAAAGAAACATTGAGTGCCTAGCAATGCAAGCTAAAGAAAGATTTAACATCTGAGTATTGGAAGAGAGAAACGTGTTGCTAACCTGTGCGCAAATGGTATACCATATATCAGACTCTTAGAATGCAGCTTTTTATGTGCCCTGCAGTTTCAACCAATACTGTATTATGTTTACAGTTTACTTTTTGACCTATGTTTACAGTTTTTTTGACCTATGATAAACTGTAATAGTTATCTTTTCTGAGCTTTAGTCACATTCATTTTGTTTTTTCCTGTAGTTTGCTTACAGAGTGTCTGATCGCATATTGTCCCCCTAACAGTTTACTTGCCCAAAGTGGGACACCTTTGTTGTGAGGCATAGTTAGAGGTGGGTAGGAACATGTTTAGGGTTGGAGCAGAACGATCAACCTGCCCAGCTAACTAACGATTGTATTGAAGCAATTCGACAGCATATGATGTCATATCATGGTGTTTTGCTTTAATATGTTACAAGGTGGTTATGTGAGAGCTTTTAATGAGGTTTGTACTGCAAAAGCACAGACCTTGATCAATTTCACAGCTGACCTGGCAGTCAGGGGTGATCCTATGATCCGCCTAACTGGCCCATGATCCCATCTGCCCAAAGTGGGGCAGCTTGGTGGGACAGGACAATTATTAAGTAAAGTGCATTTACTTAAGACAGCTATACATGGCAAAACTGTATATTTTACTTCCATAATAACGACCGTAATAATCACTGCGGTCTGGTAAGGCACTACAGGGCAGCATTACTTTTTGTGGTCAAAAGACATACTAACGAGAAAGCAATTTGATGGAAGCCTCAGTTTGTCATGGTGTAAATTGGGATTAGATGTGTGACTGGCTGTATATTTTTTTCGTTGTAGGTATAACCACATTAAAAGAACAAAAAACTTTCAAGAAGCATTTTCATTTTCTATGAAAACATCCTATCATTGCAAGCTTCTCTGTCACATGAATATTATGCATTCCCTCCAATAATATTGACCGATGTAACATTTTACATGATTTAAAAAAATGTTCTGCCAAGGATATATATATATATATATATATATATATATATATATATATATATAATCACATATAAAGTCTGACATTTTGGGCAAATGCATTTCTGAATGGTTTTCAGTAATTTTGTCACCAAAGTTATTCCAACATTCTTTTAAAGTGAACTTTCACCTCACCTCTGTTTTAATCATCATAGTTGTCACATCTTGTTTTTAGTTAGTGGTAACTGAGACAAGGGAAGTTCAGGGGTCAGGGAAGGCAGACCCTTTCATATGAAATATATTAGTTTAAAATATGGAGAGCTACAGAATTTTGTCAGTTTTAGTCAGATATACTGATCATGAATGTATTTTGTTGCTGGTATAAAAGCCTGCAATATTATATATTTATGTATAATGTATCATACTACAAAACCAAACTTTTTAATGCCTATTTGGATAAGAATGCTGTTTTTTCCAAAGGATACTTTATTTAATATGTGCTCTCACCTCTGTCTTCATACAGGCCATCATGACATGTCTTGTTGATGGGGGTTGTGGATAGTTGCAAGTAGGTAGTAAAGGGACATAATTAGGTGAGAAGTGGGCTAACGGCCATGTCCACCACCAGGAGATAAAAGCCCATATTTGAGGACAGTAATCAGCTGACAGATCAAGACAAAGAAGTAGAGTTCCCAAGTATGACAGTATATTTTAAAGGCCAGCCTCATGTGATATTCTTATGAGAAGAGAAAATTTCACTGACCTACTAAGAACTAAGAAGTCCGCCCATTCCTTCTTGCATTAGAAATTCTCCAGGGTTGTCTCTTTATTGTGCATAGTTAAGTGATTGAAAATAAATGTCTCAGCTCAACTTATTTACAACTCTGTAGAGAGTAAACCTCAAGCATTGGCTTGCCCAAGGATGCCCTAGATTTCACCAAAAGCTCAAGATAAGTGTGTTAAGGTTTGCTTATGCTACTAAAACAGAACAGTTGCTTACGGTAAATAGCTTTTGTTATGGTAAACCAAATACCTGTTTCAATAATAGTAAAGTGTGATATTGAATTATAAAACAGGTGTCTAAACAGAACCCCAAAATATTTTCTTCAGTAGAATATTTTAAGTATTTAGGAATAAAATTGTGCTTTAATTATACAACATAAAACCCATTTTAGCATTGTTAGTGTATATTTCTGTTAAACATATGGTGAAAATTTTGTTAACTTATTTTTTAACATATTATCTTAATTAATCTTTTTGTTTGTTTGTTTTTCAGCAAAGCCAGTTAAACTCCTTTCTTTGGACAATAAAACGAGATCCTCCTTCATACTTCTTTGGTACTATTCATGTTCCTTATACAAGAGTGTGGGATTTCATCCCAGAAAACTCCAAGAAAGCTTTTCATCAAAGCAATATTGTATACTTTGAGCTCGATCTGACAGACCCCTACACAATTTCAGCTCTGACCAGCTGTCAGATGTTACCCCAGGGTGAGAACCTCCAAAGTGTGCTTCCTAGAGACATTTACCGTAGACTGAAACGTCATTTGGAATACGTTAAACTAATGATGCCCTCATGGATGACTCCAGATCAAAGGGGGAAGGGGCTTTATGCAGATTATTTATTCAATGCAATTGCTGGAAATTGGGAGAGAAAAAGACCTGTATGGGTAATGCTCATGGTGAACTCTTTGACGGAGGTCGATATTAAATCAAGAGGAGTCCCAGTATTGGATTTATATTTGGCTCAGGAAGCCGAACGTCTTAAGAAGAGGACAGGAGCAGTAGAAAAAGTGGAGGAGCAATGCCACCCACTGAATGGACTGAACTTCTCACAGGTAAAATTAGAGAGTATGTCACATATGAAGCATAGCACTAACCGTTTGTATTAACACTGTACAGCACTGACATATATAAAAGAGCTATTACTATAATAACAGTATACAGCATTTGATATCTTTTAGGACACATATCTTGCCTGGTTATTATGGGTTACTTTTATGGTGCTTAAACCAACATTTATGTATGATGTAGTCAAAGATCTTGAACTGGTAAATGAAAATTCACAGGTTGGTTAAAATACCTGATGTCCATTGGTTTGGTTTGGTTTGGTTTGGTTAGTCTTCTAGAGGTAGCCAACAGTAAGCACTACATCACCATACTTCCACCGCAGACCTGATTTGATTCTGTAATATGTTTATAGATTTTGCTGTGTATACAGTTTTGAAAACTGTAAAATATTAATCTTTAGTACAGTGTGTGTTAGGCTTTTTTATTGATTTTTTTCCAAGCAAGTGTGACAGAAGAAATGTTATTCAGATGTGGCAATCACAGGTGCTTTTATGTCTAAAAACAGAATATCATTAAAAGTGTTACAGAACTATTGTTAATCTTAGCTAGAGACTTAAAGTTGCAGCCTTTCATATTATGCTAATGTAAATTAGCATAAACTGACACTGTTCTGTCAGTGACAACAGAAGAGATGGACTATGGAATCATTATTTCAGAGGTCTTAATGGTAAGCAGGCAGTGCGATAAAGTGTTAGAAAAAGCAAGTAGCGTGCTGGGTTGTATAGTTAGATACATTAGTAGCCGGAAGAGAGAGGTTCTGCCACTTTACAAATCTCTGGTAAGGCCTCATCTAGAGTATTGTGTACAGATCTGGAGACCCCATCTCCAGGAGGACCTATTGGAGAGTTATGAGAAGAGATAAGGTGAATGGTTTGCAGGATAAAAATTATCAGTAAAGACTAAGGCAGGGGTGTCCAACCTGCGGCCCTCCAGCTCCTGCAGGACTACATGTCCCATACTCCTCAGCAAGCCCCTTAGCTCAAAGAGCATTATGGGAGATGTAGTCCTGCAGCAGCTGGAGGGCCGCAGGTTGGACACCCCTGGACTAGAGAAAGAAGAGTGAATTGAGATGTGATAAAAACATTTAAATAAATTAAAGTGATTTAACATAGCATAAGAGGGAAGTTTACACTCACTGGCCACTTTATTAGGTACACCATGCTAGTACCGGGTTGGACCCCCTTTTGCTTTCAGAACTGCCTTCATTCTTTGTGGCATACTTTCTACAAGTTGCTAGAAACATTCCTCAGAGATTTTGGTCCATATGGACATGATGCAGTATTTGTGGGGCTGCACATCCATGATGCAAATCATCCATTCCACCACATCCCAAAGGTGCCCTATTGGATTGAGATCTGGTGACTGTGGAGGCCATTGGAGTTCAGTAAACTCATTGTCATGTTCAAGAAACCAGTTTGAGATGATGTGAGCTTTGTGACATGGTGCATTATCCTGCTAGCCATCAGAAGATGGGTACACTGTCATCATAAAGGGATGGACATGGTCAGCAAGTATTGGTAAGCAATACTCGATGCTCAATTTCTTGGCCAAAAGTGTGCCAAGAAAATGTCCCCCACACCATTACACCACCACAAGCCTGAACCATTGATTCAAGTCAGGATGGATCAATGCTTTCGTGTTGTTTACGCCAAAGTCTGACCCTGCCATCTCAATGTCGCAGCTGGAATTGAGACTCATAAGACCAGGCAACGTTCTTTCAGTCTTCCATTGTCCAATTTTTGTGAGCCTGTGCGAACTGTAGTCTCAGTTTCCTGTTCTTAGCTGACAGGAGTGGCACCCGGTGTGGCCTTCTGCTGCTGTAGCCCATCTGCTTCAAGGGTCGACGTGTGCGTTCAGAGATGCTAACTAGAAACCACAGGGCGCTGGTGCGAAAATTGCACCTGGGCCCCCAACCTTAGCAGCTGGTCTTTGCCATTATTGCTCCTAAACAGCTTGTCTGTGCCTTCCCCCCCCCCTTCCAACATACAGTCTAGCACACATATGTAAACACACTTACTCATACTCACTAACACACACTCCATCTCACCCCACTTACACGTACATCCTCACACAGAAGCACACACAATTACACATCCATGCTCACACACACGCAATTACAAAATCCATGGTCACTCTCATACACACTTACACATTCATGCTCACACATACAAACGCACACAATTACACGTGCATGATCACACACACAATTACACATCCATGATCACACAAACACAAGTACACATCCATGCTCACACACACACAAGTACACATCCATGCTCACACACACAAGTACACATCCATGTTTACATAGATACATAAATACAAACACATATACGTACATCCCACCTCCCTCTCACCCTCGCTTACATTATCTTTTTTCCAAGAAAAAAGAAATGAATTGCATTATATTATAAAACAGAACCCAGGTGCCAGAGTTTATGACAATTTTAAGAATATTCTGTCAGTATTCATCATTCAATAATAAATATTTAGCCTGGAAAGCAATTTCACCATTTGCCATTTGAGATAGGCATAGTTTATTTTCAGATTCTACAATAGTATGTTTGTTTGTGAAACTCATTTTATTGTAACTCAGTTGAGCCACATGTTGAACAGTGACCAAATACAATAGAATTATCAGCCAAGTTAAAGCATTTATTAGTCCATTGCTGGGGGGGCTACATAAACCCCCACAATGATGATGAGCTGCTGAATAAAATTAAATGATGCTGAACCAGCAACCTGACCTGTTCCAACTGAGCAATCACAAGTGACTGCATTGAATATAGTTTGTGGTTGCATCACATATTGTCACGTGAAATGTGCAACCCGCATAGTACCCAGCTCTCTGTATATATAACGTAATGGTTTTAGTAGGTCTTGCCTTGCACATACTACTTATTATAGGTAGCCCCCCACATTTGACTTTGACCCCCTCTGTGCCCCTTTGTGTATGATTTATGGAGGAAGAACTTTTATTGTCCCAGATCCCCAGGATTTCCACAAGTCTTGTTACAGGCACTTGGACAGTCACCTTGCCTAGACTGAAGTAATGTTAGTCTTTAACAGGGAAGTAGATATGATTGTGTTGGTCCCAGAGAAGGTAATATTTTCATAATCGTTAGTGATAACCTTTAGTGGCAAACATCAAGGACTTCTGAAGTGCCACCTGTTTGTGTAACTTATACTTTATGCTCAATGAATGCAATGGCCCAATGCAACCCATACGAAACCATTATGACCGTTACCTATTTTACAACCAAGCAGGCTGTCAAACGGAGAAACTCAGTTTTTTTATAAAAAAAACATTAAATGCATGCCGTAAAAGCTGTGAGATTGACATTGATTTGCATTAATGTTGTGTTTAAAGACATTAAGACATTTTAATGGATGTTTCTAAGGGATACACTAGGCACTTACCTTGACATATTTGTAGCGTCATTGGAGCCAGTAAGTGTATTCCTGTTAAAAAGAGGCAAATATTTTTCATGTGTATCACTTGTATTTTAATAGGCTGCACCTTAGTGGTTCTTATTTCCCACCCATAAGGCATTTTTTAGAAAATGAAGAGGCGTTTAGCTGTATGCTGTACTCTGGATGTAAATATGGCCCTTAGTTGATTGTGAGGCTAAGGTCACAGTGAGTACAGGAATAACAAATAAAGTTGTGTCTAGGTAATTGGTGCACAATAATGCAAATATGTTGTTAACTCTGTTATAGTAAAAAATATATATGCTCAAACCCTGACATATGAAGAAACAAAGCCGAACAAAAACATTCACATATAGCTGGGAAACAAATGATAGAGGTATTAGGAATGAGATGCGTAACTGGACATTTGAAGCTCTTAACGTCTTCGCAGTCTTGCACATCTATGTGCAACATTGAACCAGTTTTATTAACAGCCATTCTGACCCAAAAAGCTAAATGTGAAGCAATCAGCATTCCATGGTTTCCATAGCAATTGCTCCACCTTTAGAATTATTTTCATAAGTATGCCCAGTTTATCTATAAGACTGTCCCCAACAGGTCATTAACATGCAATATGTTCATAATGTTTATGAGAGGAATGTAGGAATACCTGTGATGATGCTAAATAATTATTTATGGTAAGGGAACACAGATTTTTTTCTGGGTTACCCAAATGTGGCTAATAAATGTTCCCCAAAGATATTTTGTGGGAACAGTCTAATTCAGAACGCATTGCATTTTGTGCACAGTATGGACACTCGTATTCGTCACCTATTATTCTGGTAGTGGCTTTTGCCTGCTCGCCCATCCTTTGATCACTGACTGAAACTAACTACGGACCTGTTTCCATGGAAACTAATTGTTTATTCACACATCAGAGCCATCCCACAAAGTTTGACTAGCTTTCAGGGAAAATTGCCTGAAAACTTGGAGATCACGCTGTTTAGTGTTCAAAACAAGTATATTATTTGTGCCGTCCTTGTACAAAACCGAGTGAGTTCAGTGGCATGTTTCTTTAACCGTTTGAAAACCATTTCGATTTTAATCAACAGAAAGGAATCAGTTGTACCCCGTGTATTTTAGGGTTATCAATTACACAGAAATGTCCCTAACATATTGTATACATTGACTGTATAGGTTGCTGTTCTTATCTCCTGCTACTTGCATTCTTTCATAGTCCTTTCAGATGAAACTTGTCTTTAAGGTATTTTTCCTAGATTTTGGAACAATGATACCTTATCTAAATTGTGTTTTTGGAGTTTACCAGAGGCGGCTAACCTAATGAACACTGATAAAGGCCCAACTGTGATTACAAAGCCATTTTGTAACATATACTGTTACATATACCTTATTATACTGACAACGTATTAGCATTTATTGTCTTGCTCCAGTAGAAGTGTCTGACAAGTGCTTTATAATATGGAGGGCTGTGTGTGAAGCGTAAAATATAAGGGTAAATTGTATTATAAAATATTTTGTGATATATTCCCTTCACCATAGGAATATATCAAAGATATGCAAGGGTTGAGTGTTTAAATATTTCACGTGTAACACTAGTCAACTCTGCTTACGTTGATCAAGGACCATTCTTTGTCTTTTGGTCAATACGTATTTCCGGTGCAAACATTCACACCCAATGTAAATATGTTTTCTTATGGCAACCTTTTGTGCAAGGTGAGTTACTTCTAGCTACTCGATCCTCTGTAGTCCAGAAAGACAGCTCATGATTTATGAGTGAATCAGTTAATTATTATATAATGACTTTCAAATTGCTGATTAACATTTTTTACTGTATAATCTGGGTATTTAATGACTAAAAAGACATGCTAATATTTTGTTTCACGTTATCTATGTAGGTAAATAAATATCAGAATAATACCGTATTTGCTTGATTATAAGACGACCCCCCTCAAATTTGAATATTTAGGAAAAAAAGAAAAAGCCTGAATATAAGACTGCCCTATAGGAAAAAAGTTTTACTAGTGTCTGACATAGGCTCCCCAGGGACACCAACCAGGTCACCCAGGCTATTGACCTTGTTGCCTGAAAAAAAAAAACCCTGCAACTGCAGAAGGATGGCCGCCCAGTGACTCACATACCAACTCTTTTTTTTTGGGGGGGGGGGTTAGCCATCACACATGTGCTATACAAACAGAAAAACCTAACTCCACTCAAAGACCTCCAAAGAACCCCTGGCCGAACCTGGTCATGCAGGTCTTCACCAATTAGGTGCCAACCTTGCCTTTTCTAGTGTAATATTCCTTTGAATGGGGTGTATGCTTACTTGAGGGGTAGGCATTAAAGTTTAAGTTGTGAAAAAATTACATATTATGAAGAACCAACCACAGGAGGAGTGAAAGTAGGAAATGAAATAATTTGTCATTGCATAAACCAAACACATTTCATTTGTTGGTACATTTGTATCTTTCCAGTAAAGGGTTCAAAGCAACATTGTATTCCGTAGACTTGTCTTGTAAGAGTTTTACATGTAAGTACCGTATTTGCTCGATTATAAGACGACCCCCACAAAATCTAAATATTAATTTAGGAAAAAAACAAAAACCTGAATATAAGACTACCCTATAGGAAAAAAAGTTTTACTAGTAAATATTAATTCATGTAAACATTTTTTTCATATTTAATAAAATCTATGATTGAGAAAAATATATATTTTTTATTTCCTTTTAATTGCCAACCTGCCCCCCCAGTTATGCACATCTGCCCCCAGGGTTGCCACTCTGCCCCCAGAAATGCCTTATACCCCCTATTTGCCACTCTGCCCCATGATGTGCCTCCAGAAATGTCTTATACCCTCCTATATGCCACTCTGTCCCATGATATGTCTTTTAACCCCCTATATGCCAGAGTGGCATATAGGGGGTTAAAAGGCATATCATGGGGCAGAGTGGCATATAGGGGGTTAAAAGGCATTTCTGGAGGTATATATATATAACTGCTAACAGCAATCACACTCCTATCAAGCCAAGGCAGCCAGTACATGCTGGAACCTCCCTATGCCATGCTACCACCACCACCCCCTTACACATCCATGCTATCACACACACACACTCATTCACAAACATTTAAATACTCATTTATTCCATTAATCACACATACCTGCTCAAAAACCCTCCCCCACCCCCTTACCTGAACTGCAGATCTCTCACTCAAAGACTTCTGCAGGGGCCCGGCTGTGCGAGCAACTTCTCTGGCCCCGCCCCCAGGGGAAGGAAGGGGGAGGCAGATTTATGTGACACTCTGCTAGCTTCCTGTTCTCCTGCTGCTAGTAGACGAGACGCTGCCTGGCCCCAGCGGACATTTTTTTGAGGTCTGATTAGAAGACGACCTCGATTATAAGACGAGGGGTATTTTTCTCTGTAGAGTAAAATGACCTTGCAGAACAGATTTGTTCACGTGACTTTGAACCCATAACCCCTTGGACCATCATATCACTAGTTTGTTAATTTTCTAAACTTGCTGTTCCATTAGGAAGTAAACGCAGAATTATTTTATTTTATTATGTTGTTCTTTTTATGTTCCTTTCATACATATATATATATATATATATATATATATATATATATAATATAACATTCCAATTTTCTGTGAAGGACATTTGTTCAGAGAAACGCATCTCCCTGTGTTTTATATATTTAACTGCCAGTCAGTTCCATCACTGGGTTGCAGAATGCTCCAAGTGGAGGTCTAACAAGACTCCAGATGCAGATGCATGGAAAACATGTCCATTGATTTTTAATGGGAGCGTTTCCTGTCAATGATTGGTTGCCTGAAGCAACCAATCGCTGACACTAAACCTCGGACCAAGGGCAGGGAGCTGCAGCTCTGCAAATTATTATTTTCTTTTTTTGTAGCTTAAATAAATCCATATGAAAGTACTTATACTTATGCATTCATATACATTCATTGTTCAGGGAGTCCTTTCAAGTAAGCTCAATGAAGACTATTTAAGGTGCCCTTGCTACTAGTTGGGCAGTCTCAGCTGTCAACTTAAAAAGTATCATGGGAGCTAAATCAAAAAATCTAGCTATGTAGTCCAAAGGCTCACTTTCTCTACTTATTTGCATGACAAAGTCAGCTTAGTGACTTTCATAGCATTTGTGCCTTTTGTTGGGCAATTCTAAGCATCAAAAATGAATGTTAGGTTCAGATTTCAACATCATATAAAAATAAAAAAAATAGCATTGTAGCATGACAGCGGGTATATGAGAATAGAAAATCAGGAAACAAAACTAGCATGTTTTGCACTCAGCAGTGTTTCTGTGGTGCTATAGATTCCCCGATCATAATCAAAGACGGTAAATGGCTTTCAACCCTGTATAAAGAAAGCAAAAGAACAGAATATGGGGCAAGCGTCCAAGCAGATGTGAGAGTTTAGTTGTGAAGACTTGAATGCTGACGGGGTGGTGATTGGCTAATTTGAGTTGCATAATGCCATAACCCATTCAAATGCAAAGTGCAGCTTTGATCAAGTTGGATAAAAGTTCTGAAAAGTAGAGATGGTGGCAGTGGGTCTTTTGTCTTTGACAAAAAAAAAGCATCTGCTGTTTTCCACACCACTCTCCCAGCCCCCTACAGCCTAAGAACTATCTTCAGCAATAATTGCATGGAAAAGTGACCTGTCTCTTCTAACACCTGAAAAAATAAAAAGGGGATGTTATATGTATGTATGTATGTATGTATGTATATATATATATATATATATATATATATATATATATATATATATACATATACATTGTTTTTATAACATAAATCATAGATTTATTTTGCCACTTTTAATTCCAGGACATTTCATATAGCTTATATAATACAGTTTTTCGTACTCGGCTATTGGCTATTTTTGCAGTTGGCCCCATTCAGTTGACACACACAATGGAACCCCGAATTCCTAAAAAAAAGTCTTGCATCTTGTTCATATATTTCTTCTCGTATCCAACTAAACATTGTATAATGGTACATAAGTGGGAAGTTACACATTTGCTTATGTGACATCACTCCATGTGTGAAAGAAAGATTCCAAGGCAGACAATGGAGTATAATTTTCCTTTTATTTTCCAATTTGTCAGATTATTAACACTGATAATTATGCCATTAATCAAGCAGGAAATGCACTGAAGCTTTGTAATTATTTATTTTGGAAATTCTTAATTAGCTCCACTTTACATTACATGTGTATGACACTTTTCTTTGGAAAATCACATGATGAAATGTTTAACTAACTTTACTATTTAAACAAAAATATGAGATGCTTAATAAGGACTTTAAGCACCATAAACTAACTTGAGTAGGTTTTTCTTAGAATGACTGCCACAGGCCAGTGGAACAGCAGCAGCAGGAGAGAGAGAAACAGAAGGCTGGAGTAGGCTATTTAGACATAGACACCAGAAAAAGCACCTGGGAAGTGCAGCAAAAAAAGCTTTTATTTAATCATGTACACCCCTGCTGCCGGAGTGGTTTGGTCTGTTCTCTTCCTCTCTCTGTAGCTCCTCTCTTCCTCTTCACTCTAGCATCGGCTCCTTCGCAGGCACAGAGTCAATGCCAGGACAGAGACACACTTATATTCAAACATGTATTGTGCTAGGGTTACTTAATACAGCTGTTAAGACTACATTTCCCATGACTCTCAGCTAGTCTGGTATATTGCGGATAATGGAAAGACAGTACTCAACAACTGGAGTAGGTTGGTTGAACATCATGAGAAATGCAAAACTACGAAGTGTCCTATTTTGGTTGGTTAGCCTTTATGTCCCTTTTGCTTACTACCTTTTTTGTAATAATTTAGGATGTTTGCTGTGCATCACAGAACTACACAATGTAAAATTACCTTTTTTTGTTGTTGACTCCATCTACAATAATATTTAACCAGCCATATTTCTAGCTGAAATTCATGTGAATTGTAGTTACAGACTGGGATTGTGGTGGCCTACACTACACACTAACTTTTTTATGTTCTCTACAGCTCTCATGATATACAGTGAGCCATTACTGACTGAACATCATAGGAATTGTAGGCTGGGGTAACTGTGGCCAACAATGCATTTACCTTCTACCCTGTCTTAGGCCTGACATAGGGCAGGTCCCCCACCCCTGTCCATCCCCCCTACTCGACTTAAGGCCGAGTCTGCACTGCCTTAAATGGCATGACATGCCTTTAAGACATGGAGCGCCTGGAAATGACATCATATCCCTGAGCTCCTTGTCTTAAAAACACACACCACCGTCTAATGCAGACTATGGGGGCTGTGCTGAGTTGGCTCATCCATCATAGCTTAAAAAGGCAGGTTGAGGAGATCGAATATCTCCCCTGTAACTGGCCCATTGAGCAGCAGGATACTGGGGGGCCTGATCGTCCAAAAGGTCAATCTGCCCTCGGTTTTGCAGCAGGGGGATTGCTAGTTGGCCTAGGCCAGAATATGTCACTGATTGTGGCTAATCTAGTAGTGGTCTGTTAGCTACTACTAACATGGTCATATAATTTTTCTTATGAATGGGTAACTACCACTTGCATCCTGCCAGGGAACCCCTCTTCTGAGCCTACAAAGATAGGCAATGGGAATCATTGTAATGAATGTATCACACACCCAATAATTTTTTAGGTGCCCAAACTTGGAAAACCATTGTTGGGAGGTATGGCATGAGACAGTGAGGCTGAGGAAATAAAACAAATCATGATACAATTATTACAGAACTCTATTATTATTATTATTATTAATAATAATATATTACTAATGTATGTGTTTTTCATTCAATTTAATAATTGTTACTTAACTCACTTACTAGATTTATCAGCTCATGATGATTGACAATGAAGGTCATCTGTTGATGCTGCTAGAGCACCAGCCGCTTTCAAATTCAAGTTTATCTATGCCATTTTTACAAGTGTTTTCCTTTCCTCCAAAGAAGATTTTCCTGATCAGCACAGCTTGTGATTCTATTGCCAAGACATCACTGGATGATAAGTGGCTAATGGTGTCTCATGCTGGGAGTGTTGGAGGCTAAATAAGATGAACCAAATTAAAGAAAAACAATGCAGAACAGTTTGACAGAAAACATCCTATTTAAATTCTAACAAATTAAAATTGTTTCCACTTTTGGATCTGTAATTTAATTACATTTTTTAAATTCTGTCTTTTTACTTTTCACAACATGCTGTTCAGATTCTTTATACACAAACTATTTTTAAGGTATTAAAACTTTATATGTGCAGAATTTTAATTGTAAAAATACAGGTTTTGTGGGTTTTTCTACTTTGCACACAATTTAATAAAGCATGCAAAGTTAAGGAAAAGATCACCTATCATAATAGTGGCACCTGTACGTTATTTCGGTATGAAACATAGTATGTATTACGTGACTATTTGCCAAATTTGTACTGCGTATGGTTTTTGGCACTAGATATGAAGAAATATCCTTTTGTGTTTCCGCAGAATTTCCTTGGACTATCTGAGACTATTAATTATTTGGCAAACGAACACTATTAAAAGTAAATGTCAGCCAAATAAACACAGCACAATTGGCCATAATTTTATATCCAAGATACAAACTAATTAAAGTGATAAATAGCATGCAAAATAACAAATGGAACAGTTGATAATTTTGTTTGAAAATTCAGGAAAATGAATTCTCAAACTGGAGCCTCCCAATCCATCTTTTGTAAATTAATCAGTGAGAGGTGAGAGACTTAAGTTAAACCTAATACTTCTTCAAGGGTATAACATAAGAGGACAGTGTTATTACAACTTAATTTACTCAGCAAATTAATGCATAGATTAAACATTTTGAGCAGTGGTAGATTACATTATGTTACGTTGTTATTGTTTGAGTCTATTCACAAACTATAACATTTGAGTTGGGTTGCTCTGGACTTAAGTAGTTGAATAGTCATCTATTCAGTAAAGTAAGAATTCCATCACAGGGCTTGTCCACTAGAAGTTTACCCACATTACAATTTATGACACTTTGCTATTAACAGCATTGCAACTAGTCGTATTAAGTCAAGTTGAAAAGGGGCTCCAAGTTAACAAATAAACACCTTACTCTATAAGAAGAGGTGAATTGGCCCAGAATTCATTTAAGTTCAATATGAATCACAAATAGTGTCCAACACAACTACAGACTTTCATTGGCACTTTGACCAACACACATAATGACAAACTCGACAGTATGAGAGTTTCACAGTGTCCAACTAGGCAGCATTTAACTCACTTTTTGGGAGCAAACTGACATTTCGTGAATAAACCTTTGTAACTTTACGTGACAATGGCCTGGTTATGTGGGCAGCTGGGATCATGGGCCAGCTGGGGAGATACGCTTTCCCTGTCAGGCCAGGGGAGCTGTACAATGCAGTTGAAGCACAGACCTCTACTTCAACTTCCATGGGGCCTCCTTGGGAACTTTCTAAATGAGCTCTCCAGGTTTTGCCTGGAAACTCTGGGTGAAGCGCCACTTTTCCAGGCCAGAGTAGGGGCCTTTAGGTACACCCTGCTCTCCATCCATTTTCTCCTCCTACCACTTAAAAATGTAATGTGTTTGAGGATAGCTCCGCCCATACATCATTGACCCCACCCACTGATGTCAACAGGCCAGTCCACCCACATCCAGAAGAAAGATGGCTCCGGGTAGCAGGGGCCTGGATGTTCCCAGCTGTTACCAGCATATAATGTTACTAATATCTTAAAGATTTATTGCTAATGGATATTTGTAAGAATATTGTGAACTGTGAAAAGTTGGGAGTACTTGAAGGCAGAATAGATGGGCCAGTTGGTTCCTTTCTGCAGTACAGCCGTGCATATACAGTATGTATGTACTGCTGGGCTAAAAGCAAGAGGTCACTGTAATATGTCAGCCTTATCTTGAGGTAAGAATAGGAAATCGCTAAAACCAATTGGCAAACTTTTCAAAGATAAAAATATCCTAAAATAATAAAGATAACACAATGCTAATAACTGGATTAAAAGCTAGTGGGAAAAAACAATAAAAACATGACTTAAATTCATCTCAAAAAGCTTTGTGTTGTCATCATGGTTTAATATATGCCCAGATAATATGTTAATATCTAACTATATATGATATTCGTTGAAATGTTAGTATTGTAACAATAAAATAAATATTAATTTAATATTTTATTACTTTTGAGAATATTCACAGCAGTCAGTGCCCTAAGTTTTATTCAGTATATTGAAATAAAATAAACAGCCTCTATACATATAATATTAAATTTCTGCTCATATTTCCACAGCTGTCATGTCTCCTGTGAAAAGATAAGTCGGGCAAGTCTGCTAAACTATATAGGGGGTAGGAGAAAAGCAAGAGTCCCTCAGACACTAGAGTTGTCTTTTTTCCTTTCCTTTTTTTAAGACAAAAGGACCCCTGCTGGGCTCTTTATATGCCTGTAGGATCAAAGACCCAATCTGCATATGAAAGACTTATGGTATTATGCAACTTAAATTAGCCAATCGCCACCCTGCCAGCTCTAGGACTCAACAACAAAAACTCTCACATCTGTTCAATCAATTGCCCTATCTTCAGTGTTTTCCACTCTCAACTCTTTGGTTGTCAAGTCAGTTTATTAGATAATGGTTTAGAAAACAACTCTATCTCTAAGACTCTATTACTAAACACTTCTATTGGTTATAACGATAAAAGCAAAATGAATACATTTGCATTATCCAGGTTTTCAGGAAGTTCTTATTTTTCATGACCATCTCGTGACACAAGTATCAGCTACAACAGACTAGCACTATTTTCATAGTTATAATAGTATGTTAAAAATATATAGTAATAGCTATAGAATAGATAAAAAAGACTGTATAACTGATTTGGAGATATATGGTTTAAACGTAAGGCAATAGGAAGTAGAGTTCTGTAAAAAGGTGGCAGACCTAGCATATCAATTGATATACCTTGCTATTATTCTCCTCCCTGCGCCCTAACATAATCTGGCTGAATCAGTAAACTGCCACCAAGGCAATTAAACAATATATAATATCTACAAATGCAGAGAAATTGTACTTTAAAGACAAGATATTTATATGGTAGTACCCTGCCAGATGACGAGCTGTCTCAAATTCAATGTGATAAGTTTACGGAACTTTGATTATTTGTTACCACTAGCTGTTTCTGTATATGCAGTAGAGCACATGGTATGTGGTATACTTAATTTACAGTTTAGTTGAAGTTTAAATGCTTGCCTCATGCATTTCTTTAAGACTAGGCACTTAATGACTATTAAGATGGATGGATGACAAACTCATATATACATTGTAATATATAGAGATGTTCACTTGATTTATATGTATAAAAGATGGATAAAACCCAGTTTTCATGGAGTTAGAAGCTGATGAATCCAAGAAGTGACTAGCTTTCGCTTCATCACACTGTTACTATTTCATCCGTCACATAACAAAATTCACTTCTAACTTGTGTTTTTTAACTTTTCTTTATAGGTAATATTTGCCTTAAATCAGACTCTCTTGCAGCAAGAGAGCCTTCGAGCAGGAAGTGTACAAGCCCCATACACCACTGAAGACCTGATCAAACATTACAACTGTGGAGACCTCAACTCAATTATTTTTAACCATGATTCTTCACAAGTAAGTGACCACATATTTTCCCCCTAGTATTGTCCCTTTGGATGAATTATTCCTGATTTTGAATTAGGTAAAAGCTAGAAACTAGTTTTTGGTGCTAGCATTGTTGATAACATAGCTTAACCTTCTTAGTCACAGAGAGTATGGTTCTGAACACAACACAGCAATCAAACAAAAATTATAGTTTAATAACGCTTAAACACCCACTGAAGTTAGAATAATTATTTTGTGAGGCATTTTAAAATCAACAAGCTTATTTGAATGGAAATGTAGAACTAGGCAATGTGTCAGGTTGGTAAAATCTACAACTCATCAGGCTCTTACAGTGTGGCATTTGATACATATCCACACAAAAAAAGCTAAGCTGAGTTAGAACAAATACCACTATGTGAAGTAATGTTGGCACATAACGTCTGAATTTTAGAACGTAAGGCAAAGCAAATCATTAAGTCGCATTTCACTTTGGCATTTAGATGTGCTATGCCCAGTGCCCCATAATATGTTCCTCCTATAACTTTCTGTGTATAAGGGGGTGGAAAATCATGTGGGTGAGGCGGAAGCAGTTAGATATTGAGTTTAAAATAGCAAGGGTTTGGGAATGGCTAATAGGTATGTTCTGGGATTGTCAACTGCAGGGATGCCAACTTAAGGACAACAAAACAGGATGTCTTATCAATGCACAGCTGTTCATGTTGCCTAGAAGCTGTCGCCCTGAACTGCAGGGGAGAGCAGTCTGTTTCTCAGCTTCTACCATAGTGGATGCTTCTTTATCTGTACTTCAGTAGATTGCGGATATTGCAGTGGTACATTATAAATATACAGTATATATGTATACCTTTCTCTGGTAATTATCCCTTTCCAAATAAAAAGGAACAGTCTATTGTCCCTGCCACCACCTGTAAAGAAGAATGCATATTAAAGTACTCTGTGAAGCAGTTAAACAGTGGCCAAAAAAATGCTTCAATTGAAATGTATGGCAGCATCTTCTAAATATGTGCACCGGGGTCTTGTGGAGCAGGTCTGGAGGTCACATACAGGGAGAACACATCGCCTACAAGGCATTTAGCAGAGGGTTGGCTACCTGGAGCCTACCCTTGCAGGACGCGGCCAGGACTCCCCAATGACATCAGTGGGTGGTCCCACTGCCAGATGTGGGCAGTCCTGCTGACATTGGGGGTGGTCCCTCTGATGTCAGGGCGGTCCCGCTGATGTCAGGGGCGTGCCTGCTGACATTATTGTTTGTTCCAGCTAACATGGCGGGAAACACCCCCATTTAAAGCGGAAATGGGTGGGCAGTGGGGTCGGTCAAGACCTCGCTTCCGCAACCCGAAGGAGGTGAGAGTTCCCAGGTATGATGATATAGCTTAGGTCCCCAAGAAACCTAGAGCCACCCCCCATTCCAGGCTAGAGGAATTAGAACATCACGTCTGTGTATGCATTTTACTTCCAGTTCTATTCACCTATTAGGGTATATAGGCATGATATAGCTGAAAATGTGTCTTTTTTTCTCTCCAGGTGCCTAATTTTATTAATGCTACTTTACCGACTCAAGAAAGAATAACTGCTAAGGAGATCGATAACTATTTTCGTCAAGAGCTGATTTACAAAAGGAATGAACGGATGGGACAGAGAGTGAAAAATCTCCTTGAGGAATTTCCAGAGAAAAGCTTTTTTTTTGCTTTTGGTGCAGGTAAGGCAGAACCCACTATTTCTGGGATTATTTTCCTTATTTATAGGTCTGGTACCTGGGGGACAATTTCCAAAATAATATCAGGTTCTCGTAATGTTTTTTTAATGTCATAGACCCAACAGGCCGATAAATACCCTTAATTAAGATTACTAAACCTAATGATATTTAGTAAATTGTTTAGAAACAATACCTCACCAATTACTCATTGTTTTTACAATTTCTGTGCAAGGACAAAACACATATACGTAGATTTTGCTGAGACTTTGGAAGGTTTGTAGTCTATAAAGGTCCATGTCAGGAAGTGTGTATCAGGTTACATAGCATTTTATGTGAGGCCATCACATTATCAGAATCTTATTTCATGATCATTAATGGACACAATGTAGACTGTTTTCCCAAAGTATGGTATAAAGGGAGTTTGTGGACGCATTATACCTCCAGTGAATTCAAGGTTTTAAGTTCTCAGTTGTTGAATTGATCTATAGACGTAATTTGTCTTTGTTATTAACGTTAAGGCTTAACACCCTAGAAGAGCAAAGGGAGAGGGGAGACATGATATAAATATTCAACTATATCAGAGAATAAATAAAGTCCAAGAGGAATCATTTTTATCAACAGAGGTGTGCCAGGAAAAAAAGCCACAATTTGCCATTAGTTGGTGGAATACTGAGAGATAGTGAGAGAAAATTCTAGGGTATGGAAAGGATAGTAGATACTCAGAATAGACTTCCAGTGGAAGTAATACAGGCAAACACAGTAAATAAATTAAAGAACCCTTGGGATATGCATTAAGCTATTTAAAAGAATTAGTAAGAAAAACATTAATTCAGAAAGGGCAGACTAGATGAGCTGATCGCTATCCATGTATTTACGTAAGATGTGATACTCCACCCCTTTAATACACTATAGTTACGTTAAGCATGTAAAAATGTGTAAAACTGCTAATTT
Source organism: Spea hammondii (assembly GCA_029215755.1). Classification (NCBI taxonomy): domain Eukaryota; kingdom Metazoa; phylum Chordata; class Amphibia; order Anura; family Pelobatidae; genus Spea; species Spea hammondii. The sequence continues at coordinate 93,246,047 of JARDYJ010000001.1, read as the reverse complement.
TAAGAAAAGGAATTGAAGGCTACCCAGGTACTAATGGTTAGCCCACCCTCTAAGCTACTATGTACACATGGTTGAGTTTACATGGAAATGTTTGGAGTGTGAGTTAAACTGAGCTTGGCTAGCAAACATAAATGGCAACTCTAAATGGCTGATCCCTTGAAGCTCTTTTGTTCCTGTGCTATAAGGCTTAAAATGGCAGGGGTGAAATTGGAAGGCGTGAATGACTGCATTCGAAGGTAGGACTAGTGTCCAATAAACTTAAAACGGTATGGGAACAGGGATATCTGGGCAGAGATTGGGCCGAGTAGAGATCCAATCGCTCCCGCACACCCAGATAATCAAAACTGCTCAAAGAATCTATAAACTACTGCTGACTGATAACTATCAATGACGATACAGAAGATGTTATATCCCAGTCAGTGATTGTTAGCGCTGTCAAGGAAGAAAGAGCCTTTGTCACTGGAGCTTGTGCTCCTCATGCTAGATAACAGGGAGAATTCAACAAATGGTATATTACTTTTTCTAACTTTGGGAATCAGGAATGATTTTTACATGAAAACAAGGTGGCAGTGATCATTTAATTTCAAGTTTACTTTGGTAACAAGTCAATTTTAATAGCACAGTAAGTTACAACTGATGTACATTTAGGTTAAAAAGGTATTTAAAGTACTGAGACCTGTTTGCTATTGCTGTATTGCTAATGGGAAAAAAGTAGCAATTCATTTTTTCTCATCTACAGGACACTTCATGGGGAACAATACGGTCATTGATGTGCTAAAGCGATATGGCTACGATGTGCAACACACACCTGCCGGGCGATCAATCACAAAGTAAGTCACCCACCTGGTAAACCATTTAATATTCACAGCTCCAGAAAATCATTGCTACACGAAACAGCACTCATTATCTTCCATTAGCTGTACAGCGCATAGAAACATAGAGTCTGACAGCAGATAAGAACATTCAAGTAAACTTCCCTATGTTAAATCTAAATCTTTGACCCTCTAGTTTTAGATTTCCTCTGAAATAAAGTTCTCTCCTATACATTGTTAAGACCGTTTAAGTATTTAAATGTTTACAACACATCTCCCCTCTCTCTTCTTTCCTCTAAACTATACATATTGAGATTCCTTGGCCTTCCCTGATAATGTTTGCATGAAGGTATTAACACTACTTATTCAAATCATTAAGTTGTAGTGCATGGTACTTTCAAACACGTAATCCATGATGTACTCTTGATGGGACCAGGAGGTGCTTCAATGGAAGTTCACCAAGCGATGGCTCCCATTCTGTTTGTGAAGTACCATTCCCATAGAAATATTTTAGCAAAATTAGTAATAAGGCTAAGGTAAATGGTAGTAAACGGCACATATTCAGCCCCTTGTGTGCCACCAGGCTACTCATATCTGGAGGCACACAGCAACTGTGTCAACAAGAAATGTTGATGTTCTGTGTAGATGGTTGGATGTTTCCTTCACCAGCTTTATTAGTTGGCAACAGGAAAAGCTGAGAATTAGTATTTTAATTTTTCTTCCATTAGAAAACACTAATCATGCCATATATCACACTGGGATGTAATATAAATAAAATGTTTGTATAAAGACAGCAAACTATCATGGGTTTGCTGAATGACATACCACATTTCGTGAAACGTATTTTAAAAACTCAGCCTTTTATTTCTTCTACCCTTCACCTGCTAACTGGGATGATTATTGATCAGTGAAGCCAGATCCCATTTTGAGACACTTGACTGTTCATTCCACTGGTTATTATTTATTTATTTATTTATTTAATATGACTACATTTTAAATTGTGTTTATCATTTTTTTTTATATGTTTTCTAGTGGTAGAAATAAAAAGTCATCCTCGTTTTCTTCATCACCCCCGTGCACGGCCATCTCTCGGATGAAGGAGCCAGACAGTTCTCACCAAGACTCAGAAATGGTACCTAATGTATTGCTATCTGATAACCTCGGAACGATGGATAAACGTGAAAGGAAATACAAGAAAAAGAAGCCAAGGAAAGAAAAACATCGGCACTTCAGTGACCTGTGGGTTCGCATTCAGGAGAGGTACTGTTTCATATTAAATCTTGTAGTTTTTTGTTTCATAACACGCTGATTTTTTGGTTGGAGGATTGGGGCTGGAAATGTTACTTGCTGCATGTGCTAGAACCATAGATTGGTGTAGATGAGTCTACAGCCATTAACATAGCAGGTGAATGACAACACACAGCTACTGATACAGTTAAATTGCTTAAACTAATAAATACACATTGACCATGGTAGATTGAGGCTACTACAGACTCATATTAGCACCATTTAAGCACTGCGGCTATTTTCATTACTTTGTTTGTTTTACACGGAGTCATACTACAGTTGCCATAAGAAAAAAACATTTTGTAGAACTCAGCCTTCCTCGTGGAAGAAACTTGCACTGTATAATGTCTGAGTGAAACGTATCTATAACTCATTGAGTAAAACTTGAGAACCTGTTGAACCTGATGCAACCTTAATTGACAGGGATTAAGCTATCACACAACATTAACTCTTGTAGATGCTACTACGTTTGAAGCGTAGCGAAGATTCTACATACTTTATTGATTGCTTTTAAACATTTTACAATCGTCCACGTTTAAGATGGGTTTCACTTGACTTCCATTCATATATATCAACACGACCATTCCTAACATAGGCTTGGGCCCTTGCAAACTGTGGACAAAATCTGAAATCACTCAGTTTCAGTGTTGTCTTGCTGCTGCCCCTTTTTTGTACGTGGGGCGTGGAGCGCCTAGGAGCATTCCTGTTTACCATTTACAATGGATGGCCCTGTGTACCATTATAGTACGAGTTCTACAACACTTGCATCCAAAACATGTAAATAGTGTCTTCTTTTTTTGTTTCTTTAGTGCTACGGAGTCTCCTCCGCAAATTCAGATTATTAATGGATACATTACAGTGGAGCCCCCGCCAAGACAACATGGAAAAGACAGTTACATACAGGCAGCCAAGAGCAGCTCCTTCTCCCAGTTCATTCTTCCTTCCTTTTTACTGTTGGCTTGGTGTCTTCAACAAATGGTGATTCTGTAAAGACAATAACACATTATCAAGTGAGGACATTCTTGTAAATGGAGCACAAACGTGTCTGCCAGCACTGGAAAATACCCTATGGCATTACACCGCATATCAAATGTTCTCCTGAAGGTGTGCTTGGAATCTGACCACTAATGTGATTTACTGGTTAATACAGAATATATGCCTTTTGTTTGAAAAGTCATTATATTTTTCTTCTCTTTAAGAAGGATGATTTCATGTTAATCCCATAATGTACTTGGGAAATGTAAAATAATGTTGTAACATAGCTATACTCTAGAGATATAAAACATTGACATAAATGATTTTTTTAATATAAATACTGTCTATGCTTGTTTTTAGTCTTTCTATGGAGCTTTGGATCTCTAACCGGGTTAATAATAAAAAAAAAGTGATGATCCTTTCAGCAGCCAACTGCAACTGGCCATTAATGCTCAGAATGCCAACTGTGTGTGTTGTACGTGTCTTGTATACAGTGATTCTACAACGATTTTTCTCCCTGAGGGAAATCTTATGTGTTGAAGAATACATGAAAGATGTCTATTATAGATGAAACCCTTTTATTACTGCAATTCATGGCCTATGTATATACATAAAAAAAAGACAGGCAAATATTACTGTTGTCCATCCTACTGAGCAGAGTTGGATGTAGACAACCTGCACAATAGCAAGGATAAGTCTATTTCAAGCTCTCTTGGTTTCAATTTTATTTAAAAACCAGGTCCTCTACTCAGGGGCGTACCTAGAGTATTTGGCACCCGGGGCGGATCCTGTAAGTGGCACCCCCCCCCCCCCAAATGTAAAGACATCTACAAAATTATGTTGGCAAGAATATTTATTGCACCAATTTGTAAACTGTATTTCAACTGTAAACAACAAGAAATCTGAAAAAATAAATTAATAACTTATAAGTAAAATAAATACGTTTAAATAACATTTACTGAACATATAATAGTGCTTTCTTTAATAACCCTCCAAAAAAAACAGCGTCCACATTGCCCACATAGAACCTGACCAGCACCCAAATTACACACACATAGGACGTCCCATTTTTGCCCCCAAACAGCCCAGCATGAGTCAGCATTGTTCCCAAACAGCCGAGTGTATGCCATCTTTGTCCCATAAACACGCTACCTGTGCCATCTTTGTTCCATAAACACCCTGCCTGTGCCATTTTTGTCCCATAAACACCCTGCTTATACCATCTTTGCCTTTTTGACAAATCAACTATACACCTATGATTAACACAAACACTTTTACAGTCACTCACTAATTCACTTTCATTCACAGAATAATTTATTCTTTCACACAAATTATTTACACATATTTATTGATGCATTCTCACAAATTCATTAATTCTCTCACTCATTCACACAATTCATCCACACATTAATCCATTACCCTCCTTTCTCCCTATCTACCCATTCTCACCCCCTTCTGTCCTATCTACCCCTTCTCACTCCCTTCTCCCTATCTACACCCTATCCCCCCGTCTCACTCCCTTCTCCCTATCTACCCCCTCCTAACTATCTACCCTCTCCCCCCTTTGAAGTTCACTTACCTTTCAGGAGTCCTGCGGTGGGGGTGCAAGGCCTCTGTCTTCCAGCTCTGCCACTGTATGGAACAGCATAGAGTGATGGGAGTTATGATGTACTTTAGAGCATAACTATATAATGAAAAATACATTGGAAATGGTACAGCATAACACCCATCACTCTCACACATTTACCAATCCACACATACCAATCCACAGATTCCACACATACCAATCCACAGATTCCACACATACCAATCCACAGATTCCACATATACCAATCCACAGTTACCAATCCACACATACCAATCCACAGATTCCACACATACCAATCCACACTTACCAATCCACATTTACCAATCCACAGATTCCACACATACCAATCCACACTTACCAATCCACACATACCAATCCACACATACCAATCCACAGATTCCACACATACCAATCCACATTTACCAATCCACATTTATCAATCCACAGATTCCACACATACCAATCCACATTTACCAATCCACACATACCAATCCACACATACCAATCCACAGATTCCACACATACCAATCCACATTTACCAATCCACATTTACCAATCCACAGATTCCACACATACCAATCCACACTTACCAATCCACACATACCAATCCACAGATTCCACACATACCAATCCACTCTCACTGTCACTCTCACTGAATGATTTCCTACCTTTCCTCTTTTCTTCTTACAGCAGTCAGCTCCTTTTCTTCCTCTTCGCTCCTCTTCTTCTGTCTTCTTCCGGGTTCAGAGGGCACGGACGGCGGTGGGCGCGGCTTCAGTGTTGTGCGCCGGGATCTGAAAACAAACCCCGGCGCACAGCAGCAGTTGCCGCGCGGATCGCGAGGGAGCGGTATCGGAGGTCTTTAACAGACCTCCGGCTCCCTTGAGTGATTTGAAGCCGGTGGAACCGGCTTAAAATCACTCAAGGGAGCCGGAGGTCTGTTAAAGACCACCGATACCGCTCCCTTGCGAGCCCTCTCCTCCAGCGTCGGACATTACTGTCCGTCTCTGGAGGGGTGCCGGCAAGTTGTCACCCCCCTGATGAGCGGCACCCGGTGCGGACCGCCCCCCCCGCCCCCCCCGCCCCCCGCTAGGTACGCTACTGCCTCTACTCCATGACAGCCTAAAAAGAATTGCGCCGTTCGGCTATATATCAGAGTGTGCGCCGAGATGTCATTTGACATAACTAGTGGCAGATACACGCTGCATTATTGCACACATCCCTCTCTAGGAGATCACTGTAGATTCCAGCACAAGGCTAACCCAGGAAGGAATAGCAAATTAAATAGAAAACTGTATTGTACATTATTATTATTATTATCCTTTATTTATATAGCGCCAACAATTTACGCAGCGCTTCATACAATACATATATTCAAGGGGTATGACAAGACGAGAATTGACAGACTAAGACAAACCGATACATTAGGTGGAGAGAGCCCTTCTCGCAAGCTTACAATCTTGAGGGAATAGGGTGACAAACATAAGGCACAAAGAAAGGTGAGAGGTAGTGTGGTGGTTGTATCAGTGACAAGGAAGTTCTAGCAGCTAAGATGGTTCGGCTTTTATTGACAGATAAGAATAATTTAGCCTGCCCATTTTTTCTGATGTAGGACTCGGATCCTAATCAGTCATTGACTTTAGATTCAGCATAGCTTTATGCCTACCTCATGCATGTTTAAAGTCTCTTACTGCATTAGCATCTACGACTTTTGATGGGAGGTTGTTCCATTTATCTACCGCCCTCTCAGTAAAGTAAAACATACTTGGATATAAAGTTTGAAATCTCTGATACTCTAGTTTTAGATTATGACCTCTTGTTCTAACCTCCTTTCAAATAAACTTTCCTCCTGTACTTTATATATTTAAATGTTTCTATTATATTCCTCCCCTCATAAAAAGTCATAATGGCATGGAACAGTGGTTTCTGGAGTAGAAGACTAGCGCACACCCGAGGCAGACGTAGAGAACTGCTATTAACCTATCCCGCGTCTCAGAAAAGTAAAAAAATAAATAAAAAAAGTTCTAAAAAGTGGGCTACCAACTGATCTATAGTTAGCTGGCTGGCACACTGAAAAAACTGCTTTCATGCAGCTTCTCAGACATTATGGCACAGTCAGCCAGACCCCACTTACAAATAAAATCAATAAAATACATTTTCATTACAAATAAAACATATAATAAAAAATACCCTATAGCCACTTTTTAAAAGGGCTCAGGAAGTATGTAAAATATTTCTGTAATATGGAGATGCAGCTAAATACATTTTGGTGGGTTTCTTTGCATTTGCATGTAATCTGTGCAAACAATCCCAAAAGCAATAAAAATGAATGGTACAGCCCCTTTTGCTAGGGCTTGATGACCAACTGGTTGCATAAGTGTTCAACTGCTCTTAGTGAAATACCCAAGCTGGTCTTCTCTCCAAATATATATATTTTGTGGGGGAATTTTCAGCTAGTGGGCTGCTCCCAAATGAGACATGGGCCTCACAAAATAAAATTTCAAAATGTGTGCCCTGTAATTTCCAAAAAACTTTACAATAAGGGAGATTTGTAAAATGTAGGTGCTGGGAAATGTAATAGAACCACATTAAAGCCCGCTGTTTTCCAACACTGTCCATGAAAATGTATTATCCTTTTGATACTCCAGCCTGGCTGCTTTTTTTTTTCTCAAATTCAAGACATTTACATTAATATATTTTGTGGCATTTTGGTCAACTGAACTGATTTGGGAATCATTTTCATAGTAAAATACAAAAATTTAAAAAAATATTTAAATTACTTTATTATTCATACTAAAAATGGTATCAAAAGAAAGGACTCTTCCTGTCCTTGAAAAAAACAATGTATGCAATTAAAGAGGAGAATCATGCTTATGGAAACATATTGTAAAATGCTGAAAAAGTCTCAAGGTTAAAAAATGCAGACAGGCTGGAGTATCAAAAGGATAATACATTTTCATGGACAGTGTTGGAAAACAGCGGGCTTTAATGTGGTTCTATTACATTTCCCAGCACCTACATTTTACAAATCTCCCTTATTGTAAAGTTGTTCTTTGTTGTTAGATGGGGAGAGGAGAAAAGAAAGAATTTCAAAACACGATATAAGATAAAAACAAAAGTAGTACAAGATGTAAGTAGCTTTAGTAATTTAGTAATGCTAAAACCATGTGTCTGGTTTGTGTGATAGACTTATCAAAATAGTTTTAAAGAGGCTAAATTTCTAAATTTCCTTTAAGTATCAATTACATGTGGATAACATGGCACTAATGCCCACAGGCTTAAGTCATTAAGCTGTATGAGCAACGCCAGACCTTCCCATTGTATAAAAAAACATTACAGAATTTGTGTACCTAGAGGAAGAGTTTAAGCTGGGTCTCACTCCACTTTTGGACTTTTGGCAGTGGGGTTCAGCCAACACAGGGTTTCCAGCAGGCCTCTGCCATAAGAGGCCATCCCATTTCTGTTGACTCCCATAGGATCATTGCAGTAAGAAACTTTTGATATTATAAAATAATATTGTGAATGCAGTTTCAAAGCAATGACAAGATGTGGATTAAAGGAGTGCAAAACTCAAAGCTCATGCATTTGGTGTAGAACTTCAGAATTTTCCTTTGGGGCGGTTGGAAGCCAACAGCTGCTTCACAAATCATACCATTAATTCAAATATTGCTGTAATGCCAGTTTGTACTATAGTTAGGATGAGCACAAAAAGGTCAGGAAACATTTTATATCGCTCTTAGGATCAAAAGACAGGTTGAGAATATAGCTTGCCTTTCAGTTTTAATGTTCATTGAATGAGTTTCTCATGTAAACCTGATTCCTATCCTTACCTATCACCTAGTCATTTAATTACTAGATGCAGTGTTATTAAAAATATTTGTTTAAAAACATTTAAAGAAGTAAATTCACCATAGGGCTACCATCAGACTTTTGTTAGTACCAGTATCATCTTGGGCCCAGGGCCCAGCCTAGTTATGCCCAACATATGAATCCCCAAGGCACCTGTCTAGTTAAGAAGAAAAGTGTACGCACTCTTCCCCTGGTCCACATAGGTTAACGGTGTACATCTTTCATATTACAAATCCTTTCGTAGAGAACAATGCATCAAAATAGTTGTACTGACTATACTGCTTTAATGGTGGCTTCATTTCTATTAAACAGGATTATGCAGATAACTTGGATATTTGAAGCCCCGGACTTCCCTAAGTTTTATGAAGGGTCAGTCCCACCCAGCTTCACCTATAAGAAGGGTAGAGCTGGAACTGCAGAATTTGGAGCTCAATTGATGGAGACTTTTAAGAAATCTTACTGGTTTAACTTTATACTATACATGGCCAGATTGGCCCTTCATGCAAGAGAACCTTATTGGGGTTGACCCTTTTTAATGCATAGTGCAATCAGGGAATTGGTATATTCAACTCAATGCAGCTCACATGGGAACTTTCTCAAGCCAAAGTCCAAGGGGCTGTGGGGCTTGTGGCTGCATAATTTGAGAGTACTTACAGATAAACTCAGCAGAGCCAAAGCCCCTGAGAGGACCTATCAGAAAAAGCAAAATTTTAACATTTAGAGAGAGGGCTCTAGCACCCAGAAGACTCCTGTAAGCCCCTAGAAACATGCATGCTTCAACTGATAGGAAATCAGTATCAGGATCTCTGTGGTTCCTTTTTAAAAAAAAAAAGATTTTTCTTTAAAATAAACAATTTGTTTGAAGTCTTTACATATTATTTACGTAATATGAGTTGTGCATGAGTGACATCGAAAACTTTATCCTATTCTATATAACTTACACATTTAACTAAAGTGTGAAATGTCACTGCTGATGAAAGTACAACTGATACCTGTTTCAAACATTGGGTGGTTAATTCTCTAAAGGGAGAGTTAACAGGATATATTTAGGTAGATTTATGTTTCAGCACCTTCACTGTAGATGTTTTAGTGCCATTGTGAGCTTGGCTAGCCCTTTCTCATCTATAGTTAAACCGTTGACAGTGCTTGAAAGTCACCATAAACTCCACTGACCTGTGTCTCCAGAGGACAAAACAGTCGACCAGCGGCCAAGGTTGGTGTGTGTGTTATGGCCCACTTTTCAATTCTAACATAGATAAATGATCTAGTAACATAGTAACATAGTTCATAAGGTTGAAAAAAGACCAAAGTCCATCAAGTTCAACCTATATACATATTGTGTCCCTACTGTGTTGATCCAGAGGAAGGCAAAAAACCCTTATGAAGCAGATGCCAATTGCCCCATACCAGGGGGAAAATTCCTTCCCGACTCCAAATATGGCAATCAGAATAAATCCCTGGATCAACGTTCTGTCCCTATTAATCTAATATCCATAACTTGTAATATTATTGCTTTCAAGAAACACGTCCTACCTCTAGGACATCTTGAGAAACGTGACTGTCGGTAAAAAAAATAATTTGTAAGTAAGCACAATTTTTACTGAAGTAAATTAAAAGAATTATCAGTTGTTGGCAATCCCAACGAAGGGCTGTACTGATATGCTTTTACTTTCACTGCTTATCAGATTGAATGTAGCTGAAATAAGCTTACAGTACCTACGCAACATGCAGTGAAACACCCACGCTTCTGTAGCAGTTAACATCAGGCCTTGGTAATTCCACCCCTATATTATCATAGTATATATGCTACATGACTCACATGTATCTATTTCTAATGTGCACATGGAGGTTCCTTATACATTCTGTTAGACAATTGAGAAACACTTTTACCCAGCACACAATATTTTCTTTATTTATTAGTTGTGTTTAAAATTAAACGATATGTTTATCTAATCTACTTGCTTTTCCCGTGGTAACCCTAAATCCATCTTTTGCCTCAATAAATTATGGAGCATGCGTAACATTCATATGGATCCACATATAGTTTCACAGCTCCATCTAGTGAATCCTTTGAAAATTTCAACAAACAGAACCTGTGCCGTGTCTTAAAAGTAAATAATAAAACAGAAGACTGCTTGATATTTTGTGGATTTGAATAGTCTCACAGCCAAAAATGAAAACAATAAATTACAATTTTATTTGGGCCAGGCTCTAACACAAGTGAAACATATTCATAAAAAGGAATTTTCACATTTAAAAAAAATATATATTATATCAAGCTTATGGTAACAAAAAGGCAAGAAAATCAATCATTTCACTGAGTTCAGTGTCATGTTGCTGTGTTCATATGGATGTGTCAAATCAGTACAATTACAGTGAAAGCATGTAACATATTGGCTATCCAGATAAAGATCTGGATAGTTTCCAGCAGGAGAACTTTCATCACTTCATGCAGGATTCCATGATGGGCCATACCACCTTACAACATAGGCCACGTAAAATGATATGGCGGTCGCATTGCAGTTAGTTAGTACTGTTTCTCTCCCATAATTATCACACACAAATATTTTATTAGCTCAGACCATTCTTTTTTGGTTGGTGTATACATTTGTTTATTTAAATGTATTATTTTTTTCTTTTAATTCAATTGTGCCAAATAGTTCCAGCTAACAGGAAAGATAAATATGGTTGATCAGAAAGATACCAGTCAAAGTTGCTCCAGCATGCTTTTAGTTTACAGTAAAGCTTTTTAATTTAAATCTCTCTTAATCTCAGATTCATCAAGACACTTATGGGCCACCTAAATGTACTATAATTAAACAAGACAACAGGAAATACACCATAATGACCACAGAAAAACACAACTGAGTTTCACCAGCATAATTTTCACTAGGTTCTCATACTACTCCGAGGAAACACTGCTCAGTTTTCATCAAATTCTAGGTGTATTTAGTCTCTGTGCTAGGGTAAGCAGGATTTTTTTTTGCCTCTTATGCAAAATTGCGTAAAGGCTGGCTGCAAATATCGCCCAGAGACTATGGGTCTTTATGGAAGGGGCATTACAACACGCCCCACAGTGCTGCAACATTAGGGGACCATTCACAATGTCAGTTGGACCCGAATACTTGCATCCAGAGAAGGAAGGGCTCTGGGTAGCTGGAGCCTGAAAGTTCCTAGATATGGTCACAGACATCCTTTAATCTTCTAGGGGCTAATTGCCAGATTCAGCAATAGCCCTGTTTCTAATTAAAGCAACGTGTAACTGAAAAGTGTTTACACATCATGTAAACCCTTACTTGAGGGTCATGGAAGCTACATGTTTTCCCAGTTTGTAAGGACAAGCTTTTAATGAAGATTAATGCTCCTAAGGGGACAGTTAAATGTCACTGACAGCCCCAGTATTCTTTTAAATACAAAGAAAAATTACTTACATCAGGTAGAAGCTACAGCTACAGTCTGACAATTCTTGCCACTGATTGGCTGTTTGAATCCTTCAATCCGTATTAGGAAAGCACTCCCATGGAAATCAATAGAAGCACTTTCTATAAGTGTGCATGGGGGGCTGAGTAGACTTTGCCAGTACTTAAATATTGTGGAGGCTGTCTTTCAAGGTATGATTTGGGGTACACCTAGTGCAGGGGTGTCCAAGTTTTTCTGCAGTGGGCCACTTCATCAGAATTGTATAAGTGCGAGGGCCGCACTCATTTTTCACTGAGAGAAAATATGGCCTTTAATAAAATATGCAGATTAAAATAAATTAAATGACACAAAACCTTTACTTTTCCTCTCACTGATTTCTGGGATTTCTGGGCCTACAAATTCAAGATTCTGGAAAAGTAAAAATAAAATAGTTCTCTTTATTTTAGGGATGCACTAAAATGAAAATTCTGGACCAAAACTGAAAATTCAGGGTTCACTTAGCCAAAACTGAAACTGACCCCCCCACACATTTTAATAAAAGTAAGTTACACACCAAAATTGTACAAAAAAAATATATATTATGATTGTTAACAGCAATCTCAGGCATACCCAGATTCCAGCATGTACTGGTTGGCTGGGCATTGTATTTTTTGTCCAATTTTAGTGTGTAACCAACGATAAATCAACGATATGACTTGGCATGATAGGAGTGTGATTGCTAACAGCAAACACACTCTTTTTATACTCAGGCAACCAGTGAATGCTGGAACCTAGGCATGATGGGACTGTGATTGCTGTTAGCAGATTGCTGTTAGCTGTTAGCAATCACACTTCTATCATCCCAAGTCAGCCAATACACGCTGGTACAGGGTGGCTGTAAGTGCAGACCCCATACTGCTGGCAGCATCAATACACAAGGGGGGCAGCTAGCCAGGTTTCAGCATGTACTGGCTGACTTGGCATGATAGGAGTGTGATTGCTAACAGCAAACACACTCTTTTTATACTCAGGCAACCAGTAAATACTGGAACCTAGGCATGATGGGACTGTGATTGCTGTTAGCAGATTGCTGTTAGCTGTTAGCAATCACACTCCTATCATCCCAAGTCAGCCAATACATGCTGGTGCAGACCCCATACTGCTGGCAGCATCAATACACAAGGGGGGGCAGCTAGCCAGGTTTCAGCATGTACTGGCTGACTTGGTATGATAGGAGTGTGATTGCTAATAGCAATCACAGTCCCATCATGCCTAGGTTCCAGCACTTACACATCCATGCTATCACACACACACGCACACACACACACACACACACAAATTCATTCATTCACAGATTCATTCCCTCAATCAGACATACTCATTCACACAATCTCCCCCACCCCCTTACCTTCACTACGGCTCTCGATGCCGCTCACAGACTTCAGCAGGGGGCGCGGCCTCCCTCGTTCTCCCCACAGAGGAAGAAGGACGGAAGCAGAGAATAGACCCTCCCACAAGTAAGCAACAGGGCTCTTGTGATCCTTGCTGCCGATCTCACGCGGGCCGCACCTCGAGGTTTCGCGGGCCGCATGTTGGACGCCCCTGACCTAATGGTACATCTTGTGTGGTGCCCTAAGCCTAAGCCGTCCCCACTGTTGCTACTATCCTCGCTGCTGAGTTCAAGGATATGACTTCATATCCTCATGCTTTGCATTTTTGTGCAACATTTTCCTATATACCATGGAGGTTGCACGCCACACAGTCCTCAAGATCTCCCTTGTAACCAGCCCATTAAGCAGAGGCACACAGAGGGGCCTGATCTCCAAGGTTTTGCAGAAGAGGGACTGCTGTCCGTCAGAATACATTGGTTTCAGCAATGTTGATGGTCACAAGTTGAAGTACCAGAAGCATATACAGTATTTCAAATACCATAAGAATTTTGATCAGTGCCATCCATCCGTGTAATACAGCTAGTCTGAAGGCAAGGCTTTTGTCAATCACGCAGATGTCCTTCATAACTTCGAAAGGACTATATTCAATGTCCTAGTCAAAGAGCTCTTAACAGTGGTTGTAGAAACTCAAGCAAAAGCTGCTGTCTGACCTTTCATATGGGTCATGGAGTTTTGTATTCAGAAGCATCTACCACCTGCTTGCACAAGTGATTCACTACTTGGCATCTATTCGGCTTTCGTGCATAGTACTTATAACCCAATACTATTTAAAAGCTCTGAGCTTTTAACTCAGTGTGGATCCTTAAAATAAATCACACACAAAAAAGCATTCTCAAAACTTCAGAGAGGTGAACAGTATTGACATTCATTAACAGTTTCTGTATGTATTGCTAAAACCAAACGCATCTCTCCTTCACAGTTCTGGCTCTGATTAAAGTGCGGTTTGATTATTTGATGTGGGGATGGAAAGGGTAATAGATGTGCTTCTGCAAGGAATATTAATTCTTAAAACCTCTTTTCACACAAAAAAAAAATCAGAAGATGGCGTAATTCATTAGTGACTAATCAGATTTTCAATATCAAACATGATCTTGACTTTATATAAAATAATCAAAAAGTTACAAATTTGGCTAAAAGTACATTCAATGTATCATGGGTGACCAAACAGCGGCTTCTTAGCCCCATGTAGCCCTTTCACATTTATGTGCAACAAACAGAAATACCTGTATGTTTGTCGGTCCAACATATTTTTATGCCAGCTGAGTCTGACCTTCTGCTTCCCTATCTCTTTTTCCACAGCTCCACTTCTTCTCTTGCCTCTTCTTGTTCTTCTGTCTTCTTTCTTTGTGAGCTTCTCCCCAGTATCAGCTTCATTGACCTTACGAAATGCTTTCTCAAAACGGGCAGATGCTCTCCCCCTAGGAGAACTGAGTTGGGACGGGGGAGAGGCTGTCCATTGACTAAAAAAACCACGTGCATTTCTAATAATTCGAAACAAAGGGAATATTCTTCTGTGAATTGACCAATGTCGGTTACTCACATGACCTCTACTATCAGTAAATAGCCTTTGAAAATATTTGGTATGTATATGTATACATTGTGATTATTAAACCTAATAAATATTAACAGTTTATATTATTTATTCATGTATGTACTTTATAAACTACATATTAATAAAAGACGTACTGTATTAATATTTAAATATAATTTTTTGTATAACAAAATGTGCAATTTATCATTATCCCAAAATAGGTAAAAAGGATTGTGGGATTTGTCTTAATGAATATTCCTTTTCAGACGAAAAAGGGAAATTTGTTTTTTCTGCGATAGATATTAAGGGATTTTAATCAATATGACAAGGGACTTAACTAGAGCTGCAACGATTATTTTTTTGAATAATCTGATAAAAAACAATATGCTGATTTTTTATTTAAAATAACTTAATTAACAAAGTGGGTGTTAAAAACAAACAGAAGAAAAAAAAAACCTTAAAATTTACATTTTATCTTTTATCTCTTTATCACAATGGCATTTCTCTAATTGCCTTCTTATTTTACTATGACATAATAAAAGCTACAAGAACCCAAACACAATATTTTTAATAGCTAAAAAAGTTTAACTAGTAAATATTAATTCACATGTACAATAAGCTATTTTTTCATATTTAATAAAAACTTATTGAGAAAAATGCATTTCTTGTTTTTATTTCCTTTTTGTCAACCTGCCCCCAGTTATGCACATCTGACCCAGGCTTGCCCCCCAGATACACCTTATACCTTCTATATGCCACTCTGCCCCTCCAGATATGCACATCTGACCCCAGGCTTGCTACTCTGCCCCTGATATGCCCCACAGATATGTCAATCTGCCCAGAGTTACCAATGCATTCCCAGACTTGCCCCCGTGGTCCAGACTCCCTGGTGTCTAGTGGGGGCAGCCGGCGGACGTCTGCACAATATGGGTAGACAACCTCTGCTGCTGCCACCCACTTCCACTGGGGCTTCTATGACGGAGCACCGCAAGGTCATGTCACGCTGGCGCTGCATCATAGAAACCCCAGCGGAAGTGCGTCCACCGGCTGCCAGAGGATGATCCAGGTCCCCTGCAGTGCTGCGGGGGATCTGGATTTTAGTCTTATAGTCAGACCTATACTTGAGGTCAGATTATAAGATGAGGGGTATTATTCAGAGCATTTGCTCTGAAAAAAAATGCATCTTATATTCGAGCAAATCGATTCAACTAATTGATAATGAAAATAGGTAACGATTTTCATTATCGATTATATTGATTAGTTGTTTAGCCCTAAACTGAACTGATGCTCGACTGTGACTCTTTATTAAACCGACGAACCATAAACACTGGATTTAGAGGAAATGTATAAGGCATGAAAAAATATGAAACATTTTAAATTAATTTATATCGTTTCCCTACTCTGTCATTAATATCTATTTAATAATAGCTGTCAAAGCATCCATAGGTTTATAGATCAAATTCAATGACTGAAAGAACAGGCTCAATTCTTACACCTTCCAAGATGAAAGAATTCCACCACAGGGGATGGTCAGTCCGAAACTAGCTGTGTCATATGTTTCAGAGACCATAGTCTTCAGTTAATATGACCCCTTATTTATTGCATCTCTGCCATCTAGTGGTTGTCACACTGATTAATTTCAGGATAGGCTTGAATGAAGGAGGTGTGAGAGGTGCAAATGTGTGTCTGGCAACATGATGTATATAGGGCTACAATAGGGTTTTTTAGTATATATAGAACACCGTAGTACATTGCACGTGGCTGAATCTGAAACCTAGGTCCAAGGTGTAGAGGGTCATTGTGGATGATACCCTAGGTCAGATCTACAGCAGCACAGCATTAGAGGAATACATCACTGATCATTGTGCATTATGAAGTGCCTTCTGTTGCAAGATGGACTTCATTGGCTATACACAATGGGCTCTTAATGTGAGATTTTGTGAATGTTATCTTACTCAGCCAACTAACAGCAATTTTTATCAAATTTTACGGTAAAACTATACTAATATTTCAAACTCTAACATATTTTAATCGGGCAGGTACATTATAAAACTCTTAAACCCAAAATGCCACCTGCCACCTTTGATCAACACGATTGCGTATATGTTGTCATATTTAAAAGGAAGCAAAGATTACCATCCATTTTTAAAATAATTTTTTATTTACAGTTTCCTTAACAAAAGTACACTTCAGGTAGCAGTGGAAGCATCTACATCTGAATGAAAAAGTACAAACGTTCAAAACAACATTTTCATCCTATATACATGTATGGGTCTTAAAAACCAATGCTTCCTTAGTGGATGGATGAACATTGCATAATGCGCAGGCAATGGCATAACTGTATTGCAGATTTGCATTCACAGATGTTCAAAATAAATTCTCATTCCCTATGAAACAAAACATGTATAAGAGCCAGATGTATGATGCACACAAATATTTTTCTGAAGTCATAATCCAATGCTAACAGGTAGCGTAGGTTTATACAACAGGGAGAGATGTTCTGGAGAAACATGTCTCAAAGAATGCAAATAATGGTACATACTTAATTTGGGTTTAGTTTGGGTTTTAAATGTTGGGGTATTTGACAAAATGATATTGCTCCTACTTAGGGATACAAAAGCAAAGCTATTAAAAGCAATTGAACAGTGTTCTCACCATATTAACCAATGAACTTATCTTGCTGGTTGGAACATTCTGTTGGTTTCTGTGGTGATCAGACCAACAGAATAGCTTTTTAAATATACAACCCCACTTGTTCCAGCCAAATGTTTGTTTCCTTAATGACTAGCCACAGTTCATATAATAGTTGACCATTTCTAAAAGGTGATTCGGGTGCAAAGTGGTCTTTTGAAAAGTATTCCCACTTACTGAACCTCCAGTGGTTGCTACACTGACAGGAATACTTTTTCAAAATTTGCATCTGAATCACTTTTGTACTCAACTCCCATTTCTAGTACTATATAAGGGCCACCCCTAGCTCACCTGGGTTGGCACTTCATAACAGAAAGTGAGGTGAAACGGCAACTCCATCTTCAGGGAATTACCATAAGGCTTATATGGAAAAATTTAGCACGCTGCTTAGTGGGACACGAAATGAAGGCCATGGCAAAACGAGTAGGCCTAAGTTTTCCAACATGAGTCCACAGCAGCTGCAATGTGCTCCCAACTAAATTTAGTGAGGGAAAAGAAAAAAGGGATTAGAACAGTGGGAGACACAATAATATAGTAATGAGAGAATGGGTAATCTTGTAGACCCTAAAAGGTGCTTAGGGAATTTGTGTGGAAGCATAATCAGAGCCTTGTCAGGGGTCCAATTCAACTTTTAAAATGGCCGAAAGTGCATTACTTGGCTTATTATATGTTAACCCCAAACCTCTAATTTGACTATAGCCCTTAAATGTCATCACGGCATCTCTGATGTTACAGATATCCATAAAAATAATTTCAACACTGGAGCAATGTGAAAATGAGATTAGGAAACCTAGCATGCTCTGTATACAAAATTACAAAACATCTAATGTTACCACATTTAAACTGTAAGCCACCGCAGTGCTTCTTTAAAAAAAAAAAACAAGAGTAAAATGTAACATCAGTGTCCAGCTTCACATATACTATTTATGAATCAGGTATGGTTGTTTTTATTAAGAGGACAGCCAACTAAGAATAGAGTATTTGAAACAAAATACACATTAAAGCTTGCACCATTTTTTTTTAACATAAAATAAATGTGAAGGCTACTTTGTGGTTCTTTTATGTAATACTGCAGAAAAAAATGGGTAAATCAGGCAGTTATTCAGCCCCCATTTCTATGTGTTTGCATACAAATAGTTATATAACTATTAGAACATAAACGGTTATATAGATATGAGTAGAAATAAAGTATTAGCACAGTTAAATAAAAACTAAGGCAGCCCATATATGCAAATTAATTACAAAGTACATTAGAAAACAAAATTACATTAACAGGCAAAATGATATAATTTAGCATAAAATCTTGTAAGAAAAGCAAAATCTGAAATTGTAAACAATACGTCTTTCTTAAACAGTCCTACGTACAAAATAAATGCAAGAGGTGCAGATTATTTTACAATACAGGGTATAAAATAACAAAATTTTGCATTTACATACATACAAACCCTTCATGGAATCCAAATAATTTTGGATGTTTAGGGATTATCTTTTATAGTCAATGTTTTACAAGTTTGGGAGCAACTTGGATATAATAAACCTGAATATACCGGTACTTTAGAAATTTTGAGACATTGTAAATTCTCACATCCTTCTTTTCTTCCTACAAAATGTATTACATGAAAGCTTGGTCTAATCCCGCCTAATCAAATAAGTCTGTTATTTTCTGTCATAAATCACATTACTTTTGTCATCAAGCTGAATATATTTAATGCTTAAGAATTTTTTCCCCCACATACAATTAAAATTCTAAGTAAAAACATTCACAATACATGTTCAGCAGGCTTCTAAAACCAAGGAGCAACGTGGAAAGGAATTGGTAAAATGTTCAAGCTTTGTTCTCATGGGTAAACGCATATTACATTGCAGCCACTAATGTCGGTTAGTTTGAAGGTTAGGCCGGTCCGAACAAAAAAAAAAATATCATGCAATGCACAGTCCCTGACTGCAAAACCAAGCTGCGTTCATGCAATGACATCACTGCAAATGAAAAGTAAAGGGAAATATGTTAATTAATTAGAAACACAAATGAGGTTAAAAAAAGTGATTTACAAATGCAAAATAGAGATATATTATACCCACGTATAGACAAAATTACCTCAATACAAAGCCTCACCTTTCAGATTTGTTCATATGTGCAATGACAGTCTATTAGCATATTTTTATTTAAAATGACAAAAAAATGCTGGGAGCACCCAACTTGGCTTTAGTAATATTAGTAAGTTAGTAAGCAACTAGTTATTTTTGATATAAAAGTAAAGGGATGTGCAAACGATGGTTAGGTTTTGCTTTACAGCCAATGACAGAAGCCGTGACTCTTGTGAGGGTAAGATAAAAAACCAAGATGGCTACCATTTCGGTTTAGTCAGAAAACAGTGATGCTTGTAGATAAAAAAAAAAAGCAATAAGAAAAAGTATTGCAATAAAAATGTGAATTATACAGAAAGAAGTGATATTTGGATGCAATGCCTTGAGTAAAGCAAACTTCCCAACAGTTTATTGAATGATATATATATATATATATATCCCGCTAAGCTAATTTTGTACGATGAGGTAAATACATTACTATGAAGATCCTCTATAACGTAAGCTTGCGAGCAGGGCCCTCTTTACCCAATGTATCGGACTGTGTTAGTCTGTGTTAGTCTGTCAATTCTAGTTTGACAAAAGTCATAACTTTTGAATGTATGTATTGTAAGAAATGCTGCGTAAATTGGTGGTGCATATTAATACAAAGCAACGATAGTATTGGAGCTTTCCACATATCATTTATAATGATTTTTGTCTTACTGTTTGGCTGGACAAATGTTTTTATTTTAATAAGGTTATTAAGTGTATGCCAAAAGACAGTTAAAAGTAAGACAGTTAAATCCTCTATTCCGCAGTCACATAAATTGTATTAAAACCACATAATGCGTAGTCTCCACTGGACACAGTGGAAACTTTAAGAGCAGGCTCCGTGGTGGCAGACATTTTACCGGTTACCCCATATGACCAATGACTTTATCTGTAACCTGCTATGGTGTATCAGTGGTTCAATCAAGTAGGGATTCAAACAAAATACATTATATTTTTATGATAAAATATAAACTGTAAATTGTGAGCCCCATTCACGTATTTTATTAAGCCACAATTTCCATAGTGAATATAAGTGGCCAAAATACCCAAAACTATAACCAATAAGCCATTTAAGGAATATTTCCAGAAATAGTTTCTCAATTAAAGGGACGGTAATGCCCATTGTTTGTAAGCAAACATTACTGGTCTTCCTGTCACCTTCATTTTATTTATCTAGCAGAAAGAGGAGAGCTAAGTGGCTTTGCACAATGTTTCACGCAGAAACACTATGCCACTATGCAGAGTACTGGGTAGTGTTAAATCTAACACTAGACAAGTCAAAATATTACATTCTTACAGCCAAAGAGGAGGTAATAGACCAATGCCTTTAAACTAATGCAGATGTGTATCCTGTTTCCTGGTGGGTTGAGGAATACGTTGCCAAACACTGGCAGGTGGATTAGGAATTGTGACCTATAACAAAGACATTCACTAAAACATTCACCAACAGGGAGAGTTGACCGGAGTTATGCTTTAGCTCCTTCTCTTCACTATTCATTGTGAAAAGTCAACCCTAGTGAGTTTCTGTTGAAGGTAGAGCTTGGCCGGCCTTGTATAATGTGTAGTTAAATCAGATTTATTCAGTCTCCTTACACATTGAATGATGCAGGGCCAGATCATCAAAGAAATTTGTTGGCCCTTGAAGTAAAAGTTAAAACCGCAACTCCCCCTTTACCGAATAAACCCCATTGCTGTTTACATGGCAGATGAGAGCCATTTTCTGGAACACAGCCATGCTCCCATATGCAACAACCTAGGCACTACAGGATGGATCAGACTATTTTATGCAATGAGGAACACAATCAGCAGCAAACAGATATAATTTAAAGCAGATGTAAAACTAGTGGTGAATCCCAGTATTCCACAGATGAAACTAAAGAAGAAATGCTTTAACTAAATTTTCTTTTTTAATTTGAAAAGATAAAAGCCAACAAAATGCTCTGTTCTACAGTCCAATCGTCTTAACATAGTACATTCTGCATCACTGTGTTACACTTAACATATAGGAAAGAGTCACAATATACCGTATTTTTCGCTCTATAAGACGCACCTGCTGATAAGACGCACCTAGATTTTAGAGGAGAAAAAAAAGGAAAAAATATTTTGAGCTAAAAAATGGGCTATAAAAAAAGGACATCATCCTCCCGTCATGCCTGCACAGAAAAAAGCTGGTCAGACATGATGGGAAGTATAGTTGGACTACAAGCGCCGTACTGCGCATGCGCCGGCGCCATACGTGACACGGCGCTTGCGTCAAATCCCCCCGTCCTCTCCATCCAGTCCGCCCTTAGCCGTCGCAACGGACCAGAGAAGAGGAGAGGCGGCGACAGAGGCGGCGGTCTCCAGATGAAGACCTCCCCTGGACGGCGAAGCGAGACAGAGACTGTCCGGGACACTTTTGGTGAGTACCGTATTGGCTCGGATATAGGCCGCCCCCGTATATAGGCCGCACCCTAAAAGTTTGGTGCTTTTTTAAAGAAAAAGTTTTTTTCTTTAAAAAAGCACCAAAAAACATACTGCCACTCTGCCCCCCCCGCCCCCCGAGATATGCTACCACTGTCCTCCCTCCCCGAGATACGCTGCCACTGTCCTCCCTCCCCGAGATACGCTGCCACTGTCCTCCCTCCCCGAGATACGCTGCCACTGTCCTCCCTCCCCGAGATATGCTACCACTGTCCTCCCTCCCCGAGATACGCTGCCACTGTCCCCCTCTGCCCCCCCTCCCCAACTTACCGGAGCAGACTCCCGGGTGTCTTGCGGGGCCGGCGGGGGACATCTACGCAATACAACTTCCGGTGCGGCACATCCGGCACCGGAAGTTGTATTGCGTAGACGTCCCCCGCTGACCCCGCAAGACACCCGGGAGTCTGCTCCGGTAAGTCCGCGGGGGGTGCAGAGGTAAAACGCATCCGCACGATGCGCTTAGACAACCTCCCGTGCCGGCACCCCCCCCCGTGGGAAGTGCTGACAGGGGAGGCTGTCTGAGCGTATCGGGGAGTAGGATGCAGGTCCCCTGCACCGCTGCGGGGGATCTGTATCCTAACCCCGCTGCCTGCCCGGCGCCCGGGACTGCATGTCCCGGGCGTCGGGCGCTAGACCCCGAATATAGGCCGCACCCCCACTTTAAAGTCTTAAAGTGGGGGAAAAAAGTGCGGCCTATATTCGAGCCAATACGGTATATCGTTGCCCCCCCCCTCCCTGCCTGCATCTTCGCTCCATAAGACGCGGCTGATTTTTCATCCTACTTTGGGAGGAAAAAAACTGCGTCTTATGGAGCGAAAAATACGGTATACTAAAAATATGCAGCTGGGTCATGTTCGTTCCCACAAGAGACAGAGATTAACATTCAGATAGCCTCAGCCAAACAGCTGGTTCAACAAGCCATACGCTAGTGAAATGATTACATTCAAAAAAACATGGATGAAAAGGCATCGCTGTGGTTATTGTATCTACGCGGCTACTACTGGTTTTGAACATAAATTATACAGATTCCCCATTTGATATCATCCGAAAGCATTATAAGCTAAAACAGCATTTTTTAAATTTCCATAAGACTTAATAATTTACCCCGGCGTCTCCAACAAACAGCAACAGAATATATTTGACCAAAATCTTATCTCAGACAATGGAATCCAAATTCTTAATGCAATAATCCTAAAAGGAATGAATGGTGGTAAATAATAGAACGGCTCAACCTCAATCACCCAGCCTGACACTTGGGCTAATGAAAGTCTATAGAGGAAGAGACTCCATTAAATAAGTAGGACTTATTGCGATAAAGAGTCAGTTCAGTATGGTGTTTGAGCAGGGAAGTCACTTAAAATATCACATCTGGTAACAGTAGCAGCCTACGGGTCTTTAGATAAAGGAAGGTCATTGGAAACCAATTAAATAAAAACCTGTTGTAAATGACACTATGTTCACGGTCAACGGCACTGTATTAAATTGGCAATTCTTTTCCCACATGCGGCTTACTCTCAGCCCAGAAACAGAACATAAAGTAAAGGACCAACTTGAACAATCAGTTAGTTGCTATGGTCATAAGAGATTGTTTCTTACTTTACACCCCTCAACATTCATCTCAGCAGTAAAAGAACTGCGTGGGGATATGGTGACTTATACGCCGTATAAAACTCATTAAATGATGGGGTAACATGATCTGCTTACATAAGTCAAGCTTCAAAAAGCCATGCTGATCATAAACATGCTGTGTTTCCGAGCTCATGACTGGCTCTTAGCAATGCAACGAAAGCAGAGCACTGTACGCCGACATCAATGTGTGTAAAGCGATACTAATTGTATTACTTATTTTCCTGCGGTGTCAAAGCATTAGCATCACTGGTAAAACCAGATCTTTGCACAATTCAGCCTAAATAGGGACAGAAAGTCGTTTATCAAAGGACCCAGATTCAGTTTCAGTTGAAAGTGAAAGGTGGATAATGCAAATAATTCACAAAATAAAGGATGGTGTTCTTGTTCTTTGTTTTCAAACCAACAAAATGGGGTTTTTTTTGGGTTTTTTTAATATCTGTATTAAACTACTGTGTATTGGGTGATCATGAACTTTTTCTCTTGTTCCATAGCTCATAAATCAAAATCCTACAGCCTTGGTTTTTTGGACACAATATGAAATTGCCTTTTTTTTTTTTTTTTTTGAGTCATGAACGACATAAAAATCTTGATGCCGCTCTCTGAAAGAGGGCACCAACCAATACATAGATGGAACATTATAATCTTATACACATGGCAGTGTGCCTGTTTATGTGCTGTTGTTGGAATGTTTTCTTGTTATGTATTTTTTTTTTAAGGCCAACTTTCACATGAAGGTAATGCCTCTGAAACCAAAATGTATCTACAGAGCATAGTTGTTAAATTTTTACAGACACTGTTCCATATAAAAATCGATCCTGGTTGGTGAGTTACCCCACTGTTACAATTTCATTGATAAAATATCTTGGTTTCTCCAAAAAAAACAAAAAAAAAAAAACAATTCATATGTTGTAATACTTAACATGTTATATTGTTTCTTAACTGAATAACTGTTATTTAAAGCTGCTGAGTGTACCCATGAAAAATCCAAGAGTGATGGGAACATTTTCAACCACAAAACTAAAAAAAAAAATAGTTCATTTCCATTAGCCCTTAAGATGCATTTTCTTTCTATTTGAAGTGTATTGTACTTGCATACAGTTTAAAATATTACAATGTTTAAAATATTACAATGTAAGTGGGAAACTAGAATCGGTTTATAAATATTTTAAAACATATTACACCACGCTAATGTGTACAGAACATTGCTACCCCCAGACTATGGAAGCCAAAACAAACCTTGTCATACAGGTTCATACAACAAACATATAGAAAACAAGTGGTGTAAAGTGCTACGTCATCATTCATTTGCTCTTTGACTACCTTGTTTATACATTTAGAGTTCCCTCTTGATCTTTGCAGAAAATACTTGGCAAATAATGAAAAAGGAGAGATGAATAAACAAGGCTAATTAAAGGGAGTTTCGAGAGCAAAAGGGGTAACAAATTCATA
Source organism: Spea hammondii (assembly GCA_029215755.1). NCBI lineage: Eukaryota > Metazoa > Chordata > Amphibia > Anura > Pelobatidae > Spea > Spea hammondii. The sequence continues at coordinate 93,220,808 of JARDYJ010000001.1, read as the reverse complement.
TGGAAAATTTCCAACACTTGGCATGGTTTTATCAGGGTACATTATAACTTAAGACTTTAGACTTCAAATCAAACATATCACCATAAAGCAACTGAACAACTGTTGAAACAGCTTGATTCACAGATTCTTAAAAACAAAGTGGTTTTCTTAAAAAGGAAGCCATCATTATGTTGCCCAGAAACCACAGCGAAAGAAGGCAGTTTGCTGTATAACCTAACTCTCCAATACATTAATCCGCATTGCCATAAAAACCATGCCTTCCATGCCCCCCCTCCCCCCAAAATAAAACCTCACTGTCCCACCAGAACATTATCTGGTCACAACTGTATTTTAAATCACCATTTATATACACATGCCCATTTAGGTACAATCACCAATTCCAGAGCCACCCAAACTCTTCTGCTTCCATATCATACGTAACACTGAAATAAAAAAGTGACTACATGCCTGTATATATGTACACTAAATCAGGTCAAGACATCAATTGTTTAACAATAATTCTTGTCCATACTAGCGCTTTACCAATAATGAAATGCACACATTTTGCAAGTAAAGTGTTTTCTCCATCAAGATATACATACATACATATATATATATCTTGATGGTGTTAATTCAAGACTACACCTTTTGCAAGATAGTACACAGTAACATATTAACAAAAGTTTAGTTTGTTTTAAGTTTGCACTCTAATATTTGAATAACCTTTTTTTTTTATAATTTAAGATTTGGAGATAAAAAAAATTTTACACCGCTCTCAAGGGTGCATAGAACATTTTTTGGCACATTAAAATGTACATGAATGGGTATAGAAAAGATTTGTAAATATATGACAATAACTCGTATTAAAAAAAAAACAACAAAAAAACCCAGAACAAATAAAAGCACGTTGGTTATATTTCCTGAAATGCTGTCATGTGCAACACAAGGTCATGATGAAGATTCCCATCCTAGAAGGTTCTTCTACCTCGCTGTGGCGGGTTGGACGTGCCCTGGGTAGGATCTCCTTGTGCTTGTGGCTTGTCTTTGCCTGGCAAGGAATGATTGCCCCGTGCCCGTGCTTGCAATTCTGTCTTCTGCTGCCTTTTTATGCAAGGTCATACCCTGTGGGAGTACATATATCAACTATATACCACAAACTGCTCAAGAACTTGAAAGGATTTAAAAACGGTCAATAGCGATACAACAAATGAGTAGATATACTAGTATAAGATATACAAAAACTATGTTTTCAGATTTAACTAGCTTATATTAAATGATCATTGCACTAAATTAATAATTATGCGTATTTCCCTAAATTCTATACAAGTTTTGAAATTCACAGGTCATTTCCTTTTATTGTAAACAGTGCCTGTTGTATATGGGATAAATTAGAGAATAAGCCTGATGACTTTACTCCAAGATATAAGGCTAATAAAAAAAATAAAGGCAAAAAGTTGTGCTATAAATAAAGCTAAAATGACATAGATTAGTTCGTTAGAGAGGACCTTGAACATAACAAATAAATATAATCTAAGCATGGAGTTACGTTAGAACAAATGTCATGTTTCAGAACCTGCTTGACAATATAGTAACAATGTGTTTAAGAGCTGATGTTGGTGTACTTTTCAGCTGATCTTACCATATTGTACCAAGCACTAACAATCAATTTTTCTTCTTGATCCCTTTGTGTTTTTGATTTCTCGTATTCTTTCTAAGAAAACAGAATATAAAAGGGACAGATTACATGACAGAGGTAAAGATGTAGTAAACAGATTGGGGAATAGTTAAAGGGACACTCCAATAAACAGATGCATTTTACTGCATTGTTCATTTTGCAAATGCATGGAGGGATCCTGCAGCATCCCCCATACGAATTTGCTCCTCTTCCCTGCCCCCAGCTAAATGCCGTGCAGGAGACGGGTCCAGCCGAACCCATCTCCCTGCATAATATATACTCCCCTCCAGCACTTCACGCAGCCACGGAGGAGGCCAGCAGCTGCATACTTATTTATTTCTATTTTGTTTTCTTTTTGGATGGACGCATGCCCTCACATCGTACGCTAAAATATGCATTCTTCCATAGAGGGGGTGTCACGGACACTAACTCGTCCCTTTAAAATAGAATATTACCTCTAAGGAAAGTAACATTTTATCCCTTTCTTGGAGCTGATTTTTTAAGGCTTGTATCTCTGGACCCGACCCTTGATTCTGTTTTGGATCCAACGTGCGGATAACCTGAGGAAGAAAAAAAAATGTTAAAAAAAAAAAGCTATGTTTAGAATTCAGATATGTATTTTTTTTTTTATTCTTCTAAACTTGCTATTTATCATAAAAGGGCCAACCACGGCACAAATTAATGAGGTGACTTTCAAGAATTATGACTGATCCAAACGCAGGAGCCATCCATACTATTTTTAAAGCGGAACCTCACTGGGTCAAGGCAGTGAGATTAAATTGCAACTCTCCCACCAACTCACTCTTTAGTTCCTAATCCTCATAGCGTCAAGTTAAACACTGGTCCCACTAAAAACTTCCACTGAACCAAGCCCACTAAGATCAAATCTGTAAAATCAGGCCTAATGTGAAGAACAAAACTGAGATTACAGGCTTCACATTAAGATGCGAGTTTAAAACATTTTGGACAAATCAAACAGGCCAATAATGTTCCACTTACGCTTTTTGCTTTCTCCAGATACTTTTTGTAGCGCTCCTCCATTTGCTTCATATCCTCTTCTTTTTTCCGCAAAGCATCTTGCAGTTCTTCAATTTTCATTGCTTTGTTTTGGGAGAAAAAAAAAAAAAAAAAGTTAAACTTGAGACAAAAAGTTACCCAACAACATTAACCGTAAGTAGGAATCTCACACAGTGAACCAACAGGAGAACAATGACAGCAATGACACTGATGGAATAAGATGCTTGTGAAGCTATACTATCAGTGATTGATTTTTGTGTCAAATGACTATTATGTATTCATTGTAACACATTTCATTGTTCACAACTTTTTTACATGACTTATGAACTGTTTAAAGAAAGGGATTTGGCACTCAGCAGTACTAGGAAGTATTGTAAGGGCTACACTTAAAAGAGTATGTGGAACAGTACCTTTAACATTTTAATGCCCTTCAAATGCCCCAGATCTCCAACCTTTCAAGGAATGTAGGGTATTGGCAGCCGTCAGCCTATTTTGTTTCCACTGCTCTCGCTAAATTTGAGTAAAACAAAAATCTACGCAAAGAACTGTCTGATAGAAAATAAACTTACAGCTATTGTTGTACCGGGGCTCCAATTCTTCAATAATTGCACGTTTCTTTTGTAGCTCATTATTGGCTTCATGGAGCTTTTCCCTGTTCAAAGCAAAAACATTTCCAAGTTTAGATTTTTTTTTTTACCAAGCCAAAAAGAAAAACCAGAAAATGACCATAAGATTCTCCTTTACAAGGTTGCTAGAATTTAACAGCAAAATAATAAACTTTTAAGTGTTATGTTGTAACGTAAAAGATAATTGAACTGATGTGGGTATAATATCTGCGGTTTAATGGTGGATGCAATATATTCATATATGTTGATTTCCAGAGGAACTTCATGTTGCTGTATTCCATTCCCTGACAGCAGAGAAGTGGTTTAAAAAACAACTCTTAGACTCTAACAGAAGAACTGGTATAATAAAAAATGCGAGGGTTTTAGGGAGCCTGATAAATCTAACACCAATGCGTTTAATAAAGGAAAACGGTTATATTTTACTGATTTTACAAACCATACTGTGTTTTTAGGAACACAAAATGACATTCACAAGCACATGAATTAATTATATATACAAATATCTTTATATACATATATATCTATATCTATACACACACATATATATATATATATATCTAGATATATAGATATATATTATATATACACACACACACACACACATCGTATTTGCTCAATTATAAAAGCCAACCCTGATTATAAGACGACCCCCCCCCCAAATCTGAATAATAATTTAGGAAAAAAAGAAAAAGCCTGAATATAAGACGACCCTATAGGAAAAAAGTTTTACCAGTAAATATTAATTTACATATAAACTATTTTTTCATATTTAATAAAAACTATGATTGGGAAAAGTTTTTTTTTTGTTTTTATTTCCTTTTATTTGCCAACCTGCCCCCCAGTTATGCACACCTGATCCCCAGTTATGTAAACTTGGATTAGCAAACACAATGCGCCATTAGAACACAGGAGTGATGGTTGCTGATAAAGGGCCTCTGTACACCTATGAAGATGTTCCATTAGAAATGAGCCATTTCCAGCTACAATGGTCATTCACAACATTAACAACGTCTATCCTGTACTTCTGATCAACTCCATGTTAATTTTAATGGACAAAATCAGCTTTTCTGGACGGTAGCATGTATGTGTATTTATAATATATAATTCAATCAAAGGACTTACAGGTGTTCTTCAAGCTTCTTCTTCAATAGATTTGACTAGATGACAGAAACAAAATTGGAAAAACAAGTCAAACCACATTTACAAAAATGATTTAAAAAGTATTTAAAGTGCCATGAAAATAGCAGATTCAATGTTTTTGTTAAAAAAAATAAATCTATTCTGGCTTGTAAAGTCATTTTAGTTTCACGATGAGATGTGATAATGCTCTGCTTCAGGCGATGTAAATTTTGTTGGCAGAAAACAAATAGCTTTTTAGTAAAAGTTTTTCTATCTTTCTAATGACAAATGTATGTGTTAATAGAATTGGGTTCAAATGAGATGCTGTACTATAGATATAACTATATACTCACAATAGCCTTGTGTGAAACCCAAGCCAAAAGACAGAAGCATTAGTAAAAAGAGCAAGAAAAACATGGTTAAGGAGGTATTCCAATCTATAAAAAGTAATACCAGTTATTTCACTCAAATCAAAATAGTTGATTGAGATATTTGCGGCAAGCTACAGGACTAACTTACTTTTAACGTCACGAAGATAACGGCAAACTCATAGCTGACAACTATATATATTAAATGTAATCTGTCACCACTATAACCTTTGGTACTGTTAAATTCATGTAGGAATCCTGGTTATGGATTGAAATACTAAATGATGAATATTTGAGAATCATCTCTGTGTATAGATGGCAGAGCTCTGCATTTAATAGAGGAAACTAATAGGGGGCTGTGTTGGTGAGACAAAACTGCTAGCTGGAATAAGGTACACCCATTTTTTTGGCGCCAGCCTGGCCAGGCATAACTTGCCCTATAGTGAGTTTTATTTTCATATTATATTACATTTTATTTATTTTTTCTTGAATTTTTACTTTATTTATCCTTTGGTCTTATACATACGATGCTTTTTTTTGTATGTTTTCTTTTTGCTTTGTATGGATTCCTAACATGTTTGTTTCTTTTATTTATAGTATAATCAATAAATTATATATATTTTTATATTCACACTTTCTTTGAGCGCTGTCTTTCTTTAGTTAACACCCATAGTCATATTATAATTACATACATATATACATATATACACACACACACACATATATATTTATATATACATATACATATATATATATACATATACATACACATAAGCTACCAGGCTGCTAGGATTTGTCAAGTAATTGAAAAAACTAACATGCAGAATCCTTGCCAGAGCTTGTCTATAATACAGAACAATGTGCTTGTTATTGAAACTTTCTGTATCACTACAAGCCATGATATACATCCCACACCGACATTAACTAATGATATACTGTTATTTAAGCTGGCTCTGTAAGTAAGCGTAGGAAGTAGGTAGGCATCTCCTACGGCTGTTTACCACAGACTATCATTGTAAGTATGGCTGCTTGTTTGAACACTAATTAGATAACATGCATAAATATTAACTTTCCTTGCATAACGGTTACTGTTTTACCCATGCAATTACTTCCCCACCTCTCCTACAGCCATTTGTGTATGTGGTTTTTTTTTTAAATCATATCATATATCAAAAGACTATGTTGTAGACATGGGGGTAACGATGAGATGACCCCAGCTATCCTTTCTTGTGGAATTAGGCTCAGGACCTGGAAAGGTTCCAGGAACCAGTGATGGTTCACATAAAACATACATACAAAGTAAAAAAGCATATTTTTTGACAACTTACATCCTCGGCTTTGGCCCCTTGTTCCTGTAAAGATTTCTGTAGTTCTTCTACTTGGGACTGTACTTCCAAAAGCCTTTGGTTAACCAACCTGCAAACAAAACAAAAGAACACACATACCAATTTTAACAAATAAAACATTTGTTAAGAATAATATATAAAAGATCATTTGGATCAATTTTTACCTGTTTTCAGTCTCCAGTTCATTTTTGCGCATGTTTGCATCATCAAGCAAACTTTGTAAAAGGGATATTTTTTCATTGTCGGATCCTTCTTGGTTAATTTTCAGCATCTTATTTTCGTGTTGGAGGCGAATTAGTTTTTCCCTAAAGAGACATCAAAAATCAATTTGTAGAGCGATCTGTTTATTTGAAATTTCAATATTAACGCCAAACTGTAGCACAATGTATGAGCATTATTTATAAAGCTCCAGCGTTCCTGTGCAGCACATTGGGATTACAAACAAGTTGACAAGCAGGAGATGAAGACGGCCACGTTGGTAAGATTTAGAGATGAGGCGGAGGTATATGAATTTCTGCTTGTCAAATCTCCCAAACTTAAAGTGTTGAAAATGGAGAACACCATTATTACTTATTGTTTTATACACACACCATGGCTGCCAGGTGTCCTTGAGCGTTTGAAGGTGCTGTTCCACTTAGACAAAACATTGTGCTCTCTAATATTTTAAAATTATCAGATAACAATATAATTGTTAGGAATCTTTTTTAGGTTTCTACAGCGAAAACTTATAAATGGCTTCCAAAAAATAATTATGAAAAATGCATTTTTTTTTTTTTAAACAAAAGGAAGGGATTTGTAGGAAGGTTTTGAACATGCAAGAGGATGATGTTTCTAATGGTGTCCATAGTGTTAAATTTATAAGAAGAGCTGGAACAGGACTAGTATGAACTCTGCATCGACCACATAATTTTCCACATAATTTGTTATCGGTATTTACATATGATCCTTCAATACAATACAGCCACTTCAATCAAATCACCTTGCTCCATAGCTGCATACCATTTTGTGGATTCATAGGAATATAAATATACCGTATTTGCTCGATTATAAAACGAGGGTTTTTTTCAGAGCAAATGCTCTGAAAAATACCCCTCGTCTTCTAATCGGGGTCGTCTTATAATTAGACCTCAAATAGAGGTCTGACTATGAGACTAAGATCCAGATCCCCCGCACCGCTGCAGGGGACCTGGACCCTTCTGTCTCCCCCCCCATTTAACACTCCCCCCCACCCCACCCCACACACACTTACCGGTGCTTCCAATTTTCCTGCTGTATACCGGGGCAGCGGGTTGACGTCCACGCGATCCGCGTAGACAACTTCCGCTGCAGCCGGATGGAGGTGTGGCTAGCAGCGTGGGTTGTCTGCGTCCATCGGGCACCGGTGCCGGTGCCAGTGCGGGGAACTCTGATCTCTGACAGCCAGGGAAGGTCTGCGCGACGGACGCAGACAACCCCCGCTGCTAGCCACACCTCCTTCCGGCTGCAGCTTAAGGAAGACTGCTGCCCCGGTATACAGCAGGAAATATTGGAAGCACCGGTAAGTGTGTGTGTGTGTGTGGGGGGGGTGTTAAATGGGGGCATAGGGCATTTCTGGAGGCAGAGTGCTCTATGAAATGCCTTTTAACTCCCTGAACGCCACTCTGCCTCCTGAAATGCCTTATACCTCCCTATATGCCACTCTGCCCCATAATATGCCTTTTAACCCCCTAAATGCCAGAGTGGCATATAGGGGTATAAGGCATTTCTGGAGCCAGAGTAGCACATAGGGGGTTAAAAGGCATATCATGGGGCACAGTGGCATATAGAGGGTTAAAAGGCATATCATGGGCCACAGTGCGATATTGGAGTGGCAAGCCTTGGGGCAGAAGTGCGTAACTGGGGGGCAGGTTGGAAAATACAAGGAAATAAAAACAAAAAAATATTTTTCTCAATCATAGCTTTTATTAAAAAATGTAATAGTTTACATGAATTAACATTTACTGGTAAAACTTTTTTCCTATAGGGTCGTCTTATATTCAGGCTTTTTCTTTTTTTCCTAAATTAATATTCAGATTTTGGGGGGGTCGTCTTATAATCAGGGTCGTCTTATAATTGAGCAAATACGGTATATGAATAAGTGTAATAAAGAAAACTTGCAAAAATGCGCAGAGTATATGGCGGTAAAGAGAACGAGGCAGCACTTACTTTATTTCAGGTGTCACTATTTCTGCTGCCAAGCTGTCTGATGTTTCCTGGTTGCCCAAAGGCAGCAAACCTGTGGAGGTGAATCCATTTTCAAAAAAAATACGGCACAAATAAGTTACGTGTATAAATCTCTTATTGGTTAACAATCAGTTCTTTACCTGCTGTGGTGAGCTGCCCTTCCTGAGCTTGAACACATCGAAGCTCCTCTATGGTTTCCTTCAGAGAATCTCTTTCTGTTCTTAACCTCTGGCATACGAAACAGAAACACAGATGATGATTGGTAAGTGCCAGCGGGACAGTCTGCTCTACCCATTTCTTTCTACTTGCTCTAAGATAAAAAAACCTTACACGGCACCTTAGTCTTGTCTTACATTTAGGATGTCCTTTTTGTCTATCCCATGTATGTTTAAGTCCCCTCACTCTATTAACGTCTGCTATTTCTGCTGGGAGGCTCTCAGTGCAGTAAAACCCCCCTTACATTAAAAGTATAATTTTATGATTACTTTCTCATCTTTAAATATATCTCAAGTTGGTTATGGGAAAATATCTTGAAATGAGCTCTTCTTCCAGTCAACTTGAAAACCACTTATGAAACGTGCAATGATTTAACCCAATACTTAGCTTTAAAGGGAAAGTACAGGAAATGTATGGCAAAAACGGTCTCCAATATATACTAAATCTGGACAACATTTACTATTTCATAAGCTTTTATCATTTGAAACCATGATCGCTCGTAATTAAAATCCATGACAGCCCACCTGTCACAGACATCTGGGAAAAAAAAATGGATTCCCTTTTTTATAGGCCACACATATGGCTTTTAATTTTTCCCCGTCTACCTTCCTTGGATTATTTTAGTGTTGCATCTCTTCTAAAAGTTCACCAACGTACCATTAAGAAAAAAAGAAAAACAGCAAAATCATACATATGGACATGAATGAGAGAAGACAAGCCTCCAGGCACATTAATGGATTCCGCAAAAAAAAACAACAAAAAAACAAAAAAAATAAAAACAGAGGATCACTTGAAAGCATAAATGAGGGACTCCTTGCAGTATTGTGCTGCAGGGGAGATGCAAGGCATAATCCGAGAAAGATAGTGTACAAGAGTATGTGCCTCATCACTGCAGTTTCATCTTTATATTAAGATAGTAAGAATGAAGGAAGGCAGACTTACATCTTTCTCCTTCTGCAAACTGTCAATTTTTTCTTTTAGTCGTTTGTACTCAAAATCCAGCTTATCAGCTTTTTTAGATTCCTCAGAGAGTCGATTCTGAAGTTCTACCACCTGTTTAAGAAGCAAAACACTTCATTTAAATGAGCAGTAGGGGCAAAAAAAAAAATAAAAATATATATATATATATATATATATATATATATATATATATATATATATATATATATATATATATATATATAAAATCCCACACACAAAAACAGGTCACAGAGGTTCAGCAGCAGATGACATTGACCGGAGGGTAAGACGTTCAGGTTGCCGGGGTATACTGTTGGATTCCTCAATCAACCGCATGCACACTGCACACTAACGCTATTAGGCATAATCCATAGTTTTCTTACTGTAGCACACCTTGCCTTCCCCCACCACCAACAAGCAAACAACCCATGGGAATAATACGGATGCAAGCCAGAGCCAACAAAGGCACTGCATTGGAAACGGAAGATTAATGTGAATACACAGCTTAAGAGACCCCAACTGTGGCTTAGCGTAGCTTTACCTGTCTCTTGTAGGTTTCCAGCTGGCCTTTAGAAGCGTTGGCTTTCCTGAGTTCTTCTTCTAAGCTGACGGTATTCTGCATATACATGGTGTTTTTTTCCTCTAAAAGCTTCACCTGCCTTCGTAAATCTCCAAGGTCCTCCAGTTTCTTTTTATATGCCTCGACTTGGCTCTCAAGCTTGGACACTTTGTCAGATGAATGCCTATGAATAAGAAAATGAAAAGGTGTGGGGTTTTTTTGTCAAAAGGGTCACATGCCAATGAGCAATTACATGAGGTATAACCTATTCTTCTACCATCTAGGTATTCTTTTGCTCCTAAACACCTCAAAGTTTGCTATAAAACTTGTGATCATAATGTATTTTGGACTAAATATTCTTGGGTACAACACAACCCCATGTTTAAGTCATACTATAAAGGTGAGGCCAAAGAAGCTTAGGTAATGAGAATTGGGGTTACCACGCATAATATATACTAAGGTAAGAGAAGAGACCTCAACTTCCAGTATCATTCTACTCTATCTGAATTTCCAGTAGAAGGCAATACAAAGCATAAGGCTCAAATCATAACACAGGACAAAAAGGGGTCATAGCATAGCATTGTGGGACTGGAGAGGATTTTCGCATCTTAGTGCTTCTAGGCCATTGAGGTTCTAAGTAAAAGCAAACCCCCAAAAAGACGTTATTCAGTACAAGAGTGTGGCTACTGGGAAAAATATAGTTGAAGTGTGTGTATAAATAATTATAGACAATGTGGAAACCACTTGCGTTCTCATTACGATAGTGTCCCCCTCTGAAAGTCATAAGACTGAGACAATTTGTAAGAACAATTGAACTGTTCTCTTATAATAGGGTTTGACGCATCCATGGAGCAAGTCAGAAATAGTTTTTTTTGCTGGCCAAACACAATGAGGCGTTTAGGGCTTACAATCTGCTCTCTGTTGGGTTCATAAATAGGCCTGTGGTGTCACCAGGGTGACCCGAGTACAGAGCTGCACAGAAATCAGAACAGATCCCTCATACAAATGCTTTGGTCACTGGGAAAATCACTGCTAGGAATACTTCGCTAACTTCAACTATGCGGTCAGATAACGCCTTTAGATACGGTGCTATTATATAGGCAAAGTAGCTGCTTGGGGACTCGCTGGACAGAACTCTGCTAGCTTAATGTTCAACCATCTTAAAGCTACCCATTTATACTGCGTTTCTTAGCTTACATATAATGTAATTAAAAAAAAAAAAAAAAAAAAAAAATAGAAGAAGAAGTGCTAAATAATAAACAGAAAAATGCAAGGATAACCCGTTACACTCAATACCAAAAGAAAAGTGTTCAGAAAGCAACACCCAAAGTATAGATATGACATAACTTTTAATTCATAAAGTTAAAAATAAATGAAATAATAAGTAAGCCATCTCTATATGTATACAAGAACCCACTAAACACTGGACACAGATGATGTGCATGTGGCTAAACCGGCGTACAGTCAGGGCTGTATTGGCATAAGACACTGAAAGGGTTAAAAAAACAATAAAAAGCACACTAAGTACCCCTAAGTACTAAATACTTCAAATGGCAAAAATATATGTGACTGATATGTATAGAACAAAAATAAGTATACGTATAAATAAGTAGGGCTGCAACAACTAATCGATAAAATCGATAATAATCGATAATGAAAATCGTTGCCAACGAATTTCATTATCGATTAGTTGAATCGATTTTTATCGATTATTAAATGAGGGTTTTTTCAGAGCAAACGCTCTGAAAAATACCCCTCATTATATAATCCGTTTAGTCTGACTCACAGCAGCAACTCCTACTTACCAGTCCCTCCCTGTAATCACTGTGACAACTGGTCCCGCCCCCTTCCTTCTCCCAGAAGGCCAGAACCACATGGCTGTGACACTCATCTAACTAAGTATAAAATTAATATTTGGGTTACTGAAAGTTAGGGGAGGTGGGAGTTAATTTAGGGGCTGTTCTGGTTAATGGGGTGTTTAGGGTTCATTTAGGGGCAGTTATGGTTAATGGGGTGTTTAGGGTTAATTTAGGGGCAGCTATGGTTAATAGGGTGTTTAGGGTTAATTTAGGGGCAGCTATGGTTAATGGTGTGTTTAGGGTTAATTTAGGAGAAGCTATGGTTAATGGGGTGTTTAGGGTTAATTTAATGATGAGGACTGAGGGTTAATTTAATTAATTTATTAAAGTTAACTTAAGGTGCAGTTAGAGATAAAGGGGGGCAAACCGAGGGGAATCTAAATCCTGGGGGCAGTGAAGATTAACCCAGTACTTATTTATAAAAGTATGGTCTGTGACTCTATGAGGGGACTATGAGATATCTGGGGGGTATAAGGCATATCTGGGGAGGACGGAGTGACATATCTGGGGGTATAAGGCATATAGGGTATATAAGGCATATGTGGGGAGGGCAGTGTGGCATGTCTGGGGAGGACAGAGTGGTGTATCAGGGTGTATAAGGCAGATCTGGGGCCACAGTGGCATATCTGGGGGTAGAGTGGAGTGGCATATGTGGGGAGGGCAGTGTGGCATGTCTGGGGAGGATGGAGTGGTGTATCAGGGTATAAGGTGTATCAGGCACAGTGGCATATGTGGGGGTAGAGTGGAGTGACATATGTGGGAGGCAGAGTGGAGTGGCATATGTGGGAGGCAGCGTGGAGTGGCATATGTGGGAGGCAGCGTGGAGTGGCATATGTGGGAGGCAGAGTGGAGTGGCATATGTGGGAGGCAGCGTGGAGTGGCATATGTGGGAGGCAGCGTGGAGTGGCATATGTGGGAGGCAGCGTGGAGTGGCATATGTGGGGGGCAGCGTGGAGTGGCATATGTGGCAGGCAGCGTGGAGTGGCATGTCTGGGAGGCAGCGTGGCAAGCCTGGGCTCAAACGTGCATAAATTGGGGGGGGGCTGGTAGCGAAATAAAGGCAAGAAATGCATTTTATCAAAGTTTTTTTATTATGCTGTTTGTATTTAATATAATTCGTTTATTACATTATTTTAAATAAATGAAAAATTTACATTCATTTTTTTTATCCGATTAATCGAAAAAATAATCGGCCAACTAATCGATTATGAAAATAATCGTTAGTTGCAGCCCTATAAATAAGTAAAATTACCCTTCATCAAACATAAACCATCTAGCAAGCCCTTTTACCAATCATATTATACCTCTCAACATTTAAAAAGTGTGTTTGTTTTAAGGGGTATTGTTAGAGATATGGCTAAGGGTATGGCTTTACTACGACATTTTGCATGACTTTATGACAGCTATGTGAGAAGAAAAAGAATACTATTTACCGTAAATACATTCTGTTACTTACATACACATTACTAGAGATTTGAAGTTGTAGAACACTGTGATAAATAGAACCAAAAATTAGCAGATTATGCCAGCGGAAAGGATAGCGATGCACATTACAAGAGCCGTAGATAAAATAGCTGTGTCCTTGTGCTTCGAAGATAGGTTTCTGATACTTGTTGTTCTGCTTATTTTTAGCTATAAATGTCATTACATTGATTTTTATTGGATCTAAGTATAATACTACAATCAAGGTTTGTAGGACGTGCAAATCTCTCTTCACAATGAAAATATGGGTTGCACCAATAAATGGGAAAAAGTTACCTTAAGACATCTATTTCATCTTTGAGTGACTGAGCCTCATCTGCAAGTGTGGTTAAATCTTCATTCTGTTGTCTTAATTCCGAAATTTCCTTCTCTAGCTCTTCACATCGTATCCTATAATCATCTTTGGACGCCTCGAGCCTATTACAGTTGGCAGGGAAAAAAAATCAGCCATGGTTAGACAAGAAATCCAGTAATTAACAGGATACCTGCAAACCTTTGCCACGATCTGCCTAGCGGACAAAACAATCTCTCCAAATCTTCTGTTAGACTCTGTTCAGCAATGGTCACCATAGCATATGCCAAACCTGCGGCCCCCCAGCCGCTGCAGGACTACATCTCCCATAATGCTCTTTCAGCTAAGGGGCTGGCTGAGGAGTATGGGAGATGTAGTCCTGCAGTAGCTGGAGAGCCGCAGGTTGGACAACCTTGGCATATGCATTCAAGGTTAAAAAGCGAGAAAACTAATACTTCTCATTTTTCGGTGGTTCCATACGGTGGTACATTGACTTGATTACCCAAGGATGATACAGGTACAGAACATGTGGCGATATGTGAATTCGACATACAATATTTTCAGTATACGATGGGTTCATCAGAACCCAACCCCATTGTAAGTCGAGGAGTACCTGTATCTCTAAGACAATTACACTGATCGACAAACAAAACGCACAAGCCATACAGGTAGAATGAATAATTTAGTTATTCTTCCACATCAAAGAACATATTTATTTTTGCAGAATTGTACTTCTATCTGCAGCATACACTGATTTATTTCATAGGACATCCGTGTATCTCTCAGCTAGAGACTTGCACATACATCAGGCATTAGTCTGCACAGGACATCAGGCAGCAGGAGCCAAAGGCTACATATCACAGAATAGTGATCTGGTAAATCTCGCATTAGAAAATGAGACCCAAGTGTACCTTATACAGCATGAAAGCTATCATTATTTTACATATTCTATATGTTTGTGGGTAACTTCGCTTATTTTGCATGGAAAACAAAGGTGCTCAGACCCTCTAAGTATTAGTTTTAGAGGCCCCATCCCGCCACCATACCTAAATGTTTCCTCCTGCAGTTGTTCAAGCTGGGTTTGAAGTTGCAGATGCCGTCTACCTGCTGGGCTGTTGGGATCTTCTAGGGAGTCGGACTGGTTCAAACGTTCCATCAGAACCTGGTTCTCAGCAAGCAAACTGCTCTTCTCTTCTTGAAGTCCAGCAACCTAAGACAATAAAATGCATCGTAAAACTGTTCATTTTAAGCAGCCTATCTGCACAACAGGCTGCTTTTCTCCCACATCAACGTCTATAACGCATGCCAGTCACACACTGTGGTCGCATCTGTGTTAGAAGTGCAGCTTGGTTTCATTTTAGCACTTAAGGTCAATATCACCTGGCAGAAAAAACAACCCTTAATATTTGTTTCCTAAGATCTCTACTAGTACAGAACAGGAACAAAGTAACATTATTTTAACTCGATAGGCTGCGCCCCTGCATAAAATACTCATAAGGTCTTGTACGGGTAAAGGTTTCATTGGCATATCAGGCTGCATGGCAAATTTCAAAATAGATATTTTTATTTTTACAATCCCGATTGCCACCCCGATCTATACACCGGCCTAAATTTTAACCATGAAAATATAAACTGTATTCTTGTTCCAGATGCAAGACACGGACGATCGAAAACCTAAGTGTTAACTGAACCCACTATCTGTGGGTCACTTGGGGGACACTCCAGCCATGCACTTTAATGCATACGATAGCTATATGGTCCCTTTCACCGAGATGTTCCTCTTGCAAAATGCCTTAATATCCATTCTTCTTTTGGAGGACAGTCAGGGGCAGCAAAATTGGCCATTTAAGACTCTAATGTTTAGCCTGTACTTCATTAGAGTAAAACAGCCCTCTTATTTTGAGTGTCCCAAACCATATAGCTTTATGTTAAAAGGAACAAGGGGGATATAACTACAACTAACGGAATCAGCAATATCATATTTATTATTGTGCTGAAAAAAAGCTACCTATTATAAGACAAGTATTTTTAAAACAAAAATTATATTAAAATATGGAAGAAGGTTATAATGATGAAAATAATAGAGTAAATAAGACTGGTGTTGGTACATTCTAACCAAAGATCCACTGCCACACTAATCCATCCCCACTGACCTTCAATGTAATCCTCACTATCTTTAGAGAGCTACAGCTAAAGTCCTTCTTCTGGAATACATCCAGCCTCAGCGCGCGACAAAAGGCACACAAGTGGATTCAGTCCGCTCTCATGCAGCTATTCACAAACGCAGCCAAGGAGGTGCAGTGCCCGAGCAATAGCAAACTGTGCAACTCCGTGCGCTTCACCACAGTAATAATGCTACCTAAAATACACCAATTCATATCTAGATCCTAAATAAGAGAGCTTATCAGATAAGGCACACACAGGCAGTTGAGTACATTATGAAGTCAATGAGAATCAGGCTCTCCCTAATACTTTGCTGAGTTTACAGTCTCGTGTTAAAATGTCGAAGGCCTTCAAACTTTTCTAAACTCTAATACAGGGGCGTCCAACCTGCGGCCCTCCAGCTGCTGCAGGACTACATCTCCCATAATGCTCTTTCAGCTAAGGGGCTGGCCGAGGAGTATGGGAGAGGTAGTCCTGCAGCAGCTGGAGGGCCGCAGGTTGGACGCCCCTGCTCTAATACATGTCTGGGGCTCTGTGTTGGTCAGAAAGAGAGGTGTGGAAACCTAAGTGGACCTGGCTCCAGACACCAATTCATCCACATAGGCAATAAAGTTGTTTTGTTTTTTTAAATCCTTTTACATTAAAACCAAAACGCCTACTTAATGCACAACCAGATACTGCTCAAGTGTATATATTAAAACAATACCCAAACACCATGCATAGTTAATAGAAGGACAAACAAATATTGCCTTCTGAAACATAGCAAAGTGACGCGTGTGTCCAATATACAAAATCATAACTATCATTAGTACATCTTAAAACGAAAGCATATGCAAACCAAAGCAGCATTTTGTTAGTAGTTGTGGGGGGATGCTGCTGTGGGGACAAGACATTCACCATTTACCCTTTCGTCTAGCTCATTACATTCAAACCTCAGTTTATCTCGCTCGTCTTGAAGAGAATACGCCTTCGTTTAAATACAAAAGCAAAGCAAGAGAGTCGTTAAGGAATTTCAGATTGGCGTAGTCATTGCTGTTGAAGATATTTGTTGGTGTACTGGAAGTTATATCATTTATTATTATTATTATTACCACAATAAATTATACGAGCTGATCACAACTAAAAACCTAACAGCTGCTTCGGTCTGATTCCATCCTTAATCAATCACCTTAGACCAGCAGTAAATTATTAAAAACAATTACTTTAGGTGTACACATTTACGAGACAGGACCTGATAAATCTGGTTATCTAAAGATGCTCTCTCTTAGATTTGGACATTTTGCATAATTAGTTAATATGATCATATTAAATCAACAATTTCATCTGTCCTTGGTGACCGCTGTTGTAATTTGATGTGCAGAGATAACACGGAAGGAACGTAGCTGACCTGCAGAAGCACTTAAAGGAGTGTAAGCTTGCGAGCTGCCCTCTTTACCTAATGTATCTGTTTATCTTAGTTTGTCAATTCTACTTTTGTATGTGTTGTAAGAAGTGCTGCGTAAATTGTTGGATATATAAATATATAATATCCAGCAATATAAATAAAAGATAATATGCTTTCTCTTCTTACCAGTGCATCTTGGTGGTCTCCAGGTTAACGTATGTTTTATTTGAATTATTTCTCTTATATCAGAGTAATGAAGCTGTGGCATGTGACAAGAATAACTATTCTAGAACGTGGGTATTGATGTATATGTTATACAGTTCCTGATCAGATTGTCTATGTGTCACTTTCAATTAACAAAAAACTAATATTCACATTTTTTTTTTTGTTAAACTTTAATGGAAATTAGCCTTACATGTTAGATCACTTCTAGGCTCTAAAGTACAGTTCGAGAAAATGATGATGTTTTGTTGAGGAAAATACTAACCTGCATATCTAATTCGTGGCATCGTTGGGCTATTTCTTCTTTTGCTGCTAAAGCGTCGTTCAACTCTTCAAGTGTCTTCTTCAACTATTGAGAACCAGGTAAAAAGTATTAACATCAAAGCTATTAAAACATTATTATTAATGGAGAGATGAATATGCGATTGTATCTGGGAAAGTTGTAACTAAAAGGTTAGAGTAAATTTGATGTTTCTAGGCCAGAGGTCAATGGTTGAGGGCCCTAGACCCGACATATTCAAAAGTAAATAACATACACAGTATAATGGTACATTAGATGAAATGATCACATAGATTTTCTCTCCACAAACCCTAGAAAACCCTTACCTGACGATCCAGCTCTGCATATGCGTCCGTTCCAATGGAGACAGGCGTTTCCTTACTCATCAGCTGCAATTAGAGAAAACAAGACACTGAAAAAGAAAGCACCTATTTTCAATAAAAATGATAATGGTAAAGTGGATGAATGTTAACTGGATATGATAAAGCTAAATAGGAAATGTTGCATTGTCTTTGTAGTAAAAAGAGAGACCATTTTTAAGGGCAGTTATGTCTCTTTTTCAGGGCATGTGGAAGGAAACAGTTTTCTTCCCTCATCGCTCTCTCTCTCCTTTTACTGAGGAACAAGGCTCAGCAGCAGTCACACAATGACGCTGGGAATCTTGGCATATGTTCATTTTCACTTAGCAGCCAAGTCAAGTTAACCCAACAGCTCTGTCCCCCCATCATCACCACCACGCTGGCGTGATCGGCATAGCCAAAAGAGCAGGGGCTTGCCTTCAAGGCGTTGTGTTTTTGAAAATCACAATGAATAGGGCATGTTAGGCTTCAACAATATATATTTATTGCTTCCAGAGCATTTGTTCTAATGATTTGCATTGTACATATTGGAAAATATACCCATTTTAAGGGATATGCGGTACCAACATACCTCCTGTATGGCTGTCATCACCATGTGCTGAACCGACTCCTCCATCATCATGATTGTTTGGATGTACTCTGAAAGATATATGTATTCTATTAGAGGCACCTTGTCAAAATGTTAACAAAACGCTCAGTTTTTACAAATATATAGATTAGAGTAGAACGATGCATGAGGCGCTGAGTCTTTGTCCCGCTACTATCAATGTGTGAAGATTAGTTAAAGTTTTGTGATTCAAATAGACGCATTGGCGTAACAATGTTCTTTTTCACTTCCTATATTGGAGTGCGCCATGTATCTGCTCAGCTATCTTATTTTTCATTTTGGAAGCCTCCCTTGGCTTAAACCCTTAATTTGAACCTGCAGGCCTATGAAATTAAGCTTTTCCACAAACTTCACCCCACTGACACAACTTGCAGCTAACTATCTGCTAACATGGAGGAAACATTGCTTGTACGCCGGTGCCCAAAATATATCAGTCAATCAATTTTACGCTAATTAACAATAAGCAGTCTCTAATACTACAACTGTACAAAAATGCATAACTATAACTGTATTTACCTTGCTTTTGCTCACATTTCACAGCACAACCTAAAATAAGTTGTAACATTCGGCCAAGTTCTGAGGCGTCCGAGTGCTCGCCAACCAAATTAACATCAGGCAAGGTAAAATCATTTATCTGATGTCCCAAAACCTGAAAGCAATGCACACTAATCACAAAACATTCAAGTCAAAATGTATCAGCGATACAAAGGCATGCTAAATTTATTACATACCCAGCGGAGAAGCAGATTCTAGTCTTGTTTTTTTAAACTTATTCACATATTGGAGGGACTTCACTATAAAAAAAATGACTAACTATTGCTTTTAAGCACTACTTATTCCTTTAATGACATTGGGGTTTATTTACTAAAGTCAGAGTTTATAGGTGAGTTGGCAAACTCGTTCAACTCCAATATGCAATCTGAATAGCAAACCCTGGAAGGTTTCTCCTACAAATAGAACTGAATTATGTAAGAATAAATAATTTATTTCTTTCTCCCCACCAGTTGCATTATATAGGGCAAGCTCAGCTTTTACGTTGGAGAAAGTTGGTAGGGAAGGCCCTTCATAGACTACCTGAGGTGGAATACACTATTCACTATGGATTGCTTTATTTGACTAACTTTCCTATGCACTATGAAGGGTGAAACCATGCGAGCATCCCCTGTGACAACTGTTCTGGCCCTGCATAATGCATAATTAATGCAGGAGATTTCCTGAAAACCATCTCACCAATTTAAACATGCATTTTTCAGGGCAAATTCAGTACTCCTACAGAGCAGCTAACTGGGATTGTCCTTTCAAAATACATTAAGTCAAGTAGTTCAGCTCTAAAGAATTTATAATAAAAAATAAAACTAATTTTTTTTTTAAATAACAATAAATCTCTTTTAAACGAGTCCCTATTGTTAGAACATATAATGCTATATCATGGTAAATTAACAGTTTATAATCAAGACATATACTGAGATTGCATGGACATTATTACCTCATGATTGTAGTCCAGTATTCCTTTTAAAATCTTCTTCAAATTGCTTATCTATAAGATAAAAAAAGAAGTGTACCATTAAAGCAAAAGTCCATCTTGTGCACAATAAAAGTGTTAAACCAAAAGGATTGTTACTTAAGTAACTCTGATAAATTGCCTTTGAACACACAGGGCTTAGTTTCTTAATCAGCAAAAAAACCTAAAGATTTAAAAAAAGACACTATATATTTCCTTTTGTTAGTAATTTAAGTGCTCATTACTTCTGTATACTCGTGCCATCGATACACGTAGGAAACTTAACCCCTCCCTCCCCATGGGAATTTAAAAAAAATGTTGGTTATTCTTTTCTCGCCAATTTCGAGTTTTTGCAAATTCTGGAGAGAGAGGCATCACATGCTTTTAATATAGCACACCGTTAAACTAACAAGAAACCTTGCATTCAATTGAGGGTTCACGATGGTCTGATAAGCCAGGGCATTTAGGAGATCCTATTACCCAACCGGATTCTAGGCCCGTATTATGCAAGGCGTACCGTTTGTATTAAACAATTTTATTCTGTAATTTTGAGGGTTTGTTCAGCCACTCTGACGTTACATTGCTCAGGAACATTCCATTTCAATTCCAAACCAAAAAGTTTCCATTTAGGTTTTACCTTTAATAACAAGTAGATTGGAATTTTGGAGAGAGGGGAAGAAAGAGAAGAATGTCTGAGCTTGGCAAGGAGGAGTGAAAAAAAAAAAAGCATAGATTAAAAAATGGAGGGGAAAAAAAAAAAGGCCATACGATAGATACATTTTGCTAGACAGAAACAACATCAATAAACAGTGTATCTTATGGCAAGACACACTAAACTATATGTTTTTAAGATCTGTACAAAATGAGTTGCCTCTGGCACTGAATGGGTTAAAACCATTCATTGCGATGCTGGTGTGTGCAAGGAAGACACATTCTGTTGTAAAATTGTATTACCTTGTATTCGTACAAGTAGAAAAGCACATGCAAACACATTTGTAATGCCCACAACTTGCCTTAATAATGTAAAGTAACTAATAAAAGGAAATCAGATTTTTTTAATTTTTTTTTAATTTAACCCCTTACACTAAAATTCACTGACAGGGATGTGAAGGAGTAACAGTCAAGCAACAGTAAATAAATAAAATTTACCTTCAGCCTCCAATTGTCACCAACATCGGTTTTAATCCTGTTTAACCAGTTTTCATCGAAGTATGCAGGATCTCTACAAAGTAAACAAAAATACAAAAGTAAGATTGATCTAACAGATCAGTACACATTCCACAACCCATCTGCGGATTCCAGGTATGTGAGTATTTTTAAAATCATGGGCCGAGTAACTTTTTCTGTAAGAGTCGTTTAAATCTTGTTTTGGGTTTTGTTGAATGATACTTGTACAGTAATTTAATGCAATGTACAGTATTGCGGAATGTGTAACATGGGAGGTGAGGAATTCAAATGGTGACATGCGCACTTTAAAATACCATATTTGCTTGATTATAAGATAAGGTTTTTTTCAGAGCAAATGCTCACCGCGCGCAGGCGACAGTGCCGGCAGCAGCGGAGGTTGTCTACGTGCATCGCGCATACCTTCCCCGACTGCCAGAGAGGAGAATTCCCCGTAGCGCAGTTGTATGGGTGGCATAAGGCTTTTCTAGAGGCACAGTGCCCCATGATATACCTTTTAACCCCCTGTATGCCACTCTGTCTCCAGAAATGCCCTTTAACCCCCTATATGCCACTCTACCTCCAGAAATGCCTTATACCCCCTTATATGCCACTCTGTCCCATTTCATGCCTTTTATGCCACAGTGGCATATAGGGGTATAAGGCATTTCTGGAGGCAGAGTGGCATATAGGTGGTTAAAGGCATATCAGGGAGGCAGAGTGGCATATAGGGGGCAGATGTGCATAACTGGGGGGGCAGGTTGGCAAATAAAAGGAAACAATTTTTTTTTCTCAATCATAGCTTTTATTAAATATGAAAAAATAGTTTACATGCATTAATATTTACTAGTAAAACTTTTTTCCTATAGAGTCGCCTACAGATGCACAGTTCTAAACTCTCTCGAGCACTAGCCGCTCAAGCACATTCTGTGTAGTGTTGAGCAACTTTCCACATAACCTGAAAATAGGATCATAATTCAAATATCACGAAAGGACACTTGCATGAAAATCGCCTAGCTATATAACTTTTCTGTCATGTGATGTCAGAGCTGGAAAACACCTTACAACAGGGCTCGACAAATCCCAGGCGCCAGGTCGCCATGGCGACAGAGAATTTTGTCCTGGCGCCTAGGTTTTGTCAGCCTCTTACATCCATAAAAAAATGTGGATGTAAGAGGCTGAGTAACCACACGGGGGCGCTGCTGCTGTCTGCCCAGGAGTCTGGGCAGACAGCACAGCCACTCAGAGCCCACCCCCGAGCCTGAGATCCCTACCACGGAGTGATCCTGTAGGCTGAAACCGCGGTTGCTGCAAAACCAGCAATCGTGTTATCAGCTGCCACAGGCAGCTTCAGGGAAGGGGGTTGTGTGTTGATTGGTTCCCCACACAAGTGTGGGGACCTGACCCAACACCCCCCTGCTGCCTGATCGCTCCATGAGAGCGACAGTGCAGCGTTAACCCCTTCAATGATCGCGGCATTTAGGGGTTAATTCCCGTTTTGTACGGGGCTCTGCTGCTGGTGGTCTGCCTGGAAGCCCAGGCAGACCAGCAACAGCAAAGACGAGCCCCCACAAGCCCTTTGATGATTCCTGTAGGCATGGAAGCCTACAGCAGTCATCAAAGACTCCCCTCCCTGCAATGGCTGGTCTATAGACCAGCAATTGAGTCCCAGCTGCCAGAGGCAGCTTCAGGGACAGGGGAGAAGGTTCTTTGGTCTCCACATGAGTGTGGACACCAGCCCCAACACCCCCCTGCTGCCTGATCGCTCCATGAGAGCAACAGTGCAGCGTTAACCCCTTCAATGCCACACTTGTGTATGACACATTCGTGGCATTGCAGGGGTTAAATTTTTCCCCACAAGCTTGTGGGGACTAAATATCAGTCAATGCTGTGCTCCAATGGAACATCAGCATCGAAAGAGTTAAAAAAATAATAATAATAATAAAAAAAACAGCACTGACCTGAAAGTCCAGGGTGCTTCCAGGTCAAACGCTGTGAGTTTAGTAAGTGGGCTGATGATGATCCGATCACTCCTAACCAACTGTTAGTTTAAAAAAATCCTGGCTCCTAACTTTTTTACCTGGCGCCTAGATTCACAACAAATTTGTCAAGCCCTGCCTTACAAACAAGAATAATATTAATAACACAGGTGTGACAGTGTCCCTTTAAAATGTTGGCCTAATTGATTCACGTGTTTATAAAAATAGAAAATACTTACATTTTCTGGAGGACCATTGCCATTGCCACCCCACTTGTGAGGTCTTCGACTGTTTTGCATGGTGCCTCTACATGAAAAGTCTGTATCTAAAGGAAGTAGAAAATGTCAACATTAAAAGTCTGTGTTTAACCTCTAAGATTATATATCATTTAAATGCAATGCAACTGTAATCAGTTAACATATGAACGTATGGAGTGCATAATGACTAGAAATCTCTTCCTGGCGACTGGGAGGTATGACCCTGCTTGGCTGCACCGGGTGCATGGGACCCAAGGGCCCACATTATGAGATCTTTTAGTTCATCACAATATAAGCAGTGCTAGAGTGTGTGTGTGTGTCTGTATATAGTGCCACAGTCCGTGTGTGTATATGTACAGTTCCAAAGTCAGTGTATGTTGATGAATAGTGTTTGCATGTGTATAAGAGTGTGGTGTGTGTTACTGTATGGGATTAGTGTGAGTGCATGACAGCATATAGTGTTAGTGTGTGTGTTTGTGTATTCATGTATGGTGTTAGCATGCGTGTGCATGAGCGTATGGTGTGTGTATGATGTGCAAACTTTATTTACTAATTTTCTTTCAAGTATTATTATTATTATTTTACTTTATTTATAAAGAGCCGACAGATTCCGCAGCGCTGTACAAGGTAAAAATTTTACAGATGACGACAAGTACAAAATGACAAGCAATTGACATACAGATACAAGAGGAATGGAGGGCCCTGTTCCCGCAGGAACTTACATTCTAATGTACCAACTTATTAAATTATTAATGCTTTTATCAATACATTTATCAATGCTTTATTAACCCCCTAGGGATAGAGCTATTTCTTTAAATTTCTGTACCCTTCGTTTTAACATTTCTGCAATGTTTGCGTTAAGTTGTCATTTTCTTGTTTCTCATTTACTGTACCCACACAAATTATATATTGGGGTTTTTTTCAGAACAAGAAGGGCTTCTTTTAGATATAAAAACGGGGAAAATTTAACAAACACTTTTTCTGACTTATTTGAAGAATCTTTTACCCATCTACAAAAGCTAATGGAAAACACCTAAAATGTATTCTAATATTTGTCCTAGGTTTAGAAATACCAAATATTTTTTTTATATTTTTGCAAGTTACAGGGCAAGAAGTACAAGTAGTGTATTGCCCTTTCAAAATCTGGTCATCCTGCTCCCATGTCCTATTTGGGACATCTTTGAAGCTTGTCAGCTGAGCTTACTTAATCCAATCATATATATTTGAAAACCACCACCATGGTTCAAAACTTAAGTATTTTTCACACACATTGTATTTCAGCCATGAATTTACAGCTCCTGGTAAACGTCACAACACAACAAACGATTTTAATTATCGATTAGTTGAATCGATTTTGCTCTGAAAAAAACCTTCGTTTTATAATCAGACCTCAAACAGAGGTCTGATAACAAAAAAATCCAGATCTTCCGCAGTGCTCCTCTCTGACAGCCGGCGGGCATACATCCCCCGCTATGGTCCTCCACTTCCACCGGGACTTCTATGATGGAGCACCAGCGTGACATGACCTTCCGGTGCTCCAAAATAGAAGCCCCGGCCGAAGTACCGGCCAGCAGCAGAGGTCTGTCTGCATGCATCGTGCAAACGTTCACCGGCTGCCCCTACTACACAACAAAGAGTCTGGAGCACGGGGGTAAGTCTGGAGGGAGATTGCAGAGTGGCATATCAGGGGGCAGAGTGGCATATGAGGGGTACAGTGACATGTAGGGGGTTATAACGCATATCAGGGGCACAGTGGTATATAGGGGGTATAAGGAATATTTTGGGGGCAGAGTGGCATATCAGGGGGCATAAGGCATATTTGGGGGAAGAGGGGCATATCTGGGGTTTATAAGGCATATAGGGGATATAAGGCATACTTGGCGGGTAGAGGGGCAGGTTGGGAAATAAAAACAAGAAATGCATTTTTCTCAGTTTTTTTATTCCGCTGTTTGGTTTTAACATCCAGTTTGTTCATTAAATTATGTTAAACGAAAAATTTACATTTATTGTTTATCCGATTAATCTAAAAAAATTAATCAGCCAACTAATCGAAAATAATCCTTAGTTGCAGCCCTAAGTGATACCACCCATGCATGGGTTTGTCCGGTTGTTAGGGGGCAAAAAGACCACATTTGGGAAGTGTTCATTGTTAAATTGAGAATTTCAACATTTGGTCTTTCTGCCTCCATGTCCAATTCAATTTACCCCATCAAACCACACATTTTTGAAAACTAGACACCCCATTGTATTTCAAATGTTGGTATTTTAACTCTTTCCGTGGCAGGATTTTTGGGAACATACAGCACCAATTTAAGGACCTTTTTGTTTTGAAAAACATTACATGGCGCCCCTGCAACTTTTTTTTGGGTGTTTGAATTACTCAATATCGAGGTATGTCATTTGATAAACCAATCACTTCTAAGCTTGTTCAACCCCATGAGGGGCCAGGCACATCAACTGTTACAAATTGCATGTATGTCTCAGAAGAAGAACACTGAAAGAAACAATAAAAAAGGCTGTTATGGACGACATTAAAGCTCTTAGTAAGCCGATGGATAAGAAGGAGAAAGCTAAGATAATCCTGTAAAAACCTAGGGTTCAAGCTGTGAATAACTTTGTTGAACACACGCCTAATAGTTGATGCAGCATGTAAAGCGGCAACCACAGTTACTCTGAAGAGTCAGTCCTTGAAGAATGAAAAACAGGGCTCAGGCTACATACCAAATTACAACACTGACACCGCAATGGGAAGTTAAATAACCTTTTTTCAGACAAGAATACAGGAATGTTTCCAGGAATGTTTGCAGCCCTTGAGGACTGGAGGGAGATGTGGAGACCTGGTCTAGAACATCATATTCTTGATAGAACTGGTGGCATGGAGATAGGAACATCTTATTGTCTAAAGTACAGTCTAATTGATAAAACGGCAACATGTCAATCAACAGTTTCTCTTCCACTTTTTTTTGCCCATGGTAACAATTTCTGTCAAACAAGTACCATCCATCTTTAATCTTTAGAACATAAATACCCTACTAAGAACCCTTTTCTATTAAGCATCATTAATATCCAGAAACCCAAATAGATTGTAAACCCATAGAAGAAAGACCTTTTTTTCCTGTACAGTACAAGCGTGTCTTAATGTTTTTGTCAGTTTTAGTGCTATTGCCAATTTACACTCTCCCCATATGGTAATAACGCTAAAGAATCATCTGCCCAATTGGTACATATACCTCCGTGCAGCAAAGTGCAGGACTTACTAACAGGATTTTTTGGGTATGCCGCTACATGGTTAACCAACGCTGAACAAATACACACAAAAAGGGCAAAAGGGGGCATGAGTAGGATATTAGAAAATATTACCAGACTACACAACAGAGAATACCCACATGTATCACCGTAAAATGTTGAGCAACATTAGGGTAAATTGTTAAATTCTGACAAATACAGTGAATATTGTACAATCAATTATATATCAATATATGTAAAATTTGATTCATGTGCTTGTTTGTGATCCTAAAATATATATTTTAAGATGTGTAAAATTGGTAAAGTATAAGTTTATTAAACATGTTAGTTTACAGAACAAGATAATGTCTGATGAGGCTTTATTTCTGGCTCTTCATACCAATCTACCAAGATAACCTTTTAAGGTGTCAGAAAAAGCAAGTAAATCATCTCTAAGGGTTTTACTTTTATGAAGAGCGTCAACAATTGAAGCAGCGGTTTGGTACATCTTAACTCATAATTACAGAAAACTATTATAGTATAGTTAAAACGATCCCATTTATTGGCTAGCAGAGCTTAATGGCAAGCTTAAATTCTCAGTAAGCCAATAAACGCTATCATTTTAACCATGCTTAACACAGTAGAAACCTTTTGACCAGGAAAATATAACCCCTTCCTAAATATCTTTCCCAGCATTCCTATCCTCGGCAGACTGTAAAAATCCCAAGCTTTCATTCATACGGCTGGAGAAAACATGCCATGTCACCAAGGATGCCGAGATTCCAATCTCCAATAACAACCCTCAAACAACGTTACTTATAATTATGCAACACATCTGTCATTATAGCAAGTATAAGCCAGGACACAAAGAGATGGGACATTTTAATAGTAATCAAATATATAAGCATTTTTAGATTAGTTTTCTGCATAATGTATCACCATCTTTCTTCCTCCCTCATCTTGATGTAGGTACCGTAGTCTATTTGTCAAAGGCTTCCCAACTGAAATAGTTTTTAAAGTAATGCCTTATTTGCTTTATAGGGATAGGTAAAGTACGTGGAATACTAAAGTTTCACTGATGCCTCTTTGACCACTAAATGTATTGTGTTTTATGTAGAAACGTGGCTTTTTATTAATCTAGGGCGGCGGCCTGCCACTCGGCATGAAGCATCTGAGGACTTACTGCTTCAGCTGACCATGGCAATGTCATCGGTCTGAAAAGCATTATCTAAATGTTTATAACCTATGCCCTCCTCTAATTACCTAACAATATACTCACACACA
Source organism: Spea hammondii (assembly GCA_029215755.1). Taxonomy (NCBI): domain Eukaryota; kingdom Metazoa; phylum Chordata; class Amphibia; order Anura; family Pelobatidae; genus Spea; species Spea hammondii. The sequence goes on along the minus strand of JARDYJ010000001.1, from coordinate 93,192,683 downwards.
AAAGGGTCCAAAAGTCTAAGCCTAATGTGCTTTTATTTTAGCATTTCTGAAAAACTAATTTGACAAATTAAAAAAAAAAAAAAAAAAAAAAAAAAAAAAAAAAGAGTACTTTCAGGACCATTAGTAGGACCATACCAATATAATTCAGGTGTTAATAATCCACACACATTGTGCTAAGATTAATGATTTTTTTTTAAATTAAGTCAATGGTATGTGAAGAGAATTTACCTATTTCAATTTCACATGAAGATTTATCAGAGATAAAAAGAATGATTTGTTGCAGTATTAAATGTATTCTTGTAAAAAACATATCAATCATGGTGGACTCAGACCTTTGCACCCTCTTGTGTGTGTTTTATGGGCATATATATTTAAAAAAAAATTAGGATTCTATTAAAAAGAATAATAAATACAGGTAATGGTACACTCCAGCCAGCATGTGCTCTTTAATGCATATGATAGTGGTGTGACAACTTCTCTGATTCCTTGACATGCACATTTTGTTCTCCTATTGATTTCAAGGGAAGTGCTCTCCTGCCGCTTACATTTTTTTCTCTGCTAGTTTAAACAAAAATAAAAAAAAGAAAAAGGAACTGAAAAGTACATGCTAAGTACTTTAAGGCCTAAAACCCTAAGAAGTTTGGATGTGTGAAAAATAACACAACACATTATCTGAAGACTGCACTATTTGATGGTAAATGAGATATCATTTAATACTGGACTACGAGTCTTTGTCCAGGACAACGCAGATGTTTGCAAGAAGAGGACAATAGCCTGTTCTAGGAAGCACAGTAGAACTTGTTTAACATCTGTAGATATTGATTTCCAGTTTAACCAAAGGTCCTCCATAAGACCTCCAGCATTTAAAAATACGTACTACATGTACAGTCTGAAAGATTAGTTTGTTTTTTTTAAAGAAAGGATAGTTAACAAGGTTGCTCCTAAAAGATCGAACTTTTGTAACAAAGCTGTGATTTAAGGAACAATAAGGTCTCCTTCCCAACGCATAAACCTAATAACGAAGTTGAGAGTAAAGGCTACTTCACATTTTTACCTTGTCATCAACAATTATTTTTTTTAGTGTACTCATACAGAACGTTACACAAAAAAACAAGTAGGTCTTTCCTTTGGTAGTATGATCAAAGTGCCAATTTTGGCCAAAACAGTACAACATGATCAAAACAATTGTGGTCTTTTACGCCCGGGGATGTCCATTAGCTAGGGAAACCCCAGGTGATGGTACCATGAAGTTGCTAGAGGGGGTTTGGCTTCTATAATGAGCTCTGAAATACTTTTTTAATAATATATATATTTTATCACATTTTTCCTTTTTCCTTGAAAATAGAAGTTTCTCCTTTCTGTAGCACGCTCCCTGTAATTGCTGATGATCTTCCTGGCAGAAGCAACAAAAAAACACTTTAGGAAACCTGACCTCATAGATCATCCACAGGGATTCTTGTGATGAGGTCAGTACTTATATTTAAAGTGTAACTTTAGGTCCATGTATTTTGGTCCCTGCTGGCAGAAGGCAAACAAACCAGTTAATGCCACCGTCAGTACTATTTAAAAAAAAAATCACTGTATGTTCTGTTATGTCCACCAGCACAAACAAATTTTGCGGGGGAATGTAACAGTTCAGTGGTAGGCAGGGCTTAGTAGCCGTTGACAGTGCATACATGTGTCCAGAGAGTTCATAATGATACAGGGGACATTGAAGGTACCAAGAGCCCTAGTTCATGCTCTAAATGCCCACATTCTTCTCCATTTATTTGAATGTCCGTATTAATAAATATTGTTTCTCCCACAATCGGCCATTTGGGTCTGGTTTACATGGACTAATATTTAACTACAGAACCCACACTTAGGCTGCCTCCGGTAGAAAGAGTAGCCATATGCTCCACACCATGGTACTGGATCACAGCTCCCAATGGCATCTGCTTCATAAGGGTTTTTTGCCTTCCTCTGGATCAACACAGTAGGGACACAATATGTATATAGGTTGAACTTGATGGACTTTGGTCTTTTTTCAACCTTATGAACTATGTTACTATGTTACTAATGCAAGTTAATACTTTCTCCTTCAAAATCTGTAACGCTATAAAACCGTGCCAACAGAGACGGCTACTTCTTCCCCGGATGCCCTGCTATGAAAAGCCAAAAAAAAGTTATCTTTATGGGACCTCACTTCCTTAAAGTTTATATGAAAATGAATACAATGTTGTTTGTTATTTTTCCCTTTAGAAAGGTCAGTTACAGCTACTTTTTAAAGGCCGTTTAAAGACTTAGTAAATAAAGCAGAGAACAGGGCTTGGTTTCCTGTAATACGGTGACGGTGATCTTTTTCCCTGAGCCGGTGGCGTTTCTTTGCCAGGACCTAATAGATTGTGAGCTTGCAAGAGTGGGCCCCTCTTCTCATTTTGTACAAGTTTCATCGTTAATTATTTACAGTATCTCACAAAAGTGAGCACACTCCACGCATTTTTGCAAATGTTTTATCTTTTCATGTGACAACGCTGAAGAAATGACACTCTGCTACAATGTAACAAATGAGTACTAATTTGCTGTCCCCTCAAAATAACACACAGCCATTAATGTCTAAACCTCGGCAACAAAAGTGAGTACACCCCTAAGTGGAAATGTCCAAATTGGGACCAAAGTGTCAATATTTTGTGTGGCCACCATTATTTTCCAGCACTGCCTTAACCTTCTTGAGCATGGAGTTCACCAGAGCTTCACAGCTTGCCACTCATCTATGACGACATCACGGAGCTGGTGGATGTTAGAGACCCTGCGCTTCCCCACCTTTTGTTTGAGGTTGCCCCTCATATGCTCAATAGGGTTTACATCTGGAGACATGCTTGGCCAGTCCATCAACTTTACCCCTCAGATTCTTTAGCAAGGCAGTTTTGTGTGTTTGGGGTCGTTATGTGGGAATACTGCCCTGCAGCCCAGTCACCGAGGGAATCATGCTCTGCTCACGTACTCACTTTTGTTGCCAAGGTTTAGACATTAATGGCTGTGTGTTGAGTTAATTTGATGGGAAAACCAAATTTACACTGAGTGTCATTTCTTCAGTGTTGTCACATGAAAAGATATAAAATATTTACAAAAATGTGAGGGGTGTCCTCACTGTAATATTATTATATATATATTATATATACACACACACATCCAAAAGGGAAGCACTAACCAAAACTTATTATAAGAGGGTGCTGCTGAAGACCAAATGGTTATATACAGTGTAAATAAGCGCACTCACATGAAACAGGTTACAAACGCTCAAAACTATAGTTTCCATTAAGACTACTTAAATAAAAACCTTTCCAAAAGAAAAACAATGGATATTTAGTCACATTATTGTCACGCACAGCGTAGATAGAACCTGTAGTCAGGTAGAACAGCACGTGCAAGTCCAACAGACAGATAAGTCCAGTGCAGAACAGCCGAGGAGCAAGCCGAGGTCTGGAAGCCGGAAGTCAGGATCGTTGCAGGGTAAGCCGAGGTCAGGAAGCCAGAAGTCAGAATCGTCGTGGAGGAAGCCAGAGTCAAACGCCAGGGAAACAGGAACAGGAACAAGCCGAGTCGGTAACGGGAAATCACACAGGAACGCTTACTGAGGAATAGACACTATACAAGATAGGTACGACCATCAGAAGGCAAAGCTGGAAGGTCTCTGAGTCCCTTAAGTAGGCAGAGGAAGTTAGGCATCAATTAGCGTATTCCGGCCAAGTTTTCAAACTGCCGTCACGTCACTTCCGGTCTGCAGCCATCTTGGGATTGGCGAGATCGCAAATTCCTAAAAGGAGCGGTAGTACCGGCTGACGACACTAGGTGGCGTGCAGAAGAACGGGTACACGCGGCAGGTCCGGACCTGGTTCCAGTAGGCGGCGGCTGCCGTGTGGAGTTGCGGGGTCTTCCCCATCCTCACGGCGGTTGAGGCTGCTGCGGCAAGACGGGTGGTCTCCCCCTTCTCCGTGGCGGCTGATGCTGCTGTGATGAAGCGGGGGTCTCCCCCCTTTTCCGTGGCGGCTGCCGATCCGCGGACCCGGAGGAACGTGACAATTATATGGCCATATTATGCTTCATTCACCACTACGCCAATGTACTCCAACATAGGTGGGCACTAACACTAAAGATGGTTTATACGGAGCTACATGTGATGGGGAGAGGTGCTAAATCCCTGCTATACGCACAAAACAAAAATCAGGAATAAAGAAGTGTGGCAAATGTGGGCAAGAAAGGCTGCAAGGGATGGTGAGTTCCACAGCCACTAAAATTTAATAGTACAAATATCTTGATCAATAAATTTTATCAAAGCACACTGAAAATGGTGAAAGTCTGTCTCTTTAAATCCTAGAGGACTCCTAAAGGATCCACTGTAACAACCTATTATTGGGAAGTGGATGAGTAACCACAGCTCAGCCACAAAGTGGTAGACGGGTCACACACACGGTGTGCTTAAGCATCCCTCACTACAGAGTTCCAACCTGCCACTGGAAGCAACATCAGCCCAGTAGCGTGCCAGGTCTCCATGTGGTGAGAAGGGGAGGGACGGGGAGTAGTTACATAGTAAATAAGGTTAAAAAAAGACCTAGTCCATCAAGTTCAACCCTTCTACCTAACCTTCCTATTCCTGATCCAAAAGAAGGCTAAAAGCCCCAATCGAGCTACTTTGAATTCTGCCATCAGGGGGGGAAATTTCTTCTGGACTCCAAAGGGCAATCGGATTTCTCCTTGGATCAAGAAGCTCTAAAATATTAATGTTATTCTATTTATATCCCTGTATGTCATACCTTTCTAAAAATAATATCCAGACCCCTTTTGAAGGCATCTAGTGTATCTGATAACACCACCTCCCTTGGCAGTGAATTCCATACCTTTATTGTCCTCACTGTAAAGAATCCCTTCCTTTGTTGTCTATGAAACCTGCGCTCTTCCAGTCTCAGAGGGTGACCTCTTGTTCTTTGTACATTTCTGTTATTTAACAGGTCACTGAAGAGCTCTTTATATTGGCCCTGCATATATTTACATATTGTTATCATATCCCCTCTGAGATGCCGTTTTTCCAGTGTATCCTCGAGATTGTAAGCTTGCGAGCAGGGCTCTCTCCACCTAATGTATCGGTTTGTCTTAGTCTGTCAATTCTCGTCTTGTTATACCCCTTGAATATATGTATTGTATTAAGCGCTGCGTAAACTGTTGGCGCTATATAATTAAAACATGATAATATAATTTTAACTTTTTTAGTCTCTCTTCATTACTAGTATCTCCCAATCCCCTAATTAATATGTAGCCCTCCTTTGCACTTTTTCTAGTTCCATAATGTCCTTTTTAAGGACCGGTGCCCAGAATTGTACCGCATTTTCAAGGTGAGGTCTTACCAATGACCTGTCAAGAGGCAAGACGATATCCTCCTCCCGTGAATCAATACCTCCTTTTCTGCATGCCAAGACCTTATTGGCCCTTGCAGCTGCTTGCTGGCATTGCGCACTGTTGCCAAGTCTGTTGTCTACCATTATTCCTAAGTCTTTCTGTGTGTGTGTGTGTGTGTGTGTGTGTATACTGTAGTGTCACAGCCAGTGCGTATACGTATAGTGCTGGAGTTAGTGTGTGGATATGTATAGTTCTGGAGTGTTGTATATGTATAGTGTGGGAGTGAGTGAGCGTGTATACTGTAGCGTAAGTGTGTACATCAGTCTATAGTGTGAGAGTGTATGGTGTTATCTTATGCTCATCATCGTATGCTGTTTGTGTGTTTAAGTGTATGATTGTGTATGGCAAGGCTTGACAAACCCTGGGTGCCAGGTCGACTATAAATCACTTGCTGATGCCCGAGAAGTAAGGCAGCGACGAGGGGGGTGCCAGAGGAACATGACATTGGGGTGCCCATATCATGTGACACTGCTTACAGGCAGCTAGGAGATGATTACATATTCTTAAGCGCCAACATATTCAGCTGTACACCATTTGAGGGTGTTTAAGCACTTTTAGGTACATGCCCTAATAAATAATATTTATTAGCATAAATATGGTTTAATATAAAACCTTGAAATTTAAAAATAAATTATCTTTGATAGGTAAGCTAAAACCCAAAAATAGAAACAACGGTTGAGCCTTTATGGTGTAAAATACCCCTTATTATGAAGGGTTGTGTTGTATGTTGTATTGCCCCCCAAAACAACCTTTAGCGGCTGACCATGGGGCAACATAAGAAAATAAAAACATAGTGGGGGAAGAAAAAAAAAACCTGGCTCCTAGATCCAAAACCAATTTTGTTGACCCCCAGAATAGAAGAGAGCAGCAGTTGTACGTGGAATATCAACATTTAAGTGGCACTAATTGACACGGTCCCTTTCGACTAAGACTTCGAAACTAAACTCTATATTTATTAATTATGTAGCCGGTAACTGCATGAGCCAAGCCACGCGACTCAACATTACACTCTCGTGACGCTGTCGGCAATGTACAGAATTTATATGGACTGTGCTGAGTCTGGGGCTCCAGATAGAATTTAACTTCCTTAACTGCCCAATTATTCTAATCAGATTTAATATATTCATTGATTGCATTAGTGTTCAAGTAACAGAGTTTATATGTCATACAAGTTACTGGGCAATATGTTCAGCTAAAATACTAGAAATGTAAGCATAGTGAGGAGGACAAAAAAAGGGGCAAGATAACAGATCAAAACTAACATCTATGTTAATCTACGAGATCTAATTTTGAGAATTCATCTAAACACTTTTTAAGGTTATGTGATATAAAATGTACATCAAGTATTTTCTCACCCATTATCACTGTATTGTATATTTATCTATGTCTCTGCATAGCAAACCACGTCCATCAACACATGTGCCTCCAGGCATATAACGGTGTAAAGTCTATGAGATAAAGTTATGCAATGGGGAAGGGTAAATAGAAAATCCTCACCTAATAAAGACACGAGATAGTAAAGCAAAACTGAAAAAAATTTTTTTTAATGTATTTTAAATGTGGTTAGTTTTTTTGTACTAATAAAAAAGTAGCGTTGTTGCCTTCTATGAATAACCTCTAAAAGCAAGGGCGGGTTCCAGAGCCTGACCTCACACTAACCCACCGACCCAGACACTCACACCAACACAACTAGACACTCAGCACTAACACACACACAGACACTCACACAGACACCCATACAAACATACCATCATACTCCAACCAACGCAACAAGTGTAACATACAGACTAACATACCAAGGACTCGTGTTCACACACTAACATCAAAAGACACATACACCATCAAAAAGACATATGTTTACACACTAAAATACCCCCCTGCACACACACTCACAAGCACACATACTAACATACCTTGACAAAGACACATGTTCACACAATAAAAAACCCACACTACATACCCAGGCACACATACATGCACACGCTGACACGCATACCCAGGCAGGCACACACTGACACGCATACCCAAACAGGCACACGCTGATACGCATATACACACACATCAGACCTGTACTGGCCATTGGACACACAAGGCAAATTTTTGGTCTGGTGCAGAAAGTCCCTCCCGTACACCTATAGAAGGGGACTTTGCGCATGGGATTTACTTTTCCAGGCCAGAACATGTTAAAGCCTTCCCTCATGTGTATGCAACGGGGAAAGATCTCTTACCTTCCTATTACCTAGATAATTCCTCTCCATTAACTAACTTATTCACTATTGTCAAGTCGCTGATCGTTGGATTGTTCAGGCATCCTTTGTACGGATGAGTACAGCCAAGAACGGCGATAACTTCGGCATAGGAAATGTATAAGAGAACCCTGACTCTGCCACAGGCTGCCATCTACCTCATCTCGGATGAGAAGAACTTTTAATCTAAAAATCTTCAAAGCAATTGCACAAGAAACACACCTTACAGGTAATTTCAACCGCACTTAATGACCTTCTTCCAACCCAGGCCAGCCCACCACCATTTCCATGGGGCGGCAGGACATTATTAGAATTGGGCGTCTCAAGAAAAGTAAAGCCTCTGATTATTAGGAGCTATTTAATCATCATCATATGCTCCTGGAATGTATTATGATAGATACAGAGTAAGGGGCCATAGCACAATGGGCAGCACATACCCATAAAGCACACAATAGCGATAAAGAATATAACACACAATATCACAATGATGCCTCATACGACACTCATCTCCCGGTGTCCCTTTGTTGTGACACACGGCCCATTGATTGTCACAAACACATTGGGTCCATGCTGTCTAGGAATGAATTAATAGTGTGTGGTATTGTTTCCATCAGCGTGATGACACCTCAGTCATTCCGGGGGGAAATAACAGAACTCCAGTGATCAGTGGGTCTAGACCCTTGCCGAGAGTTGTGAGTGTGGCAGTCACACACACTGAGTGGCCAGGCTCACCATTACACTTCAGTGTGTAGATGGGGAGGAGATGCAGGGGGATGGGAGATCCATTGCACACTTACCCACGTCAACAGACTCTCGCAGAGATCCACCCGATCCAAGCTCTCCACGTTTAACATCCTCTTTGATCGTCCACCCGGCAGGCAGTACCGCCTGACACCCGCTTTATCTCCCCACAGGGTTCTAGCACTTCGGTCGCCCACCACAACAAATGGCAAAAAAAATGTGTTTTTTTGTTTTGTTTTACCACAAAAAACCCAGTGCTCAGTAGTTGTCGGTGCTCGCGTCTTCTCCGATGACACTTCGAGCCGGTGTGTAACGGGGCTGGGGAGGGAGCTCACAGCCCGACAGCGCTACTAGATGGACAGCCCTGAGTTACCGCTATTTGAAGCAGAAGCCCCCGTTCCGCTGCTCCTCGCAATCTCAGGTCCACGCAGGTCTTATCCGGGGCTAGATCGGTGTCCGGCTGATCCCTGCCGTTTGCCCCCCCAGTGCCGGTAGTTCTGCTGGTATTCAGGGCCCTGCCGCTCCTGCTGTGTCGGGGGGGGGATGGGTGGTCGGGCGGCTGCTGCTCCTCCTCTTCCCCCTGCTCGTAGTGTCTGTCTATGAGAGATAGAGCTGACAGCAAGTACTCAGTGCGCATGCTCACTGCATCCAGCGGATATTCGGCAAAGCGCGGCCCCGGGACCCGTCATCACATAGTGAGCCAGCGCTAGCGGGCATGCTCTGTGAGACAGGGGCGGGTGGCTGGAAAAAGTGACTAGTGCTAGAGAACGGGTTTCATGTGAACAAGACCAAAGTGTTAGCTAAGTGAAACAGCCTCCCAGCAGAAGTGGTAGAATTTCACACTGAGAGGGAACTTAAGCATTTATGGGGTAGTCTGCCCTGAATCTAAGGCAAGACCAAGCATTACTTCAGGTAAAATTAAGCAGAGTAGATGGGCTTAATCGTTCTTATTTACCGCCCAATTCTATGTATCTAGGTAATCTTCCTTACCTGGTAGGTTGCCTAGCAACAGAGTATGTTTGAACTGCAAGACAGTAATAAAAATGATAAAATAGATTAGGTATATTTTAGTCAACCTTGTATTTCACAGTGAAAATAGGTAAGGATTTTTACCTTTGGGGAGCCAAAATGCCTCAGTCCCTCTCTCCCACCCTGGTGACTCGTCACCTCGAAGATGTGGCATATCATACTAAAGAGTGGATTAAACATTAGCAATGTTTTAGGAGCTGGTCTGTCTCTCTGGAGGGGAGTCTCTCTTTGGTTGGTCGTATATAACGTACGTCTTGGACCTGCTACAGAACACTCAAGAGATCCAGATAAAAAACATAAAATGATACAAATTGTATATAATTTTATATACTTTGGTTGTGTAAAGGGATTAGTCAATTCCTTAAATAGTCTTCTTTAAATAGTCCATTAAAGTTACCTCCTAATGCAGTGATGGGGAATGTTTTTGGGCCTGAGTGCTGAATTTTGTGCATGAGACCAAGTTGCAGACCTCAAAGTACCAACCATGCATTTTTGTGCCTACCCTTGGTGTTACTTTCACCTTACAGAAAAGAAGTAGCACGCAAGCATATACCTACACTGACTTTCATGCATACACACATACTCACATGTACATACACACACACTCCTCCCTTTTACACGGGGAGCCCTGGCCAACAGCTAAAACCAGGGAGAAGCGTACGAACGAGAGAAGAAGTGGGAAAGGAGACAGGAACATGGAAGCGGTCGGTGGAGAATGTAGGGAAACATTGCGAGAGTGAAAAAAGCAACAAAATACAAATGAAAATTCGGGGCTCTGGTTCAGCTTCACTGAGAGACCTTCCTCGTTTCCGAACATTCTACCGAATTAACGAAATTAGAAAATGAAAATCCATACAAATCCAGATGAACGAGTCTACGATATACTGTTTGTTCTTTTGAGCCTTAAATACAGCCCTGTATACAGTAATTGTTCTATCTCCTTTTGTTCTAAGTTGTCAGTTGTGATATTTCAGTGACTTTCCCTGTTAAAACTCTATACCGAGCTGATTCTTTACGGGAATGCTAATGATGTACTTCTTCATTGTTTCCTCTACAGACTTTTATTACACCTAGGAAGCAAACGCTCCAGGCGGCACCAACACAATTCACCTTACCGGGGAGGCCGTATGAGCCTTATTCTTGAAGATATGCAATATATTCAAAAAGAGGAGAGTAGCTGTAGCCACTGAAATAAATGGATGCAAATCCATTCATGCTAAACTAGACATCAGAACAGGAGTATCCCAGGAACTGTATGGAAATAATTATCCAAAGATAGGAGAGCAGATTTGACATTAGGACTATAGAAGCCAACAGACCAAAACACATTACACGGTAGCTCAGTCTTCCGGAGCGTGTCATATTAAAGTATCTGGGGCTAGTGGAGCAAGACATGTTTTGGTTTTCCACAGCACCTATTAACCATCTCATTTCGGTATGTTTTCCAAGGAGTTGCTGTGACAAGAAAAATTTGGGGAATATTCATCAAAGTCAGATTCACTATTCGTTATGAAGGGTAATCATTAGGTCTAAGCCGGCCCTGCATAATGCATAATTCAATGTGTAAAGAGACTTTCAAAAAACTTCACTGATTTGACTATACATTTTAAAGGACCACATACGCTCTTCTTGCAGCAGAAGCTCACTTAGGTTGACTCTTAATAATGTATAGTGAAGTCAAGGAGCTCAATCACAACTCTCATGGAAACTATCCTGTTAACTCTTACTTTAGTGAATAAACTTTGTGCGTTATCAAGGTAGACCCAATTTTCTTTGTACAAAGTTTCCCTAAAGGGAGTCATTTAATCTCCAGGTGTGGAGAGCAGCACCCAGTACCTGCCTTGCCCAACCAACTTCCTTCAAGGTGTGTTGAGATGTATGAAAGTGTTATGATGTCATATCACATTCTACCCACATTAGTTTTCGACCTTGTTATATCACAACAAGCTCTATAAACAGCATGAAGCAGCATCATGTCACATACGCCAACCCTGTTTCCCACTCAGCCAGCCAGCAGTTCTGCTCTGGGACTGTTTTGATGAAATTTGGACATTTGTCATACATGCTGATACAAAGTAAAAACAAATTCTTCCACTAGCCCCAAATAATATAAAAATGGGGCAAGCTCCCGACAGGAGTGCAGATCCTATGCTATATACGAAAAATGTGTAGATTGGGCTTTAATGCTGAGGGAGATCCCAATCTTAATATTTATACAAGAGTTTAGTTATGACTGTTCAACAGACTGTCTTTAAGGCATGGTAAAACCTGCAGTTGGCAAGGACATCACAGGGACTTAAGAGCAGCTGGACCCTTTGCCCAGCTAAGGTGGTGAGAGAGAGAACCCAAATGGATTATAATGGAGGGGCAGCCAATAAGGGTGCCATGATAAAGAAAGGAATACTGAGATGGCAATGAAGTCGTTAGTATTTGCAGAAGTGTGGTGGCACCTGCAAGCAGAAACCAGCACATAACCCCTTATTAACTCTTATGATTACCCTTCAGTTAGCTGCCTTACAGATATGGCTTGGGTCATATACATAGTATTATTAAACTACTTCCACAGCAGCATAACATGACTATTCACAATTGCCTAAAAACAGTAGGGTGTCATTTCAGTAGCTACTATATGAGGTAGATATTTTTCTATGGTAGGTCAATAATAAAAGTTTAGAACCAAAAAAGCCATAATTTGTGGTGGGCAATTATCTTATTATAGAAAACGCAGGATAAACTAGAATTAGTGTCATGTTTAATGTAGCCCAGTAATTGAGCAGTGAGTCCTACAATGTTCCACATAGATGCATGGGGATGGAGGAACATCACTTTAAAAGCAACTCTGATGCAACGCAGACCATTACACCAAAGGACTACACAAACACACTGGTTTTCATATATATATATTTATTAATGTTTACTTGTTATAAGGATTTCATGGTTCCTTAATGCTTATGTTCATATATATTGTGAAGGCAGCTGTACCAAGTTGCTCCCGCTCCCCGCTTAATATTAACATCCATTCCACCTTCAAAGCTAAAAGAAACCCCAAACCAGCTGAGCGCTTGGTACAAAGTCAGCTACTCCATATCTAGCTGCAGCTGCTTGTAACTGTCTGAAGCTTCAAAGCCGCAAAAGCTAAAATAAAAAGTAGGATCACCATAAATTAGATAAGCCTTTTAAATTGATAATATCTATATCATTAGCGCCTCTAAGCAGAGGAGCTTTGTTAACACTTAACAGTGATATGTAGTTGCGTTGATTACATTAAAACTTTATCTTATCTTATATCTTTATCTTTGCCGAAAGCATCTTCTCCTTACCAGTGCGCATACGCGGTATACTTAGCACCAAACAGTATTTTTAGAAAGGGGGACATTCATGTCAGTGATCGGTTACTTTTAAGCAGATGGGGTGGTACGATAAGTTTTTCCAGTTGAAGAATGCATATTAAAGTACTTTCAAAGTAGTCAAACACTAGAATAAGCAGTCCATGCAGGGTCACAATCAAGGTGCAGAGAGGGCAATAAAATAAGGATTTTATCCAAAACACTCCAAAATGCTTTTGAGAACATAAGAAAAACGTTGAGCAAAGGTAGCAGGAGCATGACATAAGCCAGCAGGCATCACAGTATATTGGAAATGTCTATATCTAGTGCTGGAAGCTGTCTTCTACTCATTCCTGTCTCTAATAGGGACAATATATGGGCTAGGACTAACAGCAGGTAAGAAACCAGATGAATGGCTAGGTGAGTGGTGCCAATAGACAAACAGGTAGAATAGGGGCCAAGGGTAATCTGCAAGAATGCAGAAAGTGACCGACCTTTCTACCAGAGATGCTGCTTCAAGTTAAGGGACCAGGAGACTTTAACAACTATGTAACACTGGGATAATGGCTATTCTTAAGAGCATATATAGCTAAATAAACAGATTTCGATTTTTGTATGTAAAATTAAGGATTGCTATAAAATATGTCATAGTTATTTCATAAAATTTTTATTATTTATATTATTGTTTTTTTGTTGTGATATAGTGCCACCTAGTGGTACTCTTTTTTACTGTCTAGTACAGATTCATATTTTGTTTATGAACTGGTGGTACTTGAACAATGATGGTGTTTATTTGATCTTAGTATTTTACTTGCTGAGAGCTTGTTTCTATTGATCTACTTATTTTATAATGGGGGACTTTTGTGGCAAAAACATTATTATCAACACTATGTGGACACCCCTCCTAATTATTGAGGTGTTTCAGCCACACTCATTGCTAACAGGTGTATAAAATGAAACACAGGCAGCCATCTCAATAGACAAACATTGGCATTAGGACTAGGATGAACAGAGGGTTAATAGCTGAGCAATTTAAGAAAAGAAAGAATACCCTATTCCTTTGTCAACTATCCTGGGGTTGGTGCTGTAACTCGTCACGCTGTCTTTTTTTGTGGAAGATTGCTGGATAGATAAATGGGGAAAGAATCTTTCCATGAATCTATGCAGAATGAACCCCTGGGACCCATGTAAGGGCCAGCTCTTTGTTATGGTGTCTTTTTATGCTGACCCTGTAAACTGCTGGCCTAGGCCAGAGCACAGCCTTGTCAGATATGATCAGGGTATAATAGGTTTGCATAAAGTAGGAAAGTAGGTCCCTGTCCCATACAGCACAAAGTCTTAGTTGTAGTAGTTGAGAGTGGTCAGATGAATAGATGCTAGTGTGAGAAGGTGATAAGTGCAATCCATGTGAACTTTGAGTGCCAAAAGCATACATTATGTCACTGTTTCGCTGGACTATTAAGGAAGGTCGTCCCCGCAGAAGTTCTTCCGCCCAAACTACCACTACTGAGAGGGGAATTCCCAGCAGCAGCAGTCCAGGACTTAGATGATCCCAACAGTGGACAACCTCCCACCAGCTGGAGATAGACTCTGAGCGGCAGCAGCCGCGGCAAGGCACAGCACGAGACAGGAGCACAAAGCAGGATAGACGGACGAGCCAGGGGTCTGATACACGGAGCGGGTAGTCGGACGAGCCAGGGGTCTGATACACGGAGCGGGTAGTCGGACGAGCCAGGGGTCTGATACACGGAGCAGGTAGTCGGACGAGCCAGGGGTCAAAACCAGAGAAAACAAGCAAAGGTACCGAATCGTGGAGCAAGGGAGAGTCAGGCAAGCCGAAGGTCAAAAACAGGAAACAAGATGCACGAGCTAGATACACGAACTGAAGACCACAACAGGGTGCTTGTGAAAGGCACAGCCGGCTTTTAAAACTGGCGCCATTCCACAAGCCCCTCCCAGACCAGGACCAAAACCACGCCCCCCAGCCGTCCATCAATCCTCCTGCAACGTGCAGCGTGCCCGGGAGGCGGACCGACGACCGGAGGACGGGTAAGTATACTGGCTCCGGGAACTACTGTTCCCGGGGCCGAAGCCTCCCCGTGTCCTACTACCTCGGGCGGAGGGTCGTCCGCTGTCCGGGAGGATGTTTTCCCGGGACCCGCGGACAACCCTTCGCCCGCTACTAGTGCCGCGGGCGGAGGACCGACCGCCGTCCCGAACGGCCAGCGTACGGGACCCGCGGCCAGACCTCCTCCCGGCGGCGTCCGGAGCCGTGACGGAGACACTCCCGGCTGCGTCCGGAGCCGGGACGGAGACACTCCCGGCTGCGTCCGGAGCCGGGACAGTGACACATTAGACCTCATTATGGATCATAAGCATACCTGGGAACTCTCTGGGTTTGACCCGGAGATTGCGGGGTGAGCACTGCTTCTCCGGTTCTCTGTGTCAAGACCCGAATCTTCCGGGTCGTGGGAGCAGGGCCTTCACGCTCCACTCCCTGCCCATTTTCCTTTAAATTGGGGGGTTTCCCGCTGCCGTCAGCTGCCGACATCAGCGGGAACACCCACCAACGTCAGCAGGAACGCCCGCTGACGTCAGTGTGCAGTCCTGGCCGTGTCCCGCAAGGGAAGGCTCTGGGTAGCTGGAGCCCAGAAGTTCCCAGGTATGATCATAGGACATCCGAGAACCCTGAGCGCTGCTGAGCAACGACCCCAAATTGGATGACGTGGTATCTTTTATTTACAGTTGATTTCATAGGGATGTTACAAAAGGGAAAATAAATATTGTCCAACTGGCAACGCACAGAATGGACTATAACATTAACACACATTAAGCCGTGCATTGTTTTTCACATGATTCCTGTACATCATCTTGTTAACTAACTGAATATAAGAGAATGTGAGTAAATTGAGTAGTTTATCCCATAACCCAGTGACCGATGGTCTCCCCAAGGCAAGTTCCGCCATCAGGAGTGAAATGTCTTTACGAGCGACTCCATTGGTCACTTGTACAGGCCTTTAACTCCTGGAGCAGGGAGACCCCCAGGCGGAATTTCGCCATCAGGAGTAGGACTCTATTGGTCGCCGGCAGGAAACTCCTCCGCCAGAGGAGCTTCCTGCCGGCGACCAATAGAGTCGCTCGTATGGACCCTTAACTCTTGGAGCGGGGTGACCAATGTTCTCCCCAGGCAGAGTTTCGCCATCAGGACTCTATTGGCGACCAATAGAGTCGCTTGCATGGACCTTTAACTCCTGGAACCTCCCCAGGAGTCAGGAGTTAAAGCTCAAACGGTCCTTTAACTCCTGGAGCGGGGAGATCGGTGGTCTCCCCAGGCCGAGTTTCGGCACCAGGATTTTAAAAGTCAGACTCTATTGGTCGCCAGGAGGGGACATCAACCAATGAAGAGCAGCTGCACTTCATTGGCTGATGGCAGAGGAGGCACGTGACGGCGACAATAGAGTTGCTCATACTGGCCTTTAAACGAAGACAAACATGAATTGGCTGCGCCCAAGTCTAGTTTTAAGTACACAGTGCACCTAGCTTGACCATAGCAATCCCAAATAAAACCATCAAGTAGTAGCTCAGGAATTTGGAAGTAAAGGCCTTTAGCTTGTTTTCAGAACCTTGTTATGGTATGAGAACACCTTCTCATAGTTCCTTTGCTGAATTACTGGCAGCTTGCTCGTATATAAGTGACATCAAATCCTGGCTTTAGCAGACCCTTTTTAGTACCTAACTTTCATGCAGTAGTACACAGCACAGTGTATGGGAGGATTAACATTAAATAAGTTCAAGGTACTGGTCACAGTTTGAGTAATTTAAAAAAATACTTTCCTTAAACATAAGCATACAAACATAATGACATATTCAAAATATATTTTACCTTTGTCAGCCATGCTGTGTGGAGTATAAGGCAAAGTGTACTATGATTGGACCTTCACTGTCTGTCCCGCACAGTGCGACACAGAATTTGCAAGGATCTGGTGTGCAAGCAGGAGAGGGGCTGCCAGATAGCGTGGTGTGCAGAAGAGGGTGAGGGATGGTAAGGGCCTGCTTGGTAAGTGTTGTGAGGGCAAAGGGCTGTCAGATATCGTTGTGTGGGTCTGTGTGTGTGTGTGTGTGTAAAAGAAAGAAATAATACACAGAGAAAAGAGGGACAGAGGAAAGAGAAGATATGGATGGGGAAGAAAGTGAGAGGGAGATAGAAAGGATGGAGAGAGGGAACAAGAGAGAAAAAAAATACTTGTCATTAACTGATATTAAAATATAATAAGTAGGTATAGCAATTAGCAATTTTACGTATAATGCACCTGTCAGACACAGTGCCTAAAATGCTTGCAGCTTAAGGATAGGTATAAATGCATACTTTTGTGCATGAGACGTGAATGTTAAATTGACCTATTTTTTATGGTTGCAAAAACCTAAGCACACCTTTTTATTCACAGATCTTCATTTTGTGAGACTGGAAAAATGTATAGGCTGGTGCAAGGTTGGCTTTCTGAGACAAGTTTAAAAAATCGCCTCCACAGGGAACGCTGCTGTATTAAATATGTCTCCTACTAGGCAGCTTACAATATTTAAAAGTCTACAGTAACACATGAAACATTTCAGAGAATGCTTAATAATATAATATATAAATAATAGATTAGAGCTCCAAAGAGACTGCTGTCCTATGTAAGCAGCCTAACGGATTCTTGCTACAGACACCAGATTAGGCTAGCTGGCAGACAGCTTCTTTTCTTTAGTTACTAAATAAAGCACTGCTGGGCAACTACGGGTTAACCGTATCTAACTTCCACTGTGTCTAATCGCGGTTATTACACAAACACCATAATACCCAGCTAATACAACGGAGGAAGTGATATACATTGAGTTTCCTGCACAGGGCCCGCCTCCAGGAAGAGATGCGACTCTCCTGCCTGTCACTAGCAAGCTGTCTGAATGCAGGAGGAGGACAGGGAAGCTGTGCTTATACATGTATGTACTATGTGTGTAAAACGTGTGTGTCATTCTGTATGCATGACTGTAGGGTGGCTGCGCTTTCACGTTTCACTAAAGGGGAAGGTTTCTGTGACTGGCTGTGTGGTTTGACGTTAAAGTTTATATTGTTCAAAAATAACTTTATTGAAAATGTGTATTAACGCACAGACAAATGTGGTGATGGTAGATATTACTGCGTTTTCTACCCACTGTAGCACTTAATAAATACCAAGTTACTGGCACATGATTTTTTTGTTATATGTTTTATAAATAATTCACATATATGTATGTAAAAATCATATATGGCATATTATACCCTGTAATCATAATTTTAGGTGTTTTGCTATGTCTGTTAAGCGCAGTATACGCTTTTACTCCACTGCTTCATCTCTAAATCATCTTAAAACAGCATAATACTAATGTATGCATAATCGTATTTTTTTAGTCAACTCTGAGGCTCATGTGATGAAGCAGGAAAAATTATATAAAACAAGCACTAGCTGTTTTGTTGTTTTTTTTTTTTAGTTCTCTTGAGTAGATAATCCAATAATATCCTCTATGCCTCGTTCCTGTTTACAAGCATAGCTTTTAACACAAACGAATAGGAAGGTTTGCAGCTAAAGTCAATATAAAAGAAAAACCGATGGCACATTGTCAGGCATAAAATAAGTTAACAGCAATTATACGTATTTCCGTTGGGACAGCCTAGCCATCATATATGCTTTAATGCATATAAGAGCTGGGTGTTCCTTTCAGCGGACCCCCTGCATGTGTTTGCTTCTTTACCATTAAGACTGTAAGCTTGCGAGCAGTGCTCTCTCCACCTAATGTATCGGTTTGTCTTAGTCTGTCCATTGTATTGTATTAAGCGCTGTGTAAACTGTTGGCTTAAAAACCTGACCACAAAAGGGACAATATGCACCACATTGCTACCAAACTGGGTTTCTAATGTTCTGCACAGGCTAAGTGAGTTCCTAAATGTTATTGTATTTTAAGGACAAACATCTAAAGTGACATGGCTAAAGCAAGGCTTTTTAACTCTGTTTAACCCTATTTCAAAATATTTTAAAATATCTTGCTGTTACCTACATTGTTTCTGACTTCTCTTTAGGTTTTAATGCCTGAATTGTGGAATGGCTGAAAACCACCAAGGAATTGTGCATGCACAGTTAGATGAGAGTTCATTTATCGAAGGAGTAAGCAATCAAGTGATCATTGCAGTTGTCTTAAGCTTAACATTCGTTGCAACTCTTGTATATTTTCTCCTAAGGTATGTTGAATTTTTTTATATGTTTATTTGAAAATGTGGTATGGTATAATTTATTTTGGCGGGAGCGCTTTCCAACCACTGATTGGCTGCTTTGTGGCACAAATAGTCAGACCATTGAGGAGGCGAGCAGCGGCTGCAGCAGGGCATGCTCTTCTTTGTCAGTTAAGTGCATATTAGCCCATTCACGGCAAATCCTGTACACGTATGGGCTCGCAATGCATTCCTGACAAAGCTCGTACTTGTGGCTGCTTTTAAATTACTGCACTTGATGCTTTTTCGCTGCAGTTGGCGGCTTTGCAGCATCCACGGAAGCTAGGCGTGGGCGTTGTGAGGAAAGGCAGCCCCCCAAACATGTCTGCTGCCGAACTAATCAACAAAGATGGCAGCAGCCAGCTAAAACAGAGCTTAGGAAGTGCTGTTGAGGTATTCAACAACACAATCTCCCTACCACAATCGCCTTGCTCTGAGGAGCAACCACAAGCGCCATCAGTGAGTGACATTGCTGCCACTCACAAGATGGAGGCTTCAACTGAAAAATTAACTAGTTCAGAGAGGGTCTATCCAGGTACTGCATTCAACCATGCAAACCATTAAACATTGTGATTAGTAAGCCCAGCTTACAAAAAAAAAAAACTACAAGGGGTTATAGTTGCCACAGAGTGCTTTAGCATGGGCTCTTCAAGAGTTCCAGTTGAAGGGGGAGGATGAACGAACATTTGGAGAAGAGGTAAATAAGACGAGGGACTCTGGCAGAAGAATTCATATGGATTCACATGCAAATTGATTTCACTTTGAGCACTTTCCTTTCACCGATGGGCTGCTTGAAAGCGACAATTATTGGCGTGAAAACGGGACCAAGGAAGGGCCATTGCTCTGTAACTCTGGCGCTGAACCTTTTTAAGGTATTTTCCTTAAACAGGTTTAAGAATGCTATTAATGTGGGCAGGAAGAAATATTATTAAAAACACAACTTTATTAATTCATGACCACCTGCTGGCTGTGGTATGGCAAAGGAAATTGAATTGTAGAGCCAGGGACGGAGATTTAGGCAGGCTATGATTGTAGGGCAGAATAAATAGGTCCTAGATATTTAGCAGGAGGCAATATGGATATAGTATGAAGCTGATCGTTGCAGATACTCACATGGGCTTACCGCTTCTCCAGGAACATCACACTGCCTTACCTCTCAGTTTTTTAGTGGAGGCTGCTTTATACTGCTACGCTTTCTATTGTAACAGTCAGTATAATGTTAGGCAGGTTATTTTGGACTTATCTATTTGAAAATGAATCTATAGTTCATCAACATTCAGGATTCTAGTTGAATTAGGTTTAAAAATGCATAGTGAAGTATGTACAAAGTACTTTAATATGTATGTATTCAGGTACGTCAGGTGATGTGGCCTTTTGTTCTTCTGGGTTACATGATGCACAAATGTAAAAGTGGTTACCGCATTAGCCAAATCTTATTATTTTTGTGTAATTTGGAGACTTCAGGAATTACACTTAATGTCAATTTGCAAGTTTTGTCTGTGTTATATTTCATTGTATTTGAATGGTGTGTCCCTCTTAGGGAAACCATTTAATATTGTTCTTTAAAATCATGGACACATTGAATTAATACATTTGCCACAGCCATGTTTTACAAAGCAGAATAAGGTTAACTGGTTTTATTAGAATACAGCTTTTTGTGCATATGCCATTTAAAACATTCCAGCTAAATTACATTTTGATGGCAAAGGGAAAATGCTAACACTGTTTTTCATACACTGCTGAGTTTTCAGTTCATAGCTGAATAGAGTATTAGAAACTTCATTCCTCGTACTAAAAACTGTGCACAGAGGCTCTCTACATGCTTACTACTGCAGATGCTGAACAACAAGTACGTTGATGCTATCTATCCCTTTTCAGTTGAGAAAGGGGCACGTAGCTCCAAAACATTAAGTTTTTTGATGCCTGCAATAATAGAGCTGGTGGCGCAAGTGCATAGATAAAGTTTTATGAATTACAGTTTTGCTTTTGAAGTTGATCAGGAGCCACATATGAATTTGTTCAATACCACTGCCATTTTTATTTGATTGGATTCCTAGTTCTTTTTAATGCACAAACCCTTCCCAAAACAGCAGCACCTTTTTAGCCTCCAAAAGTAAAAGAAAACTTTGCACGATGATGTTTTCTAAAACCTAGCTGAAAAAAAATAATGAACTAATTTACCATGTCACTAAGACTCATTTCTTATGTTAAGCAGGAATGAACAGCAAAACATTCACCCCGAGAATCAAGAACGCGTGAGAGCCGTACGAGAACAGCTACAGAATGAACAAGTAAGTACCTGAAGTTAGTGGCACAGTTTTACGTTTTCTTTTTGAACAGTGGTGATCAGAATGGAATACAGGAGCAGAAAGTATGGTATTCTGTCATAGGAATATGGCTGAGCTTTAGCAGTTCTGCTAGGAAGAATGATCCAAAGTTCCTCCTGAAAACCGTTTGAGGTTATTGCTGCCATAGGGGGTTCAACCAGTTATTAACTACAAGGGGTCACTTACTTTTTCCTCCAGCACTAAATGTTCAAATAAGTGTGTTCGATAACGATGTGATAAATCATTGTTGGTTGTGTTTAATTAGATTTAGCACATTAAGTTTGTCTATACTTGTGATTGAAATGTAGATCAGATTTTATTAACAATTAATGCAGAAAATCAGGTAATTCCAAAGGGTTCTCTTACTTTTTTTGCCACTGTAAATATTTTTTGTCAAGAAATCGTTTGTGGTTTGGAAGCTGTATAGATTAAAAATAATTTTGTGAACAAGTTAACTGGCATGATGATCATGAAATGTATATTTTATTGCCTACATCTGACTTCATGTTTTGTCCCAGCAGGACACGCCGGTGGCACCCCGGCATCAGTTTTACTCTGACATGTCTTGCCCTGTATGTTTACAACAAGCCACTCTTCCAGTGGAAACCAACTGTGGACATCTTTTCTGTGGTATGTGCTGTTTATTAAAGTACCAGTAAATGTTCATTTTTACCCTTAAGAAAACATGAAGCAGCCCTTACTAATATGAAAAGCAAGGTTTACCCAATTGATATCTTAAACAGATCCTCACTGTTGAATCTAACAATCTGTATGGACACTGTTGGTGGCCGTGCTGTGGGAGGGAGAAGGCAGGGGGACATTGTTCGTAGAGAAGGCTGCAGTACCCCTGATCTGGAAATTTGTGCCGCCAATTGGCTGCTTGGTGTAGCCAGTCAGTGGCAACCAACAGGAGCGCATTCCCCGCATGTACACAGGAGTCTCATTAGACCCCTGCAACACTCACAAGCCAGCACTGGAGCTGACCGGTGGAAAGAACACATCTCCTGCATGCCAAAGAGCTAGGTGGCAGGTAAAGAGCACATGATAACTCAAGAGTCCCTTTAAATAAGCCCAATTACAGACACAATTTAAAGTGACATTTAAGAAAAATAAGTGTGCTCCAGTTATAGCACCAAATAGTTAAGTGCACATGTCATCCATCAGTGTATCAGTTCAGACAAATACAAAAATCATCAAGGATGTCGCCGAACTGTGAAGGAATACACATGCACGCTAGGTCATATTTGTACTTTATATCTATGTTCTGTCACTGATATGGCAAAGACATACAAGATATAAAGCTTCATCATAGCCTAACGGCCAATCCACATATTTGTTGGCTAATTGATTATTATAATATGTAAGGCAAATAGTGCGCCCTGTGTTATTTTTGATGACAGGAAATACATTTATAACGTATCTGTCGCAGTATCAGAGTAGAATTATAGTATTCTGACCAAATATATGTTTTGGTGGTGCAGGTGGAATACATTTTTCTGCAATCTAACATACTGCACATGTTATTCTATTATCAGTATTATTTAGGTTTACCCTAAGGAAACATCACAGAATATAAAATACAGGTTTATGTTCTTTTTCTTTTGTAGGTCCATGTATTATCGCCTACTGGAGATATGGCTCGTGGCTAGGAGCAATTAGTTGCCCTATTTGTCGGCAAACGGTATTTCAATATATTTTTCTCAGCAGTGCAAGTTTGGATTGTTAGTTGTCAAATATTCTATTGCAGTGGCTTGACTAATTGATATAACCAACATACCACATAAGGGAAAGTTTGATGGCTGGTCCTGCTTAAAGATGAAATATTTATAGCCTAAAATAAAAATATACTACTTTGTGACCTCTGTGTAAACCCAACCCTCTGTGGTTGCTTTAATATACATTCTGCCAAACCAAAAAAAAAAATAAAAAAATAAAGAACTTATCTGGCACAGAATTTGCAGCCATACTGCAAAACTGCAGTGTGCATTTCTTGCATTGATTGGTGGTTTGAAGCTGTCAATCTGTGGCAGGAATGGGCTCAAGTTGAAATCAATAGGATTGGGTCTAAACAGTCCCCTTCATGCAACGTTCACCGGCGCTGGAGGTGAGAACATCACATGCAGGGAAATGCATTCAATCGAACACATTTCCAGCAGGACATTTAGGTGGGAGAT
Source organism: Spea hammondii (assembly GCA_029215755.1). Classification (NCBI taxonomy): domain Eukaryota; kingdom Metazoa; phylum Chordata; class Amphibia; order Anura; family Pelobatidae; genus Spea; species Spea hammondii. The sequence continues at coordinate 93,169,127 of JARDYJ010000001.1, read as the reverse complement.
GGGGAAAGGGGCAAATGCAATTGAGCGGAAACCCCTCAGTTTTTGCAAAATGGACCACACAGGAATTTATGACTGGAGTGTCCCTTTAACATCATACTAGCATTTTTAGTAGGGGCAAATGAGTAGAATTAGAGAAACAGAGAAATATACCAGGTAGGCCCAAAGCCCCCCCCCCAGTTAGAAATTAAAAAGGGACAGAGTAAGGAAGAGAATAAAAGAGGGAGGACCACAAGGCAGGACAAACATGAGGCATTGCTTAAATAACCACAGCCCCTCCCCCAACTACAGGCTAATAAAAATTAGACTTAACGTATACCCATATATCATCAGCACAGGGTAAGTTTACTAAGTTCTAAGTGTGATAGAAATAAGAAAACTCGCCGATCTCAAAATTCATGTGACCAAGTTCATTTCAAATGCACTAAACAATAACGGGAATTCCTTCCCCAAGAGGCACTTTGTTGGCTCTGCGGAAGGATTTGAGAACACCAACCAGTGAGGAGTTCAAGAACTTGAATAGTTTGTAAGATTGTATTTTGCTGTCATTCGTAGGTAACGTTACTATTTCCAATGTTTGAAGTCAACGAACAGCAAGAAGCACAAGAGATTTCCCAGGAAGTTAATAGTTATAATCGAAGATTTTCTGGACAGCCTCGCTCTGTGAGTAGGAGAAACGTAGTGTGATGAATAGAAATTGTGATGTAGCTGTTAGATGGCTGGAGTATACAGAGCCATGTATTATACAGTCATTTGTTTTCTTTATTTAAGTGGCTGGACCACTTGTTTTTATTACTGACATCAGTTTGCCCTATTGAGCCTCTTTCTACAGTTCTAGCGCTACACTACTATAATAGTAGCATTTGTTAAAATGGATTTCATATGCATTTTTGTTTACTTAAAGCACATATTTTGTTATTAAGACTTTTAACACCAAAAACAAGTTGCATCATTGGTATGAAGAAGTAATGGAGCACCAATGTTAGTAGAGTAAAACAAATTAAGAGGCACTTTTAGAGATTGCCTCTTCAATTGTGACTCTGCATCTTACTTTATGACCAGTTGTCTTCCAAAAGGCTTTACAAAGTTTGTAACTGAGACTTGAATTAGAAAATAAAATCCACATTTTGTTTTCTCTCTACTTTATAGATAATGGAAAGAATTATGGACTTGCCCACTCTACTGCGTCATGCTTTCCGTGAGATGTTCTCGGTGGGTGGACTCTTTTGGATGTTCCGAATTCGAATTGTCCTCTGCCTGCTTGGGGCATTGTTCTATTTGGTGTTACCCTTGGACATTATTCCAGAAGCTCTGTTTGGTATTCTAGGTTTCCTGGATGATTTTTTTGTGTTATTTCTATTTCTTATATATATTTCCATCATGTATCGTGAAGTGGTAACACAAAGGTTACACAGATGAGCAATGTGAAGGGCACGGTGAGTCCTTTCCTCAGGCCCTTTAAATAACTTTCTATGCAGGCTTTATTCAAGTAAATCCGACAGATGCATAACTGGAATTTTTAATGTATTACCGCATTCTGTTCAAAATTGGATAGTATTAAAAAATGAGATTTAGGTAAAATGTTGCTTGTTTACATCCACCTTGAATACCAAATTTCAAGATCTATGTATTGTTACAAACTTGTTTTCCAAAAAAGGGTGCTACTGGGAAGTTTTAGCCAGAAGTAATGTAGGCTTTTCTTGCCTGTAATCCAAGTTCATGAGAATATGTTCTTTTATCTCCTAATAGTCCTTTGCTGGGTTAACACATGAATTCAGTGAAAACGGCAATTTTGGCTTTCTATTGGCAGTATAATAAACAATAAATGTTTACTCAGTTTTTGTTACTCTATACTTAACATGGATCTCAAGTAAGAAAGAAATGATGTAAATAAATATTTTTTATTATTCCAAAGTATTACATAAAGCCATTTGTTAGCAGTTGTTCCAACCTGCACGCTTTATTCACAGCCCAAGATGTTAATCCCCCAATGACCTACTTATATTACCCCAGGTTTCTCCATATAAAAGATTTACAACCCCTTTGTGCAATACGTCCCTGTCTAGAAAACTAGGCATCGGTGTAAAAGTAAAGGATATTAGGGGAGTTCACCAGTGTGGGAACTGCAGACCCTCATACAGCCATTACCCCCGGATGGCTCCCCAAAGACCCCACGGAAACACTGAAAAAAATTACCAGGCACACTCCAGGTCAAGAAATTGCTGCAGTATATGTAGTATAACAATCCAACCAGGTGCGCTCGTCTTAACCGATAAAATAAAATAATATGAAAAAAAATAATAATAGTGTAGACGTAAAAACAGTAAACTTGACGGATAGATATACTGTATGCACTCACAAGTGTACGTGATGTTTCAAAGTGAAAAAGAAGTCCTCTATAGACCCGTCTGTCCGCTTGAATATGTGGACAAAACACAAAACCAAACAAACATGGGATGGTATCTTTCAGGGAGAGAACACCATAAGGTGGTGGATGCACTTACTCTTATGTAGAGAATGTTCAGCGTTGGATTTTCCAGAAGGTCTCTCCTGATCAATTCCTCCTTTATGTTTGTCTGCAGTTTCATGTTGGTCTTAGTAGATCTTCCCCAAAAATATAATCAATATCAGGAACTACCATAAATTAGTGGCCAACCAGGTAGTTAATGAAAGAAAAATGTATTTGAGGGCAAAGCCCTATATAAATGTTCCAATGGACTACAGGTACATGATTTTCGAAATAAATATAGCTACAATAAATAGATAAATATTTAGAAGTCAGTCCATTTGGTCCAAAAATAAAAATAAATAAATCTATTAAAAACCAGTATTCAGTGTTGATAAAAGTACTGGAATAAAAAAGTCCTCTCTCTCTACGCGTTTCGCCTGCTGGGGCTTCCTCAGTATATACAACTATATGTAGTATATGCAGTGAGGTCTTTCTGGTTTGCAGCGCTATGCAGGTAAATCCTTGATCCCCCAATAAGTCCATCAAGAGTGAGACTATTTTAACAGGGGACAGGAATGATGGTTAAATTAGCACTTTAAGCCCCAGAAAAAAACCAAAGCACCATCAATCTGGTTTGGGGTGCATATGTGCTGCATTGAATGCATTAAATTAATCAGTAACCTTCATGAAAAAAGCTAATTACAAAATGGTTTATTTTATTAAATACAGCTTAATTAAGTGTCAGTTATTTTGGAAACCTACAAGGGGAGAACCTCTGATGTCTTCAGCAACACAGTGAGCTTTTTTGTCTAATAGGAATGCAGTTTAAACCCATAAATAAATAATAAATAAATAATAATGGTGATCTTTAGTCTGGGGAGAGCTGCTGCAGTTTGTCTTCTGCTGGGAGTTCCGTGGAAAGCTAGAATGGTCAATACGTAAAGATCATTTTACAGCAGTGTTCCAACTGTCTGTGCCGAAGGCAAATGGGTGCTCTTATAGAAGGGTCCCTACAAATGGTATCTGTTTTAGTCGATTATGTCGACTAGCTATTTAGAGAATTAATCTGGTAACTATTATACATTTGCATAAACCCAAAAGTTATGGCTGCCTAGTACATAATTCCCATAATGATTAGGCTACCTGGAGCAGCCAGGGAAAAGCAATGTCCGAGTGACATAAATGACACATTTCCTGAAATAAATGAAGTGTATTCGTGGCTGATCTAAAAATGGGTGACTGTGGCTCTTCTGATATTGTCATGCCTAAACTGATAACTGATTCAACTGCAGGGGATCTTCTGTGTGGACCAGGATTTCACTACCTCTGAAAGAGATATGTCCAAACAAGAATATTCTCTGATGTCAGAGGGGTGAGCAATGGTCTGGCCTTTGCTTAGCATGACCACTGCGTTACATGAGGACTGAGCAACATCTACCGTAAAATCTTGGGTATAACACGCACCTGTGTGTAACACGCACCCACAGGATTAAGTCACTGGTTGATAATCAGGTCTTACTAATGATCAGTGACTTAAAAAGTCCTTAATGGGGGGGGCGTGCCCGACCGCCGAGTAAGATGGAAGCTTGAGTCTCTCTCTCCGCCGCCGCTCGCATCTTCTCCACGCCTGACCGCGCTTCTAGCCCTCATGGGTCGATCCAAAAAATCGGCCACGGAGCCTTCCACACCGGGGGACCGTTTGCGCTCCTCCAACCCGGCATTCCGCGAATATTTTCGGACGCCGGCGGATCTGGCCTCCCAGGCCCCCGAGGACCACGAGGCCCAGTCTCCGGCCAGCTCCACGTCGGTTGAAGACCCTGCTCCGGCGTTGCACTTACCGCCTGCATCTCAGCCACCGGAGGTGGTGAATCTCTTCTCCTCGGCACCGTGGAGACGAAGTCTCTGCGGTGCGCTCCGATCTGGCCACGTTGGAGAACCGTGTGCAGACCCTCGAGGCCTCCTCGACGCAGTATCACTTGACACACACTCATCTGCAACAGACGGCGACGCAACATTCTCATTACCTGCTAGAACTCCGCCGCAGGATTGAAGACCTCGACAACAGAGGCCGTCGCCACAACATCCGCGTTCGCGGGATCCCGGAGTCTGATGGCCCGGAGGATGTGCGGGCACTCCTCACGCGACTCTTTAATGACCTTTTGGGTCGTTCGGCTGACTCCCTGATGCCCCTGGACAGAGCTCATAGAGCCCTTCGCCCTCGAGGGGGACCTGGGACACCCCCCAGAGACATTATCTGCCACCTTGCCGACTTCTTGGTGAAGGAAGCCATCATGCTTCGTGCACGTGAGGTGGGCACTTGGCTGTTTGATGGGCACCAGGTGTCCTTCTACCAGGACCTCTCTGACCTGACTCTGCAGGCCCGGAGGGCCCTGAGGCCGCTGACGGCTGAATTGCAGAGGCTCGGGGTGCCCTATCGCTGGGGGCATCCTTTTGCCCTGAACATCCGCTACGACAATCGGTCTCTTGTCATCAGGCACTTCCAGGACGTCGGAGGTGTTTTGCAGCATTTAGGCTTTCCGGACCTCCACATCTCGGACTGGTCGTCTGCAGAAGTGGTTCTTGGCTCTCTGCGCACCCCAGCCCTGCCGACTCGGAGCCGCGATCGTTTGGATCCGACACGCCGGGATTCTTCTCGCCGCCGTGTCTCCCAGGCGCAGCACGCCCTGGCCTCCCGCCGCCGGGGTGACATCGAGGAATAGCTGGTTGTGAGTCCCGGCGCTGTTGCTGTCACCACCGTCATCTCACCTGTTATTTTTCCTGCCACGCTCACTAGACTCTTTGAGCATCAGCCGTTGGGACCCTCACGCTGACATTCACCCTGTTTCCGGCTTACTCACCCACATCTCACACACTTTTCACTTTTATTTCTTTACTTTCTATATATATATATATTTTTTATTTTTTTTTCTCTGGTAGGTGGCTGTTGGGTTGTCCCTTTCTGCCTCCTCTACGGCTATCTTTTTGACTCTACTAGGTTACCTGCTCTCCTAGTAGTAGGTGTCATTGCGTTTTCCATGGCGTCTACCCCCTGTCGCCTCATGGCCTCCTGGTCTGGCACCCTGTATGCCCGCCACTGGGTACCAGTTTGCACTTTTTGCTCCCATACCACATTGGGTTCACCCACTCCACTTGCACCATGCACTTCACTACGCTGTGCCTTGCTACACTTCTCGCCACTCCTTGGAGGGCGTTTCATACGCGGATTTATCCATGTCTATTTAGATGTATGTATATGTATATGGAAATTTTTTTTTTTTTTTTTTGTTCCTTTTATTGGGGGGGCGGGGGGTGGCTGGGTTGATGCTGGGTGGAGTTTGGGTTCGAGGTAGAGGCGGGTAGGGTTGGGGGGTTCTGTTTGTTTTTTGTTTTTTTTTTTGCGCTATTTTCTGTGGTGTATGAGCCTACCCTGCTCTCACGTTCTTTTCTCAGCCGCTGTTTCCACTGTCTTGGTGCCTACCTGCATCTTATGTGTGGTTTACCGCCGGTTCGCCTGCTGTGCCTTTTGCGCGACTCCATGTTTTCCAGGTGCTCTCCCACGATGATCTTGGGTTACCTATGCAACGCTTACTGGGTTATTTTTTTTATTTTTTTTTTATTTATTTATTTTTTTTATTATTTTTTTTTTGCGCCGTGCACAGTGTTTGTTTCTTCTTCTGACTTGCACCTGTACCTACCTGTGCGTACTGACGTGCTGCTCCGACACACGTCTGTATCTAGTTGACCTAGTGCGTGGGTCTCTTTACTACCTAAGTCTAGTGGGGTTTCTCTGGCTCTGTTATTGGGTCTCCACACTTTTGTTTACACTTGGTGGCGAGCGATGGTCCCCGTTGCTCTTGTTTTTGTGTCCCTTTTTACCGCTGCGCTGTTGCGGCTGTTTTCCCGTTGCTCATTGTCCGGGTTACAAGGCCCGGCGGTTTTTTCTTCACCCCTCCCGTCTTCTTCTCTCTTTGTGGTCCTTGCGCTTTCAGTCTAGCTTACCTGCGAGCGGCGGCCCTTACTGGGCTCGTCCTTTTTCTTCTCTTTTCTTTTCTTCTCCTGTGTCTCTGTTTTCTCTCTTTTCTTGTCGGTCGGCTCCTCCCCCTACACGATACCGCCCTTCCGTTACTGGGAACGGTTTTCCCGGTGGGCGTAGTTGGTGTCTTTTTCCTCTTCTCCCCCTTCTCTTTCCCCTTCCTCTTCCGTACCCTCTTAGTTTCTCTCACCCCCCCCTTTTTTTTTTTTTTTTTATTTATTTTTTTTTCCTGTTTGTGTCCCTCTTCGTCTCTGTGTTGTGTCCGCTATGGCTGCTGGTCTAACTCTGCTCTCCATTAATGCTCGTGGCCTGAATACTCCGGAAAAACGCTCCTCCCTTCTGCGCGATCTTAAGCGGGGGGGAATTGATGTTGCTTTCGTGCAGGAGACGCACTTCTTGAAATCCAGGGCCCCCAGACTGATTTCTCGATTCTACCCCACTGGGTTTTTCAGCGATAACCCTTCTGCTAAGTCCAAGGGTGTGGCGATGCTTTTTTCTAATCGGCTTCCGTTTAGTTTGCTTGATACTCGGGAAGATTCTGAGGGCAGATTTTTGCTAGTGAAGGGGATGATTCTGGAGCAAACTTATACCTTTGCCAATGTCTACCTTCCCAACAGAGGTCAGCCTCATGTACTGCGTCGCATTTTTCGGGAGTTGGAGGGCTTTCAGGAGGGGATTCTAGTGCTAGGGGGTGATTTCAATGTGTCCCTACACCCGGCCTTAGATACTTCTGCTGGCACGGCCGGGACTCCCCGTCACGTTCTTCGCAAAATTTCTGGTATACTCTCAGAGCATCGGTTGTTGGACTGCTGGAGGGCCCTGCACCCTTCCGACCGGGATTATACCTTCTACTCTATGTCTCACCATTCCTACTCCCGTATTGACTATTTCTTTCTTCCATGTCAACACGCCTCTCTCTTACGTGGCTCCGCTATTGGGGTTACCACTTGGTCCGACCACGCCCCGGTCTTGCTTTCCCTGCTCTCCCCTCTGGCCCGTTCTTCTGACCGCTCCTGGCGCCTCAATGAGGCGATTCTCTCTGATGCTGCTGTTAGTGCGGAGGCATTGGAGGTTCTCCGTCGATATTTTGAGGAGAACTCGCTCCCTGAAACCCCGCTGCTGACTGTCTGGGAGGCGCACAAGTGCGTGATCAGGGGTCACTTTATCAATGTCTGCTCTCGTCGAAAGCGTCTGGCGGCGGCTAGGGTCGACGAGCTCTATGGGCAGATAGCGGAGGCTGAACGGGCTCATAAGTCGTCTGGCTCGGGAGCTGACCTGCAACGCCTGCTTGCTCTGAGGGGCGAGTTAGCCTCTATTCTTAATGACCGGATGCAGAGATCCTTCGCCCGCTCCAGGGCCTTGTTCTATGAACACGGGAATAAACCGGGCAAATACCTTGCTAGGGCTTTGAGGGCGACTAGAAAGTCGGTGTATCTCTCGAGGATCCGCTCCCCTGACGGTCTCCTTCGTTCGCTTCCCTCAGATATCGCTGATTGTTTCAAGGCATATTATGAGAGTTTGTATAATGTACGTGGAGGGGATCCGCCTTCGGCACCCCGTGTGGGGTCGGACGAGGTGCGGCGATATTTGGAGCGGACGATTCGACGCACGCTCCCTGCGGAGGCGACTGCCTCCCTCGACTCCCCAATCACGCTTCCCGAACTTTTGCTGGCCCTTAAGTCCTCACCTTCTGGTAAGTGCCCTGGTCCTGACGGGCTCCCGTTGCGGTATTACTCTGCTTTCAGGGATCTTCTCGGGCCCCATTTTGTAGCTGCCTTCAATTCCATCCTTGAGGGCGGTCGTATCCATGATCACACGTTGCTGGCCTCTATCACCCTCATTCCCAAAGAAGGCAAGGATCCAGACCTTTGTGGCAGCTACCGCCCTATTTCCTTGCTCAACTCTGACCTTAAGTTGTTCGCCAAGGTCCTGGCCAATCGCATCAAACCGTTCCTGCCTTCTCTGATTCACCCCGATCAAACCGGCTTTGTTCCCGGTCGGGAAGCGCGGGACAGCACTATCAGGGCCTTGTCCCTGATGCACTTTGCTAAGCATGCCCAACTCCCGGTGATCTTGCTGTCTACTGACGCAGAGAAGGCCTTCGACAGAGTTGATTGGCCCTTCCTGTTTGCCTCTCTCACACATATGGGCTTCGGTCCCGGGCTGCTCGCTTGGGTCCGCGCTCTCTACTCCACTCCGTCGGCACGGGTCCGCGTCAATGGCACCTCCTCTGCCCCTTTCCATATTAGAAATGGCACGCGCCAGGGCTGTCCGCTGTCCCCCCTTCTCTTTGTTTTGTCCTTGGAACCCCTGTTGCAATCTATCAGGTGCAACCCTGACATCAACGGTCTTTCTGTTAGGGGTACGCGCCACAAATTACTGGCGTACGCGGATGACCTTCTCTTCCCTGTCTCTCACCCTCGGCTGTCTCTCCCTGTTATTTTGCGCGAACTATCGGTTTACGGTGCTCTCTCGAATTTTAAGATTAACCTTTCCAAATCTGAAATCCTTACCGTCGCCTTGCCCTGTGCTGAGGTTCGCTCCTTGCAGCCGTGCTTCTCCTTCCGTTGGAGTTCTGATAGAATTAAGTACCTGGGGACCTGGCTCTCCCCTGACTTCTCTCACCTCTTTCGCTACAACTTTTTGGCTCTTCTTGCCGGGATCCAGGCGGACCTGTCGCGTTGGCGTGGTTTGATGATATCCTGGGTGGGCCGGATTAATGTCGTTAAAATGTCTATCATGCCTCGTGTGCTGTACCTTTTCCAGACCCTCCCCGTCTATCTCCCCCCGTCATTCTTTGTCTCCTTGCGGCAGACTCTCTCGCGGTTCGTCTGGGGTTCTCGGGCCCCGCGAGTCCGGTTCTCCACTCTGATTCTGCCCAAGTCTCGGGGGGGTTTGGCGCTGCCTTGCCCGCGCTCGTACTACAGAGCATGTCATCTTCTGCGGGTCGTGGAATGGGTCCATGGCCCTAGCCATAAGCAGTGGGTGGCTGTTGAGTCTTCTCTCTTGGGGTCTCCTGCTGGTGTGCTGCCATGGCTATCGATCCCGACGGCTAGGTCTCTTGCTGCGCCTCACCCATTCATCCGGGCTACATTGGACGTCTGGCATTCTGTGCTCCGACACACCCAACTTTCCACCATTCCTTCCCCTCTGACTGCTGTTAGGGATAATCCCGACTTCCCGCCCGGCCGGGGAGGGTTTATCTTCCCTGTCCCCCCCTCTGATCGGATGGGTAGTATCCGTTCCTACTGGTCGCCGTCGGGTCTTAAGCCCTTGACTCAGTTGTCCCCTTCTTCGCCTCCCTCCTTCTCTGATGTTTTCAAATACGCTCAGCTCCGCAGTTTCTGTTACTCTCTGCCTCGGCAGCACAATCTCTCTCGTCCCCTTACTGTACTTGAGGATCTTTGTGTGGCGCCCTCCTTGTTAGCTCATGGCGTCTCCCGCTTATACGGCCTTCTCCTCGATGCCTTTAATCCCTTGCCTCCGGCGTTTATGGGTCGCTGGGAGTCTGAGCTGAGACTCACCTTCACGCAGCCCCAGTGGGAGAAGATCTGTGTTCTTAACTTCCGTTGCTCCAGGAGTGCCAGAGATCAGGAAATGTCGTATAAGTTGCTGGCCCTCTGGTATCGCCCTCCTGCGCTGCTTTCTGCCTATCGCCCTGATGTCCCCAACCGTTGTTGGCGGTGTGACGCCACTCCGGGTTCCCTCCTTCACATCTGGTGGGAGTGTCCGGGTATTGTCCCTTTCTGGACTGCCATCCACTCCACACTTCATCGCTTCACGGACTCGGTTCCCCCTCTCACCCCGGAGTGTTTCCTTCTTTTTCATATGCCCCAATCCGTCAAGCGCTTCCGGAAATCGGTACTCTGCCACTTGCTGGTGGCTGCTAAGGCTCTAATTCCTTTACACTGGGGCTGCCCTGCCCCCCCCCACGTTCGCTGAATGGGTGCTCCGAGTGGAGCGGCTCAGGGTTTTGGATGAACTGCATCATATAGCTTCTGGGAGTATGGAGCGGTATCAGGCCTTGTGGTTCTGCTGGTTGTCTTTCGTGAGTGACCCTACTATTCGTCCCTTACTGGAGTAATCTGTGTGAGCCGTGCGAGTTTCTGTGTCTTCCTGTCTTCTCTATTGCTTTTTGACTCCCTATGTACTTGTGTTGTGGTTTTGTGTCCCTCCCTCTCTCCTTCCCTCCCCCCCCCTTTTTTTTTTTTTTCCCTTTTCCTTCCACACCCCTTCCTTCTGGTCTGCTCGGCGCCTTTATGCGGCCTGCGGGCCCTTTAATTATGGGCTTTCCCGGGTGCCCGGAAATTTTCATTCGTGTACACGGTCCTGCTCCGCAAACAGCCGCAGGAACACTCCGCCTGCAGCTCTTGGCTGGTACCCTGAATACTACTTTTCTTGGAGTTGCTCCTCTTGTGGGTGCCTTGGCGTTCCCGGCCTTGGAATGGGAATTTTCCAATTGCTTAAGTTGGTGTCCTATTTTAGCTAACTTTTCTTTGATATGAGTTCTGCGTCACTAGTGCTTCACCTGTTGCACTCATGCGTGCGCCTGCCTATGGTAGAGGGATTTTCTGATATCCTGTAATTGGGGCATCGCCGAATATTTTGTTTACATGTCGGCCTGTCCACCCTGATTTTTCATCTGTCCTATGCGACTGTTAACGTTATTTGCTGCACCTGGCCGGGTGCACAGACTGTGGTTCCTTCGCTGTGCGGGCACTTCGTGTGTTCTTGAGTGTACTTTGTCTATGTACTCTGTTATGGCTCTTCTTTTGTAGCGTGTTGGCGCATTATGTATCACCTGTGTGGATTCTTCTACCCCTTCCCCTCCCTTTTTTCCTTTCTGTACCCCTTCCCTACATTACCTGAAAATTACAATAAAAATTTTGATTTGCCTTAAAAAGTCCTTAATCATGGATCGGATCATTTATTAGGATTGAAAATTGTTGAAAATAAAATAGATATTGTATAATAAAAAAAAATAAATTAGATCCATAACCAGTGAACTAAAATGCCATTAAAAATGTAAAAAATAATATAAAAATAAAATATATATTGTTTATTAATAGTGTGTGTGTTTGTTTTTGACCTGGTGACCCCTCTTTCTCTCAACCTAATGGAAGGGGTCCTCTGCTGCATAATGTATATCACACTTTGACTTCTAGGTCGGTGCTGTTGAAGAAAAAAAAGTTTTTTTTTAGTTTTTTTTTAAACTGCTTCAATGGGACTGAAGGCACAAGTGTGAACCCCTTTAATGCCGCAAACGAAGGGGTTCACGCTGCGCAGCTGTCCCATAGAATGATCATGCAGCATAAACACTTTCTTACTCAGGTATATTATACTCAAGCCTTTACAGTAGATTACCAAACAATATTGTGAACTTAACCCTATCGGTTATACTATTATGAACACACTTTTGAGGCTATGATCTAGCTGGCTATGGGAAAAAAACCGTTATCGTGTGGAATATACCGGTATTTTTTTCTTTGAGGCACTTGAAGAACTCTTACTTCTAAGCCTAATATGACGTCCATTCACAAAAGCAAAGACGTTGAAATTCGCGCCTGATGCATATTGTTGGGCACGGGTACACTGTTTTTGTAAATGCCTATATACCGGTAATTATATCCTCCTTGTACACAACCTGCATTCATGTAATGAAAGGCCAAAGCTCAAACAAGGTGTGTTTTGTGTATTTATTACACATTTATTTAACATCTTACAAAAACATCAATATAAAAGAAAGAGCTTTGGGTTTGCAGTTTACCTCTGAAATGTATTCAAATCAAATTAAATGAGGATTCGGTGAGTAATAGCGCTGTAACCTCTTGTAGGAATAAAAACGGTTTCTCTGTCATGTAATCAATATTCTGTGGATAACGCTATATGCTGCATAAAGTATTAAAAGCGGACGAATACCAAAGGGTCTGTGGATTTATTTTATACGCTCTCCTTCGACGGCAAATTCATGAAACTGGAATTCAGTGTCTAGATTTCCGTACAAAAGAAAGACGAAAAAATTGCGTAAAATAGTATTCATCGCTATGCAGCGCTCCATTGAGACGGAATGTATTTTTTTGTCCTATTGTTAGATAGTAAGGAAACCCGACAATTCTGAACGGAGAGGGCATTAGGCCAATCAGGAGTCTTGGATTGAGGGCCAGCTGCTGATTTTATATTTTATAGTTTGGAGAGTGCTATGACACTTAAGTATCCCATTTAAATTAACCATTTAGCAACAGTTAAATCAGTGACATTTCACCAGTTTCTTCACACGTTGAATTATTCCTTTTGCAGGGCTAGCTGGGGGAACCTTCCAGTGTTTGGCCTTCATAATGAATAGTGAAGTGAGAAAGTGCAAGCCACAACACCCCATCATTAAGTAAGAAGCCTCAATAAGGCAATGATTTCTGTAACTAGACTGATTAATATTAGTCAGGGGTCACCACTAACTGGCCCAGCTTCCTACCCGCTGATTGGCTTAACGTGGTCCATGACCTCAGCAGCCTATCATGGAAGTTGGACATTGCCAAGTCCCTATTGGCTACGCCCTGTCATTTGGTCTCAACAGCCAATCTGCAACCGTCCCACCTTTCCTGACCTCTTATTAGCCTAACCTAAAAAGAATCTGCGCGGTGAGCCTTCTCAGAGAAGAAATCTGTGTATATTAACTGGAGATAAGCTTATCGGTGTGATACATCTTAGATCAGGTAACCGCTGCTACGGGCGAAGGATTCTTAAGAAGAGTACATCGCTGAAATGTTTTATATCTATGTCAATCTAATAACCGAGTGCGCAATCCCCAGGACATGAGATACGCTTTCACCTTCTGCTGCGTATGATGCATTTTACAGTTAAGCAAACGTACCGAAATGATGTAATGCCGTTTACTGGTTATAAAAAGCAATCTATTTTATTTCACCGTAAGTGTATACCAAAAGGGCAGCCAGGTTTCTGTTTCCAGGTTTGTGGTGCGTGTGTTTTATTTATTTATTATATATATATATATTTATTTATTTTTTACACGCACATTGTGTGTGTGTGTGTGTTTCCCCTCTGATCTCATACTTTCTCCAGTAATATCAAACAAGCCTTTGCTTTTAAACCAGATATTTATTGTAGTTGTACTCATTGATGGTAACAGACAGTAATAAAAATGATCTAATCTGCCAGGGAAACATGGTTGTTTCTGTGGGACAGAAAGTGGAGGTCTCCCTGCTCTCTCAAGGTTACCCCAGCCGACTTCTTTGGGACCCCCTGTTCTCTCCAGGTTACCCCAGTCCCTTATCTCTTCTATGTTGATCTGGGTAATATGCTGTATTGTTGGGCTCAGTTTGATTGATTCAAGGATTTACAGTTAAAATTGTAAAGTACCCCCCTTTTCAATGGGGGGGGGGGTTAAGCCCTTAAAGTCCCAATGCCTATAGAAACCGGTTCAAAATGAAGTTGTTAAACTGTATTCTACATCCTATTACTCAATTACACAAATATGTATTGGGTCGCAAAGTTGGTTTAAGGAATTCCCAATTTATTTGTATTTTTTTTTTATGGTATTCGCTGAGTATGTGCTAGATTCTTGCTGGGTTTTAGGTCATGCCTCTAGCTACAGTATATTTCGATGAAGGTCATAGATCTCTGCTGCCTTGTAGATGGCGAGGCTATCTGCTCATCTAAAAGAGTCAGCCTCTTTTATTATATATATTCCACCGTGGTCCTACTAGGAAATTAACACCCAGTGACTTGCCAACAAAACTGATCAAGGACCAAAAGTGCATGCGTGTATTCTGAGATTTCTGCTGATCGCATTCATATCACTTTTTTTGTGACTGGTTTCCCCACTGTGTAAAACCTCATTTGAGTCTCTCCATTACGGGTTACGGAGTATTTAGTTGAGGTTGAAAGCTTTTATTGGGATAGTTTAGCAGATAGTGTAGTTGCATAAGCTTTCAAGTCATCAACTCTTTCATGCGGAATCCCTGGGCTACTAGGGGGCTACTAAAACCTTTCCAATGTAGAACAATTTTGTACTTGTTGCACTTTTTAAGAAGGGGGGGGCAAACAAAGCACACCTTATTTCTTGGTATTCTTAGGTTCATGGTTCAGATACAACAATGCACAACCATATTGCAGTTTAAACAACATCTCCATTTCACAGCCTTGGTTACTCCCTCCTAGGAAATGCTCGGTATTATTGTAACATGAGTTTTGTCCACCGAGGGATCCCGAAGCTAACAAACGTTTGTATACTTCCAGAGCTGAGCTGTCCACCGCACACGGGCTATCGGGATAAAGGACGACTCCAGATAAACAGAAGCATGAAGCTGCATCTCTTTCCTGCCATTATCTGTGTAATAACAGGTATGATTGGATGAATTACAGAAGTAGTCAGTAGTTTCCTAGGAACAGTGTAAAGTAGAATTGTTCGAGGATCTGACCGTGGGATATTGTCTTGTCTGTAAAATGTAAGTTAAAGGGGAAGGGTTTTCTCATTACATTTCAATGCGACTTGTTTCCCAAAGTAGGGTTTGGATTGGGCACCATTACAATTTAAAAGGGATCTCAGCTACCGTATGATTCAAGTGCATATGATGGCTGAAGTGCACCTTTAAACATTCAACTGTATGGGGGGGTACTGAACAATAACTGTAATACATACCTGGTGTGCTTTTTGAACTGTATGGGATGTTCTCTGCAAAGGCTGTTTAAATCAATAGATAAAAATGTTAATCTTAATGTTATTGCCAATGTCTAACATTAAAATGCTTAGACGTAGTGGTACGGAAGGAGGGTCCTGCTCTTGGGAGCTTGCGATCTGCTGGTTCAGGGTAATGAGACAGAAGGTAACATACGGGATGCCACCTATAAGACAAACCTATTTAAAAACAGGTCTTTTTTTATTTTACATTGCTTTGGTGTTTTTTATTAACCTATTTGTTGTATGTGCCGATGTGGACAGACTACATTATCACAAGTCTGTTACAGGTAATGTGATGTATTGTGTAACTGGGGTAATAAATCAGTTGTAGTTAAAGTAGAAATTGAACAGAAATCATTAATTAGGAAAGGGATCGTGTTGTGTACTAAAGCATTTAATATTTAGCATGCCAGAAGAACATGCAAAAAATCGGTGAGATGGTTTAATCTGACAGGATAATATCCTATATAACTTGTTTTTCTTCCAATAAATTCAATATTTCTTTTTATAGTTGCCTGTTTTCTTCCTGAAACAGACGGTTCCAAACTGGTAAGTATTTGTAATTTTGTATGTCAATGAGTCGTTACTCTTTTATTGTGCTATGGCTTGTATAACCAATCCTTCGCAATACTTTCCAGCATTGACTTGCAGGGTGTATGATGGCTATTGGATGCTTTTAAGCATCTGTTTTATAGATTCAGCAAGGAAAATTGCTGGAGTTTCTGTCTCGCTCTAACACCAGATACTAAGACCCTGTTATGCGGGACCAAGGACAGCGCAGGTGATGCACCCACTATGCAGAGACAGTAGCGTAGCACAGCACGAAGGGTTCGGCGGTAAGTCCAAGGCAAATAGCTGGTACAGGGTAAGCGGCAGAGAGAACGCAATCCGGTAATTCCACGGTCAGGGCAGGCAACACAGGATCAAAGTCGGGGAAACAAAGCCAAGGTCAGACAGGCAGCGCAGGATCAAAGTCAGGGAAACAAAGCCAAGGTCGGGTACACGTATAAGTCAATCAGGAGCAGGAAGGAACAAATGAGCTAGAACCCAGAGCTACACGCAAGTGACTCTTTGAACGGGCACTGCACTAATGGGACAGAAGGTTTAAATAAGAACCAGGGCGGGGAAATGAGTAGCCAATGGTGACGTGTGTGACCTTGTCGGCGCGATATACAAAAAACGGCATCTGAGTGTGCTACGTCCACGAGTGCCGCGGGTGTGCCGCACCGGCAGAAGCTGGGGTGGTCGCGCCCCGGAAACGAGTCGCGGCAGCTTGCTCATTGTTTTTAGCGTGCCATGGCGCATCGCATGTCGTCGTGCGTCTGCCGTGTCGATGCGCACATCTCTCTGTGTACGTGCTGCGTGCACGGACAGGACGTGCGCGTCACCGTGCGAGTGCCGCCCACCACTGGCTGACCGACAAGGGACTGCGGCGGACACGGTAGGTATCGCAGACCCAACCACACACCCAAACATCATACTCTACCCTTACCTCATGCAGACATATATATTTCTCAGTGTGATTTTTATTACATTTCTAGCAAACGGCACATAAAAATTCAACCACACTTAGTTGGGGGATGGCTGCATGACAATATATATGTTTTCTATAGTGCAGACAGGGGTCTGTTGGATTTGTGTGTTTTAGGCATTTCTATATATACCGACAGGTGACCCATGGGGGAGACAATGCTCCGGATACAGTCCTGCAAGCTTATGGAGTACACTCGGTGGCCACTGTATATGGAAATGTCACGCTAACCTATGATAAAGCATTCTTTATCCACCAATTACTGAAACTATTCAGCTTACTAAAGCTGCCTACTTTTGACATTTTCCTTTTGACTCTTTGACACATTCCCTAACCGGAAAGTCTCTATAAAAGTATGTTAAGGGTGCCACAAATGCGTTGGCGCATCCGGTTAGACAAAAAATGGGTGACGCTTTATCCAAATATTGCCAAAAGCCAGAAACCCAGTAAAACTAGATTGTGAAAACCCGCTTTCACGTTCATGCTGCTGTTCTTTGTGTCTTGTAATGCTGGCTTTCATTTCCTTTGTACAGCCAGGGTGCACGGCGTTCCCACACTGTGCTCGCCTATAATGTGACTCCCTCGGCTATTGTACCGCAGCTATCCATGAGCCGCACCTGCTTTGAAGTCTGTTAGATTGCAATCTCTCATCCGACTTGTATTCCCCAATGGTATTTTAGTCAGACCTTAAAATAAGCCTTCAGAAGTTATATCGTGTTGGCTATCAAGGGTGATATCTTTATGCACTTTAATCACACATTCAGGAAAAATGCATTGAATGAATAAGGTTGTGTGTTTTGGAGTTTTCGTCTGTACCAGTAGGACAGGCTTTTTAAGCAGCTGTTCATTCTCTGTACATTTATTAAACTCCTTTGTATGTAATGTCTCCCCTCTATGATCTCCCGGGGTTTACCCAACTGTTAAGGTGAGTCCAGACGTCGACCTGCTTGCTCACTTGTGCTTCGAGGGAAACAAACACCACCCTACTAACGAGGCCCATAAATGCCAGAACATGTGTATTGGGTTGTTGGTTCCCTCATGCAGAGGAAATCTGCCTTGCATTTTGGTTCTTGCAGCTGTCTGTTCTGAGTTGTTCCTAAACCCTTCTGCATGTTTTTCTTTTTGTATATAAAGGATATGCCTCAAAAAGGAACGGATAACGTGCCAAGTGTAAAGGTAAGTACATCTTACCAGCAACACATTAGATTACTTTGTTTAAAACATAGAATGCTCAAACCTGACAAGATTTTCAGGAAATATTAGTCTAATTTTATTTTAAATGTGAAGCCATTTTTGGTGTTCTGGAGTTACCGTATTGGCTCGGATATAGGCCGCCCCGTATATAGGCTGCACCCTAAAAGTTTGGTGCTTTTTTAAAGTTTTTTTTCTTTAAAAAAAGCACCAAAAAAACATGCTGCCACTCTGTCTCGGCCCCCCCCGAGATATGCTTCCACTGTCAACTTACCGGCGGGGGACATCTATGCAATACGCGTATACAACTTCCGGTGCCAGCACTAAGCGGATGTGCCGGCACTGGAAGTTGTATTGCGTAGATGTCCCCCGCCGGCCCCGCAAGACACTCGGGAGTCTGCTCTGGTAAGCCTGGGGGGGGGGGGCAGAGGTAAAACGCTTGGACAACCTCCCGTGTTTTGGTTGTGTTGGAAGATGGCTACAGACTTGATTATGTGGACTGGACATGTCAGTTCATTTTTCACCCTTAATCTTCAACAGACCTTCTGTTAGTCTTTCTTAGCTCCTACAGCATATTTGTCTGCCTTGACCTGATCTTTATGTCAACTTCCAGTTTAACAGTGAGGGAAAGCGTGGTAGATTTGTGTTAAGGTGCAAATATATTCTTTGTCCAGCAGGTGGTGATACAGATCTATATAGAAAAGCATTGGTTTAGCTGCTGTTTGTACAGTAGTATTGTATGTGTATTTAATATAAAAACTGCAGGTTGTAAATTGAGCTTAAAACTGCCAAAACTACTGAAATGCTGGAAACATTACAATATAAAGGACGTTTCAGGAAAATGTTCTTAATATAGATATAGATTTTTATTTTTTTTTCCTTCCCTGAGGCATTTCCACTAAACCTGGGGGACGTTGATGCCCCAGGGAGAGCCGAGACATGGCCCCTGATGCTGCTCTCGGCGTTGCTGAATGCCTCGCCATTGAGGCATTGCATCAACACTGTTTAAGCAAAGAAAGTGATCTAAGATCCCTTTCTAAGCTTGTCTAATGTCATGACGTGCCAGGCACATCATTGGTCGTTAACTTAACATTTGTTGCGAGATGTATCTGTACCGTCATAGGTTAAGGGGTGAATGCTCTCCTTAGTTGCTGAGCTAAAAAAATTTACATTGTTTGTTTATTTTCTTATTATGGTCATATTTTCATGTGGAAAGCACTCCCACACCAAGTGTGTAAATTTTCTTTCAAGTACGAGATATACCTGTGATGATACGGACACCTGGAGCAGCCTCTCTCCCAGGATGTATCGCCCAGAAGGGAGCGTTGCTGAGACCGGGGTCAAGTCAGTGACTATATCTCCCCAGGATGCTGGTCTCAGTAGGGGAAACTTCTGGAGCGAGGCTGAAGGGTCAGTAGTCGGTAGCAGGTTTGACCTGAGCTGGTGTAGACACTGGATAGGGAGGCATGTATTGACCCCCCTGCCTCCAAGTATAGCTTTTACAGAGGCTGCCGAGTTTTAAGCTCAATGCTAACAGATCCGAAGACTCTGCCGCAAACCTCCCAGAAATGGACGCACGCCAGACTCTTGTGGAAGACTCCTCTGTTTGCTGCAAGGCAGGCAAGGTTATATAGGAAAACAAGGGGTGGGTAAAACACTACAAACAACCAAGTACTTTGTGTACAGAAGGAAAGTTCACATAAGAAACTTAACTCAGGCATTTAATTAATACAATACAATAGTTCACACCACATCAAAGGATCAATACCATCACCTCAAGATAATGGCAGTGCAGACAGGAAGCAGCACCAAAAAACATAATGGGATTATACAAAGAAGGAACATCAGTTTGAAAATACACATTAACCCTTGTATGCCCACAAGTCTCAGACAGCTACCATCACAATACCTTGTAATAGTACTAATATTGTAAATGATTTCCTGGAACTTTGAAAGTTATATTCAGCTGTTTTGGTAACCTGTCCTTGGACAAAACCAGGCTGTCAGTCTAACACCAACCTTTTGAAAAGCAGCGCTGTTTAGATATAGCATCTGCAATTCTGACGTTTGTTGTTTGCAAAGCAAAGATGGCATTTTAAGAAGGCAGAATTTAACCATTTCCTGCCGGTACACTGTCTGTCGACAGTCTGTACTAATGCGCCTCCCCTCCCCCTGTTGGCAGAAGCCAGTATTGCTGGCTTTGTCTACTAATCTTGTGTGGTGATCAGGCAATCCCTTGCTGTCAATGTCATTGTGATCGGCAAGCAAACTGAACAGGAGGAGGAGAGTGAGCATGTATCCCACCTCCAAAAAATTAAAAATGAATGGGAAAATTTAAATTTGAAATCGGTCGGTGGTCCTGTGGTATCACCATGGCCTCACTGGCTGATTTAACGTATGGAAAAGTATTTTAGTCCTTTGGTTATGAAAACCCCCGGGCCTGAAGGGGGTTAATCTTTGTACCACTGCCTCCTGGCCTTAACATTGTTCTGTTAATTATCTCCCATGCCACATGTTCACACATTTTTCAGTCTTATCACTGTGTTCTGAGCGGGCTCCAATTCGGAATATCTGTTTAAGTGGCGTTCTAAATATAACTCATCACCCACCAAGTAACACGGTATAAGACATATCTGCCTTCTATTTTGCTATAGTTGGCTGGTTTGGGTGTTTTTTGTCTGGTTTTTAATAAGAAGGAGCATTCTATGTTTTGGAAATATTCTTTGTTAAATTACATCCGGTGTAGTGGAGGCCAAATATGTCCCTGTTTTGCTTTGTAGGTATATTTAATGTACTCCCACTCTTTAAAATGTATTTAATAAAATAACCCCTGTGATAAATTTACGTTTTGAACTATGATTTGTTTTTAAATACAAATAAATCTTGGTGGCATCAAATATGAAATGTTTAATGCCAACCTGTTTGGGAAAAGTTAACACTGTCCATTTCATCAACAATATGACCTGTATGTTTTGGAATATTATAAAAGCGTTAATCTTAACATGCTGATGTGTGGATTCATAAGCGTGATGGCAGTCTACACTAAATGCTATTCACAATGGCTGCTTATTCTTTCAACCATGTATTTGGTTTACTTACTGCTATAAGTGTTCTGTCCTCTTGGTGACTGGGTAGGCAAACATGAGGCTTTCTGTCTATTTAAGAACTACAACTCCCATAGTCCCCCAGCAAGAATTTCATATATACTCATTGAGGATCGGGTAAAGCCATGTCAGGACCCTGGTAAGCAGGTCGGGTAGGAGCCCAGTAGCAGGGGATACAAGGGGTTCTGTTTGCACCCCACGATGCATGACGGTATGTGATGTGGTACGGACAGGCGAAATAACACACGGCACAACAGAATACGAGGAAAGGTACTGTATTGATGAAGGATATCACCAGCAAGAAAAGGCAGTAGTCTCAAGGCAGGATGCCCACTGGCAGGGCTGACGGGTACGGAGGCCCACTGGGTGGGCTGACGGCAGGAAGCCCACTGGGTGAGCTGACGGCAGGAAGCCCACTGGCAGGGCTGACGGGTACGGAGGCCCACTGGGTGGGCTGACGGCAGGAAGCCCACTGGCAGGGCTGACTGGTACGGAGGCCCACTGGGTGGGCTGACGGCAGGAAGCCCACTGGCAGGGCTGACGGGTACGGAGGCCCACTGGGTGGGCTGACGGCAGGAAGCCCACTGGCAGGGCTGACGGCAGGAAGCCCAATGGCAGGGCTGACTGGTACGGAGGCCCACTGGGTGGGCTGACGGGTACAGAGGCCCACTGGGTGGGCTGACGGCAGGTACAGGCAGGTAGCTCAGGAACTAGCAGGTAGCTCAGGAACTAGCAGGTAGCTCACGGTACAGGGCCAAAGCAGAGCGGTCCATGCACTTCAATGCAAAGGCCGTGACTACAGGGCAGGGCAGGTTAATAAAGGCAGGTACCACCCCCATGATCAGACCCAGCTGACCTGGTAATCTGAGCCTGACCACTGCAGAGAGAGGGTGGCCACTAGTGGTAGCAGCCGGACATAACGGCACAAGTAAACATACATGGTCCGGGCTAGCAGGGTGGAATCCTGACAAGCCATCATTTTGTTACCCCTGTAGATTGTCGGCAGTACGATCTGGCTGACCTTTTTTGCGATGTGTGCGTATATGATGCATAACATTGTGTGTTCGGATGTCTGTTCATTAGCGTGCTGTATCTTATCCAACAACACAGGCCATCAGTGTTGAGTGCACAGTGATGTCATGTTAACTAAAATGACCTCATTCTTTTGTTATGCGGCTTAACCCAGCTACCCAACCCTAATTGGTATTAATTGTTGCACATGATAACACATGTAAGCAATATGACACCAAATATAAGAATGAAATGCTGCTAGGTGGAGATAGAGAAGGTGTTATACTATTGTCAAGCTAAAAGCAGATTTTTACACACATTTTTTTGCTTCCTCGGATTATAATTGTGCGTGAGCTCAAAAGGGTTAACTATTGTACCCTCACCCCCTGTAATGCAGGGGGTAAGTAGAAAGAGGTTTTATAGGCCTTGGTTTTGTGCATGTACATAGGATTGGAAAAGGGGTGACAGGAAGACTAGATCAGACCAAGGATTTGGTGGATGGATGTGATGGTAACTGGCATGCAACACAGAATGCATTGAATTGACAAACAATTATTTATCCACCTCGTGGCAGGTAGAGGTTACCGATGATCCTGTATGTTTGCTATAGGATTTGGGCCAAAGGATGTTTCAATCTCTAAATTGCTAGTATTGTGTCGTAATATGCACCAATTACGGTTTCATCAATGGTTTGTAAATGTTGGCTTGCTTGTTGTGTATGTGTAAAATATATATACCGTATTTGCTCGATTATAAGACGAGGTTTTTTCCAGAAAAAAACTTCTGAAAAACCGACCTCGTCTTATAATCGAGGTCGTCTTGTAATCAGGCCTCAGATCATCCCCCACGATACCTCACAATTCCATCGGCCGCCGCCGTATCAGCTGCAGCCACCGCCGCCGCTTCTGTATTCGCGGCAGCTGCCGCCGCCGCTTCTGTATTCGCGGCAGCCGCCGCCGCTTCTGTATTCGCGGCAGCCGCCGCCGCTTCTGTATTCGCGGCAGCCGTCGCCGTTTCTGTATTCGCGGGAGCCGCCGACTCCGTATCCGCGGCAGCCTCCGCCTCCGTAATCCGCGGCAGCAGCCGCCGCCTCCGTAATCCGCGGCTTCAGCATCCTCCGATGCGGCCGAATCGGAAGCTGTGACCATAACAGATGCGCGGGTCACGTGGGTCGCGCTGTTCTCACCTGACCCAGCTTCGTTTTTTACGTTTTGTGCCTATGATTCTATGCAAATCAGTCCTACCTGACAGTCTGTGCTCCTGTTCACAATTTGTGAAGAGGAGCATAGACTGTCAGGTAGGAATGATTTGCATAGCTGGTTCAATTAGGGGCACAACCTAGTGAACTACATTTCCCATGATTCCCAGACCCCTTTAAGCGTGACTGAGGAGCATGGGACATGTTGATGGGACATGTTGATGGGACAAGTTGATGGGACAAGTTGATGGGACATATAGATCTGCTATTCCCACTGACAGGTGAGAAAGAAAAAAGAAAAAAACACAAAAACAGTGGTTTTGATTTTTTTCCCATTAGGGTCGTCTTATATTCAGGCCTTTTCTTTTTTTCCCCAATAAGATCCAAAATTTGAGGGGTCGTCTTATAATCGGGGTCGTCTTATAATCGAGCAAATACGGTAATTAGTGTGTGTGTTTAATGGATGGATTTTGAGTTTTAAATATATAATCTGAAAATATGTCCAACACTTTGTTTTATATAATATATATAATTAGAAGAAAAAAAAACATTCTTACTTGTCATGACATTGGTCCTCTGTTACCAAGTCAACATATGACATAAGCACTTATGGAAAATATGCTGTAAGGCTAACTTATTAAACTTGATATTTACTTATTGATCCATGGAAACTAATGGTGGAAGTTATGTTGAGCAGTGCTGGGTAATTCTTATCCATCTCTTAAGCGGCCATTACCTCATGGCACCTCAGCGTCGTTTTCCATTACTGTCCCATTATCTCCTATGTTCGTTTTGTCTTGTCTGGTAATGTTGAAAACATGTTAAAATTTCATTTAAATATGAGAAATTCATAGAAGTTGGTTGGTGGGAATACGGTGCTAGTAAACTGCTTGCAAAAGAACACTGCATACAGTATTTGTGTATTTTACTGCTTATCTTCACTTATTAATCTTACATATTCAATGATTCATGTTTTATTTATTCTAGCCAAAATGCCATTTATATCTGCTCCCTGGATGTCCTAGGGATCTTAACCCTGTTTGTGGAACAGATGGGAAGACCTATTCAAATGAATGTATGCTCTGTTTCTCCAACAGGTAAGAGTGAACCGGTCAAAAACATTTCTTGGGTCCGACCATTAACTCCTTCACTCCTGTGGGTTTTCATAACCAAAGGATTCAAATATTTGTAATTTTTACCATATGCTAAAGCATTTTCCATATTTGATGAACTCGCCCAGTTATACATTTTGTTCAGTAGAAGTTTGGCCTTCTTTCAAATTAGAAATTCTTATTGATAGTTAATCGACACAACCTATACTAAAATAGAAAACACATTTTTGCAATCTAAAATCTTCTGTACTGTAAGCGCCATAGCTGAACATTGACCCAATTTATGTTCAAACCAGGAGATGTTGCGGAACAGAATAATAATTTGGGATATGGCTAGAGGGCCACATCCATAGTCACACCGCAGTGACTTCTAGTGGAAGTGATCAGCCATTCCTTGAATGATGGTGCATGCAATCTGTTGGCAGGAAGCTAGTGATGCTGGCTTCTGCCCACAGGGGAGATGTCCTTGCCTCTGCAACAAGGCAGACATACCTGTACGTCCTAATGGGCTTCTAAGGGGACTCAACGGATTAAGTAACATAAAATCGAGTTGTTGGGAAGGCATGATGCAGGCAATTTGCTATTTATTTTTGACAGTCTTGAGTGATAATGTTGCTATCTTTTTTTTTTTTTTGCAACACACATTACATATCCATATAACTGACAATCGCTAAAGCATATAGAAGTGTGGCCGTCTGTCTAATTTGAAGGGTGATGTAGGAAAATCACATGGTGTAGCCTTCATGTACCAGATCAAGGCACTTTTATTTAAAAATTAAAATTGCAACACATGATTCTTTTGTTCCATATTGTGTATTGAGGCATACAATATTTGTCTATATGCCTTTCCTAGATTTACACTATTATAATTATTCAGTTGCAGGGGCCTTGAGATGACTGCCACTTTCCTAGCACACTGTTTCCTAACTTGGCTGCTTGACATTTTTAGGAGCTAGGTTGATTTGTTTTGCACGTTTGTCTACTCTTTCATGAACCTGTTTACAGCACATAAACTGCTTCAGGTTACCAGTTGTAAAATGTAATTTCCAGTACACAGTTTTAAAGGGATTCATAGATTCCAGTGCAGTTTAATGATCGGACAGAACATACTGGCTCAAGGTATCTAAAAGTTTACAACTGTTCCTTTTTTCTTTTTCCTTTTTCTTTTACAGTTATAAGGACAACAATGTGGAGATTAAATGGAAAGGAGCATGCTGATGGGGTGATGTGAAATCCAGGAAAATGGCACATGTGATCTTCCTAAGACAATGTTCTGCTGTAGGCTAGTTAAAAGTTTCACCTTGTTGACATATTGTCCTACAACTCAATAAACAACAAATAACAATTAAGCAGATGTCACGTCGTGCTGTTACCTAACGTAGCAAACTAGTGGTGCGTACATAGTTTTAAAGCTTTACTGACTCCCTCTTTTAAAATAAAAATACTTTTATTATGTGTGAAACTTTATCCATCATAGTCTTATATTTGGAGTTTAAGAGTCTTCCAAATTAGGAAACTAATTTAAAGAGAACCTGTCTGGGATGTGGCCATATTAATATTCATTCATATGAAAGTATAATATAAGGTCCTGGTACAAAAAAGAACCTGTGTTCAAGCTGGTCTTCACTGAATTTTGGTTTTAAACGAAAAGCTAAATAAAAACAAATTGTACAAAACTTGGGAGTATCAAAGTTCATCCGACTGGGAAATATACAAGTGTTGAAAGTAAGTCACAGAGTTATCTATCTAAAAAAAAAAAAAATGTATTCCTATAATTGGCATGGATTTGAAGGACAAATTAGGAAGTATAGTCTCATGTAACAGTGTTTAATATAAGTGGTTTGTTTTTGTTAGGGAGGATTTATCCATTGCTTTAAAATAGCCTTACAAATTCACAGTTTTCTGAAACAGATGGGATCCTGAGAATTCTGACTTGGTGTTCAGTTAACCTGCTTTACCCCAGCCTTCTTTGCTGGCTACACAGTCTTCTACTTCCTGGTTTAGCTGTAAGACTAGAACGTGAGAGTGAAACCAAGTGTCAAAAAGTAAGAATAAAAAAGGGAGAGTACTTTCCTTTTTGATCGGGTTTATAGCCGCAACCCTATAAACACTCTCCACTGAATGTTGAAAAGGGATACAAAAATTATCTGTAAGACTCCAGGCTTTTTATAGCAACCCGCTATAAGTTGACAGTTGAGTTGTCTTGGGTCGCGTTAATGTTAACTGTAGACGCAGTTGCGTTCACTGTAGCGAATGGGTAAGCTGCTCCATTTTAGCCTATGCTGGAGTGGCCTGAGCAATTTGACTATATTTAGTTTGAAGCCACTAGAATCTTTGAACAGACTCGCAAGAAACGTTTTATTTAAGTATTCATAAACAATTGTGTAGATGTGATCATTACTGCCTTCCAGCAAACTGAATGGGGGGGGGGGGCGGCAATTCTATATATATAGATCTCCTGCTGTTAATTTTATGCAGATGTTGGCAAAAAAAAAAAAAAACCTCAACCAGGGCTAAGGCATAGCTGATGCAGTGCTAATTTGATTTTCATTAACAAGTAAAACATGACAAATGCCATGACTCTTCATTCTGTGTTGCCTTGGCAATAAAGATTTTACTTTTATTTCCCTTGTAAAAAAAAAAAAAAAAAAAGTTTGGTGTTTTGTTTTGGGCAAAATCCTACTATGCAGGGAGTGCCACTTTACACATTCGTACTGCCAGCAAAGAAAGCAGAAATTCAACAGTGTCGATAATTAAAACTGTTCTTTTGAATGAAACCCCTAGAATTAACTCTTGAAGTACCTTTCTCGTAATTGTCGTTTACATTAAAGTCTCTCATACATACTAAATCATATAAACATATATACACTTTTATGTGGCAGCAAGGATTCCAGAATTGTTTCTAATTGAAATCATACTATCTCTGTTAGAGATCTTTATTAATATGATATTTACTATTTATACACAATCGCTATTCTCCAAGGAATTGACATGGCCCCTTCCTTTTTGTTACTGTTGGCTCTTATTATATTGCTTTCCTAGAAATAAGGAATTCTCATTGATTTTAAGACGTTTCTGCCAATATAAAAACATGTTCAGCCATACCCCACCCAGCAAGTGGCATAAGAGTCATTAACGATACAAAGTTATTTAGCGGTGGTGCACATTTCATAGCTTGCTACATTTTGAAATAAAATGGTCAATTGCTTGTGAGAATGTGGAGCTGCTCCCCTCAGCCTGTCTGATACCCAGCTGTTGACAAATTGATCTACTAGAACATCTGAGATGGTGACATCAGCCAGGCATTGGTTTTGGTGTGGGAAGAAAGACAATGACGTCCCTCAACTGCAAGCTGGCCAGACTTTGCCTTGTAATGCAGTTTGTTGTCCTGACAGCCTTTACCAAAAGAGCATTTTGTTTTTCTTAAACAAATAAACAAATAAAAGAAAGAAAATGATACAAAGAACTGGGGCTCAACTTTGTCCAGCTCTCCCTCCTGTGGAAAAAGTTGTGATAAGTTGGTCACTTTTCTTCCAGCATGGGTGGTCTCGGGGTAAAACAACGGTTCGCCAACTCCAATGTTTTCCAAAATATTTGTGTTGCAATGATATCAGTCTCTGCTATGAGTATATTTGTATCTTAACTCGCATTAGAATAAAACATGTATGTGTTTCCTATCCATTACAAAAGACTACAAAAAAAACACTTAATACCATATTCAGATCAAAATAAAAGCTGTGGAATATGATGGAGCGATACACATCAATAAATACCGGTGATCATGTTGTCCGGAAAAAAATCTGTACGTGTCAATGAATTGAAACTTATTGTTTTTAAGGGGCAAGAGCATATTTCTATGAAACGTGTCTCCCTTTTAATTGGTTATGTTGGTATGACTACAAATGAAGTTGTTATTAGTCTCTTGAACCACTAAGCGTTCTTCTGGTGCTTTTTGAATACGCATTCCTGACACACCCTCAACCTCCTTTATGGAACACATCCATCCCTAAAAAAAAAAATGGCAAAACCCTTTACTAAAGAATGTGGCTGTCATACTGGGATAGGTGTGTTTAAAATACAGATTTTTAACTACTTTAAAAGTAACTAAGGAAATCATGATCAATTATAATAGTTTTTTTTTGTCTTAACATACATGTTAATACCATGCAGTTCCCTCCTGATCCAGAAGATAATTTAATTAAATATAAATAATATAATTAGTGCCGGGCAACAGCAGAGGTTGTCTGTGCACATTGCGCAGATGTCCACCGCCTGCCTCCCCTAGACACCAGGAAGTCTGGAGGCAAGTCTGGGGATGGAATGATAAGTCTGGGGGGCAGGTTACATTACATTACATTTATTTATAAAGTGCCGGCAGATTCCACATCGCTGTTACAGTCAGTAGAACAATTTATAAACACATACAATACGCATACATACAATGACAAACAGATCAAAATATAAATATAAATAATATACCGTATTTACCCGAATATAGGCCGCACTCCCCCCCCCCCACTTTAAGTCTTTAAAGTGGGGGTGCGGCCTATATTCGGGGTCTAGCGCCCGACGCCCGGGACATGCAGTTCTGGGCGGCGGGCAGGCAGCAGGGTTAGGATACAGATACCCCGCAGCGGTTCAGGGGACCCATATCCTACTCTCCGATACGCTCAGACAGCCTGCCCTGCCGGCACTTTCCACGGGGGGACGTTCACCAGAAGTGGCGATGCGCATAAACAACCTCTGCTGCCAGCACGTCTGCACGATGTGCTTTAACAATCTCCCTTCCTGGGAATTCCCACGAGGGGAGTCCCGGCAAGGGAGATTGTTAAAGCACATTGTGCAGACGTGCCGGCAGCGGAGCTTGTTTACGAACGCATCGCCGCAGCCGGTGAACGTCCGCTGAGTGCCGGCACCGGAAGTTGTATACGCGTATTACGTAGATGTCCCCCGCCGGCCCCACAAGACACCCGGGAGTCTGCTCTGATAAGTCGGGGAGGGCAGAGTGGCAGCATATCTTGAGGTGGGGAGGACAGAGTGGCAGCATATCTCGAGGGGGGGGAGGACAGAGTGGCAGCATATCTTGAGGGGGGAGCAGAGTGGCAGCATATCTTGGGGGGGTTTGGAGGACAGAGTGGCAGCATATCTCGGGGGGGCAGAGTGGCAGCATATCTCGGGGGTGCGGGGGACAGAGTGGCAGCATATCTATTACAAAACTTTTTCTTTAAAAAAGCACCAAAATTTTAGGGTGCGGCCTATATACGGGTGCGGCCTATATCCGAGCCAATACGGTAATTAGTGCCGGGCAGAAGCAGGTTGATAACTCAGGGAAGCAGAGTTAGCAGATAAAAGGAAATAAAAACAAGAAACACATTTTTCTCATAGATTTTTTTTTTTTTATTAAATATGAAAAAACTGTTTGCATGTGAAACTAGTAAAACTTCTTTCCTATAGGGTAGTCTTACATTCAGGCTTTTTCTTTTTTTCCTTAATATTCACATTTTGAGTGGTTGTCTTATAATAGAGCAAATACAGTGTATATATATATATATATATATATATATATATATATATATACTCACACATACTCAAATATTTGCAAAACTTTTATAAATTAACAAATTTTTTCCTGCAACCTCTGTGAATCATGAAACCTAGTCTATTTGCTATGGATGCCTCCTTTTAACTATATATGTCCATAAGGACTTGCCACAGTGCCCAGATTACACCCACAGTGTTCTCCTCTTAGTCAAGGCTCCTTTCAGTCTGGCTCAGGTGCACCCTGTTATCCATTCTTTACAATTTAGGTCTCAGGATCTCTCCTCTCTCTCTCATTATTCTCGTTACACCCCCGCTTATCTATTCCCTTTCTATTTATCTCTCACCTTCTCCTTTTTCCTTCCCTTCTCATTATCTCATACGTTTCTCTCCCTTTTGCTCTTTATTTCTCTTTATCTCCCCATTTTCTCTCTCCCGTGTTTCTCTTTATCTCTCCCCCTTTTCTTTGATCCCCCTTCTCATTATCTCTCCTCTTTCTAGGTATCTGTCTTTTCCATCTCTCCCCTAATGTTTACCTCTTCCCTTTCTTCTTATCTCTTTGTTCTCCTTATAGTCCCACTCTGTCTCCCCTTTTATCACTCCACCTTTCTCTTTACTTCACCTTTGTTTCCTATCTCTTCCTTTTCTTTATTGCTCTTCCTACTTTATCCCCATTCTCCCCTCCTCTCCCATTTCTCTTATCTCTCCCCATTGTCCCTATCTTTCCTCCATCTCATCATTTCTCTCCTTATATTTATTATTATATTTGGCACCCCCCTTATATGCACACATTTTCACACACACCCTCAGATTTGCACAGACTTACACACTCACACCAACACACATGCACATATACTCACATCTATGCTCACATACACTTACACATACATGCTCACACACATGCACGTATCATTAAAGTACATAGGGTGGCTGGAGTGTCCTTTTAAAATTTATATTTGTTGGGTGTAATGTGTGTTCAGTCTGAAATGGATATTGGTACCACCCATTACCCATATCAATGGCAACAAATGAAAAGTTAAAAAATAAGCTTTCCCTTTATGTGAATATTTACATGTTTAACAAATATTGTGAAGAAATTGAGAAAGACTACACACACCCTTCATTATGACACATTTTCAGATGCCACTCCTTGGATTTCACTCAACACTACAACCACTTGTGATAAATCAGCATAATTATCGGTAGTTAATTTTCTATCCTAATAAGATAGAAACTTTATTGTGGATTTAGATAATATCAGGGAAAAACAATATACTTCTTAATGTTAAAATCACACAGAAGGTGTGTCTGTAATAACCAGCAAACGTGTCATACTTGTTAGTGCTTAGTGAAGTGTGTTATAGTTGATGGCTGTAATTTTCTGTGCTTAGGGTGCCAAGAGTGTGGTAGGATTAGGTGTATTTTTTTAAGATTTAATGCATAACAAGGTGGAGTGTTTTTAAAACAAATACCTTTCATTAACAGCATACTGTATGCGTTTCCTTGGAAGTATTTTCACGCTACAGAAAACTGAAATTGGGAATAAATAACTTGCTTTTTAATCGTCAGGTTTGCAGGCGCAACAGTCTTCTCCTGCAGGGCTGGCCTTAGGTGTTCAGGCGCCCTGTGCGGACTACTTCTCTGGCGTCCCCTCTACAAAAAAGAAAAGGGAAAAAATCATGTAACAAACAACTAGTTTTAATTAGAGATTATTTATGTGCAAGGGCAAACAAGTACAATAAAATATAACTAGAAACACTGGTAACAATAATGTACCTTAAATACATTAAATATAGGAAAAAAACTGCTAACAAAAACATTTTTCCTTTAAATATTGAAAAAAGTGAACCCTAAGCAATTATTTCCTTTGCACCCCCTCCACACACCCTGGCATGCAATCACTTCCTCCGCTCCCACACCAAAAAAATATTTGCCACACTCACTGTAGATTAGGGGAAGACTGTGAAAGTCAGTGCAGTCTTCCCTCCTTCTGACCTTTGAAAGGTCCTCTCTCCCATACTCTTCCCCAGAGTTCCTTTGTCCCCTCATTCACTAAGCCACACCTATATTTTCCTTCCTCCATGTAGTTCAGGTATAGATCAAATTAACACATGTAAACAACACTTTATGCGTGTATAGCATTGCAGGTATAGTCCAACAGAATAACACACAAACCCAGCTTTGCAGGTTTAGATCAACTGGGGATCACACGTAAACTCAGCACTGCAGGTATAGATCAACTAAATAACCCTGTATTTGCAGATATATATAAATAATTTATGGAAATAACACACATGTCTGGCTTTGCAGGTATAGATCGACTGGAAATCACATATAAACTAAGCATTAAAGGTATAGATAAAAAAGAATAAAATAAATTACAGGCATAGATCACAGGTTTTCCATCCCAAAGTCAAGCCCTGGTGTCCACATAGAACTTGACCAGCACCCAGATTACACACACAATTACATCCCAGCCTGAACCATCTTTGTCCCCAAACAGCCCAGCGTGAGCCATTTGTGTCCCCAAACAGCGCAGTGTAAGACATCTTTGTCCCCAAACAGCCTGGCCTGTGGCATCTTTGTCCCATAAACACCCTGCTTGTGTCATCTTTGCCTTTCCCTAAATACACTTATACATCTATGATACACACAAAACACTTATACAGTCACTCATTCACTCTGTCATTTACACAATTCCTCCACACAATTATTCATTCTCATTAACACAAATTATTTACACATATTCATTAATGCATTCTCAAAATTCATTTTCACAATTCATCCACACATTAATTTATACTCTCACTCATTCACACAATTCATCCACACATTAATTGATTCATTATCTCACTCATTCGTGCAATTCATACAGACATTAATTAATTTATTATCTAACTCATTCATACAATTCATCCACACATTAATTATCTCACTCATTTACATGATTTATCCACACATTAATTAATTCTCTCACCCAATAACACAATTCATCCACATATTACCTCATTCATTATCTTACTCATTCTCACTCTTTATTTATTTCAAGATTCTTCCAAACCCCATGATCATGATCTCTTCCCTTCTCCCTATCTACCCCCTCTTTCTCTTCTTACTATCTACTCCCTCTCCTCCCTTTCTCACAATCTCTTCCCCTTCTCACTATCTACCCCCTCTCCTCCCCTATTCATTGTCTACCCCCTCTACTACCCTTCTCACTGTCTACTTCCTCTCCTTCCCTTCTCACTATCTACTTCCTTTCCCCCCCTTCTTACTATTTACCCCCCCCCTTTGCAGTTCACTTAGCCTGGTGAAGTCCTGTGGCGGGATCACAAGGCTTCAGTCTCGCTGCCCTGCCTCGGTGCGCGCAGCTTCACCGATGAGCGCCGGGATATGACGTCTTATTCTGGCGCTCATCATGAAGAGCTGCACCGCAACCAAGGCCTCGTGCTCCCACCACTGCAGTCAGAGCAGTGGTAGGGAGCAGAGGAGACAAAGGGGGCGGAGCGGTGGCTGAAAACTTTTTCATTTACGACCACTCGGCGCCCCTCTCCTCCTCTCCCTGCCGCCTGGGTGCTGTGTGGCGATGGGATGGACGCAAGGCGCCCCTGCTGCATTGGCGTCCTGTGTGGCCGCACAGCTCGCACACCCAAAAGGCCGGCCCTGTTCTCCTGTTTCCACCCACCATTGGTGAGGTTCCTACTCTTTACTCTTCAGGGGTTCTGAGACCACAAACCTATGTACTAAACTATCAGAACATTTTAATGTTTGTTTCACAAGGTCCAATCAAGCCACTAACCTCTTGGACTTCAGGTACCCCACTGGGAGAGCTGTAGTTGAAGGTTAGTTAACATTGTACTCTTTAGCTGGGAAGTATACCATGTAGAATTCAAGGTGTTGGCTTTAAATAAACAAAGAGTATCTGGTAATTATCCAAGAGCAGATGAAAGGCATGTTCCAGCCTAGACCTTTGGCAACAGGAGACGCTTGCATTAGAGGCTTCCTGGTTTGCTGCTGCTCTGTAGGCCGGTTGGGGTGATCAAAGATCAAATGGATAGGCAATGCTTCCGTACTAGCTGGTACGTACCAAGTAGCATTTCTTGCACATGCTGCGCATCTGCAAGATACAGGGCACTCAGTTCAGAGGTAACACCAGGGAAAGGGTATTATAGAGCCCAAATGAAACCTTCAGAAAGAGATGCATTGCTTTTTAAGCAATTGTAATAACTTTAGCATGTTCAAGCTTTTAATTAACTTTGCAATCGTTCAGACATGTGTTCACTATTAAGATGGTTAGTCAGGGCATACACTTCCAAGTACTTCCTCCTCCCTTTGCCAGATGATTGTTGATGTCTGTGGATGGAACAAGCTTCTGGTCTTAGAATCATAATCTTTTTTTCTGAAAGTTGTTATGCCCCCTGGCCTATAGCTCCTATTCATTGACCTCTTCATGATGGCTGTTTTGTTTGTCCTAGTGTGTAGTATCTCTTAACTGGATTCCAAGGGTTTGTTTTCACAGCCAAACTCAAAAGGAAAGTAGACCTGTTTTATTCTTTCTCTAGGAGGGATCTTCTGGGTCCCTCTCCAGAGGGAAACCCTTGAGGTGCTCAAAGTTATGTGGCAGCCAGAAAACCAAAAAGCTCAGTCTAAGCGCTTGAAAGTAAATGCTTATAAAAAGTACTGTACACACTAGTGTGAAATGTCTGCCCTTATGCTCAATCAGTCATTATACAATTATATTGTAAAAAAAAAAGAAAGAAAGAAGCAAATGCACAAATCAGTCACTATTCTCTGTTCACCGAGCCTACTATGTGAAATATTCTAAAGAAAGTAGTAAAAGTTACACTAGCTTTGGTCTTGAATGGCAGAATAACCTTTTTTGAGATATCCATATCATACAACATTTATAGAAACCATAATCCAACCCATTGTTTTCCCAATCATCGGCAAGAATCATCGAAACACAGAGGAAGACAGGTGCAGGGGCTGCGGTTTCTACCTCAGGTAAGTGTTTTTTTTCCTTTTTCTCTTGAAGAATGCATATTAAAGTATTCACGGAGTGTTTTCTTCTTTAGAGGGGCTGTCAAGGTCAGTAAACTGTTTCTTTAAACAACTCTCGACCTATATCGCAGAAAAGAAAAATTTTTAGTAACATAAAATACAATTCTAAATAAGGTTGACACAGTCAAAGAATAATGGGAGAAAAATAAGCATTTCATTTGCAGACAGCATCAGCCACTTTTTGTCCCAGACGTGAGAAGGGATTTTAGCAGTGCTTTCATAGCACACGAGCTTCAGCCAAGCTCCACAGGCGTGTGCTGAATGTGAAATATGAAACGCCTATTGAGAAGCATATGGAAAACTAAGGTTGTGACAGCAAGAGAGAGAGAGACAGAGAGAGAGACAGAGAGAGAGAGAGAAAGGCCGTGCCTGAACACTGCGCTGACAAGTGATCTCCACGCCGCTACTATCTCACTTGGCTAGGCCTGTACTGCAGGTTTTTCAGGTATCTGTTCTTACTCCCTTGTAACTCAACAGTGATAAACAAGTAGGCGTCAGCTGCCATCACAACTACATATCTAACAGCATTTCAGACTTCTTATGTTATTAATACAAGACGAGCTGGCTGCAGGTTTGGGTAATCTGTCAAGCAACATAGCTTTTTAAAGATGTAAGTACATCTGCTTTTACTCCGCTCTGTTTGCTTAAGATGTAAATGCACAAGGAGACATTTATGCCTTGTTGTGAAGGATAGTAATAATCATTTTTTTTGTGCTGTTAGCCCTGTGACATTTGACTTTTTTCCCCCCTACTTTTTATTCTTCTTCAGTAGATTGTACACTATGTAAGTCATGTTTAAAAGGAGGAGAAGTGTTAGCACGAGAGTCTAAAACTGCAGACTCGGAGATGGAGATGTAACGTAAGCAAGTTTTACTTCACTGAGAGGGTGGTAAATAAGTGAAACCACCACCCAGCAGAAGTGGCAAAGACTAATACAGCTGGGAAATTAAAACATATTACATAGGCATACGGCTATCCTGAACATAATAAAGCAAGACCAAGGGTGGAACAGAAGGAAAAATGGTCAGGCTAGATGGGCTAAAAGGTTCTTATCTGCGAGGGTACTTATAGGCTCCACCATATCTTATTTATTCTGTTAAGAGCTCTTTCTGAGATGGAAGGCACTGAGTGATTTTAGCAGACAGAGGAATAGATTTTGTGCTGCATAGAATTATATATATATATATATATATATATATATATATATATATATATATATATATATATCGTTTTCTGCACATAAAAAGCACAACATTGAATGAATGAGATCAGCATCATATGAATGAGACTCATGATCAGTGAAAACACAACCTACAATTGTGTTACTTTTAGAAACATGTAGATTTTAAAGGTAAGTTGTAAACCTTTGTGGATGTACCTCACTAGTGCCGTGTTGTGAAGCAGTATGGTATGGATCATGTTATTGCATTGATATAGATGTCAGAATTTCAGCAATTGGTTGTAGAGTGGTTTCATCTCTCTGTGTAGAGGATGTCAGCCTATCACTTGTAGACCAGCGTGTTCTGTTCATGCTACATTGTAAGCTTTTCATAGATAAGGAAGAATTTTGCAAAAGCAGAACTGGATTTCAATGAAACTGAAATTACCGTAGTAAATTATGCTTGGGATCTATAGGTAAATTACATTGATGAACCCAAATACATGAAATGATGCTCTCTCCAGGGTAGATATGAATGATGTACACATACTTGGCTCTCCTGACTTCAGTATATGATTAGATAGAATAGGAACAGAACTCTGTGCAATTGACTAGTCCCTTGCTTGTTTGTATTGGAGACATCTGGTGCCACTGATGCTATCTCCCCTTACATTGTTTTTCTTTCTCTTATTACCCTTCTCTTTCCTCTTCTCCACGTTTTTCCATACCCTATCACACAGTTCACATATGTTATCCTTTCATAATATTATATATATATATATATATATATATATATATATATATACACACATACCATGTTTGGCCTTACATGGCACAGTTACCTTCATACTTATCGTTGGAAAAGCACAACAGCACTCATGATCTGAAACAACCTAAGAATCATTATTGGGATTGGATTTCTAACATGATGTAGATAACAGTGCTTTGTATCCCTAAGTGTTCCCTTTTGTCTTTACACACATATGCTGTGGACAGGGTTACATGATGATAATAGATCTCTTTACTATTGAATAGCATCCCATTGCAGGTGGGATCAGAGGAACTCTTACTGTTTATAATAATAGTAACCTGTACAAACAAGTCATTTAAATAGTTAAATCAGAATAATTTGACACAAGATTGTGTAACTTTAATAATTAGGAAAGAGTTGGATTTTTAACCAATTCAGTTTCATTGATACTGAAAATCATTGGAAATCATATTATTCTGAATATTATAGCTTTACAATATGGCCATTACTAGTTAATAGCATTAGCTGGAAGAACATGGAAAATCTTTTCTATTACTGTAGCAAGAGGGTCCAAGTTACTATGAAAACAAGTCCATGTAACTATGCAAGCAATTCAAATTCAAAGTAAAGTTTAAAACATGGGAGGAGGTGCAATTCTTGGTCTAAAAACAATCATAGTGGTCCACTAATCTTGCCCTGCATCAGGAGCACTCCCAAATTCTGACAAACACTTATATTTCAAACATTATTATTCTCCATATAATTTTTACCTGAAAAAAATCTGGTTTTATTTTTAATTTACTGTTGTACATAAATCCCTTTTTTTGTACATAATTAGGAAATCTAAAAAAAAAGTAATGAACACAGCAGCTGCTGAAAATGACATGGGGCCCCATTTCAGAAAACTTCTGGATCCTTAACTGTTTTACTCTGTCCATAGATTATTTCCTCCTACTCATTCCTGTATGCTTTATATTTCTGTTTTTGCCTTTCCGCTTCACCGTTTTGTGATAACCAAGTTTTGCTGTATTTCCTTCCAGCTTTTTCTACACTTGTGCATTCAGATTCACACAAATTTAAATTTTAACAACATTTGCCAATTTATTTATTTAGTCCCAGTCCGAAAACGAGGAGGGACCCCCTAATGAAACAAATAAAAACGAAGCAAAATTTGCCTTGGCATTTTTTTTTTCATTCTCTCTCTCTAGCACACAACATGTTTACTTGTGTGTTCCATGTCCCTGTAATGGTCCATGACTGAATGGAACTTCCACTTGTGCCAATGGTTAATATGACCCTCCATTATGTACAAAGTATTAGAAACTTTTTCAGAGCTCTGTAAACATTAACCAAGCAAATATACATAGTCATGTAATATTTGCTTGCTGCATTTCATTTTAAATATCTTAGAAACATGTTTAACCCCTTAACGACCATTGCCTGGCAAAAACAGTCAGTTAACGACCAATGACATGCCTGGTACGTCCTGGCATTAAACAAGCTAAGAAAGCGATCTAAGATGTTGAGACATTCAGACATCCCAGTGTGGCCCCTCCCCAGGCATCGTCTGCCATACACTGTATGGCGGCGGACTCCTAATTTAAAGTCAATTGCTTGTTACCACAAATAGCTATTCAGCCAATAATAGGGCACTAACTCAAAGCATTTAGGCATGTAGATGACAGGGTCAGCTTTCATATTTATAGGAAGTATCGCACTTACACATGATCACTCTGGTGGGGGTGTCAATTATGGATCTTGTGGACTGCCCACTGCACAGGAACCATCAGGTAGCAGTGTTAATAAATTAATATATAACTGTAGTTCTTACAAAACAAATGAACAACATTCGTGTGAGCTGAGAAAAATACATAAAAGAAATATTTCCAAATATGTCTAACTACTCTTCTTATATCACATTTCTGTTCAAGAACCACTAGTTGTAGAAAATGAGCTCTTGTCAAAAGGGAATTACAGAAAATGAAAAACCAACGCAGGAACAGTTGGAGATCCTTGAGTACAACTTTAATAATGTGAGCAAGCAACCTGATCAAACAACCATAATGCTGATAGCTGCTGAAGCAGGTCTCACAGAAGAGAAAACAATGGTGAGTGGGGTTAGACAGTAGTGCTTAAGTATTAATGTAACACATCATTGATGCTATGCCATGGTGGTTGCTGTATTTGATCCATATTGGACTCTTTACTAGTCTCTAGTTTAAAATGAAACAGTAACCTTCACCGTGGCTTAATGCATTTATTTAATCAGCTAGAATTTAATCAGGAGGATTCCAACTCTCTTAAATATAACGAAAGTATTGGAATTCTGTCTATGAAAATAATAAATACATGAGTCTGTATTCTGTGACAAATAGTTAATCCTGTGATATTTGGTACACTTTATTTAGCCATTGCCTCTCTTCCTATCATCCTGCTATGTGTATTCCCTCCCAACTGACCTTGTGTGACTGCATCTACAGAAAGGCATCAATTGTCCTTCTCTTTTTAGCAGCTAATGAAATTGATACACTAATGGGTAATGCAGAGCATCCCCTGTGACTGTCAACACACTGAGCTACTTGTTCTACGTCTGCAATGAATGAGCCAGTGGCACAAAACATCTAAAGGAAACCTGACCTAATATAAAAGGTCAGAAAAAAATAGAAGCATCTGGCATACTTCGCATTTAAATTTTTTTAGTGCAATGTTCAATTACTAAAGTCCTATCATATAGGCATACCTAGGAGCTTCCCAGGACTAGCTGGTAAAAGCTCCCCTCACCTGCTCCCTATATGATGCACGGGGGGTTGAGGGTGTCCATAGTCATGAATACGGCTAGGGCTAGCCTCAGTTAGACTTTGAAGGTATGGAGGGTGTGCCTGCTGCTCAAGGAGCAGCTTCAGGACCGGTTCGGGAGATCACAGATCTCCTTCTAACCAGCCTAACATCAAGGAAGTGAGAGGTCTGGCACATCTGTGTTCCCTATAACTTCGGCTTCCGTGCTCCCTTTAACCATGTACTGGCAATTGATGCCGGGCACCAGGACATAATGTTA
The DNA here is from genome assembly GCA_029215755.1 of Spea hammondii. NCBI lineage: Eukaryota > Metazoa > Chordata > Amphibia > Anura > Pelobatidae > Spea > Spea hammondii. The sequence goes on along the minus strand of JARDYJ010000001.1, from coordinate 93,129,242 downwards.
TAGCCCTGTGCTCGGTATCAATCACTTTGGACACTGCCAGGGAGTGGCAAAGGAGAGGTCTGAAGCGACAGACATGGATCTCATTTTTCCATGACAAAAAATAGGAAGGAGAGGAAGAGAACGAGGAGAAATGAAGAAGAGAAAGGTATGAGATGGGAAGACAGTATTTGTATGTGTATGGGGAGGCATTGATATGGGAAGTGTATATGTTTGTGTGGGATTGTAAGTTCCTGCAGGAACAGGGTCCTTCATTCCTCTTGTATCTGTATGTCAATTGCTGTATTATGCTTGTCGTTATCTGTAAAATTTTCATCTTGTACAGCGCTACGGAATATGTCGGCGTTTTCGAAAAAAAGTATAATAATAATAATAATAATGGGCAGACGCGTGTAAGTGCAGTGTATATGGGCAGTGTATATGTGTGTTGATCGGCTGGTGTGTTTATGTGTGTGCATATGTGTCTGTAAGGGCAGTGCAAATGTGTGTATTTGCCATCCCTGTGTAAGGATAGTGTATGTGTGTATGTAAAGGCAGTGTTTAAGGACAGTGTATGTACATATGTATGGGTAGTCATGTGTAAGGGCAGTGCAAATATCCTCTGCAAACTAGGCGAGCACATCACTTGCTTTGAGTTAGCTTCATTTGTGAGTAAATTGAGTCAAGTTCAAGTGAGACTGTCTAAAGTTTTTTAGCAGATTAACAAACTCCTCAATTTCAGCAATGTCTGCTTTGATGACTTGACATAAAGCTGACTCATGTTGATCTTATTGGCAGGGATAATAATTAGACTAGATAACCTCATCGCAAACTGAGAAGTCAGCATTTGACATTTTGTTTCCATTGATTAATACACTGTTAAAAGTCAATTGTTAAATAAATCTACTCAAATCTGAAGCAGCCTCATATGTAGAGTTTAGCCCATGGAGCCCACAAGGTCAAAGATAACCTAAAAAATCTTGATAGGACTTCTAAAAGTACAACTCCTGATATTGGTATAGACCTTTACGAGGGAAGCCAGCTTTGCTTTCTCACACTGAGTATTTGCTTATTGGCAGTGTCTACATAGACCTGCCTACTTGCCCATACTGCTAAAATGCTAGAATTGTGTATTATTCTGTGATGTATTATTTATTTAGATTTTATATCTATTAAAATTGTAATACTTTTTTTTCTTTATTTCTAGCAATGGTTCAAAGTCCGATTATCAGAATGGAGAAAATCAGAAGGCTTACCTTCACAATGTGGATCTGTAATGGACTAGATATGGATTTTTGACAATGTTTTCTACCATAATGCAGTGTTTATTTGTTTGCAAAATAAGAAATAATTTGTAAAGTAAATATTTAACATTAAAAATGACTTTAAAATGCATTAACTGATTTGTATGCACAATAAAATTTAATATATATTGAATATCATGTTTTGAAGTGAAATAGTGCTCAATGAATAACAAAAAAAACCCGATATAAAACATAATTTCAGATATGCGGAAATAATATTATGTCCTATATATAACCTAACATAGGCTAGTGTATAAGGTATTATTCTAACAAGACTAAATATTGAGCAATAAATAGCATCATACTATTAGTTTCTATGAGAATTGCACATTGTTTACTAATTACTGCCATCAACATTCTTTATTCATAACTCCTTTTTAACTAAATGGCACATTTTTGATGCCTTTATAACTGGGCTTGGCAGATGGTAAGATTGAAGAAAGAGGCGGACTAGTAGAGAGTTCAACAGATTATGTAACAATGCAAAAGGAGAGTAGTATTAAAGGTTAAATAACAAGTCACCAAAATATTCAGACATTTAGACACTGTTTCCTAACTCCAGAAGGGAATGATCACCTGGAAACAGAAAGTTACCCCATACTTCAGTCCATACAATACTTCCTGCCAGCAATTATTAACTCTGACTTCTAGTTGTTGCCATTTCTAAATGCCGTAATTTACTTCCCCGAATTGTACAGTTTCTTGTTTTGTCTGTTGTTCGCTGTGGCAGGGGCATACCTAGAGTATTTGGCATCCGGGGCGGATCCTGTATAGGGCACCCCCCACAAAAAAAAATAATGTTGCCAAGAATATTTATTTCACAAATTTGTAAACTGTGTAACATAAATGAAATAATTAAATAAATAACATGGGGGCGTGCCTGACCACCAAAGAAGATGGCTGCTTGAGCTCTCTGCTCCACCGCCGCTCGCACCTTACTGGGCAGATCAGTTGATGCCTCCTCGGTGGTGGACAGAGTCCATCAGGCCCTACGCCCTAGGGGTAACCCTTCGAGTCCCCCAAGAGACATTATTTGTCACCTCACGGACTTCCGACTCAAAGAGGCTACCATGACCCGGGCTTGAGAGTTTTGCACGTGGCCGCTTAACGGTAACCCTGTCAATTTATACCATGACCTCTCTGACCTAACGTTGCAGGCTCGACAAGCATTATGACCTCTAACAATGGAATTACAGAGTGTCATGCCCCTCTCACCCTTACCTGCTCTCCCCTGCTGTCCTCCGCTACCGCATGCCATCCAAAAACTCCGCGAATGCGGAGTAGGCCAAAACCGCGGCCTAAAGTTTCAGCAAACCCAGGAGGAGTTCCAGGTGTTGCCCAAGCATCAACACAATGCCATACACCTGTAGCAGGGTGATAACACCTTTAATCTCCATTAAACATTCACCAATGTAGGCCACATACAAAACTAATTAACCAGGTGCTATGGATTTATCCCTGCCTGGTAACCAATCCAGTAAGGAGCTTGTTCAGCACAGGGGAGGAGTAGATACCTGCAGCACTATAAAAACCCCTCCAACTGTGAACACTTTACTCCAGTGTTCCAGAACTTTGGTTCCTGTATGTCCGTGCTCGCTCTGCTACAGACCCTCTACGGGATTCTTCGTTACCTGACATTTGGCTTCCCTATTGGACTACCCCGTTTGCCTGTTACCTGACCCTTGCCTGGACTACCGTTTATTCTGATCACCGCCTGCCCTTGACCTATTACTTGTTTGCTGACACCGCACTCATTACACTCACCAACCCCTGCTCCAGCTCTGCCTTGACTCCTTGCCACCTCCTCAGACTTGTCCTGTAGTTGCACAGCCTCCTGTGATGCCAGCGCCTGCTGCCTATCTGGATGACTATCTATCTTTTTCCCTGATGACATCTCTTCGTGCTGGGGATCGTAAAAGGGACCTTTTTCTTCTTGAAGCAAGCCTGCTGCTCCATCTATTATTTCCTGGTGCTGAAATTTCGGCATTTTCAAATGACAGGCAGAAATCTCGCGAAGTTTCTTCTTCAGGATCCATGAAGTCTTCCTGAGATAGAGCAGCTGCGGATTCTCCTTCTCTGAGCTCCTCCCCGGTCACCACCTTTGGCTCACTGCCCATCCAACATCGGTGACTCTGGTACTCTCTTCCGAGTTCCTCATTCAGATCTTCCGCGGCAACATAAGTGGGACTGGCTATTTATCAAGATTGTTTGGACTATCGGCTTTACCTGTCGTGGCTTAAATTCCCGATAACTATATGTTACCGATAAGTTTACGTTACCGTTATTATTATTTTTTTTTTTCGTTATTATTACTGGTTTTATATGTCAGCCGTACCAAGAGGGGACATCCCCTGATGCCTTGTGGTGGAAAATGTTAACCTATTCCTTTCTCCTAGGTTGAAGGTTTTTTTTGTTTGTTTTTCTTTCATTATTATTTCCAGTTTTATCTGTCATGCATAGCATGAGGAGACATCCCATGGTGCCTTTTATTAGCTTTCATTCTCTTTCTTTCTCCTAGATCAGGGGTGTCCAAGTTTTTTCTGCAGTGGGCCAGAAATTTTTGTGTGCGTCACTTAGAGAAAATATGGCGTTTTAGCTTTATAATGCATATTAATACAGGGTTCATTTGGCAAAATGCCAAAACAAAAAAAACTCACTGAAAATAATCATCCACAGGGGCCCTGCTGCTTCCCTCTGTGTTGCTCAGCAGCATCCCTTGCTCCTATCATGCCCAGGCATACCCAGATTCCAGCATGTACTGGCTGACTTGGCATGTTAGGCGTGTGATTCTATGATGCCCAGGATCCAGCATGTACTGGCTGCCTGTGCATGATAGAGGTGTGATTGCTGTTGGTAATCATATATTTTTAATATAGCAATGACACTGCTATCATGCACAAGCAGCCACAGTAGCAAAAGCTAGCAGAAATTATACTTTTATCATGTCACTTTTTCCTGCTCTCCTCCGGTGTGATGACCCTCTCCTTGCCATGAGGAACACCTTCTATGGGCCTGCCCCTCGAACGTCACGTGTTCAAAGCCACACAACGGCTGCTTTGAAATTCTGCAGCCGGACAACCGCTTTGACCGCACGTTGTACGCCCCTGCTCTATAGCTTCTGCACTTTTCTGCTATTATGGAAAATAGGTTGAGAATAGTCTCGGATTTCTGCTTACTGGCCAAGGGAGCTGTCAAATCAAAGGAGATCTACAATGTTTCCCACTTTTTTTTCTAGTTACACTCCCAGCACTGGTGTTCAGATCTGAACACCTGAAATGGGCGATATGCAACAAACACAACACTGGCAAATGTGGGAATGGTGCTGCTATATTTACTAAATAGACCTGCAGCAGATTAGGTAGTATACAGTTACACACAGACATTCACACCTAGAGAAGCCGTTGAGCACACATGGCAAATACTAATACTTCTAATTACCTTTATTGGCAAATACAAACTTTAGTGTTCAGACAGATACTGGATCCTTTTGCGCTTGGGGGTTCACGTGCCATGAAGCCTCCCGTCCCCTGATGTAGCCTGCCTATGCCAAGAAAGAGCTATGAACTGACAGCCTGTTCATAGTTCTTTCTTCTATCGCACTAAGAATTTAGGTTTTTTGGCATCTAGCATACAGTTTTACTATTAAATGTGTTTTCTGTGGTTTATGTTCTACATGAATGATCCTGGAAAAGTGCAATTTTGGAGTCTGTTGGGCCATATATGTGACTTATGAATGTACCTGGATATAGCAGGGAGAAACTTCTGACCTCAGCACAGATTACCGGTCAAACTATGGAAGAAGAAATGAAAAATCACACAGACTAACTATACTTTGAAGTGCTATTTAATAAGCACTGTGACATGTTGGCCTATACAGCTACACACACATCCTCTCCCTAATCAATGCATATTTACTAACTATTAGACTTGTACATTCAGATTCGTACAAAGCTGTTACAGAAATGTGCCAATTTCATGCTTTCGTGCCAATCATAGATAACGAGGAGGGTCCCCAACGAAACAAAAACAAATGACAAAACCTTTAAAAAAAATTTAGGATTTGTTCATTCATTTGTCCTGTTTGGCACCATTACAATGCTGGATGGTCTCATTGATGATTATGGATGTGATTGATGGGTCCAACAGGCTGTGGGTTCTTTCTGGCCAATCAACATTTCCAAGGGGAAGAGAAAAGCATCAATATACTGTATATATGTGTAATGAAGTCATTTTAAGACGTCATTAGCAGCCACAAACTGATGCGACTTAGGAGTGTGAAAGTGTTTCAGTGTTTTAGCTGAGATTTATGTACCATGCTGCCAAGTAGTGTAGGGCAGATAATTTACTTGGGTGGATTGGAGAAGCTGTACATAAAATAACTTTTAGGACTGGTTTTTCATTTAAAAAATGAAACTAGGGACCAATTCTTATTTTTTTTTTTCCTATTTCGCAGTTGTGATTTATACACTTATACTACTATTAAAACCTTTTTTTTTTCTTGACAACACAAAATAATAAATCAGTAAATATTTGTGAAAAAATTAGGCACTGGACTGCATGCGCACAGGGAAATAAAACACCTGAAGTGGTTTTCAGTTGCACGTTTACACTACCAGGAAGACCACTTAATTTTGGAGAACACAAAGAAGAAATCAGAAAAAATGGTGGCAAATTGAACGGGCAGGGGACTGGACATCTGTGTTTTTAGTTCTTGGAATGCTGTTCCTAAATTTGGTTTAAGTTGCATGTTTACACTGCAAGCAAAACCTCTTAGTTCTGGCCAAAGCAAATCATAAATCAGAATATATTGGTGGCAAATAATGCAGTTTAGGGGACCCTGCATAATTAATATTATTAAAAGTTCACATTACCTCTTGCAAACAAGTTTAGCCACTAATCATTAAACCGCATACACTAGGTTTCCCTTTTCAGTAGACTTATAAAGTTGCCACTAGATGGAACTCGGAAGTTAATTCCTGCATGGTAGCCTAGAACTTGAACAAAGGCTACCACCCCATTCTTAAGGGCTAAAATTAAAATCTTTGCCACTGGAGGCATTCTAACTAAAAATTTCTGCTAAGAGTTAGTAGCAGAGGCATTATTAAACAGACAAGCCGAAGACTTGTGTTTTCCACAGAAGTCTTGTAGTGCTACCACCACTGTAAGGTTTTCTGGGTAGGCATATTTAAATTAGGTTAACTGATCACCTTTTTGCCTCTATATCCACTTTATACCTGGACCCCTTGTTGCAAATGTACTCTGTACAAGACAGCCTTTAAAAAAAGCCCAGGACAGAGATGCAGAAGCCATATAACCACACATGGACAGCTGGGAGAGGGGTTATCAGGAGAGTGATGACTGGGGATTAATCCTCCTTCTCGAGACTTCTGTCAATGACAGTAGTCTCTGAGCAAGCTGAGGATAAGCCTTCGACAGTCTTGGACAGTGACCTGTCCCTAACCATGATCAGGCAGTTCCTGCAAAAACCATACATTGTCTTTTACAGAACACGTTAGGCACCATGCTTCTTTAATAGTTCCTGGAAAGAGTTCATACCAAATTGAGTCTTTGGGTTAATTTTCTATTATTATTCTTAAATATGACTGCAAAGCCATTGATTTATGTAAAGGGTAAATAATTAGATATACCTTTAATTCTCATTGTTAATTAATGGTCCGTTCATCATTTTTGATGGAAATAAATTAGAATATAATTATCTGATTTTATATATGGAAACATAGAAAGTGACGGCAGATAAGAACCAGTAGGCCCATCCAGTCTGCCCAACCTCTGAGTACTTTCCTTTAGTACTTGGCCTTATCCTGAATCTAGCTTGGCCTTCTGCCTATCCATCCCATGCTTGCTAAAATGACTTTACTGTATTAACATCTACCACTTCTGCTGGAAGGCTGTTCCATGCGTCCACTACCCTTTCCGTAAAGTAATATTTTCTGATGTTACCATTAAACCTTTGCCCCTCTAGTTTATGGTTGTGTCCTCTTGTTCTGGTAGTATTTCTCCTTTTAAATAAACTATCTTCCTTTACCTTGTTGATTCCCTTTAAGTATTTAAATGTTTCTATCATATCCCCACTGTCACGTCTTTCTTCCAGGCTATGTAGGTTAATATCCTTTAACCTGTCCTGTTAAGGTTTATCCTGTAATCCATAAACCATTTTAGTAGCCCTTCTCTGAACTTTCTCCAACATATCTATATCCTTCTGGAGATACGGTCTCCAGTACTGTACACAATACTCCAAGTGAGGTCTCACCAGTGCTCTGTACAACGGCATGAGCCTCTTTCTACTGCTAATACCTCTCGCTATACAACCAAGCATTCTGCTAGCATTACCCGCTGCTCTACTGCATTGTCTGCCTACCTTTAAATCCTCAGAAATAATTACCCCTAAATCCCTTTCCTCACACGTTGAGGTTAGGACAGTATCAAATATCCTATACCCTGCCCTCGGGTTTTTATGCCCTAGATGCATTACTGTGCTTTTATTCACATCAAATGCCAGTTGCCACCACTCTGACCATTTTTCCAGTTTACCTAGATCTTTTGCCATTTGGCTTCTTCCTCCAGGAACATCAACCCTGTTGAAATAGAACTGACCTACCACTTTAAAGAGCTGGCTATTTAAAGTTCCCCTGACAAAGCTGTTGGGTTTTGTGTGTGTACCAGCATTAGTGAGGAGGCTTAGAACCGTGGATAGGGTGTCATAGTGCTGCTGTTACTGATTGTGGTGTCTATCTTATGTATCCAGGTAGGATAGGAGTAATGTGTGTGACTTATTAGTCTATTAACCCATAGGGAATTTGGGGTTTATTAGTCTATTAATCCCTACAAAAAGTTGTACTTTTTGTTCTTTAGCCTTATTCCTTTAACTTAGTGCCAAATAATAATAAGTTCCAGTGTAGGCTTTTCAGACCTCTCCCTCTTCTATTGGGAGTGGCTGTGCAGGGGCGGGGCCGTAAGTGGAGGCGGGGCCAGTCCTAAACCACTGTAACTAAGCTGGGAGTAGGAGGGTAAATGCTCCTCTGCCTGGATTGAGAAGACACTCGGTGTGAAACCCGGAGATTTCCCAGGTATGTCCATGACTGGTGGACAGGTGGTTTCTGAGTGGTGTGTGTTTTGCATTTCTAAGGTCAGTGTAGAGCATGAGGTATGAGGCAAAATGGCTGTTAGTGATTCCTTGTGCAGCAGATGTATGTGAGGGGTGGGTGCTAATTGACAGACTAGTGGTAGCTCAATGGAGTACTTTCTAGATTAATAGAAGAATGACATTTATTCTGGTTTTCCAGGCTGACTAAGCCTAGGATGGCCTTTCCAGGGGGCCACATAACAGGGAGACAATAAGGCTCCCTGTAACACCAGTGCTGAATGGGTTGGTTAAAAAGAGAGATCACTGAGGGGGCAAATCGCCCCACGAGTTCCCACTGCACTATGGGTGTGTTACAAGGGAGATTTTTGATCACCCCAAGCAGCCTATTTACGCAATGGATGCTGTGCCCCCTCAGTAGAGCCTCCATACAATTCAATGAAAGAATGACATCATCATACACTGGCGCTCTATTTCTTAAATGCGCACATCTCCAATTATTGAACCAGAAATGCCGGTCACTTAGCCTGGGGTGCATCCCTAGGTCAGGCTTTGACAGCCCCAAAGGTAAATACACCACTGGGTAAGAGGGAAGAGTTGGGATAAACAAAGTTGTGACGATTGATACTCTGGTTTTATACTGAGTATGTCTAAGTATGTGTGTTAGTATGTATTAAGTATGTCATTATGTATTAGCAAAAGGTACAGAAACACATTTTTCAATTCGTTTGTGGTCTATTCATTTTCGGACAAAGAATTACATTTCCTGCCCTTTTGGTTCCATTAAAAATCTGAGGGCTTTTTACCTTTGGAAAGTACATTCGTTGTCACTCACCCTCATTCATTCTCCTGCTCTATCACTCTCACTCATGCTTTCTCTCACTCCCCAACACTCACGTTTACTCTGTCCATGCTCTCTCTGAGTGTCTCCCTACCTTCCCTGCCAACCTGTTCCATGTCCCCCGCCTCTTCTCTTGCATTTTCTTTTGTCATCTGCCCTCTTTCTTCTATCCTTTTTTTCTTTGCCCGCTGCTTCTTATGCACAGAGAGGCCAGAATAATGCAGATAGATCCTTGGAGAAAGAGAGGTGCATTATTCTGGCCTCCCAGTGAACTTCCGTAAAAGAGCGGAGTCCACAGGCACACCTTCTCCCCTGTTCCTCCAATCGGGAAAGGTAAGTAGACATCCAGAGAGAGAGAGCGTGAGAAAGAGTAAATGAGTGTGTGAGAGAACATGAGTGTGACAAAGCATGTGTAAATAACAGCACAATTGTATTTGTTTTGTTGGGGTTCCCTCCTCCTTTTCTGAGATTCGTATATAAATTGACAAAATTAGGACATTTTGTTAAAAATTTAATTTTATACGAGTATGTATGCATCATAGTGAGTTAAGAAATGCGTATGTCAGTCTATGTTAGAGTTTATGTGATGGAGCATAGGAACCATGTGGCCAGATAAAAGGCCAGGGGGCCACTCAGCTTTGCTGGTGCCAGCCCCCCCCCATGATTACACCTTCTATCTCCCATGAACTTAGGGGTGTGCGACCTGTGTGGCCGCACAGGGTGCCATGGCAACAGGGGCGCCATGGCAACAGGGGCGCCATGGCAACAGGGGCGCCATGGCAACAGGGGCGCCTGCACGGGACTTAAATTAAAACATTGTTTTTTTTGTTTTAACTTCCTCCATGTTAAATAAAGTTAAAACAACAAAAAAAACCTATGCTTTAATTTAAGTCCCGGGCA